>OY293303.1:45717306-47158115 GCA_958502075.1 Orchestes rusci | reverse complement strand
GATTAGTACATAATTTCTTCCTACTTTGTATTGTGAAACAGCTATCTAAAAATAATTCCCAGTAGCACTCAGAACCTACCTTGGTTGCACTATCAAAACATGCAGTCACAACTTTGGAGATGACGTTCATCAAGTCTTTTGTTTCTTGAATAACGTTATCAACTTTCGTGAAAGTTGCTGCTTTGCCTACTGTATGATCCTTGACAGTGAATTGCAATCTCTGAACAAATGTGGGTACCCTATCCAGGTTTTCAAGAAGTTCTTTTTTCTCTGTACCACCGGGAACCTTGAACCAATGAAAAGAATAAACCTTGAGTATGAATCTCAAACTAGCAAAATTTGTATTTGGTAAAAATACATTTGAAGGGTCCATCCGTGGCGAATAACGATCAAGGTCCAGTTGATTTGTTTTATCAGTATTCTCAATTTAATGTTTGACGTCGAATATTGCCAATTTGCATAACAAGAATAAAATAAATTATACTAAGTTTTAAAAGCTTTTTCTTCAGGACTATGAACTTTATTCGCCCTAGTAAATGGTGATTGTATTATGTTTGGATAAAGCTATATGACACATTTCTTTTTTTCTGATCGTTATTCTCCGCGACTCAAGATTTAAAAAAAATGTAGATAAATGGAGAAAGAATTTAAAAAATAACACGAATGTTTTCTGGTTTCCAATCAAGATATCGTTCGACCATTCTGGAGAATCCAAATATGTTTCTTTTCCAGGTTTTTTGGCTACGAGTGTTTAACTTTGTAACCTGCTTACCAAAATAAAATGATTTTCAAAACAAAAACTGACCATTGACATTATTCACGTCTGCTTGCGAAAAAATCTCAAGCACTTGCCAATTCAAAATCAAAATCAGATGATAAGTATTATTGCACTCATCATAGAAGAACTGGAGAGTCACATCAAGATTTATAAACAAAAGGACGAACAAAATTGATTAAGTAAATAATTATACAGAGTGGTCCATCGAAAACGTACCGGCATTTGTTTTTCCATTATATAAACACGTCAACTTTTTTTTTTAAGGAGGACACTTATTAGGTATACAAGCAAACTTTCATCTTTCACCCCTTGGGCAGATGAAACTCACCCTTGAAATTTCAAGGTGAAGTGATATTGTTCCGATAGGCGTAACATTGGGTCTTCGTCTGGACCCTCAAACTTATCATTGAGCTCTAGGGACGTAGCGCCAGGTGGAAGGAAAACTCCGTATGGTTGTGAAGAAATGGCATAAATTCACCAATATGTTTTACCATCATATAAACATTGGGACGAGCATGTTTTATTGTTCCGTATATGGCGGATTTATATCCCTGAAGGAAGTAGCGCGTAGCGAGACAAATGTATCGTGGGCGTGGTTTTGAGGCGAGAGGACTTCTTGTCTTGCGACTGACACTGCTCGTGTGAAGGAGGATCGGAGTAATCACGTTTTCTCCAACCATTCGAATAGCGCATCGGGCTTCTATTTATACCAGAAAGAGTGCTGAGTTAGCAGGACCTTATTGTGCGTCGTCGGTTTAAATGGGTTGATCGACTCGGTGTTGCCTTGATCCGTTATTTGTATGACAATATATATTTTATTTTGAAGGCACTTCGATCCTGATTGCAACTGCTAAGTTGTAAACCTCTGCTGTCATTACTGCTAATATGAAAAATTTTGAAGTGAAACTTCTTTTGCGGCGTTGTGATAATTTGTCGACAATGGAAAGTGAATTGGAAAAAGGCGACGTTTCAATGTCGTTACAGAGAGAGAAAAAATATAGTAACCTAGTGAGAATGACAAGGAGAGCAATATACCAAAAAACAGATGGAACTCGATTTTTACTTACTTCAAATGCCAATATTGATTCGAAACTTCACACACTAATCAAAAACCGATGACAATACAATAATTTTGATAGATAAAGAGCTAAAAAGGAATCGATACTTTTCAATTGAACAGAATCGTAGTTTAGTCGATTCATCTGACAGCTTGTTAAACTGAATGGAAGACTGGTTGACGTTGACGCTTTGACGAGTGGCCTGTGCATCGTTGCCGAGGTGATTTTCTCATCAAGGCTGTGTGCTCTGATTATTTGATAATATCATTGAGTCGTTCTTATGTGAGTATATAAAAACTGTTAAAATATTATTAAAATAGTGTTTCTGAGCCTATACTGGGCCAACAAATTAAAAATTATAAATAACGTCATGACTGTATGGTAAAAGGGTTTAAGATTATATACAGTGTGTTCACGTATAGAGTTTTCGTAAGATGTAAAATCACAAACAAATTTCGAGTTGGATTACGATTTTTTGGCAATCGCTCCTGCATGGTCCGGAACTGAGATGTGAAAAGAATAAGGCAAATCAATTAATATACAGAGTGGTTATGGTGTGATTTTATAAAAAATGAGAGTGAAGTACAAAAACAAACTAAATAAAATAACTTTTTTCTATAACTTTTTCCGATATATCTTTAAACAAAGGTACTTTACTCTTGGCATTTTTTTTAATAAATCGCCCCAAAACCACCCTGTATAATAATTGATCTGACTCATTCTTTTCACATCTTAGTTTTGGACCATGCAGGAGCGATTATCGGAAAATCATTATCCGACTCGATTTTTTTCTGTCATTTACCCCTTACAAAATCAATCCGTGGACACACTCTATATACAGTGTGTCCAAGATAAGGATGTCTATCATGGGGATCTTAGAAACGGTACGGGATACAAAGATGATTGAATTAGAGAAAAGTTGCACATTTTCAAACCTAACAATATGCCGTTTAGAAAGGTTTAAAATTCCAAGTAGTTTCGGAGATATGCCTGAAAAAACGAAATTTGCCGATTTCGTTTTTATTTATTTCTGACGTTATTTAAAGAGATATGTAAAAACAAAAGGCACTTTCTCATGCTACAAAACAGCGTTAATATATTTTTCGTACGACATTTTGTTTCGGAGAGACCATCATCAACTTTATTATTTTATATGACGCGTCAAAAAATTATCACCCGTATTTAATAGCATATTTTACCACGAATACAAAGATGTATAAAACAATATGATCATGCAATATTCAAATTGGAAAAAATTGGTTTTTATCAAATTCCGAATGTTTTGGTGTGGTAGGCGGTGAAATGATGGCCCTGAGTATGGTGTTGTAGGCTATTATCACTCATGTTTCGACATATCAAATTAAAATCACGTTATTGACGCGGGCGCACCATCCTGCTGAAACCAACAGTTTATAACCTTTGCAAACGGTATATTGGCCAAGGATTCTTCCAAATCGCGTTCCAATAGGTTGCGATAATGCTCCGAGGTAAGGGAAACTTGGTAAAAAAAGGGAACTATTTAATTTGTTCCAAAAATCCCAACCCACATATCAAAACCAAAACGGTGCTGAAGTCTAGCCATCGGTGTACTCGGGGATTGTCCCTTGACCAATTATGGGTATTTTTCCAGTTGAAAATTCCATCATTTGTAACCATACTTTCGTCCGACCAGATAATCCCACGGGAAAATGTTTCATCTTCCTGACACTTTCTGGTGTAACATTCTCAAAATGTTCTTTGCATTTCCTTGTCACCAGGTCTAAGGCCTTACAATGGGCAGTAGATTTCGGTATTCCAATGGTATTGTCAATTTTTCTAAGAGATATTCCCGGATTCTCGGTTACAGCTAATACTACATTATTTTCTTTTTCTTCATTGCAGGGCTTATTTCTTGACAATACGGGTTTTTTAAATGCACCATACTACTTAAGATTCGAAGCCAATCGTCCGAACATTTCAACATATCAAACTTTTCCTCAGGTAAAAAATGACCTTCCATTTTGTTACACAGAAAAAAACTGTGACAACAAGACACAGAAACAAAGTTCAAAAATACCAAGTAGGTGTCAACAATATGACAATAAGATTATTTTTCCTCTCAGCGCCATCTTTTCACCGCCTACTACACCAAAACATTCGGATTTTAATAAAAACCCATTTTTTCCAATTTATATATTACAGAATCATATTGTGTTATACATCGTTGTATTCGTGGAAAAATATGCTATTCAATACAGGGTATACTTTTTTTACGCACCATATAAAAAAATAAAGTTGATGATGGTTTCTCCGAAACGAAACATCGTACGGAAAATCTCTGAACGCTGTTTTGTAAAGCTTAAAAAGTGGCGTGAGAAAGTGTCTTTTGTTTTTCCATATCTCTCTAAATAACGTCAGAAAAAAATAAAAACGTTATCGGCAAATTTCGTTTTTTAGGCATATCTCCGAAACTACTCGGAATTTTAAACTTTCTAAACGGCATAGTGTTAGGCTTGAAAATGCGCAACTTTTCTCTGATTTAACCATCTCCGTTTCTTTTTTCCAAGATCCCCATAGTAGACATCCTTATCTTGGACACACTGTATACAGTATTTGCGCGGATGTGGTTAACAAGAGGTGAAATGGACCAAAAATTTAATGATACGTCAAAAAGAAAATTGGTTTTTATTATACAGGGTGTCTCAAAAATGTAAAAACATAAAGTTAAACAAGAGAAAGCAGTAATTTTTTGTCCTTTCAACGTGAGATTATAAATAAAATAGTAGCTCTAAATTTAGTCAAACTCCTATTCAGGACTTACTGAAGGAAATTTTAATTTATGAAATTTTTACCAAATCAAACAATTTTATTGCAAGTCCGCATTTTACCACTTGCATCTCATGACTGTATGATGTATATATCCAATATTTCTCCAGTAAGTTCGGAATCAGGGTTAGGACTGAATTTGGAGCAAGTTTTTTATTTATCAATCAACATTAAAAGGTCAAAAAATAACTGTTTGCTCTTCTTGAGACGTATAATACAAATCAATTTTCTCATCGTAGGTCCTATTATTTCCCAAAGCAGGCTTTTTTCTATCAAGAATGACTTTTTGTCGTATCTTTCAATTGTGTGTTTTCTTATAAGAAAAAAAAAATTGTCATTAGAAGAAAAAAGAAAAGACATGATACCATACTGGTTAAAATCAATAATATTTGAAATCATGGTATTTCATGTGAAATCGTTTTTTGCGAATATGTCAAGAAATTACTTATCCAAAGTAGGAAGTGTTATACATCATTGAAATCAGAATAAAATAGGCTATACAACGCTCTTTCAATATACAGGGTATACCATTTGAAAAATCCGAAATCGTGTCGGTATCTTTGACAAAACGACCGTCTTTTGTCTTTTTTTTTCTTATGACAAAAAACTTGTTGAGCTACTTTTCAATTTGTTGTTGGGTTCGTCTTTCCACGTGTACGAAAGTTAGCGCAGACCCCTCGTAACACTGTAACGCTGCTTCATTTTTATTTTTTTCACTCACTTGACCATTTGATTTATCGCTGCTAAAGAATGATTATTTCTCATTTCACATTTGGTGATATTTTCTGGATAGTTTGGGCGTATTTTGGTAAAATGGTGGATGCGCATCCCGAAAGATTTTCGCCAGCGGCACTATTAGGCAGCGGCCTTTTTTGCCTGGGCCAGTAGCCCCCCTTTGAGACTGAGACCCAACTTCGCCTATGACCTCGTCTCAGAAAAAATTTTCAAAATGGCGTCGCCATCTTTGAGTTTTGACATTTGTTACTTGATTCACGATTCTCAGAAATTAGGTGGGGAAGAGTGAGGCAAGATGCCGATGGTGAGGAAAAAACTCCAAAGAAAATACAGAAACGTAATTTTAACTAAAAAAAATTTCTTATTCAATGGCGCAACATTTTGACGTACAAAAAAATTGAGGATGGCAAACGAAACTTTAATCTTTGAAAACATACAAGAAAAAACAAACAAAATACATTTTTATCATCTTGCCCTACTAGTGGAGTAAGTTGAGGAACCTATGGGGGCAAGATGACGATCAAGTGTAGATGTCACAGATGAAAGTCCCCTTCACGTACGAAGTGCACGCCTCATGCCACCAACCAAAAAGTCATTTTATCATATTGGAGATATCATTAACAATTACCCAATAGCTAACAATAGCTATTCTTACCTGGATTTTCTCAAAAAAACTAACTTTCTTGGCGTTACCCCAGAACTACCCATAGAGCTTCCTTCTACTCAGAAACTATTAAATTTCGATTAATCAGATCTTTTTGGGTATTTCGCCACACCCCATCGAAAAAACAATCAAACTAGTGTTAATATGTATAACTGACCTTTTTCATTACCTAAGAAAGAGTCTATCGAATTAATTTTTTCTTTGAACTGATGTAGCCTAGAAAACAAAGACTTTCCTGTAGGGAAAATTTGGCAAAAGCTGTTTTTTTTGTGAAGACATTCACTGAGGTGCCCTTAGAATATTCTGGGAAGTTCCCGAATTTTGAGCCAAGGGTTTTGGTTTTTTCAGGTTATTTATGAGGCGAATTTCAGTTTCTTGCTATAATCTTTAAAAGTATCACTTTTTCGAAAAGAATACCTATTAAAAAGAATATTGCTCATCGAACTCTAGATAAAAAACGTCCTTAACACCTACTTTCCTAGAATCAATCGTTTTAGTATGAGAGCCAACTACACTGGACCTTTCGTCATAAGGGATGTGAAAAAAAAGTTTCAGGAAGTAGTTTGTAGGAGGCGAAATATAAAACCACTATGTTGGCCAGGTGCGCTTTATGAATTGGAATAATTAATGAGATATTTAGAAAAAAAAACTTCGTCATCGGGGATGTTAAAAATAACTACATATATGGCATTGTGGTCAGTAACGAGTACATAAAAAAAAAATTATGTCGGCCAGCCAAAAGTCTGTGTCAAATACATGTCGGCCAGGGCAAAAGGGCTGTTTGCTGTTTTATGAATTAAAGTTTCGTCATCGGAGAAGTCTCCTGAGCAACAATAAATATGTTGGCCAGGCAGTTTATTGTTAGCATGTCGGCTAGCGTTCTTTGATTTTCGTCCGTTTCCCTGATATATTAGGAAAAGCGTTTGAACTCACATGAACAAACTTATCAGGTGCATTCTTTACGACTGAAATCTCAGTTGACCTCAGCTCACGTCGGTAAAATTGTCACGCTTAAACCAAATTCAATGTTGATGGTAGCATATTATGATTCCCGTTTGGCAAGCGGAAATCTGTCATTTCCACTTCAAAGTGAAATTGAATGTAGCATATTGAGATCTCAGTAAAAAAACGCATCCAATATGTTTATCAATCAATAAGCAATTTTTAATTTAGTCAAATAATTAAAGTTTTCATTGTAGATTTTGTTAAAAGTATCCAACTAAAAATGTGATTCACGGAAAGATTATAGATAATTATAATAATTGATACATATTGTGACAAAACATGTGTTCAGTAAACCAAAGTTGGTGGAGGCGCCGGATATTCGTACCACATTCCACCACACACGTACATTCTAGCGAAACTAGATGGCGTCGAACGTTCTACGCTGTTCTAGGTATTACTAGAATACTTTTCCAATCCTGGCGAGGGAATATAAGTCCGTCAATTTGGAGAAGGATTTCAGTTATTTATATTTCGCGGCCAATCAAGCCGCGAAATATAAATCGTAAAACATAAATAGGCTGCGATTGTGATATAAATTGCTTGTAAGTGAGTGCTGTACATGATGACTTTTAATAAAAAAATTAAAACCGGACAAATGTTCTCTGAGCGAAATTCGTTACAATTGGTGTCAGAAGTGGGATTCATTGTATGCTATAGAAACAGACATAAATATTCGTTGCAATGGCTACGGAACTAGGGTTTTCAACCGGATTGGAGGTTACCGAGTTGAAGAGGCATCTGGAGGAGCGTGTTTTGGAAACAAGTGGGAAAAAAGATGATCTACAACAACGACTTCGTGAGGCTTTGATGGGAGAAGGCATGGATCCTGATACGTTCCAATTTGAAATTCCTGATCCCAACGCGCTGTGGGAAAATTGTCGAGAAACTTGAAAGATGAGCCGAAGGATCATTTAAGAAAACTCTGGAAAATTGGGAGAAAACTCAAGAAAATTGGAAGAAAAATTCGAAGAATCCTCCAGAGCTATGGAAAAAAGCTGGAGGTATCTTCTAGAGCTATGGAAGGGAACTTGACGAAATTGGAGAAGTTGCAAGAATTTTCTAGAGCTTTGGAAGAAATGTTCAGAGAATCCTATGGAGCTTTGTAAGAGAGTTTGGAAGAGAAGCTCAAAGAAACTTCTAGAGCTATGAAGGATCAGGTAGCAGAAGAAATCGGGAAACAGCTGAAAGATACAGTGAAGTCTCTGGAAGAAGAAATAGTGCAAATGAGAAGGCAAGTAACAGTGATTATGAAACAACCAGAGGTGACATTCGGGAGCCAAGATGCGTGTGCAGTTTGATGGCAAGCTGTCCTGGAAAAATAACGATCGCCAGTTCGAGGCAACAGCATCTCATGGATGAGGTGGAAACGGAAAAGCCATGCCATTGACAACGGCACTTCGTGGGGAGGTGACGAAAATCCTGCTGACGCTAAACATCCAAGAGCCGGAAGACTACGGGGATGGAAACAAAAAAGCCTTGCCATTGACACTAGCACTTCGTGGGGAGGCGACGGAAATCCTGCAGACGCTTAACACCCAAGAGCAGGAGGACTACGTTCTGGTGAAGCATTTGGTGCTGCGATATGGACAAACTCACTTGGAGCACGTCTAACACTCCCAGCTGAAGAACCGCTCTCAGAAGACCAACGAGAGCTTGCAGGAGTTTCAAGCTGATGTAGCTCGCCTTGCACGACTGGCTTATCCAACTACGCCAGAGAATGTATTAGAGATGCTAGCTGCTCAGGCATTTTTGAATGGACTTCGAGACCAGGATATAAGGCAGTCCCTGACACTCCATCGTCCCGGTAGACTGGTCGAGGCACTAGCAAAAGCCCTGGACTTTGTAGCGGCAAAGCAGTCCGTCAAGCTTCCTGCGCGCGTGCGAAAGATGGAGGAACAGGATGTTCTGGAGGAGAACAGCTTCGACGCAAATGTGAGGAGAGTCGTCAAGGAAATGGAGGCATCCAAGCGAAAGGAGCTGCGGTCCTGGAACTGTGGAGAGCTCGGCTACATTCTTAGTCGATGTAAGATAGAGACGCGGGTACCTGCTTGGGCAACGAAGGACGATGCGGAGGAGCAATCGTCGACCTGTAACCAGTATGCCCCGAAAAAAACCGCCATAGCTGCCTCTTTATGACTCAAACAGAGCAGCGTGATTGTAGATGGATTGATCAATGAAGAACATTCCACCATGCTGCTGGATACAGGTGCGACGAAGACGATCATTACGCCCTATACCGACAATGATCAGACCCACTAAGTGGCGACTACGAACTGCAACAGGAGACCTGGCAAGAATGCTTGGTGAAGTGGAAGCGGCAGTAACTCTGGGAAGCACCAGCTCCAAACATCCAATGCTGGTTGGTGACATTGAAAAAAAAAATTATCATCGGATTGGACATCATGAATTCCCGAGGCTTTCAATTGGATTTGAAAAATGGAACATTGAGAGTTAACAACGAGGAGGTGATTCTACATGGAAAGGAGGAGGAGCATTATGTGCACTGCTGATTGGAGATGCTTCGATTCCAGAAAGGAGAGAGATGACTCTGTGGGCTCGTCAAAAAGAAGAAGTGAAGAAAGGAAGCGCCGTTATGTTCGAGCCAAAATTGCACGACTCCGAAATGGGAAAAAGTGGAAAAAGCCTGAAGGATTGTGCCCGTCAGAGTGATGAACGTCAACAATCACTCAGTAGGCCTTGCGAAAGGAACTGATTTGGGTCTCTGCTCATCAATTTCCTCAGTGATGCGACAAGTGTGCGAGATCCTGAGTTCACGAGAAAGATGGAGATGTTGGTTGTTACCTCTTCAAAGGACCTGACTTAGGGACAAAAACAACGCTTGAGGGGCCTAATAAGAAACTTCAGCGACATATTTGACCACAAAACGGAAGAAAAGGGTCAGACAAGCCATAAAGACTATATATGTGAAAAGATTGAGTTTCTGAGATGAGTTTTGCCATTTCTATCAATGTCCACGAAACTTAATGATTTAATACATTGATTCTGCCACATTTCCATCACTGTTCATCTCTAATTTATACAGGTTGCTCCAAAGCTAGTTTTGAGCGATTACAAATCATTCAAAGTAAGGCTATGAGAGTGATCTTGTGTTGTAATAGGTACACTAGTGTGGCTTTAATGACTGTTTGGGATGGTTAAAAATCGATAATTTTCTTTATTTGCAAACCATGTTATTCATTCATAAGATCATGAATAACCTCTAGCCGCAATATTTAATTTGTCAAATGATTCCGAATTTAGGGGTTCGCGAGACCGAGACCAAGACTGAGACTAACGTAGTTTCGGTCTTGGTCTCGGTCTTGAAACCGAGACCGAGATCAAGACCATGAAGACCATTCATCTTCATGGTCACGGTCTTGTCTCGTTTAGTCTCGGTCTCGAAATTTTCAATAGGTTTGTTCCAATATTTAGTGTCACAAAGCAAAATGATTATATTTTTCAATGTCTGCTGTGGTAATAGTCTAGGTTGCGTTGATTTAAATACATTGATTTTTTGAATCAGTGATTTTAATCACGATTTTTATCATCGTTTTAATCACATGATTTTTTAAAAAAAAATCGTTGATTCAAATCACGTTATTAAAAAATAAATATTTTCCCTTCTCAGCTTTCATTTTTGAAGAGTAAATAGTTATTTAACACACCAGATGTGTTGAAAACAAGTCACGCGAGAAAGATCTGTATAATTTCTCAAGTGACTTGTGGAACATAACGCACGAGTGCCATACAAAGTTTTATCCAACAAATGGTGTAAATCGTTTTTTTATGAGATAATAATTAAATGTAAGTTTCAGTGTCAGAATGACTGGATAGTGACATGTTTTCATTTTGGTAAAAATATGTATCTAATTGTTTGGTTACCACGGGAACATGATAGTTTGTTTGTTGGCCACGGAAACCTGAGTTATAATCCATTACTCACTAGAGACTCGTGAAGTATGGATTATAACACACTAGTGTGTTATTTGACACTTTATTTTTCCAAATGACATCAATAATGACACCTATAACCAACATTCGTTAGATATATCAAGTTAAGTCATCAAAGTACATTCATCTATTCTTGCCGATGCTTTATTTATTGTTTATTTTTATGATCAAATGTCAGTCAAGTTAGTATCCAGTTATGTTTCACAATTTTTTTTAAATATGACCCAAGTTAAGTGTGACAGTAGTTGAGTCGCATTGTCTCATGTATCATACTTGATATGAAATAATATGTTCAGAGTAAACCTAGCTGAGATATTATTATTAAAAAAAAACGATACATATGAAAAAAAGATGTTCTTCAAAAAAATCGAGAAAATCAGCGACACTTGTAATAGTGAGTATAAATAAAACAATATTTTTATACAGATACTATATAATACTCAGTTGAAGTTCAAGGTGATATAAAACTCCAAGCACCTAGGTTTTGCGCGAAGTAGTGGCTCATAGACAAAACCGAACGAGATCAATTTTGTTGAGTGATGTACCTAATATTTGATTGATTTTGTTAACTCAAGTAATTGCCAGATTCAAAATGGAATAAGTATATTATGACATTTCATAGTGCAATCTTTTTTTTAGCATCTTGATGATATGAAATGATTAATATACAATGTTCAGTGGAGTCATCATTGCATTGTAGACCTTCACGATAGAAGTTCACGATAATAGTTGTACATTGAGAGGTTTGCTGCAAAACAACCTCTACAGACTTAAGTGGTCATTTTTTAGGCAAATCAAATAAGCCATGTCGATGGTCTAGTACACAAATGTGGTAAGTGGCAAAAAGGTAGTTTTAAATTATATGAAGTTTAATGTTTAAAAGTTCGCCCTGATTCACACGCTTCTTTTTAAAGATCAAATATGCTTTATTTAATTGGGCTGTAGCCTTGAGCCAGAAAATGCTCATTTGTGATATTTGACCGATGATGTACCAAAATTTTGAAAAATAATCTTGAATGCCACATTTGCCGCTATACAATGTTTTGTTTGACAGGAATAATTGTACCACATTTTGCGATATAATTTTTGTTTGATGAAGAAAAACACAACATGAATTATTTTGAACTCATTTGACATACTTGCACTGGTATTTGAGCAAATAATCTTGTGGTAACCTCACTTTTCATTGGACCCAAATGTGTTGAATACAGTTCGCGCAGTTTGATTTAGCACACAATATCTGTCGAGTACGCAATTACGACATGTGGGGTATGGTTATTTACCCTAGGAACAAGGTTTACAAGTACTTAACCGTTTTGACAAGACTAGAAGATGGCACTGGCACCTACCAATTTGAATATTTCACTTCGTATTTCTGTGCATAAGAAAATATATGTCTCAAATTATATGTTAGAGTGATCAACTCAGTTTTGCTGGAAAATGCACTCACAACATTAGTGCGCTAGGCCATCGATGTATTTCTACTAACATTTTTTGTTGAGCGGATCTTGACTTTTCGTTTTCAAGATCAAAGTACTATCAAGTTTCTGTACAAGATGTTAAGTTTAACAAAAAACAATCAAACATGTCATACCTATCATTTCTACGCACTTTTTGATTTCATATACTGAATAGCGGGTACTTTGATCCAGGAAATATCAAAGTTTCGATAATGAAAGTACAACAAACATTACATCATAATCATCCTATCAAGATCACAACAAAGAAATCCTCTCTGAATTAATAACACTGAATATTGGTAGGTGCTCCAAATTTTATCGGTTATCACTCTACCAGGAATGTATTCATGACCCTTTCAAGTTTTTAGAAATGCGTGGCGCTCAATGGTTCTTTTGTGACTGCATGTCCAACAAGTGCGTCAGGTTATTATTCAATATTTTCAGCACAGTTCTAAAATTTTGAGTATTCATACTTTCATTCGTCGTGAAATCAAATTTTTTTAAAATAATTTTTTGAACAACTCGTCGTACTTGTCGTCGAACCGAACAGTCGATTGTGATAAGAGCTCCTGATCAATTTGCCGTTTTCAAGTGAAATATTCGCTTTCAAATCGTAATTTTTCTTGTGAGTGTTAGTCCAACACAAAGAAGGACAGTGTATTATCATGAGATAATTCCTCGACCAGTTAATACGACAAATGACTAAATTTGTGATTTATCTGTATACGACGACGGCGTGGCTAAAAAAAAAACCCAAATAACAACTACACATCCCAACGGGTTCGAAGGCTTGGAGATGGACGGGAATGAAACGATTACCAACAAGAACAGTGATGAAAAATGTTATGTATGTGAAGACATTTTCAAGGATTCAAAGTCAATGGTTATGTGTACAGTATGTAATCACAGTTTTCATGTTGAATGTGAAAATGTGAAAATCTCGACCCTAAAAGTGGGAGGAGCTGCTATGGAGGTGAAAAGTTCTACTTCCACCGAGAGATTCCGGAAAAGAAGTCGTGACCAGTGAGACATCGAAGCCGTACATGCGATGTTGGAGACACTGTTGAAAAAGTCAAACGAAACAAATGAAAAAATGGATCTTCTGTTGCTGGAAAATGCTGAGTTAAAAAAGAAAACAGCAATACTTTTGGAAAATTCAAACGAAACGAATAAAAAAATTGATCTTTTTTCACTTGAGTATGCTGAGCTAAAAAGGGAACTAGCAATGCTTAAGGGGGAAAAGATAAATGGCAACAAAGTCAATGATGTGAAAACATATGCTTCAGCGGCAAAAAATCCAAACAAGGTGCTGGTTATCAAACAAAAGGGTGAAAATCAAGGAAATGCACAGAAAGTCAAAGAGGATTGAGAAATAAAGTTAGTCCGAGTAATATAGGTATAGGTGTATCCATGGGCCGTGTTACAAAAAATGGTGGAGTCATATTGTCCTGTCACTCTGAAAAAGAAATTAGTAATGTTCAAACTGTCATTCAACAGCAGCTTGGTGAAAACTACCAAGTGGAAAGGCCTAAATCATCGAAGCATAGAATCAAAGTTATTGGGCTGAATGGAAATGAACATAAACACAACGATGATGAAATAATAGACAAAATTAAAAAGCAGAATATTTTGGATCTAAATAGTGAAAGTTTCAAGATGAGGATCATATATCGATCTAAAATGATAAATAAAAGATTCAACATCGTTTTTGAAATCGACTCTGCTACGTATGATCATTTCATGGCCGTAGAAAAGATGAACATCGGGTGGAATAGGTGTCGTGTTGTCTGTGACTTAGGAATAATTCGATGCTTTAATTGTGCTAAATATGGACATTCACAAAAGGACTGCAAAGGAAAAAAGGCTTGCGCAAAGTGCGGTGATGAACACGATGTAAAAAATTGTACGAGTTTAGTTACCAAATTTATAAACTGTTTTGTGTCTAATCAGAAGTTTGGTTTGAATTTATCTGTTGATCATGCTTGCTGGGATACAGTCAAATGTGAAAGTTATAAACGTGTGGAAAAAATTCAACGTGATAGGTTGATTAAATGACAAATAGATTGTGATAATGAATCAAAATGCGATATTTTATACTTTAATTGTCAAGGATTTTTAAATAACAAAGATAGTATTGTGGTAGTTTTGGACGATTTTAAACCTGATGTAGTGCTTTTATCAGAGACTCATGTTTCGGCTGACATAACATCTAATGAATTTGTGTCCCTGGATATCAGATAGAGCTATGTGTTACGTCAAACAGAAGGACTGGAGGAGTAATGGCGCTGATACGAAATAACTGTAAGTACATCATTCGATACCATAAATGTACTGGGGAGTATGAATGGTGTTTGACTATTGGAATAGCTGCTTTTAATTGCCCATGTCTGTTAAGTGTTATTTACCATCTCCCTTATACTGCTAATCCACAATTTGTTGAATTCATGACCGATTATATTGATGAGTTATGTGATTGTGAGGGAGGGATTGTTATTGTTGGTGATTTCAATTATGATCTTACCAAAACATCTTTCTATGGCTGTAG
The DNA here is from genome assembly GCA_958502075.1 of Orchestes rusci. Lineage (NCBI taxonomy): Eukaryota > Metazoa > Arthropoda > Insecta > Coleoptera > Curculionidae > Orchestes > Orchestes rusci. The sequence continues at coordinate 47,143,114 of OY293303.1, read as the reverse complement.
CATTCACATTTTCCTTTTGAATGGTACTCACTAATTAATCTTCCAAATCGGTTTCTCCAATAATTATCAACAAATTACTTTAACCTTCATATATCACAGCTGTTAGTTTCCGGCAATGTTGCAATGTTTCCCATTTTCGGTCTGCATTATGGTAATAAGGCGTAATCTTCTGGGGTTGGTTCTGTCCAGTTGATTGATCGCTTTATACGTGACATTTGTCAATGTCCATCTGACACTCTTGATTGATGATCGATGGGAGTATTTCATTTTCTTTTCGGCCTGGCTCGAGGACTTGTTCCCGTGATGTGCTGAAAGCCACACGTAAAATGTGCTGAGCGGCATTTTTTTCTTTAAATATTCGAATGTATCGTTGAGATTTAACGATATTTTACATTAATAATGTCTATGGACCTCCCGTGAAGAAATGGGTGTGATTTATCCAGTGATGGTATAGATATTTGCCGAATTCTTTTCAACCTAACGAGGTGAGTTAACCCCACCCTTCACCATGAGTTGGTTACTGAGAATATACATAAACTTGGCTGTATGAGTCCTCATATGCTGCTGGAATATGTCGCGGGAATGGCACTTTGTGATGTTGGGATTGCCCGCACCGCCGAAGCGAACAGAAACCGTTTATGACTGATAGTCTTGAGGCAGCAACAGTAACAGGCCAGTTTTTTCATTTAAATACTACTTCAATATTTTTATCAACAATTACTTTTAATACTAATAACGATTTTCTTAAAACCCTTCGCATTCGAATTTGTAAACATTTCACTATTTAATTCATAAATATTTCCTTTAAGTTACTATTTTCTTATTAAAGTATCAACCTTTTTACGGTTGTACTCATTGTCATTAATTCCTCATTGATTTAGGTATAACATTTTTTTTGTAACTGAATGGTACTTGCGCCGTATATTGATATCGTCGTATTACTACACCCCAAAAGGTTCATGAACATTTTACTCCCTGTAGTACCGGTTTAAATTAAACTCAATTCACCTTTTCAGTTTTGCGGATTTTAAATCCTTTTTCAATACTTAATTTTTTTCTTTTAATAATTATAACAGTACCTATCGGTGAACTTTTTCAAATACTGTAATAACACTCAACCACTTGAACTATATTTAAGTTCAGTGAGTGGGTTGGTGTAAGAACCACCCATATTTCAATTTTCTTCGACAACTTGTATATTTATGTAAATAAATGCTAGTTATAGTGTTTTGGGACACACAGTGTTTTCTTCCACTCCGGACATCACAGTGAATCTTTTTACACAAGGTTTCTCTGTTTTCACCTATAAAAAATAAAGTGGCGCCCTTTTATTAAACTTAAACATAATCAAAACAAAACCCTACTCTACCACCCATCGCCAACGACTTCAAGAGCTACCGCAGCCAAATTAGTTGAAGCCAACTGGGAAGATCAAAAGGTCGGCTACAATAAAGAAATGACGCCCGAAGACGTGGGGCCTGGTTCGTTTTGATTTTTTTTTTCTAAATTCAAAAATAAACTTGTAAATTCACTGTTGATGCTGGAAGGTTGAAAATACACTGATTAGCATTTGCTTAATTCTCATTGCCATTTAAAATTGTTTTCTACGTTTTTAGTCAGTGAGAAAACCCTCGTTAGCGTTGCCTTTGTTTTTAGAGATAAATATCTTCATTTTTTTTTTGCGTCAAAATTTCTTATTACGTATCGCTCAGCACGTAATTATTTTTTTTCTTCTTTCATTAAGGCTGCGTTTGACACTTTGCGAAATTTGATACAATGTATGTAGGTATATTATAGTTTAATTTACCTGGAGGTAAATTGACATTTGTTTATTGATTTAATAGCATTATTTCTTCTCTTTAGCTTTCTCATTTTATAACCCTGATTACCGTGATAACCCTGATTATCCTGATAACCTTGATTACCCTAATTACCTTGATAACCTTGACAACCCTGACATTCTAGTAGTTTTCTTATTCCCAATAAATTTTTTTCTTCTTTATTCAAAATGGATTCTTACAATTTTTGCCTAATCATTTGTTGGAACATGAACTTGATTACGAACTGAGGATTCGTCTACTTGCTACTGCTAGGAATGTTGCTGATAAAAGAAAAATTTTGAGAAAAGTTCTTAGGAAGGAACAACAATCTCGTCCTGGATCTTCTATAGTGGCTGGTGAAGCTAATCTACATTTTCTGGAAGAACGTTCAGAAATTAAGAAAAGTCTTGAGTCCATTGAGAAAATCATTGAAGATTTTGAAGGTTCTCCCACTGATTCAGTATATTTGCGTATGCAGTCCCGATTATCCCATGTTTTTGGTAGAGCAAGGCGAATTCCCATTCCTGAAGATAACCGTGATGAAATCCACACTTATATTCAAGAAACTACTGCCACTTGTATTAAATTGGATGCTGATCTTAGTGATAAACTCACCACAAATTCTGAAGTAGAAACTCTCCCCATCAATACCAACCCTGTCATAAATGTCGCTGCCCCAATAGTCCACTGCGCAAGTCGCAATATTCCATTAAGTGAATGGCAAGTGAAATTTAATGGTGACCCGAAAAAACTTTATTCTTTTCTAGAACGAGTAACTGAGTTGGCTCAGGCTCGTGGTGTTTCAGACCCTGATTTATTCCAATCTGCTGTCGAATTCTTTACTGGTGACGCTTGCATTTGGTTTCGCAGTATCAAATCTTCCATTGATGATTGGCCCTCTTTGGTTCTTCGCTTGAAGAAGGATTTTTTGCATGATGATATTGACGATGAAGTTTGGGACCAAATCAAGAAACGTAAGCAGAGAAGAAACGAATCTACCATTGTTTTTATTGCCCACCTTGATTCTCTTTTTAATAGACTTTCCCGTACACCAGCTGAGTTCACCAGAATTAAATTCATTCGTAATAATCTTCTTCCCGATTTTATTGACAGATTGGCTTTGATAGAGATTACTTCAGTCACCCAGCTTTCAGAGCTTTGTAGAAAATTGGAGGAGTCTGATTATTTGAAAAATAAAAATAGAGTCAGAGACACTGTCGCGGAGGTGCACAGTCCTCGTAACACATCTTCAGATCGACCTTCTTTCTCTTCTAGAAACTATTCATCAGGTTATAATTATTCATCTCGTCGATCCAATAATAATTTTCGTAAACATTCAAATCAAGATTCAGTTGGTGAAGTTTCCAATCAACCTAGTAGCTCCAAGGTTCCTTTCAATAGTTCCAATAAATCCAAAAAAGTTGTAACCTGCTGGAATTGTCAAATACCCAACCATACTTATTTCGATTGTGAAGCTTCCAGGAATGTTTTCTGCTACAAGTGTGGTGAGCCCGATGTTAAATCCAAGGATTGTAAAAGGTGTTCAAAAAACGAGTAAGATTGGTGTCTTCAAGAGGCATTTTCACTGATCCATTAGTTTCAGCCTCGAAAAAAGTTCCAATGATTTCTGTTAAAACCCCGGTTGAAACCCATTTTGATGGAGACGACTGGAGTCGTTGGCTAGTCAAGGTTGCTCAATTTTTGAATTCCCCCTCAAATTTCTCTAATCAACTTTCACCTCTTTTTAGGGGTTTATCACCCTCGATAATCGACCCTATATTGTTGTCAAATTATTTGACGTTGATATTACCGTTTTATTGGACTCTGGTGCCACATCGTCAGTGGTAGGAGCCAAAGGGTTGCCTGTTTTAGAAAGATTGGGTCTTCAAATTAATAAATCTCCTGTTGATAACATTTGTACTGCTGATGGAAAGAAACAAACCGTGGAGGGTAGAGTTGATTTGCCTATTTTCGTTAAAGGTTCCTGTAGGATTATCAGTGCTTTAGTAGTTCCTTCATTATCTCAAGCCTTTATTTTTGGATGTGACTGCCAGAGAGTTCGATATCGTGGTAAATTTCAAGGACAATTGTTGGAATATTCAGAATGATAATTGTCAAATTGATGTTTTGGAAGTTTTTTTTTCAAATTTTGCGACTTCTCGTTACGACTTATTTTCTTCAGATGACCTCTCCCTTGATCAGCGTATGCAAGCCGATAAATTAATCTCTTTTTTTTTGTGAAATTTCCGGCAAGGATAAATTGGGAAAAACTGATAAAATAATCTGTAGCATTGAAGAGAAGACCATTCGTTATGTCCCCCTATATGTCAAATATTTTAAATAGGGAACTTGATGAAATGTTGAGGTTAGGGGTAGTTGAACCTTCTAAAAGTCTTTGGTGTTCACCCGTGCTCCTTGTTAAAAAATCTAATGGAGAAATGCGTTTCTGCTTTGATGGTCGTCCTCTTAACAAAGTTACAAAACCCGACAGTTATCCTTTGCCCAATATTGAACGGATCCTTACTTCTTTGCGTGATGCTAAATTTATTTCCTCTATAGATTTGAGAAAGGCTTTTTGGCAAATTCCCCTGGATGAGTCTTCCAAAGAAAAAACAGCTTTTGCAGTGGTTGGTCGAGGTTTATTTCAATTTGTAACCATACCTTTTGGTCTTCGAAATGCAGCTCAAACTCAACAACGTCTCGTTGATGCAATTTTTGGTCCCCGTTATGTACCACATGTCTTTACTTACCTGGATGATATTTTAATAGTTTCCCCTGATTTTTCTTATCATGTAAATCTTTTGTACGAAGTTAAAAATAAATTTAAAGAGGCCGGCCCAACCGTGAATTTGGAAAAATGTGATTTTTTTAAAACTTCCTCGAAATTCCTTGGGTATATCGTGGGTTCGAATTCTTTAAGAACTGACCCTGAAAAAGTTTCTGCAATGGTAAACTATCCTCGTCCTAAAAATACCACTGAAATAAAACGTTTTGTTGGACTTTGCTCCTGGTATCGTCGCTTTATAAAAGATTTTTCTACTCTTATGTCTCCAATCAATGATCTCCTCAAAGGAAAAAAGAAAGGTCAATCAATCAAGTGGTCCGATTCGGCTGAGTCTTCATTCATTAAAATCAAACAACTTCTCGTATCATCCCCTATTCTTTCCCAACCCGATTTTTCAAAACGTTTTTGTATTCAAAGTGACGCCAGCGACACTGGATTGGGTGGTGTTCTGACTCAAATTATTGACAATGAAGAAAAGGTTATTGCTTATGCAAGTCGTTAGCGTTAGCATACTTTCGATTTAGTTCACCGAAAAGGTTCTCAAAATGTGGTTCCCGACGCTTTGTTCCGTTCCCTTGTCATTAGTGATGACAGTATTCTCGATTCCGATTCTATCTCAGACGAAGTTGTAGTAGGTGAAGTTGACGTTGATCGCATTGATCCTTATTTCAATAATCTCCGAAAGAAAATTCTTAATAACTCTGAATCTTTTCCCCAATGGAAAGTAGAGAATGAGTTCCTCTATAAATTTATTCCAAACCGTCTGCCCATGAAAATTAATCTCCCCGAATGAAAACTTTTTGTCCCTAACCCTCAAAGAAAGGAAATTATTGATTCTCTTCATAGTCCCCCCAATTGTGGTCATTTTGGATACTTTAAAACCTTAAATCGTCTCCAGGAACGTTATTATTGGCCAAAAATGCGCCAGGATGTCTTGAAATTTGTGAAACGTTGTCTTGTTTGCGGTTCGCAAAAAGCTTCGAATACTACTCCTATGGGTTTAATGGGAAAAGAGAAAAATGTCACGTATCCATTTCAAGTCATAGCTGTTGATTTAGTAGGTCCCTTTCCTAGGTCAAAAAAGGGTAATAAATGGATTTTTGTCGTCTCATGTTGGTTTTCAAAATACACTATGAATTTCCGTTACGAAGTTCCAAGACACATTTTCTTGAACAAATTCTAGAGGATAGAGTTTTCTCTATTCATGGTCTACCCTCGCTTTTAGTTTGTGATAATGGAAGCCAATTCACCTCAAAATCTTTTCGAGAACTCGCTAAACGTTACGAATTTAATATTCGTTACAACCCTCATTACTCACCCCAATGTGATTTTGTTGAGAGAAATAATCGTACTATTGGCACCGTGATTCGTAGTTACATCGATTCTCACGAAAAATGGGATCAACACCTCTCTCATATTCAATTGGCTATTAATACCTCCAAACATGAAGTCACTGGTTTTACCCCTTCGTTCCTTGTATTTGGTAGACATATTCCATTGTCAGGAAAATTTCATAGAGATTTGAATTCAGACATTCATAGTGATACGGCCCTCTGTCCTGGTGATCGTAATACTCACGCTGAGAATCTTGTCGGTTTGAGAGACATTTTTGTTGATGTTAAGAAAAGACTTCACTCTGCCCATGAAAGAAATTCTAAGGCTTATAATCTCCGTAAGAGAGATGTTTCTTTCAATATTGGCGATCATGTTTGGAGAAGAAACAAGGTCTTATCCAATGCTGCAAATAAGTTTGCGTCAAAACTAGTACCTAAGTATATACATTGTGTCATTCGTAAAAAGTTGTAAAACGTAGTGTATGATCTAATCCTTGAGAATGGATCTAGTTGTTGTAAGTGACATATAAAGGATCTGAAGCCCTTTGCTGATTTTTCTTCTGACGAGTCAGATTCCGCGAAGGAATGACTTTGAATAATGTTTATTCAGCCTATGTTTTTTTTATGATCTTTTTTCATGCTCATTTTCCATGTTACCTTTTTTCTTTACCCCTTTGGTAATTATGCCTATTATCATTGTTTTTATTTAATTTAATTTTGAATTTTTTTATCCATTTAGGATAAAACTGAAAACTATTCGGTTGGATAGTACTTGCCCCCAATTTACTACAGTCTTTTGAAAGCATTGTCTCGATTTATTTTGACTTTTATGCGGACTTTGAGCGGATAAGTAATTCCTTGACCTCGTTAATTCGGATTTTTTTTTGTCAGTTTTTGGAATTATTCATGCTCTCCACGCTTTCAATAGGTTTCTGTTTCCCCTATCAAGTGTCTTTCATTAATTTGGATTTGATGACACATTGATAACTTTTCAGACTTCGTGTGCTCTTGTGTTTCCCATTCATTTGGATTTGCTGACACACAAGAATCTCTTTAGCTTTCAGTTTAGGTTTAGTTACTCCAAGTTTAGCTGTAGGTATTTTCAACTTTTCTCTGTCCTATCCCCTACCTTGGCTTTCTCTATTTTGACTTACCGGATTTTCTCTTTACCCTGATTTTGACATACCAATTGTGACTCCTTCCAGGACGGGTGATACACGTAGTTATCATGGATGGTATAGAAAGAAGTTATATCTGAATTCAGTCTTAAGACTAGGTTAATTCTGATCAACATTATTTTGTAGTCCTAGGTATAATGTTGGTGAATCCAATACTCTTTTTTCTTTGGTATTTTTTTTTTTGGGTAGTTTTAGTCCATGTCGAACATTAATTGTTCTGTTGGTACAATTTCTTTTGAGGAAGGGGGTAAATGTAGCATTCACATTTTCCTTTTGAATGGTACTCACTAATTAATCTTCTAAATCGGTTTCTCCAATATTTATCAACAAATTACTTTAACCTTCATATATCACAGCTGTTAGTTTCCGGCAATGTTGCAATGTTTCCCATTTTCGGTCTGCATTATGGTAATAAGGTGTAATCTTCTGGGGTCAGTTGGTTCTATCCAGTTGATTGATCGCTCTATACGTGCCATTTGTCAATGTCAATCTGACACTCTTGATTGATGATCGATGGGAGTATTTCATTTTCTTTTCGGCCTGGCTTGAGGACTTGTTCCCGTGATGTGCTGAAAGCCACACGTAAAATGTGCTGAGCGGCATTTTTTTATTTAAATATTCGAATGTATCGTTGAGATCTAACGATATTTACATTTATAATGTCTATGGACCTCCCCTGAAGAAATGGGTGTGATTTATCCAGTGATGGTATAGATATTTGCCGAATTCTTTTCAACCTAACGAGGTGAGTTAACCTCACCCTTCACCATGAGTTGGTTACTGAGAATATACATAATTTTAGGGTTTTTTATTTTTCTTCGAATCTTTCCAATCAACTTCATTACTAAAATACCATATGGATGCTTTGCTGGCTAAATCGTTTGATGTTTGAGGACTATCACCTTGTCGTAAACTTGGCTGTATGAGTCCTCATATGCTGCTGGAATATGTCGCAGGAATGGCACTTTGTGATGTTGGGATTGCCCGCACCGCCGAAGCGAACAGAAACCGTTCATGACTGATAGTCTTGAGGCAGCAACAGTAACAGGCCAGTTTTTTTATTTAAATACTACTTCAATATTTTTATCAACAATTACTTTTAATACTAATAACGATTTTCTTAAAACCCTTCGCATTCGAGTTTGTAAACATTTCACTATTTAATTCATAAATATTTCCTTTAAGTAACTATTTTCTTATTTAAGTATCAACCTTTTTACGGTTGTACTCATTGTCATCAATTCCTCATTGATTTAGGTATAACATTTACTTTGTAACTGAATGGTACTTGCGCCGTATATTGATATCCACGTATTACTACACCCCAAAAGGTTCATGAACATTTTACTCCCTGTAGTACCGGTTTAAATTAAACTTAATTCACCTTTCCACTTTTGCGGATTTTAAATCCTTTTTCAATACTTAATTTTTTTCTTTTGATAATTATAACAGTACCTATCGGTGAACTTTTTCAAATACTGTAATAATACTCAACCACTTGAACTATATTTAAGTTCAGTGAGTGGGTTGGTGTGAGAACCACCCATATTTCAATTTTCTTCGACAACTTGTATATTTCTGTAAATAAATGCTAGTTATAGTGTTTTGGGACACACAGTGTTTTCTTCCACTCCGGACATCACAGTGAATCTTTTTACACAAGGTTTCTCTGTTTTCATCTATAAAAAATAAAGTGGCGCCCTTTTATTAAACTTAAACATAATCAAAATAAAACCCTACTCTACCACCCATTGCCAACGACTTCAAGAGCTGCCGCAGCCAAATTTGTTGAAGCCAACTGGGATGATCAAAAGGTAGGCTACATGGCGACCAAATCATGGGGAAAGTGTACGAAAATGGATTGGTTCAAATAGTACGTGAACCAACTCGGATTACAAAAACCAGTAAAACACTTATCGATTATGTGATCACAAATAATAAAAATGTTACCCATAAGGTACATCTCAGTCCTAGAGTCAGTGATCCTAACATGATTTCGCTAAAAATCAACGGGAAAATTGAACAAAATATAATGGAAGCCACCTTCACAAGGACGACAAAAAACTATAATGCAGAAGCCCTTCAGGATATCATCATGAATACTTTGTGGGGTAATGATGGATCGGACGTAAACAATATGGCAAATAGTTTTGTGGATAGCGTTACAACTGTTAGAAACCATATGTGTCCTCTAGTCAGGATCAACACTGACTATAGACATTTGAATAAATGTTGGATAACTGATGAGATAAGGCAGATGATGAAAAGGAGGGATCAACTTTACGCTAGAGCTGTTCATGAGAAGTCCGAGTCACTGTGGAACAACTTCAAAAAAGCCAGGAATGAAATTACAAATAAAATCAGAATGGAGAAGGACAAGTATTTCAAAGGATTAATCCATGAAAAGCGAAATAACCCATGCGAATTATGGAAAGGACTGAAAATGGTTCTTCCTGAAAAAAATTGACCAGTCCCAGAGGAGATAAAGTTTGAAGATTCCCAGCCAGGCCGGGAATAGGTTGACGATTGCCAATTCATTTAACGGATATTTCTTAAAGAGTGTAGACAATATTGTCTCGTCCAGTCAGACATCAGCAAGCCTAGACGAAATTGTTGAAACAGTACCCATTCAACAGAGTTCTCTCAAAATATTCCAAACTTTCGGCATGAACCATCTGAAGCAATATCTGAGCAAGATGAAGCGAGTGGGTGGAGGAATGACTGGCATTTCCACAGAGATTTTCAAGGACCTTATGATGGTGGCGGCAAATCGTATGCTGGACATAATAAATACATCTTTATCTTCTGGTATATTTCCTAAAAAATGGAAGTGCGCCGTCGTGACGCCAGTACCCAAAGTGACAAATGCAAAACTTGGAGAAGAGTTCAGACCAATAAACACCGTTCCCCCTTTTGAGAAAATATTGGAAATGACAGTCAAGGATCAGCTTTAAGAATATTGTGATCAGCATAACATCCTGATAGACAATCAATCTGGTTTCCGACAGATGCACTCGTGCGAATCGGTGGTGGTCAGTGTTTGTGATGAATTTTTAAAGAAAATAGATAAAAGCAATTATGTTCTCGCAGTCTTCTTGGACTTCCGAAGAGCGTTCGAGACAATCAACAGAAATCTCCTTCTTAAAAAACTAGAGAAAATTGGAATTTCGAGAACTGCTTTGGATGGGTTCAAATCTTATTTGCAGAATAGAACCCAAATACTCAAATTTAAAGACTGTTTGTCAGATTCTTTGTTGTTGCATTGCATGTTGTCCCACAGGGGACCGTTTTAGGCCCAATTTTGTTTCTCCTGTATATAAATGATGTTGTTAATGTAGTGAGCAATGTGAAGATAGAATTATTTGCGGATGATACCATGCTGTATGTGGCCGGTAATGACTTGAACCAATTGCAAACTATTATGAATAAGGACCTTAGACATGTAAACGAATATAAATATGAAGAGTACTACAACTTCTTTCCTTCCTGCTATGTAAATGGATGGCTGTCAAAGAATCAACTAAATATTAATGTATCAAAATCAAAATATTGTGTATATGGTAGAAAGTGTAGACTGGCAGAAATTGATATAAGCTCAACAACAATAATCATAAACAACCAGAACATCCAACATGAAACCGAAATTAAGTATCTTGGGGTTATATTTGATGCACATCTGAATTTTCGACCTCATGTTAAATATATCATGCGAAAATTTTCCAAAAAAAATTATGTTATAAAAAGGGTAGGAAAAAATCTCTCTTTGTACACCAAACTGCTACTATACAATGCCATCGCCAGTCCACATCTGCAGTTCTGTTCAACATTATTTCATAACATGCCCGATTTTATTATTGATGAATTCCAGGTATTACAAAACCGAGCAATGAGAACCATTTTAAGCTGCAATCGATACACTCCAAGAAGCCTAATGTTCGATAGCTTGGAGATTATGTCTGTCAAACAAAAAGTTGTACTTAATGTTTATATGTTTATATTTAAACTGAAACATGAATTGTTGCCTACATATATTTGCAGAAGAACTAACACATTTTAAAACGTCCACACCTATAACACAAGAAATTGCAATGACTTTATTCAGTCGACGAGATGCAGGACAAACCAACTTTCAAACTCTTTTCTGTGCAAAAGACTGTTGGACTTCAATAGATTGCCCAGTACCCTCAAAGCTTGTGATAATTCAAGTAAATTCAAAAGACTGATTAAAGAATATGTGATACACAATGTTCAACAAACCTAGACCAGCTTCTGTGATAGTAACTTCTTGTTTGAATTGCTGTTTTTTATTTTTTTTTGTTTGTACTGTTACTATACATCTATTTTATAAACTTTTTAACGTAATTTTATCTTTTTAAATTGTATTCTTCATTTTTTAAGTACCCTTTTATATTATATTTTATATGATGAAGCTTTTGCTTAATAAATGAACTTATTATTATTATTATTAAAACAGTGTCCCAACAAGTCAACAAACCAAATGTATTTCTCGAGAGTCTTGGTACCTTGGTCTCGATATTGGTCTCGATCTCGATATGTAAGCCTTGGTCTTAGTCTTGATTCGGTTTTGCAAGTCTTGGTCTTGGTCTCGATTTCGAGACCGAGACCAAGACAAGACCGAGACCAAGACCATGGTCTCGTGAACCCCTTTTCCATCTCACAAATACATGAAAAGTTTACAAGATCAGCAAGCTCTATGAATTTTTATGTCAAAACTAGCAATAAAACAAGTTCAATGAAAAACTTATTTCATAAGGGAGTGGTACAATTCAATCTTAAACCTCAGTATATAAAATCTAGTGAGAATGTGATGATATTTTAAAAGCTTGCTGATTGTACATTTGTGAAATAATCCTTCTAAGATAGTGTAGTGGTTCAAAACTTAGACAGCCACTTATTCCTAGTTAGTGTATTTTATCTTAATCATTTTATATTTATTAGTACGTTTCTTAAGTTGAATAAATGTTTTCATTGCTTTGCAATTTATCGGTTAAATATAATTTAACGTGACGAGAAAGGACAGCTATCCTCCACCACGAATCGACAACACTTTGGACAACTTGACTGGATCAAAGATCTTTTCAACCCTTGACCTGAAGAGTGGATATTGGAAGGTGGAGATGGTTCCAGAAAATCGGAAAAAACTGATTTTAGCGTTGAAACTGGGCTGTGGCAGTTTACTGTAATGCCATTCGGATTATACAATACCCCTTCTACATTTGAAAGGCTAATGGAGACGGTGCTCAAGGGTTTATCGTGGTCAACATGCCCGGTGTACCTCGACGACATAATCGTGGTTGGCAAATCATTCGAAGACCACCTGAAGAACTTGGAGGAGGTATTCCAGAGGCTTAGAAGATCTGGATTGGAGCTGAGCCCAAAGACCAAAGAAGTGCCAACTGTTCCGGAGTGAAGTTCAATAACTGGGTCAGTAGTGATTTTATGGTCAAACCAGCATAGCCTCAGGCAATCCAATGTTGTGACGTAACCATCTAGCAGTCTTTGCTGTGAAGTGAAAGGAGCATGGGAGTGGTACCCTGGCCGGTTGGGTTGGGTACCTCGTGTTGGGGAAGAGATGACACCCTGGTTCGACGTAACAGGTGGGTTAATTGGGGTGGCCCGGGTTGTTTTTTGGGACTGCTTCAGGCAATCCAATGTTGTGACGTAACCATCTAGCAGGCTGTCTCTGCTGTAGAGTGAAAGGTACATGGGTGTGTGGTACCCTGACCGGCTGGGTTGAGTACCTCCTGTTGAGGGAGAGATGACACCCTGGTTCGACGTAACAGGTGGGTTAATTGGGGTGACCCGGACTGTTTTTTTTTGGGGGGCTGCTTCAGGCTATTTGTGACGACACGTAATCATCTAGCGGTTTTTTGCTGTAAAGTGGAGAGGAGCTTGCATATGGGTATGGTACCCAGGCGGGCGGTTGGTTTGGGTTTTTTTTGTGTGACTAGACTAGATACACAGAGATGATGGGTTGTATGAGTTGATTTTTGACAGTCAAATGGAATCGGCCTCCTGGAATCTAGGAAACTGTTTAAAATAAGACAAATATTATGTGTTTTGATATTTTTTTTTCAAATTACATTTTGAGACATAAGTTCAAAAAACGTGAACTAAAGCTTTCGATGCATTGAGCTGCGGTGGCAGACGGCCTAATCAGTTTCTCGTTCTGATACTTGTTTTGATCGCAAAAAAAACAATTTTTGTTTTTTGATCAAATAAATATGAGACAAATTTTGTGTTTGATTTTTTTTATTTTTCAAATAATTTTTTTTTTTCAGTATCCACGAATTATGTGAACTATCTAATCCAAGCCATTTAATAAGAGCTTTTTCTCCTTTTGTTCTGATCACTTTCTCTATTAGATAAACATCAGGATATTTTACTTTTTGAAGCTCCTCCGTGTTAAATCCACCTTCAATTTCAGATTTTCTTTCATCTTCCAGAATATATGTTGTTGGGTTTGTTGTTTTTACCAATTTTATTTTTAAAATTTCGTTCTACCAATTCGGAGTGTATCCGTTAGTATATGCTTTCCGGTGTTTACTCATACGTACATAGTCGCCTGTTTCGAATTTGGGTTTTTTGGGATCTGTTGTTTTAATAAAGGTCAAATTTCCTGCAACTTGTTTTTCATTTTGTTTATTCACGTCAATTGGGTTCAATTCAATAGAAGAATGTTTAGTGTTATTGTACTGGTTTACAATTTCTTCGATAAAATTGATTCATTTATAGTTTCCAATAAAACTGAATTTTTTCCTCATAAAATGTTTCAAAGTTCTATTAACCCTTTCCACAATGCTTGCTTTCAAGTTAGAAAAGGTTGAATAGTGATTTATGTGATGTTGTTTCATGAAAAGATCAAAATCTTTGTTAAAAAATTCTTTACCCCTATCAGTTTGTAAATGTTTGGGAGGAAATCTACTTTTCAACAGAAGTTTTTTCATAGCTGAGGTAACATCTTTGGCCGATTCACTTTTTGTTGGTTCAACCCATACAAATTTGGAAAACGCATTGATAACAACCAAGATATATTTAAAACCCTTGTTACTTTTACTATATGGGATCATTTCCACTAAATCTGCTTGCCAAAGGTCATCAAGTCCCTTCACTATAACTCGTCGGCGATTATAGTTTTTTCGGCTTGGTTTGTGCAATTCATCCACCACATCCTGCTTAACATTCTCTATTTTTCCATTATTACGGGGCATTGTATCAGCAGCTCTCCATAAAAATCAGTGAGTTCACTGGTTTTTCCTCTTCTGAATGATATTAGATCTCCCTTTTTCAGTTCTCTATTTTCCAGTTTTCCAGTTATTTTATTGATCAATAAACTTACATCTGCCTTAGGGTATTCTCCACTCAAAATTTTACCATTTTCTAATGGAAATTTATAGGAGGTTTTTTTTTTATCCCCACCAAGAATAAGATTTGTTTCTTTTGCGCTATAGCTTCCAACAAATGGTAAAACTATTGTGTAAAATAACTTGACGTCAGTTACAAAAATCAAGTTTGAGTCAAGAGATTTGGTTTCGTTAGATTGTCCATATTTATTGAATATGTGAGACCCAAACTTGTCTAGAGTCATCATTAATCTGATGTGGAAAGTTGTTGTGTTTCTTATTTAATAATTTGCGCCTCACGCAACTCTTCCAGTATTGATTAAATTTCATTTTGATGCCCCGTATGTCCAGCCATGGTTGACGACACAAGCAGTTGAACTAGCAGTTTCTACTAGTTCGTTTACATCATTGAAAAATACATAATCAATTTTTTTATAAGATAAATTCATTAGAGACACTCCTTTTCCCGTTGATGATTTTGTGGATCTCGGTCGCGTTATTAAGGGTTTTGGTTCAGGACGATTATAACTGGAAACTGAACCAATTCTACTTTTCGCTTGTTTAATGATTTTTTTTTTCAACCAAGTATGGTTTAATGATTGACAAGTATTTCCAATAGGTTGTTCCTTGAATGTGTTCATCGTTTTTATAATTTCGTCTATAAGCATTAGTTTGTTCCAATACATCCATATAGGCTTTGAGGTCTTCATCTGTAAAGTCTCTTGGTTCTTGAAAAAAAAGCAGTTCATATAATCCAGGTGTTCCCTCATATTGTTCATTTGTCACTTTTATGTTTGGTCCAACAAAATCGACAAAACCATCTCCAACTTTCCATTTCTCCGCTTCCATATCATATATCAGACCATGGGTGTTATCAAGAGTTCTTTCACCTCTAATTGAAGCGTTCACATTCTCTCGTACAAGAGGATCATAATCTGCAAGGTAATCTTGGTAAGCAGGTGTTTTAGTTAAATCCAAAATATTCCTAGGGGTTGTTGAATCTCCTATATCACTTGTTTGGGGGATTGTTGAATCATTGATAAGAAAAACATCCTCATCATTACCATGCGTTTCAAACATCTCTTCATCTTTTAGGAATGAAGGTGTTTGACTTGGAAGATATTGTTGAAAGGTATTAGCATCTGTTAAGGTGGAGGGGTGCTGAGGCTCTGAAGCACTTGTTTTTATAGGGGTTTGAAATGGAGGTGAGAAAGAAGGTCTTTTTTTTTCACGATTTTTTCTGTTTTCACTGTTTTGATCAACTCTCTTAATGGTTCAGTTAATGGTTTCAATTCTCTTTCTTTGCGTGATTCCAACTCTGCTATATCAGACTTGAGAGATCTGTATTTTTGTCTTACAGCCTTACGAGCTTCAACCAACTCTTCAACTAAGGTTTCATCCATGAGGATTGAGAGGATACTGAATATTTTGAAATTTTCAGGAGTAAATATATAAGATGTTTTTTTTTCATTTGAATTTTATAAACTTATCAAATCCTTTATGATATCTTCCTGAATCCATTTTACAATCTTTATCCAGATCAACAACATCATGTTCATTGGTCCAGCACATGGAACATAAATCTTTGAACTGTTGAAACGACATATCAGTATTTACGTGATCACCATAAATGTGTTTCAGGTAGGTAGCATCTTGTTTGAATAGTATTAAAAGATTGGTATTGTCTCTGATCAATTGTTTTGGAACAGATGAATATGTTTGGGTTAGATAAAAACAGTCTGTATTTTTATGTCGTCCAAAACAAAAATAGTTGCATATGTTGTTTTGTTCACAACATACAAGATCATCGAATATTATGACTGAATTCGGTTTTATTTCCTCTGGCGGTAAAATATCATCTTCAGAAGATGATTCAAAATAATGAATTTCATCAATGGAATTCATGAGTTGTCTTAAAAAGTTATACTTTTCTTGGTATAGAGATTTTGAAAAAATATAAATATTTTCAAATCGTAATCCATTTTTTGAGATCAAAAGGGATAATATAATATTAGTTTTGCCACAACCCGATGGTCCTATTGCAATTGACCTCTTTGAATTACCCTCGAATAATTTTCCATGCTTTCTAGATCCAGCGCTTCTAGTACTATCTAGATTTTTGACAGGTAAAGAAAATGACTGTTTATCAATATACATTTTCTCAAAAAATGAATGAAAACACTTCTCTGTCACGTTATTTATAATATGTCAATCATTTTTTTTAAATATTATTGTTTTGATGATAGTACCTATCTATATAAAATTGTTATTGCCAAGAATGTAGCCTAATGAAAGCTAAATCAAAATTAGGTATGGGAATGAAGAAGAAACAAGGACGGGGAATTAGAAAGCAGAATAAACCGATATCGTTTGAAACGGCTATAAGACGAGTAAAAAAGAGGAATTTGGTAAAAAACTATAATGATTTACAAACTGCAGCCAGGGATTCTCTAACTTTCATTTAAAAATTTAAAGTTAAAGAACCTAGAAAATGGATTATTCCAATTCCCAAGACGGGAGGATTTCTTCCGTTGATTCCTTTGTTTGCTGGATTATCTGCATTGGGGGCTCTTGGTGGCGGAACAGCCGGTATTAAAAAGCTGTGAATGACGCTAAGGCGGCCAATGAAAAATTAGAGGAAGATAAAAGACATAATCAAATGATGGAAGGCATAGCTATGGGCAAAAAGGGAAGTGGTTTATTTTTGAGACCCTATAAAAAAGGATTTGGTTTACATTTGGGGCAGCCGTTGCCTTTTCAAAAAAACGTTTAAGTAAGCTACCTCGTGTGCCACTCAACAACACAGACTTGAAAAAATATGTGAAACTTTTGAATATTAAACATTTTCAAGGAGTTTTCATGCGTGATGAATTACCTAGGAAAATTAGAAAACTAGAAACAGGAATAATAAATCTCGATAATGCTAGTGGTGAGAGAACACATTGGACGGCATACGTTAAAAAAAATGGAGACATTATTTACTTTGATAGTTTTGGAAATTTGAGACCACCCGTCGAAGTAATATCATATTTTTTGAGTGATGGTAGCAGAAACAAAATACACTATAATTATGATATTTTCCAAACATACAACTCTACAAATTGTGTACATCTTTGGTTACAATTTCTTTATAAGTCGGGAATATGAATGGAATTTGACTAGTTTGAGTATGTCTTTCACATTAGTACTTTCATCTAGAAGCAATCAGTTGCATTCAAACTTCAACCCTCCGATCTATTTAGACGCAGAAGCGGATTATGAAATTGGTTTGATAAATTTTGAAACTTTCAACGCAATTCCAAATATTGATAAAGAAAATAACAAGATTTACTATGGAATAAATAAAGAATACATTGAAATTCCAACGGGTAGTTATGAAATAAAAGATATTGCTGTTTTTTTGCAAAACGAATTTAAAAAGAGAAATATCGATTTTACACCAAGGACAAATAACAACAGTCTCAAATGTTCAATCGAATCTTCTGTTGATATAATTTTTAAAGATGACTCAATTGGTGAAATATTAGAATTCAAAAATCAAACAATAAAAGGAGATAAAAGTGTAATAAGGGAATCTGATTTTCCTGCTGGAATTATAAAAGTGAACTCAATCGGTATTGATTGTAGTATAGCTGAAGGTTCCTACTTGAATGGTGAACCCGTTCATACTATCCACAATTCTTTTCCGAACGTTCCACTCGGATTTAAGATAATTGCGGTTCCCCAAAACATAATTTATCACCCAGTGATTGTGAAAGTGATCGATAAAATTATCGTTAAAATAATAGATCAGAACGGAGACTTGGTGAATTTTCGAAACGAAACAGCTAGACTTCGCCTATATGTGAGAAAACACATGAAACAAATAATAAAATTAGTCTTATTATTATCTTATTCAGAATCAAAGGATCAAATTGCCTCAACGACCATATTGGTTAATTGCCTAAAATTAACCCATACAGATCATTTCCGCTTTCTCCCCTTGTGAGACAATAGCGCAAACACAATAACCTGAAACGGAAATTAGAATTATGGTGAAAAAATGTAATTTAAAAAATAAAAAAAATCAAACACACAAAATTTGTCTCATATTTGTTTGATCAAAACAAAAATTGTTTTTTTTGCGATCAAAACAAGTATCAGAACGAGAAACTAGTTAGGCCGTCTGCCACCGTAGCTCAATGCATCAGAGCTTTCACGTTTTTTTTAAACTTATGTCTCAAAATGTAATTTGAAAAGCGAAAAAAAACAAACACACACAATATTTGTCTCATTTTAAACAGTTTCCTAGATTCCAGGACGCCGATTCCATTTGACTGTCAAAAATCAACTCATTCAACCCATCATCTCTGTCTATCTAGTCTAGTCACACAAAAAAAACCCAACTCAACCGCCCCCCTCGGTACCATACCCATATGCAAGCTCCTTTTCACTTTACAGCAAAGACTGCTAGATGGTTACGTGTCGTCACAAATAGCCTGAAGCAGCCCCCCAAAAAAAAACAACCCGGGCCACCCCAATTAACCCACCTGTTACGTCGAACCAAGGTGTCATCTCTCCCTCAACAGGAGGTACCCAATCCAGCCGGCCAGGGTACCACACACATATACCTTTCACTTTACAGCAGAGACTGCCTGCTAGATGGTTACGTCACAACATTGGATTGCCTGGAGCAGTCCCAAAAAACAACCCGGGCCACCCCAATTAACCCACCTTTTACGTCGAACCAAGGTGTCATCTCTTTCCCAACACGAGGTACTCAACCCAACCGGCCAGGGTACCACTCCCATGTTCCTTTCACTTCACAGCAAAGACTGCTAGATGGTTACGTCACAACATTGGATTGCCTGAGGCTATGCTGGTTTGACCATATAATCACTACTTTGGTCATATCGTGTCGACGAAGGAAGAAGCTGTCGATCTGCAAAAGGTGAAGGCAGTCAAGGAATGGCCAGTACCAGAGAACCTAAAGTTTTCTGGGTTTGTTCACGTACTACCGGCGTTATGTCCAAGGGTCTGCTAACATCGGCCGACCTCTTCATAGACTTACGGAGGCACAGAAACGTTTCCACTGGGTTTAAGAATGCCAGGAAGCTTTCGCTACGTAAAAAAGGGCACTTGCCAGTGCGCCGATTCATGGCTATCCACTACCTTAAGGGAACTTTGTTTTGGACACGGATGCGTAGGACTTGGTGCAGTGCTGTCCCAGATCCAGCAGAGACATGAAAGGGTCATCGGTTACTTCAGCAAAACTTTGACAAAGTTTGAAAGGAACTACTGCGTTACAAGAAGAGAGCGGCTGGCAGTAGTCAAAGGGAAAGAGCACCGAGAACCGACCATGCTGCACTCAAGTTGGTTTTACAATTCAAGAACCCGGAAGGTCAAGTGGCTCTTTGGATCGAGAGCAGTTCGATTTCGACACTTAACATCGAGCTGAAACAAGCCACAAGAAAGCTCATGCCTTGCCCAGAAGACCTTGAAAGCACTGCCATAGTGCTGAGGAGAATGGAGCCAGTATGTGCAGAACAACTATGATAGACGACTTCTGGCAGTCTGACGCACTTCGTCAAGACCAGGAGAAAGATCCGGATCTGAAGCTTGTCATCGGATGAAAACAGGCAGGCCAACGACCATCTTGGCAAGAGGTCGCGCGATTCACGACCACCGTGAAGTCCTACTGGGCTCAGCGGGACTCAATGGTTCTTGATGACGGCATCCTGAAGAGGCAGGTGAGCAGTCTGAATGGCACGGGAGATCGGGGGGGCAGATGAAAGAGATCCATGATGGCGTCACGAGTTGACATCTGGGAGTAACCAAGACGCTAGGAAACCTGCGGCAAAGGTTTTTCTGGATCAACTGCTAGGCTGATGTCCGGGAGTAGTGCAGAGAATGCGCCGTTTGTGCTGCCAGCAATGGACCACAGAAACGCCCAAAAGCTCCTATACGCCAGTATAATGTTGGAAGCCCGTTTAAAAGGATGGCCATAGATGTTGCTGAGTCAAAAGGAGGAAATAAATACATCCTGGTCGTGATGGACTACTTCAGCAAGTGGGCCCAAGCGTATGCCTTGCCGAACCAAGACGCAGCAACTGTAGCTGATGTACTAGTTAAGGAATGGATATGCCGTTTTGGTGTTCCATTGGAGCTGCATTTGGTCCAAGGCAGAAAGCATCAGCGCTGTTCCAGAACGTGTGCAATGTCATGAAAATCAGGAAGACGAGAACGACAGCGCTGCACCCACAATCGGATGGCAGGGTGGAGCGAATGAACAGGACCATCAACCGACAGTTGGCCAAAGTTGTCTCTGACCATCAAAGAGACTGGAACAAATATCTTCATCTGTTTCTCTTGGCAAACCGGTCTGCGGTTCATGAATCAACAGGCGAAACCCCAGCAAGGATCATCATGAGTCGTGAACTCTGGCTGCCTTGCGACCTGGCTGTCCACCTAGTGAAGATGTCGCTGAGGAGGATCACGCAAGTGATCTCCAAATAAATATGGACGATATTGATGAACAAGTCCGTTCGAACATCCAAAGTGTCAGCGACAGGATGAAGGAGGCCTACGACGTGAATGCCGTGGAAGGCGGGTTCCAGGTTGGGGATCTGGTTTGGCTTCACAACCCACAGCGGCGACGTGGATTTTCATCAAAACTGGAAAGTTCTTGGGAAGGCCAGGAGTGAATCAATGACATCGACTACAGGATCCGGAATCCACCACGAGGAAAATCGAGGGTTGTTCACTTCAACCATTCAGCTCAGTATGCTGGGAATAATGACGATCAGGTCGCTGAAGTGAGGCAGATCAGGTCATTCGAGAAAGACATGTCACTGGAGACTTCCACGTCTCTATACTCTAATGGTCAGAAAAATCAGAATGGCGTTGTCCAAGAAAGGCAGCTGGATTTGCTCGAAGCACCGGCCGAATATTCGTTGTCTCACTGGGTCAATGAAGAGCTCAGCATGAAGAGTGGACTTGCTGCTGTTTGTAAACGGAAATCCGGACAACTCGACCAGGTGAGGAAGGTGCCCCAAAACATGGAAGGGACACAACACTTGTTCTACCTTGTAACGAAGAAGCTTCCACAATATCTGACCAACTACAGTGATGTGTGGAGAGCCCCCAGTCATCTTCAAAACTTGATGATGTCACAGGACCTGACTCATCTGGCGATCCCAAAAATGACCAATGACCGAGTGGTAAGAAGCATTTAGGAGGTGATCTTCAAGGACATCCTGGTGTGCTGCTGTCCTTTCCGGAGGATGAACCAAAAGACAGTGGAATGTGATCTCCACCAAACATCTTACTGCTTCAGTTTTTCGATCTCTTCTCCAGGGTGAAGTTTCATAATGCAAGTGATTGGTTTCTTGGCAGAAATGAAAGTCCAATTCTTCACAAAAGTATAATCAAATTAGTGCACTTGACGCGTTTCGGTCAATAAACCATTATCAAGAGTGACTTAAAATTGTCTGAAAGAGTGTCAAGTCAGAAAGTCAGGAGAGAGCATAATAAAGTGAATCGTACTTACATAACTATTCAAATTGAAAGATTAAGACAAACTTGGACATGATGGCTAACAAACAATCTGGAACAAGTAAACAATCTAAAATCCTTACTTCAACTAACAAATAAAATTACTACCATTGGAAATATGATGTAACATATTGAAAACGACTTCAAAATGTTACATCATATTTCCAATGGTAAGAAGCTGGATGTATTGGAAAACTTAGAGATAGCGCAGTGTGCCCTGAATACAAAAGACATTACCCTAAACGATCCAGTCAAAAATCATTTTATCGAAGCAGCATGCGTGATAAATTTGTTTAAATAGTGGGATTGAAGCGAAGCGCTCGAATTGTTGCAGGCAATTCAGTCGCCTTAGGTATCGATGGGTGTTTGTTTTGGTTTTTTCTTTTCGAGTGTCCTCACTATGTGTTCATTTTCATTTTCCGTTTGTGCTTGATAATGTAGGTAATTTTATTTGTTAGTTGAAGTAGGTATTTTAGATTGTTTACTTGTTCCAGATTGTTTGTTAGCCATCATGTCCAAATTTGTCTTAATCTTTCAATTTGAATAGTTATGTAAGTACGATTCACTTTATTATGCTCTCTCCTGACTTTCTGACTTGACACTCTTTCAGACAATTTTAAGTCACTCTTGATAATGGTTTATTGACCGAAACGCGTCGAGTGCACTAATTTGATTATACTTTTGTGAAGAATTGGACTTTCATTTCTGCCAAGAAACCAATCACTTGCATCTCACTGCTTGTTCGGGTACAGTTGCCGATACCAACATGAAGGCAATGTGGGACGAAATGCTTTGAGAAGGAGGCAATGTGTGTTATACCGCTTCTTTGGTGCCGTCATCTCGTTTTCGTTGCCGTGACGGTGACGGTAGTGGTGGAAAGACGCTCAAAATCTTCAATCAAAACATTGATGAATTGACCTGATTATCAAATTAGTGTTTGTGACCGTAAATGATTCAGTGCATGGGATATTAAAACTAAAAAAGTAGGATTCAAAAAATCAAAATAATTCTAAAGATAAAAATGTCTTATTGATTGATTCATTAGGAATGAAAATATTGAATTCGTTCATGTGAGTTGAAACGATTTTTCTAATGTAACAGGAAACACGAACGAAGTTCAAAGAAGCTTGGACCACATCATGCTGTTAGCACAAGAGACTGGGCCGACAAATTTATTATTATCATGATATTTTAAGCTTTATTTAGAGAAAAGATCGTCTACATCCCCGATGACGAAACTTTCATTCATAAAAAAAGCCCTTCTGCTACTGACACAGGCTTTTGGCTGGCCGACATATATTTGTTTAATGTACTCGTTACTAAACCATGCCATATAGTTATTTTTAACATTCCCGACGACGAAACTTTTTTTTTTCTATATTTCATCAATTATTTTAATTAATAAAGCACAGGATATGCCTGGCCAACATGGTGGTTCTATATTTCCTCCTCTATAAACTACTTCCTGAAACTTTTTTTTTCACATCCCTTATGACGAAGGGTTCAGTGTCGCTGGCTCTTAGACTATTTTTGAGAAAACGTTGCGTACAGATACAACGTATACCTATGTTTCTTGAACGAATGCGTAGGGAATCAAGTGCATAACGGGGTACCTACCTAACTTCATAATCCTGAATTTCCGTGAAACAAATGAAATCACGTCCACCATTTTTGATTTATCAAGTTATATATTATCATTAAACTTAAACCCTCTACTTAACCAATTTGAAAATTGGCTAACGTTACTGAGAAGACTGCAGTATTAATAATTACTGTCAGTCAATAATAAGCCTATATTAATTGGTCCTGCTAGTTCAAATATACAGGGTTATTCACGTTATTCGACACAAAACATTATGGCTGGAGTATCTGATTTTGCAGAAGTTTTTTTTTCTGGATGGAAAGGGACCCCTCAAGGCTTCATTTTAAAAATATTTTCCTGTTATACAGGGTGTCCCTAAAACACGAAACTCATCAAAGTTGTATTTTTTCCAATGGAATACCTTGTATATTATTTCATTTTTGGTTTGTATGATCAAAATTAAGGTAAGTTTGATTGAGGTTTAATACACCTGAACCTTATGGTTTTTGAAATATCTTCAATTTTGCGAAAATGTAGTTTTCATTTTAATGCTTAATTTCTCAGCTGTTGTTTTCTTTTTTTTTACCAAATTAATAATCAAGTCCACCAATTGATCAAGTTTGAAGTCACACTTATGAAACTTTTGATAACTTATACAGAGTGTCTACAAATTATGGTTAAATAATCAATATCTTTAAACGGTAATAGCTTGTTTAATTTAAATAGGATACCCTGTATTTTATGTCAACAACAGATGTAGAATTTGATTATCTATCAATTATTATTATACGTTCCTATAGCTAACTTGTCACGTTTTCAAGTAAAGCGAAGAAACAACTGACAACTTTAAGGAAATAATAATAGAGATTGTCAAAATACCATAGGTGAAATAATGTTCTTAACGAACGTTTGGAGACGGCATCTCCATCTATTGGTGTTAATGAGAAACCTATTTTTTTTTCTTTTTCTCCGCTTTACTTGAAAACGTGAGGAGTTAGCTATAGGAACGTATTTTTAAAATGAATAGATAATTAAATTCTACATCTGTTGCTGACATAAAATACAGGGTATCCCATTTAAATTAAACAAGATATTACCGTTTAAAGATATTGATTAATTAACCATAATTTTTAGACACCCTGTATAAGTTATTGAAAGTTTCATAAGTGTGACATCAAACTTGATCAATTGGTAGACTTGATTATCAATTTGGTTAAAAAAAAAACAACAGCTGAGAAATTAAGCATTAAAATGAATACTTCATTTTCGCAAAATTGAAGATATTTCAAAAACCATAAGGTTTAGGTGTATTAAACCTCAATCAAACTTACCTTAATTTTTATCATGCAAACCAAAAATGAAATAATATACAAGGTATTCCATTTAAAAAAATACAAATTTCATACGTTTCGTGTTCTAGGGACACCCTGTATTACATGGAAATATTTTTAAAATGTAGCCCTAAAGGGTCCCTATCCATTCAGAAAAAAAATTCTTTGAAATCAGATACATTACCCATAATGTTTCGTGTCGAATAACGTGAATAACCCTGTATAACTAGGTGATGTTCTCCATCATCAACTTAAATAGAACTACAGTGGTCCTGGGGTTGGCGAAAAGGGTCATTAGGCCTTCTCGCCGGGCAGTGGTTTTTATCTAAGGTAGAATAGGAAATGCTATTCGAAAGCCATAATCGACGTGTAGGAAAAATAATGTGTTGTTCCAAATGCGTCGACTCTAGTTTCATCTTTATAGGTTCATTTGGTTGTTCATACTCTGGTATAAAATGTAATTTGAGGAATTTTCAAATTGATAAGTTGCTCTTTTAAAGCCAATGGCCCGAGCAATAACCGTCTGCACTGCTTCTCTCATTGACTTTGCAGGCCGATTTTCAAACGAATCAAACTTGCGTCAATTTGTATTGGACCGGTATTTAGTAAAAAGAGTTGTGGGTTGTAAAAGTGGCTCTTACATTTTTCTAAGGTAAGTATGTACCTAAATTTTTTTCAAAAAATATTGATGCCTTGTGCTTACCCTATATAGTATGCCTTATGACACGCAATGTTTGGTTTAGCGATTTTCATTTCTAGCACGTGTTCTGAGGTAAGATGATGGTTTGTTGATGGGGCAAAACAGGTTCCATATAAATGACCCATGTAATGAATTTGGATATATCATATCTTTTTTGGTTTCAAATGATACGAAAGTACGCATTAAAAATAAGTCGTCCAAACCGGTCTACAGAATCAATGAGAAAAGCAGTACAGACGGTTTTTGCTGGGACAACAGACTATATAAGAGCAGTTCAGCAGTTTAAAGTTCCTCAAATCACATTTTATACCACCTATAAGAATAACAAACAAAGATAAAACTGAAGTGAACGTCTAAATGCTACCAACACATTATTCATACCTACACGTCAATATTGCTCTTGAATAGCATACCCCATTTCACTCTAGATATAATCCTATTTTTTCCACTTATACGAGGTTAATCGAGAAAATTCGTTATGTTGAAAACATTATCAAAAATAGCGTGAATATTCTAAATTGATTATGTAGCTGCTTGAAGTCTAAAGATAATATACATATATGAGATAAACTCAAAATGGCGAAAGTGAAATAATTTGTTTCACGAAAATACAGGCTTATAAAATCAGGTACTCCGTTTTACATTGGATTGCCCCACTCATATACATTGTTTTCTTTCCACAACATTTACTTTAAAACGATTGGTTCCAGAATAAGAAGATATTGAACTTTTTTTTGTGTAGAATTTGATCATCAATATTTCTGTTGATGAGTATTTTTTTCAAAAAAGTGATACTTTTCAAGATAATCGTAGGATACTGAAATCTGCTCCATAAACAATCAAAAAAAAACAAACCCCTGGCTCTAAATCCAGGGACTTTTCAAAATATATTATAGGCATCTCAGTGAAGCTCTCCAAAAAAGTCAGCTTTGGCCGAAAATTGTCTTTGTTTTCTGGGCTGATGATGTATCTGGTGTTCTTAATTTCACTCCCTCACTTATAATAACTAGTAATAACCCCTGAAATTTCAAATGTCATTCCCCCTTATTTCGAGATCTTAGAAATCTTCTTGTTATTCTCAATAAATTGCATCGCTTCTTTTTCAAATTGAAGTACATAACCTCACAATTGTTTTCAAACGAACTGAATTATGTCTGGGTTTAAGGGGGTCCAGAGGTCGAAAATAATATAACAACCAACTCCTCAAAAGTTGTCTCCCCTGATATCTACATGGACGTGTTTGACCAAATCTCCAAACTATCGTCATCATTTCAAGAAATAATAACAATTAGTAATACTGATCGTTTGACAACAATTGTACTTCAATTTAAAAAAAAATAATGTAATAATTGAGAATAACAAGGGAAAATTCAGGGGAAGTTCCTGTGGAGTGAAGGGGTTTAATGGGAAAAACAACAGATACCTCAAGGTTGAGGTTATGTACTTCAATTTGGAAAAAAAGGAATGTGAATTATTCAAAAATAACGTGAAGATTTTGAAAATCCCGGAATAATTGGAGGTTGCTATTTGAAATTTCAGGGGTACCTATTCTGGGCGTGAGAAGGTTGAATCCAGAAGAACAACAAATACCCCAAAAGTTGTCCTCCTCGATATCTAAATTGACGTGTTTCGCCAAATTTTCATACTATCATTGGTTAGGGGGCGATTAAATGTTGTCCGTTTTCAAATTAACACCCTGTATGCTGTATGAAATATACTTCGGATTCCACGCAGAATTCAAAAATGAAATTAGAAAATAGGTGATTCCTTTTAAAAAAAATTAGTTGATAGTCGTAACTTTTTTTTTGGTGCAGCTAGAGATTCAGAATCTTTTGCAAACTGGAGTTCAGTAGAAGTTATTTTTATCCACCAGTTTGCTTGAATTTGGCCGACAGGACTACATAGTGTAGTTAGTTGTTAGTATAAATAGTAGGAGCTGGTCCTTCAAGTGAATGTCACTAGTAGTACCACCAACTCAAGTCGAGTCAGAATTCATGACTGGTTTAGATATCCATGCCCAATACAATGTCAGAAGTAAGTTGCGAAAGATGGCTGATTGTTTCGGTAAGGGCTGCTCCGGAACCTGTCAGTGCTTTGAAGAGGGTAGCATCGATAAAAACGCACACAAGAGCTCTAGTGCAGTTTGTCCGTATTGTTGAAGGTATTGTTTGGCCGGTGATGGTGAAGTGACTTCGAATTGGAACAGCATCTCCTTAGTTTCCCGAGCTGACAGGAGCAAGGCCATAATGCCTTATTTTTTACACCTGGAGCAAAAGAGTTATGCCGGATTTCGACACTCTGCTCTTGAATGGTCTACTTCTCTACATCTCCAGCGGACCTCCGAATGGAATCGGTTCTTGGTAAATCCAGCTTTTTGATGTTGGAGACGGAGTGGTTTGATATGGTAGCTTTTATTGGGTAGTCGTGTACTATAAGTCCAAGCAGAATATACAGTGCAGCTCTAAAAGGTCTGACTTCTGAATCGAACGAAATTTGGACACACCATACGTGAGGACGTTCTGCATTTTTTGACATAGTAGTGACAGTTAAAAAGGTCAAAATGACAGCTGGGCGCCATTTCGAATGAAAAAATCAAACGAAAAGGGGGGTCGAGTGATATCTCATTTTGAAGGCCCTTTGACCCTGACCACAACTCTCCGCTATCATTCCTGTTGATAGGACAGCGTGTCAAAAAAAATGTTTTTTTTTTTAAATTTTTGTCACTTGATCAATACTAGCCCGCGAGAAGTGACTTCTCCAAACGAAGAGGATATTATGACGTACAGAAGATTTTCAAAATGATCTATTACTCAATTTTTTGGACAAGGATATTTTTCATTCCAATTTATTTTTTTTGGTGAAATCCATCCTCGTCAAAAAGATTGAGTAATAGCTCATTTTGAAGATCTTTTGTACATAATCATATTCTCTTAGTTTAAAGAAGTCAACTTTTGCGGCTGAGTATAAATTGAGTGACAAAAATGAAAAAAAAATGTCACGCTGTCATATCAACAGGAATGATAACTGAGGCTTGAAACTCGGCAGTCATTTTAAAATCTTCAGCTGTCACTACTATTTCAAATGATGCAAAACGTCCTCACATATAGTGTGTACAAATTTCGTTTGCATATATCAAACTGTTCAAAAGATAGATGGGGGGTAATTCGAATAACAAGGTATCTATTTCTCGGATGGTACGTGCCAGGATTACAAAAACGATAACATCGAATATTCGAATAGGCTATCGAAACTCAGGAGATTTTGGTGTAGCCATTGAAGTTCTTGGTCCGCCGCAAAGTTTGCAATCGTCTGTTGGATATTTGGAGTTCGGTAATAATCAATCTGCAGCATAGTGATTTGGAAAGTAGAAGCTGCGGAGATTATCCAGAATGTCGAACTCAGAAATTCGGACCAGGTTCACCTACAAATGAGAACGATCATTTTGGTACCAAGGCATTGTTAAATTTTTCAAAATTTTGAAACTTTCAAAATTTTAACCCACAAAAATTAATTTCGACTACTTTGAGCCATATTTTGAATAGAATTGTCCCATTCTTTTCAGACTACTTGTAATTTGTCCGCCAGTACTATGTCAATTCTGGCCAACAACTATAAATAAATCACTCGAAATATACTATTGCGAAGCAGGCATGATTCTTAATTCCGATAAAAAAGGACACTCTTACTATACAGGGTGACCCAGTTTGATTCGGCAATATTTGAAATTTGGATTCTACTTATTAAAATGAACAATTTTTGTTTGATGAATATTTTTTCAATTCTTCTTCAGTTTTGAGATATTCACCCTCAAAGAATGTTCAACGTTTCTTGATTTGAAACCACAATTTTTAGTTTCAAATTCAGTTGAGCGTTTTTCTTTGTTTTATTCTGATAGGCGACGAAATGTCCTCTCGAACAATAACAAAAATCACTCAAACAATTGAGGTTATATCCATTTTAAAAAAAAACCTATTCTTTTGAATGGTTGTGAACAAGCATCACAAAAATTTTCGAATCTGTCCGTCACTTATCAATTTTTGGTAAGCGTTCAAAATTGTTTTATGCTCCAGTTGGTCATTAGTATTTCAAAATGATCAAACTGATTAAATTAAGTGAAGTATTTTGGAAAAAAAAGACGAAGGAAAACAGTCCAGTGGTTCACTAATGGTCCAAGAACCGATAAGGTAACCGTCAACTCAAGAACAGTCAGTCGGTGGTTCATTCAACACAGCTATCACTGCCTTGATACGTTATGCATTTTTTTAAGTAGAAGCCTGAGAGGTGAATGATAAAAACACTCAATATTGATTGGTACCTATTATTTATATATATTGTTCATCTTCATAATAAAAAATTGGTTCCCATCTTATCTGACTAAAAATACGTTACCACAATAATTTCTTCACCTACATTCTTGAACGCCCGTAAGCTGAGTGGCAAAATGAATCGACCGTATAGTCAGCGTCATACAAGAGGTGAAACCTAAGAAAATCACAACATTTTGCAGTCATTCCCAGTATTCATGCAGGCTAGTTTCAAAAATTGACTTTTCCAAATTGACCGGGTTTTTCCGAAAATAAAAAAAATATGTTTTCCGTTTTTTCCTATCATGTCAGACAGGAATTCAATGATTTGACTCATCAAATGCTGTTCCAATTCAAAAGATTAGCCTTATATAGCAACCCCTGTATATCTTTATATATTTGAATTTGCACTTTTTTGGACATCTCAAATCCGTTTAGTTTTTGCAATTCGCTTCAACCGTTCAAAAGTTATTCCACTTTTTGTGATAATGGATGCGTATTGCAGGCGCTTGGTTTTTGAGATATCAAGTTGAGACTTTGCCAGTGTTTAAGCAAGTACCTTGAGTATCTTTTGGTGGCAATGCCGTCGATTTGCATTATGGTACCACTTCGCTGTGACACTTCAATGTTGGTGAACTTCAAAGTACCACAACCTAATTTTTTTTAAATAGCACCCCCTGTATTATGTTACTTTGATGCGTTCAGCTTGTCTTTTTTCGTATTTTTCATCACACAATTTTTTTTCAAAACTCAATAGTTCAAGAGATATTTTTGTTTTTCTGAAGACTTATACAAATCTTATCGAAAACAGACTGAACGTGCCATGAAAATCCATTTTTGACATACTCAACGTCAAAATGACATTTATTGTATACCTTTCAGAACTACTAGAAATAAAAAAAAAAATAATTGACAGAACCAGCCACTAAAGAGTTATTTATATTGCGGTACTAGCTGACCCGGCAAATTCCATACTGCCTCATAATCAATAATTAATGTTGTGCTAAATTAATTTGGTTCACAATTTTTTTTTTTTTCAGTTTTTCCGATGTTTTATTAATTATTCTGTTATTCGGGGCGCAGACATAACAAACATATAAAAAATAATAAGAATCCTCCCAGCGATTTTCCAGTTAGGATGATATGTTTAATATCTGACAACATCTCTAGCGTACTTTTTTTGAAATGTTTAAACTGAAAACGTATCTATTGTTACAACACTTCAAATCCTAAATAGAACTTACATATCTGATTTGGACAAAATCCTTTGAAAAATAACAAAATTAAGCAAATATAACCTCACATTTTTGAAAAAAAAATTGATCAAATCCCAAATAGAACCTCTATAATCTAATTTGAACAAAATCCTTTGGAAAATTACAAAATTATGCAAACATAACCTCATTTGGACGATTTTTGGTAAATTTCTAAAATCAAACCTCAAATTAAAACCTTCATATCTTATTTGAACAAAATCCTCAGGAAAATAACAAAAGTTTTCGAATATAACCTCACTATGTCATCTAAAAAAAAATGTTTTCATCAAATCTCAAATAGAACCTACAATATATTATCTAATTTGAACAAAATCCTTTGGAAAATAACAAAATTAGGCAAACATAACCTCACTTGGTCAATTTTTGTTAAATTTCTTGACCAAACCCCAAATTAGAGCCTACATCATTATTTAAACAAAATCTTTTGGCAAATCACAAAACTATGCAAACATAACCTCACTATGTATGTAATGTTTCAAAAAAATTTTTGATCATATCCCAAATAGAACCTACATATCTGATTTGAAAAAAATCGTTTGGAAAATAACAAAACTATAATATGCAAACATAACCTCACCATGTCATTTTTTTTTAAATGTTTTGATCAAATCCCAAATAGAAGCTACGATATTATTATCTAATTTGAAAAAAATCTTTTGGAGAATAACAAAATTAGGCAAACATAACCGCACTTGGTCAATTTTTGATCAAACACCAAATTAGAGCCCACATAATTATTTGAAAAAAATTCATTGGCAAATAATAAAACTATGCAAACATAACCTCACTATGTCAAAGAAAGAGAAGTTGTGTTTTTGGGTTCTTAAGGGAAATTTTCCAATTTTTCTTTTCATAACATCACCTCATATTTCAAAGAACATTGAAAAAAAAAACACCCAAATTGCTTCAGCTGTTCTCAAGTGATGGAGTGACCAAGAAAAACGGGATTCAAATTTATATATTAGATAGGATAAAAGCCTGTATAGAATCAGCATCAGCACTGTTTTAGTTTTATGTTTACGTTCACTGAATGCACCTATTTTAACATTATGGCAAC
Source organism: Orchestes rusci (assembly GCA_958502075.1). Taxonomy (NCBI): domain Eukaryota; kingdom Metazoa; phylum Arthropoda; class Insecta; order Coleoptera; family Curculionidae; genus Orchestes; species Orchestes rusci. Next base: position 47,110,849 of record OY293303.1, on the reverse strand, counting down.
GTTGCTTTATCAGTCCTGACCTATGATTCTGTTTTAGTTTTAATTTTTGTATGGACGTAGTATCAACTCTAAAAATGAATCTGGACTGGGAAAAAATAGAAAACCTATTCTCTCATAATGTCATTTTTGTCTTGATATTGAAAATGGCCGCCACTGCTATGATCTAGAGCTTAGTCTCTTTCATTTCACAGGTCTATGATTTGAATTGACATCAATATCATTAGGTGAGTTCGAGTTTCCGCTCTTCGTGCTCAGAGTGTTTAGAGCGGAAACTCGAACGCGCCTATTGAATTTACTCATTGACATTGACATTAGTTTGTTTTGTCATGGAAAGGCGACATGTGACATCCCGAATGAAAAGTTGTGTTTTCAGGTTTTTTTCGGGGGATTTTCCAGCTTTTCTAGGCATTAAAACAATCCCAAGACTTAAAGGAACAATTCAAAAAAAAAAAGACTCAAATTGCCCCAGCCGTTCTCCAGTTATTGATCTTCCAGAAGAAATCGGTACTCATTTTTATATATTAAGATTACAAATAAATATAGCGAGAACATTCAACTGCAAATCACAAAAACTGTTCAAAGATGCTCACTTTGACGTTGATATGTCAAAAAAATGATTTTCATGGCACGTTCAGAGTGTTTTCGATAGAAAGTGTTGAGTTTTCCAGAAAAACAAAATTATTTTACAAACTTTTCACTTTTGAAAAAAAATTGTAGGATGAAAAATGAGTAGAATGACAAGCTGAACGCGATTAAGTAACAAAATACAGGGGATGCTATTTAAAAAAAAACACGTTTTTGTGCTTTGAAGTTTACCAACATTGAAGTGACACAGCAAAGTGGTACCATAATGCAATTCGACGGCAATGCCACCAAAAGATACCCAAGGTAGTTGCCTTAACACTGGCAATTCTTGATACCTGAAAAACCAAGTGCTCTTTGGTATCTATACTCAATGGTTGCAAATGCATCAATTTCAAAAAAGGGGAATACCTTTTAAACGGTTTAAGCGAAATGCAAAAACTGAACGGATTTGAGATGCTCGAAAAGGTGCAAATTCAAATATTTAAAGAAAAACAGGGATTGTCATTTAAAAAAATTATGTTGATGCCTGCTCTGCAAAAATGATACACCCTGTATATGGAAAAAAATATCACAAACTGCACTGGGGCATCCTGTATTGAAATCCATTTTTCTCATTTCGATATCTTTAACGGTTTAGGCGCAATTCAGCTTTGCCGTTAAAATGACTCACACGTGTCTCAATTAAATTGAGGCCTCAAGACCTCGATGTTTTTTAATTTACGACGAGCAGTCAAGGGCACACAAGGGGAATAATTGGGAATAGAAATAAAAAATAATAATCCAATTTTTCACTTATAATCTGCGAATTTTGTGGTATTGTTGTGATGAAATAACTATAATAGTAGAAAATGTTTTTATGACATGTGTAAGCCGTTTCATGAAACAGCCATAAAAAATAATACAGTATCGTACCTAATCCGGATAAAATTATTTCAGGTTGTCTATTCAAAAAATTACCACTCGCGCCCCATTTAGAAATTTTGTGGTGGCATCAAGCTCTGGGTGTGAGGGAGGCTCAACTAGTATTCATAAAAAGCTTCACCCGGAACTCAATAATTTTTTTGGCATGTTTCAGCGATTTTACAAATCTGTCTAGTTTCGCATAACGAGTGTGGGTGGTAGGTATCTACTTTTCAAATGAACACTCAGCGTACCTATACAAAAATATAAATAGCTTTTCAATAAAAACTTCAGCACTTCAGCTTTAGATTTAACAGTTACCTATTCATATTAATTCAGGCCTACAAATCGACGGTTTTGGGTAATTGATTTTTTTTTCCAAACTACTGAAATAGTTTCTCACCTATTCAATTTATGACAATGAAAAAAGAATATTATTATTTACATTTTCCACGAGTTATCCGCCGTCCAAGCCAAAATTATGCTGACCGAGCATACCTATCCAATTCCACTTTATGATTAATGCTTATGCTTTTCTCGCTTGAATTAGTCAGTCAGTTGATAGACGTTGTAGAGCTTTTATGCCATTTTCAATTTATTGTAACCCAGAAGTGAATGAAATTGTTTTGAAAACAAACTTCGAGAAACGTGTTACATAATTGGCGCAGTCGTATGGATTTTTAGAAATTGATACAATCGTGTATTAATTTTTTCGTTTCAACGAATTGTGATGTCGCGTCGGTACGAAAGTTTGACAGAGTGGACTTTTCTGAAAATCGAAATTTCTCAATCTATCGAAGAGCTGTGAACACCTTCAACCCTCTGAACATCGGTGAATAGGACATCATCGCCTATCTTCGCAAGGACAAGGATTTGGAGAGGACTTCAATTGCCAAACAAAAGCTTCGCCCTTATACTATGATGAGCCAAGGACTCCTGTTGCTAATGTAAGTGTTTTGATTATTGACCTATGTCTGTTGATGACCTCACGAATTTACTTAAAAACATCAAACTAGAAATTCCTTCAACTGACTCTGTTTCTAACGTTGTAGTAGAATAATTATTAGATTTAAAAAAATCAAATAATTCACAAGTAGATATTGATAATTCGACTTTTGAAAACATGGCGCAACAATTTAAGCCCGAGTATTTAAATTGTGTCCCGCAATACGATGGGGACACAAACGATTTAAACCGGTACTTGTCAACTTGTCAATTATTGATAGACACCTTTTATGATAGACAAAATCAACAAAATTTTCAAATTGTTTATTTGCTGAATTCGCTTGTTGGTAAACTTACTGGTCAAGCCAAATCGGTCATAAATATTCAAAATGCCAATACCTTTGAAGAAGTGAGAAATACCCTCATTAGAAATTTCGCTGACCAAAGAGATAAAGCATGTCTTAATCGAGACTTGGTCATGATGAAACAATTCCAAAATAAAAGTCCCAATGTATTTTACGACCGTATTCTACATACTTTGAATCTCTTGTGCTCGTATGTAGATGCTCATGAGAACAATAATGAAGCGAAGCAGCTTAAGAAAAATCTGTACAATGACCTTGCTCTGAAAACATTTTTGTCTGAACTAAAAGAACCACTAGGTACCACAATTCGCTGCATGGGACCTGCTAATCTCGCAATAGCCCTTCAATTTGTAACCCAAGAGCATAATACGCACTTTTTCCAAAATCAACCAAAATCTTTGGGACCACCAGGACAATCGAATAGACCCCAACAAACCAAACCCCCCAGTTAACCCAAAACAGTTCTATAAGACAAAACTTCCCAACTGGACCTGTTAACATGCCTAACCCAAACTAACCCCAGTTCAACAGACCACCAAACAGATGTTTTACCAACTCACAAGTTTTTGGACGATCACATTCCCAAAGACCAAACAATACAAACGTTTTCAGACCAAACCCACAGAGACAACTCAGCACCCCAACACCTATGTCAGGAATCGAAAGTTCTCGTTTCAAACCTCCCCACAACAGAAGTTATGTTCAACCTAATCAAAACCAAAATTTCAACCCAAATCAACAATTTCAACAAAACCAGCAGCCAAGACCACCCAAGTATACCTTTGAAGAGTTATACAACACCAAAACGCAAAATTCTCCTTACCTGGAACCCGAAGAATACGAGTATTTTGATCGGAATCAATATGATAATCAGTATCAAAGCCAACCCTGTGCTTCATACCCACATGATGACTCTTGTGAACCCGACGTTGAACCCCAGTTATACGATCCAGTCAACGAACCAAACCTTGACGAACCCAACGACAATGGAAATTTTTTCTTGAAGCCTCCGAACAATCGCAAAACCTAGAATCACCCATCATTTCTTTTAATATGTCTAATTCCAGTGAATTTGCATATATTGTCTTCCCTGAAACTAAATTGAAAATCTTGATCGACTCAGGTTCTACGAGATCATTTATCGACCCAAATTTAGCAATAAAACTATTTTCCGACAGAATTTTTAATGATCCATTCATAGTCTCAACAGTTTTTCAAAAATCATCGCATCAATATAGCACGCTGATACCATCACCAAAAATGTTTAATCTTCCCAGAGATAAAAACCTAAAATTCTATTTATTCAAGTTCCACAATGTATTTGATGGACTTCTCGGACTTGATAATCTTAAATTACTTCAAGCCAGTCTGGACTTCGACAAAGGACTCTTAATAACTCCTCACACTAGTATCAAGTTACAATTTCACAGAACATCGCCTGAAATAAATTGTGTAACAATAGCCTAACGTATGGAACAAATTGTTAAAGTAAGGACATGTGTTAAAAATGGAGAAATCTTGATACCTCATCAGAAAATGCATAATTGTAAAATCTCTGAATGCCTTTCTGTTGCAAATAATGGTTTTGCTTTGACAACAATCCTGAATAATACTTGCGAACCAGTTACCTTGGATTTCTGCCATATAATTGAAGTTAAAAAATTTGACATTGGAAATAGCGAAGAAATTGACCTGAATTATTTTGATGGAAATAAGAATGAAAAATCTGTTAACACATTGAATTTTTCAAAATTTCGAACTGATCACCTTAACAATGAAGAAAAATACAAGATTGTGGCATTATTAAAAGAATATTCAGACATTTTCTACAATGAGAATGAACCTTTGACCTTCACTGGCAAAATTAAACATAGAATAAAACTCAGTGACGAAGTACCCATATACTCCAAGTCGTACCGTTATCCTTTTGTACACAAACCGGAAGTTGAAAGACAAGTCAAAAATATGTTGGACCAAAACATTATCAGACCTAGCAGTTCACCATGGAGTTCCCCCATATGGGTTGTCCCGAAAAAAAAAGATGCATCCGGTCAAAAAAAGTGGAGGGTGGTTATCGATTTTAGAGGATTGAACAGCAAAAGCCTAGACGACAGATACCCCCTACCAAATATAACGGACCTTCTGGACAAGCTTGGCAGGTGTCAGTATATTTCGACCTTGGACCTGCCCAGCGGTTTTCACCAAATCCAAATGCATGAAGATGACATCGAAAAGACCGCCTTTAACACTGAGAATGGACACTACGAATTCCTGTGGATGCCGTTTGGATTAAAAAACGCGCCAGCGACCTTCCAAAGAATCATGGACAACATACTTCGAGGAATCCAGAACGAAAAATGTTAAGCGTATCTTGACGATATAATCATTTTTTCGACCTCACTCCAAGAGCACCTAGAACGATTAAAAGAAGTTTTTGAACGTCCACGAGAAACGAATTTCAAAATCCAATTGTATAAATCAGAATTTTTACGAAAAGAAGTGGCTTATCTTGGTCATGAGGTGACAGCAGACGGAGTTGAGCCAAACCCCGACAAAATTGATGCCATTTAACGCTTTCCAATTCCCAATACCACCAAACAATTAAAAGGATTTCTAGGACTCTCAGGATATTACCGCCGACACATAAAAGACTTCGCAAAACTCACGAAACCCATGACCGAATGCCTAAAAAAGGAAGCAAGGATTGAACACGATGAAGAATTCCGTAAAGGTTTTGAAAATTGCAAAAATCTGTTGATAAACGATCCAATACTGAAATATCCAGATTTTTCAAAACCATTTAATCTTACTACCGATGCAAGTAATGTCACAATAGGAGCCGTGTTATCTCAAGGAGTTATTGGACAAGACCTTCCCGTGGCCTACGCATCTAGGACACTGAATGACTCGGAAAAGAACTATTCGACCACCGAAGAAGAATTATTGGCTATAGTATGGGCCACAAAATATTTCCGCCCATATATTTTTGTGAGAAAAATTAACCTTATCACAGACCACAAACCTCTGCAGTGGCTCTTCAACCTCAAAGATCCGAGTTCCAAGCTTACAAGATGGAAAATAAAATTGGAAGAAATCGACTACTGCATCATATACAAGAAAGGAAATTTAAACACCAACGCAGATGCACTCTCAAGAATAGAACTACATACTAAAGAAACAATACCTGACGAACCGAATCAGCCACTGGTCCAATGCATCAATGACTACAGTGAAGAACTAGAAAATCAAACAAATCTAGATCAACTGTCCACCGCACCTCAGGTTGACATCACAGAACCTGATAGAGATTAAGCAAGTCAGCACCCAGCTGATGACGAAGACAACATGACGATTCATACAAACGCAAGCGAAAACCCAATTGTAGGCGTGCCAATTGCAGACTTACTAATAAACCACGGTGCGAATCAACTGATCATAACATCTGTTTCACACTCACCAATGAAACCCAAGACGATAATATTTGAAAAAAAAAACGACACATCATTCAACTCTCTAGAGACAATTTCGAACAGGATATAATCAATTTTGTCAAAGAGCTTATTATCCCGGATAAACAATATCATATATATTTCGAAAACCCAGAAATATATGAACCATTTTGTGAAGCAATCCGAAAAATCTTCAAGTGGCCTTCGATAAAATTAAAACGATGTTTAACTAAATTAATTGATGTGACTGACAAAAGAGATATACCAGAAATTATTTAAAATTATCACGAATCCAAGACGAATTATCGTGGAATAGATGAAACCCTCGAACGAATAAAAAGCAAATATTATTGGCCGAATTTAAAAAATGCAGTTCAGTCATTTATAAATGAATGTGAAATTTGCCAACGTAGCAAATGCGAAAGACACCCCGTAACGATACAGATGAATGTATCACAAACACCATCAAAACCTTTTGAAATCATACACCTCGACACATACACCTTAGATAAAACAGAATTTTTGACTATCATAGATAGTTTTTCCAAATACGCACAAGCGTACCCGCTTTGTTCATTGGCAGCAACTGAAATCGTCGACAAACTTTTGATATTTTTCTCACATCATAGTGTTCCAAAACAAATAGTCGCAGATGATGGAACAGAATTCAAAAATATTGTTTTAACAGAAATGCTTAGTTTGCATAAAGTAAGTCTCCACTTTTGTTCACCTAACCACCCACAGTCTAACGGAAATATAGAACGACTTTACTCCACTTTGTCAGAACACATACGACTATTGAACAATCAAGATTATAGTAGTGTACCAATCAGTCAAAAAATGATCTACGCTATTCTAGCCTACAATCACTCAATCCATTCCACAACAAATATGAAACCAATTGATGTAATCAATGGGCACATCTTCCCAAACGATCCTTTCAACATAAAATTGGACCAACTAATATTGAGCGACTATGTGGACAACCATAAAGAAAAATTAAAGTTGATGTATTCAGAATTGAATAAGAGATTATTGGACAAAAAACAAGAATTAACTTCCAAAATTAACGAAAACAGAGACACCCCCGAAATATTTAAACCAGACGAAGAGGTATGCCCCAAACAGTTCATTCGACAAAAACTATCAGACAAATTCCAAAAACCCACAAAAATCATTTCATCCAATCTCGACAGAAAAACAGTTACTACCGAATCCCGTAATAAAATCCATATGGGTAATTTAAAACGACCACTACGCAAAACATACAGTTTTGACTAAGACGAATATTATTTTCAGGCTTGCAGGTGCCGTAATCGTAATCGGAGACGGAATTACACTCAGGAAAGTTGATGACAATCCCGGAATTGTACCCATAAAATTGGGAAATGCAAGACTATTAGAATCCACCTACACACTTATACATTACTATGACTTGAGCTCTATTATTGACGAAGTAAATAAACTGCACAAACGATCTTTAAATGTAACGGATTCCCTTATGAAACATAGTGAATATTATGCTGAACTAGTAGATTACGTTACGCTTATGACAATGACCCAAGAAAGAGTGGAAAGCAAAATTAAAGGCTTATTACCTCACCCACAAAGATTTAGAAGAGGATTGATCAATGCCATTGGATCAATTTTTAAATCGATCAGCGGAAATTTGGACGCAGCTGACGGCAAACGTTATGACAAGATTATGAACAATCTTGAGAAAAACCAACACAATTTGGCAAAATCCATCCAAAAACAAAACTCAATATCAGTAAGCGTTATCGATAAATTCAATCGAACCATTCAGCAAATAAACCAAAATGAAAAAGTTATTGAAACCAAACTCAAACGCATAAGATTATTTGTTCAGAATAGAACAATCAAAGACAATATGTACTTCATCAGAGATGTCTTGATCCGAATTATTAATACCTATGAAATCACTGATTCAATCCTACAGGATGTTGAAAATTCAATCACCTTTTCCAAATTGAAAGTTTCACATCCTAGCATAATAAAAACCAGTGATCTTTTCAGGGAACTTTCAAAATTAGAGCAAATCATAGGAAAAAATCGTTTGCCTTTAGCAATAAATTTGGAAAATACGCTTCTACTCGAAAAAGTAATAGAAGTTGATTGCTACGTATCAAAAAATAGAATAGTTTACCTTTTGAGAATACCCATCACCTATATCAATATCTTTGATAATTATCGACTATACTCATTTCTTATCAAATATCCGAGTCTGTTTAAGGTAGTTATTCCAAAAAACAAATACATGGTCAAAAATCAATTACACTATGCATATATGGGAGCACCCTTTCAAGAAGTCTTCGACAATCTATACCTGTGCGAGAAGGAAGAAAAGCTGGGAGAAATTCAACCAGAATGTCCTTGCGAAGTACAGCTACTAGAAAACACAAAAAGCATTTTCACCCGTCAACAAATCGCAGTCTACATTGCCAAGTCTATTATCAACCAACTGGATGACTCTAACCAATACATCCTAGTCTCCCCACAAGAAGACGTCATTGAACTCCAATGCAACCAGCAGAGGAAAACACAGAGAATCCTTGGGAGCTACCCTCTACACCTTCCCATAGGATGCCAGTTTAAAATCAATAAAACTTCGATCATCAATGAAGTCACGACCAATACCGATAAACAAGCAATCATCTTCCCCGACATCGACACCCAGCACAGAAGGGACTGGACTTACAACTTCAACTCCAAGACAAACACCTTGATGAACTTCACAAAATCAAGCAAAGAATCGAAAAAAATCAGCCACACCTAATTTTTGACGATATCAAGACGGTGCCCAGTCTATGGACAATACTAATATATTTTTCAGTATTGTTGGCCATCGGGTACCTTGCTGTCAAGATGCTGGACGAAGGGAAAGGACAACCGGTCAGCCCTTTGACCAGAAGAATCTTCTTCAACTACCCCTTAACAGGATGTGTTGAATCTAGGAAGGGAGGAGTTATCCGCCGCCCAAGCCAGGATTATGCTGACCGAGCATACCTATCCAATTCCACTTTATAATTAATGCTTATGCTTTGCTCGCTTGAATTAGTCAGTCAGTTGATGAACGTTGTAGAGCTTTTATGCCATTTTCAATTTATTGTAATTCGGAAGTGAATGAAATTGTTTTAAAACCAAACTTCGAGAAACGTGTTACTTAATTCATGTAACAGACAAGGCACATGGCTTATTATTTCATGTTAATGAACTCTCTCGTAGATTGCTGTATTTCGATTCATAGTTCGATATAAAGTACTACATTACCAAGAATCAATGGGAGACGATGGACAAAACAGATGCAGAAAAAATTGAGGAATTCTGTAGACGATTGGAACAGCTAAGGAATGACATTACATTCTATGAACAAAAAAAGTTCATGATTCAAGCGTTGAAGAACTCGAGTATTGTGGGTAAGTGTTATCATCATCGTTCACCACAGGGTTGTGCTTTTCACACCAACCGCAACAGTTCTATATTTAAACCAGATGTGGGTTTCCTATCACACCAAACACAGTCTTATCAACAGTTCCAAATTTATGTTGAATGTGGTTTTCTTATCAACAGTCAACAGGATGTGGTTTTCACGTCACACTCTTATCAACAGTTCTAAATTTAGAATGAATGCGGTTTTCTCATCAGCAGTATACAGGATATGATTTTCACGTCACACTCATATCAACAGTTCTAAATTTAGCCTGAATGTGGTTTTCCTATCAATAGTGAACAGGATGTGTTTTTCACGTCTCACTTCTCTTATCAACAGTTCTAAATTAAGGTTGAATGTGGTTTTCGTATCAATAACAAGTCTCAGCAACTATAAATTGATATTTATCTAGTTAAAATTATCTCATTTCAATTTAATTTCTTTTTCAGAACCAATCCATCATGAAAATCATTGCAATAGTCATGCAGGGCTTCAATTTGGTACAAGATTTCAAAATCAAGGAGCTGTCAATCACAAATGGCCTTTAATCTAGCCATTTTCTTTTCTGAGAACATGTGTATTACAATTGCTTGACTAATTTTGTTAAAGGATTGGAGCTAAATAATTTATCATGTGAAATCAGACAATAACTGATGTATCCTTTTTGTATTGAATTGTTTTTTTCTGATGAGAACAATCAATGTGTGTGATTGGACACCTATTTTGAAGTTTTGAGGGTTGACAATTTGTGAATACCAGTAAATATTTATAAAAAGGTATTTAAAATAAAATAAAAAATGTAATCAAAAATGTGATTTATTAATAATAATAATAATAATATGTTTATTAAGCAATGCTTCAAATACACAAAAAATATAAAAATAAAGTAAATAATGTATATATAAAAATAAATAAAATGAAATAAGCGTTTTAAAACAATACTTGGTAAAGGGCATGGATTAAAATATGTATATAACGAATAATAGTGTATAAAACGAGTGACAGAAGACAATTTAAAGTAAGTAGCACGTTATCACAGATGGCATCATGTTTGTGGGACATTTACTAAAACATATTCTTTGGTCAATCGCTTGAATGCTTGCAGGTTATCACAGCTTTTCAATGTTTTTTGCAGATTATTAAACTCCTGCAGTCCCTTGCACAGAATGGAATTATGAAGTTGATTAGTTCTGCATCTGGTTGTTAGGATAAAATCAGTGTGATTTCTAGTGCTGTATCTGTGAACATTTTGAAAAGTATTTGTTCTATCACAGACATAGTTTGGTAAAAGCTTAAGTTTTATTTTGAATATAAAGACGAATACATTAAAAGCAACTTTTTGTCTGACAGACAGGACATTTAGAGTACTAAACATGTAATTTCTTAGTGTATATCTGTTGCACCTGAGGATGGTACGCATTGCTCGATTTTGAATCACCTGGAACTGATCATATACAAAATTTGGCATGTTGTAGAACAATGTTGAGCAAAATTCCAGGTGTGGTGCGGCTATGGCATTGTAAAGTAGAGATTTCTTATACACTGTAAGGTTTTTTCCTATCCTATTTATAAAATGTATTTTTTTTGAAAATTTTCTCATGACATATCTAATATGTGGTCGAAAGTTAAGATGTGGGTCGAATATGACTTCGAGATATTTTATCTCTGTCTCATAGTGAATCAATTGATTAATAATATTTAATCTAATAACACGAACATCAATTTCTTCCAGTCTACATTTTTTACCATATACACAATATTTGGTTTTTGAGATATATATATTTAGTTGGTTTTTAGACAGCCATTGGTCCAGAGATTCGAGTTCGTTGTTCATAATACCTTGCAAATCACTGAGATTATTGCCAGCCACATATATCATCGTGTCATCCGCAAATAGTTCTATGTTTGCCACTTTCACCACGTTAACGATATCATTTATATAAATAAGAAACAAAAGTGGTCCCAGTACAGTTCCTTGGGGGACACCATGTACTACATGCAATGGCTCTGATAACGTGTCTCTAAATTTGACAACCTGGGTTCTATCACACAAATAAGACTTGAACCATTCCAGAGCGCTGCCAGAAATACCAATTTTTTCAAGTTTCTTGAGAAGAATGCTTCTGTCAATAGTCTCGAATGCTCTACGGAAATCTAGAAAAATTGCCAACACATAATTATTCTTATCGATTTCCTTTAAGAATTCGTCACTAACACTTATCACAACTTATTCACAAGAGTGGAACTGTCTGAAACCAGACTGATTTGGCACTAGGATGTTATGCGTGTTGCAGAATTCTTGTAGCTGATCTTTAACCACCATTTCCAGAAGCTTCTCGGGGACGATGACTGTATTTATTCAATCATTAAACATGTTTTATACAAGTTATAAACATAACAACATAACATGAACAACAACAACAACAAAAACAGGAACACAAGAAAACAAACAACGAAAACCACAACAACAACAACAAAACTAGAAAACAAGAAAACAAACAACGAAAACAACAACAACAAAAAAACAAGAAAACAAAACAACGAAAACAAGAACAAACATCACCAAAAACAACGAAACAAGAAAACAAACAAAACAACACAAAACATTAACAAAAACATCTCATAAGCAATTGTTGTTATATGAAAATAAAATTAACAAATGTAGCAGTATTAGTTCACTGATTATAAAATTTCAGGTATAAATTCAGGATCGGTTTGCTTTGTGGTTTTCAGCAAGACAGGTTTTGTTTAATCCAATCACATAAAGATGATTCAAATTGAAAAATAGCTAAGGACACCACATTAACTAAAGAAATGTCCATGCTATGATAAGATGTTTCCCCATTTTTATGAAATAATGATAATAATTTGATAAGGTATAACCTTGATATGACCTTTTTCACAGTGACTAGTTTCTGTAGACGTTAGATCTATGATAAAAATGAAACTTCAAGGTTATTTTGTTGAATTTCAAAAATAATACTTGTTGGGTGAAGTAGATAAATATTGCCACAGTATAGTATAATCCATTCAGTTTAAAAATCAACAATGACAACAGGACTTCCAGCAGGAGTATTGTTTCTGAGCGCCTTTTTCAATAATACCTTGTATATACAAGTAGATTTAAATATACAAGAAACGTTTATTTGCATATCAACCAATCATAATGACTATTGGCCATCAAACTGGGAAAAACTAATTGTTAATAATGGATTGATTAGCTAAAAAATTGATGAGTCAATCAGAATTTTGTCATATTTAGCTTTTAAGTTGAGACTATTTTGCAGATGAAAATTTTGAACCAACAAACTGGAATGTACTTATTGATTCGTTTGAATGTAAAAATCATATAGAATTAGCTATTATATCAATCTTTGCATTCATTTTTTGTATCATGCTACCCATTCTAGGAGTATATTTGTAAATAAATAAAAGAATTATCTACTAGCAAGTGTTTTTATTGAATTACAAGATATTACAATACAATATATTTTAATACCCATGAATTATGTGAATTATTCATGCCCAACCATTTAACATAAACTTTATTTTCCTTCCGTCTTAGAATCTTTTCTACCAAATACACGTCAGGATGTTCAACTTTTTGCAACCAGTCCTTATAAAATGCACCCTGTATCTCTTCACGTCTATGATCCTCCAATATGTAGGTTGTTTGATTTGTGATTTTTATTTTTTTAATCACGAAGATTTCAATTTACAGGTTGGGTGTATACCCTTTTGAGAACATCTCACGAAACTTACTTATTCGCACATAGTCACCCTTTTCATATTTGGAAGAATTCACTGTTTTTATACGACCATAAACTTTTGATAGTAGGTGCTTTTCATGTTTTTCAGATACTTGTATAGGTCTCATTCCAATAACAGAATGTTTGGTATTTTAATATTCTGATACTATCTCAGGTAATATTTTTAAACATTTATAGTTTCCCTGCAAACTGAATTTCTCCCACATTCTGTTTTTCAATGTTCTGTTCACCATTTCTACGATGCTAGCTTTCATATTGGAATATGTTGAGTAGTGATTGATGTTGAATTTTTTCATCAAATCTTGGAACTCTGTGTTAAAAAAATCCTTTCCATGATCTGTTTGCAAATTTTTAGGAGGTATTTTTACACTGTTTAAAATTATTTCCATGGCTGTGGTAACATCTCTAGTAGTCTTTGTTTTGACTGGAATTGCCCAAACAAATTTTGAAAACACATTAATTACGACCAAAATATATCTATATCCTTTGTTTATTTTTGAATATGGTTACATTTCAACTAAATCTGCTTGAAAAAGATCATTGATCCCCTTTACAATTACTGCTCTTCTTTTAAAAAATCTAGGTTTGTGTAGCTCTTTCACCACATCTTCTTTGATAGTATTCATTATTGAACTTTTTTTTTCAATCAATACAAGACATTTTATTTGTAAATCACCATAGAATTCTGTTATTTTACTATTAGTTTCACGTCTAAACGCTATAGTTTCGGTACGATTAATTAATAGCATTTAAACCCTCTACTCATACTAAATGGTTAGATAAGCGAAGCTTCTACTCTGGAGACATACTCAGCATCATTTAGAGAAATAAATGGTTTATATAATTATTTGAGAACATGCGAATTACAATTGCTTGACTAATTTTGTCAAAGGATTATAGCTAAATAATTTATCATGTAGAAACAGACAATATACTGATGAATCCTTTTTGTATTATTATTTGTTAAGAATTCACCTCCCAAAACAAAACAGTGCCTGCTTGAAGTCTTTCTTTCTGATGAGAACAATCAATGTGTGTGATTGGACACTTATTTTTAAAGTTTTGAGGGTTGAAAATTTCTTCGTTTGGCATATCATAGTACGAATTTTTAAAGTTTGCAAACATTTCATAGAGAGCTGAAAACTTGTTATCATTGAAATTCAAACACAAATCATGATATGGATATCTTTCAGAATTCAAAAATACTCTAATATTTGTGAGATTTATATAACCCAATTGACTAGCATCTTTCATGATGTGACCTTTTTTATTTTCTTGAAAACCAATTATTATATGACGAGGTGCTTCAATTCTACTACTTGTTTTAACAGGCCAAGTATGACGGGTCGCTTCAGGTAGCGAGGAATATTCAACTATTTCCCAACTACGAAATCCAAGTAACAGATCTTTATTAGTTTCAAGAATCTGTGTTAAAGCTAGTTGTTGTGGTATATCAACTTGAATATGGGGTACTTTCCAAAAGATCTTGTCAAATGTAACTTTTGGATTTTCCGCTTCGGGTGATGGATTTTGCGCATCTTCAACATATAAAACTGCATCAACATCATCGCTGGCTTGGATCAAAACCAGTTCTTGTTTCATAATCAAGATTATTTTTTTATAGTCTTCAAAAAATCCCATCAACATTTTCAAAGGTATAGATACATTGAATTTTCCTTTACCATCAACTAAAATGTTTTCATTTTCATCTCTATTTGGAAACCATCCAACATTTTGCAGCTTCAAACTTTCATTTGTATTATACGAAAGATGACCCTTCAAGGTTGAAGCTAAACCAACATTTCTTACAGAATCTATAGTAACTCCATTAAGTTCATAGCAAATTTCCCGAAACAAATAAGCCATACCATTGTTGACAAATTGTGATTTTTTAGAATAGGCACCCTTATTGTTGGTCAAGGTACCTTCAATGTATTGATGACTCCCTGAAGGTAGTGTGTATATATCAAGTTCTTGAACAGGTGAATTTTGAAGAGACAAACGGTTGATATGAATGAAGCTCAGAGCTTATTATTGAATTATCTACATATAATTCTTCATCAACGTTTAATATATCCATTATTTCAATACTTTTAACTCCAGAGATATAAGAAATTGGTGATTTTGTGATGTTAACTTGTTGGAGTTTCGTCTTGGACTGGTTTCTATAGACAGCTTCTCCTTTTTATGTGGCCATTGTTTGAAATAGCGATAGTTGTATTCAATAATCATAATATTTTCTCATTTTCAAGATGTAATCGATCTGTTATGGTCTCGTTTCGGAAATTTTTCAAATCACCGTCTTGATCTACTATTTTAACAGTGATTTTGTTGATTATCTTGACGCTGGTGGGGAAATAAAGTATTGGTAATGGTGATTCGACTATTTTATACCCTGGAGGAACAGATGGAAAAAACTGATGCATTAAATGAACGTGTAGACCATTACTATATGATTCAATGCAAATGTCGCAATCAACACAAATTGCATTAACTTTACATATATTAACAACTTCATCCGATTCAGATAATTCATTCGATGCAATTTTTCGTTTCTTAAAACCCAATATTTTCGCTATGGAGTCATTTGGTGTGAAATCTATTTTCTTTGTGCAATAAAGCTGACATTTTGATGTATCGGGGTTTGCTTTCATCTTAAACTCTACAAAGGAGGCACTATCAAGAAAAAAACCGTAGAAAAAAATTAAATAAAATTTTCGCAGAGACCCCATTCAAATAACGATATACTAAAATATGTGAAAATATTGAATATCCCACATTAAAGAGGTGTATTTATGCGTGACAACCTCCCCAAAAAATGTAAAGTGAAGGAATCTGGTATTTTGAATCTAGAAAGTGAACAAAATCATGGAACTCATTGTACTGGAAACTTCAGACCACCTATCAAACTAAAAATAATCTTCAATATGAAACAAGAACTGGTTTTGATCCGAGCCAGCGATGATGTGGATGCAGTTTTATATGTTGAAGATGCGCAAAATCCATCACCCGAAGCGGAAAATCCAAAAGTAACATTTGACAAGATCTATTGGAAAGTACTTACCTCATATTCAAGCTGATATACCACAACAACTAGCTTTAACACAAATTCTTGAAACTAATAAGGATCTGTTACTTGGATTACGTAGTTGGGAAATTGTTGAATATTCCTCGCTACCTGAAGCGACCCGTCATGCTTGGCCTGTTTAAACATGTAGTAGACTTGAAGCACCTCGTCATATAATAATTGGTTTTCAAGAAAATACTTACAATATCCAAAGAACCGAGAAGATGTAAACTCGCGATATATGAGCAGAGTGTAGAGCAAGTGATGTCCTTTAAATATTTGGGGGCTGATATAACTAGCACTAGAAATATTAAGGAGGAAGTGAGAGCCCAAACAACAAAGGCATCTCTAATCTCAGGGTTCTTGAGAGACATGATCTGGAGAAATAAACACATGACTACCAGAAGCAAGGTCAGAATATATAAGACAAGTGTAAGGCCGATTATGACATATGCGATAGAGACCAGAGCGGAGAATACGACTACAATGCGAGCCCTCAGAACAACAGAAATGCGTACTCTCAGAACGATAACAGGCTATACCCTACTTGACCACAAGAGAAGCGAAGAGATAAGGGAAATATGTGAAGTTCAAGACGTAGTAAGATGGGCAAGAAATCGGAGAAGAGAATGGAGAGACCATGTTAGCAGAATGCCAGAAGATCGACTGGCAAAAATTGTGAGAGAGCAGCGGCCCAACACACCACGCCCACCTAGAC
This sequence comes from Orchestes rusci, assembly GCA_958502075.1. NCBI lineage: Eukaryota > Metazoa > Arthropoda > Insecta > Coleoptera > Curculionidae > Orchestes > Orchestes rusci. Next base: position 47,093,599 of record OY293303.1, on the reverse strand, counting down.
GTCCACCAAAAAGTTGGTATGATAGCTGGTCTTCATCGTCCCAGCTGCTTTTGGGCAACCTTTGAGGCAAACACAGGACATAGTCCTAACGTAAGAAGAAGAAGAAGAAAAAAAGAAAAAAGGACACATCATGAAAGATGCTAGTCAATTCGATAATATAAATCTCACGAATATTAGAGTATTTTTGAATTCTGAAAGATATCCATATCATTATTTGTATTTGAATTTCAATGATAACAAGTTTTCAGCGAATCAATAAGTACATTCCAGTTTGTTGGCTCAAAATTTTCATCTACAAAATAAAGTCGTAACTTGAAAGCTAAATATGACAAAATTCTAATTGACTCATCAATTTTTTAGATAATCAATCCATTATTAACAATTAATTTTTCCCAGTTTGATTGCCAAGAGTCATTATGATTGGTTGATATGCAAATAAACGTTTCTTGTTTATTTAAATCTACTTGTATATACAAGGTATTGTTGAAAAAAGCGCTCAGGAACAATACTCCTGCTGGAAGTCCTGTTGTCATTGCTAATTTTTATACTGGATGGATTATACTATACTGTGGCAATATTTATCTACTTCACCCAACAAGTATTATTTTTCAAATTCAACAAAATAACCTTGAGGTTTCATTTTTATCATAGATCTAACGTCTACAGAAACTAGTCACTGTGAAAAAGGTCATATCAAGGTTATACCTTTTCAAATTATTATCATTATATCATAAAAATGGGGGAACATCTTATCATAGCATGGACATTTCTTTAGTTAATGTGGTGTCTATTTTGCAATGTGAATCATCTTTATATGATTGAATTAAACAAAACCTGTCTTGCTGGAAACCACAAAGCAAACCGATCCTGAATTTATACCTGAAATTTTATAATCAGTAAACTAATACTGCTACATTTGTTAATTTTATTTTCATATAACAACAATTGCTTATGAGATGAACTTTAAAATAAGTGTCCAATCACACACATTGATTGTTCTCATCACAAAGAGACAATTCAATACAAAAAGGATACATCAGTATATTGTCTGATTTCACATGATAAATTATTTAGCTATAATCCTTTAGAAAAATTAGTCAAGCAATTGTAATACACATGTTCTCAGAAAAGAAAATGACTAGATTGAAGGCCATTTTTGATTGACAGTTCCTTGATTTTGAAATCTTGTGCCAAATTGAAGCCCTGCATGTCTATTGCAATGATTTTCATGATGGATTGGTTCTGAAAAAAAAAATTAAATTGAAATGAGATAATTTTATCTAGATAAATATCAATTTATAGTTGGTGAGACTTGTTATTGATAAGAACACCACATTCAACCTTAATTTAGAATTGTTGATAAGAGGAGTGTGACGTAAAAAACTCATCCTGTTTACTATTGATAAGAAAACCACATTCAGGCTAAATTTAGAACTGTTGATAATAGTGTGACTTGAAAATCACATCCTGTTTACTGCTGATAAGAAAACCGCATTCATTCTAAATTTGGAACTGCTGATAAGAGTGTGAAGTGAAAACCACATCCTGTTTACTGTTGATAAGAAAACCACATTCAACATAAATTTGGAACTGTTGATAAGACTGTGTTTGGTGTGATATAGAAAACCCACATCTGGTTTAAATATAGAACTGTGGCGGTTGGTGTGAAAACCACAACCCTGTGGTGAACGATGATGATGACACTTACCCAAAATACTCTAGTTCTTCAAGGCTTGAATCATGAACTTTTTTTGTTCATAGAATGTAATGTCATTCCTTAGCTCACTTAGCTGTTCCAATCGTCTACAGAATTCCTCATTTTTTTCTGCATCTGTTTTGTCCATCGTCTCGCATTGATTCTTGGTGATGTAGTACTTTATATCGAACTATGAATCGAAATACAGCAATCTACGAGAGAGTTCATTAACATGCAATAATAAGCCATGCGTGCCTTGTCTGTTACATGCTCATTACCTATTAATTTGAAACCTGTGATCTGCTACATATGAAGAAGCTGCTGACGCCTGCGATCTGTTTCTGGATACATCAGACTTGCAGTTTCCTGCAGAACATGAAGCGTCTAGATCTCGAGGGCTATTCAGAAGATGTGAGAAAAGTTTGTTCCTATTTTGAAATAAAAACAGTTGAACAAGAGTTTGTTTCACTTATGTGTTCAACCAAGGACCCCCACTCTCCACTCCCCACTCCCGACCCCCACCCCCACTCATGACCTCCACTCAAGACCCCCACTCAAGACACCCACCAAAGATGATTTCGATAATTATACAGTGTTATTACAGGTTTAAGATTACAAGTTTAATGACAATAAGAGCAAAAAGAGACGAACATAATGCTGGTTATACTGTATTTTGAAAAGATAATAAAGCCGGGAAATAAACATGAATATTATAAATCTGACTGGTTCAAGGAGACAAATCTGTCCATCTGCAGACTATGAATATAGATATAAATAGTGCTTAGATTTTGGGTGTCAGTCTTCCTATTTAGCGTGTTAGGCTCTTTCTTAATGTGGATCATTTCAAGGAAAATTCTCCTGTAATATGAGTTTACTTTGTCCAAAATTTCAGCACTATCCCAGTTCATACCGTGGCCACTTTCAATAATATGATCTGATTAAGCACAACTGTTTATTTTTCGTTTGCAGTCACTTTTGTGAAAAGCAATCCGACCTCTTAAGTCTCTTGAGTTTTGACCCACATAACAATTTTGACAGTCATTGCAAGAGATCTTATATATCACATTCCAGGAATCCATTTTTTGTATTTTATCTTCAGTTTTAGAATAGAGAAGAGAAATATGTAGTTTTAGTTTGCTTTTTGGCAATTTTGATGTTACAATCTTTAAATACGTTACAAAGTTTAGGGGTTAGACTTTCAATATAAGGCAATGACGAGTAGAGAGTGTTCTCAATCGGAGGTGGGATTTTTGTGTTACTTGAATTTAAACTTGAAGAATTGGACAGGTTGGATCGAGGTTCTGTGTTTGCTTGGACAATGTTATCCGGAATATCGTACTGAGTACTAAAGAGAAATGTATTGATAAACTTGACTGGATAGGCGTTGTTGATAAGAATTGACTTTGAAAATTGCAATGACTCATTCCTGTATTGAGGATGTGCAAGTTTTATGGCTCTATTTTTCATTTCCAGTACAAGGTTGATCTTTGTTTTCATTGGTTGGTATGAATGAAAACTCAAATATCTATTCGAGCAATATGGTTTTCTGTACCATTTTGTGTGTAAGGTGTTTTCATCAGACCTGATGATTAACATGTCTAGGAATGGAATACTTACTTACAACTGTGACTGTAGCAATGAACAAATCTGACCATTTGACCAAAAGTCAAGAACTACTTGATGATGATAAACATTATCTTAAACTTAATAAAAGTCCTACCTACACTTTTCAACGCAAAGTCAACAATCTGATTAAAAATGGAACAAAGAGGACACATGGATAAGAAACTAACAACGTACAATACCGTGGCACCTAGATTTTATACAATGCCAGAAATACATAAACCAACTGTATCAATGAGACCCATAATTTCATCAATAAATCCACCGAATGGCTTTCTATCTTTGTTTTTAACTAGAATTCTAACAAACGCATACATTTCACTTGACAGCCCCTTTTGTATTAGAGATTCGTTCAAGCTCAGTGAGTGTATCAACAACTATAAACTTCCAGATAATCACATCATGGTCAGTTTCGATGTAGACGCTCTTGTGAGAGCAATTCTCACTAAACGATGCTACATTGCCCGTGGTTTTGTGTAAAAGAACTAAGGATCAGTGCCCGAAAAGTACGCAGTTTGTCATTTTACGTGTGGACAGAAAATTGATTTTTCTCGTAATTTTTTCTTTTCGTGAACTTCGTTGTTAAGAATCAATCTTTTTGACGATTATTTCGGAAAATCAGCTCAGAAAAATGCTTCCGCTTGAACAACAAATTCATGTTATTCAATATAATGGATTAGAAGATAGTTATACAAGGTGTCCGGAAATGATGAGCAAACAAATCAGGAGAGCATTCTAGACCGAAAATAAGTGCTACCTTGTCCAATAACATTTTTTCGAAAATTGATTATTAACGGAGTTACAGGGTGTTAAACTTGAATTTTATTTGCAGTTTTTTGGCCATGCCTTCTACCACGCTCATGATGTTTTCACGAAATCTTGTATTTGGGGCTTTATCGGAATAAGGTATTCAAATTTGCCCACCGTTTCTTTTTATTTTGTAGAAGGCGCCACATACGAGTCTTCATGCACTTTGATTTGGGTGGTCCCAACTTTTTTGTCCTCGACTGTAAGCGACTTTTAAGCGAATATTTTTATTCTCTCAACCTTTTGACATAAAAAAGGTATATTTTTTTTGTTTCGATAAATCTAACCGTTCTCGAGAAATACGGTAAAATAACTTTGCTTGCATGTGATGAGTACGAAATTATTTCAACTTATTTTCAACTTTTAACATCGCATGCTTTGGAATTATGCGCTATAAGTTGCCGTAGAAACAAATTTGACCAGAATTAGTTTTGTCAGTTGGTAATTTTTCACATTTTTTATTTTTTTTTTATTTTCAGAATTTTTCTCATTGACCACCATCAGCGTAACAACAAATTTTCAAAAAATTACCAACTTCCAAGACTAATTTTTCCAAAACTTGTTTCTACGGCAACTATAGCGCATGTTTCCAAAGCATGCTATGTTTAAGGTTGAAAATAAATTAAAATGATTTCGTAATCATCATATGCCAGCAAAGTTATTTTAGCGTTTTTCTCGAAAACGGTTCGATTTATCGCAAAAAAAGAAGTATCCATGTTTCATGTCAAAAGGTTGAGAATAAAAATTTTTGGTCAAAAGTCACATACAGTGTAGCACAAAAAAGTTAGGACTATTCAAATCAAAGTATAGGCTCGTATGTGGCGCCCTCTACAAAATGCAAAAAAACGGTCGGCAAATTTGAGATCCTTATCCCGATAAAGCCCAAAATACGAGATTTCGTCAAAATATCATGAGCGTGGCAAAAGATATTGCAAAAAAACTGCAAATAAAGTGCAACTTTAACACCCTGTAACTCCGTTAATAATCAATTTTCGAAAAAATATTATGGGAAGAGCATTTATTTTTTGTCTAGAATTTTCACCTGAATTTTTTGCTCATCATTTCCGGACACCCTGTATAATGATAAGAAAAGGCAAAATAACCAAAAAAAAGTGGAGAATGCCAAATAACTTGAGAATCAAGACTTCAGCCAAGCTTTCAATTCTAGACAGCTTTTCCCCATACATTTTTGTTATATCTTCTAAAATAAAGACAGTTAACTCTTGACAACATTTTTTAAATCGGCTCAAAAACTTCCTGTATATTGATCGATTGAGCTCATAATCACATTTCTTAGTTTGAGGCCAAGCAGGAGCGATCCCCGAAATTTGAACATCCATCTCTAGAATGTTTTTGATTTGCATGTGATGCATTCAAATTTTAAGTAATAAATGTTCTCGACAATTTCACATTTGTTATAACGACTTATGAAATAGAATGTTTCCAAAACTATCTGGTCACTCTACAAATAAAATAAACTCTCTTTTTTGAAACGCATTTACAATTTTTTTCCGACATCCTGTATAACTTGAAATCAATCGGACAACTATCGAATAGATATCCATAACTTTCTTACCTTGGCCCATTCCAACAGTTTGAAGTACAAAAGTATTGGCAGAGAACTGTTGAATATTTGAAACAAAATCAACATGAAAAAACGTTAAAACATTTAAAAATTATTTCGAGTCATAAAAAATGCAATATCAAAAATGTAAAGAATATTGAATTATTTTTGTGTGAAAAAGGCTTATCTCAAAGCATATTGTGTTTTGACTGCAAGACACATAACAGACTTTAAAATAATGAGCTCTATGATTGGATGTTTACGTTAACTTAAAACGTATACGTTTTAATTGTTTACTAATTCAAAAGTTCTATTTGCTAACAGCGTAACCATGGTACGTGAAACGGATATGTTATGTTAACGTAGACGTTCAATCATAGCCCGCCATGTCTAGTCACGTCCTTTTTACCAAATGTCTATTTAAATGATCATGAAATATGTATCTCGATATCATGAACAATATTCAAATAATTGAAAACTATAAGACGAGAGAGACTACTGGATTGATTGTATTGTAGAGTTTTGAGAGATAACCTCTCGACTAACGACAGCTCTTGTTCATTCACTGAAAATATGCCAAAAATAGTAAGTTATATCCTCGGATATATCATGAATGTGTCACATAGCTCTAGAACACTATCTGAATCGACATCCCAGAAACGCGACGTTGGTTGGGAATTGAATGTCAGTTATTCAATTCCCAACCTTACTCTGGTAAAAACACCTTTATTTCAGCATATTTTCTTGCGAATTTGAAAAAAAACTACTCAAAATAATCATCATCATAGAAGAGAAAGAAAAATACAAAAAGACGTACAAAAATTTGGCGATTTGTACCTATATAGGTTTGTTAAAATAGAACTGGAAAATATTTTTTTTTTTTGAAAATCATAACAGATTACCAAACAATATAGAAAGGATGATGAAGATCACTGAAGTTATCAGATCTTGACCTTTCTTGAATATTAGAAACAATAAAAAGCGGGTTTATAGAGAGCAGTGTTTCACCTGATAGCTGAACTGACGTATGACCTTATAAAGGCCGTTGGCTTCCTCTGCAAAGTATTCGGCTTGCGTAAACAAGTCCTGTGTAGTCTTGAGTGATCCCTCTCCTTTAGTGAACTGATACATAGAAAAAGCCATGGAAGACATGTTCTTTGCCCCTTTTACAATATCATTATTTTCCTGAAAAATTTAATTAAATGCATATGTATTGAAGCTGGACTGAAATAACTAGAGCCTACATCCATTTGAGCACTATTGTTCTCTTGCCATTTTTCAGTCTCTGCCTCCATTCCACTAGTAGCCAACTTCATCTCTAGTCCTGACTTTGCAATTTTTTCTTGTTCTTCTATATTTAACCGCACAGTCTTCAATGGCTTGGAAGTAGTTCCATGTTTCTGAAAAAAAAATAAGACGAATCGATTATATTAGACCAATTTCTATGATGCATTGTTTTCAACAATAAAAGTTACTTACACCAGGTCTTGGTAGCGATAGATAAACTTGTTTTTCAGGCTTCGTTTGACTCGTCTCCAAGACATCCTTCACAATTGCCGTGACATCTGAGATAAGCGACTGATACATCTGAACGAATAACTCGAGATTATCCTCAGATATCTTACATGCAGAGTGAAGAGAGACTGATTTCGCAGCGGTTATCACTTGAGGAGCGTAGACCCGTAGATTGATTTCGGTGAATTTTGCTGATACTTGGAGTGTTTCTGAAACGGCAATATGTCGCAGTAGCTTGCATACCTGTAAAAGAAAGTCCAGGACGTGAATCATTATCATATCTTCAAGCCATAAGCTAGTTTTTTTGACGCCCTGTATCTCAGAAATCAAGCCGTTGTGGACCTATGTTCATACGGACTTTTTGTCTTTGAATTACTCAAAGATTTACCCTTTGAAATGTTAACAAGTACCTAATTCACACCCTGTATGTGTAAACTAAATTATCGGCTAACGACAGTGTTGAGAAGTCGCATGCATCATTCAAATAATGCACTATATGTAGCGTTGTGCATTTATCTGTGTCAAGTTGAAATTGAACTGGGTTTGGCTTAATTTGTGTTTGATGAAAAATTGGATGTCGTCTTGGTGACACCCTGATTGTAAAATTTCAGTTTGACGGTGGACAGACTAGAATGTGCATGCGACATGGCAACACTGTCGACAGCCCATAATTTCGTTATCTTTAGATTCTAGTAGATCTGTCTACTTGTTGATAACTCATAGCAATTGTAAAGCGTGACCACTTCGTCTTGCCTTACCTCCATTGTATTTGAAACTACCCATACAAAAATTTTGGCTTGTCACCAAAGCAACTCGGCTAAAATATTTCCAAAAATTGACATTTCTTGAAATACCGGAAGCAGGTGTCAACTTTCTTATTTTAAATGTGAAAACCTGTATACTGGTACACTTTTGGATTCTCCGAAAAATTTCTGACACATTTTGTGTATGTATAATGTCCTATACCTAAGCATATCGGTTCTCTAGATAATATCTCGAATTTAATGTCAAAAATTACGTTTTCAAGCCCTACAATAATTAACAATTTGGTTGAATTTGGAACGGATTGCTTGTCGATAGGTATCGAATTTAGTATACTGAATGGATATTTTGTCAACTTCTACAGGGTGAGTAAAGATCGGGTAGGTACGAAAATTAAGTTATACAAAATCTAAAAGGTTAATTTGCAAACCTCCTATTTTTATGATTTTTTCTTATTAGGCATAAATAATAAGGGTGTCTTAGTCCTAGGTTGTCTATTTCAGCAAAATACAGTTTTTGTAATATTGGCAATTGAACATTCTTCTATATGAAAATTATTGGTCATGGAATAGACAATGAAAAAAAAAACATTCCATCAAATCGATTGCTTGATTTCAATTGAAATTTATTTTTATGTGGTTTTTTGATATTTATTAATAACTAAACATATCGGAGCAAAACTACAGCACATGTTTTTTTTTTTAATTTCTATCATGCGTGTTCGAAAATTTTCTCAAGAACTTGCACGATGGTCGCTGAAAGATATGAAAATTAAGAGAGAACGCTATGTCCAAGTGACAAAATTAAAAGAATTATTCGGTTTTCGCTATAAAAAAATGTTCAATTGTCAATAATAATAATAATAATAATAATAATAATCTTTATTTTCAAAATTGTTATTACAACAAAGTGAAATGGCGTCAAAACATCTGACTATCTTACAACTTATGCCTAAGTTACCTACTAGTTCAATCTAAATGACTACATTACTTTTTACATATCAAAATAATCATTCAGGCAGTATGGTTCCAGTTGAATTAACAATTTTCTTATTTCAGATTTGAAAGTTATTACGTTTTGTAGTTGTTTTATATATAACGGCAATTTATTGTACAATTTTATACACATGTATTCTGCATTTTTTTCAGTTATTTGAAGGCGATGCATAGGGTAGCGAAAATGTTCTGCTCTTGTATTATATTGGCTGTTACTTAGGACGTTAAAAAGATTTTTATTTTTATACATGAACATTAAGGCTTCGTATATGTATAAAGCGTGTACAGTCATTATTCCAAGACTTCGGAACTGGGTTCTACATGACTGATGATATTGCATTTTTTTAATAATTCTTATTAGACGCTTCTGTGCGACAAATACATTTTGTACATGACTATCACGGCCCCAGAAAATAATACCGTATTTTAACAATGACTCAAATGTGGTAAAATATAATATTTTCAAACAATTTTCATTCAGATATCGCCCTATAACTCGTATTCCATATGAAACAGAGTTCAGTTTTTGCACTAGCTGAGTTATATGGAAAGACCATTCTAGAAATTCATGAATAACGATGCCTAAGAATTTCACGTTTCTTGATGTCTGGATGTTTTCAGACCCTGTGTCAAACTGCATAATACTCTCCAATTTAGAATACTTTGTCCTGAAAAGCATCACATTCGTCTTGCTTGCATTGAGCACCAGATTATTTTCTTCAAACCATCCAGATACCAAAGAGAGGAGACATTTACTGTTGTTGATTAATTCTGGCATATTTTTTGCTGCGGCTATAAGATTGGTGTCATCAGCATAGTTTATTATCGCTTGACTAGGGCTGCTTGCTATCATATGGATATCATTGATGAAAATAACAAAAAGCACTGGGCCCAAGATACTACCCTGTGCTATACCCGTGTCATTAAACAGCATTCTGGATTTGGCGCACTTTCCATCTTTAGATATCGCTACAATCTGGGCTCTTCCTTTTAGATAAGATGAAAACCATTTCAACACATTTCCTCGTACTCCATATGACTCTAACTTTTCAAGTAAGATGTCTCTGTCAAGACAATCATAGGCCTTTGAAAGATCTAAGAACATTCCTATGGCCGCTTCACCTTTTTCGTATGCCTCAAGTATTATTTGTAAAAACTGGAAGATGGCTGTTTGCGTGGATTTTCCTTTCATGAAGCCGTGTTGATTTTCATTAAAAAGCTTGCAACTATTCATAAAGCTGATAAGCCTTCTACACATAGCTAGTTCGAATACTTTTGAAAATCCAGGAGGGAGACTTACTGGCCTGTGACTGTCCATTTCTGTCGGGTCGCCTTTTTTATACATTGGCTTAACCAGAGAAACCTTCAGATTACTCGGAAATACGCCGTTTTTAAAAGAATTATTGATAATATAACAAAGAATATCTTTGATAACGCTTATAGTCTGTTTCATTATACTTGTTGGGATCTCATCTATACCACTGCTATGTTTGTTTTTGATATCCTTTGCTAGTTCACAGACTTCTTCAGGTGTTGTTGGTGTTAAAAACATTGTTTTGTCATTTATCGGGATAGTGCATGTATGGGAAAGGTGTTTTATGCCTTTCAACATATCCGGAATTACTGACAACAGATATGAATTATATTTATCAGCTATGCTTTCGGCACTTCCCTTGATTTGTATTTCTTTGGTGTGAGTAGTTTTCCCTGTTATTTCCTTGCTTATGGCCCACATACACTTCATTTTGTTATCAGATTTAATAATTCTATCTTCATATTTTTCAGTGCGATGACTTTTGAGCATATGATCGTACTCTCTTTTTTGATATTTATAAATTTCTTTATACCGAATGTCATGTCGGCTCAAACAAAGTAAAATATCTAGTTTTCGTTTGCATTCTGATATCTCGGGACTTTTTGGTTTTTTTTCATTTTTGCGTTTTCCATACCTAATGAGTTTTAGGGGGAAGTACTGGTTAAAAAGGCGCGTGTATGTATTTATAAAAATATTCCATTGCGTGTTGACATCGTTACAATTGGTCGAGTAAATATCAGCCCAATCCTGATCTTTCAAACCCAGCAGGAAACTGGTTTTGCTTGCTTCCGAAAATATCCTTTTATATACAGGGTTTCTTTGACTTTGATGTTGGCTACGAAACAAAATTTCCTGTCCATGATGATCAGATACACAACTCTTTATTATATTGGCATTTAAAAAGTCCGAGTTCGTAAATATATTGTCAATGCAGCTAGCAGAACATGCGGTAACCCGCGTATTCTCTAATATAGTGTGTTTCAGATTGAAAGAGTTCATCAGAGATAAAAATTCCGTCCTTGTTTTGTTTTCTCTAATTAATTCTATGTTAAAGTCGCCCGCTACAATTATGCCCGTATTATCCTTCAACAATATGGGCAATATTTGTTCCAATCTGTCAAAAAACACTAGAATATCCCCACCAGGTGGTCGATACAAAGACAGTATTACAAAAAGTATATCTCCCAATTTACAATCAATCGCTGCACATTCTATTGTTCCACTCACCGATAGTTTGGTAATTTCAGGTCTATTCGTTGCATTCACTGAACGTCTTACGTAGATAGCTGATCCTCCATGCTGACCTTCCTCGCGGCAAAAGTACGATTTCAGTGTGAAATGTTCAATGGCGAGCTGTTTCAATTGCTGTTCCGATTTCCAGTGTTCGGACACGCACAAAACTTTACACTCTTGATGGTCCACCATTACATCATTTATTAGGTCGATTGAGTTTCCAAGTGACTGTACATTTTGATGAATCACGCTTAACATTGTGTCGCCTTTTTTGTTGAGGTCTTTTTCCATGTTATTGACATCGCCTCCCATGTTCCTGGTTCTCCTGTCTATGCACCTAAAAAATTTGTTGATGTGTAGTTTACTTGGTTTCTGTACTGCGCTAGCCTTTTCTGGTATATAGGGCATTTCAGATCGCGTGCTGAGTGCTGACTTAACACTTCGTCGAACTTCATTTTTGTACAATTTGGACATTTTTGCTCCGCTGCCGTACAAGCTTGTGCTTGGTGATCACCTCCGCATCTGTGGCAACACTGCGGTTGCTTGCAGTACTTTGCGACATGGCCAAATCCAGAACAGTTGAAGCATACTGCGACATTCAAATATTCAGAGACATAAACCTTCATTAGGTCAAAACTTATTGTCCGCTTTTTCAAAAACCATTTTGCTATTTCTGGCGGTGCTTGTATAATATAGTTTTCTTTTCCCGGGTTACGACATTGTTTCCTCGACACAACTTTCAGTTTTGATTCAATGTTATTCATATTTAGTTCACTTTTAATATCGATGTTCATTCTGATCAACTCTTCTAAGAACTCTTTGTTTGTGAACCCCTTGAATATGCCAGTAATCTTAAACATCGGATCCAGTGTATGATTTTCCTTAATTTTGATATTGCTCCTATTTTCAAGTGCCAATTTTAGTTTTTCTTGCTGATTTTTATCGCAACTTTCCACCACTATTCCGCCATTCTTTAAGTGTCTTATATTTTTGAATCCTCCATCCATTTTTTGTGAACTAATCTCTTTTTTTAAGTGTTGCATTGTTTCCTTCGGATCGCAGAAGCTATGCATATCTTTAATGGACAACCTGATACAAAGTCGCTCTTGATTTTAATCCTCACTAGGATAAATCTATAAAAATATGGTGCATTTGAAAAAAAATTACTTTTTAGGTTTTGTATAATTTAATTTTCATCTAGATGATGATTTTTGTCCTAGTTTATGTATATGGTTGACGGTTTTTGGATATCAGGACATGACATGGCCTGATTTTTGCACAGCCTGTAGTGATCGACAATCAAAATATCCACTTTTTAGAAGTAGGTATATATTGACAAGGAATCCTTTCCAATTCAAATCATAAAGGCTGCCGCATAGAAAAAAAAATGTAAATTATTATTGTCGAGCTAGGAAACTTTATTTTTGACATAAAATTCAAGATATGTCGAAATCGGTTGGCAAATGACTAAACTTTTCTAGGGAATCCAAAAATGTACCAGTATACAAAAATGTACCAATATACAAAATATTTCAGCTTAGTAGCTCTCATTGAGTTTGAACACCAACCAAAATTATTGTACAGTGCTTTCAATTTAATTTGTCACACTTTCAAAAGGCAGTAAAATATTTATTTTTTGAGCTAAAAGGTCGACCAAAAAAAGGAATTGTAGTGTTTTTCGTAAAATTTTGTGCTATTGAGTCAAATATTTTCTCAACTGTCAAATGTCGAAATTATTGACATAACCTACTTTTTTTAAAATGGCACACCCTAAATATCATTACATATTTAGAAAGGCGTCTTTTTTCTGACCACGAAAATATAGCACACATGCCCTTTCTATACACTAGTTTAGAGCAAATGGGTATAAATATGATTGAAATTGCAATTTTTTAGCATGAAGATTCACGAGTTTATTCATTTTTTTCCAATAATTGTCAAGGTTGCACTCGAATTGTCGAATGTTAAACGTGAATACTCTGTTCCTTTACAGTAAGTTGGTGAAAATAAATAAATGTGTATACTTCTTGATCTGAGTAATTCATCAAAATGCTGTATTTACAAACCAGAAAATCTTCTATATCTTAGTAGATATTATAAGAAAGAACTGTAACAATTATTGGAAACCAAATAAAGAACGCCTGTGAATTCCAATTTTAATCAGTTTTATACCAGTTTCCTATAAACTTTTGAATAGAAAAGGCAAGTGTGCTATATTTTCGTGATCAGAAAAAAGACGCCTTTCTAAATATGTACTGATATATAGGGTGTGCCATTCAAAACAAAAGTAAGTCATGTCAATAATTTTGACATTTGACAGTTGAGAAAATATTTGACTCAATAGCACAAAACTTTACCAAAAACCCTACAATTCCTTTTTTTGGACGAGCTTTTAGCGCAAAAAATAAATATTCTACAGCCTTTCAAAAGTGTGACAAATTAAATCGAAAGCACTATACAGGGTGATTCATTTTCAGCGACAGGGTGCCAGTTCTCGTAAACTATTCATCGTAGAGACTGCGGCAAAAAAATTTATCACTAAAATGGCCAAGAAAAAAACCTGAAAAATATTTTCAAGTTTCTGAAATGGTCGCTAGGGGGCGTAACAACCAACACCAAGTAGAAAATATGATTTTTATGGAAGTTTGTCCAATGAAAATATATCGATGAGCTCATTTTCTGATTATTCACCTACACTTTTTGTCTAAAACGTTTTTTTCTGTCTATCATAATAAAGTGGTGGGGGAAGTTCAATTGTTTAATTAAACAAACGGATATTTCTCCCGTTTCGCTTGACCGATTTAAACGAGATTGGGCTCATATGAAAGAGCATGATCTGCATTTCCAAAAACTTTTTGGTTTTGAATTTTTGACCTTCGTCGTCGCCGCTAGAGGGCGTTAACTGAAATGGTAGCATGTTTTTGGATCTTTTCCAAAAAAATCAAATGTAATGGTATATCCATTTTTATATATTTGAAAAGGGAATACATTGTCCTATAAAAAAAAAAACAAAAAAATAATTGATTTTTTTTAATTTTTTTTCAAAGAAAAATGTATCCCCTTTTAAAATATATGGAGATGGATAGACCATTAGATCTGATTTTTTTGGAAAAAACTCAAAAATATGCTACCATTTCAGTTAACGCCATCTAGCGGCGACGGCGAATGTAACAAATCAAAAATCAAATGAGCATTTTATAGCGCAGACTATTTTCTTTCATATGAGCCCAAGTTCGTTCAAATCAGTCAAGCGAAACGGGAGAAATCTCCGTTTGTTTAATAAAACAATTGAACTTCTTCTACCACTTTATTATGATAGATAGAAAAAAAACGTTTAAGACAAAAAGTGTAGGAGAATAGTCAGTGAATCCGAAAATGAGCTCATCGATATATTTTCATTGGACAAAATTCCATACAAATCATATTTTTCTACTTGGTGTTGGTTGTTACGCCCCTTAGCGACCATTTCAGAAACTTGACAATATTTTCCAGGTTTTACTCTTGGCCGTTTTAGTAATAATTTTTTTTGCCGCAAGCCTCTACGATGAATAGTTTACGAGAACTGGCACCCTGTCGCTGAAAGTAAATCACCCTGTACAATCGGTTTTTTGCATGAGGGAGTACCTATGTATAGGACAAAACGAAGTGGCCACCCTATACAGGTGCTTATAGCACTATTGACATTTGGCAAAAATTAAATATTCAGTTCACACACCCTGACAAATCATATGTGCGGCATCATAACTTTCATTTTTAAAATGCGCACCATTTAGAGTGTAAAGATCGCAGTGGGTGGAGACTGCTTTTTTTCGGTAGGCGTGCATCTGAAGTTTTATTTTCAATCTGGTCAGTCGCCACTTGTGGTCGCCAGGAAGCGTTGGAACCATATACTTATAAATACAATATACCGCGGGCAGCTTGTCGGGACTCCCGCGAGGATGTTGAAACAGACATATACTTTTACACATAAGTCTGTCCTTGGTTAGGAGATTGAATTATGCGCAGAATCGATTTTCGAGAATTGTGATTCGCCGGCTGAAACATGGCGGAAACAGTGCTGCAGCCAAATTCCGTTTCACGATCGACACGAGATCCGATCGAATTCAAGCACGCTATCGATAAGGCGCATTCCGTTCCTCGATCCACGATTCACAACTCGATCGAGTTTGTCGATGACTGTGAAGCAATCGAATTCATATCGAATTTGACATTCTAGGTTATATATTCACACATTTATTATTTTGTTTTAGGAATATGTTTTGTACCAGCCGTTTTTTTTCGGATTTGTTTGTACTTAGAATTAAAATATGACTTTTAAAGTGCGAGGGAAGCTCATTGGGAAATTATCGTGAATTTTATGGAATGCAAAAGCAAAAGAGACTTGGCTACAGGGCGCTTCACTATTCACTGGTCCCAATGGTTCATGAGGTCTTGAAATAACAATGATGATTTGAACCATGCTAAAATCACCAAAAGTGAGCGTTGTTTGACAAAAACAAAACATTC
This sequence comes from Orchestes rusci, assembly GCA_958502075.1. Lineage (NCBI taxonomy): Eukaryota > Metazoa > Arthropoda > Insecta > Coleoptera > Curculionidae > Orchestes > Orchestes rusci. The sequence goes on along the minus strand of OY293303.1, from coordinate 47,077,583 downwards.
AACATTCTTTCTCAATCGCAAAAGTTCGATCAAACTTTCTTCACTCAAAGTAATGGGTCGATTTTGCCTCCTCACGGCAATTCTTCGTCGAACTAATAATAAATGTCTGTGTGTTGCAGCTGCAGCTCTTATTCGGTTTCGTACCATGGGCTACAGTCATGATACTTCTTTTGCATCAAAACCATATACTTTGTATTTATAAGTATATGATCAAAATGTCCGAATAATCAGAACCTAGACAGTCTTTGTGGTTATGTAGGTAGCTCTTCTTTCAACTAAGCTCAAGTGGCCGTGTAGTTTAATCGAAAAGCCGACGATTTCCGATGACTGATTCGATCGTAAGAGAGAATAGGGTTTTAAGATTCGATCGAGTTTGGAGTCGAATCGTAGTCGTGGCGATCGATCTAGAACGGAATTGGGCTGCTGCATGCTTAATATCAGCTGTTGTATCGACGTATTTTTAAATTTTTCGCGGGATTCCGAAAAAAAATGACGTGAATTCACATGTGGGGTGGGTGATAAATATTACGAGCATGAGTGGAAAATATGTTCATGAATTCATCTTATCTGATCCAGGATTTTGTGTTTAGGTGTGAGATTGCATAAGATTTAGCATTTTTGTGCAACAAAATCCCTACAAAATATTATTTATTATTGATTCAAAAACGATTTGAATTAGTTTCGTGATTTGTTCGCTCGATTATACATTGAAATATTATAGTTACTTAATAGTTTTTGAAGCAATATAGGTATCACCAGAGATTGGTAAGATTTTACTTTATAAACTTTGTGTACCTAGGTAGGTATAATGTTTTTGTCATTATTATCGCTCATATTTATAACAGTTCGAGGTATTTGCGGTAGATATCTTAAATCAAGTGAGATTAATTCAGAGGTAGGTGAATAGACGATAGAGAGTAGACCGATATCGGCGTTCTTCTAGTTTTGTAACAGAAGGAGTAATACACGGAGATTTGGAAAATCAAACAGCTCTTTCTTGGTTTCCACCATATTTGTATTCATAAGTATGTTTTTCACTAATGAAATAAGGGTAAAATCCATCAATCAAGCTTTTAGAATATGCCATAATATACATAAATAAAACAAAAGCTCCCGTAAGCGGGCAGTCACGGTTCCAGCTTTTTTGTTCGCTTATGGGAGGTGCCCGCTTAAGAGAAAATTTCATCGAATGTTCATATTATACTTATAAATAAAAGTATATACAAATGTGTTAAAACATAGATTTAAAATTGGTTCCAAGAAATTTGACCGTTTAAGGGAGATAATCGCTTATTAGAGCTGCCCGTCAAGGACTTTATTATAAAATCAAAAGAAAATAGTAATTTTCTGTGCGGTAGTGCAATCACACAGTTCATAGGTCTTACTAAACTTTCTAACTTTATACTAACTTCTCAGAGACACTTCGACAAACTGTTCCAGACCTTTCCAGTTTTCAAGTTTAAATTTAGTGAAATATCCATATAATATGTACCATTTTATAATATAGTCTTATTATAAAATGTATGTACTTATATGGAAATATCTATAGGTACAATTTTTGATGTATAACTGGTAGTGATCGACCGATATGACTTTTTTAGCCGATACCGATAATGTCCTGGCCGATACCGATATATATCGGCATATCGGCCTCTTGGTCATTATTATAGCACTCATTATTATTATTAATATTTATTGTGGACAAAACATGTTTTATATCTTTAAATTAAATATTTCAAATTTGTAAACTCAAATCATTTGTCGCGCAACGCAAGATGAAAACCTTAAAATAGAACTTTGACACCGTTAGTGTTAAAAAAAAAAAAAACGTATTTTTTATCCAAAAAAAACGGGTCAATTTGGAAAAAATAATTTTTAATTTTTGTTTGCTGTTTTGTTAGTTATCCATTAACAACTCATTTACGTAATTTGCAATGATTCTTTGTTAGAAAATGGTTGAATATAAGGTCTGAGGACCATAGTGAGTTTTTCAAAATATGAATCTGAACAAAATTAGGTTTATTGATTTAGTTTCTGAAATAATATTTGGGTTTGATTTTTTTCAAGTTCTTTTATGTGTTGTTGTATTTGATGAAGGAAAAAAGTAGTTTTTTTTTGGCAGTGGGAAAAAAAACGTATTTTGTCGGATGGAAAACAACGGAATTTTTTTCACTAGGCAGTAGGCACCGCTGTAATACACGGTAATTTTCAGTATTGTGGGGATTCAATGAAATTATTCTTAATTTAAACTGTTTTTGTCCTAAATGATTCCTCTGTTTGAATAAAAATGTTTTAAAGCTTGCTTAAACATACAAACAAACAGGTGTTATTGGCGTCTCCTAAAAGTAAGAGCAATTCCGTGCTACGATATGAATTTTGCATGTCAAACAGCCCTCATATACCAAATTTCATCAATATAATTTGATTATTTCGAAAGTTAGTCAAATAAATCAAGAATTAAAATTCAACTTTGACACCCTGTATCTCTGTTGATATCAACTCTCGGGATAGACAAGTTCGGGACGATCGCAATAGTTTTGTAAGAGGAATCTGCTGTAACCGTATGTCCCATTCTTTCTGGGACACAACAAAGAACAAACAACCATGAATCAATAATGGCGTCTTTTCAACGTTCCCGTTCAATTCAGCCGGCTCTAGCTCCTTGTCCGTCTCCGTCGTGACAATTTGAAACCGAGCCAATAGGAAATGGTATTTCGCGCATGGGTAGTACATCGAAATCCTAACCAAGGATTGCCTTATGGGATTCTTCTGTATTCTCCTTCTCACTTCTTCGCGGGAAATCCCTCTCATTTGCCTTATGGGACGCACGCGGTATATTGTATTTATAAGTATATGGTTGGAACAGTGAGCAGCGTGCATTTGTCGATGAGGCGTACTTCTCGAATGGACGTTTTGTGATCGCAACTCAGCATGCCTTCCGAAATCGTTCGTTCCGATTTGGCCTTTTTCGATTTTTTAATGAGGATTTTTGAAATCCCCTGTTTATTTGAACCGCCCAAGAATACTAGAGAATCTCAAAGCCAACATTGGGGCTCAAATTGCCAACATACCAGCTGCCATGCTTTGGTGGGCGTATCGCAATGTTATTCTCCTATACCTGACATGGCCTCAATAAATGTCGGAAATCGAGAGAACAACACAACTTTGAGGGGTGATCATGTTATGTACATGATGTACAGGGTTATTGATTATAATTCCCCCCCCCCTCTAACTTTTTAATTTGATGGTTTAGAAAAAACTGTTCCAAAAAAAAATTTCATGGTTGAGAATGAACTTTTTAAATAACCTGTTTTCACATATACAGGGTGCTCCAAAAAGTCTGGGCGAGGTCCAACTTTCATATTTCAAATTGATACCCTATTTTGTTATTTGATATTTGGATTTTCCTTTTAACTCTGAACATTTTCTTGGCAGCATATCCTATACCTAAGTTTAATGTATGAAAAGATATTTGATATTTATTAATTGAATAATAATAATTTATTGTTGTGAAAATGTCAAATATATCTATGATTTTGAATTATTGACGCTCGTATTGACGAAAATGTCACGCCATCAATTACTTTTGAAGTGTAAAAGTATCAAAGTATAAATAATTCTGCATTTGATTCAAAAGATTTTTTTTTATATAAGACTGTATTTTACTTTTTGTTCATGTTTTGGGTATTAATTTAAAATCAGAGAAGTTTTGGTATATCCTACACACACAATTACGTCAAACCTTCAAAACCATAGATAAATTATACTTTTTTATAACAATGAATTAGTATTATTCAATTTATAAAATATCAAATATCTTTTTATACATCAAACTTAGGTATAGGATATGCTCCATCCAAACATCAAATAAAAAAATAGGGTATCAATTTGAAATAAGAAAGTTAGACCCCAGACTTTTTGGAATACCCTGTATATGTGAAAACAGGTTTTTTAAAAATTTCATTTTCAACCATGAAACTTTTATTTGGAACACTTTTTCTAAAACGTCAAATTAAAAAGTTAGATGGGGGGGCATTTATAAACAATAACCCTGTACAATGATGTACTATTCCAACGAAGTAACATGAATCCGCTAGATTCAACTTGGAGAGTTTTCTGGACAATCAAAATTGACCTATTTTTAGATGTATCGGAACGGTAACAACAATCGCTGTTTCCGCGGCTATTTCTTCATTTTGCATCACATAAATAACTTATTCGAGGCACAAGGATTTGCTTATCAATATAACATTGCGTTTTCAATCAACAAACAATCCGTTTTTGAATGATCTGACTTTTTGTAAAATATTTTAAGATTTTTCCAAGGTTCACAGTAGACAGAGAAAGAAGATAGGTGTGACGAACAGTTCACAGCGGCAACTCCGCAATATCTTATTCTGAAAGTAAAGCTTGAAATGGATGATAACGGGGTTAGGTTAAGTTTTAGTTTTGAGAATGTCATTTGAGAAGTCAATAGAAAGTTATTGTTGAATTAAGTTCTGCAGTTATTTATCAAAATTATGATCTAAAGGTTCAATATTGAATAAAACAATTTTTGCCGGAATTTCGGGTAGATATTCATCGGTGGAAGACCACATTTATTGGCGACCATGACAGGACTTCTGTTTTTGTTCGGTCAATCAGTGAAACGATTACACTCATATAGATAACGTTCGGTTTGAGACTTCTGGACTTTTTCGACGTACAAGAAAAACTATTCAGTGTTGGGCACGATGACTAATTCGGATACAAAGAGAAAGATCGTAAAGTGCAGCTAATGAATTGGACGTACAGTGCTTTCAATTAAATTTGTCACACTTTCGAAAGGCTGTTAAATATTTATCTTTTGAGCTAAAAAGTCGATCAAAAAAAGGAATTGTCGGGTTTTTCGTAAAGTATTGTGCTATTGAGTCAAATATTTTCTTAACTGTCAAATGTCAAAATTATTGACAAAACTTACTTTTTTTTCAATGGCACACCCTATATTATATCATTACATATTTAGAAAGGCGTCTTTTCTCTGATCACGAAAATAAAGCACACATGACCTTTCTATCCACTAGTTTGGAGAAAATTGGTATAAATCTGATTAAAATTGTAATTTACAGGCGTGTTTTATTTTGCTTTCAATAACTTTCATAGTTCTTGTTCTGAATATTTGCTAAAATACAGAAGATTTTCTGGTATGTAAATAAAGCATTTCAATGAATCACTCAAATCAAGAAGTATACATATTTATTTATTTTCACCAACTCAGTGTAAAGGAACATCATTCACGTATAACATATGACAATTCGAGTGCAACAATGACAATTATTTGAAACAAATGAATAAACTCGTCTATCTTCATGCTGAAAAATCACAATTTCAATCATATTTATACCAATTTGCGCTAAACTAGTGGATAGAAAGGTCATGTGTGCTATATTTTCGTGATCAGAAAAAAGACGCCTTTCTAAATATGAAATGATATATAGGGTGTGCCGATTTAAAAAAAATAAGTTAGGTCAATAATTTTGACTTTTGACAGTTAAGAAAATATTTGACTCAATAGCACAAAACTTTATAAATAACCCTACAATTCCTTTTTTTGGTCGACCTTTTAGCTCAAAAAATAAATAATTTACGGCCTTTTGAAAGTGTGACAAATTAAATTGAAAGCACTGTACTTTTGAATACAAAACAGTTTCCGCGTAGAGACATTGAAGTTGTGTTTGAGTGTTTAAAGCCGAAATTTGAAGACCTACGACAGTGTGACAGCGGATTGTACAACTGTTTATTAGAAGAGGATGCCACCGAAGACATACTGCTTGAAGAAAAGGAAGGCTGCGATACCTACATCAAGAAATTCACCCAGACGCGTTTAAGGGTGGAGGAATGCTTGGAAACTCACAAAACTCTGCGAGTGGTACATCTGATAGGGGGTCCATTGTTTCAAATGCTGATAAGCGCAAATTCAAATCACCGCAAATACAGTTTAAACAATATGATGAAAATATTCGTGATTGGTTAGCATTTTAGTCCCAGTTCAGGAAAATTTATACAGCTAGTGATATCGAAGACTCTGACAATTTGATACAAGCAACGGTACCAGGCAGTCGCACTCGTCAAATTATAGAGAGTTTTTCTGTGGTCGACGAAAATTACGAAAAGATAATTGACTGTTCAAAGGCTAAGTTTGGACGAGAAGACTTGCAGATTGAGGTCTACGTCCGTGAGCTGCTAAAACTAGTTCTGAATAACGCCGTTTCGAATAAAAAACTGGACCTAGCTGGACTGTATGACGAAATCGAAACTAAGCTACGGGCTCTTGACACACTAGGGATAACGTCAGACAAATATGCAGCACTTTTTTATCCATTAATCAAGTATTGTATACCGCGAGTACTATTGAGAATTTGGCAAAGATCATCATTTTGTGATGTTGCTGATACTAGTTCGGTCGCAGGGTCAAGTACACAAATTGTAGACACAATAGATATCAGATTACAGAATATTTTGAACTTCTTGAGGGCGGAAATAGAAAATGAACAACTGATAAATTTGGCTAGTGAAGGATTTGGTTTAACCGCTAATCTTGAAGATAAGAATATGACGCGTATCAGCGAGAGCAGCGAAAGTTACAGCAAAGAAGCACGCGGAGGCAGGTCTGGAAAAAATACGGGGTCGTTTACTGCAGCAGGGCTTATGAATACTGAAGTTGCGATGAATGTTGTCTAGTGTATTTTCTGTCTTGGGACTCATGATAGCGTTGCTTGTTTTAAAGCGCAAAAAGATCTCAATTTTTTTGAAATTCTTGTGGTTCAATGAACAGGAAGAACAAATTGTCTACAAGCATAACAGAGTAGTTATGGAGTGAACTGCAGCCCCTTTCTATTGGGTGCGACAATAGAGTATCATTTGTCGAACTGTTTGGAACGTTGCTTGCTGCCAGGATGTGAATACTCCAAAGAAACTATAGAAAAGTTTGTTAGAAGCTTTCACGTGGACAATTAAGTTACGAGTGTTCTAAATTTGAATGTGCTGAATAACTTCATTCGGGAAGCAGTAGCAGCGGGTCGGTTTTAATTGCGAGGGTGGGAGTTTCCAAAAATATTCAGTGTGGAGACAGGAGTTGATGTGTTCGTCCTGGGTTTGGCATGGCATTCTGCTAAAGATGTTTTGACGATAAGCAAGAGTTTGGCTGAATTAGACACGACAAATCTGATTGTCACGAAAAGAAAACTACTTTCAATCACTCAGAAAGTTTTTGATCCCATTGGGTTCACTTCTCCTGCAACTACACTGCTCAAACTTTGGTTACAAAAACTGTGGAAGAAACAACTATCATGGGACACTGAAGTTGAAGAAGATGTGGCCAAGCCGTTTCAAGAATGGATCAACCAGCTACCTCACCTTTTGAAAATAAAAATACCTCGCTGGATAAGGTTCAGCGGTGATGATATTGAAGAAATAGCGTTCCACACATTTGTTGATGCCTTCAACAACAACAACAAGATGCATATGCAGCAGTAGTGTTTGACAGGGTTGTGCAGACTGTAAAAACGTCGGTTCATCTACCAGCCGCGAAATCCAAAGTTGCGCCTGTAAAAAGATTAACGATTCCCCGACTAGAACTGTTGGCCGCGACTGTTGGATCCAGACTTTATGCACAGACCGTGCAAAACTTTCTCGGGAAGAAGAAAAGCTATTTCTGGAGCGACTCCATGACAGTTACATCCTGGATTCAACGTAACGAGAAGTGGAGAACCTTTGTATTCAATCGCGTTGCAGAGATAAGAAGACTAACTGTCGCAGCGCAGTAGCCTACTTGGCTATTCAAAGAAGCGGAACAATGGCCTTCCAAAAATGCTATTATCAATGGAACTGAAGTCACCGCAGAAATGAAGAAAAAATCCATAAAAACTATATTGGACATGGAAAAAGCTGACTTCTGGCATCTACTTCACTTCTGCAAATTCTCCAAATCTGTGAGGATGGATGCGTTTATACATCGATACATATATAACTGCAGAATCGCTGTTGAGAAGAAAGGTGAACTGACGGTAGAGGAATTGGACAATTCTGAAAACTTCATTTTGAGGTGTGTACAACAAGAAAACATCGCTTATGCAACCGATGATCGAATTAAATGTTTAATTCCGTTCCTTGATGAATTTGGACTGTTGCGGCTGAAGTCAAGAGTGTACAATCAACCCGATACACAGAATTTCCGTTTTCCAGTCGTACTACCGGCAAAGAATATAGTAGTTGAAAGCTTGGTACTGTATATGCATAGAAGAACATGTCACGTTGGTGTTCAAGGCCTACTTTCACTATTGAGAGAAAAATATTGGGTGTTAGGAGGAAGACGTTCAATAAGATCAATCCTGTAAAGATGTGCTGTATGTAGAAGACACAACACCAGACATTCCAGCGTAGAGTCCTCGCCCCTACTAACGGAGTGAGTCAAGGATTCTGCCTCTTTCGCAGTAACAGGAGTCGATTTTGCTGGTCCACTTTATCAGAAAAGTTGGGATAAAGCTTGGATATGTTTATTTACATGCGCAGTGTACAGGGCTGTTCACTTGGAATTAACATGGTCACTGTCAACCTCCAACTTTATGCAAGTTCTCTGACGTTTCGTAGGGCGACGTGGCCGGTCAAGAATAGTGTATAGCGACAACGGCACCAATTTAAGAGGTACGGATAATGCCTTCAACAACCTGGACTGGGAGAGAATCACACGAGAAACTTCAATCCAGCGCATAGTGTGGCGTTTCAATCCCCCAAGTGCGTCATGGTAGGGCGGGTTTTTCGAACGCCTGATTGGAGTCGTCAAACAGCTGCTCCGTAGAGTGCTCGGCAATGCGAATTTATATTATGAAGAGTTGATGACGTTGTTGTACGAATGTGAAGCGGTGATGAGTGCGCGACCATTAACTCACACATCGAATGATCCCAATGATCTTGTTCCATCGACACCAGCTATGTTTTTACGGGAGCAAGACAATACTGGTGTACCTGATTGTGATGAAATGGATAAAACTTCTCTTTCCAGAAGTATGCGTTATAAATAGAGACTCAGAGACAATCTGCGACAACGATTTAAATATGAGTATCTTTGAAGTTACTTGTGGAAAAAGGACATAACAATTCTGTGAAGGTGGGACAAATTGTGCTAATTGGAGATGATTTTTCCAAGCGCTTGGAGTGGCCTTTGGGACGTATCGTCACAACATTTCCTGGTAAAGATGGGCGGACTCGTTTGGTACGAGTAAAGACTGCGCGGAAAGAACTACTACGACGAACGTTTGTTTCCTCTTGAATGTGACAGTAACCTGGATGATGGTGTTCGGTATAAAGAAGAGAACGACGTTGAAGAGATTGACGTGAGTACTGATGCTGGTGGAATAAACCTTGTTCCAGATCCAGAGGTAAGATTCAGGCAACAGAGTCTTCCAGAGAAGTGTAGTTCGCGTCAGAGACTAGAGCATTTCCAAGAGTTTGTACTTTTCTTCTTTATTGAGATGATCAATACGCAAAAGAGTTTCAATGTGATCGTTTTTCTTTTTATCATAGTATTTGGGTAAAATGTCTTCGATTTGGAAAAGTTCAAAATTTTCATTTTTTGAAACTTCCAAGGGTTCTATAAATTCGACCGTGATGGGTTCGTTGCCATAATTATGAATTTCCGCTCTTGCAAATCCGTTTTGAGCTGTAAGCGTTTCAGGTATAAATAACTTATTCGTCTTGAACTTGAACTCAGGGATCACAATAGTACTACTATTTTCAGATACGGGTACGTTTGTCGTAATTATCTCACGTGCATTTATGGTGATGCAATACTTTTCCACTGCGGGATTGCGAAATTCAAAGGGAATAGAAATTGTATTATTAAACAATTTCTTATTCCTCAGATCAATATTGAGTTTTAATCGTAAAATATCTTTTAGTCCCAAAATACCATCATAAAAATGATGAAAGTCGAAAAGAATGAAAGTTATATTTTCATGTGATTTTAGTTCAGAGAAAGCCGGAATAGTGCTTTAAATAAAGCTTGTCTTTGTCCAGCAGCTGTTCTAATTGTTGAAGGTGAATTAAAGATTTTATCAGAAAAGTATTTTTCAACAATTGAAGGTTTTAAAATAGAATGATAACATCCTGTATCTATTAGGAGTTTTATTTTTGGTTTACTTATTGTAACGTAAGGTAATTTATTATTGTTAGAGACAGTGTTTACTTCTACGTTACATTGTTTGGACTTTTGGCAATTCGAAAATTTTGATCATCAGATTTTTTATTTTCAAAGCTTTCGTATTCGTTACTTTCTTGAAAATGAGAAGTATCATTTTCGTATGTTTCGTTGTATTGGTAGTCATCAGCATTTGAAGTATCATAATAGTCATCATGGTTATGTTCAATATGATTTACATCCATGGGCTCTGGATTACGAAACCGATTATGTTGAGTTGATAATCTATGAGAAGTGGACATTGGTTCAGCATAGACCTGATGCTGATTTTGAGTTTGATTTGGTCTAAACACGTTTCTATTTTGAGGTTGATTTTGATTTGGTCTAAATGCGTTTCTATTTTGAGGTTGATTTTGATTTCCAAAAACCTGTCGGTTAGTTGGGAAATGTCTTGTAAAGTTTCTTGGTTGACCAGTATTTACTGGGCCAGTTGGAAATTGAGAATTTCGTGTTCCATTTGCAGACAAATTTTGAAAATTATTTTGATTTCTGTTTTGTTGATTCGGAAACCTTTTAAAATTAGAATTGTCGTGATTCCTGAAATTGGAGTTGTTGTGAGAATTATTATAGTTTCTGTTTCTAAAAGATTCGTTTCTGGATTCTTCACTTTTTTTAGGTTTAAAATTTTGAGAGTGATGGAAGTTTTCTTCCTCAGTGACCATTGTCATTGCCGTTTCTAGAGAATCGGGGTTTTTCAACCTAATAATGGTTTGCAAATTACCTTCTAGACCTCTTATTAAAGTTTTTAAAGTGAGTTGGTCATATTGGCGTAAATGTATCTCTTTTTTAGCTTGATCCATTTGGATAGCGGAAAAACTAGCAATTTCTTGAGCTAATGTGCTTCTTAATATTTGAAGTCTTTTACCGTAATTCAAAGGAGATTCATTTTTATATGGACTAGCAATAAACAAATCTTGTTCCAAACAATCGAGATTTCGTTTATCTCCGAATGAGTCGTATAAAGCTGTTCTTATGAGTTGCCAAGTATTTAGTTCGATTCGGCACCCTACAAGTAATTGAGCTCTCTCTGTTAATTTTAGACGTATCGATCTTATCAGACAATCTCTTAATATAACGTCATTGGCTTGAGCATACGTTGCAAAAATAAAATCACCAGCTGATAGAAAACTATTCAAAGTTTTAGAATCACCATCATATTTTGGAATGGTATCAACGTACATTTTCAAAAGTGTATAATTGACTTCAGCCATGTTGCTATTTGAATTATCTGTGTTAGATTCAAGCAAATTACTATTAGTTGAGCTTGTTGCGTTTGCGTCAAAATTAAGAACGCTGAAAAATTGATTGACCAATTCGTCAATATCAATTTCTGGTTGTGACATTCAGAAAAGAGTCAGTTATCATTCAAATACCGTTTCGCGCCAGTTTCCAATGTAACACCCAAATTGTTGCACTATTATGGTGAATAAAATATGTCTCTTCCAAATCAATATCAATAAAGGAAGGAAAAAATGGTTTTACAACAGGAGTACTGGGCACTTACCCTCACAATGGAAAGTCGATAAACCGCTCCTTCTGTTGGACACAGACTGCTTGGTTTCTATGCTTGCCACACTGGTTCTTCTTTTTCCAGGTCAAAGAGTTAAGACTCACGTTTCTAACAAAATCAATAGCGAACTCGATGTCGTGACTATTGACCGAAACTGCACTAAATCCGAACGACTGCGCCAGTTAAATGTGAAATTCTTGGGAGTGACTTTTAAAAAATAATATTTCTTGGTGACAAGCGTTAAGTACATGTAATACAGTTAAAAGCAGAATATAGTGTGTGTTGATTATGGAGAGGAACTGATATTTATAAACTAGGAAATGCTTATTCTACACTTTACAATAATAAAGACGTGGTATATAGAACAATAAACAATGGGTGTTGATGCAGCGGTAATGGTCTCATAACTTGTAGAAAGAGATATTTGCAGTAAGTACCACTTAAATAATTAAAAAATTATTAGTAAGTAGTAAATTCAAGTTGTGGTAGTTTGAGGCTGAATATGTGTCGACATCCATTAGGTATATAAAGTAATATACAGTACCTATGTATCAGCCGAATAGAATAATATGAGATTTTCTAAAAAACACTCGGACGGACACGTCTATTGATATTTTTGGTTGTGCATTTTTTTCAACAAACACTTTCTGTGCAGGGCGCGAGTCATATAACAGTAGCCAATACCAACTCTCTTATCTCAAATGGAACACCCTGTATTATTCACCATTCAAACTTTCATTCAACAATATTCTATACCTATCTTTGACTGTTTTGGAAATAACAAGAAGTGTTTTCAGATGCATTGCAAACATTATTATTACAAAAATTAAATTATTTAATTTATTTTGGTAATGATAATTCTTGGTGATGTAAAAAATGAAAAAATTCAGCAGTCAGCCTTTTTTTGAATAATTTCATATCAGGGAAAAGAAACGATTAAAATGGTTTTTACGTACTCTCTCATTGTCAAGACTAAAATGGGGAATAAGTATTGACAGTGTTCTGGCGAGTTTCTTTGATCAAATAAGTAATGTAGATTTGGCGTTGATTTTTGCAATAATTCTGAAAACACTTGATATTTCCTAAACGGTTGGAGATAGATAAGATACGTGTAAAAAAGTACACGAGATATGTCTAGAATTTTCAACAAAATCCAAAAATTGAATAATATACAGGGTGTTGCATTTTAAATAAGAAAATTGGTATTAGCTTCTGTTACATGCGCAAATGAAAATAGCCATCGATGTACTTATTCCAGCGTTTTTCCAAATATACCACTCCATTTATTTGTTATTGAATTTATTCCATTTGGCTGATACATACTGTATGTAACCGAATATATTTTTGTAGATGTGTTTTTGCAGGTTAGCGAAGATTGGTCATGAGGCCCAGAAAAAAATTAAATTAGATACTTCAAACACAGAAGCATCTACCTCAGTTTCAACAAATGCAAACGCATCGACGGCGAAGTAGGTAACAAGTCTTGCTCATCTATCATCTATCACGTACATACCTACAGGGTGAGTCTTTAACTTGGAATAAGTTCAGTATATCAGAAGCAGATTTTTTTTTGGAAATATGGTCGGACCCGTCAAATTAGTAATTTAAATTGCGATATTTTTTATGTTAAAATTTTAAACAGGGTGCCCCAAATTTGAGATATGACGTCATTGACCATGCACGAGACCATGCATGTTTTTAGATGGCACCCCTATTTTTTTAACTATTTTTAAATCAAATCTCAAATTTAGGACTTCTTTTATAAAATGTACGTGAGTACATCGAAGAGAATGCAATTTGAAGTACTAATCTTTCTTTGATTTACTTAGATAATGAATTTATTCCGAGTTTGAGACTCACCCCGTAGGGTGAAAATTTCCCTACCTACAGAGTGATACATTTGTTTTAGGGTCACCTTGAAGACAATTAACCGATTTGGCTCGAGTTTTTTTGTAATTGTAGACATACTGTATTTTCTCGACAAAAATTACCTCGCTCATATAAAGTCCAAGACCTTCTTTGTCAGTTCTCAGAAACAAAATTTTGACAAACCACATTAGCGAATTAAAAAAAAAAATCTGTGCACGCCATTGAATTCGGCATCCCTCTAAACGGGCCTACTCCAACTTTTACCAGAAAGTACCAAGTAGTAACTATTTCGTAGAAAAAAATAGATAAGATATCCATCTAGTTTCAAACCTCCACAGTTGGTCATGAAAATATAACCAAATTCTGGTAACTTCCTCCAAGCCATAATTTTCTTCTATACAATATTTGTTTTGCGAATATTGAAAATTACATTCGCTTTTGAGTAAAGTGATTTCACCACAGGCGCGAAATAAAAAAAAATTTTTTTTTTGTAAAATATGGTATGTAAACAGGCCTTGAGAGATGCCGAATCCAGTGGCGTGCATAGAAATTTCTCTGAAAAAATCGCTTATGGATATCGAATGGCATTCTAAGATATTCAAAATGACCATTTTGTACGTTGAATGCTGTCTTCTCTATCGAATTTGGATCCATCTCTATCTGGTGGAATCCAGAGGACAAATCTATTGTGGAAAAATAAATACATCTGCCTTATTTATCGAGAATGTCGTTTATGTTTGGCAAAGGATATCGATCATCTACCGTTTTTTCATTGATTTCTCGATAGTCAACTACTATTCTCCAATTTTGTTTTCCACTTGCATCTTTCTTTTTAGGTACAACCCAGATAGGGATGCTCCAAGGGTTTTGACTAGGACGTATAATTTCTTCATCAAGCATTTTATTTATTTGTTTTTGAACTTCTTCTTTATGAATAAAGGGATATCTGTACGATTTTGTATGAACGTGTGACGAGCCCCGAGATTTTCCGGGTTGATTCCCGACGGGGATGAGGGAATTTGTTGATGTTGAAAGAAATGCTCGAGCGCCACCCCCTGTATTTATGTGGTAGAGGGCCCACAGTGCCTATCGGGTAGCTTTTATACAGTGAAGAAAGTCCAGGCGTTCGTTATCTCCAAAATTCCGCAAACTTCCGCTCTGAAATGGATTACTGAACTTTCTTAAATAAAAAACACGATGTTACTGAAAATCAATCATTCAGTCTATTTGTCCCAATATTACAATTGGACTGGTTCCCAACCAGTCAAATAAAATAATAACTAAAATTAAATCAACAATAGTCTGATCTTCGATCAGCAAAAAGAAAAATCAAAAATATCACATAAGAGATGAATTATAGAAAAAAATCAGTCTAATCTCTCCCGGCGAAGAATCAAAATTACAGCCAAATAATTTGTATCCTAATGGCAGCCTCAAATCGGCAAAAATAGAACGTAAAGCGGCAGTGTGTAACGAATCGATTTTAAAACGACGGATCGGGTTTTCACGGCGAAATAATAAACAGAAAATGACAGCGGGTTTGAAGAACTTAGACTTTTCCAACGACGTAGAGAAAATGTTTCGGGAAACTAACGCGAACGGGTTATTTCCACGAGGAGGAAAAACGGGTTCTGAGGCATAGAAAAATCTGTTCTTGCTTGCACGGTAACTCCAGAAGCCCCTTTATATTTAGTTCGGTTCGTTCGTAACTATCTCAAGAATGTTGTGTAAAAATTATTGAAATCCGGTTTCAAACGCGGTACTGAATTTTCTATCTGAAATTATCCCACCCAGCAACTTTCGATCCCCTGAAATTACATTATGCAAACAAAACCAAACCCCGTGAGTTTTCGAAGAACAGACCTACTATCACAAAATAATTTAACGGTGTGAAATTAATAATCTGTTTCCAAGAAAACTCACCTGAACAAAAAAAAAAGAACAAGACCCCTCCCCCGTGAATTTTCGAAGAACAGACCTACTATCACATTTTAATTTAACGGTGTGAAATTAATAATCTGTTTCTAAGAAAATTCACCTGAACGAAACTTGAAGAAGTCTGAAATTTTCCACCCGGTTGATTATTTTACTTTAACGCGGCTTTTACTTTGAGAGAATTTCGACCAAAATCCGGCACATTTTGCGGGTTCAGAACGTCTTACCTCGTGGAGATTCAAAGAAAAGAATCTAGAAAAGATCGCGGTTAGCTCTCGAGGCGGGTCGGGTCAGTCAGTAGCTACGGGTCGCGCTGCAGTACTCCCAGTCTCTGTACCCGTACTCGTACTGATTATTATTTCCGGCGCTTTTCACGCTCTCAATTCAGACCAGAAAGCGGGGACTGCCCGGCTGAATCCATGCGCGAAATGTGTCGTGGTAGGTTGACTTGTGGTTAAACAACTAATTGCTTTGACGCGTGAAGAACTAAGAAGTAGTATTTCGGTCAGAATTTAATTAATAGATTAATGATTAGCTCATGGTCAACATTATTATAGAAGAAATACGGGATCTTTTGACAGATAAATAAAAGAGTTACGGAAAAATATGAATTGACTTAAAAAGAGACGGGAAATGAATATGAAAATTTGTAAATTAAGTTAGAAAAAATCGAGAAATTTTGTAACTTCGTTACAAACGGGTATTTCGTCACTTGTTCTCATCACGTGTTTAACTTCATTCGTAAAACTTAATTTTTGAGTTTCTTTATGGAAAAGATCAGAATACATTTTACACATTTCTAAGAGTTTGTACTTTTCTTCTTTATTGAGATGATCAATACGCAAAAGAGTTTCAATGTGATCGTTTTTCTTTTTATCATAGTATTAGGGTAAAATGTCTTCGATTTGGAAAAGTTCAAAATTTTCATTTTTTGAAACTTCCAAGGGTTCTGTAAATTCGACCGTGATGGGTTCGTTGCCATAATTATGAATTTCCGTTCTTGCAAATCCGTTTTGAGCTATCGTAAGCGTTTCAGGTATAAATAACTTATTCGTCTTGAACTTGAACTCAGGGATCACAATAGTATCAAAGTCTATATATTCCAATAAGTCCGGTCACTCCTTTGTTCTTTTCGAAAACGCCGTCGTTTTTTGCGTGAGGCCATAAATCATAGTCATTGCTGGTTCACGAGCAAATACGAGGGGTCGGGCGACGAATTTATTTCGAATGAGTTTACAAGGTGCACTCGAAATGAATAGAATAATGCAATAGCAAATGTATGTATTTTGGTTTTGAAAAAACCAACATTTTTTTTAATTTGTTTTTTTTTTCCATTTATATTGTCAAACATAAAATAATCCTAACATTCTATATTCAATATTTCATCTCATTTTATTTTGAATAATTTCACAATATGGAGGAAAATGTACTTGATAGAATTTTCTCGATGTCGAAAATTGAATTAAGTACAATCTATAAGTAATCTATTTAAATATTGCAACAATTGCGAGCAACGATCTCGCCTATGAGCCAAAGTTGTTTTTTAAAATATGATTTCCGGAATAATTTGATTGACAATATCATAATATAATCGTTTTTATAATGAAATGTTGACATATTAGGTATACCATGCGAAACACGCAATCTCTGCCGGCAAGAAAAAATGCGAACTCTAAAATAGTCTTGAAGAAAATTAATTAAGTATTATAAAAAATATGTATATCTATACAGTGTGACCCATTTGTTTTGGGAACACCCTGATAAAAAGTTTATTTCTTAACCGATTTGGTTCGTTTTTTTTTTGGATTCTAGAGCTCGAAAAATTGTTTATTCTTGGCAAAAAGTGACCTTCGCCATTTTGACTTCAAGGCCTACTATGTTAGTTTTTAAGAGCAAAATTTCAGGAAACCATATTAGCGATTTTTTTAGAAAAATTCTGTGTGCGCCACTGGATTCAGCATCCTTTAAAACGGTTCTATACAAATTTTCAACCGAAAATATCAAGTTGAAAAAAAGTAAAAATTCGCACTTGAACAATCTTTGATTCTATCAAAACAAATAAAAATGACATAAAACTAAAAATTTGTAACTTCTACCAAACCACTATCAACTTCAATGCATTTACCAGTGGGGGCAAAAACTGGAAAGCTATTGTTTTTAGCTTCAAGGAACAAGTACTGCACAATATGCAGTAGAGCTGAAGCAAAAAACGTTGAAGCTAGAAAACATGAGTGCTCCAAAAATTGGAAAGGATCGTCTACTGGTATGGAGTCTGACATTATATTAGAGGGTTTCAAATCCAGTTTGGAAATGCACCACTTAAAATATGTGAAGTTGGTTGGTGATGGACACAGTAGTGTTTACAAGAAGATCTGCAAAGAAGCGCCGTATGGTGGAGATGTTCACATAACGAAAGTGGAATGTATCAATCATTTACTGCGAAACTACTGCACAAGGTTGAGAGAACTATCTTCTAAGCAGAAAAGCAGTACGGACCAGATAGTTTCTCCGCAACTGAGAAGAATTTTGAAAGCTGGTATTGAAAGAATGCGAGCTGGAATAAAGAAAGCTATTCTTCATAGACGAAAAGAAGAAGTGCCCCTGGAAGCCCAAATTGCTAATTTGAGAAAAGATATCTCCAATTGTCCCTATCATGTTTTTGGGTTTCACGATAATTGTGACACTTATTTCTGCAATGGCGAAAAACAGGATGAAGTGAACTACGTTCCCGAGTTTCAAATCTCTGGTGCTTTTGACGATATACTGTGCTGCGGAAACAGGCTTCAACAAAATGTTTATAGTTAATTGTTGAACATGAACAATAACGCAGCAGAATGTTATAATTCCGTTAATGCAAAATTTGTAGGAGGAAAACGCGTCAATTTTAGTTTCAAAAATATTTACGACATTAGATGTAGAGCTGCAGCAATTCAATATAACGAAAAGGAAAACTATATAGACAAGCTGCATAGAAGTATCACAAAGAAAAGTCCTGGGAAATATACAAAGCAGTACATTGCGAACTTGAGGAAAGCTAGAGTGTACAAGAAAACTCGGAAGCAACTGTTTCCATATTTGCTTAAAAAGAAATCTAAGAACGCTGAGGCTGACGAAGAATACGGAGCAGTGGAAGAGTCGATGAGCCTAGAGGAACTACATACAAAAAGAGAAAAATTATTATCTCTTCTACCTAAATGTGATTTTAAAGAGCTAGAAATGAAAACTAGAGGGCAATCGGCTAATCCATTGTGGAAAAAAGAAAGATCATTCAGATTGACGGCTTCTAATTTTGGTGCGGTTTGTAAACTTAGGAAAACCACAAATCCTAAAAAATTAGAAGAAAGAATTTTAAATTCAAAATTTACTGGCTCTGCAGCTACCAGATGGGGCCTAGATCATGAGCCCATAGACGCAAAAAAAATGATGATCATTTTAGCTCAGGATCAGATTTCTGAAAAGATTTCAGATTGTGGTCTTTTTGTGGATCCAAAATATCCCTATTTGGGAACTAGTCCTGATGGGCTGTTACAAACAGGTGATATCATTGAAATTAAATGTCCCTATGGGGCTAGAAATTTATCCCCTGAAGATGCAATAGAGCAAAAGAAAATAAAATGTATGGAGAATTTCTCAGAAATTTATACTCAACAGACAAGACAACTATTATTATCAGGTGCAAGGTCAGCTTGCAATTACGGGAGCAAAGTTTTGTTATTTTGGAGTGTGGACGCCTTTTGGTTTAATAATAGACAGGGTAAAGGGAAAGTCACATCGTTTCAATGGTAGTTTTCAATTTAAAGTTTTTCAGATCGCTCGAGATGATGAGTTTTGGATGAATGTCATGTTACCCAGGCTAAACAAGTTTTACGATGAAGCAATGGTTCCTTCAATCGTCAAAGATAATTTTTGAGAAAAATATACTATTTTTTGTATAAGTATTTAGTTCTTTCTATTTCTGTCAATAAATACTATGCTCACACACATTTTTATTTTTGTTTTTCATTTATTTATTCAATTGATCAATGGGAGTTAGTACCGACGTTTTATCAGTTCTATTATCATTTTATCACAATTATTTAGTAGTTATTCTCATTTGTCTCTGAATAAACAATAAAAACATAAGATAATCGATGGTATATAGTATCGATTCATTCGATTCCACCGACGTTGTTACGAATATTACAGTTTATCTAGGTACTCATAGGCAATAATGGCAATAATCATCTGGGGCAAATTTTGAATGAGATGAGGTTTTTTTCCCTACGGGGTGCGCAAAAAAGAGATGCAATTTTTAAATTTTCTATGATGCATGCCATTTTGCCAACAAAAAATTGTACTAAAATTATACACCTGAGGTAAAGGTGTATAGCTAAGACTTGTAGAGATGAATTCAAAGAAAAAAAGACCGCAAATATTGGTACCTGCAAATTGAAGCATACGCAAAATTGTTTATTGGCCCATTTTTCTTTGAATTTATCTCCACCTCGGGACGTACTTGATATTTTTCTGATAACTCTTCCGAAATAAAAGATACTAGGTAACATTTTTATTCCTATTCGTATTTTAGCGATGTTTTTTTTTTAATTTGCGGATAACTTAAAAATTCTCGTATTTACGGTACTTTGAAAATTCAAAAGAAAAAGTAAAGATATATTTTTTTATATATTAACCTTAATGAAGGAAAGTTTTTTACTAAAATGATACTTTCATAGATAGATATCAGCTATTAATTTCGCAATACCAAAAAAATATGGGTATATCCCTTGCCGAATTCTTATGGGACCCAATTTACAGCTTCAGTCAAATCATCTCATCATTCTCTAAATTTCAAAAGTATGTACCTATCGTACCTATAATAACATCCTGATATTTTGAATTTAATTTAAAATCTCAGAAAAACCTCGCAATACGAATTAGAATATAAATTGATTATCTTTTGATTTAGGTGAGATATCATGAAAATTTCAGATACATCGCGAGGTAATAGTCTTTGCTATAATTCCCCCTGATGAGGTATGATTTTAGTAATCAATTTTTTTCAGCAGTATGGTGGGATCTTGAAAATTGCATCACTTTATTCCACACCCTGTATATCATAGACAACCCCATCTCGTATAAAATCTACAAAAGTCAGTCCAATGTACGGAAGTCGACCTTCACAACGCTCAAAAAATCAACAAAATCCGTTTATTTATTTCAAAGCTACAGCTTATTGAAAATGTACAACAAAATTGCCATGTTTTTCAATTTGAAGAGCTGTTGGATACATAAATAAGAATGGTTCGGTATTGAATAAACACCCCGTCTATATCGAGTAGAAAATACTACCACATGTAGCATAATATTTTGTGATAGTATCTCCTTATCGAAACAAATGAGAAATGAGAAACATCGATGGATCGTTGAATCAAAATAAAATAGGTACATAATACAATTTTCTCAGAACCACTAGATTTGGGGTTTGGTGGACAAATCGCACCGACAAGGACACATGGAAATGACAAGGAAAAATAATAAAATAGACTCCACCTATATTATACTACATGTGATTCTCGGTATCCAATAAGAAGCCAGATACCATACTAAGAACTACGTTCTAGTTTCTCTCTCACTCGCGTCAATGCGATTCATCAGCCACTGCTTTCGAGTATCGCGTAGATTATTCAACTCTAAGATTTCGTGTTTGGCCAAGGTGCATATATCGCCTTAAGGCTTTTCTCGCTCAACTGTGAAGTCCTATCAGGAAGAGATATTGGACCACAAAAACTTTTTTTTACTCGAATACCGATGATTTATTTCATAGAGTAAAAGTTGGTGAAAAAGAAAAAAATATAAGAATATATACAAAAACAAAGAAATTTTACCTCCAATATATGATCAATTGAGTCCTGGAACTCATCAGATATGTGGATAAGCTTCTCAATATCACCTGATGTTGCCTGCTGTCGTATTGCCAATGTTAATTCAATTCCATGTTTTGTAGCCAGATTGAGATCTTGAGCTTGATCTACCGCCGCATTTGCCAAATGCCGAGACAAATTTCCAGCTGCGTTTATGCACGCTTGAATGGAATCTTCTACCTGAGGCGAGTTCGTGGCTCCTTCAAACCCTATTTGTACCTGCGAAAAGGATCGATTAAATATCAAGATAGCAGCATTTCATATTATTGAGCTAACAGAGCTCATCTACGTTCACGTTATGAATCATTCACATTCTTGAACCTTCGAAATTGGGTGTACTATAATTGCCCAAACTAACTATTCACATGGTTTGAAGGTTTCAGATAAACAAGGTGATTCATGTTCAGCGACAAAGTGCCTGCTCCAGTTCACTATTTATCATAGAGACCCAGAAAAAAAAATCCGTAAAGTAATGTGCTCAAGAGAGCGACAAGGTGGCTGAGTGGTCTAAGTCGCCATTCGATGAAAGTCACCGGAGAGGTAGTACGCGATGATCGGGTTCAAATCCCGAGGTGGCAAAAATTATTTTTGTTTGACATTTAGTGGTACTCTCATTGGCCACCGTTACTGAGAAGACTGCAGTATTATTAATTACTGACAGACAAAAAGTTCAAATAATTAGCCTAGATTAAATGGTCCCGCTATTTCAAATATATAACTAGGTGATGTTCTCCATCATCAACTTAGTTAGAACTGCAATGGTCCTGGGGTTGGCGAATAGGGCCTTTAAGGGCGGCATTTCGCGGTCAGGCGCCAGCCATGCAGTTTCGTGATTTTGGTGAATGCGTCATCTCACAATTCACCTCGTCAGATAGAAATCATCGTACCTATCGCCAGCCCGTGATAATCTAGGCAACTACTGACCAGCGAAGAAATTCAATAATTAGATATTTTTCAGGTACATATTTTGTATTCTTGGTATAAATTCCCGTGAATTAGAATTACTAAGGTAGTTTTTCTGGTTCTGTGAATGAACATGATTGATTTTTACGAGCATTGGACTATTTTTTGTCAAGGTAAGTTTTTGAGAGAATAGGTTATTTAGATAGGTACCATAATATAAACTATCATCCGAACTGTCATTAATATATTTTATATTTTATTTATTACATATTATGTACAAGATCTTTGATTATATTTACGCAGCTCATAGAGCGATTATTTTTAAATATGGAAAAAATGTTTTTTATAAAAGTTGTAGATTTTTTCTATGTTATCTTCTGCAGTTTTCAAAAAAATGTGGCATCGATAAGTGAAAGGAAAAATCTAGACAGCTTCAATTTTTTTGAATAGAACAGTCAGATAATATTCACGGTTATTGATGCACTTCCTACAAATTTCATTACAATTATTGAACAAAGGTACAAAGGATAGCTTTAAAGTTTTGAAATTTGCAAAAACAACTGCAAAGACCAACATTTTATAGCCGGACTATGCTTTGTTCAATTAGATATAAGAAATTTTCCAGGAAGTGCATTAACTTTGCCCCACTTCCGAATAGTGCTGGAATGAAAAGTGTAACAGAAAAGTTTTTTTCAACCCCTTTTTTTAACGTGACAAGAAGGCACTAAACAATGTTTTGGAAAAAATCGCCATGGCACGTACCTAAACTGACAAACTAATTGAAGTTTTTAGATGCACCATTACTTCTTCGATAACTGATGGAGGAGCAAAGTTTTATCAAATTTTGAGATGTTGCTCTACTTTCACTTGGTACCTATTGTAGTTTGATATCTTTCTGATGAGCCTTTCTGGACATTTTTTAATTTAAGAATATTTGAGTTAGTTTCGAGATGATACTTTTTTCAACACAGCATCGATAAAATAAAGCCGATTTTTCAAATAAACTTGGGTCCGGAAATATTAGTTTCCGATAAACATACTGTATACATTGCTTTTAAAAAAATACGATTCACGAAGCAAAAATTTTGATCTTCTATTAAGGGTTCGCAAAAACTTCAAAAACCTGAATTTTGTCCAAGAGCAATAAACCACCTTTATTTCTATTTTTGAGCAAAATTCCAATTCAATTTGTTTTTGGACAGCATTAGAGGGAAAAATACATAGACCATTGATGACTTTATCGGTAATACCAAAGTATCAAAAAGTTTCAAAGAATTATTTTTGTGTTATCAAAAATATTTGTTTTGCAAAAAAAGATTCCGTGTGTACCCAAAAGGTGGTAGGAATGCATTTAGAAATTTAAAATAAGAATCTACAGTTGAAGTATAGATGTTAACCAAAGATTTGAAAAACCAAAAAGATTCAAGATTTATTTGAAATCTCAGATTTCACAACTTACAAACATTATTCTAGATAACTTTTCCAAATGACGTTCAGCTCAAAAATAAAAATGAAGGCAGTTCACTCATTTTTTTGGGCATCTCCTTGAATAGAGTTTCTAAAGGGGTGACAAATTACAAGGAAAAATCCTGTTCATACTTGAATATTAGGTAGGTATCATAATTATTATAGATATTTGATATTCTTTCAGATTCAAAGACAATTGGCAATTATTGTTACTTCGTACTTAGGATATACAGGATATACAGGAAAAGACAATGATCTTTTTGTCGAAAAAATAAAATGAGACGACAGATTTAGGCAACAGAACATGTTACCAAAACAAACAATGTTTCACGTCAACTGTGATACTGTGAAGCATTGGAAATAATTTTGAATAGAAGATCACAAGATATGGAATATCAAGATTCTCCACTTATGTTCACAGAATCGAGCACATCCCTCGAGAGGTCTGTATATCATAATTTCAATGCTGCATATGTTATTATCCCTATTTCTTTTTCCGCAAAAAAAAACAAGATTAGTTCTGAGTTGTCACAGTGTTGGAAGATGTATATGTATATTTGAAACAATTGTGTACCTTATGATTCACAAAACCATGCAATAAAGTTAATTGAGATTCAATCGATTTTCTGATTCACCCTTTCCGAATATCAACCACTGATATTGGATCAGTATCAGTATTCATACCTCTGGACCCTGAATATAATAATATGTATATAGGTATTCATTCTACTCGACAAGATTATCTTTTGAGATTCTCTAAGTAGATCTTTCACTTTGTAAAAATACTTGACAACCCTGAAAATGTCGCATATCCATGGATCTCTCTCGTTCTATACCTTGGATTTTATTAGCACTAGGTAGCTTGCAGGTACTTGATAAAAATAAATTGCATGCTTACTCGCACCACAGCTTATGAAACAACCTCGCACTCGCACAAACATTCACACCCCCTCTATATATACAAATACACCGGCGAATAAGACCGCGCATATCGTTCCAGCTTATTTTATGACAATGAAGTGATGAGATAGACTAAGAAAATAACGAGGTTGCAAAAAGATCTCGCACAGCACTTCGCGCATTATCACTTCCAGTATTCATTTATATTTGTTTTTACGCAGAGTGTTCATTTGAAAAGTGGTTGCCAGTTTCCACACACACGTTGGGCGAGACTAGACAGATTTATGAAAATCGCCGAAACACGCAAAACATTTATTGAGTGGGAAGTTTTTTTTCTATAAAAAATTGTGTATCGCTAGCTCAACCTCTCTCACAAGATTTCTAAATGGGACGCGGGTGGTAATTTTTTGAAAAGACATCCTGTAATGATTGTATCCGGATCGGGTACATACGCTATAATACTATTTTTCTATGGCAGTCTCGTGCAACGGCTCACTCAAAGGAACATTTTCTACTATTTATATGATTTTATCACAATCACAACTCACAACAATACCACAAAATTCGCGGATTATGAGTGAAAGGTTGGAGTACTAACATTTATTTCTATTTCCAATTATTGCCCTTATGTGCCCTTGACTGCTCGTCCATTTCCTCTTATAAATTGAATAAGTAAAAAACAAATCTATCCAAGCTTCAATCGTTGATTGAATAAGAAGTTATTCAATCAACGCTTCAATTTGATTCAAATGAAGACACGTGTTTCGCCAATGTATCACTTACCCAAACAAAGTTCAGGTACCAAATACCCAATGAATGGATAATAATTTCACATCACTATTTTTATCAAACCCATGGGGTATGCGAATTGATAAAAAAATATATATCATTTCTCTTGGGTGCCCATTTACCTGTCTCGAGAATCAGGTCCCAAGCAAACCCATGTTCTGCAAATACAAAATGTACAATACAAACAAAGGTAATACAGGAATCTATGAATACGAATTTCCGAAACCCCCAAATCGATAATGTTCAAATTACAGTCTTCTCTAAATCATCACTTGCTGCATCTATGAGTAAAAAGCTGAACCCCAGAAAAATGCCAATTCGTGCTTCCTACCTGTCCTACACACAGATGATCCCTTTCCATCTCTGTTATCCTATGCAATAAGCCCCATCTTCTTTCTTTGTCTACTGTAAACCTTGGAAAAATCCCAAAATATTTTACAAAAAGTCACACCATTCAAGAACGGATTGTTTGTTGATCAAAAACGCAATGTTATATTGATAATCAGATCCTTGTGCCTCGAATAAGTTATTTTTGTGATGAAAAATGAAGAAATAGCCGAGAAAACCGCGATTGATGTGACCGTTCCAATACTTCCAAAAATAGGTCATTTTTGATTGTCCAGAAAACTCTTCAAATTGAATCTAGCGGATCCATGTTACTTCATTGGAATAGTACATCATTGTGCATCATGTACATAACATGATCGCGTCTCAAAGTTGTGTTGTTCTCCCGATTTGTGACATTTAGTGGGTCCATGTCAGGTATAGGAGGCAGTGGTTTGCCCCCACTCATACCAATACCAATACCAATGTGCTCAAGAGAAAATGTTGAAAATATATTTCAAGTTTCAAGGATCGCCGCAAAGGGGCGTAACGGTACTGTGAAAACAGAGAATCGACATATTTTTAAAATTTTTCCTCTTCGAACTACCAAAGAAAATTACTGTTATTGATAACATGAAAATGAGTAGAAACTTTCAATTTGCAGTTGTCACTTTCCACAATGAAAAAAATTGAAAATCATACATATATTATGATATTTCTGAATCACGAAAGAGCACTCAAATGCACGAGTGTTACATAACAAAATAACCCCTCAACCTGGACGTACTAAGAGAGCCCCTCAACTTAACTCTTAACCCCAAATTTATGCAATACCACAAAAACAGAATGATTGTGCCAGAGGCCGGACTGGTGCAGCATGTGAAGCGTTGGGTCAGTACGTAGACGCATCGGACAGCCAAGGCGACTCGACGTGCTTTTACTCCGGCCATTTTGCGCGCGCAGATTCATTGTAGTCAAGTAAACAAAAAAAACGAGCGGTGGCAGATGCCACTGGCAGACGCCTCTACACAAAAAATAGCTACACGTGTTTATCACGTGAGTTATGCTTCCACTTTTCCCTTAACCATCATATTACCTGTCAACTTAGCTATTCAAGTTTATATAGGCTCCGCCCAAACAAAACTACAGTTAGTCAGTTGAAATTCATTGTACTTCACGAATAATATTTTATGTCGGGTTTTGAGTTGTTATTTTGAAAAATGAAAGTCTTTTTAAAACATTCGCTCGTCTATCGACTTGTTGACTGGCGCAGTCGTGCAGATTTTTTTTCGGAACCAAGACTTTTGAATCGACCGGAAAAGTGATCCTAAAAACAGTTCATTCGGAGTGTCAGAGTGGGTTCAAAATCTGGATTATCCCAATCGTCCAGAACCTGTCATCTTCAAGTGATTGGAGATAAGTGCCATCATCGCCTTGTCTCGCAAGGACCAGCCAAGTTTAAAAGACAACATTGCTGCCTGAACCCTGGACCTTATAATGCTGGAAGCTATCTTCAATTGAGTTCATGTCCGACTTGGACGTTATTATAAAAAATTTATCGAATGTGAAAATGCCTTCAACTGACTCCGCCCCTTCTCCTAATTCATTAGAAGTGCATTCTCAATCAAATAATATTGATTTAAATTTGAATAATTCAACTGCCTTCTCAATTCAAACCAGAGTACTTACATTGCGTCCCACAATTTGACGGAAATCCAAACGATCTCAATAGATATCTTGCGG
Organism: Orchestes rusci; assembly: GCA_958502075.1. Lineage (NCBI taxonomy): Eukaryota > Metazoa > Arthropoda > Insecta > Coleoptera > Curculionidae > Orchestes > Orchestes rusci. The sequence goes on along the minus strand of OY293303.1, from coordinate 47,050,009 downwards.
TCTGTTAGTCTCTAATAGATTCTTTTTATATAGCAAATGAGCCCGATAATTTCCAAAATGTGTTTATCGTCAATTCTATAATTGACAAATTAACAAGAAATGCTAAACTAGTTTTGGGAACTATTCATGTTACTACTTGGGAACAATTGAAATTCATTTTACGCACACATTTTGCCGATTAGAGAGATAAGGCTTGCCTCAACAGAGATCTTGTCATGTTACGGCAACAAAATAATGAAAAAACAAGTCAATTCCACGATCGTATCTTGCATATTTTAAACCTCTTATGTTAATACGTCGACCTACACGAAGAAGAGGATGCTTCTCAAGCCTTAAAAAGAAATCTATATAATAGCTTAGCTCTAAAAACATTCATCTCAGATCTAAAAGAACCACAGGGCACGACAATACGAGGTGTGCTTCCCAGAGATTTGCCTGAACCATTACAGTTCGTGACCGATAAAAACAATGTACACTACTTTCAAATACGTCTCAACCAACTCATAGTAATCAAAGACAGTTAAATAATAATAATTCTGATTTTGGAAGACCTAATCATAATTTTAACCAACAAAGATCCTCTTATCAATCTCAACCAGTAGAGATATGGCCTAACTTTAATAGACCTCCACAGAGATTTTTTAGCAACTCCCAATTTTTTGGAAGACCAAATCAAAACGGTAATGTTTTTAGGCCGAATCAAAACAGACCTTTCCAAGAAACCAGAACCAATGAGTATCACAACTCGAAATACGTCTAATTTACAAAGATTTAATAGCAATAAGAACCATAATACCCAAAATTTCTTCAAAAGAACTCAACCTTCAAATTTTATTTCTGAAGAATTGTATCATACTGAAACAAATGCTGACTACGCAAATGAACCACGTAATTCAGGGTATTCAGAAACATGTGATAATGTTAACACTGACGATTCTCAAGGAATAAATTACGGTCAAGTTTCACAAAATTCAAATAACTTTGAAAGCGAGGATTTAGCTGACGTCAAAAATGAAAATTTTCAGGAAAGCTCCGTTACCTATGCACGTAACCCAAAACCAAAACTAATTTCTTACAACAGTATAAATACAGGTGAGCTCTCTCATATAAAATTTCCGGAAAATGGATTAAGATTCTTGATTGATAGTGGATCCACAAAATCCTTTATCGATCCTGAATTAGCTAACAAATTCTACCTAAATACTATTTCTTACGATCCATTTATCGTTTCCACCATTTTCCAGCAATCTGCTTAGTAATGTAAATACTCGGATGATTTGGATACTCGAGTAGTACGTATTCGATTAAAGGAATACTCGGATTAATCATCCGAATTCGTATTAATGGGAACAGTCATCAGTCAGCTGTCATTATTGTCATAACTGTCACAATTCAGCCTACGTTTACTCTACAGGTCTACATTGAGTCATCTTTCATATGTTTTTGTTTTGATTTTCGAACTTGATAATTTAATATTGATAGATTCCTATGTTGAATTTTGAATGTAATGTTGAATGTTGACATTGTTAACGCCTGACATGATCGGCAATCGTTTTTTTGAAACTTTTGGTCTGGAGTCTGGAGTAGCTAATGGAGTGGCGGATGGCGTGATCCGGTATTTTTATTTTTCAGTTGCTCAGCAGGTTAGAATTGCATTTCGCTTCAACCAACAGATTTGTTTGTATATCACTGCGTTTCATTTGCAGCAGACAGAATTCTCTCCAGTTATGGCTCCTGCAAAAAAATCCCCTGTATGGCTTTTTTTTACGAGGACGACAGACAATAAATCCGCAGTATGTCGACTATGCAGACAGAAACTTGAATATTTCATTGGTACAAGCAATTTGAGGCAACATTTGATAAGAAAACATTCCACTCAATACAATGAAGCAGTTAACAATAATAACAACCCCGATTCCAACAGCACTGAACAAGAACAAGTAATTGAGTTGGATTTTCCGGTTCTGGAAGCCGTCAATGAAGTCGAAATCAAATATGAAAGCCAGCAAAGTCAGCCCAGTTTGCGCCCACAGCTACAGAGACACAGGCAATTGATATTTCTGGTCCGTCAACAATCCGACAATGGCAAAACGCTTCAAATTCCACGGATATGCGTAAACGGACTCGGCAATTGAAATTAACTGGCAATGGTTCTGCCGAAATGACTGCGGCCAAGAAGACTGAATGCGATTTAAGTTCACTGAAATTGATTGTAAAGGACTTTCAGCCTCTTTCCATAGTAGAAAATACTGGTTTCCTAGATTACACTAGAACATTGAATCCCCTATATTAAGTCCCATCCAGGCATATCTTAACCGAATCATTGTTAAAGGAACTCACTCGAGCTCACAACTTTAAAGACGACGCTGAAGAATATCAAATACATATATCTGACCACATACATTTGGCAGTCGAACAGCAACATCTCCTATATCGCGGTAACTGCTCACTTCATCGACAAAAACTCACTGTGCTCGAGAGTGCTGGGTGCAAGAGAGATGTTCGATGAACATCATACGGGGAGGAATATTGCCTCAGATATTCAAAATATTCTAAACAAATTTGAAAAAGATGAAAACAAAATTGTCACTATCGTTTCCAACAATGGGGCAAATGTGAAAAATGCCATTGTCGAGCATCTACGAAAACACCACCATCCTTGTGTGGCACATACCCTCAATCTCATTACCAAGGAGGCACTTCAAGGAAATGAAGACTTAAAAAAACTTATCGTCAAGTGCAAGAATCTAGTGGCACATTTCAAGCACAGTGGCCTGGCCACAATTAAATTCAGAAAGTGTCAGGAGGAGATGGGTCTTACACCACTGAAGATAATACAGAGTGTAGACACTCGGTGGAATTCCGTTTTAAACATGTTGGAGAGACTCTTTCAAGTGAAAAATCCTTTGTCAGTAGCCATCACAAGTCTTCCACTAGCACCAGATTTTCTGGATGCTTCAGAATGGAATATCATTGGTGAATGCGTTTCAATTTTGAAACCCATAGAATTGATGACAACGGAACTTTCAGGCGAAAAGTATTTCACAATTTCAACTATTATACCCCTCGTTAGAGGTCTACAATTTGCTTTGCGAAAATAAGTGCCAGATACAGAAATAGGCTCTTGAATTAAGTCAAAGTTGATTGATACGGTTGCCAGGCGCTTGGGAATTCTTGAAGAAAACTAAATTGTTGCCAAGAGTACCTTTCTTGACCCACGATTCAAGAAGACTGCAGTTGGCCTTGAAGAAAATGCCAGAAATTGTCATTTATGGCTAGCTGATGAACTTGCTGCCATAGTGTCCCATAGAAGTAGTTCCAATGCCCAAGACCAAGACCTGATTGAACTAAATCCATCAAGTTCCATTACGCAAAACTTTACCCTTTGGGCACATTTTGATGAGAAGATTGAGGAAGTGAAGACAACAACCACACCGGCAACTACATCTCCCCTTAGTCTCAGACAATATTTGGAACTGCCCCATTGTCCTCGCCAAACTAACCCTATTGAGTTTTGGGCAAAACATGAACTCACAATGCGAGAGTTGTTCCAATTGCATATAAAGTATGCATCCATTCCTGCAACATCAGTGCCCAGCGAAAGACTTTTTTCGAAAGCAGGGCAGGTTGCAAATTTGAGACGGAATAGGTTGTCACCCAAACATGTCAATATGATTTTATTTTTGAATAGCTGTATGTGATATTATTTTGTACCTGCCTGAGGAAAGATATATTTTTTGTTAGGTTTTGCTAAAGACAATCTGTGATAGGAAAAGGGAACCAAATATTTTTTCATAATATATGTTTTTTTTTTGTTATGTAGACGAGTTCTAGTCTACCAAGTCTAGTGCCTTAGAATGTATTTTGTTAAAGTATGTATAAGTTCCTATATTTGAATTTTTGCTCAGTTTTCAGAAAGTTCATTTTTTATTTTTTATAGAGTATTTTCAGTTTTTGTTAATTTACATTCTACTCATGTTAAATACTGGATACTACGGCAGTTGGCGGTATTCAATTTTCCATTAAATAAAATAATCCATAAGTTAGGTGACTTTATCTTCAACCAAAAGTCCAAACACTCCAAACCAAAACTCGGCGCACTCGAGTTCAAATTGATACGGATCCTCGCATCTCCCACTCCCATCTCTGCCTGATTCAAACTCAAAATAATTCAAACGCCCGAAACCCCGGAAGAAAACAACGTTTCCGAATCGGTTATGAATAATCCGAATCCGAATTATTCCGATTCCGAAACCCTGGGTGCTAGATGCTCTGCTGCTCATGTCAAGTGTCAAAATTTAATACGATTCGGATAATTCGAATGATTCTCAAATACTCGGATTCGACCGAGTATTTAAATACTCGGATTCAACGAGTATTTTAATTCGAATCCTTACATCACTAAATCTGCTCATAAATACAGTGCTCAAATACCGACATCAAAATTATTTAATTTAAACAAAAATAAGAGCCTAAAATTCCATCTTTTAAATTCTCATAACGTATTCGACGGCCTAATAGGATTAGATAAGTTACAATTTCATAAAACCAATAATTAATTGAATAATATCACTATTTCTTCCCGAACCAAACATGTTGTGAAAATAAAAACGGACATTCAAAATAGCGAAATAATCTTACCCTACCTAAAAATTCACAATTGTGAAATTCCAAATAGTTAAACCATTGCAAAAAACGGATATGCCATAACAACAATAACGAATAATACTTCCCTGCCTGTAACTTTGGATATTTCGGAAGTTGGGAAATTCCAACGAGAAGAAATTCAAAATTTCGAATTGAATAATTTTGATGATTTTTCTTTTCCAAATCGATTTGACCCCAGATTAATCAGAACAGACCATTTAAATCCAGAAGAAAAAGCTAGAATCTTAAACTCATGTCAAGAGTTCAGCGATATCTTTTATTATGAAAACTCCCCTCTAACATTCACAAACGAGATTAAACATTCTATTAACACCTCGGACGAACAACCAATTTACAACAAAAGCTATCAATACCCTTTTATTCATAAAAAAGCAGTAGAAACCCAAATACAGAAAATGTTAGATCAAAACATAATACGACCTAGTAACTCACCTTGGTCATCACCTATATGCGTAGTGCCCAAAAAGATCGATGCGTCCAGCAAACAAAAATTAAGAGTGGTAATAGATTTCAGAAAATTGAACAAATACCCCATACCAAACATTACAAACTCACTTGACAAACTCGGAAAATGTCAATATTTTTTGACAATCGATTTAGCGAGTGAATTCCACCAAATCGAAATAAACAAACGCGACACACCAAAAACTGCTTTCAGTACAGAACAAGGACATATCGAATTTACCCGAATGCCTTTTGGACTCAAAAATGCTCCGGCAACATCCCAAAGGGTTATGGACAATATCTTACGCGGCATACAGAACGAAGAGTGCTTAGTTTATCTAGATGACATCATCGTTTTTCTACATCACTACAAGAACATCTTGAAAGGTGGAGATCAGTTGTTTTCCAAAGACTACGTTATTCAAACTTCCAAATTCAAATGCACAAAAGTGAGTTTTTAAAACGCGAAGAGGCTTATTTAGGACATGTGGTAGCACCCGATGGTGTTAGACCAAACCCCGATAGAATAATAATCATAAACAATTAGCCTGTTGCTTCAACGACCAAACAAATCAAAGGATTCTTGAGATTGCTAGGATAATACAGAAAATGTATTCCAAATTTCGCACAAATAACAAAGCCTATGACTAAATGTCTCAAAAAAGGTTCAAAATGAGAACATAATCAAGAATTTGTTAATTGTTCCGAGAAATGTGAAAACCTCTTGACGAACGAACCAATCTTAAAATATCCCGATTTTTCCAAGACTTTCAATATAACTTGTGATGCGAGCAATGTTCCCATTGGCGCCGGCTGATCGCAAGGTAAGATAGATCAAGATCTTTCCGTAGCGTACGCATCTCGAACCTTTGATGATTCAGAAACCAAATATCCAACAATAGAAAAAGAATACTTGTGCCTAGTGTGGGCGACAAAATACTTTCGCCCATATCTCTATGGAAGAAAGTTTGATATAATAACCGACCATAAACCATTACAATGGCGTTTTATTCTCAAAGATCCTTCTTCGAAATTAATGCGCTGGCGGATCAAACTAGACCAATACGACTACACAATCATTTACAAAAAAGGAAAGTTAAATACAAATGCTGACGCTTTGAGTCGCATCGAATTCCATACAAAAAAAACCGGCGAGATATCAGCATTAACTGAATACATGAACGATTTCAACAACTCCTTACAAAACGAGCAGATCATTAACGAACCTGGATCAAACACAATAGTCATATACAAAATGTCGACTGTTGCAAACCCTGGCCTCGACAAAACCGGGGTAGAACTCGAAGTCCTTGACCATCGAAATGATGACAACGGCGATACTGTCCATACGAACGACCAAGACATAGTAGGGTACCAAAGATAGAATCTGCAATTAATTACGGAGCTAATCGAATAATTTTAAATAAAGTACATCACCCTCCCGCCAACCAAAAAAGTAATAATTTTTAAGAAAAAACGCAGATTTATTGTTCAACTCTTTGACGATGATTTTGAAAATGACGTCATGTCATATATAAAAGAATACGTAATCCCCGACAAATTGTACTCGATATATTTCGAAAATCCTAACCTGTATGAACCATTTTGCGAAATAGTTCAAAGAAACTTTTAATGGCCCTCGCTTAAATACAAAAGACGTTTGATTAAACTTTTGGATGTCGAAGATGAAAACAAAATTCAAAACATTATTCAGAATTACCATGAAAGAAAGGCAAATCAACGTGGAATCGAAAAAACAGAACAAAGAATAAAAAGAAAATACTATTGACACAATTTAAGAAATTCCATACAGACAATTATTGTCTCGAAGCAAAATACACTCTCTCTGACGGTTATCGAAAGATTCAACTCTTAACTAAATCAAATAGATTATAACGAGAACCTGTTAGAGACCAAAATTAACCAAATCGCAACGATCGTTCAAGAACCCGTATATAGAGAAAATTCTATATTTATGGAGGACATAATCAATCAAATTGTGAACGTTTATGAAGTCATGGATTCAATCTTACAGGATGTAGGAAATTCCTTCAACTTTTCCAAACTAAAAATAATGCATCCTAGCATAATAAAGAATGAAAACTTTTATTCCGAACAAGTAAAATTGCAAGAAAGAGAAGGCGAAAAGTCAATGCCACTCTATGTTACCTTCGAAAACATTTTGCTATTTGAACAGCTCACCGAATCAGGAGCCTTCACTCAGAATAAAAACATCACCTACATTTTACACATACCAATCATGTTCACAAAGATTTTTGAATATTTTTATTCATACTCTGTACCAATATACAAGCAGGGTCGGTTTAAGGTGATAAAACCGCGTAATAAATTTGTTTCAAAATCTCAATTGCACTGTACACACTATGATAGGGAATGCCGAGAAATCATACCTGTAACCCACATATGCGAGAAAGGAAACCTCAAAGATATCATAGAGACAGCTCTTGCGAAATAGAACTCTTAAGCCCCTATCAAGACGCCACACACCTCAATTGCGAAAAAATTGTAGTGAAACTCACCCAACCAATAACTAATCATCTCGATAAAACCGACAAATGAGTCATTGTCCTGCCTGCCAAAACAGTTGTCAAGCTAAACTGCAATGACCAAGAAGAAATGCAAAATCTTATGGGTACATATCTATGCCAACTACCCATTGGATGTCAACTAGCCGTAAAGTCAGAGGTACTGATGAACCAAAAAGATACATTTGTATCCAGTCACCAGCCAGTACTATTTCCTGAGTTTATCGAACCATTTTCGTCATTACCAACCCTTAACCTCAGTCACCACCTTCATGAAATCAAATTAGACGGATTACATCATCATCAATAAAATTCAATGTTGGAAGAAACAAATACCAAATGGTCCAGAAGTCCCAGAAGAAATTCAACTTTCCCTTCTACGATAAAGTTGAATCTTGAGGAGGGAGGAGTTATGGTCCCACTTTTCCCTTAACCATCATAGTACTTGTCAACTCAGCTATTTAAGTTTATATAGGCTTCGCCTAAACAAAACTATAGTTGGTCAGTTCAGATTTATTGTACTTTCCGAATAATATTTTATTTCGGGTTTTAAGTGGTAATTTTGAAAAATAAAAGTTTTTTTAAACATTCGCTCGTCTATCGACTTGTTAACTCGTGTGTTAAGGGTGTGAAAGTGATTTTGGTGATCGCAGTGTTATGATTATTTTTCCAGGGTGTGGAACACGTGTGTCTAACCAAATTGGAGCCCACCAAACAGCAGCAACTGCCCAACTGGGACAGGCCGGTCCAGTCTAGAGCACAATATTGGTCATTGTGCGAAGTATCTAGGGGGTGACCGATTATCCGGAAGGTCATCGCCAACGCACCAGTGTAATGGCCGAAAGCAGTGACAAAACCACCCCCACAAAGCCGACTGGGGCCATTCCCAAACCCAAAACAAAGACAACACCGAATAAAAATACATCCCTGGATGGAAATAATTCAGACAGTTTTACCACTTTAGTAGAAGTAGCCAGCAAACACTTGCCAAAAAACGTGAGGATGAAAAAATGGTTTTCAATGTGTATCAAAGAAACCGATAGAAAAACAAAAATTTGTCACCCCACATTGATAGATAAGAACGTCAAGATTTTAGAGGAAATCCTAATTAAAAATAATTATTCTAAACCAATCATCAGGAAACTTTACATGGTAATAATCAACGATCTAATAATGTCAGACAAAATGTGGATTTGGTTGAAGACGTGAAATTTGGAAAAATTCAGTATATTCAGGGCCTTTCTAATTCTCTAATCAGTTTGTTCAAAGATCCAAATATAAAAATTGCACAGTATAATTTTGTTTGATCAGTTTTACACCAATTTGACGGATCGTACAGCTGCCCTTGATAAGTCTGATGTAGTCTACGGCATAAAATGCGAATGTGATCACATACAGTGTGTCCCAAATTCGTTTCTCTATACAGTGATCTTGGCTCCTATTATACCCACATCAAAGGTTGAAAAAGGAAAGTTTTAGAGGAAACTTAGTGCATTCGATATTCGGTTCCAGATTTGCGATCGGTCAATTGGTTTTGGAAATATCGGCGAACAAGCGAAAATGTGTCAAAATGTGTCAAAAACTATTTGTCTCAGGATATCTATAGTCGCAGGAGGATGAAATTCATAGACTTCATTCTTTGTATGACCCCAGAGATAAAAAATCCAAGGGCGAATGGTCGGGTGATCGAGGAGGCCAGGGTATTGTACCATTTAATGAAATGATCCTTTCCTCAAACTGCTCTATCAAGAAGTTTCTGACTTGAATGGTGTTGTGAGCCGGACATCCTGTTGAAACCAGGTTCTTCTTAACTCATCTTTGGTTCGAGTAGCAAATAAAAATTGTCCTATAAGTCGATTTTCTGAAATGATTGATTGATAGTTGCCCAATTGAGAAAGGTAAGTTGGATTGAATTACCAATGACCCCACACCAAACGTTAAACCCAAATCTGGTCTGTAGTCGTCTCGCAGCCACTTCGTGAGGGTTTTCCACAGCCCAATGATGAGTGTTCTGCTTATTAAAAACTCCACAATTCGTAAACCTTCCTTCATCGGACCACAAGACATGATTTACAAAATCGGGATTGTCATTACACTTCCTTGTATACCACTCACAGAAGCGCATTCGTCTTGGAAAATCAGTTTCTTCAAGTCCTTGAACTACTGTGAATCTGTATGGATGGTACTTATTCTTTTTTAGCACTCTCTGTACTGTTGATTTTGACACACCAATTTCCCGTTCTACAGTTCTTACCGATTTACTAGGGTCTTCGTTGACAGCTTGTAAAATGTTTCTGTTGCGATTTTCATTTTCAATCCGCTTCTAGGTTGTTCGAAGGCCCCAAAGTCGATCAAATTAACAAACATTTTTCTGAATTGGGTTTCATGAGGCTGCCGCCGTTCGGGGTATATTTTCAAATACCTTAAATAAAGAGACATTGTTTTACGGTTATCCGATGTTAAACGGAAGGTTGGTACAGAACCGCAATAAATGTCTAGAGTTACATCCATGTGAGTAGTGCCCTCCTTATACCGTTTTCGTCCCGAAATTGGACTCATCAGTAAGGCAGCTGGCACCACTCACACCGATGCAACTCTAGCCACTACCCTAATCGAGAGGTACAGCTCGAACATACTCCACATCTATTTGCGTTCGCAGACTTGCGAGCCAATAGATGGCAGTGGTTGTCTAAAAACAACCACTGCACATTTACCCAGATTAGGGTAGTGGCTAGAGTTGCATCGGTGTGAGTGGCGCCAGCTGCCTTACTGATGAGTCCAATTTCGGGACAAAACCGGTATAAGGAGGGCACTACTCACATGGATGTAACTCTAGACATTTATTGCGGTTCTGTACCAACCTTCCAAATACCTTGCTGAGGTAATGTCGGCATTTCTCTGTGACTGCATGTACAGCGCTAACATATCCAACTTTTCTTAATTCGAATAGGGAATACCGGGCATTTTTAATAGGTTTTGACAATTTGTTTATCAGATTTATTATTTTAATGACAGAGAAGCGTACTCTATTTACGTAAACACAACTTTCATACTGAATTATTATTTGCGGGGTGTTAAAGACCACAACGCCATCTTTCGGCAGAATTATTGAACGACATATCAGAGCCTCCTAGGATTTTGCTTATAAACCAGTTTTTTGTCAAATGAATCATGGCCTCCTGAGAAAAGATTGAGTCCAAACTACGAAATGTAATATTCCGAAGATACCTAAATATTTTATGCACTTGTGAGACATCACTAGACTGGAAATTTCACACTCTTTCCAAAAATCCAATATGACGGCCATAAGAAAAATGAAAGTTGAGGCGGGATACGGGAAAAGAAAAGACGATTGAGACATGTCATACACACAATTTTATTTGTCTTAAAAAAGTGTCCAGATAATGTCACATTTTCATAGCTGTCCAATTAGCCGTTTCGGATTTACTGGCAAAAAACAAAATCCGCCAATTTTGGTTTTTTGCCGATATTTCCAAAACCAATTCATCGATAGCAAATCTGGAACCGGATATCAAATGCACTTAGATTCCTCTAAAACTTTCTCCATTTAACCTTTGCTGTCGGTATAATAGGAGCCAAGATCCCTGTATAGAGAAGCGAATCTGGAACACACTGTATACTTTTTCGAGATTTGATGGATTACAGAAGGCCCAGCGTTTTATATAGAAGAAAGAAGATTATTGCTTAGGTCCAGTATATAACATTGTCATCTAGTTGGCTCTAATTTGTGCCCTTAGTTAATTTCAGATGATGCAACGCAATAGTGGGGTTGAGGACAGTAAATGAATTTCCTTAGATTTTCAAATTGCCGACGTTTCGACTTCTAATTCGAGTCTTTATCAAGGCTACAAAAGAAATGCACATACAATGCCTGATATGATAATAAAAAAAAGAACAAGAAAAAATCTCAGATGATACATTAAAATATTACAATGAATAAAGCAAATAACTCATATAAACAGACTATCAAAGTACATAAAAAAAGAGAAGAAAAAAAACACAACAAAACAAGCGAAACGGTTAACAAAATAGTCATCTAGAAAGTTAAAAAATCCTCACTATTGAAGTGTGTCGGATGCGACAAATTATAAAAAAATGAAACCGGTTTAAAAATCCACTTTGGAAGAGCGAATGGAAGACGACAACAACAACAACCTGAACATGTGGACAAATTAGTAGATTAACCTACAATGTCAACTGGAGATTATGGAATACCATCTATATTTGGTCAATATTCAAGACCTGAGTACACTCATTCGCAAGACTCCGAAGCCTCTTTTTTTGAAATGTCCCAGGATATCCTTGTACAAAAAACAGAGTTTTCCAAAATCAACAGTCCCAAACTTTAGGAGAAGAAACAATGTCCAGTTTGCGATAAATTTTCTCGTGGAGATAATGAATTATACAGACATTTGAGAGTTATGCATGGAACAATATCTCCAACCTGTTTAGAAAAGTGCCAGAAGAGTAATTTTGAGGTTAGTGCAGACTCCATTTCCAAATTATTATCACTTCTTCGCCAAAGCACTCCTATCCTTGCAAGAATTCCAAAAAGTGCAAGAAAACCTTCGCAACTGAGTTCACCAATCTTATTAAAAAATGAATCGACGAAAATTCAGATCTTGGGTACGCATTTTGATATTTACCTACGCCACTCTTAGGAAAAATCAAATAAGAAATGCCTTACATCTTTGGTAAAACAAAATTTATTCAATTGGCAAGATACAACAAATCAGTCAACAGATTATTTAATTGCCAAGTATTATCCAGTGAGGTCTCATAAAAGTCATGTTACGAAATGGTCGGCTAACAATGAATTACAGTTATCTAGAAAGGTGAATCAGAAATTATCAAATGGCGATAAAGAAGGTGTAATAAGATCATTATGCAGTGAAGATTCTTAAGCACCTAATATCGAATCCACATTTCGTTGCCTTCAAGAAAAACATCCTCCATCAAAAGAATATAAATGCGAAGATTTGCCTCCTACATCTAGAATTGAAGTTTTGGAAAAAGACACCAAATCAGCAATATATTTTTTCAAACCTGATTTTGCTGGTGGCTTGGATTCGTTGAAACCGCAACACCTTGAAGATTTCACAAACGATGGATTGGAAGGAGTAGCATCAACACTTGTTACTGCATTAACAGGATTTGTCAAGAAAATCATCGAAGAGAAACTTCCATCTGAAATTAGTCCAGTTTTTTTTGGAGCTGCCCTTTGTGCGTTAAAAAACAAAAATGGAGGAAAACGCCAGTCGCTGTAGGTTGCACCATCAGGAGGTTGGTTGACAAAGTAGTCTGCTCCAAACTGGTTTTATCCCTTTCTGAACATTTTCACTCAATTCTGCTGGGTTTTGGTACAAAATATGGTCTTGTAGCTGCTTTTCATGCTACACGCCGATATATTTCTACTGAACATCAAAAGCCAAAATTTGTTTTAAATATTGATTTCTTGAACGCATTCAATATGATTTCTAGACAATCCCTTTTATGTGAAGTTTCAAAGGTTATTCCCGACGATAACCATTTTATAAAAAAATCATATCCTGAGCCCTCCCCACTTTCTTTCAACGATCGATCTATTTTGTCACAACGCGGTGTTCAACAAGGAGACCTATTAGGTCCAGCCATCTTCTCTCTTACATCACATCCAATAATAAAATCTTCAAAAAGTGATCTCAACTGATGGTATCTTGATGACGGTATCCTTTGTTGCAACAAGAGCACAGTATTAGAAGATTTTATCTTTATCAAGAAAGAGTGTTGAAGAGTTGGCATGGAAATTAACTAAGATAAATGTAAGCTTTCTATGATTTCTCCAAATAATAATACCAATCATGATATCTCAATTTTGAATTACTTTTTTTCCATAGCCCCAAATCAATAGTGCCTATATCTGAGCTTTCTTTGTTAGAGTGTCCTCTCGCTAATATAAGTTTAAATTCAAAATTAAACAACAAAATTGAGACTCTTAAGCGATTCTCGTCAAAATTAGAACACCTATCATCTCATTCGGCTTTCGTTCTACTCGAACATCCTTTTTCCATACCGAGGATGATTCACCTTTTAAGATGTACTCATTGTTGGAAAAAACAAAATCTTCTGGATGTCTATGATGCTCTTCTAAAAAGCATTTCTGAAAACATTACTAACTGTAAATTTGACGAGAAAGCTTGGTCATTATGTATATTACCTATAAAATTCGGAGGTTCAGGTATCCGTGATGTTTCTACCTTGGGGTTTTCCGCTTTTATTTTTTCTAATAAAAATGTAGAAAGCCTTCTGAACACGATTTTTCCAAATTTTATCATGACTTTCCCTGATAGCTCTTTTATAGAGGCAATGAATTGTGGGTCAAATTTATGTGAAGAAAAATATTCCCCCAATACTTTTTCGAGACAAAAACTTATGGATGAAAAATTATGCAGTTTTTTCATTAAAAATATATTATCAGAAACAATTGATAAATCAGAAAAAGCAGGTCCCCTAGCTTTACAAGAAAAAGAAAGTTGAGACCGGCTTCTTCAGCTTCTTTGGGTACTCATCTAGATAATTCAACTTTTTGAATATCTTTAGCCCTTCGTACCGGGAAACCAGTGTGCGTGACCCATACCTGCTGCTGCAGCGAATCTGTTGTACTTAACGGGCGTCATAGCCTTTCTTGCCGCAAAAGCGCCGGTAGGTGGTCACGTCACAGTTCTCTCAATGACATAATTAAAAGAGCTCTCGTGTGCGCTGAGATCCCTGCAATCTTAGAACCATCAGAAAATCGTAGAACAGATGGTAATAGAGCAGATGGATTATCCTTGGTTCCTTGAAAAAAGGCAAAACTTTGATTTGGAATGCAACTTGTAGTGATACCTTGGCTGCCTCTTACATCAATCCTTATTCAAAAAAAGCAGGAGAGGCTGCCAAGATTTCAGAAATTCAAAAAACTAATGAATATCCGGAGCTATTGAATAGTAATATTTTTGTTCCTTTTTGTGTAGAAAATCAGTCATGAGTCACGAGCTGTGGCGTTCTTGATGCAAAGAATTAGCATAGCCTTAGAGAGGGGCAATGCAGCTTCAGTGTTGCACTTCCAGAAATGCAGCAATTGGACATGAAAAAAAAAAAAAACTATAGATTAAAGATTTCGTCCAATCGCTGCATTTCTGGAGGTGTACCATTGAAGCTGCATTGCCCTTCTGTATGGCTATGCTTATTCACGCGTGAACGAGTGAACATCATTTCCACTTAGCCAATTTAGAATTTTTATTTTCAACCAGTTAATCAAAGTTTATACTCGAGTTTGAGGATGGGTGACGATAGTGGTGGTGAAAAACATAAAGTTGAGCAACATTTAAGAATAAATACTCGCTTGCAAGCACAAAAACAAAGAAGTCATTCAATATCAAAAGCAGATATGGATGTTATTGGAATGTCGAGTCAACTGATAAGCGAGCAGGATAAACAAACGGTAGGAATACGAGGGAGTGCTGAAAATATCCACCTCGACAAGCATGATGCAGACAAGAATGATGTGTTTAAACCGAGACACTCTGTTGGTCGGACACCACCAAAATCGAATGAAATCAAGAATACCGAAGAAAGTCGGACACCACCAAAATCGAATGAAATCAAGAATGCCGAAGAAAGTAAAAATAAAAGACAACGATCAGAAACGAGTCCTGTACAAGAAAATACATACAAACGCCCATGTGAGAACAGAAATTCTCAAGAAACATTCAAATATGGAAAGGAAGAAATAAATTCGAGCACCCCTTTTTCTGAAAAAATCATTGCTGATTTTTTTATAGCTATGGAAGGGATCACTAGGCCAATGATTGCAACAAATAGTGTAGACGTACATGGTAAAGTGACTCTGTCAGCAAGTGCCCAAAAACAGATACAAAACTCCCAATCAGAGGTCTGTAAATTATTTACGCTCCTCGTATTTCATACTGGACAGTTGGAGAAAAATAATGTAATCCTACAGACCAAACTACAAAACATCACCGAAAAAACCGCCCATAAAGAAGAAACTAGCTGTCACAATCATCAAGAACAAAAGACATACGCCAACATTGTGAATAATAATTCTACTACGCCAGTTCTGGGAAAAGCGAATGATGCCAGAGAAATGGACGAATGGAAAACGCCAAAAACGACAAAAAAACATGAAACAATTATCAGAATTGACAATATAACTGAGCCAAAAAAAGCACTGAATACTCTCAAGCAAAAAGTCAACATTAAAGAAATGGGAGGAGCTTTCAAAAGCATAAGACAAACAACGAGTGGAGCAATAATTGTGGAAAGCCATGATAAAAATCAGCAAAACAAACTAAAATCCGTAATAGAGACCACTGATGCTTTTAAATTCGAGGAAAATCGTTCAGACAATCCCATGTTTATGATTACTGGTATCGAGAAAGGATTTTCAGATGCCGAATTTATTGAAGAATTGGAAAGGTTAAACTATGAAATTGTTGAAGAATTACAAATGGGCATAAAAGATCAAATCAAAGTGGTTACAAGAAGGCAGTGTAGAAACCCAAACAAAGAGAATCTGATTTTGCAGGCTCCACCAAAAATATCCAAGTGGTTTCTGAGAAAACAAACTGTTTGTTTTGACTTAGTCACAGTGTATGTCCAAGAACATTTTAACCTCGCCATGTGTTTTAGATGCTGTGGTTTTGACCATGTAGCAAAATACTGCAAGCAGAAAGAGTGTTGCTTCAAGTGTGGAGGAGAGCACAAATCGACGAGCTGTTTAGAAAATGATCTGAAATGTCCAAACTGCCAAAAATTGAAACTGTTGAACATCAGTCATTCCGCAAGAGATGCCAACAACTGTCCTGTATACAAACGAAGATTATCTAGATTCAGAAATAACATCAACTACGAGGAGGATTTTCTGAAGTGAATCTAGAAACAACTGAAAAATCGATAAAAACACGATGTCATGGCATGCATTTGAAAAATATTGAAAATGAAAACAGGCAAGCAAGAAAAGATAATGTTATGGTAAATATAAGTATCATTCACCAAAATGTCCAGTCAATGGGTAATGCGGTTGATAAAATAAACGACATGATTGAAGATCACACTGATTGCAGAATTCTTTGTATAACCGAACACTGGAGATCAGCCGATGAGCTGAAATACTTACCCATCAAAAACTTCAAACTAGGCGCCAGTTTTTGTCGTGAAAGTGGTCAACATGGAGGTAGTGCTGTTTATGTGCACGATAGTGTTAATCTACGCAAAAGCATCCAGTTAAACAAGTTCGCGATCAAGAACCACTTTGAGTATGCTGCAGTGGAGTGTAATATCAGTGACATCCAAGTTATAATTGTATCTGTATACAGACCACTTTCAGGTAATGTTGTTGATTTTCTGAGTAATTTTGAGAAATTTTTGGATTGTATCGCTGGGGAGAACAAAAATATTCTGATTGCTGGCGATTTCAACATAAAAATGTTGAATGATAATGTAAATAGGAATAGCTTAATATCAATGTTACTATCTTTTAACTTGAAACAGTCAATCTTTGTAAATACCACAATAACGCAGACTTCGGAATCGTGTATAGACCATATTTTCACAAACTTAAGTTATGTACAAAGTGAAATTTTAGAACTATTTATTTCTGATCATACAGCACAAAAGTTAGTTATCAGAGTAGAAAAACAGAATAAGCATGATGTGCAGTATAGAAGGACGTTCTCTGATAAGAATAAACAACTATTTATAAGTCATCTGAAAGACCAAGACTGGACTCAAATTTATGAAGTGGATAGAAATGATGTGAATGAACAATGGTCTATTTTCATAAACCACTTTTTAGTACTTTTTAATGGTTGTTTTCCTCTCCATTTGAGTAGGGCAAACCATAAAAATAAATCAGATTTTGAGGATGTTAGAGTTAAGGAATGTAAAGATAGGTTAGATATTTTGTTAACCTTGTTCAGGTATAAGAGCAATAATTATCGCACCAATTACATAAAAACGAAAAAGGAATATGTTATCTTATTAAAACAAGTAAGGACTGAAAATTATGAGAAAAGACTACGATCATCGGACGATAAAAATAAATGCATGTGGACGTTCTGTAAAGAAATAATAGGAAATAACAAAAAAAACTGTGATATAGGTATTAAGGGAGATGCTGCGACAATTCCTGATGAATACAATGAATATTTATTATCCATTGTACCCCAACTCATTAGCGAACTTGAATCATTGCCAACAAATATAAAAATTATAGAAAATGATCAATCAATGTTTTTAAGGCCGTTATCACCGAGCGAACTCATTGAAATAGCGAAAAACATCAAAAATAAACACAGCAGCGGAGTTGACGAGGTCCCCGCCAGTCTTGTTAAAGTCATAATCCCTTTCATTTCAAATATTCTTTGTTTTTTAATAAATAATGCTTTCAAATATGGGATTTTTCCAGACCAGCTGAAAGTAGCACTTATTAAACCATTATTTAAGAAAGGAGACTGTCAGTTGATGGAAAACTATAGACCTATAAGTATTTTGCCAGCATTTTCTAAAGTATTTGAATTAGCGATGTGCCATCAACTGTTGATTTTCCTGAACAAATGTAACATTTTAAATAGCAATCAGCACGGTTATATGCTTGGTAAGTCAACGCAAACTGCAGTCTTCCAATTCACAAAAAAAAATCTGGAATTCATTGAGGAAGGAAACATAGCCCTAGGTATGTTTCTAGACTTATCCAAGGCATACGACTGTATTGACCCAATTTTACTACTTAGGAAATTAGAATTATATGGCATTAGAGGTAATGCATTGAGATTGTTTACATCTTATATAACAAATAGACAACAGAAAGTAAAAATAACAAAAAACGGTCAAAATTATTTTTCACAGTCAATGACAAATAGCTTGGGAATTGCCCAGGGCAGTATTGCCGGTCCGATACTTTTTGTTGTTTTCCTAAACGATTTGTACTCGATTGTAACATCTACAAATGAAGATATAACTTGTTACGCCGACGATACGAACCTTATAACAAAAGGAAATAGTTTGGCAAGCTTGGAAGCTGCAGGAGTATCCTTGTTTAATAGGGCTAACAATTGGTTTCTGGAAAATGAACTCATTCTGAATAAGAATAAAACCAACGTCGTAGTTTTTAGAACGAAACAATCTAAAATCGTCAAGCCTCAGGAATTGGTCCTTAATGGATCGGAAATTAGAATAAGCGAAAACACAAAGTTTCTGGGAATTCACTTGGATGAATTCTTGGACTGGACACAACATACATCATCATTGTCACAAAGACTGAAGTCGGTTTGTTATGGAATTCGAGTAATTGGAAGATATATGAATGAAACTACTTTGAAAATACTGTATTTTGCTAATTTTGAATCTATTCTTAAATACGGCATAATTTTCTGGGGCGGTCATAGCTCAATTGAGAAAATATTTGTTGCACAAAAACGAGTAATTAGAATAATAAGGAAAATGAGCTCTAAGGAGAGTTGCAAAAGTGTATTCAAATCCCTTGGTATTCTAACAGTGTATGGGCTTTATATCCATGAATGTTTGCTATTCTTCTACAAGAATAAATGTATGTTCAATTTGCAAACGTTCCATGACTATAACACAAGAACTCTCAATGTAAATTATCCTAGGCATAGACTAACTCTGACAGAGAAAAATCCGTCCTATACATGTCGAAAATTTTTTAATGGCCTGCCAAATGATATAAAATCAATAAATAGTTTTAAATTATATAAGGCAAAGGTGAAGAGTCTGTTATTGAATTTGGAACCATATGCTCTGCAGGATTATATAAGTTAACGTTTAGTCTAAGTTATAAGAAAACTTTGTCCCAATTAGACGCCTTTTTTTTATGTTTGTACTCTATACGTGCACTTGTACGTATTGTATGTATTGTAACATAATTGGAAATAAAGATTATATTATTATTATTATTATTATTATTATTATTCTTCAAAAAAGAGATTTAGCTGTTTCTCCCCATGGACCAAAAATTTTTACACAAAAAGGAACAAGAATATGACTATTCAGTAACTCCGAATATTTATTAGTTTTTCAAATTTCTGAAACTTTGGCAGCTTCTCCTGCTTTATTCGAATTAGGTTTGATGTAAGAGGTAGCCAAGGTATCACCACAAGTTGCATCCCAAATCAAAGGTTGCCTCTCTTCCAAGGAACCAAGGATAACCCATCTGCTCTTTTTCCATCTGTACAACAAATTCCTGATGGTTCTAAGATTGCAGGGATCTCAGCGCACACGAGAGCTCTTTTAATTATGTCATTGAGAGAACTGTGACGTGACGCTTTTGCGGCAAGAAAGGCCATGACGTCCGTCAGGTAAAACATATTCGCCGCAGCAGCAGGTATGGGTCACGCACACTGATTGCCCGGTACGAAGGGCTATAGATATTCGAAAAGTTGAATTATCTAGATGAGTATCTAAAGAGGCTGAAGGTAAAGCATTAAGCCATGCTCAACTTTCTTTTTCTTGTAAAGCTAGAATACGTGTTTTTTCTGATTTATCAATTTTTTCTGATAATACATTTTCAATAAAAAAACCGCATAATGTTTCATCCATAAGTTTTTGTCTCGAAAAAGCATTGGGGGAATATTTTTCTTCACATAAATTTGACCAACAATTCATTGTCTCTATAAGAGAGCTATCAGGGAAAAATTTGATGAAATTTGGAAGAATCGTGTTTAAAAGGCTTTCTACATTTTTATTGGAAGAAATAAAAGCGGAAAAACCCAAGGTAGAAACATCACGGATACCTGAACATCCGAATTTTATAAGTAATTTACATAATGACCAAGCTTTCTTGTCAAATTTACGGTTAGTATTGTTTTCAGAAATGCTCTTTAGGAGACCATCATAATTATTCAGAAGATTTTGTTCATTCCAACAGGGAGTTCATCTTAGAAGGTGAATCATCCTCGGTATGGAAAAAGAATGTTTGAGTAGAAAGAAAGCCGAATGAGAAGATTTGTGTTCTAATTTTGACCAGAATTTCTCAAGTGTCTCAATTTTGTTTTTTAATTCTGAATTTGAACTTTTATCAGCGAGAGAACACCCCAACAAAGAAAGCTCAGATATAGGCACTATTTTGAGATTTGGGGCTATGGAAAAGAGAGTCATCAAAAATTGAGATATCTTGATTGATATTATTGATTGGAGAAATCAAATATAGCTCACATTTATCTAAGTTAATTTCCATGCAAACTTTTGAACACTCTTTCTTGATAAAGATAAAATCTTTCGATACTGTGCTATTGTCGCCACAAAGAGTACCGTCATCAAGAAACCATAGGTTGAGATCACTTTTTAGAGACTCTATTATTGGATGTAATATAAAAAAGAAAAGGGCTGGACGTCATGGGTCTCCTTGTTGAACACCGAGTTGTGACATAATAGCTCGATCGTTGAAAGAAAGTAGGAAGGGCTGGATATGATTTTTTTATAAAATGGTTATAATCGGGAATAACATTTGAAACTTCAGGTGAAAGGGATTGTCTAGAAATCATATTGAATGCGTTCAAGAATCAATCTTTAAAACCAATTTTGGCTTTCGATGTTCAGTGGAAGTAAATCGGCGTGTAGCATGAACAGCAGCTTCATGACCATATTTTGTACCAAAACCCAGCTGAATTGAGTGTAAATGTTCAGAAAGGGATATTACCAGTTTGGAGCAGACTGCTTTGGCAACCAACCTCCTGATGGTGCAACCTACAGCAAATGGCGAGTTCCTCCATTTTTTTTCTCAACGCACCATGGGCAGCCTAAAAAAAAACCGCACGAATTTTTGATGGAAGTTTCTCTTTGATGATTTTCTTGACAAATCCTGTTAATGCAGAAACAAGTGTTGATGCTGTTGTTCCCAAACCATCGTTTGTCAAATCTTCAAGGTGTTGCGGTTTCAACGAATCCAAGCCGCCAGCAAAACCAGGTTTGAAAGAAGATATTGCTAATTTGATGTATTTTTCCAAAACATCAATACTAGATGTGGGAGGCAAATCTTCGCAGTCAAATCCTTTTGATGGAGGAGAAGGATGTTTATCTTGAAGGCAACAGAATGTGGATTCGTTATTAGGTGCTAAGGTTTTTTCACTGCATGATAATCTAATTGCACCTTTTATATCGCCATTTGAACATTTTTGATTCACCTTTCTTAATAACTGTAATTCATTGTTATCAGACTAATTCTTAACATGACTCCTTTGAGACCTTACTGGATAATACTTGGCAATCAAATGTTGACTGATTTGTTGTATCTTGCCAATTGGATAAATTTTGTTTCAACAAAGATGTAAGGGATTTCTTATTTGATTTTTTCTAAGAGTGGCGTTAGGAAACATCAAAATGCGTATCCAAGATCTCACTGAATTCTCGTCGATGCATTTTTCAATAAGATTGCTGAACTCAGTTGTGAAGGCTTTTCTTGCACTTTTCACAATTCTTGCAACGATAGGAGTGCTTTGGCGAAGAAGTGATAATAATTTGGAAATGGAGTCTGTACTTACCTCAAAATAACTCTTCGGGAACTCTTCTGAACAGGTTGGAGATATTATTCCATGCATAACCCTCAAATGTCTGTTTAATCCATTATCTCCACGAAAAAATCTATTGCAAACTGGACTTCATTTATTCTCCTGAAGTTTGGGAATGTTGATTTTGGAAAACTTTGTTTTTTCTACGGAGATATCCTAGGACATTCCGGAAAATGAGGCTTCAAAGTCTTGCGAATAGGTGTACTTAGGTCTGAAATATTGACCTGATATAGATGGTATTCCATAATCTCCAGTTGACGTTGAAGGTTTATCTACTAAATTCTCCACATGCTTAGGTTGTTGTTTTTGTCGTCTTCCATGAGCTCTTCCAAGGTGGATTTTTAAAGCGGCTTCATTTTTAATAATTTGTCGCATTCGACACACTTCAATAGTGTGTGTAACCATCAAGATGACAATGTCAAATAGTGGACAAGCAATAATCTTTTTTCTTCTATATAAAACGCTGGGCCTTCTGTACTTCATCAAATCTCGAAAAAGTATATAATAAGAGAGGTGTTGAACCTAATTTTTTGAATTTAATATTCGTATATACTTGTTAAAATTATGTAGGATGTTAGAGTGGACTTTCTGTGCGTGAAACGCGCCAGTCTCAAAACCTCCCACTGCCTATACCATCTAGGACTCTGATTATGAAACCATTTTTGTATGATGGTAGAAGGATGTTTAACCACTTGCCTCTTTCAATTAGAAATAGTTCATCTGTGGTACAGTTTAAAAAAAAACTGAAGTCTCTTTTGATGGAAAAGGGATACTACAGTCTTGATGAGTTCTTTGGAGATGTTCTGTCTTGAGAATGTATCTGTTATTTAGTGTTATTATATAAGTTACGTTTTAAGGTAGCTATTAGATGTAGTCTTTTTTCTTGTTCTCATCAACTAAATGTAGATAGTTAGCTTTAGGATGCTTTGTCACTGGAAATATTTTATTCTGAGCCAATAAAGTACATTTTTGATTTGATTTGATTTGATTTGACTGTTTTCATGTTGTTAGTTCAAATTTAATTATTATTAATCCAATGTTAATTATTTCATTAAAATAATTTATCTGTAACTAACTAACTTTAAGTCCAGCGATCACTTCGGAGTGTCTCTGTTCATCCGTGTCGAGAAGAACGTGTCAATCTGGCAACGTTGCTTGATCTTCTTGATTCTTGTTTTTTCCCCAAAAAAACCTAGAAAAATTCAGTTCAATCGAAGGATACTGTGTGGTACGATACCTCGTGGCTTACTTTGCCGATTTCCTGAAGGATAACCCGATTTGATCAAGCTTTGGTGGCAGCTCTAGTTTTGGTAGCTGTGCCAATTGCTCTTGTGTAGATTTGATAAATCTACCAAATTTTTAAGGTCAACCTAGAACGCAGTGAGTTGTTCCACTCTATTCAAATTTATCGATTGAGATGATAACGGATATTCTAGTTTTGCCACAAACTTCTTTGACATGGTTTTTCATTGAATATTTCAACTCCCAAAGACCAGTGCCTCTAATAAGCACACACCTCGTTTTTGTTTCAACAGGTTAGTTTTCTTGAAGTTAATGGATGAATGACCTCACTAGAGGCTATTTTTGCAAAAGATATGATTGAAGAATTGAAAACAACCTGTCAACATTTACAGAATTATCAAGGTAATTCCGGGTTGGTTGCCCCACCGGGACAAATGTCCAAGTGTAGGTATTTCTGCCTCTTACTAACAGAGGGCGCATACACCCTACCTCCGCGTTTCATGGTTAGTGGATCATATATTGTGTCACGTTCATTTCGCCGGCTGCCTGTTTTGAATTTTTAGGCTATTTCATCAGTGTATAAGATCCATGCGTTATCAAGTGTGTCAAATGTATTTGGCTAGGTCCTACGTCCTGTCTGTTTTGATATAGCAGGTGAATAGTATCTGCAGTGACGTCTGAACCAACAGCCATTTGTCGTTTGCAAACGTGATCACAAATGGCGGCTGGGCATCTATACCCTACCAAAAGGATATAACTCCGAGGCGTCTTCACCAAATAAAAGGGGAGTTGCACCGGGGCATCTATCCCAAATATTAATTAAAGCAAGACTAACATTCATTTCTGTGGTTTTAGTCATGCCAACAAGATATAAAAAAATGACCGGCGCCCCTCAAAGACTACAATCGACCCAAGAAAGCTTGGTGGAAGCTCTTAGAAGTTTAGAAGCTGGCAAGATGGGTATTAATGAAGCTGCCCGTCATCATGGCATTCCTTCAAGAACTCTTCGAAGACGAAGACAAACCGGCATTTTTTATGATATTTCCCCTGGTCCACAGGGAATATTGAGCATTGCAAATGAGAAAAGATTGGTAACTCATATTCAGAAATTCGAGAAGGTTGAATTTGCTCCTGATTGCGATACGATCCGAAGTTTGGCATATCAGTTTGCCGAGAAAATAGGAATTTGTCACAAATTCAATAGGGAGACAGAAATGGCTGGTTATGATTGGCTAGAATCTTTTCTGTATAGAATTGAAGAGTTGAGCATCGGAAAAATCTCAAGGTTTGTCACTTGCTAGATGTGGGGGCATGAATAGAAATGAAGCAAAACAGTTTTTTGAAATTTCAACTACTGTCTTCACAGAATTTAACATGTTTGAAAAGGCGGAGGCGGGTACCGTTATCGCAACCAAAGGTGCCAAAGACGTGCACACTATAATATCTAGTGAAAAGGAAGAGAATGTGACAATCATTGCTTGCTGTAGCGTGGAGGAAACCTTTTTTCCAGTAGTAATTTATAAAGGAGTGAGAGAGAAAAAAGAATTTAGTGATGGTCTTACTTCTGGATCAAAAGTCTTCATCAACCAAAAATCATCAAACATAACGTCTGTACTTTCTTTGAGATGGCTTGAAGAACATTTTGTGCCAAAAAAACCGCCAGGAAGAACAGTTTTGATTCTTGATGGACACTCGTTGCATAAAAATTCCTTTGATATGATAGATTACGAAGAAGAGAACGGGATTACATTGATCTGCCTACCTAGTCATAATACCCAAGCGTTGCAGCCATTAGATCGCTCATTTTTCAAATCCTGGAAACACAACCTAGAGCGTGAATCTAGGTGATTGATCATGAATCATCCCGGCAGACGAATCACTCGGCTTCAGTCAGGCGAAATTATTGGAAAGGCATGAGGAAAATAAGCTTCCGTGGAAATTGGACTTTCAAGGTTCAGAGCGACTGGTATTTTTCCCCTAAACCCAGAAGCTGTTCCGGATCATTTTTATGGCATTTCGGACGAAATGGTTGTATCAGATGATAATAAAAACTGCTCTACAATAATATCAAACTTATCAAGTACATCTTGTACTCACCAGGGCTTCCAAGACGATCCGCCAAGTCCATCAGAATCGCCGGAAGCTCGACAGCCCAGTTCCAAATCTCCAGAATTGAGAATCAGTACATCTTCAAACTCACAGGAAGCATCAAGCAAAGAAACTCGTCAAAATTATTATTGGAAATTAGTCCAATTCCTGTTCTATCTTCTAAACAAACCAAAAGAAGAAAACAGTCCGCTGAGGTTTTGCCTAGAAATGAAAAACAATTTTTGACGGTTCAAACAAATGATAAGAAACCCAAGGGCAGAACAAAGAAACGTAGTCGTGAAAGCAGCTGCTCATCGTCCTCTTCTGATGATGTTACCTTGGCTGGTCTTATTCCTCAGAAAAAAGAATCAATAAAGAATAGCGATTCTGGACGATGTATTGAATGTTTGGGACATTATTTTCAAACTTGGGAAAAAGTTGATTGGATACAGTGCATAAATTACTTTCAGTGGTGCACAATGTACAATCCTAAGTGTAATATTTGTGAGAGGGATGAGAAACGAAAAGAAAAAGCTAAAACTGTAATGAGACAATTACAAAGTGATTTCTAGATTCTTGTATAGTATAGTATAATTTTTTGATAAAGTGTTGTTTATTTAGTTGTTCAAGAACTGAGAGATTAGTTCATGTTGCATTTCTCTGCAACTCGTTTTTTTCAAGAAATACAAAAATCTTTTATTTTTCAAGTATTTTTAATGAAAAAAATTAAACGGATTTTAGTTACTCATTAAGTTATTCGTTTATTTAAATTTGTGGATTCTATATGTCATATGTATTTCAAGACATATTCAGGTATACATTACCAATATGGAGAAAGATACTATCATGAATGTCACCTCCCCATGAAATTATTGCCTCAGCTGGTGCAACTCTCCCGAAATTACCTTATAGCAACTAAATCGTTGATAAATCGTGGAAACTCCCCAGTTTCGATTCAAACACGTGCTAAAAGGCCCCCTTTCATCTGTGGTGAGATTGACCAGTCTCCGAACTCCCTTGCCCATCTGGTATTTCTGCTTTTCAAGTCTATTACTGTTACTATTACTGTTCCAGTAACTAATTCTGTTTGCGTGCTGCTACTCACGGCTCACGTGCTGTTGGTTGGTGTACTGTCTGTAACGTACTGTCCACACCCTGTACATACTGCCATCTTCGTCTGAAACTCACCCTCACTGACGACTGGACTAAGATGGACATGACCTAGCTCTGAACTCTTTAGTATTTCAAGGGTAGGCCCACTCCTACTCACCCACCCTAACCCCTACGGACCGTTAGTCAATTGGAACGTGTATTACTGGCATACTTGCTGACGTCACTGAGACTACCTTATCTGGTGAATTCTGTCACTGTTAACGTTTGAGAGACATCAAGCTACGTCACGAGATTATCGTTATTGTCTGGTAACCTCGTAGGTTCACTTGACGTCTCAAGCTCTAGTTGATATGGTTAGTCTGGATTTTCATTCACTTACTTGTCATGGCCAATCGTCACACTATTATTGCACACATCACTGTAAATCCAGAGTGATCACTTCGCGGTATTTCACATCAATTTGATGTTTTTTTAACGGAGAGTTACTCATTTTTGACCAATTAGGAAAATTGTATTGTGAAGGTATTTCATACTGAAAAAAACTCGCGTCTTTTGAATATTGATTTGTTTTCATGTCATTTTTGGCGCTAAACCTGACGTGCCAGAAGTGTGAGGTTGAATAGTTCTAGTGTTGGTCGAGCATATCGATATCAACAAGCTAGGTCGATAAAAGTTTATTCTGTATGTATTGTAAGTTGTGAAATGTTTATCCTGGGTAAATATGGTCTTTGGTGTACGCAGCAGTTTTTCCTGTTTTTTTTTCAGATTGGCGGACTTGGGTGTGAAAGCGAGTAGCGCAAATTTAAAGTCAAAACAGCTGTTTATTTGAGAGTGTTTTTTACCCACGGCCACTCTCCGCACGGTTTAGCAACGTTCTTCAATCTCCAACATCACCTTCTCGTACTCCAAAGGGTTAGAACAACTTCCTTTTTCTTTTTTTTTCTCCGTCTGTTTTCTCCCTTTCTTCTCGTAACGAAAAATGTTGTAACAAGATGTGAGAGAAAGTGACATTTCTTTGAAGGTTTTTTATTGACAATACTATAACTGGTGATTGATTATTTGTAACAATGAACAAAACGCATCATAGGTAGATCTAATATTCTCTGGACCCAGGGGTTAGGTATCCGAATCTGGTAGGTGCCTTGGAGACTCTTCCACTTCTCGTTTTCCTTTAAAATTCATTGCCATGTTTTTTTTCTGCGAAATGTATATCCTCTGGTTCTGATGTCAACTTTGGTTCCACGTTTGAAAGTTTGCAGTTGTGTACTGGTTCCAATAAACACGTTGCACCGGTCTAACCAGTTCCCCAGATTTTGTTCTCACCTTCACAACTCTATCCAACCCGTCTTTTTCTGTGATTACTTCGCAGACTTTTCCCTTGGGCCAATTTATCCTTTTCTTGTTGTCATCACCGATTAGAACCACATCACCAACCTGCACACATCCTATTTGCCTTTGACTTTAACTTCTATTGACCAGTTCAACAAGATATTCTTTTTTGAATCTTTCCCTGATTCAAGTCCTCGTCTTTTGAATATGCTCAAACATACCCCTTGATTAGCAAGAATCAACCAGATCTAGATCAATTACCTCATTGGAAAAACTCTCTTCTGTTGAAGCTCCATGCAATGACTTTGAGAATCTTGCAGGACTAAGAATCTCCCACTCATCACCATCGGAAACATATGTTAGTGGTCTTTCATCAATTACTGCCTCAATATCGCTTAAAACTCTATACAATTCGACGAAATATAACAATGCTTTTCCCAAAGTACGACGCAACAATTCTTTCATAACCCTTACCAACCTCCCCCACCGCCTCATCTCAAAGCAGAAGGTGGATTGAATATCTATTTAATCCTTTTTACTCCCGAAAAATTCTCTATGTCGTCCCAATTCAGTTTGCTGAAATGATTGTCACTGCCATGGAAATTTGTCTCTTTGTCTGAGTGAATCATTCTAGGTCTTTCCCTTTTACTAATAAAACGTCGAAGAGCATATAAAAATGCATAAGTGGTAAAAGATTTGTACAAGCTCAAGATGAACTGCTCTGTAGACTGCACACGTAAACAATACAACCCAAAATTCACTTCCTTCGTTTAAAAATAAGGTTCCTGCTAGATCTATTTCGGTTATTTCAAAAACCCCCGCATTGTTTATTCT
The DNA here is from genome assembly GCA_958502075.1 of Orchestes rusci. Classification (NCBI taxonomy): domain Eukaryota; kingdom Metazoa; phylum Arthropoda; class Insecta; order Coleoptera; family Curculionidae; genus Orchestes; species Orchestes rusci. Next base: position 47,021,160 of record OY293303.1, on the reverse strand, counting down.
TTTTTTTTGGTAAAGGTGCAAAAGGCATTTTGATTGGTTTACTGTCCTGCTTTTCACATACTACGCAAAAATAAATAATAGAATTCAATATCTTCCCTGCTCTTGATAACAATTTTTTTTCGCAAATAACCCCCAACAATATTTTTGGACCTGGGTATTTGAAATTTTCAGAAAACTCACCGAATTGAAGTCTTGTCTTTATAAAATATATTTTTTTTCGCAAAAATCGTCATCTACTATTTCCTCTACGAAATTTGTGTTGACAAATTTTTACTTTCATGCTCGATTTTTTCTCTACCAACACTAATTTCTTGGTTTGGTCAATTTTCTCCACATTCATCTAGCCAGCTAGGACCTTGCCACCACCTTTTCTCAATCAGCTGCTTTCCACTAGAACCTCGAGACAAAACATTTAAATGATGAGTTATCACGTTGAAAATTGGTATATGAGAAGTTTGAAACGCAAAACTCAAATCTGGCCTTGGTATGGCTCTTACTTGTGGGGTCGCCACTTACACAACTTTCCTTTACTCATTCAAATAGGCATAACTGTTTTAAACGCACTCTAATATTGTTTTGGATTAAATAATTGATTTTTCCGTCATATTGACATGAAAAAGGTATACTTTGTAAAAGTGGCATGGAGTAACCTTTCTCAAGATATTTGCACTTGAAGTAATCCATGCAATGTGGTTTTAGATGACAAATGAGAATGAAAATGAAAATGAACACAGGGGGCTTTGAAAATTGCGTTATCATGGCAGTTTTGACAGTTGATTCAATGATCAATGTTTATTGTTTTGTTTAAATTTTTTTTAATTCTTTTTCATTAGAAACTTTGAACACTAGAAACTTCCCAAAATCACCATGACAACGGCGTTTCCAAAGCCACCTATACCTATGTTTGTTTTTTAAATTTGCAATTATTCAAAACCACATTGCAGGGATCACTTTATATGAAAATATCTCGAAAAAGGTTACTCTTAGACACCATACACACTACAAAGTATACCTTTTTGATATAAATATGAATTTATTTAGTAAAATCAAAAACGAAAATTTTACTTTTCCCCATTTTTTTTGAGATACCTTGTATAACAGAGGTGTGGTGCAAAACCGCTTGGTAAATGGCAGACGTGTCAGTTACAGAAATATTATTTATGGGATCAACACCTGACGACTATTGAGTAACTGAAGTGATCGAGCATTGAACATGCGTGAGCATCACACGTGCACAAGCAGATTAATTTTTTGAACGTTGCCAAGAAGCCGATATTCTCCGGTCCAGCGACGCGCACGTTCACAATCACGGTGCCGTGCCTGTTCAATGTCGTGTTGAACGGAAACGTGTAAAATTTCTGGTGAAGTCAGACGTGCGTCACGCAGCCCCGGAAGCTGTTTAGAAAGCAAGCACCGCGGTCAATATTGCGCCTCGGGCAAATTTTTCCACCAGTGACGTAGGTACTTTCAATTTAATATTTGAATAATGCCCTCGACTATATATGGCTTTCTCAAAAATGGATTTGACCCTTAAGCTGTCTTAGATGAATTTCCAATGAGTGAAATAAAGTTTAAGTGTGAGCATATTCAATGTCTTCGATACCTGAAGGTTTTATTTTCAGTTTTTCCAGTAATTTGAAGAAAAGGAACATCTGGTTTGCACTTGTTGGTTTGGTGGTGGAAAAAATATACCAAAGTTTTCACAAATATGCTCTGACCGTTTTGACTCGAGAGATGTATTGCAAAACCATCAAGCCTGCATATGGACCTTTAGCAAGTATCCTGAGCTCTGATAGTGATAGTTCCTCATCTTCAAGTTTAGAGCACTTTGAAGCCGACTGAAAATATTGCGTAAAAAATGAATTGAATCCAACTCTCTTTCACCTGGCAAAGAATATGGATCCTATAGATAATAATATGTATTTTTCATTGGTACTTAGTGATTTATTTCAGTTTGGAAAAAGAATCAATGAGCCCAATATCGAGACTACGAAAGCCACCTTATAAATATTTTTTTTGGATTATCTGAATTCCGACTTACAAGTCGGAATTCCGACTTACATCTAGGAATTCTGACATATAAGTCGGAATAACGTTATTTCGAGATATTAGTGAGAATTATTCCGACCTATATCTCGAAATTCTGACTTATAAGTCGGAAAACAAAGTATGCAGCCGCCATCTCTTGATTCACTTTCGTACTTCCGTCAATCGTTCATTGATCACATATTGCTCTTCTTTCACAGCGCGGAGTAGCAGTTCGAGAACAACCAGAACACTTGCGGTGCGCGAAATGGAATGAATGGAGCAAGAGCATTATGATTTCGAACTGTTCAGGGCTACTTCGCGCTGTGAAAGAAGGGCTGACTTCGGATCGGATAGAACAGCTGTCATCTATCAAATCTGAAAACATGTGAGAATATCATCTATCAATGCAATCGTTTTGGCTATTTTAGTTTTCTATTCATTCGTGTGAGTGGTGAACGTTATTTCCAATTTTGCTATGTCTGACGTCCAGGTTGAGGTACGTATTTATATTGTTATCATCCATACATTTTCCCAAAAAGGTCAGGGTTTTTAGCACATCCTGAGAAACATTTTAAAGGGTGAAAGAAGATCTTATGTGGGTCTAGGAGAACAAACATACCCCTATATTGTACAGTGAGAACGCCTAGGTTGGAAAAAAAATCATTTAAAATTCAATGGAATGTTTAGTGGGAAAATGCTCGGACGCGTCGATTTTATTATTGACTGATGTTTTTTGTTTGTGGTAATTTTATGTACTTATACAAGGTGAACCAAGAATAAGTAACGACCATCAATTCAATTTTTTTCATATGGAAACCCGCTTTTTTCATTTCTTTTTCAAACTCTACATCAAATTCTAAGTATCATGTACAGGGTTATTGATTATGAATGCCCCTCTCTAACTTTTTAATTTGACGATTTGAAAAAAGTGTCTTGAATGAAAGTTTCATGGTTGAAAATGAAATTTTTTAAAAACTTGTTTTTACATAAACAGGGTATTCCAAAAAGTCTGGGCGTGGTCTAACTTTCTTATTTCAAATTGAGACCTTATTTTTTTATTTGATATCTGGATTCTTTTTTGAATTCTGAACATTTTCTTTGTAGCATATTCTATACCTAAGTTCAATGTATAAAAAGATATTTGATATTAATGAAGTGAATAATACTAATTTTTTGTTATAATATTGTGAAATACACACACCGGCAAAATTAGGGGAACGCTGTATGAACGCTGTATTTAACCTGTATTTATATATGTATATGTAACCCTGTATTTTCGTTAAAAATTGAGATATCAAAGATCAGGATACAATGTGATGCTATAGACCATATTCAACTTTCAGCGGTTCACTCCACAGAGTGTCTCAAAAAACAACAAAAAATCTTCACATCTTCACTTCCCTTTCGCCCCTGTATATGGTATAAAGACGAATAATTTTATAACGAAAACTAGTCAGATGTATTCTTGAAGAGCCGATCAACAATCCAGTAAAAAATATATTGAAATCGAGCATAGAGTTCTAGAGAAAATTGATGTCAAACTTTGTATATATATATTTTGTGCGTTCCCCTAATTTTGCCGGTGTGTTTATATCCACTATTTTTTCAGAGATTTAACGGCGACAGTAACGTTTTTATTTCTCCGTGTTTTACAGTCAATTTAACAAGTTAAAACTGCGAATTAATTTTTGAAAGTGGTATGGGTGATAGTAGTGATGGTGCTAAAGACAATACACCAAAAAGAAATGTGGAAACTGATAACATAACGATGGGAAAGAAAAGTTTGTCAATTGGTTCTGGTGTTCAGCTATCTTCAAAAGAGATAGAAAGAATCATTGGAATCTCTAATGTAAACAATCCAGTCTCTGATAAAATCCTAGTGAACAATGCTAGCCAAATACCGGGTACATCTGAAAAGAATGATGCTTTTATTGGATTTGCTGAGTCGAGATACCTTCTAATTCATGTGATATATTCAAACCTAGAAACTCAATAACAATGCGATCTTCGACATTTCAAAAATTTGATTTTGATAATGTAATGCACAACGAAGATGAAGAAGCGACTATTGGGAAAAGCTTTCTGAAGAAAGTCCAGCAGATCCAGAGAATACAATGAATAAGCAATGTGATATATCTGTATAGCATATTATCTGTATAGCATATTATCCAGAATGACAGCAGTGACGTTCCCAAGGACATACAAACAAGTAATGCAAGAAATAAGCCACAGGAAAAAGACAAATTGGATATTGTATATACCAACAAAATCAAAAAAATTCAAAGACACTCAGACAGGACCAGACATCTCTTAGGATTGCAAGTAGTCAAATCCATAAATGCCTTACATCGTTGATATATGGAATGGGAGAGCTGGAAAAGGTTAGCAACATCAAGAAAATCGATTCCGGCAATACAGCAGAAGAAATCACAGATCACAAAGAAGAAAGAGTGAAGACATATGCACAAGTAAGCACTAGCAATAAAGAGAACCATGAACAAACAGAGACCGCTCACAGAAATCCAGCAGAAAATTGGAGAACTCCTAAAATCCATAGGAAGCTGGAAACAATGGTCAGCATAAAAAATATCACTGATTCCAGACAAACCATCCAGAAATCGAAAGAGAACATTTCTCTTGAAGACGTAGGTGGGCAGTTTAAAAAAGTCAGACATCTAAAGAATGGATCAGTTATTGTTAAAAGTCACGATGTTAAACAGCAAGAAAGTCTGAGACAAGTTCTTAGAGATAAAGACTCCAATAGGATAAAAGAACAGCAAAATCAGGATCCTATGTTCACAATCACTGGAATAACGAAAGGGGTACCAACCAATGAATTCGTAGATGACATCATCACACAAAATGAGGAGATAAAAAAGATCTGGACTTCAAAGTGAATGACCACCAATATTGTGATGACAACCTATGTTGTCAGAAGTGTGGAGGTGAACACCATGTACTGTGGGGAAAAATACTTGAGGTGCGCAAATTGCATTAAAATGAAATTTCTCCCCTACGATAGCCAACATTCTGCACGAGATATCCATTGTCCAGTGTATCAAAGAAAATTGATGGAGCGTCAAAAACAAACAAATTACCATTCACAAAACTTCCCAGATCCGACTTTTTTACGTCAGTATCAAAAAAAATGTGTCACCCTTTTGTAAAAGTATTATTCACCAAAATACACAATCTAATAACCGCTTCAATAAAACACAAAATTCATATGCAGAACATAAACATCCATAGGTCATCTCAATCAGCCATCAAAACGTGCAATCACTAGGAAATTCACTAGACTTGGTCAATGAATTGGTGACAGCTCATAATGATTGCAGAGTGATATGTATCACGGAACATCGGAGGTGAATTATATGGGTATCACAAACTGCAAACTAGGAGCAGCTTTATGTCTTTCCAGTGGGCAGCATGGAGGAAGTGCTATTTACATACATCAGAGTGTTAAACGAGTGCGCGAAATAAATCATATGAAGGATCTATCTGTGCAGAGTGGATATGAATGAAGGAATATGAAGTGGAATGTGAGTTCGATAACATGCGAATAGCGATAGTGTGCGTCTTTAGACCTCCAGCTGGTAATGTAAATAATTTCACTTGTAGCATAGATAGGATTTTGTCAATTATTGCATCAGGTGGAAAGAATATTAATATTGTGATTTTGGGTGACTAACATATTGAACTTTTGAAGGATAATGTGCATAAATTAGATTTAATGTGTCCTAGAATCATATGGTCTCAAACAAACGATTTTTGAAAATACTCGAGTCACAGCCGATTCATCGTCGTGTATTGATAACATTTTCACAAATTTGATTTTTATGAAAAGTCAAGTTTCAAATACAGTCATATCTGATCATACGGCACAAAAAGTGACTTTTCAAAGCAAACCACTGAATCAAAGGCCCTTTAGTTATAGAAGAATCTTCTCTGAAGAAAATAAAAGATCAACTATATAAAAATACATAAGAGCAATGTGAATCAACAATGGAACTCAACTCCTTCATCGATATATTTAGTTCAGTCTTTGATCGTTGTTTTCCACTCAAGAGAATAATATGTAATGCGAAAAAAAGTCTAGACATAATTGTTCGCCGGAAATAGGAATTTGTAAGAACAGGTTGGATAATCTACTGATACTGTCCAGGTATAATAATGTGTATAGTGACGAATACAAATCTGTTAGAAAAGACTATGATGAAATGCTTGAAGCCAGTAGGGCAAATAATTATGCAGAGCGAATACAAAACTCAGATAATAAGTCAAAATGCATGTGGGCAATTTGTAAAGAAATAATAGGAATATGTCAAGTCTCAGAAATAAGCAGTGACCGAGATCCAGAACTTCTATCAAACGAATATAATAATTATCTAACATACATTATACCAGAGTTGACAAAATCAATGAAGTCGACTTATTCTAAGGTTCCCAGTAATATACTCATGAATGATCAGTCAATGTTTCTATCACCGATTAGAACTACTGAACTGTGTCAGTTGGCCAACAGACTCAAAAACAAATATTCTGGTTGTATAGATGAGATACCTTTCATTCTCAAAATGGTAGTACCTGCGATTAAAAATATCCTTTGCAACCTAATCAATAACTTATTCAAAGAAGGAATTTTTCCTGATCAATTCAAGATAGCCTTTATCAAGCCCTTATACAAAAAAAGTGATCCAAATAGTATGGATAACTATCGACCGATTAGCCTGTTATCATCGTTCTCTAAACTGGTTGAGATGGCAATGTGTGATAAAGTCATGCAGTTCATTTCAAAGAGTGGAGTCTTGCAAGAAAATCAGCATGCATACTTGAACAACAAATCAACCATGACTGCAATATTTGAATTTAGAAAACAGATGGTTGATTTTTTGGAAAAGGGTGGAATCACATTAGGCATGTTTTTGAACCTATCAAAAGCATATGACTGTGTTGATCCAAAATTATTATTGCTGAGATTGGAGCGTTATGGGATAAGAAGCAATGCCTTGGAACTATTTCGTTCGATCATACATGTCTTGTAGGAAACCAATTGTGAAAATAACACAAAATGGAAAAGAGTATTATTCGAAAACGTTGGTTAACAAGGAATTGCACAAGGAAGCATCGCAGGTCCGATACTAATCGTTATCTTCCTGAATGACCTTCACATCAGAACCAATAACGAAAGCGACAATATAACCTGTTATGCTGATGATACTAACTTGGAGACTGGTGACAAAACTCTGAATGGAGTCATGGATCGAGGTAATGTCTTTTTTCAAAACACTTGCAGCTGGTTTCTGGAAAACTGACTTATACTAAATGAAATCAAAACGAACATTATGTTCTTCAAGACCAAAAAATAAAACATTCAAAGTCCAGAAACCGTAACACTTAACGAGATAGCGATGAATTTTAGGAAAAATACAAATTTCTTAGGAATTGTCTTGTACGAGTTTCTGGATTGGTCGGATCATGTCAGAGCTCAATCTGCTATGGAATAAGAGTCACTGCTAATTATCTGGATGTAAAAAGTCTGATGTATCTGTATTATGCTAATTTTGTGTCTGTTCTCAAATATGGAATCATCTTTTTGGAAAGTAGTTCATTGGCTACTAGAATATCTCTTACTCAAAAACGAGTTCTTAGAATAATCAGGAAAATGAATTCCCGCGAGACCTGTAGGGGTCTGTCAAATCAAGTGGATTGTTGACTGTCTTTGGCATAAATATAAATGAATACCTGTTGTTTTTTTTCAAAAATAAAATCATGTTCAATTTAACGGAATTCCATAGTCACAATACTAGAACCGCAAATGTTATATATCCCAGGCACAGACTCTCCGTAACTGAGAGAAGCCCCTACTACATGTGTCTAAAGCTATTTAATAATCTGCCAAGCTATATCAAGACCATCATGACTTATTTGTAATGTTCAAAACACATATCAAGAAATTTGTTGTGCAGATTGAACCATACTCTGTTGATGAATATATTGTAGCTTGTAGGTAGTGTATAAGCGGAAATCAGTGTCGTTACTATTTCTGTTACCCTTATATGTATCAGGTCTACTGTAATGTATTTGTGAAACAAGAAATAAAGATTATTATTATTATTATCATTCTCATTGGTTAGTCTCACATTTTCTATGTGGTAAAAGTTAATGAGGGCTTTCGCAAAACTCACACCTTGTTGACTATTTCACGATTTTCCTTACTAAACGACATGTTTCTAGGATCACTGATTTTTGCATGTCCGTTATTAGTTGTAGTGGTATATTGTGTTTCTTGAATCCTGCGAGTAACTCCGGTGGTATGAGGCCAGTGACTGAGATGACTACGGAGAGAATGAGGACTTCTTCCATTTTCCACATTGATTTTATTTCCTCAGCTAGGTCCGAGTATTTTCGTATTTTCTCTGTTATTGTCTTCTGTATGTTGTGATCCCTCTGGATCAACAACTATAATGTGCAATATCTATTAACTTTGTGATTTTGTTTATTAGTGTTATGTCTGGTCTATTGTTTATAGTTGTTTTATCAGTTATATTTCCTCGGTCCCAGTATATTTTATAATTTTGGTTCTCGTTGACTTGGTCTGGTGTGTATTTGTAGTACGGCTCTTCTATTGTTTTAATGTTATGTTTGTGGAGTAGGTATTTATGGAGGATCTTGGCTGTCAGATTGTGCCTGTTTAGGTATTCTGTCTGTGCTAAGCTAGGACATCCTGATGTTATGTGTTGTATCGTTTCGGGCATTGATTTACACATTCTACAGTCATCATTTTGTATGTTAGTTTTTGTGAAATATTTTTGGTAATTTCTTGTCGGTACAACCTGGTCCTATATGAAGTACATGAATCCTTCTGTTTCACCATACAGGTGTCCGAGTTCGATCGATAGTTTTTACTATTCCATGTCTGTGTGATGTTTGTGAAGAATGTTTTCTTGTCTATCTGCTGTAGTTGTGTGTGTGTGCTGAGTGATGTATATCTTTTGTCTGCTTGTTTGATGGACGCGTGTAATGATGACTGAGTTGCCTTCAAGTTAAAGTATCTTCGTAAGCTGTGTATCTGAATGTTGTGTGTCAATTCTATATTGATTAGGCCTCTTCCTCCTTGTTTCCTAGGTAGGTATAATCTCTATACAGCCGAGTTTGGATGTAGGGCTCTATTATCCGTGAGGATTCTTCTTGTCAATCTGTCTAGTGCTTTTACGTTTGTTATGGTCCACTGTATGACTCCGAATGAGTACGTTGATATCGGTTTTGCCCAGGTATTTATGGCTTTGATTTTATTTTTTGCATTAAGTTGTGTATGCATGACTTTTCTTAATCTGTTCATGTATTCGTTTTCTATGGTCTCTTTAATTTCTCTCGTTTTATGTGTGAGTGTTTTATTTACTCCTAAGTATTTGTATGTTTCGTTGTAAGGTAGTGTAGGGAATGATATGTTGTTAATTAGAAGCTCTATGTTGTTAGTTTTTGTTTTTTTGCCTTTTTTCGCTATAATTGATGCGCATTTATCTAGTCCGAAGTTCATTCGTATGTCTTAAGAGAACGTGGCAGTGGTTTCTAATAGCGAGGATAGTTGATTTTTGTCCGGAGAATATAACTTTAGATCGTCCACGTAGAACAGGTGTGATATTTTGTAATCTTTTGTTAGACTGTATCCAATATTTGATGACTTTAGAAGGCTGCTTAGTGGGTTGAGTGCTAGGATAAACCATTTTGGGCTCCATGTGTCCTTTTGGAATATTCCTCTTCTGATCTTTATGTTATTAGTTTCAAGATCTTTTTGGGGTAGTGTCAGCGGCGGCGCGTGGTTCAAAACTTTGGGGGTGCACAACGTAATACGAAAAAAAAAGGGGTGTCACACGACCACGCTCAAAAATATTCTTTTGCGCTATCAAACCGTCAATCTAGGTTAGCAAATAAAAGGATCTTATCAAAAAAAAATATTTATTACGTTCCATTTTGCGCTTAAATCCGACGACTTTTTAGTTTCAAAATAAGCGTTTCATTTTCCTGTTTTCCATCATTCATTTTCTGTATCAAACTATAGGTAACTATCAGCGTTATAATAATGATAATAAGTATTGAATAATCTAAATTCTGTATAGGTTCCAAATTAAATAATGATAATAATCTAATATAATATCATAAACTTGTGAATCAATAACAAAAATGATATTGTCAAATCAATAATATCCACATAACAAAAATGCCCAATGCGAATACCCGCACTTTTATTTACATAAAATAATGAAGAGCACTGATCTCATGTGCTCGCGGGCCACCTTAAACGTCGGACGTCGCTCTAGACTGCCGCGGTAAACAAGGGAGCGGGCGGCAGGGGATTGACCAATCAGATCTGATATTCCGATGAGCGGTGGTCGAGGAGATTTCGCAATGGACTCGCAAAGCGAACGGCTGGATTCAGGATCTTGGCTGGATTTACGTTAATCTTTTGTTACGCATAATCAGCGACTTGCGATTTGGAGTTTTGTTTACGAAATAGTTGATAGGTTTAGGCTATACCAAAAAAAGAATAATTATTAAAACAATGTCAGGACACAATTTATTTATTTTTTTTTCAAGATGAGGCATTACATTTGGGGGTGCACGTGCACATGTGCACTTATTGAGGAACTGCCACTGGGTAGAGTGAGTATTAATTTTGTTTCCCAATTTTCCATAGTTTGTTTCAGGAACCGTATGATGTCCAGATTGATTTTATAAATTTCTAAAATGCGAAGCAACCATGAATGGGCTGATGGAGTCATAAGCTTTTTGATAGTCTATCCAGGCAACTGCTATGTTTCTGCCGTTTGCTTCTGCTTGCCTCGTTATCACCCTGTCTATTATCAGTTGCTCTTTGCAGCCTTTTGCTTCTTTTGTACATCTTTTCTGTTCTTTATGTTCGATTTTTGTTCTGTGATATGTTTTGTTACTTTTTTGGCAATCGTTTTTGTGATAATTTTGTTAAAAGTGTTCAGGCATGTAATGGGTCTGTAGTTTTTGGGGTCGTCTGTGTTCTCGTTTTTAGGTTAGAGATATGTTATGCCATGTGTTTAGGATGGTGGGACTTCTGCTGGGTGGGTGATTACATGTTGGATTATTTGTGCCATTTTTCGATGTAGTGACGTCAGATGTTTCCAGGAATAATTATAAATTTTATCTGGCCCTGGTGCCTTCCAGTTTGGCAGCTTCTTTAGAATGAGTTTCAATTTATCCGTCGTTATTTCATATGGTAGCATTGGCTCTACTGTCTCTGTTCTCTTTTGCTCTGTTTTGATCCATTTACCATCCTCGTGTTCCACTGGTTCTGACCATAGTGACTCCCAGTATTTTTCGACCTCTACCTGTTTTGGGGCTTCAATATCTTTTGCCTCCTCGTTTGTTTGTTCCAAATTTTAGTAAAAATGCTTTTCGTTTGATGTGAAGTTTATGTTGTCTTGTTTCCTTACATAAGAGATGATGTACCTCTTTAATTTTTTAGTTGATGCCATCAGTTGTTGTTTCAGTGTATCTATTGCTTCTGTTATTTGTCCTGTTCTTGTACCTGAGTTCGTATTTATGTTGAATTTTTTGTAAAGTCTGTCATGTTTTTGGTTTGGGGCCACCAATGAGTTATTCATTTGTGAAAGATCACTACGAATTTTACTTATTTTGTGTTCTGATCGTTTTTGCCATGAGGGCTTTTTGTTTGAATTTGTTTTGACTTTTTTATTATTTGGTTTATCTTTGTTGATTATTCCTAAGGTTTCTGTGATTGATATGGCCGTGATATACGTTATGTCTATGAGATCTCCTACACTTTCTATGTCATCTTTGTATTTATTGATGTACTCATTATAGTTTTGGACTGTGCTCTTTGTGTTCCGGTTATATTTTAACCTAGGTAGACGTTTCCTGTAGCTGGGATTACTTTCTTTGTATAGTAACATATTTTGGTTAAATGTCTGTTCCATTTCTGTTAGTAACTCTTGGTTGTCCGTTCCGTTTGTGTTTGTTTGTATGTGTTCTTCAGCTGTATCGGTGTGTGTTTGATTTTTGTTAAAATATAATTCGGTTTCAGTTGTCGAGTTCATCCTCGTTTTGTGTGTCCTGTTTTGTTTCTGGTGTATTCTCTTCCTGTATTTCTGATCTTATTTGTTCCTTAATGGTGTCGATTTCAGTTGGTGTTAAGTATCCCTTTTTCTCTATCACTCTTTTTTTGTCACATATGTTTTGTTTGCTGGATTCAGATTCTGGATAGATTTTCTTCCATTCTTTGTAAACGTTTTTCCGGTTTCCTGTTGTTTGATTCTCGTGATGGGCAGCTCTGAAAAAGGCTTTGAAAATATCTATGTTATTTTGTTTTGTACATTTCAGCATTTGTGTCCGTCTCGTGGGAGAAGCAGATTGAGACTGTCCTAAACCATGAGTGGGTAGAGCCGCTGTCGATACGTCATCATCGTTGGTTTTTGGAGTATTGCCTGTGTCGTCAACTTGATTGGTCGGCTGATTGATCCCGCGCCGGTCCCGACCGTGGCGACGGTCATCCGAGGCTCCGGTTCTTTCGTTGGGAACCCAATGTACTCACCAAAGGGGGGGTTAGCCCCTTGGCGGTTGTGCCGGTTTTGTCCACCTCAGGTATTTTATTTCCCTGGTGCCCTTCATCCTATCAAGGCTGACGAGCATCCCCATCGCCAGGGGCGGCCGATATCAGCCATGGGGCTTTTATTATTAATATTATCATTATTATTATTATCATTTTTTCATTTCTTCCTTGATCCGTTTCACTATTTTTGTTCCCGCTTCATTCATGTCATCTTCAGGTTTTCCTGGTTCTAGTTCGACTTCGAGTGTTTTTGTTCCAGTTTGCTTTTGATGTTGTCTATACACCATTCCCAGATATTTGTCAGAGTGTTTCAGTTTCGGGTAGTTGTTTATCCCTGCTATTTCGGCGGCGTGGCTTGCTTCGAGACTCACCATACCTCTTCCTCCCTCCTTTCTGTTGATATACAGCCTGTCTACGTCCGCTCGAGGATGCAGAGCTCCGTACATGGTTTATAGTTTCCAAGTTTGTGTGTCTACTTTTTTTATTCTAGCTATTGTCCATTTTACCAATCCAAAGCTGTATTGGATTACAGGAACGGTGAGAGATGTGATGGCGCAGGTCTTGTTTTTTGCGATTAGTTCGGTTTTGAGGATTTCTCTGATTCTGCGGGAATATTCTTTTGCTAATTTGGTTTTTATGTTCTTATGTTGGATGCCATCGTGTTCATCGATTCCAAGGTATTTATAGACTTTATGTTGATCCAGCGATCGGATTATGGTATTGTTGTTTAAATTGATGTTCTCACTCACTTGAAGTTTTCCTCCGACAAATGTTGCTTTGGCACATTTGTTGAGTCCAAATTCCATTTTGATGTCGTCACTGAGTTTTTTTACTATTGTCAGTTGTTTCGTTAGCTCTTTGTCATTTTTGGCCATCAATTTGAGGTCATCAATGCATATGAGGTGGATTATTTTCTGTTTCTCGTTCTTGCATTGGTACCCGGTATTCATAATGGAACTCAGTGGAAACAGGCTTATGCGGAATAGTAATGGTGATAATGAGTCTCATTGGTAGATCCCATTCCTGATCTGAACGTCCTGAATTTTCATTGTACCTGCGTAAGTCGTGAGATTCAGGTCTGTATTCCATTTAGTCATAGTCTTGCATATGAATGATGTAATAATTTTGGCTGTTTGATAAATATTCAGCGCTTCTATTATCCAGCTTTGGAGAAGTTTCTCGAATGCTCAAGCATAGTCTACCCATGCTAATGATAAGCTTTTTCGACTATTTTTGCAATCTTTCACAATCAGTTTACTGGTAAGAAGATGGTCTTTGCATCCATATGTATTTTTAACACAGCCTTTTTGTTCATGAGGAAACATGCCGTTTGATGTTATGTGTTCGTTTATGCTTTCCGATATTATCTTAGTCGGTGTTTTGTAAACGTTGTTCAAGCAGGTAATTGGTCGGTAATCTTTTCCTTCATTGTTTTGATCATTTTTCTTTCGTGAGCCAGTTGGGGATGGTTTGCTTGTCCTGTATTATTTCGTTAAATGCATTGGCTAAGTATTCATGTGTGGCGTGTGATTGCTTAAGCCAAAAGTTAGGTATTCCATCTGATCCCGAAGATTTCCAGTTCAGTGACAAGCTCAGAGCTTTCCTAATATGTTCTTGACTCATGTCGTCCCATTTCATGCTTGCGATCTTAGCTGTTTTGGCGTATTGTTTTTATATCCATTCGGCCTCTTTGTTGTGGGTCGCACCGTTCTTCCAAATGTTTCGCCAGTATGTTTCTATGTCAGCTTGGTCTGGATTGTCGTTAGCTGTTATTCTTTTTTCCATTATTCTCTTGTAGAATATCTTGGTGTTTTCAGAGAGGAGTTTGTTGTGTTGGTATTGGTTACTTCTTTTGGTTTATCTTCGTATTCTCTGTGCTTTGGCAGCAATTAGTTGTTCAAGTTTCTCGGTTACTTTGGCGTGATCTTTATGGTTTTTTATATTATACCTATTGTATAGTTCTGTTTTTTTTTCGTTCCATATTTCCATTGATTTCAGCTTCCTGACATTTCTTGAGTTGTGACAGATCATTCCGAAGTTTCATAATTTTTGTTCAAAATCTTGTTTTCCAAGGCGGTTCTGTTTGCTCTTTTCTTTTTTTGGATTCTTTCTTTTTTGGTGCTATGATACTTTAGTTCGCTGTTGCTGTTGCATATAAGAGTTTATTGATGTTCGTGATGGATCAATATGTGATAAGATTCTGTCGTATTATTCCATGTATATTTTCCAGTGTTATAAGCTCCTTCGCTCTAGCGTTATCATTTATTTTCTTCAGAGGTGTTCTTGTTATTTCATCGTCCGTATTCCCATCTTCAGATATTTTTTGAAGAATTACGATTTTGATTTCTTCTAGTATCTCGTGATTTGCCTGCCTGTCTCTCTTTTCGCAGCACTGTTCTCCCGTTTTGTCTTCTAGCTGGGATTTGTCATTATACGTGTTTCTTTCGTTGTCTGCTTTTTCTACTTCTACTGATAAGATAGTACTTCTATTTTCCTCTTATTTTTCTATGCTTCCTTTCACTAGTTTTAATATTTGTTCGATTTCATCCGTATTCACTCTATTGTTGTTAAGTATATACCTTCTTTGTGTAGCCATTGAGTTTGCAGTCAGGTGATGTTTAGATTGCGGATTTCTCATCTGCCACATATTATATGCCTCTTTAAGATTCGTGGTTCCCGTTTTTTCTAGAGTGTAATAATAGCACCAGAGTATCTCCTCATATTCGTCGGCTGTCCATCGGACTCTTTTTTTTTTGTTTTTGTTGAGTGGTTTCTTCTTCAAAATGCTGTGGCTCTGGTTCTTCTGAGGCTACTCCTTTAATATGTAATGAGGGACAATATATTTCATCTTCGTACTTTGGTTTGCTTTTTTGTTGTTCCCCCGTGTCGTTTTCGTTTCTATTTTTGTAGATTGCAGGAGTTCAAAGTGACCTTCCATCAGATCTCCAATCAGGAGTAGATTGATTTCCCTATCGTGTTTTTCCTTGTTTATCACAGTGGGCATCTTCTTGGTGGTATACTGGATTTTTTACGGATTTTTTGTTTCAGTGTAAATGTTAAACTGCAGTTTATATATTTCAGAAATGGCTACAATTTCTAGGCTTGTACCATAGGTTCTATCTCGTCCCATATACTTGCAGTAACTATCTTGGTTGTGTACTGCTGGATCATGTACTACGATTTATGGGAATAATTTTTCCCAGTTTGCGCTCATATATGCGACTGCCTCTCTGATCTTATGTTTAGGTGGTTTTCCTCATTACAATACAAGTACAGACTGATTGAGCGAAATAGGCAGTTGCCATCGCCACCAATTTCTACTCTATTACTCTATTGTACACTGACGGTATTGTGCTGAGTGGTAGCTGCTTGATGAGGATTTCGCTGGATGACGACCTGAGGCACCTCAAGCCCCCTGCCAAAAGCGGTGTCAACTGTATTATTATTATTTTTATTGTTCTCATTGGTTAGTCTCACATTTTCTATGTGGTAAAAGGTAATGAGGGCTTTCGCAAAACTCACACCTTGATGACTATTCCACGATTTTCCCTACTATCCGACATGTTTCTAGGATCACTGATTTTTGCATGTCCGTTATTAGTTGTAGTGGTATATTGTGTTTCTTGAATCCTGCGGGTAACTCCGGTGGTATGAGGCCAGTGACTGAGATTTCGGTTTCAGTTGTCGTTGCGAGTTCATCCCCGTTTTGTGTTTTCTGTTTTGTTTCTGATGTATTCTCTTCCTGTATTTTTGATCTTATTTGTTCCTTGATGGTGTCGATTTCAGTTGGTGTTAAGTATCCCTTTTTCTCTATAACTCTTTTTCTGTCACATATTTTTTGTTCGATGGATTCAGATTCTGGATAGATTGTCTTCCATCCTTTGTAAAAGCTTTTCCGGTGTCCTGTTGTTTTTATTCTCGTGATGGGCAGCTCTGAAAAAGGCTTTGAAAACATCTATGTTATTTTGTTTTGTCCATTTCAGCCTTTGTGCCCGTCTCGTGGGAGGAGCAGATTGAGACTGTCCTAAACCATGAGTGGGTACAGCCGCTGTCGATACGTCATCATCGTTGGTTTTTGGAGTGTTGCCTGTGTCGTCAACTTGATTGGTCGGCTGGTTGATCCCGCGCCGGTCCCGACCGTGGCGACGCTCGACCGAGGCTTCGGTTCTTTCGTTGGGAACCCAATGTACTCATCGAAGAGGGGGGTTAGCCCCTTGGCGGTTGTGCCGGTTTTGTCCACCCCAGGTATTATTATCATTATTATTATTATTATTATTATTATCATTATTATTATAATTATCATCATTATTAGAATAATAATGATTATTATTATCATTATAATTATTATCTCGAAGTATTGACGTAAATCTCACGTCATCAAATACTTCTAAAATGTCAAAGTATTACAGTATAAAACAATTCAAAACAAATTCAAATTCAAAATAGGATATTATTTTATTTTTAGTTTATGTTTCGACTATCAATTTGAAATCAGAAAAGTTTTGGTTTATTCTACAGAGACATTCACGTCAATACTTCGCAATCATAGATATATTTCACTCTTTCATAACAATTAATTACTATTATTCAATTTATAAACATCAAATATCTTCTTATACACTAAACTTAGGTACATATAGGATATGCTACTTAGAAAATGTTTAGAATTTGAAGGAGAAGCCAAATCCAAAATCAAATGAAAAACTAGGGTATCAATTTGAAATAAGAAAGTTGGACCTCGCCCAGACTTTTTAGAACACCCTGTATATGTAAACACAGTATCTTGAAAAGTTTTATTTTTAACCATGAAACTTTTAATTGGGACACTTATTTCCAAAACGTCAAATTAAAAAGGTAATGGTAAAAGGGTTATGGATCATAAATATCCCCTATTTATAATCCATAACCCTGTACAGGGTGATATATTTTCAGCGACAGGGTGGCAGTTCTCATAAACTATTCATCATAAAGACCCAGGAAAAAAAAATGTATAGTGATGTGCCCAAGAGAAAATGCTGAAAATATATTTCAAATTTCTAGGATCGACGCAAGGGAACGTAGCGGTTCTGTGGAAACAGACAATCGACATATTTTTGAAATCTTTTCGGCTGAACAACCAAAAAAGAATATGATAGCAGATTTGGGGCGATATTCTCCTCAAAACTGCTTCCTGAAACTTCTTTCTAAATTGCCAAATAAGACAGGTACAGGTCGTTAAACTTGATGTTACTGAATTGCCTATAACTTCGGAATCCCCTGACCGATTTGACACTTCTGTAGCTTGTTCTGAAAAGGAAAATCTGCTTTTTTTGCATGTGCTTGTGATCAATTCGATTTACTACAGCCGACCACACATCATCAATTTTGAAAGTCAAAACTGTTTTTGAAGTTTTTTCGAAATTTTCAAATGCAAACCCACTAATTAGATGCGCCTATCGTGCCATTTGAAAAATTGGCTAACACTCCCATACAGATAAACTTTTCACATCTCTTGAGATAGAAGAGTTATTGAGACTTCAAGAATCCCCCAAGGAATACTTTTGAAACAGCCCTTGTAATCTTGAAAGTGTCACAGTGATAGGAGTGCCTTGCCAGCGACCCGACGATGCGGTGGGCATTTTGAGCATTTGCACTGCTTTTTTTTTGTGTTAATTTCATTTTTTCAAAATATTTTTGGAATAAGATATTGACTGGTCGATCGTACTATTCATGACTTGTGACGCACTTTATTCAACTTAACAAAAAAGAAAACGAAAAATACTTGGCACTCTCACTTATAGGTTTTTCTTTTCATCATTCACTCGAGAACATCTTATCTTACGCGAATCACTCGCAGACTCTGATGAATAGAAACATAAGAGTAGAATCGCTACGTTTCGATTCTACTCGATACTGGCCATTTCCGGATAAAACTTGGGGATTTTTGTGTTGTAACACTCTAACACATGTCCGCTTATATAATGGGGAATTTGCATGAAAAATGCAAACTGGAGAAAACCGCGGAAAAGTCGATACGTATTTTTTTATTTAGTTTAAAAATGATTCTGCCATTAGTTATTCAAGTTTGACGTTCTGTTTACAGGGTGCCAAAGATTCGAGTGCATGCATGGGGATCTCAGTTATTATGAGAGATACAGGGTCGGTCAAACAGTTGCAAAGTTGCGAATTTTTATGCTCAAGAAAATGCCATTTTGAAAGTTTAAGAATTCCGACTACCTACTTTCGAAGATATTCGAAATAAACCGAATTTTTTTTTGTGCTTGAAGGGATATATCAAAATAAATCACACTTTGTTATTGCCACTTTTTCTCCTCTACAAGATGGTGGTGTCAAATTGAAAATCTGACGTTTCGTCTTCCATCTGCTGCCATCATCAACTTAATTTTTTCAAATACGGACCTGGATTTTTTATTTTATTTTTAGTTATCTTTTGACGTCCTCAATGCATTGAGGTATCGCAACCATCGAAAAAAATACTCATCTGAAAAATAGTACCAGAGAAAATCAGTTAGGCCACCCTTGTCTCCCTAACACACAGTTTGGTTCATAAATCCTTCTTTATTTGACACGTTATTCTCATGAGAAAACCTGCACCACTAAACAAAACTTATTGACTGAACCAAAATCGAAATAACATCCAATTATGATACATTTAATGAAATTAAATTAAATCCACAAATGAAAAAAATACTTTTAAAAAACTGAATCAATCTCTGCACAAGTGTTCAAAAATATTGTCATTTCAAAAGAATATGGAGAATAATAATAAAAGAGGTGAATAATAATTGAAAATATTGAGGCTGTTAAGGCAACTCATTACTTTACATCCTCATCTGATCACCTCAATGCCTCAAGGACGTCAAATGTCAACTAAAAGTTAAATAAAAAAATCCAGGTCCGTATTTGAAAAAATAAAGTTGATGATGGCAGCTCGAAGACGAAACGTCAAATATTCAATTTCATACCACCATGTTGTAGAGGAGAAAACGTGGCGAAAGTCTAATTACAGGGTGCCACAGATTCGAGTGCATGCATGGGGATCTCTGTTATTATAAGACACAGAGTCGGTTGAATGGTTGCAGAGTTGCGCATTTTTATGCTTAAAAAAATGCCATTTTGAAATTTGAAAAATTCCGGCTACTTCCGAAGATATAAAAAAAAAAAAACGAAATTTCGCAAAAACGTTTTTATCATTTCGTGCGTTTGTTTGAAAAGACATTTTAGAATAAATTACTATAAAAATGTCTTTTCAAAGAAACGCGTCACAAATCTGCTTCCATATATTATCTAAGTAGTTCAATGGGAAAAATTCTGAAATTATGTCGATGTTCTGTTTTCACAGGCGATCTTATAAACTTGAAATATATTTCCAGCATTTTCTCTTGGGCACATTACTCTACAGATTCTTTTTCCTGAGTCTCTACGATGAATAGTTTGTCAGAACTGGCACCCTGTAGCTGAAAATGAATCACCCTGTTCAATTTGATTTGTCACACTCCCAGAAGGCTGTGAAATATTTATTTTTTGAGCTAAAAGGCCGACCAAAAAAGGAATTATAGGGTTTTTCGTGAAGTTTTGCGCTATTGAGTCAAATATTTTCTCAACTGTCAAATGTCATAATAATCAACATAACTTACCCATTTTTTTTAATGACACACCCTATACAGGGTGTTACAAATTCTACGCTCACCGTTGGTATCTTGGAAACGGTAGGATATACAGCGGAGTTAAGATGGGGGCAAAGTTGCGCATTTTGGTGCTCTTAAAAATGCCGTTTTGAAATTCAAGAAATTCCGAATACTTTCGGAGATATCCAACATTTACCTAACCCAACATTTTGAGAAATCGTTTTTATGTTTTCCTGTGTGTATTTGAAGAGATATTTTAAAATCACATCTACATCGCCATTTTTTCTCCTCTACAAAATGGCGTCATCAAATGTATGATCGACGTTTCGTCTATGAGCAGCCATCATCAACTTTGTTTTTTTAAATACGGTCCTAGTTTTTTTATTACGGATTTTAAGAGCCTCCTATGTTCTCAAACCTACAATGTATCGCAATTATTCAAAAGATTTATATTAATGGATTTTTCCAAAAAATGTATTTTTAATAGGATCAAAAACAAACACTTTTTTTTAATAAGTGCGTTACATCGTTGATTTAGGAACATAAGAGGCTCTTAAAATCCGTGATAAAAAATCCAGGACCGTATTTTAAAAAACAAAGTTGATGATGGCTGCTCATAGACAAAACGTCGGGTCATAAATTTGATGACGCCATTTTGTAGAGGGGAAAAAGTGGCACTGAAGATGTGACATTTATTTTGAAATATTTTTTCAAATACACATAGGAAAACATAAAAACAATTTCACAAAATTTCGGTTTTTCCGGATATCTCCGGAATTATTCGGAATTTCTTGAAATTGCATTGCACTTGCATTTTAATGAGCACCAAAATGCGCAACTTTGCCCCCATTCAAGCTCCGCTGTATATCCTACCGTTTCCAAGATACCAACGGTGAGCATAGAATTTGTAACACCCTGTATAGGGTGTGTCATTGAAAAATATTGGTGAGTTATGTTAATAATCATTACATTTGACAGTTAAGAAAATATTTGACTCAATAGCGCAACCGCTCCTACCGTTTTCAAGATACCAATGGTGAGCATCGGATTTGTAACACCCTGTATATCACTACATATTAAGAAATGCGTTTTTTTTTTCTGATCACGAAAATATAGCACACATGCCCTTTCCAATCAATAGTTTAGAGGAAATTGGTACAAATCTGATTAAAATTGGAATTTACAGTTGTTTATTTGATTTCCAATAATAGGAAAGTTCACAAAAAAATTGAAACGTGTTAAACCCATATACCTATGGTTAAACCGTCATTGAACTATGGAAAATAATCTCATCAAAATATCTTTAGACTTTGAAAAAATTTCAAGGTTTTGTTCAGTGTAAAATCAGCGATAATAATACTAATAAAGCATAAGTATTGTCACAAATCGATTGTCCAGTGTATCTTATATGTGTTGGGTAGATTGAGTAAAATTGATTTTGAAACATGCACGAATTTTTCCAAAAAGCTGATTCACATGATTTGTCGGATGTTAAGAAGGAGCGGTGGTAGATCATTCAATCCAATCCTTTGATAATTCAAAGGAATCAAACTCTTTAGACCACAGGCATGAATTTTCATACCGTAATCGCTAAAAGTGGTGGTAGATCATTCAATCCAATCCTTTGATGATTTAAAGGAATCAATCTCTTTAAACCACCGGCATGAATTTTCATACTGTGATCGCTTAAAGTGGTGGTAGAATACAAAACACAACCAATAGGAGCTCTCCCAATTAACTGGAAGATGCAATATTGAATAAAGTAAGATAACTTCGTGAAAAACTGACCACATTTGGCAAAATAGATGTCTATCCTTTGCACATAAAATACCATTGACCTCCCTACTTCTTTTCCTCAGGAGATTCATATTTTGAACGGAATCTTGGAACTTGACTTTTACTTACTTCAAATGCCAAGATTGATTTGAAACTTGCACACTTGTCAAGATACGATGACAATACAATAATTTCAATTGAAAAAGACCTAAAAAGTAATCAATTCTTTTTAATTTAGCAAAATCAAGGTTTAGTTGATATAACTGACTTTTGACATGTCAAATGGGTGTTTGAAGAAAGACTGATGATGGTTGACGTTGAGGCTTTGACGGGACTGTTGAGCGTTCTTAGCCGCTTTCCAGCTGCCCGTTTCGCACACGCAATCGAGCATTTGTGCGCGCAAAAACACTAAACGCGTGTTCCAGCTGTATTGCGTTTGGAACTCCACGTTACCTTTCCCTTTCCCCTGAAGCACCATCCGGAAAATGCGGGATTGAAGCGCAAAACTAGCTTAACGTCTAATCAGTCAAATTCTGTCATACTTGAAATCAAAACATTGGCAAGTTTTATCTTTTTCCATGCTTAAACATACAAAATTCAGCTCAGAGTGTCGTATAAACATTATTTCCACTAATTTTCACAATAATCACAATATCGTGATGCCTGATGCCTTAGCCTTGGCTCAAACGTAAACAAACACTCCATTGGTAGTTTTGACGTTTGTGTGTGTGAGTATCTCAAACGTGTTCCAGGATCTACGATTATACACTCCACAGGATTGCTTAGTTACATTTAACGTACGTTTGGCAGTTCGAGCGGAGAACGGCTGTGACGTCACCACCGGCTCTGAATGGTTTGTTTATTTTCATCTAGGCGTTGATCGTGTGTTGTGTTGTGAATTTGTCCAATGGTTTGTGTTTTTCCAAGTAGTTTTAATGTAGTTTGAGTTGGCGAAGATATACAAATATATATTTTATTCGTTTCGTTGTGTTAACGGTTGACGGTGTGTAACAATAATTCGATTTAGCACAAGAAGATTTTTTTTTAAACGAAAGTAAATGAAATGGTCACTACTCTCTGAGCGAAAAGGCTTCTTGTTCAATTAACTCCAGTGGTAAACATTATCTTAGTTCATGATGCCTGGCAGAATAGGTGCTGTTGCTGTGTGCAAAAACATTCAGCTAATTGAATGTTTTTGCAAAAAAAAAGCAAGGCTCAAGCATAATATTTCATTCTTTTCCAGAAGGCAAGAATATAGTGTCTTCTATTATACGAAAAGTGTGGGTTCATGGTGCATTGCTGCACAAGAATAGACAAGTTTAATAAAGATTCTTTGGCAGTTTGCTCCGACCGTTTTACAGTTAATGACTATGACTATGGATGAGATTCACAGCATGAGTTATTGAGTAAGTACCTATATTACAACAAACTTCAAAGTAACACATAAAAATCAGTTTTTTGTATATGGAAATTGAGTAACGAGCTTTCTAAAATTGCAATTCTCATGAACAAAAATATTTTGGTCGACGTGCACTTTTCACACATACAAATTTGAATTGTGAATTTAATAAATCAATTCTTTCAAATTACATTTTATTGTGTTTTGGAATATTACATATCCTTATCAATTGGCGGTTTTGTTGAGATATTTTTTTAACCTAGACTTGTAAAAAAAAATTTGGAATAGCTAGGTATATTGAGTATATTTTTTTTATTTTGGAATTTAGTTTATTATGAATATAAAATTAATTTGTTTCTGTTCTCTTCAATATGATGACAAATTCTTCAAATTATTGTTCAACACCTAAATTTAGCATGGAATCTATTTTGCATACAGAAAATACCAAATAAAGCATACGGGCTCTTTCTGTCAGCATCAGTGGTGATGTCACAGCGAGTTTGACCTTTCCAGACAGATTTGGCAAACTGAGCAATCCTTTCTAGTGTATAATCGTTGCAAATTAACACCGTGTTTGGAACGCAAAAGTGCTCCTGGAACAACGATTATACACTACAAAGGATTGCTCAGTGCATTTAAAGATATTGTCTTTATATAGAAGAGAACGAAAACAAATAATAACTAAACAAGAAGCCTATTTTCTCAGAGAGTAGTGGCCATTTCATTTACTTTCGTGTGAACAAAATGCTCCTTCTTGTGCTTAATCGAATCAATGTTACACACCGTCAACTGTCAACACAACGAAACAAATAAAATAAGTATATGTATATCTTCGCCAACTCAAACTACATTAAAACTACTTGGAAAAACACAAACTATTGGACAAATTCACAACACTCGATTAACGGCTAAATGAGGATAAACAAACCATCCAGAGCCAGTGGTGAAGTCACAGCCGTTCTCCGCTCGCTGCCAAACTGCCAAACGTACGTTAAATGTAACTGAGCAATCCTGTGTAGTGTATAATCGTTGGTTAATTTGAGCTTGAAGCACTAGCTGGAAAGCGGCTCTTGTAGTGTGGCCTGTGCAACGTTGCCAAGGTAATCATATCTTTTGTCAAAGCTCCTTGAACCGTTCTTGGGTAAGTGCACTCAAACTATCAAAATATCATCAATAATATGATGATTCAATATTTCTAAACCTACAAATTAAAAATGGATTTAACGTAATGGGAATGAGGAAGATACCAAATATTTGTTACAAAAATGTTAAACTGTTATACAGTATATATTTTCCAAAGGATTTTGTTCAAATTAGGCATGTATGTATGTAGGTTCTATTTGAGATTTAATCAAAGAATAGAAAAAAAAAGATATTGTGAAAAAAGTTTGCATCCTTTTGTCATTTTCCAAAGGACTCTGTTCAAATTAGATATTTAGGTTCTATTTCGAATTTCATCAAACAAAAAAATAAAAAAATGATATAGTGAGGTTATGTTTGCATAGTTTTGTTATTTTCGAAAGGATTTTTTTCAAATAAGGTTTGTAGGTTCTATTTGGGGTTTGATCAGAAATTTAAGAAAAAATAATGATTTAGTTGAGTTATGTTTGCTTGGTCTTGTCGTTTTCCAGAGGATTTTGTTAAAATTAGGTATGCAGGTTGTGATTGAGATTTGAAAAAAAAAATCGAAAAAAACTATATGGCGAGGTCATGTTTCCATGAATTATGCAATATAGTGAGGTTATGTTTGCATAGTCTTTTTTTGAAATTATTCCTTTCTCTCTTTCTCTTTCTCTCTTTTGCTCTCAACTCAAATTTCTTTTTCAGTTTGGGATCAGTCTCACTTCTGCCACGTGTACGATGCTGCACATCAGTCAGAAAATATGTCTTAGACAATAGATTTACACTCTTGCGAAAACTAGCTTACTCTTGGCAAGTACCATAAAAAAACAATAAATTTTCTATTATGTACATGCATGGCACGCTTTTAAGCATTTTAGATCAACTGTAAATCTGGTACTTCTAAAAAAAATGATACCTTCATAATATTGATCTATAATTATACTCACAACATCAGCATATAGCTGTAATAGGTGATCTAATTCGGATTTGAGTATTTCGCTTGCATCTAGAATCTTTTCTCTGTGATCGTGATTTATATAAGCACTATCAGTGAAGTCCTGAGTCCTGTCCAATATAGACTCCAATGCCGATGGAAGGGTATCTTGACAGGACGCATCTGAAAATGTCAAAATGTCTTTATAAACTGTTGAGCAAGACGATGTATTAAGGGTATTCATCCGCATTTTTCTGGAATGTGCCATTTTTTTATTTCATCACCTTTTGGAACAATTCAAGTTTTATGAGGTAGGTGAGATATCCAACTAGGCAACCCAATATCTATTTTTTTTTAAACGCTAACAAAAACGGTATCTCAATGGTCAAAAAATACGAAAAATCTACATATTTCGCCCTCTTGTGAGAGACGTATAATCCGTTAAATCAAAAAACTGGATAGTGTATTAACTAAATTGAACTTTTCTTCTATCATTTCTGACAATCTCTGTTTGATATAATTAAACAGAAATCCAGAATCCAGATATTCCACCAAATCTCATGTTATTCACAATTAATTGCCATCGTCTTCGAACAAAATCTATACCCCTCTTTTGAGGCGAAATGTTTACTTAGTTTGGTTGCCAGCGTGCCTACTGTCTGTTTTCATCACGTCAGCCTGTACATACGAACATTACCTCTTTTGATTTCCCCACCTACTTGGTTATTGAAAAAATCTGATACCAATTAAAAGTATGAAGTCCACAGAATATGTAAACGATAAATTGCTTAGTTTTTGTTTGGTGAGAACTATTAGGTTGCCAAGTATACACGGGTAAGTCGATAGTAGTGAACTGCGCTCATCTGTAGAGTCAATAAAACTAATAAAAGGTATACAATCTCGTTACGCACACGGTGGTATATGGTTGAATTGCGAAAAACCAACTTTCTTGGTCGTCAAGATCGGGAAAGATACCCTTCGTTCAGGTAAATGGGTCATCGTTAGGTTAGAAGCTCAACACTTCTTTACTTTAGAAAACGTTATGTATACCAGATTGTAATGAAGCTACACTGCTTCATATCATGATGGTCATGTGTTCCAGATATGTTTTTGAAAAATCTTTGACTTTGTTTTTCGATTTCTTTTTTTTTTAATTTGAACACTTTGTTCGCTCGACTATCGACTAGAGGTTGATCTTTGACAATTTGATTGATGTTCAAGGTTTCTTTGATATCAAAAAAAAGCAAGGTTTAATGATTTGGCAATTGACCGGTAGTTTTATGAGAGTTACTAATCATTTTTGAGCATTTCAATGTTTCTTGCAGTTGAGTTGAATTCTATGTATACTCAGTTGATTGAATCAAATCAAATCCACAAATGACATGGTGAATGAAAATTACATAAAAAAAACTGAATCAATTTTTGCAAAAGTGTTTAAAAATATTGCCATTTCAAAAAAATATTGAAAATAACAGAAATAGGTGAATAATAATTGAAAATATTGTAACGAATTCCGCTATAGAAAATACTTGTCCAGTTTTAATCTATTTATTTTAAGTCACTACAGTACACGGTTCACAACATCACAAATATTTATGTTCACAATCACAGCTTTTCAAAATCTGAACTCGGAAACCAGTCTTTCCTACTGTTTATAATGTACCCGCTTATACAGCTAATCCGTGATAGAAGTATAGACCGGAACAGACAGCATGACTCATAGAGCAGGGATGCGGCCCTCCGGTAAACATGTAGTGAATTCCGGATTGACTGCAGTGGGCTGAAATCCCGAATGGATGGGACAATTGTCGTTTTCGCTACATTGCCGCCCCCTTCTTGAAAAATTTTGTTCCGAAATGGCTCCATGACGGTATCGGCAACTGTCCCCAAACCGGCAGCCCGATGTCCTATGGGAGTAGCAGTCCACTGTCCTCTGGCTTTTCCTCCGGGATGGATAGCAATGCCGCTTTCTTTGAAGATCACCTCCAGCATGCTCCTTACTACTCTCCAGTCCAGTTGATCGTTCGTCATCTTCGAAATTGCCAGATGGGTCAGGTCCTGTGACAGCATTAAGCTTCTCAGCTGATGAAGTGCCCTCCAAACATCACAAAAGCTGTTCCGATGTTGTTGAAGCTTTTTGTCACCAGGTTGAACAGGTATCGTATCCACCTCGAGGACTTGATTTGCCTACGTCACCTTCCTGATGGTCTCCAGCATACGGGGACAAACGGTTGAAATGAACAACCCTCGGCTTTTCTCGTGGTGGTTTATTTTATCCGGTAGACGACGTCATTCATTCGCTGCAGAATCTCATACGGGCCCTCCCAAAAACTTTGCAGTTTTAGGAAGAAGCCACGTCGTCTCTGTGGGTTGCGAATCCAAACCAAATCTCTAACCTGGAACCCTCCTTCTTTGGCCTTCACGTCGTACGCCTCCTTCATCCTGTCGCTGGCACTTTGTATGTTTAATCAGACTCGTTGATGGATATCGTCCATCTTTCAACGAAGATCACTTGCGTAGTCTTCCCCAGCGACATTCTCACTAGGTGGACAGTCAAACTTCGAGTCACAAGGCACCATGATGATCTTGGCAGGTATTCCGTCCGTCGATTCATGAACTACTGACCTGTACGCCATGAGGAACAGGTAAAGATATTGATCCCAGTCTCCTTGATGGTTAGAGACAACTTTGACCAAGAGTCGATTGATGGATCGGTTCATTCGCTCTACCATGCCATCCGATTGTGAGTGGAACAACGTTGTCCCCTTGTCTTCATGATCTTCAAGTCATCGCAGACGTTCTGGAATAGCGTCGATTCGATGTTCCTGCCCTGATTCGAATGAAGCTCCAACAGGATACCGAAACGGCAGAACCATTCCTTAATCAAGACATCGGCAACGATAGCCGTCTCCTGGTTTGGCAAGGCATACGCTTCAGCCCACTTGCTGAAGTAATCCATGGCGACCAAGACGTATTTTTTTCCTTTGTCTGATTCAGGGAACGGTCCAGCCACGTCAATTGCGATCCTTTAAAAGGGGCTTCCCACGTTGTATTGGCGCATAGGAGCTTTTGGCCGTTTCTGGTGTCCGTTACTTGCCACACATACGGCATACTTTCCGCACCATTTCTCCACATCGGCTTGACAGTTGACTCTCGCAGTTTTCTCAGCGTTTTCGTCACTCCTAGATGCCCACCCGTGAAGCCATCATGGACTCCTCTCATCACCTCCGTCTGTCGGCTTCGGGAAATCACTGCTGCCTCCGATCTTCTGTGCCATTCGGATTTTTCACCACTCTCTTCAGGATGCCATCGTTGAGAACCATAGATTTCCACTGAGCCCAGTAGGTCTTCACGTTGGAGGACCAAAGTAGCACACATTTATTGCGCCAATATTAGAACAATATTGAGAATATATTGGCCCAAAAACATTTACTGATATTGGCCTAGTGAAAGATTTGGACATTGTGCAATATTGTTACAATAACAATTAGTAATATAACTGCAAAATGGATTAACCGATGTTGGCTCTATATTTGACTATCAATATTGTTCTAACATGGTAATGCTGATATTCTTCCAATGTCATCTATATATCGTTGGAACAATATTTTGTTTTTTTTTCTGTTGGCACGATATTCTATTTACTGTGTTTGCTTATACATCATACAATGAAAGTATGAATTCAAAGAAAAATAAACATTCAACATATTCCAACAATCTGACAAAACGTTTAAAAATAATTCAGGAACAAAATGAGTAAACCAGTCTTCTACACTTATTATTAATTATCATATTATTATTATTTAAAAAAAATGGCTGACTGGATGACTGACCTGTCTGTTATGGTTAGTTTATGGGAATTTTTAGCTTTAGACATTATGGTATAGTTTTTTCTAGTCCTAGTAATTTTTAGAATAGATCCATTCTCGACATCGATTCTCTTCCTTTGCGTCAATTTAATTTCATAATTCTCGGTGCTCTGGTAATTTGGGACCCTTTTTAACCTATATTCGAATTTCAAAACATGTCAGTGCCAATTCCTAGTCAGAGCCTTTTGTCAAGAATTAGTTACTTTTAAATTTAACCAGCTGTTGCAATTATTGTTGAACAATAAGTTTTACGGACCAATCAGGTGCCTTCAAGCTCAGTGTCAAGGTCAAAATATCCGGACTTAGGGACTTTTTGGCCCTAGGGGATTTTGGAGTTGACAGTTGGGTGGAAAGATTTAAAAATTCTTCGGAAAGTGGTTGCCGACTGCACACTTGAATCGCCTTATTTGCGAACTTGAGAAAATCCTCAATCATCCCCCTTATTTTCGTATTTCTTGTTCAAGAAACTATGCCATTTTGCATATTTATTGGAAAAGGAATTGATTACTAGAGGATTGTGAAATTTTAACAAGAAACACTCAAAAGGCCACATTACAACTTCGGTGAGTAAAACTTGAATGTTTTAACCCCTTTAAAATCAGTCAAAAATGGCTCAATCTCACAAAATACAGCTTTCTTTGCAAATTAATCTCTCAGTTGGTTTAAGTCTCTTCAAGACAAAAGTTCAGTCATCTTGGACAAAAGAACACATTTCTAAGTCACGTATTTCTGTTTGGGCCTTCTAGCTTATCACCTGCTTACTTTCTAACTGTCGGTCAGTTATTTCTTGTCTGACTCTCTTGAACCCTACCAAAACCCTCTGACTGGAAAAGACCTGATATGAGTGAGATCAGCATCTGGAATTCTGACCTTATGGTCCTCAACTAAACCTATATCCGCCTGGTGCCATGTAGAAGGGCCCCATTTGAGTCGTACTGAAACGAAATACAATAACCCCCATATCAACGTTGGAACACGACAACACACTCCAGAACCACGATTCGTGCGAACAGTCCAGGTAATCCACTCATGCTTATTTATTTCGTGATATTTTTCCGGTTTACTGGGAAACTTGGAAAATTCGTTAGTAAACAGCTGATCTGATATTCGAAAAACTAACAGTTGGAGTTGAGGTTATAACACGCAGTAGGAATGAGGGCGAGGATCGATTAACGTTTAGGCAAAATAGGGATTTAGTACATAGTTTATTAAGGTAATTTAGGGTTTAGGGTACATTTTAAAGGGTTGTTTGCATTGTGGAAAAACGTAACGATATATCTTTAGATAGTATATTACTGAACAGTCAGTGTGCTTTATTGGGAATCTTGTGGGCATTTCCTGCTTTTGGTGACGATCGAGGGGTTCACTCCCCTAAGGGCTTAAAGTGAGTGGCGCTCCGTTATTTATTTACCCCCCAATCTACTGCGAACGCTAGCCTGGTCGCCCTACAAGTGGATCACTCCTGCCTTCGATGTTTTTGCGTTTCCGATAGCCACCTCGAGTTTATCAAGTCTCCATCTATTACAAAAATTGTTGGAAGTTACGGCCAACAATTTCAAAACAACACTACCCGTTTATTAAATTGTACGTAACAAGCCATATTTTCAATTTGAACCAACTCCCTTAATCAACTTTTCATTTTGCCCAACATACAATGATTATTGTGTTTTGAAAAGGAATGTGGGGGAATGAAAAAGTAGCTTTTAACCTAAATCAAATACCTATCGGTGAAATTCTTTTCGCCATTGGGCTTTTGGTACTTATTAATTGATTAAATGATATCCATGCATTACTTTTAAGACATGTATTGTATGTATGAATGAAAATAAGAAGTTAAGTGATAGTGAGAGTACCTACTACCTACTTACCAGTGCAAAAACTTCGATTATGGAAGTTTGAATTCATAACACAGCACCTTTAGGGAAACTAATTGTCTTTGGCACTTCACAAAATCTTATTTGAACCACAACACCAAGAATACCTCTTTGACAAAACTGTAAATCATTGTTTTTCTGTATCTAAGTGTAAAACATGGAAACAGGCAGCCGAAGAAGCAAACATATTTATGTATGCATAACAAAACAAGAGAGGTTATGATGTGTGACATTTGCGTGACCGCGTGGCGTCACTTCTCGAGAGCGGTTTTCCCAGAGCTAGAAATATGATGGAGTGATTGGATATCTCCAGTAATCAGATATTTCAAACCACTCTATTTGATCGAGTTGACTCATACTAAAAATGTGCAGTATCCAAAAATAAGGAACTTAATTCTAAAGCGATTTGCCAAAATGGTTTTTTCTTATAAGTCTTATCAAAGTATTGTATGGGACAAAGCTTTTGAAACGGATTATGTGGAAGTATTCAATTGAATATGTGATATCTCCTATATCCACTCTATTTGATCGAGTTGACTCATACTAAAAATGTGCAGTATTGAAAAATAAGGAACTTAATTCTAAAGCGATTTGCCAAAATGGTTTCTTCTTATAAGTCTTATCAAAGTATTGTATGGGACGAAGCTTTTAAAACGGATTATGTGGAAGTATTCAATTGAATATGTAGTATCTTCTATGAAAAGTGAATCGTAGCATACAATTTTCCATGTGTACTTGGTGAAACAAGTTTTTGTTCAACTACCTATATAGGTATTCAAAATAGTCCTATTATGCTTTATATCTACGACTTTATAATATACCTATTATAAAGTCGTAGATATAAAGCATATTTTCTGTTTGGCAACACAGTTTTTCGATAGAAGTCTGTTAGTAGGTATGGAGTACATATAATTGGAAATATTGGCTGGTCCAGAAAAATATGGCATTGTGCACTGTTTGACTGTTAGGCACCTACCTACGTATGCTTAGGTACTTGAAAAACATTAAAATATACCTATGTCTGATCTCAAAGACAAAACAACATGTTGACGAGCTGGTTCCCATACGAGTGTTACCGCGAATGATATAGGTACAGCTTCATATTGTGTGAATGGGATTTCGTTCATACTTACTCATCAGTGAAAAAAGCGATGAAAAAATATTTCCAAACGATATTGCTCCCTAATAGGAACTTCAACGCAATGGCCAAATAAAATATAACAATATTGGTGTTATATTATTTTCTTCAGTAAATCAATCATTGCAAAATGGCGGATGTTACGATATTGATCCAATATTATTTATTCTTGAATTTATAATGTTGGCAGAACAATATAAAGATAATATTGCAGTGACATTGTGTTTCCATATTGGTGCAATCCAAACATTTAATATTGTGCCAATTTTAAGAAAAAAATGTACTTGCATAGCCAATATAGATAATCCTTGTTATTGTCTTTACCTAGTAAGTCAACATTGAGTTCATATTTTTCGACAATATTGTATTTGCCAATATACAGTGTGTATAAGATAAGGATGCACAGCATGGGGATATCGGAAACAATAAGAGATGCAGTGTCGGTTATATTAGACAAAAATTGCGCATTCTGATACCCAACAAGATCCCGTTTTACAAATTTGAAAATTCTAAGCCGTTTTGGAAATATCCCATAAAAACCAAAATATTGCGATTTTGTTTTTATTTATTTTTTTGAGCTATTTTGAAAGATATGAAAAAACCAAAAACACTTTTTTATTGGCACTTTTCAAGCTCTTTAAATTGACATTAACAAATTTTCATTACAACGTTTCGATTCCATGGAACCACCATCAACTTTGTTTTTTCTTATGGGACGGAAGAGAAGTACACCCAGTATGAGATTGCTCTTTTCATTGTGAATTCAATGATTTAGGACACAATATGGTTACTTATGTTTTTATCCAGAAAAATGGCTTTTGAATACATTTCTAGTATTTTATTGTAGTAGGCCATGACAAAATGATAACCAGTCAGTTTCAGTGAAACATTAGTGTTATTCGTATTTGTTATCAGTCAATCATGAGTTTATTCCTTTGGTCGATGTTTTACAATGGAGGGAGGTGTTAGGATGTTGAGGTTTACACTGTATCTCTTATAGTTTCCGAGATCCTCATGCTGTGCATCCTTATCTTGGACACACTGTATACACAACATTGGATTAATATTGGCAATCGTTTGTGATAACGATGACAATGGATCAATAAAGGGCCAAGATAAAATCAGTATTTGGCCAAGAGTCTGTGATACTTGGGGAGAATCGCGGCATCTTGCAAAGTTGGTCGTTGGCCTGCCTGTTTCCATCTGATGATCATCTTCAGATCTGAATCCTTTTCATGGTCCTCTCGAAGTGACCTGCTCTGCCAGGAATCATCCACCACGGTCGTCCTGCAAGTGCTCGCTTCCTTTGCCTCGGCTCTTTGACAGTGCTTACATTGTCCTGGACAAGGTCCCCTGGACAGAGCATCAGCGTTGTTGTGACTAGATCAAGCTCGATGTTCCGTATCAATGTTGAACTCTTGAAGTCTCCCAATCCAACGAGCAACTTGACCCTCCGGATTCTTGAACTGTAGGAGCCTTTGGAGTGGTCGATTCTCAGCAGAAACTTTCTCCCGTAGAGGCACTTGTAGAAGTGCTCTTCTCCTTTGAATACTGTCAGTATTTCTTTTCTCGTGGCGTAGTCGTTCCGTTCCGGCTTCGCCTAGGTTCTGCTGGAATAGCCGATCACTCTTGAATGTTCCTGCTGAATCTGGGACCGCACTGCACCAAGTCCCACATTGCTGGCATCTGTATCCAGGATGGTTTCCCTCAGGTAGTGGGTAGCCTAGGATGAGCGCGCTGGCAAGTGCCCTTTCAAGCGTGTCAAAGGCCTCCTGACAATCCTCGTCCCAGTGAAAGCGTCTCTGTGCTTCTGTGAGCCAGTGGAAAGGCCGGGCGATGTTCGACATTTCCTGGACATAACGCCGGTAGTACGTGCACAGACCCAGGAAACCTCTGAACCCGTGGAGGTTTTTCGGTACTGGCCACTCCTTAACTTCCTCCACCTTTTGCTGGTCAACGGCCACGCTCTCAGCCGACACGATATGACCCAGGTATTGTACTTTTCTCCGGAACAGTTGGCATTTCTTTGGACTTCCAGGTACACCAGACATGTTGACCAGCATAATCTTTTGAGCACAGTCTCCATCAGCCACTCGAAGGAAGCAGGTGCGTTGCATAACCCAAATGGCATAACAGTAAACTGCCACAGCCCAGCTCCAACGCTGAAAGCAGTCTTCTCTGGATCTTGTGGGGCCATTTCCACCTGTCAATATCCGCTTTTCAGGTCCAGGATTGAGAAGATCTTCGATCCAGCCAAGGTGTCCAGAGTGTCGTCGATCCGTGGTAGTGGATAGCTGTCTTTCTTCGTCACGTTGTTCAGCTAACAATAGTCACTTCAGAATCGAGTTGAACCGTCCCTCTTTTCAACTAGAACAACTGGCGATGACCACGGACCACCAGAAGGCTCGTTGACACCGCCTTTCTCCATGTCCTGGATTATCTTGTACGCCTCCTTTTTCTTGGCCAAAGGTAGTCTTCTAGCTGTTCGACGGATTGGTCGTGCCTTTTCTGTGTTGATGGTGTGCCGCACCACGTTCGTTCGGCCCTTCTCCCTAGTTCCGTTGTCGAAAATGTTGCCGTAATTCCTTATCAAGCCTCTCAATGGTTGTTTTTGTCTTTTATCCAGGTCTTTCGAAGAAGTGACAACTAACTTCTCCATCTCTTTGGTGAACTCAGAGATGGTCTTCCCAGTCTCACATACTTGTCACACAACAGAGGAAATTGACGAGCAGAGCCTCAAAACTGTGTCCTTTGCTAAACGTACAAAGTGATAGTTGACGTTCATCACTCTCACAGTCTTTCCCACATGTAACAGGCTCTTTCCACATGCATGAATCGTGTATTTTAGGCTCAAACATCACGATGCTTCCTTCTTTCATCTTCCTTTCCAGTCGCGCTCACAAAATCATCTCGCTCCGCTCAGGAATTGAAGCATTCCCAGCCAGCAAAACACGAACTGTCTTTTCCTCTCTTCCATGCAGAATAACCTCTTGGTTGTTGGTTCTTAGTGTTCCATTTTGGAAATTTAATTGGAAGCCTCGGGTGTTCATGATGTCCATTCCAATTATGATTTCTTCCTGAATATCAGCAACCAGCATTGGATGCTCGGAGCTGGTGCTTTCCAGAGTCACTGCTGCTTCACTATACCATGAATCCTAGTCGAGTCTCCTGATGCCGTCCGTAGTCGCCACTTTGTTGGTTTAATTATTGTCGGTGTTGTGATAATTTCGGGCCTTATGATAGTCTTCGTCGCACCTGTATCCAGCAGCATGATGCGTTTCTCTCCATTGACCAAGCCATCCACAAACACGCTGTTCAGTTGAGATCCTAGAGAGGAAACTATGGCACTTTTCTTTGGGGCAAACTGGTCAGAGGTCGACGATTGCTCCTTCGCATCGACCCTCTCTAGTTGGCCGATGCATCGGCTACGGATGTGATCAAGCTCTCCACAGTTCCAGCACCTCAGCTTCCTTCGTTTGGAGAACTCCACTTTCCTGGTTACCTTCAGTAGCTTTGACGGTCTTCTCATGTGCCGGATCCTGCTCCTCCATCCTTCGCACGCGTGCTGGAACCTTCAAAGACTGCTTCGCCGCTTCGAATTCCAAAGCTTTGGCCAGTGCTTCAACAAGGCTTTTGAGACGATCAAGTATCAGGGACTGCCTTATCTCCTGGTCTTGAAGTCCATCTAGAAAGGCTTGAACTGCAAGCCTTTCCATGACACTTTCTGGCGTGGTTGAGTAAGTCAGTCGGGCAAGGCGGCTACATCAGCTTGAAACTCCTGCAGGCTCTCGTTGGTCTTCTGAGAGCGGTTCTTCAGCTGAGAATGGTAGACGTGCTCCAAGTGAGTCTATCCATATCGCAGCTCCAAATACTTCACCAGCACATCGTAATCTTCCTGCTCTTGGGTGTTTAGCGTCTTCAGGATTTCTCTTGCCTCCCCACGAAGTGCCAGTGTCAATGACAAGGCTTTTTCGGCTCCACCCCAGGCGTAAGAGACCACCATTTGCACTTACTGCTGCCTCGAACTGGCGATGGAATTTATTCCATGACAGCTTGTCATCAAACTAAGGGGAAAGTCGACTATGAAAAGGTAGAATGGGCTCTCGAGTCCTTCTCTCCGTACAAAGCTCCAG
Source organism: Orchestes rusci (assembly GCA_958502075.1). Lineage (NCBI taxonomy): Eukaryota > Metazoa > Arthropoda > Insecta > Coleoptera > Curculionidae > Orchestes > Orchestes rusci. The sequence goes on along the minus strand of OY293303.1, from coordinate 46,984,656 downwards.
GGATGGATGGGGTTTTTCCAACCTTGCTACAAAAAGCTGGAAATCGCATAACCGCATTCCTGGTGAAGCTCTTTCGTTCATGTCTAGCCATAGGCTATATTCCCTCTAGCTGGAGGGAAGTGAAGGTGATATTTTTCCCGAAACCAGGGAAATCAGACTATACCAACCCCAAGTCCTTCAGACCGATCAGTCTATCAAGCTTTCTACTCAAGACGCTAGAAAGACTTGTTGATAGATACATCAAGGAAATGCATCTGTTATCCATGCCACTGCATAACAATAAATATGCCTATCGTCAAAGTCTATCGACGGCCACGGCGCTACATCACCTTATCACCAAGGTGGAAGGAGCGCTCGACGGAAATACATCAGCATTGGGTGATTTTGTAGACATCGAAGGCGCATTTGACAATACCTCCTTTGAATCAATCTGTCGAGCATTAGAGACAAGGGGCTCAGAAAGAGCTCTGTGCCAGTGGATATCAAATATGCTATCACGAAGAATGATATTTGCCAAACTAAACAGACAAAATGTCAGATCTATGGCTGCCAGAGGCTGTTTCCAGGGTGGAGTGTTATCCCCTCTACTTTGGAGTTTTGTGGTAGACAACTTGCTGTATCAGCTGAACGATTCGGGATTGTATACACAGGCCTATGCTGATGATCTGCTGATCCTAACGACGGGTGGCCACATTCAGGAGCTCAGAGCCCCCACAATGCGAGCCCTGAGAATTATAGAACAGTGGTGCTCCCTTGAAGGACTTGGGATCAACCCCGAAAAGATCGAGATCCTGTTATTCACCAGGAAATACAAATCAGGACTTAAACCGGAGATATTCCTCTCAGGAAGAGTCCTGGAATTCAGAAAAACGGTCAAATACCTAGGAGTAACCTCTGACCAGAAACTGTCCTGGAAAGATCACATCGAAAAGTGCTTCAGAAAAGCCATATGCTTTCTATGGGCATGCAAAAGAGCTATAGGGACAACATGGGGACTGAAACCAAAAATAATTTACTGGATCTATTCTATGGTTATCAGACCTATGATCACCTTCGGAGCCATAGTATGGTGGCCCGCAACTAAGAAGCATACATCCAGAGGCACCTGGATAAGGTCCACAGGATGGGATTCATCAGTATAACAAGCGCAGTATGGACCACACCAACGAGAGCGTTGGAGGTAATCTTGGAGTTACCCCCACTGCACTTGTTTGTAGAGAGTGTTGCACTCGGAACAGCATATCGTCTGGAACATCTGAAGCAGAGGACCAAGGAACACTCGGCCATCATGAGTGAACCCCAGCTAAAAGATGGAGTGCTGCTAATGCACTCCGACTACATGACTCCAATCTTCTATGCTGGTAGCTCGCCTGAGCTGATTATTCCTAGACCAGAGGATTGGACGGATCAGAACAGACCAGTTCAAATACGGAAAGGGTCGTGTTGGTTTACTGATCGCTCCAAACATCGGAGAGCCACAGGAGCAGGACTCTACAAGAGCGTAAGAGACAACAAAATGACCTTCTCGCTGGGGACTCACGCTTCGATCCTACAGGCCAAAATCTTTGCCATAACACAATGTGCATATAACATTCTTGAGAGCGGCACAAATCACAGAACTTTCAACATTTGTTCAGATAGCACTTCAGCATTAAAGACTGTTGTGAGAAAGGCAGTAGACTCCAAAGCAGTCCTAGAATGCAAAGAGGTTCTGCATAAGATAATTCAAAATAATAACATAGTGAGGCTGATTTGGGTCCCGGGCCATAGCGGTATAAAGGGGGACATTAAAGCTAACAGATTTGCAAAAAGTGGTTCATCACACAGGCCGATAGGACTTAAACCAATGATTGGCATCCCCAAAGCAACCGGAATGGGCGAGGCGAAAAAACTTCTACTCGAAAACACGACTACACTCTATGCTGGGACAATGCCCCTGGCATGCTACATACCAGGGCAATGATAACAGGACCTGATACGGACAGAACCAAAGAGCTCTTGAATATGAGCAGAAAAGATCTCGGCGCAATGATCGGTCTATTAACTGGTCACATGAACCTGAACCTTCCCCGATTCCGATCCTATGGAGGTGATAGGATCGGAATCGGGGAAGATTCAGACTGTAGGTGGTGCCTTGAAGACGTTAAGACCGTAGCCCACATCCTAACGGAATGTACGGCTTTTCGTAGCATAAGGATGGAATACTTCGGAGCTGAACTCACAACACTCCAGGAATTGGAAGGGATCTATTTGAGGGACCTGCCGAGCTTCGCGAAAGCGTCGTGCCTTCAATAATCTCACTTCTATCTATTGTGGGTGGCAACGTGCCCAGGAGGCCTTAGCAGGTTTTGGCGTGAGCCACCCACTAAAACATACACATCTACATCTACAAGGGGCTTTCATGAATTGTAACGAATTTCGCTATAGAAAACATGGACTGGTGCCAGAAGTGGGATTTATTGTGTGCTATGGAAACGGACATGAATATTCGCTGCAATGGCTACGAAACTAGTGTTTTTGACCGTATTGAAGCTTTCCAAGTTGAAGTGGGAGCTGGAGGAGCGTGATTTGGATACAAGTGGCAAGAGAGCTGATCTACAAAAACGGCTCCGTGAGGCTTTAATGGAAGAAGGCATGGATTCTGATACGTTTAAATCTTTTTATTTTGAGTCACTTCAGCACACGGTTTACAACACCTCAAATATTCATGTCCACAATCACAGCTTATCAAAGTCTGAACTCGGAAACTAGACTTCCCCACTGTTTACAATGTACCCACTTATTTAGGTAATCTGTAAATTCTAGAATATAGAGGTATGGACCGGAACAAACAGCATCACCCATCGCGCAGGACTGCGGCCCTCCGGTTAACATGTAGTGAATTCCGGATTGAATGCAGTGGGCTGGAATCCCGAATGGATGGGACAATCATCGTTTTTCCTACAAAATTGAGAACGCTAAGGCAACCCATTACTCAACACCCTCATCTAATCGCTTCAATGACTAAAGGACGTCAAGAGATAACTAAAAATAAAATAAACAATTCAGGTCCGTATTTGAAAAAATAAAGTTGATGATGGCAGATCGAAGTTGAAAAGTCAGATGGTCAATTTGTTTCCACCATCTTGGAGAAAAAGTGGCGATGACAAAGTGTCATTTATTTTGAAATGCTTTTTCAAACAAATGCAGAAAATAATAAAAACGTTTTTGCGAAATTTCGGTTTTCTTCGAATATCTTCGGTTGTCGGAATTTTTCAAATTCAAAATGACATTTTCTTGGGCATAAAAATCCGCAACTTTGCATCTATTTGACCGACCATGTATCTTTTATAATAACTGAGATCCCCATGCATGTCCTCGAATTTGTGGCACCCTGTATAGATGCATCAACTGATTATGTATTCATCTTCTAATACTTGTTCAAATGACTGTACTTATACCAACAATATCGTATGAAGCATAGGTGAGCGTTTATAAGCTCAACATACATTGCTACAATGTGCCATGAAATCTCCATTTTTTTTATTGCAGATACTCAGTCAAGGCTAATCCACTTCCAGTCAACAATTTCACGTTGTCTTTGAAGGCCTGGCATAGGTGGAAACACAAACAGGAAAACACAATAGATGGTCTTTAGTTTAATCTATCGTTTTCCTAACGACATTTTTTCTATATAAGAACTGAAATATGCCAATAAATATAATGTACTGAATTGGTGGTGTTTTTTTTTCACTCCTTGACATTTGATGGTGAAGTTGTGATTTGCCACCGAATGACGGCCGGCGTCCCAAATTGATACTCCTCAGGTGATAACTACCTGTACATTGCCAATGAGAATCGCAGGCAATGCCATTACTATGAAGTTACATTGCCGTCATGGCATGTTTGCTAGGTTGGGTTTAGTTAAACAGTTCATTCAAGTTATCGAAATCAAAGAAAATCCATCGAAGCTATTGAAGCTGCTTTATGGATGAACGATGTTGTGTTCATCATAAACATTTTGGTCCGAGCTGGATTACAGTATTCGCATTGCGAACAAAAATCAGAGAAGAGTGAGGTGAGTCATGAGTGATAAGCTGCGTAGCTGTCATTGAATTGACAACTTATTTTGTGTCCTGACAAAAAGCTGAGACGTTCTAGTGTTCCAGAGTTGGGGTAACAAGATTAGTGAAGCTGAAGAAAATTGTGAATCCAGTAACTGACATTCGTATTCCTGTGGGACAAGTAGTATTTTTTGAGGTGAGAAATGGCAGAAGTTGCTAAAGAGCTGGAACAAGCAAACATAGATTTGAGAAATTCTAAACAGAGCATCACTAAAACTGAATAATTTTTGCACACAAATGTGAATGTTGTATTGCATTTCATTGACTATACAAACAGGCTTAATATTTTCAAGAAAGCCTATGGAAAATATTGTGAAGCTCAAGATATTATCTAGGACTTGGAAACTGATGAGACTAAAATTCAGTCACGTGAAGATATTGAAGAAAGATAAGTTGATTGTTAGTCAAAATTGCAAATTTTCATTGATGAAAATAAGCCTCGTCAGGTATTAATTCCAACAGCATTTGTAACTATCGGATATGAAATATACCTGAGATAAAATTGAGAAGTTTACTGGTGAGCCAGAAGAATCTGCGAGTTTTTATAATATTTTCAGCGCAATTTTTCTGAACGATTCAGAGCAATCTGACGCTTAGATATTGATTCATTTGGAAACTTGCCTCACTGGTGAACCGCTCCAACTCATTGATGGTTTGCAATTTATTGATAGCAATTTAAAAGTTGCATTGGACATTTTGAAGATTTATTCATTTATTTATTTATTTATTCAATTAAAGTCTTTCAAAATACCCTTGAAGGTAATCAAAGTCTAAGTATTATGTAAAAAATTAGTAACAGATCGTGTGGTGAAGTAACATCACAAAAAAACAAAACACATGTAGACGAACTAATATGCATTTCCTACGTTATAAGGTTTTTTAACTGTTTTAAATTTATGTGGAAAATGTCAACATCATTGCACCTATACAAATCATTGCAGTACTCTTACATCTGGCTTGAAGGACTATCTGACGGAGACTTAACTGAGGTTAACCTTGGGTACATGAAAAGAAATCGAGTTAATAAGCCCAAAGCCTTGGTATTTTATGTTATTCAGTGAATAATAAATGGATATCACAACATGCAGTCTTCTTCTATCACAGAGCTTTTGAAACTTATATGTATCCACCATGCTTTCATAAGAAATCAGATAAGGATAGGCATTGTTATCTTTGAAGTACAGAAATCTGAAAAATTTCTTCTGAACTATCACAATATGCTCACTATGACAACGGGCCGCAGGTGACCAAAGTATTGCTGCGTACTCCAGGTGAGGCCTCACAATTGCATTATAGAGGGTGGCAACTGTGCTTAGGTTTTTGAAATTCCTTGAGTTACGAATAACAAAATCCAATTTCTTATAGGCTTTATGGACTACCATATCATAATGAGAGGTATATTTCAAGTTGCTTTGCATGTATACACCTGGATCTTTGATTTCTTGCTTTCTTTGCAAGGCTGCATCATTGATAGAGTAGACAAAGTTTATTGGATTTAACTTTTGGAAGAAGGTGGCTAAGACACACTTGTCGATGTTCAGCGCATTTTGTTATGCGAAAATCAGCCGGAAACAGCGGATAAATCTTCCTGCAGCAGAGGGCAATCTAGATATGAGTTTATTTCGTTAAAAAGTTTAAAATCATCCGCGAAGATCAAGCAGGATGAATGTTTCACGCACTCAATAAAACAAATCGTTCACGATATATTTATATTTGAAGAACCTTCTGGAAATTCCATCTGTCAGTAAAAGTTCTTGTTTGAGACAATTTATTATAAACATCAAACTTCATGCCGAGTGCCTAGGAAAAATTTTGGAGCTTGGACGATCTAATGACCAGATTTTATCCACAGAGGATGAACTTTTTGAAAATGTATTCAGGTCTACTACTAGATACTTGTCGATTTCAGGTTGATATTCTTCTTAAAACAGAAAATGAGCATCCATAATTGAACGATTTTTTTCGTTGCCAGAAAGGCGCTTCTTATTGTTAGAGAAAAAAATTCAACAGAATAGTGATTTGTTTGAGCAGTATTCATAGTCCATTGATGAATATGTGAACTTATGTCATGCTTGGTATGTTCCACTTAATCTAAAAAATCAGAATAACGATCAGAAGTATTTCGTTCCACATCATTATGGGATCAGAAACGACAAAACTAGTATAAGTTTAAGTGTAGTTTTTGACGCCTCAATGAAAAACTTGGATTTATTCTCTGAATGACACATGTTCGATGGAAATGGTTGTTCAGCCAAAACTGTTGGATATTTTGTGTCAATTTTGTACTTATTTATTTTCTTTTTTTTTTCTTTCTTATCCCGATATAGCTGAAATTATCAAAATGGATTTCTATGTAGATGATCTGCTCACAGGAGCCGATACTACGATACTTTAAACTCTTAAACAAGGTTGTTTTTTATTGCAAATTTGATTCTAATGCACCTAGCATTTTGGACAGTATTCCGAATCAGGATCCTTTATCTAAAACTGAGGAATTCGGTGAAAATGATGCAAAGAGGACACGGCCTTACTGGAGCTCTATTCATGACAAATTTATGTTTAAGGTAAATGAATTAGGGAAGGAATTATTTATTTCCTTGAAAGTTACAACACGGTCAATATTAACTGAGAGTTCTAAAATTTTTGATAACTTGGGACTTATCAGTCCATGCGTAATCATTGTCGTCAAGATTCTTCTCCAGAATCTCAGGTTGGACAGTTATCATGGGATGATCCAGTTTTCCATAATATTGCTGTAGTTTGGGATGCGTTTACATCGGAATTTAATTTTTTGAATGACCTCAGAATAGAACGTCGCGTTGTTTGTGAAAATGCAAAGTCTATTCAAATGCACTGAGTTTGTGATTGCTCTGAAAAGGCATATGGGTAAGCGAAAATGATGAGATAACTGTATGTCTTTAAGTATCCAAGGCAAAAGTTGCACCTTTACAACTCTTTATTTTGCCACTGTTAGAACTGTGTGGAGCTCTGATTGCTTCAAGACTTGCAAAAAAAGTTTCTAGTTCATCGAGGTTGAAATTGGAACAAGCAATTTTTTAGACAGATTCAAAAATTTCCTTAGGTTGGATGAAGACTGTTACAAATAAATTAAAAACTTTTGTGAGTAATAGAGTTTCCGGAATTCAGGATATTACTGAACGTGCCACTTGGAGTCATATTCCGGTGAATAAAAAGTTCTGACATAAGGGACATAAATATGTGGTGGTATGGACCACAATTTTTATTTATGCCTGAAAATCAGTGGCCAACATTTCCTGGTCAAAAAGATGATTTACCCGATTTGCGTAAAATTAAAATTTATTGTGGAACCAATACTTTGCCAAACGAAAATGATAATGTTATCGAAAGATTCTCGGATTTGGTAAAACTAAAAAGAACAATCGCGTTGATGCATAGATTTAAATACAATTGTACTAAAAGTCCAAGTGAGCGTAAATATGGTCTATCAATGAATAGTGAAATTGATCATTCTTTTGAAATACTACTTGTTCATGTGCAAGAAAGTTTTTTTCCGAAGAGTTCAAAGAGTTAAAGGCTCATAAAATGAAACCATCATCAAAAATTTTTAGTTTGAAGCCTTTTATTGATCAATCTGGTTTTTCGAGGGTTGGTGGGAGGCTGAAGAATGCAAAATTCAATTTTGAAAAAAAAGCATCCTTCAACTTGGCCTGGACGTCACCATCTCATTAAATTAATTTTTACATTTGAGGACCTGAAACTATATCATTGTGGACCTCAACATTTATTGGCTTTAATACGGGAGTCGTACTTGCCATTGGGCGGTCGCTCATCATCCAAATAAATTCTTCATAAATGTTGAAAATGTTTTAAATATAATCCTAGAATATTGAAACCTATTATGGGGAACTTACCTGGACAAGCCTTACTTTTCTGCTCGCTTTCGTTGAGTTCATCTGCTTGGACTCAAAGCTTAGAGACGAAACCTACGCCCACAGTAGTGACACTTTCCTCTGGCTCAACAAAAAGTCACAAGCTCTGAAGTCCACAAAAAGGTATTACCTGTAGAGGAACGACCGACATGATTATAATCTACAGCTGAGTGGATCGAACATCGACTTCCATAAACGTTTTCTCAACCTGTCTGGAGTTACCTTTATTCCTAGTGAGGAAGCATTCCTCAGCTTGAATCTAAAATACACCTTCCCAACTGCTCCCAGTCCACGAACTAGAGAAACTTTGGCGGTACAGTGTGAAAACATCATCAAAACTACAGACATCTCTAACTGACCAGTCCTGAGGGTGAAAATTATAACTCTCCTCAATTCCAAGAATTGTTTGGATCAAACACGGAGACAGAGATGGACTCAACAAGCTACATTTGCAGACTCTCAGAAATTAGATCATTGATAATGACTTGATTTTGATAAAAGCAGACAAGGGATCTTGCCTCGTGATTATGAGGAGAGCTGACTTACATTGCCAGGGTCGATAAGTTTTTGAGGAGTTCCAGTCTCTCCCGAAAGATCCAACCAGGTCATTCTTCAATGAAATGAAACTCACACTAGACCAATGTTTAACTTCTCTGGATAACTTTGAAGTTAGAAAGAAGAGGTTGTACACTACAACTCCATTACTCTATGGGTTAACCAAGGTCCACAAGGAGAACATGCCAGTGAAACCAGTAGTATCCTTCATAAACTCAACTTGTTATCAACTATCATCCTGGCTAAATACCATACTCAGGGATACAACCGGTTTTGTGAATTCTGAGTACATCAAGTCGGTGAAGGTGCCAGAGGAAAGTGCCCTCATATCATTGGATGTGAAAAACCTTTTTCTCCGCCTTGCACCCTCGGAATGCATTGATCTGGTGAGGGATTTACCCAAGAGGAATCCCTGGACTGGTTGTCGACCACCTTGGTAGACTGCTTTCATGTGTGCTGGATCAAGACTTTTTCCAGTTTGACGGCAAGTTTTACAGACAGACGTCAGGCTTTGCGATGGGTTCTTGCCTTTCATCTTTTTTGAGTGAAGTGTTCATGTTTAATCTGGAGAGAAGACTGATCAGGAGCCAATACGGTTATTACATTCAGGCGTATAAACGATACGTAGACGATATGTATATCCTTAGGAGTGGTGGAGACGATATGCTTGCTGAGTTCTTGAATTTCGCGGATATTCGCGAAATTCTCGATAAAATTACTTTTACAATGGAGAGGGTGGAAAGTGGCGGACTACCGCTTCTGGATTTGTTATTAGAGAGAAAAAGGACATCAATTGGCATTGGGATTTTCAGAAAACGTTCTGCCACTAGTAATGTTATTCAGTTCAACTCAAACACACCCTTTTCTCATAAATTTGCTGCGTTCAACTCACTTTTCTACAGGCTGTTTAATTTGTCGTTGACTAAGGAGGCATTAAGCAGAGAGCTCAAAACAATAAAGCAGATTGTTCAGAACAACGCCTATCCAATTGATACTATAAATAAAATGTATTTCAAATCCCTTAACAGATACAGAATGACCTACAATGTTATCACAAATAAGGCTAAACAGAATACCTTTAGATGTCTCTCTATCTTCGGTAATATTTCGGTCCAACTAGCTAATCTGTTTAAAAGTTATAATGTGGACATTGCCTTTGAGACTACCAATACATTGAAGAAACATCTGGTCAAAAATAAGGACAAAATGGATCCCCTGTCTGAATCTGAAGTCTATTTTTTAAACTGTGGAGACTGTTCATCTGTCTACGTGGGGCAGACAGGGAGGCAGGTCTCCCAGAGGGTGAAAGAACATGTGAGTTTTGTTAGCAGATACAGACAGAATACCACAGTAACAAAATTTTGCTTTTCTTATTGAGTACATGCCACAACTTTTCAATCGAGGAGAAAGTCCTGCACGAGTGCTCAAAAGGTAACAAACTGGATTTACTCGAAAAGATGGAAATTACAAGAGCCAAGAAGAGTCCAGTATTTAATTGTGTGAACGACATTTTCAATTTTAAGCCTAACCTGATTTTTGATAACTTAGAAGGATAAATTTTCATTTCCGTATGTCATTTCATGCATTTCAATTTAATTAAACCTAAGAAGCGCTATTAGCGTAGTGGTTAGGGCATAGGCTGTAGGTCATGAGGCTGTGAGTTCAAATCTAATCTGGGATATGGTCTTTTATAATTTTATTATTTCACATTTTAATTTGTCATGTCCATCTAACCCCACTTCCAGTGCTTTATGTTGAGATGTGATTTCTACGGTTTTTTTCTCGTTTGTTATGGTAACTAAATCTCAACAATTCGCATCAATGCACATTTCTACAGTTTGATCTCCAAAATAATCTATGAGCTAAATAGTTTCTCAGTATGGCGGTTAAAATTCAAACGTTGAACCATGTTCAAACTAATTTTCTACAAGCAACCCCACTCAAATAAATCCGGATAAATCCGTGAAATCTCCATAACCATAGTAGGTACGAAATCATCGACTATCGGTTCATGAACGGTTGATCAAATATACGATACTAAATTATTGATACAAATAAGTAAGTGTTTTAACGAATTTGGTGATTAAAAAAATATATATATTTATGATAGATTATTGCGACTGTCAGAGAGTTAATGTAATAATTGTAGACATCGAGTAGGTGGAAGTGGACATGTTTTGGCACTTACTGCGGAATCTCCTCCAAATGTTCCCACGTCTTGATTTAGGGTTGAGGAGGAAAAGTTTGGATGCTCGAGATGTTGCGAGGTCCATGATTGCCAAAAACTTCACATTGGCATGCGACAGAGCATGGTGGGATTGTCACCGCCTAGCCCATCTTGTTATTGCTTAACAAATATTCTGCCATAAAAAGCCCTTGGAAAATCGAATAAGCTTCGGAACAGAAATAGTTAAAAGGGGCTTACGTCGCGCGTCGGTTGGTTGAAGGGCCAATTTGATCAGAGTAACTGGAAAGCGGTGTAACAGCTACCCTAGTCAATGACTATGGCTTGAAAGTAGTTTGCTCGAATCGGGCCAAAACAGTCTGTGGAAATGAATCGTGCATCATCCAGCCAATCGATACAAATTCAGGGGATATTTTCCCGAAATATGAAGACCAATATAAAGATGAAGCAAACTTACGTGATATTTCGGTAGGTGACAAACTTGGAAACAGAACAGAAGATTCACTCCACACAACACACAAAAAAATGTCTTTGTTCAGGCCAGGACGGTAAAAGATGAGAACTACAAAAAAAAAGACTTCCGTAGAAAAACTTGCCCAGAACTATCGAGAACCACCATCAGAGGCGGGAAATTTGAATTGACCAAAAGAACTTTTGTGCTCACGCAACCGAGACGATATGACTGAAGAAACAGGGTATAGTATACATTCAATTACCTAGAAGGTGTTCATTTTCATCAATCGAGTGTTTATGATGAATAAACTAGAATAAACCAGCTTATAAACACTTCCGACGATTTTCACGGAAATAGTGAGATTATGCAGGGAATGAAGCAAAATACCAGAAATTCAGGCTTAGTCTAGTTTTCTCCTACTCGAGACAACCAACTTGTCCTGAAGGGAAATTTACTTTTTACAGAAACGGAGATAAAAACACTCGAATTCGATGTCCACATTTTAATACCAACTAAACAATAAGGAGATTCGGTGCGATTTGAGTGATTAAACGCCAATAATTAGACCAGTTGCATTTTCATGGATCATTCTTTAAGTGATGAGTTAAACTTTTCGACAATTCACGGTTTACGGAATTTAACAATTGAATTATCCCAGCCCAAATTTCTCTGTCCCTTTTTGAACGTAACAACGCCCCCCTTACTCAAGAGAGGTAGTTAACATACCCTCGTTTTTTTTCCAACAAGGAAAAATTAATCCTCAATGTACAGCTGGTTCGTAAAAAAACTGGTATTGCTCATAGAAATGTTCAAAAAATTGAGCAGTGTAATATTTGTTTTGACAAAACAAAAAAGTATGACGTCATATTTTCACCAGGTTGATACTTTTGAATATTTTTTTTTTCAAATGACTCCTCACATGAGTACAAGAACTAAAGCAAAAATATCGAATTGATCGATTGTGTGTATCAAAATTGGCAAATCTACCTGATTCAAATCAATCATTTACATAGATACATCATAACATACCCGAACTTTTCACTTGAATGACATGTCACTGTCGTATAGTTTTGTCAAAACAAATATTACACTGCTCAATTTTGTAAACATTTCTATGAGAGTAAACATTTCTATACCAGTTTTTTTACGAACCAGCTATACATTTACACAATATACCCTGGTAAAACTTTCACCTCAAGAATCAAATAACTTGAATCTTAACTCAAATACGCCCAAAAATCAAAATACAGGCAGGCTAGAATTTCCGAGAATGATCCAGCAATGCGCAAAAATAAAAGAAATCGTAGCCCAATCAGTTCACCAAATTTATTCGGTTACTAATCTATCTATACATTTGTAAAAGGAAAGGTATGTTTGTCCCTAAAAAGATAGCATTATGCGTGTATCTAATGAGGGAGAGAGAAATCTTCATTCTCGCAATCTCCGATTGGTCAGATTGGATCAATGATTATACACTACAAAGGAGTGCTCAGTTTGCCGAATCTGTCTGGCAAGGTCAAACTCGCTGTGACGTAACCACTGATGCTTACAGAAAGAGTGCGTATGTTTTATTTGGTATTTTCTGTATGCAAAATAGATTTCAAGCAAAATTTAGGTGTTGTGCATCTAAAGATATCGTCTTTATATAGAAGAGAATGAGAACAAATAATTTTGAATTTATAATAAACTAAATTTCAAAATTAAAAAAAATATTTTTCAACATAACTAATTATTCCAAATTTATTTTTTACAAGTCTAGGTTGAAAAAAAATATCTTAACAAAACTGCCAATTAATAAGGATGTAATATTCCAATATACTATCAAATGTAATCTAGAAGTATTGTTTCAATAAATTCACAATTTGAATTTGTATGTGTAAAAAGTACATGTCGATCAAAATATTTTTGTATATAGGAATTGCAATTTTAGATAGTTCGTTACCCAATTTCCATATACAAAAAACTTATTTTTATTTGTAACTTTGAAGTTTGTTGTAATATATGTACTTACTCAATAACTCATGCTGTAAATCTCTTTCATAGTCATTCACTGTAAAACGGTCGTAGCAAACTGCCGAAGAATCTATATTTAACTTGTCTTTTCTTGTGCAGCGATGCACCATAAATCCACTCTTTTCGTATGGTAGAAATCACTTAATCCTTGCCTTTTGGAAAAAAATTAAATATCATGCTTGAGCCTTGCTTTTTAAGAGCTAATTGATTGTTTTTGCACATAGCAACAGCACATATTCTGCCAGGCATCATGAACTAAAATAATGTTTAGGTACCACTGGAGTTGATTATTATCAAACAAGAAGCCTATTTGCTCAGAGAGTAGTGGCCATTCCACTTACTTTCGTGTAAACAAAATCCTCCTTCTTGTGTTTAATCGAATTATTGTTACACACCGTCAACCGTTAACACAACAAGACGAATAAAATATGTATTTGTTTATCTTCGCCAACTCAAACTACATTAAAACTACTGGTCTTCGCCCCATAGTCCTTCTGGCCTCTTTTGTTTTGGTTTTGTAGTCAGGCAGACGAGACATATTTTCACGTATCTGGTGATGTCGGCTATCATCTTTGGCCACTCCCGTATGACCTGATTTTGAGGTGTCATGGTTTCTAGAAATGATCTCTTGTCGGCGTTCTTTGGGTACCACTATTTTCCATGCATCTTTCTATTTATCCAGCTCTGGATATTTAGGTTTCATATGTTTCCTTCAATTCGGAAATCGGGATATTTCAACGCATCAGCATACAATACAATACAATATACGTGTATTTCCACAAATTACAATAGTGCTTAAAAAAATAAATTTGCATATAAGAGAAGTAAACGAAATATTCCACCGAAGTCCGAGCACCAGTTTGGGGCATTAATTGTTGTTATCATTTTCAGATACCACTTATCCTTCAAATTTTCAAATTCATTTGAAAGTTGGCATGTTTCTACATAAAGAGCTTCTTCTGTTTCTTCCGAAACCATTCTGCTGAGCAAATCAGGTGAAATATGGTCTTTGCCTTTTCTATGAAGAATTTCATAGTCATATTGTTGTAATCGTCCAGCCCAACGTGCTTATCGTCGTCTTGGTTCCTTGAGATTGTCCAACCACTTCAACATAGCATGATCTGTTATCACGACGAAACGATATCTCTCCAAAAAGGCTCTGAGCTTTTCAATAGCCTATAGGGCTGCCCATAATTCACGTTCCATAACGGACCAATTCATTTGAGTTCTGGTCAGCTTATCACTCAAGTAATATATGACATATTCTTCATCCCTCTGTTGTTGTGATAGCACGGCTCCAATTGCGTATCCTGAAGCGTCGATCCCGATGGACACTTATGACCATCTGATGATTCCATAACCTCTCAAATTACCATACGGTAAATAAACACTTCCGACGATTTTTACGGAAATAGTGAAATTATGCAGGGAATGAAGCAAAACACCAGAAATTCAGGCTTAGTATAGTTTTCTCCTACTCGAGACAACCAACTTGACCTGAAGGGAAATCTACTTTTTACGGAAGCGGAGATAAAAACAATCGAATTCGATGTCCACCTTTTAATACTAATTAAACAATAAAGAAATTCGGTGCGATTTGAGTGATTTGACGCCAATTATTAGACCAGTTGCATCTTCATGGATCATCCTTTAAGTGGTGAGTTGAACTTTTCGACAATTTACGGTTTACGGAATTCAACAATTGAATTATCTTAGCCAAAATTTTACTCTCCCTTTCTGAACGTAACACGTTTTATCAAACAAAATAGAAAAAAATTAATCTCAGATATATGCGAGGAAGAGAGAATGGCATTTTATATCACCTCAACCGCCTCACTATGGAAGGCAGGAATAAAGAGTATGAAATTTCATATAAACCGAGTGATTAGCAATACACCATCACCCTTCGAGCATTTTTATACATTATTATCAGAAGTAGAGGCAATAATGAATTCACGTCCTCTATCACCTTCATCTTCTGACCCTGAGGATCTCACTCCACCATCGCCTGGACTCAAAATCATCGGGCGTCAGTTAAATTCATGGATGACACCTGTTTTGAAAAGTTTGCCCACCAATAGACTGTGCCTCTATCAGCACTTACAGCAGATGCAGCAGCATCTCTGGACCAGATGAAGCAAGTAGTATATTGCGCAGTTTCAACAGCGAAATAAGCGGAAGAAGAACCACGACAATTTGACCGTTGGTTCATTAGTGTTAGTGAAAGTGGACAATGCACCCCCAATGAAATGGAAAATGAGAAAAATTGTGGAAGTGTTTCGTGGGACAAAATAGCAAGAGTGGCGCTGATAAGAACTTAATCTGGACTTATGAAGCGTTTTTTTTCAAATATGCCCGTTGCCAACAGACTGATATTGTGCGCGTTTTTTGTAATTTGTTAAAACCCACAGACTTTCAAGGGTGGCATGTTTTATATTTTAATTTTTTTCTCATATCCTGTTAACCATCCTAAATGGCCTAAAAAGGCCTTTGACAAAGTTAAATGGTCACAACTATGGAGAGTAATGGGAGAAATGGGGGTACCACCTCACTTGACATCGCTTGTGATGAGCTTATATGGGAATACAAAAAGCTGTGTTCGAGTTGATGCCACGTACTCCAAGGACTTCTTTCTCCTCAACTGTTTAACCTTTACGGAGAATACATAATGAGAAGAGCTTTGGAAAATCGAAACGGGGGCATATCAGTCAATGGACATAGAATCAACAACTTGCGCTTTGCTAACGATACTGTTCTTTTGGCAGAGAACGAAACAGAAATACTTCAACCAATCAATGTCGTCGAAACAGAAAGCAGGAAACTCGGTCTAGAGTTGAATATATCAAAAACCAAAATTATGATTGTCGACCGATCTAACAACAACAGACCAGACTTAAAACAAATAGGTCGTTTTGAGGTGGTTGGAGGAATCAAGAAATTGTATCCAAGCTGGTTTATGTAGCGCTTCTGAAATGACTGGTGAAATTTCTATAAAACCGAAAATCTATAGTTTACACAGATCTGTAACTTTATAGTTCATATAATCGAAAATATGGAAATTTCGGGATACGGTCCGTAAACGTTAAACTAACGGTGAAGCAAATGAACTACTGCAAACTGCATATCTATTTTGTGCGATCAAATCAACCCATCTAAGCTGAGTCTTGTCGTGTTTTGACAGACTTGCTTAGATTTTTTTTTTAAATCAAGCTAATTGCACCTCAAATACCATTTTGTCTTGTACTTCTCCCAACCCTAGTTCTACTCTATCATTATTTGGTTTTGTCTAAGTTTGTAATGCAGTGATTATTTTTTTGTGGAAAGTGGAGTAAAATAAAAACATATTAATTGAAATTATTGTGAACGGTTCAACCAAGAGTCTGGCATTTCAGAAGCAACTCTCCTTTTTTTCACCGCAATTTTTTTATACTCCATGCACAATCCCAGGATAAGAATACCAGATTTTGAATATCACAAATCAGGAGTTAGATGCTAATCAACGACAAAAATCAATGAAAACATGAATAACTCGCCCTTCATTAAAAGCACATGAAGCCTTTGGTTATTCAAGAGAGAATCATAATGTGAAAGCAGATGAATTTGTATACTGGAATGATGTGGGAGGAAGTGGAGAGAAATTACAGTTATTGATTGCATCAAAACAAGCTGGCAATACATCCCATGATAATAAGATACCATTGGTGAAAGAAGTCAAGAAGGCTGGAATTATTAAGAAATAGTTGATGATTGAGTTCATAAATAGATTAAAAAGATTGTCACACACATCAGTAGTAAGATGAGGAGGGTACACTTATCAACTAGGTCAATTTCAAAATAATTTCACACAACATACATAATAACTCCTTTCATTGTAAGAATCACAAGATAGCAGCATTGAATAGTTATGTAAATAGAGCATATGACATCTTATCGACAGACTCCCGAAGCAGGGAAATATCCATAATTGAACAAATAGCCACGATTAACGGTTTTGACCCAGGACTCATTGATAGGCTTGCACAAAGGAAGTTATTGAGATATACTACATATAATGTGTATTTGCCATTCAATGTGAATAATGCTACTCGCTATTAGTCACTAATAACTATGATTCTAGACCAAGATATTTCTCAATGACTTTTAAGGGAAGTATTGTTGCTAGTTTCGTGACTGGAGCGGTACAGAGTTATGTGACAGGAGCTCGTGGGAGGCGGTCAATAATACGAGGAAGGCTACTTTGAGTCTTCTTTATTCGATTTTCAAGCTTTCGGAGAAATTTTCTCCTTCTTCAGGAAGTCTAACATAAAATGGTGAAGGATACAATAATTAGCAAGGCAATGAAACTCAAGAAAACAAGTGAAAAACTCACCGAATGTGAAGGACAATTTCAAAAGGCACCAACACATAACAGAAAATCACACATTATACATATGCTAATAATTGTACACAAGAGATAAAATAAATGTTTAAAATACACAGACGAACTTTCACTACACTAAACATGTTAAAAAAGATAAAATGGTTTAAAACTTGTAAAAGGGGTTAAAATGTTAAAACTGTAAAAGGACGCATATTACAAGTTTAACGGAACAAAGCACAATGAACAAAGGGACTGATAAAAACCAATTGACTTGAATAAAAAGCCTGACAAAATTGAAGACGCGGGAAGCGCATCATACACGATTCAGCGTATTCTTGAATCACATGATGTACAGTTGGTTTTTAGATCAAAGGACACGTTAGGAAATGTTCTATTAAACAATAAGGATAAAGTGCATGTGATGCTCAAACCAGGTCTTTATCAACTTGAGTGTCGATGCGGTAGCAAATATGTAGGCAGAACTAAACGTAATTTCAAGACTTGTTTTTCAGAACATCACAGATGTGAAAGATTTGCTAGGGATGAATCGCTGTTTGCTAAGCATATCATTGACACTGGTCATTATTCTGATTTTTCCAAAAACCACAAAATACTCCACATAGAAAATAACTCGTACATATTAAACAACTTGGAAACATTGGAAATTTGTAGATTACAGAATGATAGTCCTGATGAGGTAATTGATTCACAACTGCAATTTGGTATTAGGATTTTAAAATTATTTTTTGAATAACACCGCCCCTCTGCTACTTGTGTACGAGAAGGTTCACCTATTTTATTTTTATTTTTATTTTTATTGTCATTTATTTTATTTCAATTTATTCATTTTATAATTTTAATCTAAGTGATGGATAGGTGCAATATAGGATGATTGTTCCTTGTTTAATTATAGCTATCTTCACCACCTATAGTTTATTGTTGAGTATATGTTGCTCATAGATGTCATCGGGAATCAATACTTGTCAATGATCGTCAATGTGTAGCCACATAAGCACACTTGGGCTTGTCAGTTCATTTATTTGTTTATATTAGTAATGTGCATTGACATCTAGGCCTATATAATTTTAATTATCTATATTTAACACTTCGTTTGTTGAATGCTGTGTGTAAATGTAAGTGGTCATGGATGTTTTGATTTTTTTATTTGTTTGACGATTCTCGTTTATACAAAGAATGTAAGTACATTTTTATTATCGGGTGATTTGTAATTTAGTAATTTCCTCTTTTTCTTATTTAGTATAGTACCTGAAGATGTTCCCTTAGGATCAAAATCGGTCGTATTTTGAAATATAATTATGGGAATAATTAGACAAAAAAGAAATGTTCTTTTCAACCTCACCAATATATCACCTTCCCAAACATGGACAATGAACAATCATTGTACGGTCTCATAGTCTATTCTCATAGTCTGGATCCGCTGCTTCAATAGACAATTGTACATCATTGAAAGAGCTCTTCTGCTTTTGCCAAACGTTTTCGCGACTCGGCAAAATTGATAGTAGTATCTTGATTTACGTTGTACAAATAGTTGACGAAGCGAGTCAAAGAACCCTTAATAGACCTACGTTTGACCTCATTGACGTCAGACATCGTGAAAATGTTGAAAATTGAATCCAAGTAAAGCAATAGTTTTCAATAAAGTTACACGTGAAAGGTGCCTGGCAAGGCGTGATAAAACACGTAAGAAAAAGTGTACAACTATATTAATACTATCTAAAAAGTGAAAAGAAGTCCGCAATAAAGTACCAGAGGAAGGGGTGTAGTAAGCGTTGCCCTATGTATTTCACCTGATTTTTTTGGGTATTTCGCCACACCCTATCAAAAAACAATCAATTTAGTGGTAATATACCGGATCTTCTATATTACCTGAAAAAAATTCTATCAGTAAACAATAAAACCTAACAATATCAAACGTTTCAAAAGCGAATCTGCTTTCGTCGTCAGTGGAACCTAAAAAAGAAACAATTAATTCAAATTCAAAAATTATTCTACGTTTTTTCAGGATTTCGCAGTAAAAAATTGTGTTTTTTTGTGTTTTTGGCACAAAATGTCACTTTTTTTTTTTTTTTTTTTTTTTTTTTAAAGTCAGATTTTGTTAGTCGTCAGAAAAGTGTCGACGATTTTTAAAGTTTTATAGTATTTTTTATATAAAAGGCTATCATTGCCCTCTTATTCATCTATTTAATACTGCCTTTATATTCATACAGTCATCATTATACAGGGTGGTCAAGTATTGCAAACACGACTCGGACACATTTTTCTCAAATGAAACACCCTGTATATCATTTTTCCGTTTTGAAGATAACATCATTAGCTTCAAAAGAACACCATATATCATACCTTTCTGATAATTGATTTTTTCAGAAATCACCCGCAAATACAAAGTTTTATCATTATTCACTCAGTTTATAAAATTATCTGGCCATCACCACATGACAATATCACGAATGAAAGAAAATATTGATAACTAGTCAAAGCTACTACAAGCATAATCCATTATTTTTCAAGTCAAGTGTCAGTGCAATACTTTAAATTAAAAAGAAAACTTTTGGATACCTTCTTGCTAATAAATATTTTGATGAGTTAGTCTATCTTTCGTTCAATTCTTGATGTTGTCATGACTTTTTGCATGGCCACCTATAGTTTTATAAACAGGGTAATGATTTTTAGTACAATGAGGAGTTTTTGTATTCGCGGGTAATTTCCGAAAAAATGATCGATGAGAGAGGTAAGATGTGGGGTGTTTTTGGAAAGCTAATGATGTTATCTTCAAGGTCAAAATATAATGTACAGGGTGTTCCATTTTGTAAAATTGTGAACAGGTCGTGTTTGCCAAACTTAATTCGCTTAAAAAATGGCCCAACTATGAGTCCTTTTTTAGTTTTGAGTGCTTTTTATACTTTGATCGCCTCTCATACCTTTATTACAAGTTTTAGACCCAACAAAATGATCGTACGAGATGTGAGAAATGATAAGAATTCTCACAGATAGGGTGTTTTTAAAAAAAAAAATACAAGTGTAGTTTGTCACAAACTGTTTGGGACACCCTGTACTATGTCTAAATATAGCTATAACATAGCCTTTTTGACTAACTTTAATGTGAAAAAAATCTATATTCCTCATCATTTTCCCACAATCGTCCACACCATCTTGGTTGCACCATCCTGTCGCTGTATACTTCCTGAAAATTTCACACCAATTGCACGAAGGATAGTCTAGCTATAAAATCGCGAACTTGGCAAGAATGACCCATTTTTGAAGAAATCATGAAAAATGGGTCATTTTTGCTAAGTTCAAGATTTTATATCTAGACTACACTTTGTTCAATTAGTGTCAAATTTTCAGGAAATACATAATTTTTGCCCCTCTTTCGAATGGTTCTAGTCTTTTTTTTTTTTTAAACTGCACAGAAGAAAGTTTTGAAAGGTGTCCTTTTTTTGAACGTGAAAAATGGATGCTAAGAAATTTTTAGGAAAAAATCGCCAGAATACGCTAACTAACAAATGGATTGAAGTTTTCGAATGCACCATCAGTTCTTTTCGCTAAAATCGACAATAAAAGTGTTTTCCATTTGTTAACCAAATTTGGGCACACGCTGTATAACATCGTATCGTCGGCAAAAAGTACAATTTCACTTTTTTTCTGCTGTTTTAACAATATCATTTATATAAAGTGAGAATAATATAGGGCCTTATACAGTTTCTTGTGGAACTCCGTATTTCATATCGATACAACGAGACAAACTATTCTTGAACCTTACACATTGAGATCTCGAACTCAAATATGATGTGAGCCATTTCAAAACAGTTCCAGTGATACTCATATTTTCCATTTTTCTTGACAAGATATTTCTTTTGAAATAGAAGATTTATGAAGAGAAACTTTCGAGGAATACTTTTGAAACAGCCCCTGTAAACTTGAAAGTGTCAAAAACATAGGAGTGCCTTGCCAACGACATGACGGTGGGCATTTTTAACATTTGCACTGGTTTCTTGTTTTTTTTTATGTTAAATACATTTTTTAAAAATATTTTTGGAATAAGATGTTTTCTGGTCCATCGCATTATTTGTGACTTGAAAAAAACTTGAAATTTATTTCCAGCATTTTCTCTTGGGCAAATTACTCTACTGATTTTTTTCTCCTGGGTCTCTATGATGAATAATTGTTCACGAGAACTCGCACCCTGTGGCTGAAAATGAATATCCCTGTAGGTACTTACATATATTATGCGAAATAAAGTTTTGTGAAAAAAGTTTAATGGAGTAAACTTCTAACCAAGACCCTTTTCGGAAACGTTCACAGTAGTATATTTTCAGGAGTTCTGGCTTAAAAAGAGATCATTGAGATCCTCCACCACCATCCCCACTATTAGCGATCCGAGAGTTCTGGCTTAAAAAGAGATCATTGAGACCCCTCAATACCAACCCCACAATTTTCCAAAACTGATCATGTATATATATATATGATCCCCTTCCCATACTCAGTATTCGAGTTGATCAATTGATTCAACGTTGAAGTGAAAGTACAGGGTTATTGATTATAAATGCCCCTCCCCCTCTAACTTTTTAATTTGACGGTTTAGAAAAAGGTGTTCCAAATAAAAGTTTCATGGTTGAAAACGAACTTTTCAAATAACTTGTTTTCACATATACAGGGTGCTCCAAAAAGTCTGGGTGAGGTCGAACTTTCTTATTTCAAATTGATACCCTATTTTTTTATTTGATATTTGGATTCTCCTTTTAACTCTCAACATTTTCTATGTAGCATATCAGATACCTAAGTTTAATGTATAAAAAGATATTTTATATTCATTAATTGAATAATGATAATTTATTGTTGTGAAAATGTCAAATATATCTATGATTTCGAATTATTGACGCCTGTATTGACGAAAATGTCACGTCATCAAGTACTTTTAAAGTGTAAAAGTATCAAAGTATAAATAATTCTGCATTTTATTCAAAAGATTTTTTTTTATATAAGACGTTATTTTATTTTTTGTTCATTTTTTGGGTATCAATTTAAAATCAGAGAAGTTTTGGTATATCCTACACACACAATCACGTCAATACTTCGAAACCATAGATATATTTCACTTTTTATATCAATGAATTAGTATTATTCAATTTATAAAATATCAAATATCTTTTTATACATCAAACTTAGGTATAGGATATGCTTCATAAAAAATGATTAAAATTTGAAGGAAAATCCAAACACCAAATAAAAAAAATAGGGTATCAATTTGAAATAAAAAAGTTAGACCTAGCCCAGACTTTTTGGAACACCATGTATACAGGGTGTCCCAGCAAGGGTGGCCACCGGCCATATCTCAGAAACTACTGGACCTAAAAGTTCGGGAAAAAAAAAATTATCACTAAAGTGGCCACGAGAAAATGCTGGGAAATATTTATAACTTCGAAATTTTTCCGCTAGGGGGCGCAATCAAAGCTTAAATATTAAAATTCGAAATTTCTCCGGAAATTCTCAGATTGAGGTATATCTTTATCAACATGGTTAGAAAACCTAGACAATTTCACGTCTTTTTGGTACAGGGCTCATTGGCGTACCGATCTTCGTGTGAGTAGGGGAAGGTAGTGAAAGTATTATTGTTCAAGTGGCTGTAACTTATAAACGACTTGTCCGATTTTGTTGCGTATAGGCTTGTTTGGAAGATAAATGTGAGTACTTTCGTATATCGTATCCAGTGATGCGTGATTGTCTCCAGAAAAGTTGCTAGAAGGCGTAATTTGAATTAAAAACTGTTATTTTCGTTTCACCTCAAAAATTTGAATGGTACGGTATAATTCTGATAACAGAATCGAAATGAAGATTAAATTTACAAGAAAAAACCTCCAAACCGTAGGTTGATATCTTTTCTCGTTTTCGAGTTATGGCCGAGAAAATGATTTTTGACACTCGAAAAGTTGTTTGTTGTGTAGTTTTATTCAACTTTATAAATGTTCGAATTGTCCTTCATCTTGTAAAATACATTTCTCAATTCTGTGCCTACAAATAGAAACAGCTGTTTCTATTTCAATTGGTGCAATGGAATGTATAGCATTCTCAATCCGCTCAATCATATTTTCTCTTGTGGTGGGACGAGTTTTGTGAATGATGTCCTTGATTCGTCCCCACAAGTAATAGTCCAACACAGTTGAATCGGGGGATCTCGGTGGCCATGGGAACAAACTGCCCCTTCCAATCCAGCGATCTGGATAACGGTTGTTTAAAAAATCACGAACTTTCCGTGCATAATGAGCTGGGCAACCGTCATGTTGGTACCACATGGACATCCTAAGACCAATGGGAACATCTTCTAAAAGTATTTGCAAGTCATTTTCTAAAAAGTTTAAATATGATTCACCATTCAAATGGCCATCAATAATATACGGCCCAATAATTTTGTTTCCTAACACTTCGCACCAGACGTTTACACTCCACCTGTTTTGACGATCCTCTTCCCGCATCCAGTGTGGGTTTTCCCGCGACCAAAAGTGCATGTTATGCAAATTAACATTTCCAGAACTAGAGAAACGGGCTTCATCGGTCCATAAAATTTGGGAGAGGAATTGAGGATGTTCGTTGCACATTTCTCGAAGCCAATAGCAATGGTCTAGTCGCCTGTTGAAATCATCTTCTGATAGAGCTTGGTGTAAGGAAAGATGGTATGGACGAAGTTTGAAGTCTCTTAAAATTCGGAGCACTGAAGAACGACTTAATCCTAGATGGTGGGAAATTTCTCTTGTGCTCAAATGCGGTGAAGCTTCCACGTAAGCGAGAACGTTTATAATATTGTCTTCATGGTTTCTTACCGGACGTCTTCTGATTGGAACTGGATTGAGCTGTACACTTCCCGTTGTTCTTAAACGTATTGCCATTCGCCGAAATACCTTTCTGCTGTAGTGCCTTCGTTCAGGATACCTTGCAGCGTATTCACGTGCCGCAATCGGAGCATTTCCAAAACATTGAAAATATACGGCGAGCATATCAAAAGCCTCGGCATTGGTGTAAGACATTTTAACAGAGAATGTTAAAATGATAATTAAGAGATTGTTATGATTGCAATATCTGTTTCAATTATCTTCATGAAAACCCGCCGATGTTTTTCCACAGCTACCTAGATTTTTTTTCAACCCATCATTGCAATATTTAATACATAATTAGATTGGGATTTATGCTCATCAAAATTTTTTTCATTTATTATGAGTTTTGTTCTATCGAAATAACAAATGAAAACATTAAATTTTACATAATTTGGACTAGTTAATATTATTGAAGCCAAAAAAAAAGCAGGTTGCAATAGAACTACACAACAAACAACTTTTCGAGTGTCAAAAACTCTTTTCTCGGCAATAACTCGAAAACGAAAAAAGATATCCACCTGCGTTTCAAAGGTTTCTTTCTTGTAAATCTAATGTACCTTTTGATGCTCTTATCAGAATTATACCATACCATTTAAATTTTTGCGGTAAAATGAAAAACACTGTTTTTAATTCAAGTTACCCCTTCTAGCAATTTTTCTGTAGACAATCACGCACTACTGGATACAATGTTCGAAAGTACTCACATTTATCTCCTAAACAAGCCTATACGCAACAAAATCGGACAAGTCGTTAATAGGTTACAGCTACTTGAACAATTACACTTTCACTACCTTCCCCTACTCACACGAAGATCGGTACGCCAATGAGCCCTGTACCAAAAAGACGTGAAATTGTCTAGGTTTTCTAACCATGTTGATAAAAATATACCTCAATCTGAGAATTTCCGGAGAAATTTCGAATTTTAATATTTAAGCTTTGATTGCGCCCCCTAGCGGAAAAATTTCGAAGTTATTAATATTTCCCAGCATTTTCTCGTGGCCACTTTAGTGATAATTTTTTTTTTCCTGAACTTTTAGGTCCAGTAGTTTCTGAGATATGGCCGGTGGCCACCCTTGCTGGGACACCCTGTATGTGAAAACAGGTTTTTTAAAAATTTCATTTTCAATCATGAAACTTTTATTTGGAACACTTTTTTCTTAAAAGTCAAATTAAAAAGTTAGATGGGGGGGGCATTTATAATAAATAACTCTGTACAACATGAATACCTCAGTACAAGTTGACAGTTCCAAAAGGGATGGTGTTCTAATTAGTGAGATCAGATACTTTTTAACAAAGTCTAAATCAAAATGGATCAGTCTTGGTTTCTCTTTACAAAAAAATTATGAGACTGTAATTAAACTGGGACAAGCAAGAAGTTATCAACATATAATTATAAATAAGAATCAATGGGTGTCTTTTCTGAAAATTCAAGGCATTATGTTGAGTTATCTGTATTCAAACAAGACTGGCTGGCAGCCGTTTCAAGGTGATGGCTACAAGATTAACTTCGAAGCCATCAATGGTGTGAAGCTCATCAAGATATCTCAAGAAGCAGACAATGAACTGTTTCTGGCTGGCGAGTCTTTCATCGAACTAATCAATTTAGTTAATTTAATAAAATATCGTTTTGATTTATTGATTTATATAAAAAACTATATATGATATTATTTCATCGTTTGATAATCCGAATAGTTTTAATGTTTGCTGTTTATTGGAATTGATGAATTTTTATTCTGATTGTATTTTAGAAGATGTAGAAGAATATGCTTGTACTTCATTTGTAAACAGTTGCATTGAAAATAAATGATTGAATGTATATAGTGACATCAGTGTACATTTTTCTGTAAATCATATCAATATTCTGTTTCAATAATACATTTTGGTAAAAAAATCTGACAAATCGACCTAACAATTTCACATTTGCATGCAAAAAAATTAATAAAAATGTTATCGTACTGCCATATGGTTTTGAATAAAAAGTTATCCCCACCACATTTTCAAATTCTGTATTTATTCTCATAGATACAGGTTAATATGATCAATTCATCCAACCACAAT
Organism: Orchestes rusci; assembly: GCA_958502075.1. Taxonomy (NCBI): domain Eukaryota; kingdom Metazoa; phylum Arthropoda; class Insecta; order Coleoptera; family Curculionidae; genus Orchestes; species Orchestes rusci. The sequence continues at coordinate 46,958,130 of OY293303.1, read as the reverse complement.
ACATTCAACATGTCATACTATATACTTGAAAAACATAAAATTTTTGAAGTTGAAAAGCTGTCCAAAACATTCAGAGATTTGGAGTTTAATGCTATACATGAAGCTAACTTTGAGATGAGGAAATGGTATTCTGAAGAAGAGTGTCAACATCTGACAAAACGATACCCAAAAGCAGGTGAAGCATGTGATTTGTACTTGGAGACATTAGACATAAGAAGCTTTGTTGAGACAATGAAGAAAATGCAACTAATGAATTTTTTGAGAGATGTGGAGAAATTTATTACTGTAAATATATATAAAGAACTATTTGAATTTAAATTAAAGAAAAAATCATAAAAAAATCTTTGTGTCTTATTCAGTCATTAAACAATTTTTGTATAAATAAAAAACATTAGTAAGTGCACACATTGATGGTGTCAAGGAATGGTGAAAGCAACGTGGTTCTTTCATAGGTAAAGCAGGATTTTCATCAAGTTCTATTACTGGTTTGAGTGAATATTTTCTAATATACCAAGCTTTTTCTTTTCCTTTCACGTAAACATGATCCACATTCTGCGAGTTACATCCCCAATTCTTGCAACCTAGACAAGTAAAACGTCGACTCAGCACTCCAACCATATAAAACCAAACGGAGCCTCTCGCACGAGATCAGCAGTTCAGCACGAATTCAGACGTAAAGATATTCAGATCAAATCTAATGTTCATCAGTTCCATATTTAATCAATGTATTTGTTAGCTTGTCGAAATAAATAGTTTTTTAAAAACCCACCGCTTAGCTACGGCGAGTTAACTGGCGCAGTCGTTCGGATAATTTTCCTAAGAAAATTGGAAAAACGGATCTTCGTGAGATCGTGTTTATAGTGAATTTCGGGACTAATAGACATCTATTGGACTAACCGGAGTGAACCATAAATCTAGTTAAGTTAATTAAGTGTTTGTTGAACAATTTGGAGCGGCTATCAAGAAATCGATAAACCCATCCATCGTGGACCAAATTTGGACAATAATCGAATTTTCAATCAATATTGGAAATTGCGAGTACTGGACCTTTCGGAGTGGAGAAACATTGCCAACCAGAACCAGTCACCTCATAAGATGATAAGCAAGATAATGTTTTCAATGTAAGTGCAATTTTGTTATGCATGTGCAATTTTATGATTTTTAATGTCGAATATTGATGACATAACGGAAGAATTACAAAAAGTAAACATTTCTTCGAATAGTGAAGACAAGAATAATTTAACGAAACTGAGTGAACAATTTTTTGAATTAATAGACAAAACTGATCTGAACCAATCAATACTAAAAATACAACAGAACTTATCCAATAATCAAAGCACAATGTTTAAATCTGAATATCTGAATTGTATTCCAAATTTTGACGGAAACCCAAATGAATTAAACCGTTATTTGGCTATTTGTCAAAGTATCATTGACAATTTCTATAACCGCACTGAACCGAATAACTTCCAAAATGTCTTTTTATTAAATTCAATAATTGGAAAACTAAATGGAAATGCCAAAGTAGTATTGGGAACCCAGAACGTCACTACCTGGGAGGAATTAAAAAACATATTAAATAGACATTTTGCCGATCAACGTGACGAAGCATGCTTAAATCGCGACCTCGTTATGCTAAGACAAACGAATGAAAAACCAGGAGAATTTTATGATAAAGTTATGCATATCTTGAATTTGCTATGTTCGTATGTAGATATTCATGAAGTGAATAATGATGCGAAAAATTTGAAAAGGAACCTATATAATGATTTAGCTCTAAAAACGTTTTTAAGTGGATTAAAAGAACCACTTGGTACAACGATCCGTTGTATGCGACCAAAAGATTTACCAGAGGCTCTTCAATTTGTAGTTTCAGAAAATAATACACATTATTTTCAACATTTGAATAGACCACAGTTTAATAACAATCCTCCTAATAGATCAAATCACAATTATAATAATAACAATAATAGATTCAATAATAATCGAAGATTTGAAAATAACTATGGTAATAATTTTAATTATTCCAAACCTAATTTCGGAAATTTCCAATTTCAAAATGGAAATCGATTTGGAAACCAGAACCCATTTAATAGACAACAGTCAAATGTTTTTCGAAGTGATCCAAACAAGCAACTTCCAAAGCCTACTCCTATGAGTGGTATCTCTACTCAAACATTCCATAAACAACCATCTCAAATCAACCGATCACAAAACAACAGACCCTTCCAAAAATATAATCATTTCCAAAACAATCAACCGAAAAATTTCATAAGTGAAGAATTGTTTAATACTCAAGCTTACAATGAAGAAGCAATACATTTAAATAATGCTATACCAAGCACATCTCGTCAAGAAACTAATGCATTCCATGAACCACAAGTTCTACATCCTGATTATGAAGCAAATTTTCAACAGGACAGAGGACCCTTAGACGCAACGTAGTTGGAAACACAATATCCTTTAATAATGCAGCGTTGAATAATAGCGAACTGCCTTACATTATTTTACCTGAAAATAATGTCAAACTTTTAATCGATAGTGGATCAACTAAGTCATTTATCGACCCTAATTTCGTATTTAAACATTATCCTAATAACGTATTTGACGACCCATTTATTGTAAATACTGTCTTCCAGTCGTCAGCCCATAAGTATAGTGCTTTAATACCTACTTCAGAAATCTTTAAGATTCCCCATGAGAAAAAAATGAAATTTCATCTGTTCAAGTTTCATAATATTTTCGACGGACTAATAGGCCTCGATAACCTGAAAGAATTACAAATCAATATTGATTTCCAAAAAAGTATGTTAATAACCCCTCATGCAAGAATACCTTTGAAATTTCAGAAAATAAATAATCAAATACATAACATAGTTATTTCTGCAAGAACAGAACAGGTCATAAGAATAAAAACCAATATTCAAAACGGTGATATCTTGATACCTTATACAAAACTGCTTAATTGTGAAATTCCTAACTGCTTAAGTACAGCAAAAGATGGTTATGCGTTAACCACAATAATAAACAACACAAATCACCCTATTACACTCGATACATCAAATGCTTTTCAAGTCGAATCATTTAATGAAAATGAAATTGAAGAAATTAATATGAATAATGTAAATTCCATTTCATTGAATGAAAAACCATTATTTGATCCCAGTTTATTGAGAACAGACCATTTAGACGTTGAGGAAAGACATATGATTATAAATCTTTGTAAAGACTTTTCTGACATATTTTATAGAGAAAATATGCCTTTATCATTCACCAATGAAATAAAACACTCAATCAACACCAAAGATGAACTCCCTGTTTACACAAAGTCTTATAGACACCCATTTATTTACAAAAACGAAGTCCAATCACAAATCCAGAGAATGCTCGAACAAAAAATAATTCAACACAGTAATTCACCGTGGAGCGCACCAATTTGGGTGGTACCCAAGAAACTCGATGCTTTCGGGAAACCAAAATTTCGTGTTGTTATCGATTTTAGAAAACTAAATGAGAAAACGATTGACGATAAGTATCCCTTACCGAATATAACCGACTTATTGGACAAATTGGGAAAGTGTCATTATTTTACGAACCTCGACCTTGCGAGTGGTTTTCACCAGATCGAGATGAATAAAAGAGATATACAAAAAACAGCATTCAGTACGGAAAATGGTCATTTCGAATTTACACGCATGCCATTCGGATTAAAAAACGCACCGGCAACTTTCCAACGCATAATGGACAATATCTTACGTGGAATCCAAAATGAGAAATGCTTAGTGTATTTAGACGATATTATAATTTTCTCTACATCACTACAAGAGCATATCGAAAGTCTCCGTTCAGTCTTCGAAAGACTCAGAAAATCAAATTTCAAGATCCAACTAGACGAAAGTGAATTTCTCAGACACGAAGTCGCTTATCTTGGTCATATTGTCACACCGGACGGTGTTCGTCCAAATCCAGAAAAAATCAAAGCGATAAAAAATTACCCAATACCCAAAATCACGAAAGAAATAAAAGGATTTTTAGGTTTGTTAGGTTACTATCGTAAATTCATTGACAGTTTTGCAAAATTAACAAAACCAATGACCAGCTGTTTAAAAAAAGGTGCAAAAATAATTCACGACAAAGAATTTACGGATTGTTTTGAAAAATGTAAAAATATACTCTCAAATCAACCTTTACTGCAATATCCGGACTTTTCAAAAGAATTTAATCTCACATGCGACGCGAGTAATGTAGCAATTGGAGCCGTACTTTCGCAAGGAAAAATAGGCGAAGACCTTCCAATCGCATATGCTTCTAGAACCTTAAACAAATCAGAATTAAACTATTCCACGATTGAAAAAGAATGTCTAGGTCTTGTATGGGCTACAAAATATTTTAGACCATACTTGTATGGCAGAAAATTCAATATTATCACTGACCATAAGCCTCTGCAATGATTATTCAATTTAAAAGACCCTGCTTCTAGATTATTAAGATGGCGTATAAAACTTGAAGAATACGACTATAAAATAATATACAAGAAAGGTAAACTTGACACGAATGCAGATGCATTAAGCAGAGTGGAAATTCACACAAAGGAAACAACTGATGGCGACATTTCAAACCTCATCGAATATATTAACGAATTTAATGAAAAAATAGAAAACCCCAATAACGATGACAATGATCTTTTATCAACACAAGTAATTCCCGACGATAATATGTCACAAGAAGCTATTGAAAATAATTCAGATAATAACACTGTTCATACTAACAATGAGCAGGACCCTATCGTAGGAATCCCCATTTTAGAAACCACCCCTGTTAATTTCGGAGCAAACCAAATACTCATAACTAAAGTTTTACACTCACCTGTAAAATCAAGAAGAATTATTCTTTTTGAACAAAAACGTAGATTTTTAGTACAACTTTCTGAAAATAACTTCGAAACAGACTTAATGAACTTTATACGAGAATATGTGGTACCCGAGAAACAATACTTCCTTTATTTCAAAAACCCTGATGAATGCTTCGAGCCTTTTTGCGAAATAGTCCGCAAAAACTTCAGATGGCCCTCTTTAAAATTCAAACGATGTCTCAAAAAATCAATCGACGTGGTAGATAAAAATGATATACCAGAATTAATCAAAAATTACCACGAAAGTAAAACCAACCACCGAGGAATCGACGAGACAGAACAAAGACTCAAGGACAAATATTACTGGCCTAATCTTAAGAAATCAGTTCAAACATACATCAATCACTGCGAAATTTGCCAACGGAGTAAATACGAAAGAAATCCAATCCAGATGGAAATGAACGTCACACCTACGGCAACCAAACCCTTCGAAACCCTTCATGTAGATACATATACCCTAGAAAAATCAAAGTTCCTAACCATCATTGATAGTTTTTCTAAGTATGCTCAAGCATACCCTCTAATCTCTACAACCGCCCCTGACATCGCAGATAACCTTATAACTTTCTTCACCCATCATGGTGTACCAAGAAAAATAATTGCGGATAACGGAACAGAGTTCAAGAATGTTGTAGTTACCGAGTTATTACAACTACATAAAGTAGATATTCACTTCTGCTCACCTAATCATCCACAATCAAATGGACTCGTAGAACGATTACATTCGACCCTATCGGAACACATACAATTACTAAATAATCAAGGTTATTATCAAACATCGATTAACCAGAAAATCAAATATGCAATCTTAGCATATAACCACACAATACATTCGTCAACAAAAATGAAGCCGATAGACATAATAAATGGACACATTAGCTCGAACGATCCCTTTAATCTTAAACTAGATCAATTATTCTTATCAGATTACATACAAGAACATAGGGACCGAACTAAATTACTTTACTCAAAATTAAATGAAAAGCTCATTGACCAAAAAGAGAAACTTATTGCTAAGTTGAACGAAAACCGTGATAAACCCGAATTCTTTTACCCCCAACAAGAATCGTATTTGAAGAAAAACACTAGTCGACAAAAGCTAGGTGAAAGATTTACGCCTATTACGATCAACACAGTAGACCCAGCAATGAAAACTGTAACCACCGAAAATTTAGGTAAAATCCACATGGATAACCTGAAGCGACCCTTGAAGAATACTTATACTTTTAAAAATAAATAAAATAAGTATTCACAATAATATATACTATAATTAATTATTAATCCCCGCTTTCGCTTATAACGCATAGTATTTACTTTCAGCTTAATCGCACTCGCTTCCGGAACGGATGAACGCATAGAAATAAGAAAACTAGATGATAATCCAGGTATCATACCCGTAGATTTAGGACACGCAAAAGTAATTGACTATGTACATACAATGATACATTTCTTTGATCTTAACCCTATAGTAATAGAAATAGAAAAGTTAAGAATCAAAACAACAAATTTGATAACAACAATCAACAATGATAACGCTTATAGCGAAGACGCATCAAATTATGTCAAACTACTCAAAATAACCCGAGATCGAGTCGAAACTAAAATCCGAGAAATATTACCCCAACCAAATAGACAGAAACAAGGACTTATAAACGGAATAGGTTCAATTTTCAAATCTGTCACTGGAAACTTAGACGCCTCAGACGGAGAGCGCTACGAAAAACTAATTCAAGAATTGCAAAACAACCAAATCAAGTTAAGATCATCAATCAGCAATCAATACTCGCTATCACTCTCAGTCATAGAAAAATTCAATGATACCATCAAACAAATAAACCATAACGAGAAAGTTTTGGAGAATAAACTAAATCAAATAGCTTTGATTGTAGGAAAAGTAACTAATTTTCAAAACTCTCTATACGTTAAAGATATTTTAAATCAATTAATCAACATCTATGAAATAATTGATTCCATTCTACAAGACATAGAAAATTCACAAACATTCTCAAAATTGAAGATTATGCATCCAAGCATAATAAAAGTTGAGGACCTTTTCTCTGAGTTGAATAAACTTAAAATTAAACTTGGTCCAGAACAAATGCCCATTCCTCTAACTCTAGAAAACACTCCCATTTTTGAGAAGCTCATAAAAATAGAATCATTCGTATGGAATAACAAAATCACTTATATTTTGCAAATTCCAATCACTCAATCAGAAACCTTTGAATATTTTCATATTCACTCAATCCCAGTCTATCACAAAAATATGTTTAAAGTGGTTCTTCCGAACAATAAATATTTGATAAAAAACAAATTGCACTTTGCATATTATGAAAACAAATGCCAAGAAGTCCAGCAAGATCTCCATTTATGCGATATTGCCGACCTCAAGGAAACTCAAGATGACAGCCCTTGTATGATACAACTACTCGAATCCAAACCCAACAAATCAAATTGTAAACAAACCGAAGTCAAAATTAGCCAACCAATAATCCATCAACTGGATCAGACAAATCAGTGGATATTGGTATTCCCGAACAAAAGTTCAGTACAACTGAAATGCTACAATCAAGAAGAAGTCCAAAGTTTGATTGGAACCTTCCTCACAACAATTCCAAATAAGTGTCAGATCATCACCAATCTGAAACTAATCATCAATGACCAGCAAACCATCGAGACCAATGATCAACCAATATTATTTCCCGATTTTGACAATACCATCACCAAACTTCCAATTTTAAATCTCACTACTCACTTGGACGATTTGAAGCTAGATGACCTTCATAAACTGAAGAACGAAGCCCTAGAAAATAATCCCCAATTGACTTTTAGTGATATTTCAACAGCACCCAGTATTTGGACCATTCTAATATATTTTGCAGTCCTTTGCTGTTGTACCTATTTTGCCTACAAGAAGTTCTCCCAACTGAGAAGAAGAAAACTCACAATTCCGGGAGAAGACATTCAACTACCCCTATATTTGAATCCTAAGGAGGGAGGAGTTACATCCCCAATTCCTGCAACCTAGACAAGTAAAACGTCGACTCAGCACTCCAACCATATAAAACCAAACGGAGCCTCTCGCACGAGATCAGCAGTTCAGCACGAATTCAGACGTAAAGATATTCAGATCAAATCTAATGTTCATCAGTTCCATATTTAATCAATGTATTTGTTAGCTTGTCGAAATAAATAGTTTTTTAAAAACCCACCGCTTAGCTACGGCGAGTTAACTTGCGTTATATTTTTTACAATGTCGGAAAACTTATGCATTTGAGGCGAATCCTTCATCCCACAAAATACCATGATGATTCTTCATTAACCAATTTGCTTGTTTATATAGTTCAGGACATAAATATTTAATAGTAAAGGGAGGCTTAAATATGTAATGACATATTTTAGTTCAATCATAGGCTTCCATTTCTTTTGGTATAAATTTGTTGTTTTCAATCATAAACCCTTGCACATCCAAAACTAGTAAATTCATATTTCTAGTTTTGAAAATCTATTCATCATTTGTTTTTTACACTATGAAGTTGAATTAGTCTCTTTAATTCTTCCAATCTTCTCAAATAATTTGACAAACGAAGCTCCAATTCTGAGGACATACTCATTCACATTTTCAGATAGAGATAGTTTTTATATTGTTTCAGAAAGCATGCGCATTATTTTTGTTAATGGATTATAGCTAAATACTTTATCATGTAAAATAAGACAGTATACTGATGTATCTTTCTTTGTGTTGGAATCTGTTTCGAATTCTACTCTCATAACAACAGTTCCAGTTTGAAGTGTTTCTTTCTGATGGGAGCAATCAATGTGTGTGATTGGACATTTGTTTTCAAATTCTATGGGGCTGAAAATTGGTTCATTTTGTAAATCATAGTAGGATTTTTTAAAGTTTGCAAACATTTCATAAAGTGCCGAAAATTTGTTATCTGTGCAATTTAAATAAAGATCATGGTATGGATATCTTTTAGAATTTAAAAATACTCTGATATTTGTTAAATCAATGTTGTCAAATTGACTTATATCTTTTGTAACCAATCCTTTTCTATTCTCTTGAAAACCAATAATTATATGACGAGGTGCTTCAAGTTTGCTACTGGTTTTTACAGGCCATGAATGACGAGATGCTTCAGGCAATGGAGAATATTCCACAATTTCCCAATTACAAAATCCAACCAATAAATATTTATTTGTTTCAAGAATTTTTGTTAAATTTAGCTGTTGCGGTATATCGACTTGAATATGTGGTATTTTCCAATAAATTTTATCTAAGTTGATCTTCGGATTTTCCACCTAGTTATTGGAGGTTGAACATCATCAATAAATATTACAGCATCCAAGTCATTACTTGCTCTAATCAAAACTAATTCTTGCTTCATATTCAAAATAATTTTCTTATAGTCTTCGAAAAAACCCATTAACATTTTACGAGGTATAGATACATTAAATTTTCCTGAATCATCATCCACTATTTTTTTTTTTTTTATCTTCTCTGTTTGGAAACCAACCATCATTTTGTAGCTTCAAACTTTCATTGGTGTTATATGAGAGATATCCTTTCAACGTTGAAACCAATCCGACATTTCTCACGGAATCTATAGTAACTCCATTGAGTTCATAACGGATTTCTCTGAACAGATATGCAATCTCATTGTTGATAAATCTTTTTGTGTGGACTTCCTCATCATTTGCTAATCGACCCTCAATATAAAGATGACTTTCTGAAGGTAAAGTGTAGATATCCAATTCTTGAACAGGTATTCGAATTTCATCGTTGTATTCAAATCTTGAAAAGACGAATGGTTGGTATGAATGCAATTCAAAGCTTATGATTGAATTGTCTATATACAATTTTTCATTAACATTCAGTACATCCATTTTTTCAATAGTAGAAATCTACGATTTTCCAATGTTAACTTGGTAAAGTTTGGTTTTGAACTAGTTTGATTTGATGAATTATTCTCTTTTATATGAGGTATTGAATGAGGATGATAATTATATTCAATTACCATGCTTATATGTTTTTAATATTTCAAATGTAATCGGTATTCTTTATTATCATCTAAAAATATTGGAGGATTAAAATCCGCCGATTAAACAGAATCATTCCCTGTTATTGTAATTGTTGAAGTCATGACAAAATCAATTCTCAAACTATCATATTTTTAATTAGATCATATTATTATATAGAAAGGATATCGCCAATCGACCACAATTGTTTGTATTATATTTTTGTATAGCTTCATGAGAATACCAAATTTGTACTTTTCCGCACGTATTCAAATATGTTACAAGTTCAGTAGGAGGTTTCAGGCTTCCATAACTATAAACGTATAAAACTCTAAACTAGTATAAAACCCGAAACTGGTAGTCACGTGATAAATATTTGAATAAACAGTAGGAATTTGTGAGATTGAAGACTTTTTTTCCACATCATTTTTTCAAAAATGAACTCACATCAGTTATCATTTCTTTACTATAAAACTTTATTTTCTTTTTTGATATATGCAGTCCAATGTGTTCCTCGATTTTTCATACTGTCTAGATTTAATATACCACACCCATTTATTGAACATTTTTTAGGAATATTATCTCGCGTAAAAACACCCCTGAAATGCGGAATTTTCAACACTTTAACAAATTTTATTATGTCTATATTAGAAAGAGCTCTTTGTGGCAGTTTTATTTCGACTTTTTTTTTCTGTTTATTTTACCACCTTTATATTGTTTTATAAATAATCCAGCTCCCTTGGTAAGCTTTTCCATCGCTTTATGGTGTCTTTGTAATTCTTCAAGCTGTTCCTTGGATACTTTAATGTCATTAACAGCTTTAGCTATACCAGCTGCACCACCGCCCAAAGCTCCTAGTGCACCCAAAATTGGAAGCAATAAAGGTAAAAATCCACCAATCTTTTCAGATGTTTTGATTATTCGTTTCTTCTTCTTTCTATCAGTTTGCTAAATTCCCATCCCAAGCTTACGTTTTCCTTTCATTAACCCTTTTACTGTTATTGCAGCAATTTTTTTACGAATGGATGAATCCTTTGCTTTTACTCTTTGCCAAGCTTTATTTTCCAAAATACTATCAGCTACGTGTCGTTGAGGTAAATCGCTAGTTTTAGAATATGCTATGTCGTGTTCTTTACAAGCTGCATCCAATGGATTGATGCCGAGATCACCTCTATTCAACCATTCTTTTAAATTTGTACCTGGGCCACAAAACTGATAGCCTGGTAAATGGAGCTAAATTGGAAGTCTATCCATAAGACGATTGATCAATCCCTGACCTTTCTTTTTTGCAATATCTAGATGTAATACACTTTGGTGAAGAATGAACAAGCATTTTATACTCATGAAGGATCAGCTTTGATTAATAAATTTTGTGATTATACTTACTATTTATCCAGTTTTATATCGAAGAAAAGTGGAACCAATAATTCAAATCTCATTACAAGTATTATTCAAAAATCAATCTCACTAAACTACTTTGTTTAGTTTTTAACAAATACTGTTTTAATATGATCACCTTTCTTTTCTCTAACAAATTTAATAATTTTGACAGTCACGAACCCCCTCTTCATGCTTCTTCAATTTTGATTTTACTCGGAGGATAATTGATCAATTTTTTCAATACACATTTCTTTGTCCATGGCTGCATCCACTGCTTCTGCCATGATAGTATCTGTTTCTTTTTGGAAATGTAGAAAATCGTTGGATACATCTGTTATACCTTGAACATCAGCTATGGGATTTTCACTGACGTCACACATGTTCTACTGTCAATTTGTTTTACAATGATCATAAGCCCATTCTTATATACGAATATATACGCTTACCAATCTGAAAACTAGTTAAATTAAAAAAAGCAGTTGTGAGATCTCTTCGCTCTCTTCAGTATCATTATAGACCTATTATCTCAGTATTCTATGATCAGTAACATTGTTGATTAGCACAGAGCAGGTTGTGTCAATCAATTCTTAAGCTTTGTGAAAATGTTTGAATGTAGTAGCTGCGATAAAACATCTAATCACAAAACAAATATGTATCAACACAAAAAATCTTCAATCAGTTGTCAACAATCGAATTCAGACTCCATGGCAACGAAGAGAAAAAGAAGAGAGAAAGATCAGATGATGATGTATACTTCCTTTAAAAAAGTGCAATAAAATTGATAACACCTCCAAAATTAATGAGCTGTTTTTAAAACGGTGTAATGATTGTAATATGTGGTTCCAGGAAAAGAAATCAAGTGGACATCAACGTTCAAAAATACATGAAGATTGGGTAATGAAAAAAAATTTCAATGATGTGAAAATTGAGTATTCTGCATTCAAAAACAGAATTAAAACATATATTTGGTCTCCAACCAAGAATTTTGCGATATTAGATGAATTTTTTGATGATGTAGAGCCGAAATTTATCAATTTGGTTAATCTAGACTTGATTAGTAATAACTCTCTTAAAATAAATTTGGAATTATTCGCAAAATTTCTACTTCAATCCAAGGAAATGGAAGAAATCAAATCATTCAATACACAAAATATAGTAATTGTCTTATCGAGTAATTTTAAAAACATTTTTGAGCAGTTTTGTGAAATAATAAATAAAAGGTTCAATATTTGCTGAAAATGGATCAGGTTGGGTGTTGTTGAAAATCATGCATTTGGAAGTGAACGTTAATAAGTGCAATGTTACCAGAGCTTCTTCTCTCATTCCACTTCCCAAGACATTAACTAACAAAAAAGCAATTATCAATGTTCGAAATAATAATGAATATTGTTTTGTATGGAGTGTGACTAGTGCAATCTTTCCAGCTGTCAATAATGTTGAGAAAACATCATCATATGATACATTTTTTAATAAATTCAATTTTGATGGTATAAAATTTCCTGTGAAGTTGAAAGATATTTCAAAGTTTGAATGTCAAAATGATATCTCAATCAATGTGTATGGATTGGAAACTTTGTACAACAATGGTAAATCAAAATATGAAGTAGTCCTTTATACTAACCACAAAAAATCAAAACATGTAAACCTACTTTTGATAACTGATGGAAAAAATAGTCAATATTGTCGGATAAAAAATATGTCACGATTATTATTCTCTCAAATTAACAAGTCATTTTTCAAAATATTTTTGTGATGGATGTTTAATATGTTTTACCTCACAAACAAAACTTGATTTACATGAAAAAAATGGATGTGATCATATAGTAACAAAACTTCGTAGCAAAATGTTAAAAACTAATAAGTTTGGTGAAAATATTCCTGAAAATGTTGTTCAGTTTGAAAACTATCAAAAGCAGTTGAAAATTCCATTTGTAATCTATGCAGACTTTGAATGTTTCTTAAAACCTTTGGATCAAAATCAGCCTGAAAATAATCTACAGTCATATACTATAGATACTTTTAAGCATGAACCATACGCTTTCGCATACTTTATCAAATGTTCTTATGATGAATCTTTATCCATAATAGATTCGTATTTTGGTAATTTGATGCAGCTGCAGAATTTTGTAATCATGTTCATAGAATTTACAATGATTATTTAAAAAAAAATCTACCAATGAATTTATCTATAGAAGAAGAGCTTGCTTTCGAGAATAGTGTGATTTGTCACATCTGTAAAGAATTTTTCAAACCTGAGAAAGTAAAAGCTAGAGATCATTGTCATTTGACAGGAAAGTTTAGAGGTGCTGCACATGCAAATACATGTAATTTGAATTTTCAAATCCCAAACTTTATTCCAATATTTTTTCATAACTTGAATTATGATCTTCACAAGTATATCAAAATGCTTTGTGATGAAAAAAGTGCAATTGAATGTATCGCTCAAACCAAAGAAAAGTATATTTTCTTTTCCAAATCAATTTAAGTTGATAGGAAAATTGTAAATAAGACAGAAAAAAATATTTATATGAAACTCAGTTTCCTAGATTCATTTCGCTTTGTAAATTCTTCGTTGGGAAAATTGGGGGAAAGTTTGGAACCATCTCAATGCATTGAAATTAAAAAATATTTTGATGATACAACACAATTTGATGAAATTCGAAAAAACGGTGTTTACCCTTATTCTTATGTGAATTCGATGGAAAAATTATTCGAAACCAAACTCCCCAATATCGATGATTTTTATGACACCCTCAGGAATGAACCTATCAGTGTTAAAGATCATGCAAGAGCAAAGAATATTTGGAAATTATTCAATTGTCAAAATATGGTGTACTTATTATCAGATGTTCTCATACTAACTGATTTTTTTGAAGCTTTTCGAAATGTTTCTCTAGATTTCTACAATTTGGATCCAACTCAATATTATACTGCTCCAGGTTTAAGTTGGGATGCAATGATACGCAAAACAGGTGTAAAATTGGAGCTATCAACCGATATTGATATGACTTATTTTTTCAAAAAAGTATAAGAGGTGGTCATTGCAGTGTTAGGAAAGCTGAGGCTAATAATCCTTTTCTTCCAAATTTTGATTCATCATTACCGGAATCGTATATAATGTATTTAGATGCAACAAAATTGTATGGTCATAGTATGAGTCAATACCTTCCTGTCGGTGAATTTTCTTGGTTGACAAGAAATGAAATTGATGCACTTGACTATAAAAATATTCCACACAATTCAGAATATGGGTATGTTTTTGAAGAAGATATGAAATACAGTAAAAATTTACATTATAAACATAATGAGCTCCCATTTTTACCTGAGAATGTGTGTGCACCTGGTTCAAAACAAAAAAAAATTGATTTGTAATTTAAATGATGAGGAAAAATATATCATTCATTATCAGAGTCTTCAAAGAGCATTAAAAAATGGACTTCAATTACAAAAAAATTCATAGAGTAGTGAAATTTGAACAATCTCCTTTTCTTAAACCTTATATTGACTTAAACACCACAATGAGAAATCAGTCTAAAAACAAACTTGAAAAAGATTTTTACAAATTATATAATAATGCAATATATGGAAAATATTGAAAAACGAACAGATGTGAAATTGATAACACATTGGGAAAATATTGGAAAAAACCAAGGTGCAGAAACGTTAATTCCAAACCAAATTTTAAAAACTGTCGAGCTTTAACTGATAATTTTGTTGCTATTCAAATGGAGCGAGTACAAATTACATACAATAAACCAATATATGTTGGTTTTTCTGTTCTGGAATTATCAAAAACGGTTATTTATGATTTTTACTATGATCACATAAAATCCAAATATGGATTGTAATTTTGTTATACACAGATACAGATAGTTTAATTTTATATATAAAAAATAATAATTTTTATAAGGATATGCAAGAAAATTTAGATAGATTTGATACTTCAAATTATAATGAAAACAATATACATAATATTTCAAATAATGTATCTATTGTTGAAAAAATGAAAGAATAATTTGCTGGGAAACCAATTACGAGTTTTTATGGGACTGGTACAAAAGCTTATTGTGTGAATTTTGAAGATAAGTCTGAAAAAAAGGCAAAAGGTGTGAAAAAATGTGTAATTCAAAATTCTATCACCAAAGAAGATTACAGGGATGTGGTTGTAAATTCAACAATCAAATTTAGAAATATAAATGTTTTAACATCAAAAATGCATGATGTATCTACACAATTAAAAAACAAAGTTGCATTGTCTTACAAAGATGATAAACGTTATATAATTCCAGATCATTTTCGAACTTAAGCTTGGGAAATAAAGATATAAAGATATTGGATGAAAAGTTGCATAATGAAAATGATGAAATAAATTCTGTATCTGAAATGTTGCGAGAATTAGTTGTTAATTCATATAAATTGTAAAGAATCATGGTACATAATACATACATAATAAAGAATCATGGTACATAATATATGCAAAAGTGGATGGATGGTATATAAAAGTGTTTGATAGACTCAATAACTGACCAGTTTAAAAAGTATGATGGTGACAGCAGGTCTTCCAACAGGATTATTGTTCCTGAGTGCTTTTTTAAACAATACATTGTTTATACAAGTTGATTTAAATATAGAAGAGACATTCATTTGTGTTTTATCCAATCATAACGACTCTTGGCCATCAAATTGGAAAAGATTAACATCCAATAATAGCCTGTATAGTTATAACTTCATTGAATTAGTCAAAGATGTATCATTTTTGGAATATAAATGAAGACTTCACTTTGTAGATAGAAATTTTGTATCAACAGACTGGAATGTACTTTTTGATTCACATATTTGTGAAAACTATGTGGAATAAGTATTTAGTTGTATGCATCTCTATCATTTATAGAAATAAACAAATAACTTATTAATTTTCAAGTGTTTTATTCAATAACAATACATTATTTTTGAAAATCCATGAGTTGTGAGTATTATCTATACCTAACCATTCAAGATAAATTTCATCTCCTTTTCTTCGTAATATTTTTTCTACTAAATAAACATCTGGATGTTTGACTTTTTGCAATTCCTCATTATAAAATCCGCCTTGTATTTCCATACCTTTATTATCTTTTTAGATATATGAAGTGGGATTTGAAATTTTGACTTTTTTAATTATAAATATCTCATTTGACCAATAAGGCGTATACCCCTTTGAAAAGACTTCTCGAAACTTGCTGATCCTCACAAAATCCCCTTCTTTGAATTTTGAAACACCTGTCTTTATATGACGATAAACTTTTGATAAAGCTGCTTTTCATTTTTTTTTGTTCCTTGTATAGGTTTCATTTCAATAACAGAATGTTTGGTATTGTTATAGTCTTTCACTATGTCTGGTAATATTTTTGACCATTTATGATTTCCTTGAAGACAGAATTCTCTCCAAATTCTGTTTTTTATGTTCTATTCATCCCTTCTACAACACTCGCCTTGATATTGGAAAATGTGCTGTAATTATTGATTTTAAATTTTTTCATCACAGTTTGAAAGTCTGTATTGTAAACTTCTTTTCCTTGATCTGTTTGTATATTTTTAGGAGGTACATCCACATTATTCAAAATAGTTTTCATAGCTGCAGTTACATCTTTTGCTGTCTTTGATTTTACAGGAATTGCCCACACAAATTTTGAAAACACATTTATCAATACTGAAATATATTTATATCCCGAATTCACTTTTGAATAAGGTAGCACTTCTACGAAATCCGCCTGATAAAGATCATTGATTCCTTTCACGATAACGAATCTTCTTAAAAAATGTTTTCTAGCTGGTTTATGTAATTCTTTTACCACATCTTCCTTGATAACACTTATATCAAAATGATCATTTCTCAATCACTACGGGACATTTTATTTGCAATTCACCATAGAATTCTTTAATTACACAATTTTTTTCACGTCTAAAAGCTATCAAATCATCTTTCTCAATAGATCTATTTTCCAGCTTTCCTGCTTTTCCATTAACCAACATGGAAACGTCTTTTTGAGGATATTCACCAAATAAAATGATTCCTTTTTCAAATGGAAAACGGTATGAAGTTCTTCCATCTGGCATCAACACGAAATTTTTTTCGGTTGGTATATAGCTACCAATAAAAGGTAAAAATCATTATGTATGATAACGTGACCTTTGCTATATCAACTATTTTTACATTGTTGGCTTCATCTTTGTTGAATAGATGAGTACCAAACTTGTTGATTGTCATTTTTAGAATGTACAATTTAATAAATTGTAAAAGTATTCATGCAATTACTCTAGCTTCGCGTAACTCTTCAATTATGAATATTATTTCATTATTATGGTTAGTATTGCCAGCCATCATGGATGATACTACAAGTCTTAACCTATCAACCAATTCGTTGATATTATCCCAATATACATAATCTATATCGTTTTTATTATAATCTTCCACAACCCCTTTCCTGTTCGCTTTCTAGTTATTGGAGGTTTCGGTTTCTCAAATTGAGAATATGTTGGAATAAGATGACGTCTTTTTGTTATATGATGTTTTTGTAGGTACGGTCCCATCATGGTTATATATTTAGATGAAGCATTTCCTTGAACTTGTTCATCTGGGTCATAATTTCTTCGATATGCAATGGTTTTAGCTAAAATATCCATTTAATTATCCAAATCCTCATCTTCATATTTTCCCGGTTCTTTTTTAAAAAGTAATTCATATAATCCTTTTGTGCCATTATAAACTTTTCCTTCCACTTCCACATCTTTTCCAATAAGTTTTACAATTTTGAGTGTTGTTCCTAAATAAAGTTTTTCATTTTCAAGATTATGTACTATGCCATAAGGATGATCAGAATAATGTTCAGTATCCTTTACACCAGCATCAATATATTCTCTTGATAGTTCATGACAATTTTCTAACCAATCCCGATACACTGGTGTATCCACTGAATTCTTAGTAAATCTTTTGGATTCTTCCAATACATCCGAAATATTCAAATCTTGCAAAGCTGTGGATTCCGGGGTAGTTTTAGCTATAACACCGCTAGTTTCGTAAACAGTTGGTAACTGGCTAGTTTCTTGTATAGTCGGGAATTGACTAGCAGATGCAAGGCTTGTATCAAAAAATGATGGTATTTCCATTGATAGAATAGGAGTTCTTCCAGTTTTTCTGATTTTTGTAGGGGTTGAGGTTCTGTAAAATAAACTTGGTTTGCGTTTTGTTGGTGTTGTTTCATAGAAAGAAGTTGGATGCTCTTCTTTTATTTCTTTTTTGATATCAAAAGGTTCATTTATTTTTGAAATAAGTTGTTGTATTGGTTTATAAGCTTGCTCCAATTGTGATTGTCTTGTGATTGTAGCTAGTTTCAGACTATTGTATTTATCCTTGACAGCTTTTCTTGACTTTATCAACTCTCTAGCCAATTGCTCATCCATTTTTTAGTCTCTATTTATAGATGAATGAAAGTATCAAAACCTTGTCTATATCTACCAGCATTCAAAGGGGAATCTTTATCTATTACTAAAAAACTATACGGCTCTTCCCAGCATTGTTTGCAAAGTTGCTTAAACTGATCAAATGACATGTCTAGCTTACAGTGATCATCATATATATGTTTTAAGTTCATTGAATCTTGTTTGAATAAAATGAGCAAATTGGTGTTTTCTCGTATTAATCTCTTTAAAATGGATGAATAGCCTTGAAAAATAGACAAACAGTCTGTGTTTCTATGTCTCCCCGAAATAAAATAGTCTCTTATTATAGTTTGGTTTCCACATGGAATATCATCAAAAATTATAACAGAATTTGGTTTAATTTGATGAGGTGGAATGATGTTCTCATCACTATCATACTCAAAGTATCCTATTTCTTTTATCGATTCCAACAATTGTTTTAAATATTTATATTTTGGGTGCTGCAAGGATTTGGAATACAAATAAACATTTTCAAACCTTATTCCACTCGGATGTTCTAGTATGGTTAGCATTAC
Source organism: Orchestes rusci (assembly GCA_958502075.1). NCBI lineage: Eukaryota > Metazoa > Arthropoda > Insecta > Coleoptera > Curculionidae > Orchestes > Orchestes rusci. The sequence continues at coordinate 46,938,825 of OY293303.1, read as the reverse complement.
ATTGGTTTTTCCCGATGCTGATGGTCCAGCAATGAGACATCTTTTCGAGTCTCCACTGAATAAATAACCATGTTTTTGAATAGATTTTGTAGAATTTTTATCATCATGATTGGTAATAGGTGGAGAAAAAGCTTGTTTCTCAATACACATCATGTACAGAAATGAAAATAATTTTATTTGACAAATTTATATATATATATCAATATATACTAGATTATATTATTAAAATATACTAGATTTTATATTATTATATACTAGATTATGTAAGGATAGCAAAAAAATGACTACATCAAGTTCAATCATATAGGCAGGGCAGAGGGCACTATACATCTTGCTTCACAATCGGCGAAATAACCTATAAAAAAAACTAGATACAAATAATAAAAAAAATTTAGAAAAATCTACGGAGTGTTGGGTTTAGCAGTTCCAATCTATTCCAATCGTTGGTCCACCCAGAACATTCGGGGATGTGTTTACGAACACATCATCTCCAATGAGGGATACCAATGGAATGAATCGTATTTAAATCCATGCCAATGGGGGTGGCGCCTCGCACATTTTTGAACATGTTTCCGAAAACATTCAAATCGAATATCACCCTCACGCTTAATTTTATGGTTTGGATCAAACGGGCATTCATAGTAAGGGGTGTTCTATGTAATAATGATATTGTAAAATATTGTAAGTTTAAAAATTAAAGTTACCATTTTTTTGATTTTGCTGGGCTGTGGAGTAATGATTGTGGTAATATTATCTGTTTCTTGAGCATTGTATCCTTATTTATAAACCAATGGAACATCGTTTAAACTCTTGGTTTATTGAATTGATATAATATTTTACTTTTTTTATTCTGACGATAAATTACACATCTGATTCTGTATGTCCTTAATTACATAATCATATTCGCTAGAAATGCATTCGTGTGATTATGGTCGAACAATTTGCAACAAATTATCACATTTTTTTTTTTCGCTTGGTGATGGGAAGATTGTTGCAATTAACTTTTCACGTTTGATATTTTTGTAAAACGTAACGAATTCAAGCAAATATTGTTCAAACACTTGATTTATTAAACTGATATACTATACTTTTTTATTCTGACAATAAATTACACATCTGTATGTACTTAATAACATAATCATATTGACTTAAAATGCATCCGTGCAATAATGGTCGAAGAATTTGCAACAAAATATCAAATTTTTTTCGCTTGGTGATGGGAAGATTGTTGCAATCAACTTTATATATTGTGCAGTGGGAATTCATTTGATATTTCTGTAAAAATATTGAATCGAATCAAATACCGTTTAAACACTTGATTCATTGGAGTGATATTTATATAACTTTTTAATTATGACTTCTCCCATAATTGCACACCCTGTGGTATTTCGAATGTTTCAATCCCAATAACTATGTAAGAATCTCTATTTTCTATTGATTCTTGCTTCAGCTGAATCAACCGTCTTACAAAACACATACACTACCACTACAATGGTGACATTTTTTTTGAGAACTTGGAGGTCCGTCAAAATGACTTTTAGAATTGGGTGGATTGTAGTGAATGAAACATGGCAATCTTATTTGCAAATGAAAGCTTTTTTGGTAATCAAGTGGTAGTTTTCCCCAAGTTGAAAGTAATTCAAGTGGATCAACACTAGAATTGATTAGATATTCTGATGGTAGCTGTCCTAATTCTTCTTGAGTAAAATCGGAAAGTTTTTTGTCGGTGAACATATGCTCCAAAATTTTTACCGATGGACAACAATTATTCATGTTAACAACTCCTCAACTGCTAAGCTCAAACATTGGTAGGGAACTGAGTATGTGAGGAGGATCATATATATACATGATCAGTTTTGGAAAATGGTGGGGTTGGTATTGAGGGGGTCTCAATGATCTCTTTTTAAGCCAGAACTCCCGGATCACTAATAGTGGGGATGGGACTGGGGGGATCTCAATGATCTCTTTTAATGCCAGAACTCCTTAAAATATACTACTACATAATGAAAATTGAATTCCATTTAAAACACCCTGTATCTCGGTAAGTATCAACTTTCGGATACCTAATATGAATTTAGCCAAATCGGATTATTCTGACTTGAAGAGTTTCCAGTCACTCTATGTCGCATTTATTACGGACCACCTTGTTAAAGAAGATCTGTACAAATGAAAGGGGCTGATTCTTTGGTTTTCATATAAACATACAGTACCAAGCAAGGTACCAAGTAAAAGTAGAGCAACAGCATAATATTTGATAGATCTTGGATCCTGCATTATTTATCAAAGAAGTGATGGTACATTTGAAAACTCCAATTTATTAGTCAGTTAACATGGCTATGAGGATCAAAAAAATAGTAAGTGCCATTTTGTCAAACAAAAAAGGTTCAAGAAAAAACTTTTTTTGTTTTATTTGTAAGAAAAATGGCAAGCACTATTCGATGCTCAAGCAAAATTTTTCACTCTCTGAAATTCAATTATAATTGAACAAACAAAGGATATAGTTTTGAACAAGGCAAAAATGACTAATTTTTAAAAAACTCATGAAAAAGGAGTAAAAGGAAAAACTACAAAAATATTGAAATTTCAACATCCTGTAGATCGGTAGCGAAGCGATTGTGAACCTATAGCTATGTTCATATGATCATTTAGGCATAATGTTATAAAATTTGTTGAAAAGTTGCTCGAATATAACAGTTAAACAATTTCCCATACGATTCATATCATTTCCCTACCAAGGGTGGTCCTTCCCATAATCAAAGCAACATAATTTTTGGTCCCGTCGAACCGGATTAGATCAACAACGCCTGTGGAACTGGAAAAGAAGAGGTTGGAAATTAAAAGGCATCAAAGGCGGCAAAGCACGAGATCAACGCATAAGAACTGGTGAGCTCGTTCTATTTCTTCCTACACGCTATCCAAGTTCTATATCAATTCCTATATATTTTCGCGTAGTGACAGTTCTCGAAGTATTTGTATTTGTATTTGTATTCCTCGTGTTTTTTGACTCTCGTATTTTCTCGCCTCGTACATTTTGATTCTCATATTACTCGGTCAGACTATTATTTATCGTAATTTTTATCAGTGTATTTTTTGCCTCGTGTACATCTTTGACATTGATAGTTTCTCATTAAGTAGGTTCAGCGTTAACATTTCGATTGTTTGAATTAATAGGGTGAAGTTTTGTAGTTTTAAACGCTGCTACATAAGTACTCGATCTTCTCTGTTGAATTTATCGAATTCACGTATTAAGTTGATCTGATTGTAGTTAAAAATGGGTGGCAAAAAGAAATCAAATGCAACAGGTTCTCATTCTGATCCTGAGTATGAAGAATATTCAGAGCTCAAACATTCACGTACAGTCATAATCGAAAGGCTGGAAAGATTCAGACAATTTTTGGATCAAAGACGCGATGAGGTGTATCAAATTGAAATCAGATTGAAAAGTGTTCAAGAAGATTTTTCTGAATATGATCGAATTACAACAAGACTGGAGTATTTATCATCAACGGAGAAAGGGTCTCGCTTGAACGTTGAATCGGATTTTTACTTATCGATTGCAACAGCCAAAGAAACTATCGAAAAAAGCAAAAATGTTCATATAACCGATTTACATAGAAGTATAGCAACAGCGCCTTCAAACTCGAATACGATTGCCAAGCTCCCTGGATTAGGATAATCACAGAAACGATTTGAACGATATTGACAAGTTTTTATATTTGAAAATATGTTGTAAGGGTGATGCATTGAAATTGATCCAATCCTTGGAAGTCACTGCATCAAATTATCCAATCGCTCTGGAGTTGCTAAAAAAAAGGTAACTACGAGCCACAATCAATCTTCACATCAACAATTTATTGTTCAATTTGCCACAAGTTTCAAAAGAATCAACTAGCCATCTCAGACTTTTGTTAGATACATTATTTCAACACAAATCAGCTTTCGAAAAGTTAAGATTGCCAGTCGAGCACTGGGACTTAATTCTCATCCCAATCATATTACAAAAATTTGACGATAGAACACTGCGTGAATGGGAAAACAAGCATCGTCTTGCAAATTTACCAACTTTGAATGAATTTGTGCAATTCTTGACAAAAAAGTGTTTTACCCTGGAAGCATCAAGCAGTGATTTCCCAAAATCTAATCACCAACAAAAACCATTTTCTCGAAAATTTGAACACGAAAAATTAATAAGAAGATGCCTTTTCACAAAAGAAAAAAAAAAAAAAAATATCAAGTGCCCATATTGTGGTGAATCTCATTTCCTGTTCAGTTGTCCATCATTTGCTAATCTTACCACAAAAGAAAAATATAACGTTACACGAGAAAACAAACTTTGTAGCAATTGTCTCAGAACAGGTCATTTCAAAAATGAATGTAACTCAAGCAGATGCAAGAAATGTAATTCCAAGCATAAAACTTTATTGCATGAAAATCAAAGATCTGAGCACCATGACTCGGAACGTTTTGAAAGCCGCATTACCACGAATACTCGATATTCTCTATCTTAATCCCCAGCTACAAGATTGGAGGAGGCTGTCCATCGGAACTTTTTGCCTGAACCATGTCGAAAAGTAGCCGAATCATTTGTCTCCCAGAACCGAACCGACAACTCAAAAGCTCCAGAAACACATGTAACTCGACGAACTGAATCAAATGAACGTGCAGAATGAAGTTCCAACGCAATGTGCGCCACAAGTGAAAATTTTCCAGAAATTTGTACAGAAAATGAAGAAAACGAACAGTTAAACTTTGCTTTTTCCAATTTCTCAGAGGATCAAATTTTATTGTTGACTGCTTCAGTTCTTACTGCTGATTATCAAGAAAGTTGGCACACATGCAATGCATTGTTGGACTCAGGTAGTCAATCCAATCTGATGACTGAATCCCTTTTTAAGAAACTGAAGCTCAATGGCCAAAATGTTAATATACCATTGTCAGGAGTCAATGAATCTGTAACGAAAATTTCAAAGAAAATATTCACGACCATAAAATCACGCACTGAATCGTTTAAAGTGGATGTATCATTTCTGATTTAACCAAAAATAACAGAAAAATTGCCATTATTTCAATTTAAGAGACAAGACATAAAGTACCCGTTCAACTTGAAATTAGCAGATGAAAAGTTCAATATTCCGAAGGAGATACATTTATTAATAGGCGTAGGAGTATTTTACGATTTGCTAAAAACCGGTAGGTTAAAACTAGGTCACAATATGCCAGTTTTACAAGAAACACGATTAGGATGGATTTTTGCCGGAAGAATCGCATTTCACGAAAATAATCAACAACAAGCTTCAATTTGTAATTTATCCACAAAAATTACAAATAAAGATCTCAATAACAGTTTGAATAAATTTTGGGAGATTGAAGAACTACAACAAGAAGTATTTTTCTCAGAGGAAGAATAAATGTGTGTAAATTATTCCAAAGAGACTACTTCGCGTCAGAAAGACGGAAGATTCATAGAATATCCATTCAAGAGAGATTGTGATGGAAAGTTAGGAAATTTAAAAACCATGGCCTTAAGAAGATTCAATAATTTAGAAAGACGTTTCAAGAAAAATGAAGATTTGAAAGTTCAATATGTAGAATTCATGACCAAATATGAAAATTTGGAGCATATGCAGTTTAAAAACAATTTGGAAATCGATGATTCAATGGACGAAAATTCATATTTCTCACCACATACAGTAGTATTACGAGACTCAGTCACAACAAGGTGTAGAGTAGTATTTGATGCGAGTGCGAAAACAAGTACAGACGTATCGTTCAATGATTTAATACTAGTAGGTCCTACTACACAATCCGATCTTTATTCAATTCTTTCACGACTACGATTGAGCAAGTACGTCCTTAGTGCTGATGTCAAAATGATGTATCGATGCATATTGATTGATCCCACCGAGCGACACTATCAACAAATTTTATGGAGAAGGCATCCAGACGAGCCAATAAAAGTTTATCAACTGAACACAGTTACCTACGGAACCGCAAGTGCGCCTTTTCAAGCAACGCGATGTTTAAAGCAACTTGCTATCGAAAACAGATACAAATATCCTCGGACTGCGACAATTATTGAAAACTCATTCTATATGGACGACCTGTTACTAAGTGTTGACACCAAAATCAAAGCATTAGAAATTTATCATGAACTAACAGAAATAGTTTCGCAAGCTAAATTTGATCTCAGAAAAAGGTCCTCAAATGACACATCAATCCTAAATTACATTTTAGAAAAAAGTCATCTCAAAGATGACAAATTGATTTTGAATCACGACGAGAAAAAATTGAAAACACTTGGGATAATTTGGAATCCACATAAAGACAACCTGAAATATTCAATTAACGTCAAGCTTCAAGGAAAAATAACCAGATGTAGCGTTCTGTCAGCAATTTCACAAATTTTCGATCCTCTAGACTTAATTGGTCCTGCAATCATCACAGCAAAAATTCTTATGCAAGAGTTATGGCAACAACAAACCGATTGGGATGGAGATATTCCGTTAAATTTGAAACAACGTTTTTTAGAATTCATGTCACAAATTGAAGTTTTAAATGAACTAGAAATCAATCGACACGTTTTGATTCCCGACACGAAGAAATCTAAACCATATGGTTTTTGCGACAGTTCGGAGAAGACATATGGAGCATGTTTATATTTATCATCAATTGATAAAAACGGAAGAAAGCAGATACGACTTTTAACTGCTAAGTCAAAAGTTGCACCACTCAAGAAACAAACTATACCTAGATTGGAATTGTTAGCAGCTCATTTATTAGCACAATTGGTCTCAGACAATTTATTTTACAGATTCAACAATAGTTTTGTCTTGGTTAAAGGTGGAACCTTGCAAATTAAAAACATTTGTCGCGAATAGAATTGCTGAAATATCAGAATTATCGGAACTTAATAGTTGGAAGCATGTCAAAAGTCACGATAATGCTGCTGATATTATATCTTGAGGCTTAGGGCCACGAGCATTGATTGAAAACAAAACATGGTTTAATGTTCCTAGATTTTTATACAAGTTCAATATGGAAGATAACTATTGCAGTGGTGATATTTCTGAGTTGGACTCATTACCAGGAATGAAATCAAACGCAATAAGCTTGAATACAAGAAAATTCCCATCACATCAAACAGTTTGTCAGTTTCTGAACTAAACGAAGCTTTTTTTGTTCTGATACGATTGGCTCAACGCGAATCATTCGAGAAAGAGATCTCTAGCCTTGAGAATTCCAAACCCTTAACACGTTCGCTGCCAGCTCTGAGTTAGTGCCGGGTCCCAGGAGCCAAACACATTTAAATAATGATGCTGAGAAAGAACCTACCTTGGCAAATACGAACCAAACCGAAAATAGATAAGAAACACACCACTCGACAATGCCACTATACCAAACAAACAAACGTCGTCAACGCCGGCGAGTTACTAAACGATTTAAATTGTCATGGTAACTGACTCCGTGAGGAGTCGATGGCACACAAGACGATAGCCGACTGGCTCCCTTCGGAGCCAGTGGCAGCGAACGTGTTAAGTCGCCACAGTACAATATCGAGTTTGAATCCTTTCTTGGATTCTGAAAAAATATTACGTGTGGGTGGAAGACTGCAAAATTCAAAACTGAATTATGATCAGAGACACCAAATCATTTTGTCACACAAACATAAGTCAACAGATTTGATTGTCTTGGATGCTAATCTTAGATATCAAAAAGCATAATGAGATTGTTTCAACATTTTTAGCTAACGATCAGATCAACTGGCATTTTATACCTGCGCGATCAGCTCACATGGGCGGTTTATGGGAAGCTGCAGTTAAGAGTACGAAATTTCACCTTAGGCGGGTACTCGGAAATTCATCTCTTGATTTTTCAAATATGTACACTCTCTTGGCTCAAATTGAGGCATGTTTAAATTTCCGAACACTGACTCAACTCTCTAATGATGTTAACGACTCTTATCCTTTGACCCCTTCACATTTCCTAATAGGCGAGTCTCTATCATGTTCTCCAGAAGCTAACTTCATGGAAGTCAAAATATCACGTTTGTCATTATATCAAAGACTACAGCAATAACATCAACAATTTTGGGAACGCTGGTCAAGAGAGTACTTGTCAAGCCGTCAGGCACGGAGCAGGTGGAAGAAAAATATTCATGTCAATTTCAAGCTTGGATCCCTAGTCGTTCCGATCAAGGACAACCAACGATGGCAAATGGCACGAGTCGGCGATCTTCATCCAGGAGCGGACAAGATAGTTAGAGTTATTTCCGTACGTCTTACTAATGGCAACATAATCAGAAGATCTGTGGCTCGAGTGTGCGTGTTACCAATTGACACCTCAGAATAAAGAAAATGACACTGATATCTGATAGTGAATTGTGTGATGGCAGTTTTCGGAGTTAGCCGTATTTTTAATTTTTCGAAAAGTGAGACTTTTTAACGTGGCCGGCATGTTACTGCTTAAATCGTGGTTCAAGTCTGAACACGGGCCGACGAGTGCAAGAAGAACAAGGGTGCCATGAATGACACTGGTGGAGAGTATTGTTGTTATATGATTTTGAAGTTGATATAAAATTTTTTGAAAAGTTGCTCGAATATAAAAGTTAAACAATTTCCCATACGATTCATATCATTTCCCTATCAAGGGTGGTCCTTCACATAATCAAAGCAACATAAACCAAAGAATCACCTTCCCCTTTTCGTTTGTACATAATATTTTGGAGGACCCTGTATATTATTTTTGAAATTTGGCAGTGTACCCACATTTATGGGGGCAACCACGTTAAAATATTTTCAAGATGGTGGTCTTTCTGGTTTTGTAGGCCCTAATTTAAATGAAATGTAAATTGATTTTTCCGAGGATTTTTCCTATAATCTCAAAGGCTCTTTTAAAGTTCAGAAAAACAGTCAATACATAATTATCACCATCCAAAGCTCTGAGAAACACATCAAATAAATTCACTAGGACACTTTAACATGAATGGCTCTCTAAATCTCCTGATTGAGAACAATGTTATGGTTTTGATCAACGTATTCCATCAGTTGCGTTTTGACACTTATCTCCAATACCTTCTCAAAAGGTGGCGCCTTGCTAATGGGTCTGGAATCAGATTCTTGTCTTGAGCCGACGACTTTTGGCACTGGTGTTGAAGTTGAAATCTTCCAAGATTCATGGTATTCATTAGTTCATCACCGATGACTTCACATGCATGCATCACGCAAAACCTGGGTTAAGATTCCCAATTCGCCTCCAACACTTTGTTTTAAAGTTTTCAAATATCCTTTCAGTTCAGACATTGATATCAACCTGAAGTCAGAAAAATCCTGAGGTGATCTTGTAGAAAGTGATATTGTACTATTTTTTGGGAGATTTGGACAATGATATACTGTCGACAAAATATTGGTTGAATTTCTTTGCAATTTCAGACTCGTCTGTAGTGGCATTGGCATCAAAGATTATTTCAACAGGCTGCAATTTTTTTTTCACGTAGTAGTGCTTTTAGATGCTTCCACAGTTTTTTTGAGTCATCTTTATTATCGTCGATTGATCTTTGGTACTACTTTTCGTTCTCAAGCCTGATTTTCGATACAACTGTATCTCTACAATGTCTCAACTGATTCCATGTTTCTGCAATTTTCAGGATAGTGGCTCTCTTGTATAACGCATCACTTTCCCGCACCAAATCTATTATTTTATTAGTTATAAAAGGTGTCCCTAGAAGGTGTGGAAGAAACTCTACCATACACCTCTGAGCTCAAAATATGTCGATTTACTACAATTTATCTGGGTCAAAAATTGCGCCGTTTCCGAGATACAGGGTGGTCAGGTCTAAAATTAAAAATCGATTTTCCCATTATTTTGGACACTTTTTGACATATTGCTTTGAAAATTGGTATACGGGGGTTTCGTGGTATGAGAAATTCGATTATGGAGTCCGTTTTACTGAGAGCGCCCCACACTGCACATTTTGTTGTTGAAAATGGTCATAGCTATTTTCTCAGTGTTTTTTTTTCATCTTTTATTGAATAAGTAGATTCTCTTGTTAAAGTTCGCTCAAGTGAGCCATTCTCGAGATATTTCCATTTAAAGAGTTCCATGACACACCGAAAAATTCCAAAATTTGCTAATATACAATTTCGGATTAAGGTATGTTGCTTTAAAACGTCCTATTTTGACAAAAACATTTGGTGATTTAGTATATGATTCTTTGTTTGCGTAAAGTAGTCGAGTATCAGGAACTTTTTGCGGCATGGAACTCTTCAAATGGAAAGATCTCGAGTACGGTTAACTTGAATGAACTTTGATAAAAGCACTTTTTTTACTTAAAATTGTCTGGACAATCTTCTCCTTGAATGAAATATGAAAAAAACACCGGAAAAATAGTAATGACCATCTCAAACCACAAAATGTGCAGTGTAGGGCGCCCTCTAGCGGTTACAGTAAAACGGCTTTCAAATCGAATTTCTCATACCAGAAAACCCTCGCATACTAATTTTCAAAGCGGTATGTAGAAAAGTGAAAAAAGTTGAGGAAAATAATTTACAATTGGAGGGGTTATTGGAAAAACGTGAAAAGCCACAATATAATTTTATTGAGAAATCGAGCTTCAAAGTCTAAAATGTCTCAATCGTAATACGTTGCAGTCGAGGTTGCAGTCGTGTTGCTGACGACATCTTGTGAGGAAAGCCCAAATCCTCAACTATGTGGTTTGTCATACTGTTGTTGAGTATTATAAAGTGAAATGTTAATTTTTGTTTAGAGTGTGACTTGTCACATTTTTCCAATAAGCCCCTGAATTATTATTATTGAACCAATTTTACAAGGTTGATTATCAAGAACCTCCTGATAATTAACTTATTCCTTTATTTTTTGCCTTGTAAAAATGTTTCAATAATTGTCAATTCATTATCTTCTTTTTGCTTTTCCAATTGATAAATTACCACCAAGAATACATCATGTGTTAAGCAGTATTTTCTCGAGTTAGCTTAATAACAATGTAAGTAATCTTAGTGATCCAACAAAATGAAACAAGTAGAATATTGACCTCATGCTATTAGTGAAGTCGACCTAATAGAAAGATGTACAGGACGTGTGTCATATAACTGAGCAACATGTCTTGAATCTGTCAATTTTCTGCAAGGTATATCAGCCAAATGTCCGTTAGATATTTTTTCACCGCAAAGACAGACTAAATGTTACGATATGCGCATGATTTTTCTGCTGAAATGCCACAACATTACCTTATGGAGTTGGTTGTAGACTAATCTGTAAGTTTTTTTCTGTACAATTTATAACTTGTAGTCTGATTCTTTTTTTTTTGGTGAAATAGGTGCATTCTTGCCAAAAGGGTTGAGTATAAGCTTATTTTAGAGATATTCTTTCACCTATCATATCCTCTTATTTTGGAAAAGTTAACTTTTGCGAACAATTATTTATTAAAAAAAAATGACAACAGGTCATCCCAACAGGAATATACGCAGAGGCTTGAAATTTGGTAATTATTGTGATCAGAAAAAATAGGACGTTTCAAAGCAACATAACTTAATCCGAAATTGTATATTAGCAAATTTTGAAATTTTTCGGTGTGGCATGGAACTCTTTAAATAGAAATATCTCGAGAACGGCTCACTTGAGCGAACTTCAACAAGAGTACTTTTTTTATCTCCAAATGTCTGGAGAATCTTCTTCTTTGATAAAAGATGGAAAAAAAACACTGAGAAAATAGCTATGACCATTTTCGACCACAAAATGCGCAGTGTGGGGCGCTCTTTAGCGGCATCAGTGAAACGGACTTCATAATCAAATTTATCATACCACGAAACCGACGTATACCAATTTTCAAAGCAATATGTCAGAAAGGGTCCAAAATAATGGGAGAATCGATTTTTAATTTTAAACTTGACCACCCTGTATCTCGGAAACGGCAAAATTTTTGACCCAGATAAATTGTGGTAAATCGACATATTTTGATCTCAGAGTTGTATGGTAGAGTTTTTTTCACACCTTCTAGGGACACCTTTTATAATCAATGAAACCATAGATTTGGTGCGGGAAAGAGATGCGTTATACAAGAGAGCCACTATCCTGAAAATTGCAGCAACATGGAATCAGATCAAACATTGTAGAGATACAGTTGTATCGAAAATCAGGCTTGAGAAAGAAAAGTAGTACCAAAGATCAATCGACGATAATAAAGATAACTCAAAAAACTGTGGAAGCATCTAAAAGCACAACTTCGTGAAAAAAAAAATTGCAGCCAGTTGAAATAATCTTTGATGCCTGTGCCACTACAGACGAGTCTGAAATTGCAAAGAAATTTAACCAATATTTCGTCGACAGTATATCATTGTCAAAATATCCCAAAAAGTAGTACAATATCACTTTCTACAAGATCATCTCTGGATTTTTCTGACTTCAGGTTGATATCAATGTCTGAACTGAAAGGATATTTGGAAACTTTAAAACAAACTGTTGGAGGCGAATTGGGTATCTTGACCCAGGTTTTGCGTGATGCATGCATGTAAAGTCATCGGTGATGAACTAATGGATACCATGAATACCTTTCTCCAAAAGTCGTTGGCTCAAGACAAGAAACTGATTCCAGACCGATTAGCAAGGCACCACCTTTTGAGAAGGTATTGGAGATAAGTGTCAAAACGCAACTGATGGAATACGTTGATCAAAACCATAACATTGTTCTCAATCAGGAGATCTAGAGAGCCATTCATGTAAAAGTGTCCTAGTGAATTTATGTGATGTGTTTCTCAGAGCTCTGGATGGTGATAATTATGTATTGACTGTTTTCCTGAACTTTAAAAGAGCCTTTGAGATCATTGGAAAAATCCTCGGAAAAATCAATCTACATTTCATTTAAATTAGGGCCTACAAAACCGAAAAGATCACCTTCTTGAAAATATTTTCACGTGGTTGCCCCATAAATATTATACAGGGTCCTCCAAAATATTATGTACAACCGAAAATGAGAACGTGATTCTTTGGTTTATATTAAGCCTAAATGATCATATGAACATAGCTAAAGGTTCACAATCGCTTCGATACCGATCTACAGGGTGTTGAAATTTAAATATTTTTGTAGTATTTCCTTTTACTCCTTTTTCATGAGTTTTTCAAAAATTAGTCATTTTTGCCTTGTTCAAAACTATATCCTTTGTTTGTTCAATTATAATTAAATTTTCAGGAAGTGAGCATCGAATAGTGCTAGCCATTTTTCTCAAAAATGAAACAGAAAAAGTTTTTTCTTGAACCTTTTTTGTTTGACAAAAGGTTACTTACTATTTTTTTTGATGCTTATCGCTATGTAAACTGACTTATGAATTGGAGTTTTCAAATGTACCATCACTTCTTTAATAAAAAATACAGGATCCAAGATTCATCAAATATTATGCTGTTGCTCTACTTTTATTTGGTACCGCGCTTGGTACTGTATGTTTATATGAAAACCAAAGAATCAGCCCCTTTCATTTGTACAGATCCTCTTTATACAAGGTGGTCCGTAATAAATGCGACATAGAGTGACTGGAAACTCTTCAAGTCGGAATAATCCGATTTGGCTTAGTTCATATTAGGTATCCGAAAGTTGATACTTACCAAGATACAGGGTGTTTTTGATGGAGTACAATTTTCATTATGTTAACGTTTCCGAAAAGGGTCTTGGTTAAAAGTTTACTCCATCAAACTTTTTTCACAAAACCTTATTTCGCATAATATACAGAGTGACCCATTTGAAAGCGGGCCACCCTCATAACTTTTTAATTTATTGATCGATTTTGACGATTTTTTTTTTGAAATGTAGAGAGGGAAAAAGTGTATTTTGAGGCCATACGTCACCCAGTTTTTTCCAAAAACCAAGGCCAACTAGAGCATATTTAGAGGCTGAATAATCCAGAAAACATATTAGCGACTTTTTTAGAGAAAATCTGACTACATCACTGGAATTTTTCTCCCCTGAAATGGATCTTTATCAAATTTCATGAAAAAATATTAAAAATTGAAGATTAATTTTATTATGCACCAAGAAGTATTTTACCTGGAAACTCTTGCGATAGCAAGTCAATCAGAAAAAAAATCTTAAATATGAACATTTAAAAGATATTCTCATGTCAAAATACAATGAAAACAGACAAACGAGACTGACAAAAAAAAAAACAAAAAAACAGACAAAAGAAAACAGATATTTTATCATGAAATTTGGTACAGACCCATTCCAGGGGATGAAAAATCCAGTGGCGTAGTCAGATTTTTAAAAAAAAAATCGCTGATATGCTTTCTGGATTTTTCAGCCTTCAAATATGCTCTAGTAGGTTTTTGGAAAAAAACTGGGCGACGTGTGGCCAAAAAAATACACCTTTTCCCTCTCTACATTTCAAAAAAAAATCGTCAAAATCGATCAATAAATCAAAAAGTTATGAGGGTGTCCCGCTTTAAAATGGGTCACTCTGTATGTAAGTACCTACAGGGATATTCATTTTCAGCGACAGGGTGCTAGTTCTCGTGAACAATTCATCATAGAGACCCAGGAGAAAAAAATCAGTAGAGTAATTTGCCCAAGACAAAATGCTGGAAATACATACAATTTTTTTTCAAGTCACAAATAATGCGATGGACCAGAAAACATCTTATTCCAAAAATATTTTAAAAATTTTTATTTAACATTAAAACTAAACAAGAAACCAGTGTAAATGCTCAAAATGCCCACCGCACCGTCGTGTCGTTGGCAAAGCACTTCTATGTTTTTGACACTTTCAAGTTTACAGGGGCTGTTTCAAAAGTATTCCTTGAGGGTTTCCTGAATTCTTCATAAATCTTCTATTTCAAAAGAAATATCTTGTTAAGAAAAATGGAGAATATGAGTATCACTGGGACTGTTTTGAAATGGCTCACATCATATTTGAGTGCGAGATCTCAATGTGTAAGGTTCAAGAATAGTTAGTCTCGTATTGTTATAAAATACGGAGTTCCACAAGAAACTGTAGAAGGCCCAATATTATTTCTACTTTACATAAATGATATCGTTAAAACAGCAAAAAAAAAGCGAAATTGTACTTTTTGCCGACGATACGGTGTTAAACAGCGTATGCCCAAATTCAGTTAACAAATGGAAAACACTTTTATTGACGATTTTAGCGAAAAGAAGTATTGCTCTTGAAAAGTTTTGCTTTGAAAAAAAAACATGATTTCTCCAGATATTAAGTAATTCGTATACACGGGGTAGCCAAAAATTACAAAAACACTAATTTCACCTAGAAGTAAACTACAAATGCAATTTAGATTTTCAAGGAAAATTTTATTCGAAAAAGTTGTTTAGAATCAAATATCATGTACATATTCAAATGATATACGAAACTTCATGTCAAAATTTCACTTTTTTCAACATTCCAGACTTTTCAACTTTGACCACTGATGAGAAAAAACATAATCTCCGGATGAATGAGGTTTTTTTGCGAGCAAAACTTTTTATAAAGAATACTTTCTCCGCTAAAATCGATAATAAAAAAGTTTTCCATATTTTGCTAACAAGATTTGGACAGGCGAGACGTTGAAAAAAGTGAAATTTCAATTTGAGATCTCTTATATCATTTGAATATGTGATATCAAGCAACTTTTTCAAATAAAATTTTTATCAAAAATAAAAATTAGAGGTAGTTGACTCTTAGGTAAAATTAATGTTTTTGCAATTTTTGGCTATCACGTGTATACGAATTACTCAATTTTTGGAGGAATCATATTTTTTTCAAGCAAATCTTTTCATGAAGAATACTTTTTTTCTCTAAAATCGATATGAAAAAAGTTTTCCATTTGTTAACTAAATTCGGGCACACGACGTATACTGGGTGTAAATAAATAAGTCTACAAAATTCAGGAGGGTGATACTTGGGTTAATTTCAAGAAAAAGACTTCACATGAACTTATGTTCTGAAAGTACTAACTTTTAAAATACAGGGTATCAAAGTTTTTAGAAAAAACGGTTTTTTATTGATTACGTCAAAACCTTCTAGCTAATTTTGACACAATTTGGCATGCTTATTTGTTGACATTGAGGTATTTCTTTTGTGTAATTAGAATAAAATCATTCATTCCAGTGGTGTCCAGAGGGTCATCTATTTGATATTTGTATGTAAAATAATGGTAAGCCACTGCTTTTTTGGAGATTTTATATTTTTTTCAGATCAAGCAATTGAAGAAGTTACTTTTTTGTCGTTTTAGTTTTTTTGTATCTAGCTCCGTTTCAAGCATAAAAATTAAAAACCGTTATCCTGCAACACGATGCTCTCCAATTACTCAAAAATCATTCAGCCTTGGCATCACAAGGGTGGCTTTTCTGTACGATTTATATAAATTCATTCATTCCAGTGACGTCCCAGAGGGTGATCTAATTGATATAAGTAAAACTGTGGTACGCCACTGCTTTTTTGAAGAATTTATAATTTTTTTAGTTCTAGCTATTAAAAATGCTGCTTTTTTGTTTTCTCAGTTTTTTCTGTATCTAGCTTCGTTTTCACATCATACATCTATCAAAACTGTAGATAAAAGTACTTCGTAATAAACCGTTTTGTCAGGTAACGCTAAATTAACGCTTTCTTCCAATGTTGGTATGAGATTGGGAAAAATCGTTATCCTCATCCTCTGGATGTGAGATCGTGTGGTGCTTGCTCTTGCAATTTTCACAAGGAAGAGAAAAACACTGTCGATATAATCGACCCGATTTCAAGCAATTCAAACAAATGTGTTTTTTCATAATTGCTCGATCTTGTCATTTGGGTTCAATTTCAAACATAGCGGACAAGCTGAATAGAAATCAAATACCTTTTAGATCTGGCAAAAGCTGTAAAGAGAACAGACTCAAATATTTTACGCCTGTGATATTGTACTTCAGGTGATTCTTCAACAAGAGTCTGAATCTGCTCTTGTGAAGGGTGTTTTTTTATATATATAACAGCTCAGGATAAGGTCTGTCATGACGTAAGATTCCGAACATGCTATGCTGTATCACGGTTTTCACATCTACGTTATCTTGTACGTTATATCCCGACTGTTGAAATAAAAACAAGTTTTTCCACCAGTCAGAGAGATAGCTTAAATCGCAAACGGTATTAGTTAGAAAAAAATGGAATAATTCACCAGCCTATCGATTGCATGCGTTTGGTTTTGATGGTTTAGTTGGAATCCTTTGTTTGTGCTGATCAGATCTCTGTAGTTCCAAAATATCGAGATTGAAAAAATCTAGAAGAAATTGATACGAGGAATTTTAAGAGTTCGGTGAAGAAAACAAAGTTACTCTTAACGGAAGAACGAAGTCGCCGAAGGCGACAAAACTCAGTATTTTTTTGGCAAACATTTTCGCAAATTCAAAAATTCAAGAGGCTGATAGATCGCCAAAATATATGGAATAATGGAGAAATGTGGTAGTTTCATAATGGAAAAAATTTGGCTTTTGGATATCGAGTAGAAAATTAATACGCACCGCAAAAGCTGTGGAATTGAGCAGTGCATGCATGGTGCTAGTGGTGGAAATCAACTGAAAATCATCACTACAATCCCGTGAAATCCTTTTTCGTACTTCTGCTCTTATCTGAGCGACACAGTAAAACAATGATGACACTGGAAATCACATCATCATTCAATAAAACTCTACATGGAAAACAGTAGAGATATGATGTCCAAAAAAACATGACAGATGCTTTCTAAGATATATGCATGCGGGGGCTGGATGAATTAATTATCATTCAAATACATATCCTCACTTTTTTGTTCCTTCGTGCCTCCTTAAATCGTTGACTTGCCGAATTCATCCTCCAATTAATTCTTCTGTAATAGCTAAACGCAAAACTACACCAAAATCTATTATACCGGTGCCTTCCTGAGGAATTTGTATCGTCAAACTTTTTAGCTTATCAGCTACTTAGCTCCAAAAACGCTTCAAAATCTCATACGTTATCTCATAACAGCATGTTAACTGTACACGTTATATGAAGCCTGTTATATGGAGAAATTACATTCGAACGTAACGTATATACGTTATGTAGATAGCGTAAACGCTGATACAACATAGCGATTCCAGGAAATAAACATATTAGGCTCATAACGTCCATGTTATATTTAACGTAAATGATACAGCATACGGCTAAATGTTATGCCATAAGTGCTTAGATATGATTTGGGACATATGGGCCGCTGGTTCGTATAAAGCACAATCTGGAACTCAAATTTTCAACCACTTTTTCCAGCAGCATAACCCATAACTGCGCGGATGTTGGCCTCTACTTGATCCAACATCGTTGATTTATCAGCATAGACTAGTAGCTTCACATATTCCAACAGAAAACAGTACACGGGTGTGATATCACCAGAGAACTAGAAGCAGGAGAACAAGGTTGACATCTGCGTGAATTCGGAAAAACGTAGACAATTGAAAGTCGCCATTTTCTAGTCACCTTTACGAGGGCCGATCAATACATTCTATGTTGACTACAAGCGTACGTAAAAAGTACACAAACATGTGATTTTGGAAATACGCGGTCGGTTAAATTGAAGAAAATTTGTCTACTTTAGGAGTCGAACACGCCACTTACTCTTGGAAAAATTAGAAAACACAATTTCGTTCTTATTTTATCATTTGAAAAGATAAGAAAATTGAAGAGACAAGGAGAAAGTCTCTTTATTTCTCTACAAGGCGTGTTTTCTTCGTAGTTCTGCTCTTATCTGAGCGACACAGTAAAACAATGAAGACACAAGAAATGACATCATCATTCACTGGAAGTCTACTTGGAAAACAGTAGAGATCTGATGTCTAAAAAAACATGACTGATGCTTGCTAAGATTTATGCATGCAGGGGCTCTTAGATGATTTAATCATCATTCAAATACATATCCTCAATTTTTTGTTCCTTCGTGCCTCCTTAACTCGTTGACTTGCTAATTTCATCCTCCAATTAATTCCTCTGTAATAGCTAAACACAAAACTTCACCAAAATCTATTATACCGGTGCCTTTCTGAGGAATGTGTACCGTCAAACTTTTAAGCTTGTCAGCTACTTAGCTCCAGAAACGCTTCAAGTTCTCAAACGTTATCTCATAACAGCATGTTAACTGTACACGTTATAATATGAAGCCTGTTATTTCGACAAATAACATTCGAACGGAAGGTATATTCGTTATGTAGATGACGTGAACGCTGATACAGCATAGCGATTTCAGGAAAATAACATATTGGGCGCATGACGTCCATGTTATATTTAACGTAAATGATACAGCATACGGCTGAATGTTATGCCATTAGTGCTCAGATATGATTTGGGACATATGGGCCGCTGTTCCGTATAAAGCACAATCTGGAGCTCAAATTTTCTACCATTTTTTCCAGCAGCTCAACCCATAACGGCGCGGATGTTAGCCTCTACATGATCCAATATCGTTGATTTATCAGCATAGACTAGTAACTTCACATATTCCAACAAAAACCAGTCCACGGGTGTGATATCACCAGAGAACTAGAGGTAGGAGAACGAGGTTGACATCTGCGTGAATTCGGTAAAACGTAGACAATTGAAAGCCGCCATTCTCTAGTCACCTATAAGAGCGCCGATCAATACGGTCGGTTACATTGAAAAAAAATTGTCCACTTCAGACGTCGACCAAATAACTTACTTCTGGAAAAATTCGAAAAAACAATTTCGTCTTTATTTTATCATTAAAAAAGATAAGAAGATTGGAAAGACAACGAGAAAGTCCCTTTATTTCTCTACAAAGCGTATTTTGATTTTGGAATAGAGAAATACCTGGGAAAAAAATCATTATATGGATCAAAAATTACGTAGGTATTATTTGATAATCAAAATGATTATTACAACTTTTTAAAAATCACACAAAAGTTGATCAAAATTGGTAGAGGGCAAGCAAAAAATCACCCTGGAAAGCACCGAATATTTTCAAATGGGATTTCCCAGATAAGTGGGTATTCTTGATAGCTACTTGTTGTTATAGGCCCAACGCTTTAGGAAAAGAGGAATACTCAATTTCATAACATAAAGGTATAATCTCTCACCTCCAGCCTCCTGAAATCATAAAACCTTCTCCTTTAAAATGTTTGAAACAAAATATTTTTATTTCTGAATAACACGAGCTTACTCGTCTTCCTGACAAAAAAACCTAATCATGGGAGATCTGCTTAAGTGTGTACTTTATGGAAATCAGATGACTTTCACCTAAGAACTGTTTTATCTTAAAGCGAGAAAAGCATAAGCAATAATTATAAAGTGAAATTGGATAGGTATGCTCGGTCAGCATAATCCTGGCTTCGACGGTGGATAACTTCCCCCTTCTTAGATTCAACACATCCTGTTAAAGGGTAGATGAAGAGAGTGGCTGACTTCTTCTGGTTAAAGAGCTGACTGGTTGTCTTTTCTCTTCATCCACTTCTTGATCAGCATTTTGACAGCAAGGTATCCGATGGCCAACAATATTGAAAAATATATTAGTATTGTACATAGGCCGGGCACCTTCTCGATATCGTCAAAAATTGGGTGTGGCTGATTTTCTACGATTCTTTGCTTGATTTCATGAAGTTCATCCGTGTATGTCTTGGAGTTGAAGTTGTAGGTTGAGAGCTGATAGACTTCTGGGCAGGGTGTCGATGTCGGAAAAGGTGATTGCTTGTTTGTCGGTATTGGTCGTGTCTTCATTGATGATCGAAGTTTAATTGATTTTAAACAGGTTGACAGGTGGAAGTGCTTCTTGTGTTTTCTAGTAGCTGTACTTCGCAAGGACACTCTGGTTGAATTTCTTTCAGCTTTTAATCCTTCTTGCAGATTGTTGAAGACTTCTGACAGGGTGCTCCCATATATGTACAGTGCTATTGATTTTTGACCATGTATTTGTTTTTTGGAATATCTACCTGAAACGGACTCTGATCTTTAATAGAAAATGAGTATAGTCGATCAAAGATATTGATAAAGGTGATAGGAATTCTCAAAAGGTAAACAATTCTATTTTTTGATACGTAGGAATCAACTTTTATCACTTTCTCGAGTAGAAGCTTATTTTCCAAATTTATTGCTAAAGGCAAACGTTTTTTTTCTATGATTTGCTCTAATTTTGAAAGTTTTCTGAAAAGATCAGTTTCTATTTTGCTAGGATGTAAAATTTTCAAATTTGGAAAAGGTGATTGACTTTTTAACATCCTGTAGGATTGAATCAGTGATTTCATAGGTAATGATAATTCGGATCAAGACATCTCTGATGAAGTACAAATTGTCTCTGATTGTTCTATTACGAACAAATAAACTTTTGTGTTTGAGTTTGGTTCCAATAACTTTTTCATTTTGGTTTATTTGCTGAATGGTTCGATTGAATTTATCGATAACGCTTAGATTGAGTTTTGTTTTTGGATTCGTGAAGATTTTTCGGATAATTTCACAAAATGTTTCATATATTTCTGGGTTTTCGAAATATATATGATATTGTTCATCCGGGGTAAAAAGCTCCTTCACGAAATTGATTTTATCCTGTTCAAAATTGTCTCGAGAGAGTTGAATGATGTGTCGTCTTTTTTTTTTCAAATAATATTATCGTCTTGGGTTTCATTGGTGAATGTGGAACAGATGATCAGTTGATTTGCACCGTAGTTTACTTATAAGTCTGCAATTGGCACGCCTACAATTGAGTTCTCACTTCGTTCGAATCGTCATGTTGTCTTCGTCATCAGCTGGGTGCTGACTTGCCAAATCTCTATCAGGTTCTGTGATGTTAACCTGAGGTACAGTGGACAGTTGATCTAGATTTGATTGATTTTCTAGTTCTTCACTGAAGTCATTGATGGATTAAGCCAGCAGCTGATTCGGTTCGTCATGTATTGTTTCTTTAGTATGATGTTCTATTCTTGAGAGTGCATATGCGTTTGTGTTTAATTTTTTTTTCTTGCATATGATGTTGTTGTCGAACTCGTCCAATTTTATCTTTCATCTTGTAAGCTTGGAACTCGGATCTTTGAGGTTGAAGTGCTACTGCAGGGGTTTGTGGTCCGTTTGTGGCTCATACTATAGTCAATAGTTCTTTTTCGATGGTCGAATAGTTCTTTTCCGAGTCATTCAATGTCCTGGATGCGTAGGCCACGGAAATGTCTTGTCCCATTACTCCTTGAGATAACACGGCTCCTATTGCGACATTACTTGCATCAGTATTAAGATTAAATGGTTTTGAAAAATCTGGATATTTCAGTATTGGATCGTTAATGAACCGATTTTTGCAATTTTCGAAACATTTACGGAATTCTTCATCGTGTCCAATCCTCGCTGCATTTTTAAGGCGTTTCTCGAGTTCTGCGAAGTCCTTTATAAGGCGGCTTTATAAAGCTAAGAGTCCTAGAAATCTTTTGAATTGTTTGGTGGTATTTGAAATTGGAAAACGTTTGATGACATCAATTTTGTCGAGGTTTGGCTTACTCCGTCCGCTGTCACAGCATGGCGAAGATAAGCCACTTCCTTTAGTAAAAATTTAGATTTATCCAATTGGATGTTGGAATTTGATTCTCGTAGACGTTCAAAAACTTCTTTTGATCGTTCTAGGTGCTCTTGGAGTGGGGTGAAAAAAATGATTATGTCGTCAAGATACACTAAACATTTTTCGTTCTGGATCCCTCGAAGTATGTTGTCCATGATCCTTTGGAAGGTCGCTGGCGCATTCTTTAACTCGAACGGCATTCGCAGGAATTCGTGGTGTCCATTTTCAGTATAAGAGGCGGTCTTCTTGATGTCATCTTGATGCATTTGGATTTGGTGAAAACCGCTGGCCAGGTCCAAGGCCGAAAAATATTGACATCCGCCAAGTTGGTCCAGAAAGTCCGTTATATTCGGTAGGAGATATCAGTCTAGGCTTTTGCTGTTTAATCCTCTGAAATCGATAACTACACTCCACTTTTTTTGACCGGATGCATCTTCTTTTTTCGGGACAACCCATATGGTGGAACTCCATGGTGAACTGCTAGCTCTGATAATTTTTTGGTCCAACATATTTTTGACTTGACAAAAGGATAACAGTACGACCTGGAGTATATGGGTACTTCGTCACTGAGTTTAATTCTATGTTTAATTTTGCTAGTGAAGGTGAAAGGTTCATTCTCATTGTGGAAAATGTCTATCTATTCTTTCAATAATGCCACAATTTAGTATTTTTCGTTATCGTTGAGGTGATCAGTTCGAAATTTTGAACAATTCAATGTGTTAACAGATTTTTCATTTTTATTTTCATCAAAATAATTCAGATCAACCTCTTCGCTATTTCCAATGTCAAATTTTTCAACTTCAATTACATGGGATAAATGCAAGGTTACTGGTTTGCAAGTATTATTTAGAATTGTTGTCAAAGCAAACCCATTATTTGCAACAGAAAGGCATCTAGGGACTTCACATTCATGCATTTTCTGATGAGGTATCAAGATTTCTTCATTTTTAACACAAGTCTTTACTTTAAAAGTTGTTCCATACGTGTGGTTATTAGTACACAATTTATTTCAGGCGATGTTGTGTGAAATTGTAACTTGATACGAGTGTGAGGTATTATTAGGAGTCATTTGTCATTAGTCTGGCTTGAAGTAATTTGAGATTATCAAGTCCGAGAAGTCTATCAAATACATTGTGGAATTTTAATAAATAGAACCTTAGGTTTTTATTTTTGAGAAGATTGAACATTTTTGGTAATGGTATGAGCGTGCTATATTGATGCGATGATTTTTGAAAAACTGTCAAGACTATAAATGGATCATTTCAAATTCTGTCGGGAAATAGTTCCATCGCCAAATTTGTCAATCAAAATTTTCAATTTGGTTTCGGGAAAAACAATATATGCTAATCCATTCGAATTAGACATATTAAAATAAATCATGGGTGATTCTAGGTTTTGCAATTGTTCGAAGGCTTCAAGGAAAAATTTCCGTTGTCGTTGGGCTCGTCGAGGTTTGGTTCGTTGACTGGATCGTATAACAGAGGTTCAACATCGGGTTCGCAATATAGTCATCATGTGGGTATGAAGCACAGGGTTGGCTTTGATACTGTTTATCATATTGATTTTGATCAAAATACTCGTATTCTTCGGGTTTCAAATAAGGCAAATTTTGCGTTTCGGTGTTGTGTAACTCTTCAAAGGTATCCTTGGGTGGTCTTGACTGCTGGTTTTGTTGGATTTGTTGATTTGGGTTGAAATTTCGGTTTTGATCAGGTTGAACATAACTTTTGTTGTGGGGAAGTTTGAAACAAGAACTTTCAATTCCCAACATAGGTGTTGTGGTGCTGAGTTGTCTCTGTGAGTTTGGTTTGAAAACGTTTGTATTGTTTGGACTTTGAGATTGTGATCGTCCAAAAACTTGTGAGGCATATTAACAGGTCCAGTTGAGAAGTTTTGTCTAATAGAACTGTTTTGGGCTAACTGGGGAGTGAAAGAGTTTTGTGGGTAACCGTGAAAATTTTGGTTTTGTCGGGGTCTATTCGATTGTCCTGGTTGTCCAAAAGATTTTGGATGATTTGGGAAATGGTGCGTATTATGCTCTTGGGTTACAAATTGAAGGGCTATTGCGAGATAAGCAGGTCTCATGTAGCGAATTGTGGTACCTAGTGGTTCTTTGTTCTTTTAGTCCAGAAAAAAATGTTTTTAGAGCAAGGTCATTGTACAGATTTCTCTCTGTTTCGCTCCATTTTTGTTCTCATGAGCATCTACATACGAGCACAAAATATTCAAAGTATGTAGAAAACGGTCGTGAAATACATCGAGACTTGCATTCTGAAATTGTTCCATCATGACCAAGTCTCGAATAAGACATTTTTCGTCTCTTTGGTCAGCGACATTTTTAATAAGGGTATTTTTCACTTCTTGGCATTGGCATTTTGAATATTTGTGGCCGATTTGGCTTCACCAGTAAGTTTACCAACAAGCGAATCCAGCAAATAAATGTTTTGAAAATTTTGTTGATTTTGTCTATCATAAAAGGTGACAGGTTAACAAGTACCTGTTTAAATAGTTTGGGTTCCCATCGTATTGCGGGACACAATTCAAATACTGGGGCCTACATTGTTGCGCCATGTTTTCCAAAGTCCAATTATGAATATCTTTCTGTAAAGAATTATTTGAATTCTTTAAATCTAATGCTTCTACTACAACGTTAGAAACCAAGTCAGTTGAAGGAATTTCAAGTTTGATATTTTTGAGTAAATTTGTAAGGTCATCAAGAGACATAGGTCAATAATCAAAACACTAACATTAGCACTAGAAGTCCTTGGCTCATCATAGTATAAGGGCGAAGCTTTGGTTTGACAATCAAGGTCCTCTCCAAATCCTTGTTCTTGCGAAGATAGGCGATGATGTCCTATCCAGCGATGTTCAGAGGGTTGAAGATGATCACAACTCTTCGATAGATTGGGAATTTTCAATTTTTGGAAAAGTCCACTCTGTCACACTTTCATACCGACGCCACAACTGTGGGCTCTTTCGGTCAATTCGTTGAAAAGAAAAAATTAATACACAAAAAATCAAAAAATCAAAAAGTATATATTTCCCAATCAAAATAATATTAAAGGAACATATGATATGGTTCTGGAGCACGATGGACTGGAGTCTGTGTGTGCACCTTAAGATTATAATTATGCTAAAACTAAAAGTATCATTTTTCTTCGATTGTATCAATTTCCAAAAATCCATTCGACTGTGCCAATTAAGCAACACGTTTCTCGAAGTTTGTTTTTGAAACTAGTTTATTCACTTCTGAATTACAAAAATTGATAATGGCATAGATAATGGCATAGAAGTTCTACATCGTCTATCAACTGACTGACTAACTAAAGCAAGAAAAGCATACCTAAGCATGATAATAGCATAGAAGTTCTACATCGTCTATCAACTGACTGACTAACTAAAGCAAGAAAAGCATACCTAAGCATTAATTATAAAGTGAAATTGGATAGGTAGGCTTGATAAGCATAATTCTGGCTTGGACGGAAGATAACTCAGGCAACGTGTCAAGGTTCTTGCAAGCAGGCAACAGTTTTTAATTTTTATCTTGATAATAAAGCTAGATGAATGGCTTTGTGATAATAGATTAAGTTTAAATGCTGCCAAATCTAAATGCTGCATATTTGGTAGAAAACATAAGTTGGGTGGCTCTGATTTCACAAATGTGAATAGTAAATATGATAATCAACGATAACCGTTAAGAAATAGTCAACGGAATCAAGAATTTAGGTAAAATATTTGACGAAACAACTATCTGTGCTACTTCCAAAGTAGGAAAACAACTATCTGTGCTCACTAAAATGAAATTCTTTAACGCTATTACTGAACCGCACCCACAATTCTGCTTGACTTTGCTGTTCCAACTACTGCGAATTATAAGATTTAACAACTTCAAAAAATCCAAAACCGAGCAGTGAAAATAGTATAAAAATGTGATACATACAGGATGTTTATCAATTGAATGCCCATACTCAAGGGTGATAATCATTTGATGATTTCAAGACAAAAAGTTTAAATGGACATAGGTCCTTCAAACCTTAGATTTCAAGATACAGGTTATTGAAATTGTTTTTTTTTATCATTACTTTGATACTATTCCAGATATCTTGCCAAAAAGATTGAGTGATAGCTGATTTTTTAGATTGTCCGTCCCTTATCATATCTTCTTCGTTTGAAAAAGTCAACTCCTGCGGTGAATTATTTGTTAAATAAAAAAAATAAATGTTTTTGACAAGTTGTTATATCAAGATAAATGACAACCAAGGCTTGAGACTAGGCAGTTGACATTGTTGACACAGACTGAATCGTTACTCAATTCTCGTCCTTTGTTTTCAGGAGAGGATGGGCTGAAGCGAGTGAAATGCGTTATAGTGTCAAATGCGAACATTTCAAGGGCTTTAGTACGCTTTTGTCCGTTGCCCGATGTCAGCTAGTTTTTCCAACCGAAAGTATCAGCAGTCATCTCAAATAATCAGCTGTTTCTGATTTTTTGTATAGATATGAATGCACTGCAGCAGTGGTAAGAATCGTCACCGTTTCTGAACAATGGATAAACTCATACTCAAAATAAATAGAAAATTAAAATCAACAGCTCTGGTTTGATCCCTGTGTTTGTTTATTCCGCTGGCACAGTGATACAAATCTGTGGACACAGCATAATCTATAGAATGGTTCAATATCACTCTAAGACATCCTTGTTTCTCACTATTGAAAGGGTTTTATGCATGTTTGAAGTTCTGGAGGTAGATTTGTTTGTCCTTCAAATTATCCAGTTTTTCTGTGGGTTGTAAATTGTGACTTTTGTTTTACTTTTTGCATGTAAATTTGAATGAAACATGTCCATTTTCACTTTTGTTTTCATTGTTTTATAGTGAACTGATTCGATAGATAGTGAAAATTGACAATTTGGTTACAAGATATAACATCTGGATTCTGCCCGGAATTTCTTAGCGTCTTGTCCTGGTCCATATATTTTTGGTGTAACGGCATTATAGACCTTCAACATGACGCCATCCTCACCTGTGATTGGTCCCGTATCCACGGCCTCTCTGATAACTGCGTTGTTCTTCACTTGAAACTTATTGGTAGGATCCAAAGAAAGTTTTTTGTATGTGTCCGTGTCCACATCTTCAAGAAGGGATGTCATCTTCCATTCATAGTCTATAGTACTCATGACCACTGTCTGGTTACCCTTATCAGCCCTAGTTACGACTATCTCAGTGTTGTTGAAGAAATCTTCTAGTATGAACAAAGTCTTTCTGTAACTGCTCAACTCCATTTGACAAAGTCCTAGGATCAAGAAGTCGTAAAGACACTCAAAACCAAACTGTTATTTATAGTAATTTGATTAGAGCTCATACTAGTAATAATGTTGATCATAATACAACAGGAACGTTGTCAATTTATCCTCCGTTCAATTTAATGTGTTTTTGTTTAGTTTGATAGAGATCTTAATTGAAATGTTTTTGTCCTATATACAAGTTTTAATATGTTTATATCAATGTTTTGACCTTTTGTCGAACGGTAAGCAATTTTAAATTCTTTAAAGTAGTGTTTGTCTTTATACTTGGACATTTATTTTATTGTTTTAATGTTTGTTTTGCTTATCTTTGCGCCTTTATATTTCTCTGTTCTTGTTAATAGCTTTCTCAAACGTATCTTCTGTTTTTCAAAATTGTGTGATCTTGTACTATCAGGGATTCTTTACTTCTTTTGTCCAGCTGGCGCAAACGTTAATGCGATGTCATTGTGATCTAGAGGATGTGGGTTCAATACTCACTCTAGTACGTTTTTTTTTTCTTCTTTAAACTCAAAAATGTTTTCAATCTGTTGTATTGTGCAGTTTTCTGATGTTGTAGACTTTGTGTTTAGGTTTTTTCATTTTTTCATGCTTGTGATTTGATTATTTTTATTTTTTGATTTTTATCCTGAAGAAGTCAATAAATTTTGACGAAACGTCGCGAAGACAGCAAGAGTAACGTCTTTCATTTGGTCCCAAGTCCGAGAACCTCTTTCAATCTGAATATTATTAAATTTGTGTTGTGTAATGTTGAATTAGACAGAGTTTGGGTTCATTTGGGTTAGATTGGGTTAGTTTGGGTCTGGTAAACAAATGGAAGTCGCGCGAGCGACGTCCTTATTATTTGAAAAGATACAGACATGACACGTAGTACACGTACCCTCCTACTTTTTACTGCCGTCTGATTTTGATAGCTGACTGTGTCTTCAGGGGCCATATTTTTGATTCAGGCAAAGTGAGTGTGAAGTGTAAACTAGGTACATTGGTTTTGTACAGCATATTTACTCGATTCTCACTTCGCCTGGATGGAAAATAGGGGTCCTGATCGTGTTCAACCTACTCAGAATGACCGAATTGCTCTTAAGGAACTATCTTTTTTGACAAATTCTATGTTCATTGGTTCATCAATTGCCCATAGAGGAGATATTCTCAACAAGTCCGTTTCACAGATCCCTTCAAAAACTGGTTTCCAATGACCCCAATCCAATCACCTATGTTGATATGAAAAGTTTTTTTGCATTCTCATGAAACAGCTTTGTATGGTGAACATTCTCACAACACTAATAGACTTTTGTGTAGGTTACTATGTACTCATGCTGGAAAAAACGACAACTGAATATCTGTTAAGGTAAATACTAGAAGTGCAATAGAAAAAGACTTGATAGGGGTGCAGATTTGCGAAGAACACGTTCAGGTTTCTTGTTCTGAAAATCTTCTCATTAGCGTTTGATGGTAACGTCTTCTGATGATCTATTTCGATAATTTTTAACAGTATTTGAGAATGGAAATTCCTGCACTCGTATCTATGAGTTGGCGAGACGTACTTGTTGTATACAAGTTTTTTGAGTCGTATAGAGGGGAGTTACATAAAATGTTGTTCCGTATTTACTAAGTCGTAGTTATCCAAATTTCACGATCGATTCGTGTTTTAAATTTCACCACGTTATCTACTTCATACGGCTGGTCGTGGAAATGGAGTGGCTGCCCTAGGACTATACAAATAAGCAATCCATTCGTGGTTGCAGTAGATCTAAAGAAATAGCCGCAAAAGGGACTACTTGCTGTTGAAAAAACCTGTGCCATGTGTCGGCTCAGATGCCCAATTCATTGAAGGAAAAAGTATTGTGGTAAAATAACTCATGTCAAGTGGTTAACTCTAGGTTATTCTTCGCTATTTTTGACACTCTATACCCAAGCTTTGACTTGATCTTTTGTGAGGTGATTCCGGGTTCAATATATTTCATTTTCGAATTGTTCGATTTTGAGAAAGTTTTCCATGTTCGTCCTAACCTCTACAGTGAAAAGTCCTTCCTTTATCGAATTTTACAAAGAAATGGCTGTCTTATCATATTTCAAAGTGGTTTGTTACCCCACTAGTACAGTAAGCAGGTACGTATGATCGAAAACTGACACGGATGCAATTTTTTTTGTTTCCTATGCGCATTAGGGTACTCAAAACGAGTCCGTGTTTTCCATACAAAATTTGTATCGGGATCACCCCTTTTAGAGGTGAGAAAAAGGGCGAAAAAGTGTATTTCTATGATTATATTGGTAGAGGGGATCTTATCGCAACTTTTTGAATGATAAAATATACAAGAATGATTGCTCAACCAAAAAGGTATCCTGCAGTTTTTGTCTATTTACAACCCTCACAGAGTTCTTGACAAGCTAAGTGAAAGTCTTCATTGAAAAAAGGTTTTCAGCTTGGGTTATAGAATCGGAAATACATGAATAATTGAATTCAATGCACATGCCTCCCATATAGAATTAAGTACTTGATTTTTTGAAGCGTACGACGTTTTAAAAATCTCACGCGTTTTCAAAATACAAGGGTGTCCAACCTAAAACTCACCTACCTGTGATATCCAGTATGATTTTTTTTTGCGACAATGAAAAAATTATCCCAATAAAGATTGATGTGCTTATTGCAAATCTGTGCTTACCTTTCAAAAACTCGCACCAAAAACTCGCTTCAAAACAAACCCGAAAAAAATCAAAAACTTTTTTCCCATGTCAGTGGATTTAAATTTTTGAACGTCCCCTCGTACGCTTGAAAAAATCGAGTGCTCAATTCTACATGGGAGGTATGTGGATAGTATTCAATGATTATTGCATTTTTCGCAAAAAATAACTCGAACTGAAAACTTTTTTTATCAAGACTTTCAAGTCACCTGTCAATAACTCCATAAGGGTTGTGAATAGACGAGGAACGAAAGATTCCTTTTTGGTCGAGCAATCATTCTTGTATATTTTAATTATACCAACTGAGCATTTGCGATAAAATCCACTCCTACCAAGATGATTATGAAAATACACTTTTTCGCCTCTTTCCTCCCCCCAAAAGTTGTCATCCCGATACACAGTTTTTGAGAAAAAGGAATCCGTCCTTTCCCTACAAACTTTGTATCGTCATGAGCACCCTAATGCGCATAGGAAACAGAAAAAAAACTGCTCTCGTGTCAGTTTTTGATCATACGTACCTGCTAACTGTACTACACTTTACTTACCCATTGTTATTTTACAGTGTTCAAGTAATTTCTGGAGATGTCTCATACATGAATATGCTGTTCCCCTTTCATTTTCCAGTTCTTCTCTCTGTGCTTGAAGAATTGATTCGCTGTTGTTCAATACGCCATCCTTAACAACGTAATGAATAAGATCCATTGCTCTCCTCATCTGACAAAAAACAGTGTCACGATTTTCCCTAGCTGAGGAACTATCGGGATGTCGAAGGCAGGTCTGTAAATGGCATTGTTTATTGAAAGCATTTCGCGAATATCAATTTTTAACTATTATATTTGCATATGGGGTGGAGCATACAAGAGTAAACTACAACCAATCATGACAGTTCAAAATTACATTTTATAAGTTATATTTAGGAGAAACAAACTATAACCAACGAATATGTTGTATAACGCGAAACTATGTAATATTGGATGCTTATAAATAAAATTCTTTAACATGTTACCACTTGATATGAAAGCGATAGATAAAATAAAGCTTTTTAGTAAAAGTAGTAAAATCTATATTTTCAATAATCTGAAGAACTTCTTGTCTAACCTGAACCAAAACATATGAATGAAAACTGTGAACATACTGTGAGCACGATAGACATAACACTAGGATAGCTAGTTTTAATTTAGTCGTAGTTTAGTTTGGAACTATGGTTAGGAACAATGGCACCCACCCCACAGGTGTCCAACACACCTATGTGCCCTTATCAATTACTGTACCAAATAATTTTAGCTTTTTGTCAAATCAAATATTATATTAATCAAAAATGTCCGAATAAACTACTACTACATATACAATCCTATAGACAGGGTGTATACATAAACAACATCTGAACAAAGGGTGTGTGTGTAAGACTCTTCATAAAAAATCATGAATGTCTCAATCAACATAGGACCGAAAATGCTCCATTTCAGACACACGGTGTCGAAATTAAAATCTAATTTTGGATTTTTTGAATAAAAATGTTCGCACAAAATCTGGTCAGTTGGGTTTTTTTTTCGTTGGAGAATCATGACTTGATGTTGATTTTTACGAAGTCGTTAGAAGGCGCTAGATACGTAAATATTATTCCACCTAAATTTCCCTAAGTTTTTTGATAGAACATGGTTTCTGCATCAATGCAAGTAAGAACACCTTTTAACGAGCCTTTAAAGAGCGCAATTTTGATTTTGGCACCTACATATGTGCATAAGAAAAAAAGTTATGTTTTCTTTTGTTGAGTCACTCCTTTCATTGGTTAGGGGTTGTTCGTGGTCACTCTGTATAAGTTGAATTTAATCAGATATAATAATAAATCAGAGACTCGACTGATTCGTCATTCGAAAATTTTTGTAGCACCTATCATCTCATTGAATATAACTCTAAGAGATTCAAATTAATATTTTTTCCTTAACATGGTAGATTTTAAAAACGGCATTCCATGATATCTCATGATGTCTGAATCTTTGAGTAGAGGCCCTGCTTTTCAGATTGACGAACGGGTCTTGCATTCAGAATTAAATAAGAATTAATATAAACAGACATTATACCATAACATATCATCATTTTACTGTTTATTGTAATTGTTACCATTTCGAATGATCTCTAGTGTAACTATTTGAAATAAATAAATGATTTTACAGTTATATGATGAACGGAAGGCTTGTAGAGAGCCGTATAAGGGATAGGTACTATATTATAATAATGTTATTTTGCCTCGTATACTGGTTGTCACGGAACAACGTCGGGAAACTAAGAGGAATGGTTGTATGCGATAAAAAAATGTTGGTAGGTCATATAACAAAAACTCTTAATCTCAATATTTTTTGAGTTTGTAAGGTATATTGTACATTGGTAATGATGATAATATTAAGTTACAATAAAATAGTTTTGTTTATTCTTATAATAATTGGGAAACATTATTGAGTAACTGCATCGACAGCGATATGACCATCCTGTGTGGTTTCTATGCGGATTGCTTACGCAGTCTTTATGTTCATATTGTGATTGGGTGATAGAGAAATGAACTGAGTTCAACTTAGTTGTAATTATATGCACTGAATAAATTAGTCTACGTTAGAATATAGTAGAACATAGTTGTTTTCCTGGTCCTTCTGGGGACTCTTCC
This sequence comes from Orchestes rusci, assembly GCA_958502075.1. NCBI lineage: Eukaryota > Metazoa > Arthropoda > Insecta > Coleoptera > Curculionidae > Orchestes > Orchestes rusci. The sequence goes on along the minus strand of OY293303.1, from coordinate 46,905,670 downwards.
TTCAACTTATTAAATGGCGATCCTGCCAGAGGCATAAAAATATGCTCATGGAAAGTTACAGAACTAGAAGTTTATGAAATGAAGAAGTTATATAAGTGATGCCTAATGAGAAAAAGTAGTACATTATGGCGCGTACCAGATGTGTTCCAGATGCAAAAAAGTGCCAGACCGGAGGTCTGAAAAGAAAATGACGAGAAGTGGGGAGCAACTAGTATAGATGTTTTCCCTCGTCCATGTTGGTGCCAAACGAGTCTTGCTACATTTTAGAGAAGGTACGAGTTTTTCATAGGAACTTAGAAAAAGTCTCAATCGAGAGAAGACAGGATGCAGATGAAACAAAACGGAAAATAATTAAGTTAGATGAGTTCAACTCGATGCCAAAACTACTGTTGAAGTGAAAGAATATGTGAAGGGTATAGCTAAATATTTAGAGGCGATTGATGATATTTAAAAAAAGGTTAAGTTTGTCCCCAACTGAACAATCAAAATCTGATAAGCAAAATGATAATAACAGTATTGATTCTGCTTGTTGGAAAGAAAATAAGATGTCGAAAACTTTCGATTTGAGAACAGCGGCTAGCTTGCTGTCTGTTATTAATGAACTTGAATCCACAACAAAACAGCTTATTGATGCCATCGAATTGTATTGCGATATGTTGAATTCTGATGGTGAAAGATTACTAATCAATTACGTTTTGAAAACTCGTCACACTCAAGATGCAAAAATTAGGCTACAAAGTATTTATGCGACTTGTAATGCTCTGATAACAGATTTGAAAGTTCATTTTTAACAAAAGAGTCAGCATCAGCATTATCCTTCCAATTGAACAATAGTAGGCAAGGTACAAAAGCCGTTGAGGATTTTGGAAAATAGTAGAGGAGTTACTAGTAAACCTTACTATTAGTCAGCTGGACGGCGATGATGATAGTTTGTCGATTCTGTCAAGAGTAAACGAAAAGTTAGGCATGACTGCTTTTGCCAATGGTTTGCACAATAATGACTTGGAAACCATCGTAAAAGCACGAGATTACTATTAGCTCAGCGAAGCTATTAGAGGAGCAAAAGATGAGGAGCTTACGATCAGAAAAGATTATCATCAGGTTTTTCATTTTCAGGGTCGTGGATATCGTTTTCAAAACGGCAATCGCGATAGAGGTTTTGCATCTTTTCGTCATAACAACCATAATAGTCATTCTAATTTTAGAAATACCCATAATTTTATTAGAGGTCAAAATAATAGACCAAGGCAAAATCCTAATCGCGGAAATTTAAATTACACACGCAATTTTCGCCGTAGGTCTAATAGGGCATATATGATGCAACCGTCATGTCATGCGTCAGGGAAACAAGGAATAGGAGGTCCCTCTGAGGTGGATACATCTCAAAATCGTTTTTTTTCGGTAATATTCGGATCAAATGGATCAAATTTTGTGAAACTACGTTATGAAGAAAACACATTTTTATTCCTATTAGATACAGGTGCATCAGTGAGTGTAATTTTTAATTATTATGTACCAGTTACTCAAACTATTGACTTTTCAAAATAAATAAGATAAACGGTATTTCTGGATTATTGGTAGCATGTGGTTCCGCAAATATAACATTACACGTAAATGAAACTGAGCTGTCTCATCAGTTTTTATTAGTTGGTGAATTTCAGCAATGTATTCACGGACTGTTAGTGTCTGATTTTGTTGTGAAATATGCTGCAACTATAAATTATGAACAATTTTGTTTTCTCTATGGGTAGGTAATGAAAAAATTTCAATGCCTATTGAATCCGAAAAATGTACTTACACAAAAATTTCCGCAAGATGCGAAGTCATTGAATATTTTGACTCGAATATAAGTGATGATTGTGTAATTTCACCAACCGAACTATGTAAAAAGGTTTTTGTTGCAGGAAGCATAGGAAAACCAAATTCTTATGATATGATTCCTGTTAAAATTTCAAATACCCGTGATGACGATGTCATTTTAAAAACATTCAATCCATCTTTTGAAGAACTAAGAAATTATGAAATAAGTAATATTATCGAAAGTGTAAATACAAAATCGGTAGAGCGCGTTGATTACGTATTGCATTTGATTAATATTTAAGTAAAGAAGAACAGTTTTCCATTCAGCGAATAATAGCGAAATATGCTGACACATTTTATTTAGAAGGTGATCCTGAAATGACATGTAATTTTCATAAACAAAACATTTGTTTAAAGAGTCATGCAAAACCGGTCTACGTAAAGCCCTATCGGTTACCGCATTCACAGAAAGAGGCAATTCGCGAAAAGGTAGATAAAATGTTGAAAGATGAAATCATAGAAGAAACGAAATCGCAATGGCCACCACCTTTGTTGATAGTTCCAAAGAAAGTTGATAAAACCGGCAAAAAATCGTGGCGATGTGTAATTGACTATAGGTTATGCAATAAAGAATAAAAAGACGAAAAATTTTCCTTGCCGTGTATTAGTGAAATTCTTGATTCCCTTTCGGGCGCGATCTATTTCACACATCTTGATTTATCTCAAGGCTATTATCAAATTGAGTAAGAAAATTCTAGCAGACCATGTACAGCTTTTACCACTGATCAAGGTCAATTTCAATTGACAAGGTTTAAAAGTTAGTACATCAGCTTTTTCGAGGGTCATGACAATTGCTATGTCTGGGTTAAGTTGTTTTGTTTACATGGATGATCTGGTTGTTTTTGGTAATAGCTTGTTGAATCATAATAAAATATAATTAAAGTTTTACAACGGCTAAGAGACGTGAATTTAAAGAAATCCTAAGAAAGGCGACTTTCTCGAGAAGGAAAATCTTTATTTAGGGCATTCAATTTCTGCAGAAGGAGTTTTCCCTGACAAAAAAAAATAAAAGCTGTTTTAGATTTTCCAGTACCAAAAAATGACAACGGAACAAAAAGATTTGTGGCATTTGCAAATAACTACCGAAAGTTTATTCAAAATTTTGCTAAAATTGCCGCACCCTTAAATCAATTATCTAAAAAGAATGTCCCGTTTAGCTGGACACCAAAATGTCAAGAAGCCTTTGATAGTCTAAAAAACTGTCTTGTCAATTCCCCAATCTTGCAATATTCTAATTTTGATTCGAGAAATATATTTACTTTAAAAACCGACGCCTCAGGAGTTGCGATTGGAGCAGTTTTGTCTAATGGGGATGATAGGCCAGTCGCTTATGCTCTAAATTAGGCAGAGAAAAGCTATTGTACTATAGAACTATAGAACACTTTAGACCATATTTTTTCGGACGAAAGTTTGTTCTCTATATGGACCATCGACCTTTAATTTATTTCTTTGGCATGACAAACTCTTCTAGCAGACTGACAAAATTTAGATTAATTTTGGAAGAGTACGATTTTGTTATAAAATATGCTAAGGGAAAAGAAAATGTCACAGCGGACGCTCTATCCAGAATCGAACTTTACAAGGACGAATTGAGGAATGTTGGTAATAATATTTATGGAACCGTACGCACGTTTGCCGTGATCATCCAATTGTTTGTGTACAATTGTTTCCCCACTGAACTTGACTGTCGTTCTACCCTTGGGCAGATATTTCTGGTAAGTCTGGCAGCTTGTCTAGTAATTTGTTCTCGTCACTTCTTTGAATTAGATCCCATGCTTAGTAGTTGTTGGTTGCGATTGCTTCCAGCTGTTCTATTGGCTTGTTTGTTTCTTCTTTGATCGGTGTCTTCAAGTAGTTTATTTCGTTTGTGTTGGTTATTGCAGAGCTTTCGTGGATGATTCTTTTGAAGACATCACAAAATGTAGGCTGGTTCTGGTCGTTGCTTTTGGAAGTATCACAAAATGTAGGTTGGTTTTGGTCGTTGCTTTTGGAAGTATCACGAACTGTAGGCTGGTTTTCATCTGTTTCCTGGCAAAATGAAATCTGAGTTACTGGTAGTTGTTGATGCTGTTGGGGCTGTTTGGGTGGTACTTGTTGCTTGCTTTCGTCTTTTCATCCGCATTTGTTGGCTGTTGATGGCAGGGCTTAATTGTTCGGCTTTTTGGGCATGAACTACCTACTAGGTAGTTCAAGCATTCGCTATGTTTGGCAGCCATATAGTGGAAGTATGACCTGGTGTTGTAGGGATGGTCGATAGAGTCCTTCAGTCTATTGATTGCTTTGTCGTTCTTTAGGGCATTCTGCCATAATCTCTTCAGGTGGGATAAATGCTTGTGGATGTAGTAATCCGTTTTTTCGGTTTGTGGGTCGTTTTTGCTGTTGATCCATGTCTGGAAGATTTGCGATTCCACTTTTTCTTGTTCTAATACCAGGCGGTCAAGTTCGTTCTTGTTTTCCATTGAGATTGATTAATTGCCTTTTGTTGGATTTAATTTTGGTTGGTTGCTTAGCGAGCCTCTGATGGACTGAATTTGTAGTTTCTCGAATAGTGAGCCTCTGTTGGACAGGATTTGTAGTTTGAATAGTAAGCCTCTGTGGACTGGATTTGTAGTTTGTATAGTGAGCCTCTGTGGACTGGATTTGTAGTGAGCCTCTGTGGACTTGTTATAGTGAGCCTCTGTGGACTTGTGGACTGGCTGGACTGCAGGCGGGTTGCTGCAGTTTTAAGGTTGCTCGAAGGGCCAATGTACAAGCTAGGTCTAGCTCGTATATTACACTTGCTCAACTCGGTTTGGTTGATCAGCGGAAAAGATAGAGTTTACTGCCAGAGAGCAGCCTCACTCTCTGCTATGGCCAAGTGGGCTTGGGCACAGTACATTTGCTTAGTAAAACAACGTTTTGAGTAGTTGTTGAATACTGATCCTTCATTTCCCACGACTTGCTTATATATAATTAATTGTTATAGTACACAAGTGATGTTATAAAAATATTGTAGTAAACATAATTCTACTATGCACTTCCGTTCGTTCTTTCGTCGGCAAAATAATCATATCATGACGGAGTGACCGACCATGGTTCGAGAACGTGAGGATTATTCAGTTTCCTACCTATCTAACATTGAAGTTCGTAGGTTCATAACCTATCATGAAATTATTAAAAATTGGAAATGTATTAAACTTAGAAAATAATGACATCAACTCTATGTCTTCGTTTTGGCCTTGTTGTTTGTCTACTTCCTAGTTTCGCCTCTCCTGTCTTCTCCTGATGATGAATGTCCCTTGTACGCCAACCTAGAATCACCATAATGAGTATTGTCGTGATGCTGCTCATGATGGCTGCGTGCTGATGAATGCTGCGCCATCCCGTGTCATGGATCCTATCTTTGAGGTCCCTCTCTTCTTGTCTCAGCTCTGTAGAGCAATCTGTTTGCCTGAGTATGGGCTCGGTGACTTGATATAAAGGTTCATGATTCATCGGACTGGTTTTGAGGATTATGAGCAATGTTTTGGAGTGTATGGGCTCGGTGGCTTTGTACGGAGAATCATGGTTAATCAGGCTGCTATCGAAGATGATTGCGTTGGAGTGACTGGACTGGCTAGAACAGGAACGGTTGCAATCATTCCTGTTGTATTGAATACAACGCAGAAATTGAATATTCATATTTATTTTCGGGATATTAGCATGCGATGTTTTAAATGAATAACCCTATATAGGTGTACAGTGTCCGCCATTAAATTGAGTAGGTACATAATTTGGTATTTTTTTTATAAATTTTGATTTCAAAAAACTTTCTACGGGGATAAGTTGTGATGTCAGATAACCATAAAATCAATTTTGACACATGCCTTGAGATTATCGGTTTAGCGGAGAATTAATTTCAAATCAATTCAATTCAATTGGGTTTCAAAAAATGGGTTGATTTGAAAAGATATCAAAATATTTTTTGGAGAAAAGTTGTTTATAGAATCCACCAAGGACTTCAAGATACTTCACGTGCCGATTTTGTAGCAAATCAGATTAAAATAAATGAAAACTAATATTTGACCCTTTTCATCAAGAGCAAAAACGAAAATGATGGTTTTGAAATTAACTTCATTCAACCAAACTACATATATTCTATGTTGAATAAGTCAAATTTCTTATGAAATAAAACGATCAAGGGATGTCAATTAACAAATAATGTGTGGTTGTGTCCTTAATTGTACCCATGCTTTTTTTTCCACACTAGACTAGATTTTATAAGATCATTTTTTTCAAGATTCAACTAGGTACCAAGGAGAATGTCAGTCAACAACATACTATATATTTTCCTTATCGCCAGAAAATTTCAACAAACGGACATGGGTACAGTTAGGATAAACCAAACAAAAAATTTTTCTTCTAGACCTGGCAAAAGTTATCCCACTTTTCAGCTACATAATCTGCAACAATCAAATTACTTCAAATAAATAATGATTTGCTCAACCTCAATCTGAAAACCAAAGAAAAATGACGTTTTCAAACCAGTGCGACATTATTATACTGCCCAATGGAATTGTAAAGGAACACAAAGTCTAAATCCTCAAGTGTTTAATAGCTAGAAACGTGACACGTGTTCCGCCTATTATGGCATCATCAGACCTAAGAAAGAACCTTTATAAAAAATATGGCAAACGACACGATTGTTAAAAAACTTACGTGGATAAAGCGTCAATAAATTAAAATACATGAATAACAAAGTGAAACACATCACACTACATCTCACAATGGTTCAAGTCACAATGAGGCTTATCTTAATCCAAACAGAATGTCCAACAAGTAAAAAACCATAATAAGGATAAAATACAAAAAAATGCCTTAAAAACGACGCGACGTAAACGAACGTGATTGCTACGCTACGCGGCTGCCTTGAATCGATATCCGGACCACTGCTTCGAGACGCCTGTAAAAATAACGATGAACCCGGAATAACCAAATAGAACCCGGAAGACCTCCAAGGAACATGAAAGAATCTAAAAGAACGAGAAAACTAGCAAGAACAACAAAGAACCCGGAAGAACCCCGAAAAAATTCAAAGAATAATAATAATGATAATAATAGACCGTGACTGAAGCCGGACTGCTATCAAAGGCCGCCCCTAGCGATGGGAATGCTCGTCAGCCTAATTAGGCTGAGGGGCACCGGAAAAATGAAAAACCTGGCGAGGACAGAACCGGCACAAACGCCAAAGGGCAAACCCCCTCTTCGGTGACTACAGAGGGTTCCCAATAAAAGAACCAAAGCCTTGGACGAGCGCCGCCACGGTCGGGATCAGCGTGAGACCAATCAGCCGACCAATCAAGTTGCCGACACAGGCAATGCTCCGAAAACCTGCTCCTCCCAAGAGAAGGGCACAAAGGCTGAAATGGACAAAACAAAACTATATAGATGTTTTCAACGCCTTTTTCAGAGCTGCCTATCACAAGAATCAAACAACAGGACACCGGAAAAACTTTTACAAAAAATGGAAGAAAATCTATCCGAATCTGAATCCAGCGAACAAGACATATGTGACAAAAAAAAAATGATAGAGAAAAAGGGATACTTAACACCAACTGAAATTGGCACCATCAATGAACAAATAAGGTCCGAAATGTCCAAAATACGAGCGAGGGGATAATGCACCAGAAGCAAAACAGGAAACACAAAACGAGGATGAACTCGCAACGACCACTGAAACCGAATCACATCTACACATAAATCAAACACACAACGATACAGCTGAAAAATACATAGAAAAAAATATACACGGAACGGACAACAAAGAGTTACCAACAGAAATGGAACAAACATCCAACAAAAATATGTTACTATACAAAGGAAGTAGTCCCAGCTATAATGATCACATCAATAAATACATAGATGACATACAAAGTGTAGAAGACCTTATAGACATAACGTATATCACGGCCATATCAAACACAAAAACCGAAACCTTAGGAATCACCAACGAAAAAAAAACAAATATTAAAAAACAAATAGCCTCCATAGCAAAAACGATCAGAACACAACATAACTAATATTAGTAGTGATCTTACACAAATGATTGATTCATTGGTAGCCCCAGAACAAAACAAAATCTACATAAATACGAACCCAGGTACAAGAACAACACAAATAACAGAAGCAATAAATACACTGAATCAAAAACGAATGGCCTCAAGTAAGAAACTGGAGAGGTAGATCATTTCTTATAAAAGGGAACAAGACAACATAAACTTTACATCAAACAAAAAGCATTTTTACAAAAATCTGGAACAAACAAACGAGGAGGCAACAGATATAAAAGCATCAAAACAGGCAGAAGTCGAAAAACACTGGAAGTCACTATGATCAGAACCAGTGGAACACGAGAATGGTAAGTGGATCAGAACAGAGCAAAATAGAACAGAGACAGTAGAGCCAATGCTACCATATAACAATGGATGGATTGAAATACATTACAAAGAAGCTGCCAAACTGGAAGGCGCCAGGGCCAGATAAAATTTATAGTTATTATTTCTGGAAACATCTTTTGTCACTACATGGAAAAATGGCACAAATAATCCCACATGTAATCACCCACTCAACAAAAGTTCCACCATCCTTAACACATTATCGCATGAAATAAAATCTCGAACCTGAAAACGAGAACACACGACCCTTAAAACTATAGACCCATTATATGCCTGAGAACCATATAGAAAAGTATCTCAAAAACAATAGCCAAAAAAGTGACAAAACATATCGCAGAGCAAAAAATCAGAAGCAAACGGCAAAAACATTGCAGTTGCCTGGATAGACTACAAAAAAGTTCATGACTCCATCTTTTTTTCATGGCTGCTTCGCATTCTGGAAATCTACAGGGTGAGTCGGGAGGAACGTACCAGATTTTGAAGGGTGAATCTTTGAATAATTTCAAGACAAAATGTTCATATGTCCAAAAGGACATTTCTTTATTTTTATTTTTTTTTGTTCAAATAACAAATATTTGAGTTTCTCATCATCAATATTCCCAGTATCTCGAATTTCGATCAATCACCATGTTGCTTGATAACAAAATTATAAGCAAAACACTTGCTTAAATTGGTTTCTCCGAGCACTCAACCCACTAACCAGCCTTTTGAAGTCATCAAATATTGGATACAGTCCAACAAAAGATTACAAAATATCACACCTCTTACATGGAAAACCTTAAGTTATATTCTCCGGACGAAATCCAACTATCCTCGCTTTTAAAAACCCCTGCCACGTTCTCTAAAGACATACGAATGAACTTCGTACTAGATAAATGCGCATCAATTCGAAGTGAAAAAAGGTAGAGCAACAAAAACGAACAACATAGAGCTTCCAATAATTTCCTACACTACCTAACATCGAAACATACAAATACGTAGGGGTAAATGAAACACACAGAAAACTAAAGAAATTAAAGAGACCATTGAAAACAAATACAAGGACAGACTGAGAAAAGTCATGCATACCCTACTTAATGGAAAAATTAAAATCAAAGACATAAACACCTGGGAAATACCCATATCAACGTACTCATTTGGAGTCATACAATGGACCATAACAGACGTACAAGCACTAGACAGAATGACAAGCGAAATCCTCACGAATAACAGAGCCCTACATTCAAGTTTAGCTATTGAAAGAATATACCTACCTAGGAAACAAGAAGGTCAGGGCCCACTCATCATAGAACTAACACACAACATTCAAATATACAGTTAACAAAGATACTTCAACATGAAGGCAACTTAGTCATCACTACACGCACACGCGTCCATCAAACAAGCAGACAAAAAATACACACCACTTAGCACACACATACAACTACAGCATATGGACAAGAAAACATTCTTCACAAACATCACACAGACATGGAGCAGCAAAAACCTACATGGCAGACTCAAGAACGACTTCGATAAACAACTTCAGCTGTCAACCAAATGGATCGAACTTGGGAACCTGTACAGTGAAACAGAAGAATTCATGTACTTCGTTTAGGACCAGGCTGTAATTACAAAAAATTACCAAAAATATTATAACATAAACTAACTTACAAAATGATTACTGTAGAATGTGTAAATCAATGCCCAAAATTTTTTTTTTTTTTTTTTGTACAACAAACTATTTCTACACAGTTTTTTGTATATAGCTTGATGCTAAATAAACGAATATTATTATTATTAAATGATACAACACATAACATCAGGATGTCCTAGTGTTCAATATCCTAGACATAAGGTAGTTTCTACACACTAACAACGCCTCATTTGTTACTTGTTCAACATGTTGAGGGACAGTCGTCATGGAAGTGGTTGTCATGATTTTGAGTTGTGTAAAAAAAATTGCTTGTAATGATTCATGAATGAACCATCAATTTCTACTCAAAAAAGCTGGTTTTACTAGCAGAAAAGTAGTAACGGCAAAGAACTGCAGCCCAGCTACGTACTGACGAAACATTGGTCCTTCGTTTTCGGATCGAAAGCAGAATTTGGAAAAATTGGTTGATAGCCTTGACATCCAGAAGTGGGGTTGAAGTAGCTGGCAAGGTTGGAGCTATAACGCAACTCATCGAATCCGCATATCGATATTGGATCGATATTGGAGAGAAGGCGGATGACAAATGGTTTGGGAGTCATCGGCGATTCATTGGTTATATTGGAAATTGGAATTCAGAAACCTTGAGTATAGGATTGGAAACTTAACTGGAGTTGAGAACATAATTTGGTTTAGATTGCACATTGAACAACCAACTTTGAAGTGAGATATTAGATTGGGTTGGAAGAACAAAACACAAGCTTATTGGAAACGGCATATATGGTTGTTGAACGGTGAGCATTGGATGTATACTTTTGGTAGATAAGAGCTCGCTAGTAAAAAAAAGGCTTCAATTTGTTACTGAGTAACTATACATTTTGTTGGATATATATTATTATTGATACAAATATGTATTGATTGGGGATTTGTTGGTACTTAACCTATGTGTACAAGCTAGGTATAGCTCGTAGCTTACACTTGCTCAACTCGGTTCGGTTGAGCAGCGGAAAAGATAGAGTTAACTGCCAGAGAGCAGCCTCACTCTCTGCCATGGCCAAGTGAGCCTGGGCACAGTACAGGGTTATTGATTATGATTATGATTATGATTATGATTATCTAACTTTTTAATTTGACGTTCTAGAAAAAAAGGTCTTGATTAAAAGTTTCATGGTTGAAAATGAAATTTTTAAAAAAACCTGTTTCACATAATCAGGGTGTTCCGAAAAGTCTGGGCGAGGTCTAACATTCTTATTTCAAATTGAATAATTCTAGTTTATTGTTAAAAAAAAGTGACATAATCTATTGTTTTAAAGTATTGACGTAAATGTATGTGTAGGATAAACCAAATCTTTTCTAATTTTGAATTGATAACCGAAACATGAACTAAAAATAAAATAACATCTTATTCAAAAAAATCTATTGAATAAATGCCAAATTATTTATACTTTGATACTTTAAAAGTATTTATTAACGTGACATTTTCGTCAATACAAGCGTCAATACTTCGAAATCATAGATATATTCCACAATAAATTAGTATACATAAATCGAATACAATTCATAAATATCAAATATCTTTTTATACATTAGACTCACGTATAGGCTATGCCACATAGAAAATGTTTAGAGTTTTAAGGAGAAGATGAATACCAAATAAAAAACTAGGTTATCAAGTTGAAATTAGAAAGTTAGACCTCGCCCAGACTTTTTGGAACACCCTGTTTATGTGAAAACAGATTTTTCAAAAATTTCATTTTCAACCATGAAACTTTTATTCAAGACACTTTTTTCTAGGACGTCAAATTAAAATGTTAGTGGGGGGGAGCATTTATAATCAATAACCCTGTACATTTTGGTTGAGTAAAACAATGGTTGAATACTGATGATTTATTTCTCACGGCTTGGTTGTATAGAATTATTCGTTATATCACACAATTGATGTTATCAAGATATTGTAGTAAACATATTCTACTATGCACTTCCGCTCGTGCTTTCGTCGGAATAATAATCATGACCGACCGTGTTTCGAGAACGTGATGATTAATCAATTTCCTACCAATCCAACATTGAACTTGTGGGCTTTTAGCCTACCTATCATAAAATTTGTACAAGAATTGGAAACATATTTAGATCAGAAAATAATGCATGTTTAGAAGTTGTGATTGAACACTATGCGTGTATTTGATTAATTTATATTTATTGGTTTATTTTGGTAGTTTTGAGGTTATTGGTAACCCAATTGTAATAAAACGACTAAAGAAGCAGATTTCAAACTGAATGTAAGAATGAGTGATATTTGCAAGAGAAGATCGACATAGTTAATCAAGTTTTTGGATCTAATGTTGGTCAAGTTGTTAAATGTTGAAGATTCACGTCAATCTCCTGTTAATAACACCCAGTTACTAGATAACTAGAATTGGAAGCTCGATTGGATAAATTGCCGATTTTCTTTTTAATACTTATCAAAAATTAATCGAAATAAATCTCGAAAAAAAATCTTTGGAAAGGGAAATTTTCGAAAATTCTCATTTCAGCTTGCTTGCTTCTGCGAAAGGTGTATTGTTAGATTACGGCAAACGTAAAGTTGAAATCAAGGATCGACTGTGTAAATAATCCAGATAATAATGCGAGTAGTTTGGACCCTGCAGAATCTTTATTAATACCTCAAATCAACTTGGGAGTTTCTGCAACACCTCCTCCAATGTCCTCACCCACTTTCACGGGTAATCCAAATTATTGGCTTGAATTTAGAGACACATTTAAATCTTTTGTTCACGTTAATGATTAGGTGTCTAATGAGAAGAAATTTCACTTTCTTAAAGGATCTTTGGAGGGTAAAGCAAAAAATGTTTCACAGAGTCTGGAAAATAGTGCAGCTAATTATCCCACTGCTTGGGAATTGTTATGCGAAAGATATGATAACAAATCAGTTCTTGTTATTAATTACCTAAAAGCTTTGTTGAGTATGCCTTGAATGTCTAAAGAAAATTCGAATGATATTCGAAGAATTCTGAATGGGATCATAAAAGGAACTCTTTCAATATCTGTTGCATCTTGGAATAAAGTTATCATACAGTGCTTTTCTTCAATGTCTCCCCCTTTTATCTTTTGGACGACTCAATTTGGAGACTTCAAATTCTAGATGATGAAATACAAGCATATTTACTATGTTTTGACATAAAATTGACATATGAAAAATTTAGGATGGCGGCTGGGCTTTTTATTCTGTAGATTCCCAGTAGTTTCAAATTTGGATAAAAGCTGTCTCAAATATTTTCTACAGACTGGTCGATTCGGGGAACGATTGTTGAAAATCCTTTTGGTTTCGTGTGAATCCCGCGTCGTACCATAGGTAAATATAAATCGCTTAGACTTTTTCTTCCAGTGGACAAGAGTTGATCATTTTGAAGCAGAGATTAGGTATCAAACTAAATTAGATTCATTTGAATTTTTAACAAATTAATTGTCAGTGTTTCACAATTTTTTGACATGTTTGTCATTAATTCATAACCCAGCCTTCATGTCAAGAATATTCAAGCATCTTTTGAAATGAGCTTGACAGATTTTTTTGAAAAGTGTATGTATCAATGTTATAATTAGATGTACTGCCATTTTGTAGTAATTGAGGATATCGACCTAATATTCTAGGGTTATAAATTACTCATCAGGACTTTCAAAATAAGTTGTCCTATTCCCCTATTCCTAATAAAAAAAAAACATTCCAAAATGGCGCCCAGCCGCCATCTTGAATTTTTCATATATCAATTTTATGTCAAAACATAGTAAAGATCACCTCGAATTTGAAGTCTTTAAGTTGAACCGTTCAAAAAACAAAAGGGGGGGGGACATTAAACAAAAGCACTGTTAATTTCATGTGTTATAAGCTGGACCCAATTACTGCTCATGAATGGCAAGTAAGAAAGTGTAAAACTAACCTGCCCACATTGGATGATTTTGGATATTTTTTGAAAACTGAGGCTGAGTTACCGGAAACTCTTGGATCAAACACAAACGAGAAGAACCTTTTCTCAGCAATAATTCAAAGTCTTGTGCTTGTTGTAGTAGTGGAGATCAAAATATTGTCAATTGTGAAACTTTTCTCAAACTATCTGTTTAAGACAGATTTGAAAAGTACAAGGCTCTGAACCTTTGCTTAAATTGTCTAAGAGAGAATCATATAAGCGAGCATTGTAAGGCTGGTGGTTGCAAAAAGTGTAGTGGTAAACATAATAGGTTTTTGCACTACAATAAAACAAATTGGTCTAAATCTTTGGAGCACACTACGGTCATACCTATGGGAAATTCGTAAAATGATTTTCCGGTACCAGAAGAAAGTCTAAATACACTTAATATGTCCTCTTCTGTAACTTTCCAGAATGATGTCTCATTATCAACTGCCCTTGTTCAGGTTGCTACCCCAAAGAGCAAGTACCGTACCTGCAGAGCATTATTGGATTCTGGTTCGCAATCAAATTTCAATGCTGAAAGGTTATGCAGGGGTTGAGAGTGTTGGAGGAAGATATGAATGTATCTGTTATTGGAATCAATCAAAACTCATCGTCTATGAAATTCAAATGTAATGTTGAGATCCAGTCCATGCATTACAATTTTGGTCGAAAGGTTTCTTGCCTAGTTGTTCCACAGATAAGTAGTCTTACCACATGTATTCCCTCAAACACAATTTTTTTGAAAATACTCCAACATAAGAAATTGACTGATCCTAGTTATGCTTCTCCTATAGATATTTAATAAGGGGCTGAAGTATTTATTTTATCAGCTGCTATGTATTGGTCAGATCAAGTGAGAAGACAATCAGCCAATCATGCAAAAAACAAGACTGATTGATCGATCATCTCTGGACCTTTTTTTTCTAAGTATTTACGAAATACGACGAGATGTAACCTGAATATGAATAATGAAGTGCAGATTCATTTTCAGCGACAGGGTACCAGTTCTCGTGAACTATCCATCGTAGAGGCTTGCGGCAAAAAAATTTATTACTAAAATGGGCAAGAGAAAAACCTGGAAAATATTTTCAAATTTCTGAAATGGTCGCTAGGGGGCGTAACAATCAACACCATGTAGAAAATTAGGGTTTCTATAGAATTTTGCCCAATGAAAATATATCGATGATATTTCGATATTTACTGACTATTTACCTACTCTTTTTGTCTTTAACGTTTTTCTCTATCTATCAAAATAAAGACGTGGGGTAAGTTCAACTGTTTTTTAAACAAACGGAGATTCCTCCAGTTTCGCTTGACCGCTTGATAGATAGAAAAAAGATTTAGACAAAAAGAGTAGGTAAATAGTCAGTGAATATGAAAATGATATCATATTTTCATTAAGCAAAATTCTATAGAAATCCTATTTTTCTACATGGTGTTGATTGTTACGCCCCCTAGCGACCATTTCAGAAACTTGAAAATATTTTCCAGGTTTTTTTTTTTTTTTTTGCCGCAAGCCTCTACGATGAATAGTTTACGAGAACTGGCACCCTGTCGCTGAAAATGAATCACCCTGTACATGCACAATTGAAAAAGTTTTGGGCGATCAAAGAACCTCCTGGCTACAAGGAGGTTCTTTAATCAAACCTATTTTTTCGAACGACAACAAAGAATGTGAATCAATTTTATACATAATCTCCAAAGAGAAGATTCTGAACAATTAATTGTTCGAATTCCATTCAAAAGGTCACCATCTTTGTTGGGAGATTCAAAAATGTCCTGTAATGAAAAAGCTCTATGATGATTTTATGTCTGAATATGAAGTGATGGGTCATATGACACTTGATACAGGTGAATCTTCATCTTGAGAAATTTCGTATTTTTACCACATCTGGGTGTTTTAGATGAAAAGAGACTGACAACCAGATTAAGAGTTGTATTCAATGGTTCCGGTCTTTCTGACAATGGGATATCGCTAGACGAACTTCAATATACTGGTCCAAATCTTCAAGATGATTCCATATCAATTTTTGCTTAGGTTCCGAGCTCATAATGTTGTTATTTCTGCTGACATAGCCAATATTTTTTGGATGATATTGGTTCAAGAAGATCCTTGCAAAAGATTTTTTTCGAAAGCAGAACCCACAGATGATTTGAAAGTTTTCAAACTTAACACAGTTACTTATGGAACCACATCAGCAGTTCCTCTCGCTATCCGCTGTTTGAAGCAATTAGGTCTTGAGTGTCAAGAAGAACTTCCTGAAGCATCTGATATTATACTACATGCATTTTTTGTGGATGACTTATTGTTTGGTACTGCTAACGTTGAAAAGGCTGTATTATTAAGTAATCAGGTATCTTCAATTCTTTAAAAAGGTTGTTTTGATTTTCGAAAATGGATATCTAATTCATCGGACGTCTTGACTCAAATTTATTGCGCATGCTCTGATAATGATTAACACAATTTTCAATTTGGTGATTAAGGTGAAAACAAAACACTAGGATTGTATTGGTCTTATAGTGATGACTATTTAATGTACCATATATCTTCACCAATTTAGAATTGTAATAACAAGTGTACCAAAAGGATTATTTTGTCCGCCATAGCCAAAATCTATAATCCGCTGGGATTTGGCTCCTTGGGATTACGTGCTGGCTTAAATAGTTCTACTTAAGCTTTGGTGTAAAAAGCTAGGTTGGGATGATTCATTGCCATTGAATCTTTTTCCACTTTGGACGAAATTAAGATCAATTGGTTTGTCTCAACAGGTTAATAATTCCGAGGCCAATAACGCTTCCGTAATGTTGCTCAAGTGAATTGCATGGACAGTTCAATTGAAGCTCATGGAGCCTGTTTATATGCAAATCAGTTCATGTACATGGTAATGTCAAAATATCTTTAATTTATACCAAGTCTAAGGTAGCTCCTCTTCGTGTAGTTAGCCTGCCCACACTTGAATTATGTGGCGCTTTAGTATTGGCTCAATTGGTTGATTCTTTGAGAAAATCAGTTGAATTGGAAATATCCAAAACATTTTTATGGACTGATTCCACTGTTGTTCTTGGACGGCCATCTCTTTCTCCTCATACTATGCAAACTTTCGTCGGGAATAGAGCATCTCAAATCCAATCTATAACCTCAGTATCTGACTGGCTTCATGTCTCTTCGAAAAACAATTCTACTGATATTGTTTCTTGTGGGATGTACCCAGAAAATTTATTGGAATGTGAAACCTGGTGGCATGGACCTGAATGGTTTTTTGAAGACTCTACTGAATGGCCAAAAATCCTCTATATCGGAAACTACATTGCCAGAGTTCAAAAGATAGGTAAATACCACCAAATTGAGCATGAAAAGTATCCTATGAAAAGATTTCCAAACTTTTCTCGTCTAGTGCGAAGTTTCTCTTATGGCGATTTTATTTCAACTGTAGGATGATAAAAGATCTTCGTGTCATTGGACTTTTGACATCAGATGAGATTGATAACTACACTAGGAGATTGCTTGTACTCTTTCAACTGGAATAATTTCCTCATGACTATACTACGTTACAAAAAGGAGAATTGATTGAAAAGGGAACACTCAGCACATCGAATCCATTCATTGATTCAAATGGCGTGCTCAGAGTAGGTGTCAGATTACAGCAGTCTGACATTGATTTTGCTAAAAAACACCCGGTGGTGATTTGATGTAAACAGGATTTTACCAAACTACTAATGTTATATAAACACAAAAGTTTGCAGCATGCTGGGCCATAGTAACTTTTGACATCCCCCAGGGAAAACTATTATTGGCTCATTGGAAAACGAGATAATGCCAGATTCACTGTTCATAGGTGTGTCACTTGTTTCAAAGTGATGCCCCGTTCTTTTTCTGAGATGATAGGATCTTTGCCAAAAGATCGTCCAAACACTCACCCCTCATTTTATGTAACTGGAGTGGACTACGCAGGAGCTATTGATTTTAAAAGCAAATATGGACGAGGTGCTAAAATATATAATGGATATATATTTTTTTGTTCGTATGTCTCTCCACACGCGCTGTTCACTTGTAAACTGTAACCAAGTTGACTTCTTCCGCATTTATTGCTACTTTCGGGAAATTTGTAGCTCGAAGATGCAAACTCTCTATTGTCTGGTCGTATGATGGTACGAATTTTGTGGAAGCAAGCACTGCATTAAATGAATTCACTACATTTATGCAACTTAACACATCTGAAATTGGTGAAACTTTGAAAAATGAAGGCATACATTGGCGAATTATCCCTGCGGGATCTCCAAATTTTGCGAAATCTGGGAAGTGAGCGTAGAATCTTGCAAATTTTATCTCAAGCGAATAATGAGTAATGCTTCTTTGACATTTGAAGGTCCATAAACACACAACGCAAATTGAATCTACACTTTACTCGCGTCCTCTAGTACCAATCTCCACCGATCCCAGCGACATTCATGTATTGATACCCCCACATTTCTTGATTGGGAGAAGACTGACCACCCTGCCAGACCGTGACGTTCAGGATCTTCCTGACAACCGCTCGAAAAAGTTCCAATACCTTCAAAAGTTGTATCAACAGTTTTGCTCGCGCTGGTCCTAAGAATATGTCATGGAAGTATCCAGAACGAAACCCTCAAATTGGCGAAATGGTCATCGTACGTGATGACAACTTTCTTTCGCTCAACTGGATGATAGAACGTTTATTGGTTCTGCATCCTGGAACAGACGGAAAATGCCGTGTTGTGACTTTGCAAACTTCAAGTGGAGTGCTAAAACGACCTGTAACAAAACTATGTCCATTACCATTGGAAGACCATGCTGAGTGAAGTGAACCTGTTATGAACTATATTATCATTGAATATCCAATTGAGCATACTTCAAAGTATGTGCCTATTTATGTTCACATATTGCTTTGTATTTGCTTTGAAAGTGGTCCTTTCAAGGTGGAGACCATGTTTATTATCCTAGACACAAGGTAGTTTGTGCACACTGGCAACGCCTCAAACTTTACTACAAATACACACCAGACCAAGTCAACGAGAACCAAAATCATGAAATATACTATGACCAAGGAATCCTAACTGTTATAACAACTATTAACAATAGACCAGAAGTGACAGTAATAGACGAAATACCACAACGTTGATAGATATTACAAACCCTCTGGATCACAACATACAGAAGAAAATAACAAAGAAAATTCGAAAATACATGGACCTAGCTGAGGAAATAGAATCAATGAGGAGAATGTAAAGAGATCCTCATTCTCCCCGTAGTCATCTCAGACACAGGCCTCATACCACCAAGTCACCCACAGGATTCAAGAAGCACAATTTACCACTCCAACTTATATCGGACATGCAGAAATCAGTGATTCTAGAAACATGTCGGATAGTTAGGGAAATCGTGAAATAGTCTACAAGGTAGGAGTTTCGCGAAAGCCCTCATTACCTTTTACCACATAGAGTAAATGTGAGACTTATCAAACAGAACAATAATAATAATAATAACTTTTGTTTATTTAACGATCCAGCAAATTTGTAGACGAGTGTGAGTGATTTGTCGGGTTTGAGGATCAGTGAATTATAGTCCAGTTAGTTTCAAGGTGGCCGACGTTTCGCAATATATAATAGTAACATCAGGGCGCTGAAATCACATATTTATTTTATTTAAATGGAATTTACATTCGGATACAATTCACATGTTACAGAGGATAAAAAACAAAAACTATTTTTTTTTAAATTATATAAATGCAAATGGGTGAAGCTTAACCCTATCAAAACAGCCAAGAAAAAAAAAAGAAAGTAACCTTGTAACCAAAGAAGCCTAAATAATACTCACATTTTAACATTCTGGACTCAAGTCGCAAGAATACATATTTACAATACACACAAACAGGAAAACTCTTAGGTATATGGGACAAAAGATGCAAAAAACTAAGTGCAGACAACTGGTCTCCATCAAAAGTAGTGCAGTATTGAAGCCTGATAACAGTTTTGGTAATCGAGATCGTCTGTGTTTATTTTGGTAGTTTTTTATTTCTCCGATATATTTATATCCGACGAGTTTGATGGGAGTTCTTGTACAGACATATTATTATTCAATTTAACTAATTAGGTATATTGAAATAGGCTGAATCGAGATTTTCTGTATTAGTCCTTTTGTTGACGATGTTATGTCTCTTGATATGGATCATTTCTGAAAGTATTCTTTTTTTGTAATTAGTCTGTTTATCCAGAATCGAAGTACTTTCATAACCAAATGAGTGTCCCGTGTCCTTTTTGTCTTGTACTAAGGCTGTAGGATTGGTTTTTAATAAGTAGTTTTTTTCATCATTTTTATGTTCCCAAACTCTGTCTTTTGAATATCTAGAGGTTTGTCCTACGCAGCATTTATCGCAAGATTTGCATGGAATACTGTAAATCATGTGTGACTTTGAAAGATTTTCAGTGCTGGCTTTTAATTTTGAAAAGTAGTTCGTTATTATGGTGTTACAACATTTTTGAGAAATTAAAACTTTCTTATTCTCCGTGGTAGTGTAGCTCTCAATTGATCTTTTCAGTTTTTCTGTGAGTCCATGTATATAAGGTAGTCTGAAAAATATCTTCACATCATTGTTCTGTTGGCCTGTATCCGTGGTTTGATGTAAATCGCGTTGATCTTGATGTCTGTAGATTATTTTCCTTACAAGCGATTTTGGGTGACCATTGTCCACGAGCATTTTCTCTATATATTCTTAGTTTGAGTTATGATGCTGTTGATGATAGTGCCATTGAGCGATGTTTCAAATTTTTGATGATGTTTATCTTATCTTTCAAAGGATGTAGAGAATGGAAATTAATGTAGCGTTCTGAAAAAGTAGCCTTTTGATACCAGTTGGTTTCGATTATTACTAAGTCAGTTTTTCTTATTATTTCCACATCAAGGAAAGATATTTAATTGTCTTTCTTTTTCTCCAATGTGAATTGCAGTTCGGGATGTTAACTATTATAGATTGTTAAAATGGTTTTGCACTCGTTTTTTGGTATCGCTGTTAGAATGTCATCTACATATCTCTTGAAAAATGGAATTTTGAATGGTGGTTTATCCATAAGTTCATCTTGTAAATCCTGCATAACTAAATCTGCACACACTGGGGACAAACAGTTGCCCATTCCAAGTCCATAAGTCTGGCTGCAAAAGTTGTTGTCGTATTGAAAATAGTTATTTTCTACGACTGTACGGTAATATCACCATTGTGCAATCGATATCGATTAGGAAACGTAGCACATTGTACGGAAATGAAACCATTCCCTTACTGTTGCCATGGAAACGAGTGCAAACTGAATGGAAATGAAATGATCTGACGACTCCGTCAAAAACAAAAAGTAAAAATCGATATTAATTACACAATAGTGATAATAATTAAGAGTCGTGGAAAAAGTATGGTGTACAACTCGCATGGAATGATCATGTCCGACTCGTATGAATTGCTACAAACCTTCACACTCCTAGGAAAAGGGTATCATTCCATGCTAGTTGCACAATATGCTATTCTCAAAAATAAAATTCATTATTTCAAGAAATGTGGGTGATTTAATATTGACATTATTTTTGACTAATGACTATTTCTTGATCACTAGGCTTTTCACGACATCAGTAGGTATGTTGGTGAAAAGAGAGATAACATCCAGAGAAATTATTTCATCATCTGCCGGTACAGTGATGTTTCTTATATCATTCACAAATTCGAAACAATTTCAGGCATAGCGTTGATCCTTGATGAACATTTCGTCTAAGAATGTACTGATGTATTTGGTTGAGCTGTATAGTGGAGATCCAATGGATGAGACAATAGGCCCAAGTGGAACACCATCTTTGTGAATCTTTGGTTGGAAATATATTTCAGGTGGTAACGCTGCATTTGTTTTCAGTCTTTTTCCCTCCTCTTTGCCTATACTGGAGTTTTTAACCAAAGAATCTATTAATTTGTTGTTTTTATTTTGAATTGTTGTGGTAGGGTTTTTACTGAGAATTGTTTGTTTCCCTGTCGCTGAGAATGGCATTTGCTTTCCTATCATAATCCTCCTCACTCATCACTAATATATATTTCTCGTTTGGAAGGAAAACTGAAGTTTTCCCTGAAACAAAATAAAGATAATTTATACATTTTGAAGGCTGATAAGGGTAATACCACTGTATAGAATAGACTGTTTATTGTCTTTACTAAGCGACTTGTCGGCACATAAAAATTTGTAACATTACGGGTATACAGGGTCCTGCAATAGTGCGTCAGGCATCCATAGCTTGTATACCATCCAGGTTAGGAACTTCGTTCATGCGAAGACCTCGATATTTTCGCAAATACAGAGTGGTTCAAGAAAAAGTGACGACATATAATTCTTTTTTGAACGGGACACTCTGTATTTTTTGGATATAGAGATTTGTTTTGGTGTTCTTTCCTCTGTCCGAAATTTTCATCTGATTTGCTTTGATAGTTTTCGAGAAAAAAACAAAATAACAAAAAAAAAAACGTTTTGCAATATTTCACGAAGTAATTTTGGGTTAGACCCAAAAAAAAAACACCCAATGTTTTTTTCCAGCTCCGCAGTGGCAATTCTAATACCATTTGAAAATCTTGAGAAAAACTGCTTTGAAAGTTGTCACTTTTGTAATCAAATTTTGGACACTCTGTACAAAATGAAAGAAAACTATTTGTTGTTGAAGTATCTTCGGACTCACTGTATTGGAGTTGTCACTGCGGAGCTGAAAAAAAAAAACAGATCCAAGACCATCTTTGAAATTAATTTTTGTAATTTTGCAAAACGATTTTTTTTTGTTTTTATTTCTCGAAAACTATCGAAGCAAATCAAATGAAAATTCCGGACATAGGAAAAAACACCAAAACAAATCTCTTTATTTAAAAAAATACAAGGTGTCTCATTTAAAAAATAAATAAAAATGTCATCACTTTTTTTTGGACTACTCTGTATTTGCGAAAATACTTTCCTGAAATAAGTTCCTATGTATAGTATCTGCGCATGAACAAAATTCTCAACCTGGATGATATATGAGCTATGGATGCCTGATGCCTGACGCACTATTGCAGGACCCTGTATAACATTCGTAATGACATGCACATCACTCACAACCCTCATTTTAGATGGATAATTCGGATTCAGATTATTTTACATTTTGCATTATATAGAGACAGATGTTTTATACATAACTAACTGTCTTATACTCAATAATTCTAACGTGTCTAACTGGATCGGTGAATACATGTTACAACATGAAATGGTACGGTTATGATTTTTTTGTAGTAAGTTTACATGTTCTTGATTTAAATTGTAAAATATTGTAGAGCAATACTCTCAATAAGGTGCGATTATTGATTTAAATTACAGTAACTTTATATGCATTGTCAAGTTTTAACCAATTCGTTGTAAAAAGTATATTTTTCTGGCCATTTCTCCGGCAGCATAAATTGCATGTTGATCAAACTTGAGATCTTCATCCAACATTACACCCAAATATTTCGTTACTTTCACTCTCTCGATTGATTGACTATCCAAGGGTATGTGAATGCTGTCATCTAGTTTGCCACAGTTTATAGAATATACAATTGGTTCACTTCCTATCGGCTTCTTTGAAAATCGTGTCTCTAAAGCGATTTGCCGAAATTCCTAAAATCATAATGAAAATCCGGACAAAAACCGACCCAGAACAGGTTTTACGAGGTAGACAAGTTGGAAAAAGGCTTTCGATTTCCAAGCGGTACACGAAACTCCAATGACCGATCGGCGAAACCTGGTATGATGTTGGAACCAGAGTGGGACAGAGAATGCGGCCAGCCGTAGCCACTTTTGACGACGGCGACGAGTGAACCTTCTTGTCTTTAGTTAATATTCTGTGGTTTTGCAAGCATATTTGGGGTAACAAAGATAACAAATTTGCACTTTTTCATGTTAGACGCCATGCTGTTGTCACAGAGCCACTCCCTAATATTCCAAAGATCATTCATCATATCTGTCATCATCTTGTCCGAATTATATTCACAGATATACAGCATTGTTACTGAAACTTTCCCTTTAAGAAGAAGCAACACTTCACACTCACAGGAGCAAAGTCGGTTTGGTTATGAGTCCCAGTTTTTAACGACTAGAAAAGATTTATTGAATTGGCACCACTGGTTTGTCAAGCTGCTAACTCAAACCAGAAAGTCATAAAGCGCCACCAATTGATGGGCTAGATCCCCCCAAGTAAATAATATGATAGCTTACCAAAAAACGTACAATACTTTATACAATAACGATAAATAGTAAGATGTATAACAATCTGAAGTCAATAAGGCCAAATTAATTGTCTTAAATCGATTGAATACGTGATTCCGTTTTACCACAAATAATCAACCATAATTTATAAAAAATTACCCAACAAATTACCAATAATCAAATTTATGAATCACCACAATAGCTTTAGGGATTCATCCGGTCCGAAATTTTACTCAATGCAAGCATTTTTCCTGGAATGCGCCATTTTTTTATTACATCACCTTTTGGAACCTTTCAAGTTTTATTATGTAGGTGAAAACGGTAACAAAAACGGTATCTCAATAGTCAGAAAATACGAAGAATCTACATATTCCGCCATTTTGTGAGAGACGTGTAGTCCGTTAAATCAAAAAAATCGATAGCGGGCTGACGTTTTGAGAACTTGTTCTGCTAGCAGTGCTTTCTCGAGCGGATGAAACCCCTTAATGTATTGAAAAATTAATGAGAAGCTTTGTCTGGATGTACGTGAAAACAAGCGAAGATATTCTGCACACAGTCCCCAGTTATTTGGGGAAAATGCCGTATAGACATTTATTCGCTACCGCAAGTGATAACCTTTGGTTTACAGAAATTGGGCTGCGCCCATAGCAGGGACCCTCGACCCACGCTCCAACCCGGGTATTATGACAAGACCCTAGACAAAGGCAAATGTTCGAAATGCTCACCATTTCGTTCAATGCATGCGTGCAAACGGCGAATAAAGTTGTTTTCTACACGGCTTATTGGAAGATGGAAGCCATCGATAGTTGTAGTGGGCCTGAGGAGAGTCGGGTCCTGATGATGATTTGGAGCATGGTACTGTTGATCACTCTCATTTACATGTTGTTCCACAGAAACCAATGGATGCCTCTGACCACCGTCCATCCTTCATTGGCACAAGGCATCCCAGATCAGCGTCGACACGATAGTAGTTTTGTGTCAAAGTGTGTGGAACTGTCCTTAGTCCTGGTGTGTCTACTGTTTGGTATATGTCGGCGAGGCATTCAATGCATACAAAGGGATCAACAGTCCGTTCCTCCAGTGTTATGGTGGCCTGACCCACGAGACGGTGAACAGAGCCAAGAAAAGGAGATCCTATTTGCTGACGATAGCCGAGCAGGAGAGCAAGAGACAGAATGGATGTGAGCCCCTTCAACTCGCTACGGACGCGATCCATTCAAGCAGAAATTCAGAGAGAGCGCAATCGGATACGTCACATAATGCCGAATGTACATGTTGGACAGAATAATACTTTCGCCTATTGCCGTCCTTCATGATGATTTGATATAGATAAGGATTTAGTGGGTATATGTTTATGATTTTGATATGGGATGTTATTGTTTATTTTGAGACGTTGTTAATATTATGTTATGACCTGTATAGGATGATGTACTTATATAGACTTTCCGTTTTTCATATAACGGCTACCGGTCCCCACAACCATCCATCTGGAAAATACGAAACCGGCCAGGAATCCACAACCTTCAGCCATATTACAAGGATACCGGCCTTCTGAACTGAGTAATGGGACCATATACACACCCTGTAATAGGCAACTATTACCGAGGTCAAGGAAGATCGGCCGGCCAACAATTTTTTGCAAAAGTAAGCATTAGCACTATTAGCAGTGAACAAGCGTTAAACGCACGACGGTGCAGTACCGCGGGCCAGGGCTTGGAAAAACTGGACGGATGGATGGCAAGAGCGGAGCAAGAGATATCAGCCACAAAATTTGTAAATAGTTTCTAAGTTTTTTTGTAAGGGATGAAGCATGTTCACTTCTGGCATTGGGGTCCAATGCTCACGGGGTGAGGTCATATGTCACATTAGTACTGAAGGCAAATATACTTGGTGTAAATCTACCCAATTTGCCACTGGTAGAATCGCTGAGCGAGCAGTTTTGTTGCTATAGATAGACACGTTCAGCGGGATAGTGGTCAGTGGTTGGCTTAGCCAACTACTCTCCATTGTGAATACTGTAATCCCTCTCACCCTGAGTAGTGTAACCCCTCTCAGCCTCAAAGAACATGCTCGTCCTAGTGTTATGGTGGAGATAGGTGGGATGTATCATGAACAATAATAAATGGAAGTTGCCTATACGCAGTATCTCTACTGTTCAGTCCAGCTACGTTCCCTAGAGCACGACAGTTGTTGTGGGTCCAGTCGAAGACCCAGTCTAACAGCTTACGTGACAGTATTATTATAGGTCAGGTTGAGACATGGTTTGCTTACAAAATACACGAAATAAGCTTCACACACACGTCGGCGCACTTGTCACACCTCCTTTTGACCTGGGGTAGCTAGTGTAGAGATGAGCAACCTACCCTGATATAACAAACACTCTACACTGTTTGCGCTAACAGCATAACAGACGTCGCAGGGTGGAAAAGTGTAGTTTCGTGTGCACTAGTGGAAGATAACACACCTGATATCTCTCGATAACCCTTTGTTCACCGGGGAAATCAATATAATTTTTGCGCCACATGCCAGCGGTACTCATAAGTTCATAATATCTTATTGCTCATATATACGGCTGAGTTTCAAAATTCAGTTGATGTTAACCCATGATCCTTTAGAGCACCATATTTTATCCCTGATGAAAAATAGTAAACCTAGCAACATCGCTGTATTTGACAGTTTGGGATCATTTCGAATAGAGCCTTGACCAGCTGTTCAGAGCGTCGGTGTAAATATATGTGATTTCGTGTAAAAAAAAGAAAATAAGGTTAGTGGATTTTGTTATTTACTTCTTGATAAGTCTAGTTATCTCAATATGATAAAAAAAAATGTCATGGACTTCTTATGTGTTGTTTATTGCTCTGGTACTCAAAAGTCCCTGTGGGTGTCAAGCCATGGTGAAATTAACTCCACCTTGTAGAGTAGCCTTGGTATATTTAGAAACAATGATGTTATGAAGTGACGAAAATGTCTCATCCCTGTATTCATTTATTCATATTCAGCATGACTCAGCATAATCGGAAGTCTCTCACTGACGCAGTACTTTTGGAGCTTTTGGAAAGTGATGATTTGGACGCCTTTTGCCTTTGGACAACGCAGTTGATACTGACTGTGAATCATATGAGGGTCTCAAAGGGCGGTCATGTAGGTAGAAATGGAGTATTTCATAAGGTATTTCATAAGGTATACATAAAAAAAATCTCATTTTTCAAAAAAGGTTGAGGCACCGTATACTCAGGAGGTTCAGTTAGGTAATATAAATAAACAAGAGTTTTGGAAAAATACTGACTGATACTCTTTTACAGATGAGCGGATTCAGGAATCAGATGGTGATGAAACCAACGGAGAGGAACAGGTAACTAAAATGGTCTCTGATGATCCTGAAAGAAAATGGAGAAAAATAGAAAAAAAGACAGAGTTTTCTGAAGACTTTAGTCAACCTGAAGGAATTTGTGAGGATAGTTTTCCCAAATATCACAATTATTGTACCACAGTCACCAATACATTTCTAACGGTTTTGAGTAGTGCGGTAGGAGACATAACATTACAAACAAACCTTGATGCAACCCAAAAAAGTTAAAATCTTAACATGTCAGATAAAGAGGTTTTGGTTTTTATTGGCATACATTTTCTAATGGGGTATTCCAGATACTATAAGATTGGGTGATTTGGGTTCCCATTGGGTGGAATTTCAAAGTAAGCATAGGAGATGTGAGCTATGCAGTGCAAAAAAAATTTAACCGAAAGCACATTCCATTTGTTCTGGCTGCAAAGTATATTTATGTGTGAACGAAAAAAAAAACTGTTTTCGTGAATATCATGAAGTGTAGAAATTAGAATAAGTTAATTATAGGTTTAAAGTTCCTATTTATTAATAATTATGTTTGAGTTGGTGTTCAGTTGAGAAATGAATATTTTCGTTGGAAAAAATTGTATTAAGTTACCAGAGGTACTTTTAAGTATCATATCCAAAAATTTGGAAAAAATTATTATTTACACAATTTATTAGACCACTAGATAAATACAGTTTTCAAAAAATATGAACATTTATTTGAGAGAGAACAGCTTGGTATTTAAGTGTATTTAATTTTTTTGGTTCTAATTAGTACCTTTGGAGGACAAAGGGATAAGGATAAGGATGATGATGATAAGGATGCAAGTTTTCTCGTTGCATAAATTTGTGTATGGTACTACGTGGATGGTGACGACTACTTTCCTGAATTCTGGTGCTCAAAGAAGAATCTTTTTCAATGTCGTGAAGTATTTGGTATTCCTGTTGCCATCTGAGTTGTCTAGGACGACCTGAATAATTCTTCCGTGATGCACCCAGTTTCAAGAAGGCGATTTTCAACATCATTTATTGTCATATGACCTGGGTGTCGCCTAGTTGGAGAACGTTCCCGTTGCAGATGTTCTGCGGCACGGGCGTTATTGTTACAAAATCCAATCCGTTCAATCATGTCTAAATATACTTGATAACTATACCTTCTCTCCTCTCTTCTCCTTCCCCCGTATCTTTGCCTTCACGTAGTCAAAATACCCTTCCCTGACGGCCGAGAAGGCTTGTGCACCTCAACGATCCTAAGAGCTATACTGGCGGTAGCGCAAGCTACAGGTGGAGTCACTCATGCCGGAAAGGTCAAAGGTAAGAGGTCAGACAAAAAGTAATACAAATGCTTAACCCCACGGTGTTATGCGACCTGTGCTTAAGAGGTGGATGGCATCTGGGCGGTGATCAGATGTGTCAAAGCCTTTGGGACACCGGGCGACCTCCCAAAGTATTATATCGCCTAGCGGCCAAGGCGGGTACACCTTGCGTCCGTGGACCCTTTATTTTGACCCATACTCGTGGAAACAAAATGGAAGATGACAAAAACAAGAACATTTCGATGGAGGTAGAGAAAGAACCCCCAGCGGGACGTTCTGACACCACATCATCTCCTGCGGGAAAAACTTTGACTGGACTTTTCGTCTTAGAATCACACACTTGACCCACTGAAGGAGCTCTCAGAGATCCTTCGGTAAATCCAATCAGCCCCTTCTTGGAGGAACGTGATACACGGACCTCTGCGGGACAGGGGGAGAAAAAGAGAAAGCCCAACATTTGCGGGGCAGAGAGAAAGAGAAGGAACAAGGCGAGACGTGAGCAGGAACAGCTGAAATCTGTACCTGCTTCTGGCGTTTCTGCTCTGAAAAGAGAAGTGATGGGGAAAACAATCGCTGCGACCCTCAAAAGTCTCAGATAGAAGGGCTCAACACCAGAGAAGCGGCTCAGGATGACTGGTACGTCAGGGTCGCATATTACGCGGACGCCGCAATGGATAGAGCCCTTCAGATAGTGATAAGCAGGAAGACATCTCCAACACGGAGTTCCTGTCGTCCAGATTGTGGCGTGGACAGGTCCTGGTGACAGCCGCAGACCAGCCATCGAGAGAATGGTTCCTCAGGGCCTTACCTAGCGTGAGACCCTGGGATGGGGTGTCTCTTCGGGCATCTGACCCTGCCCCCTTCAGGCTGACCCGTGGGGTCCTGTGACTTCCGGGTGTTAGACACTCAACGGATCAGGTTGCTCCCAGCTACCTGGAGCGGTCTAACCCTGGTCTGTCCTCATCCAAGTGGAGGATGTGGGATAAGACGATAGAGCCCCAGGGCCTACGGTTGGCGATGATCGTGAGTCGATCAGACTGCTCACAGGACTGAGCAACCGTCCATTCTATGGCTCAGGGAGGGCGTTCATTTCCACCGGCACTGCGCCCAAAGCCAAACCAAAGCCAAATGACCAGGTGGCACCGATGGAACACGGGGTCAAGGAAGGGGAGAAGGAGCAACAACCCACACTCCCACGTCAGAGGGTGAAGAGGAGAGCGACAGTTCATGACTGTCCCCGACGACGCCCAACGGGGATACACCATCTTCCTACATAGTATAAGTTGACGTTTCAATGGCTTCAAACATTATACCTAATCAGCTGTCCTATGTAACACGATAAACAAACTAGGTACACACATAGCCCTAATTCAAGACCCCTGGCTCAACCAGTGAAAGATTAGGGGGCTGGGACTGGCAGGAGGCTCACTGCTTCATAGCCCCTCCAGCAAAAACCCAAGGTCGTGTATTGTAACAAGAGAAGTTAACAGCTTTCTTTTGTCAGGACTCTCAACCAGAGATCTGACTGTCATCGAGATAATCACTATGGACAATGAGATCCTCATTGCTGCATCGGCGAACCTCCCACATGAGAGGAAAAGCCATACAGCCGAGCTGATCGCTGTAGTGAATTTCTGCAAAGGAAAGAATCTTCCCCTCCTCATAAGATGTGATTCAAACGCTCATCACATTATATGGGGTGGTAGAGATATCAACCCACGAGGTTGAGATCTAGCCGAATACCTCAGCTCAACGGACCTCCATATCCTAAACAGGGGGGCTGCTCCTACATTTTTCAATGTTAGGTGTGAGTCCATCATAGATTCAACGATATGCTCAACGAGCCTATATAGCAAGATAAATGAGTGGAGGGTGGCTGGGAAAGTCACACTGTCTGACCACCGTCACATCATGTACACACTTGAACAAGATTGCCTTTTGACCTGGGAAAGCGAGTGCAGTGATGGGCAACCTACCCTGATATAACAAATACTCTACACTGTTTGCGCTTACAGCATAACAATCGCCGCAGGGTAGAAAAGTGTAGTTTCGTGTGCACTAGTGGAGGATAACACACCTGCAGTGGGATTCTAATTCGACCAGTTGTTACGACTCGTTACGAGACCGGCAGTCGGGATCGGTGTCGGTATCGACTGAAATGCGATTCTAATTTGGTCTCGTTTAACGTACCGTTTTCACTCGTATCTGCCCAACTTCACACTTATTATTTTTATAGGTTAGGTGAATATTTTTATTTAGCAAAAATTAAAATTATCATACAATGTTTGTATAGGCTTCTGGAAACTCGATTTTAGAAATATGCTGTAAAAGAGTCTACTGAGGCAAGAGGCAACCACGGCTTCTTCCTACTTGGTACTTGGTTTGAGAACGTGTATTTTTGAACTCAAGGTTGGTTTGTATCACAAATCCACCAAGACTCTTTAAAAATAGTGAATTTCAGTTGAGTCCCTCATGGAATAAATCCTTGAGTCAACAGAGTAAAATGTTTTGTTAATAGTTAATGCAATAATGCAACAAGATTCCAACTTTTGGGAAACCGCTTTTTCAATTTTAATGCGGGGTCATTGTGCTTTCCTTTTCTTAAAATCGTAGTTGTCCATCAGCATAAGCCGTCCGTGGCATGAGCATACAAATAAATCAATGAATTACGAGTTGAACTATCCTCATCTGAAATTCAGGAGCAGATTGATTCTCCACTCACGGAGTGACGTGTTTATTTTTTTATAATTCGTAAAGAGTCGATGAAATAAAAACTGATATCGTCAACAACTTATGAAAATGGGTTGGTTTTCTTCCAAAACCCTCATAGGGGCCTCATTAATTTGTGAAAGTATTGAAAAAAAAGGGTAAAAATTGCTTATACGGTTTTCTGCTATTTTTCGATGATTCCCAAATTCTCTTGTATGGTCACATTCTAGTTTCTTTAGGGATTGCAAATTCACTGGCGGAGGAAAAAAATTATGTTATTTAATTTTTATTATAAATAATGTATTAAGGATGCCGCTCACGCGGCAACCATTTATGCCGGGAAAAACCAACTCAAACTAACCAAATCTAACCCAAACTAACAAAAACTAACCCAAACTAACCTGACTTAACCTAAAAAAAAACTTCTCTCCGCCAGTAAATTTGCAATCCTTGAAGACTCTAGAATTTGTCTATATAAGAAAATTTTTAAAAAATCGAAAAATAGCTAAAAACCGTATAAGCAATAATTACCAAAAAAAATTTACCAAAATCAGTAATCATCACAATCTGACCAGAATATAATCATGATGTTGATTCACTCACAATCGCGCTTAAAAAATGTTTTTTCATTTCGGGACCTCCGATGGTCTCGTCTGATTTGACATTTTAAAACGAGACGTGGACGAGAGCTTGCGACGATTAGAATCGCAAACTGGCCGTAGTCGTGACGTGACGTCTCAAAATAGCTAATTAGAATTGCAGCCCTGATATCTCTCGATAACCCATTGTTCACCAGGAAAATCAATATAATTTTTGCGTCACATGCCAGCGGTACTCATAAGTCCATAATATTTTATTGCTCATATATACGGCTCAGTTTCAAAATTTAGTTGATGTAAACCCACGTTCCTTTAAAGTACCATATTTTATCTCTGATGAAAAATAGTAAACCTGTAAACCTAGCAACATCGCTGTATTTGACAGTTTGGGGTAATTTCCAATAGAGCCTTGACCAGCTGTTCATAGCGTTGTGTAAATTCATGTGATCTTGTGTAAAAAAAAGATAATAAGGTAAGTTTATTATGTTATATACTTCTTGATAAGTCTAGTTATCCCAATATGATAAGAAATAGTAAATATCGAGTGTCATGAACTTTTTATGTGTTGTTAATTTTACTGGTACTCAAAAGTACCTGTGGGAGTCAAGCCAAAGTAAAATTAACTTTACCTTGTAGAGTAGCCTATATTTAGATACAATGATGTTATGAAGTGACCAAAATGTCTCATCCCTGTATTCATTTATCCATTATTCATATTCAGCATGACTCAGCAAAATCGAAAGCCTCTCATTGACGCAAAACTCTTGGAGCTTTTGAAAAATGATTATTTAGACGCCTTTTTGCCTTTGGACAACGCAGTTGATACTGACTGTGAATCAGATTATGAGGACAGTGGCTCAAAGGGCGGTCATATAGGTAGAATTTCATAAGGTTAACATACATAAAACAAATCTCATTTTTCAGAAAAGATTGAGGCACCGTATGCTCAGGAGGTTCAGTTAGGTAATATAAATAATCTAGAGTTTTGGAAAAATACAGACTGAAAACTCTTTTGCAGATGAGCGGATCGAGAAATCAGATGGTGATGAAACCAAAGAAGAGGAACAAGTTAATAAAATGGTTTCTGATGATCCTGAAAGAAAATGGAAAAAATAGAAAAAAAGACAGAGTTTTCTGAAGACTTTAATCAGACTGAAGGAATTTGTGAGGATAGTTTTGCCAAATATCACAATTATTGTACCACAGTCACTGATACATTTCTAACAGTTTTGAGTAGTGCGGTAGAAGACATAACATTACAAACAAACCTTCATGCAACCCAAAAAGGTAAAAATCTTAACCTGTCAGATCAAGAGTTTTTGGTCTTTATTGGCATACATTTCCTAATGGGGTATTCCAGATACTATAAGATTGGGTAATTTGGGGTCCCATTGGGTGGAATTCCAAAGTAAGCATGGGAGATGTGAGCTATGCAGTGCAAGAAAATTCAACCGAAACCACATTCCATTTGTTCTGGCTGCAAATTATATTAATGTGTGAACGAAAAATTCGTGAATATCATGAAGTTTAACAAATTAAAATAAGTTAATTATAGGTTCATAGTTCCTATTTAATAACAATTATGTTTGAGTTGGTGTTTTTTTGAGAAATAAATATTTTCGTTAAAAAAAATTGTATTAAGTCTCCAGAGGTACATTCAAGTACCATTTCAAGAAATTTGGAAAAAAACATTTTTTGACAAAATTATTATTCACACAATTTATTAGACCACTAGATAAATACAGTTTTTAAAAAATATGAACATTCATTTGAGAGAGAGAGCAGCGTGGTATTTAGAGGTATTTAATTTTTTTGGTACTAATTAGTACCTTTGGAGGACAAAAGGATAAGGATAAGGATGATGATGATAAGGATGCAAGTTTTCTTGTTGCATAAATTTGTGTATGGTACTACGTAGATGGTGACGATTACTTTTCAGAATTCTGGTACTCACAGAAGGATCTTTTTCAATGCCGTGAAGTATTTGGTATTCCTGTTGCCATCTGAGTTTTCTAGGGCGACCTGAATAATTCTGCCGTGATGCACCCAGTTTCAAGAAGGCGATTTTCAACATCATTTATTGTCTTATGACCTGGGTGTTGCCTAGTTGGAGAACATTCACGCTAAAGATGTTCTGCAGCAAGGGCGTTATTGTTACAAACTCCAATCCGTTCAATCATGTCTCAATATACTTGATAAGTAAACCTTCTCTTCTCTCTTCTCCGCCCCCCGTATCTTTGCCTTGACGTGGTCAGGATCACCTTTCCTGACGAGCGGGAAGGCTTGTGCACCTCAACTATCCTAATAGCTATAATGGCGGTAGCGCAATAAGTCTTTCAAGCTTTCTACTCAAGACACTAGAAAGACTTGTTGATGGATACATCAAGGAAACCCATCTGTTATCCATGCCACTGCATAATAACCAATATACCTATCGACAAGGTCTATCGACTGACACGCCGCAACATCACCTTATCACCAAGGTGGAAAGAGCGCTCGACAGAAATAGATCAGCATTGGGTACTTTCGTAGATATTGAAGGCGCATTTGACAACACTGCCTTTGAATCAATCTGTCGAGCATTAGAGGCAGGAGGCTCAGAAAAAACACTGACACAGTGGATAGCGAATACGCTATCACAAAGGATGATATTTGCCGAACTAAACGGCCAAAATGTCAAAACTATGGCCGCCAGAGGCTGTCCCCAGGGTGGAGTCTTATTCTTTCTCCTTTGAAGTCTTGTGGTGGACAACCTGCTGAAGCGGCTGAACGATTCAACTAAGAAAGCATACATTCAGCGGCAGCTGGATAAGGTCCAAAGGATGGGATGCATCAGTATAACAGGCGCAGTACGGACCACACCAACGAGAGCGTTGGAGGTGATCCTGGACTTACCTCCACTGCACCTGTTTGTAGAGAGTGTTGCACTCAGGATAACATACCTTTTGTACCGTCTGGAACATCTGAAGCTGAGGAGTGAGGGACACTTGGCCATCATGAGTGAACCCCAGCTAACGGATGGAGTGCTGTTGATGCCCTCCGACCACATGACTCCCATCTTTTCTGCTGGTAGCTCGCCTAAGCTGATTATTTCTAGACCAGGCTGATTGGCATCCCTAAAGCAACAGGAATAGGTGAGGCGAAGACACTCCTACTCGAAAAAGCCACTCTATGCTGGAATAATGCCCCTGGCATGCTACATGCCAAGGTAATGATAACAGGACCGGATACGGGCAAAACCAAAGAGCTCTAAAATATGAGAAGAAAAGACCTCCACACAATGGTTGGTCCAATAGCTGGTCAC
The DNA here is from genome assembly GCA_958502075.1 of Orchestes rusci. NCBI lineage: Eukaryota > Metazoa > Arthropoda > Insecta > Coleoptera > Curculionidae > Orchestes > Orchestes rusci. The sequence goes on along the minus strand of OY293303.1, from coordinate 46,870,313 downwards.
ATAAACCTGAAGGGTCACCTTCACAGAATCGGATTCGGGAAAGTTTCAGACTGCAGGTGGTGCCTTGAAGACGTAAAGACCGTAGCCCTCATCCTAATGGAATGTCTTCGCGGCACTAGGATGAAATACTTCGGAGTCGAACACTCCAGGAATTGGAAAGGATCTATTTGAGGGACCTGCTGAGCTTTGCGAAAGCATCGTGCCTTCAATAATCTCACTTCTAGCAATTGTGGGTTGCCACGGGCTCAGAAGGCCTAAGCAGGTTTTGGCGTGAGCCACTCAAACTCAAACATTTACATCTACATCTATACCTTCTTGCCATACTTGGATCCCACTTCTTCGACTTTTCACTCCAGTTTATGATTTTATATGACAACCAGATTTTGACATTCGAAATTCACCATTATGTCTTTATCAAGGATCACTAGATTTAAATAAAAAATCCCGAGTGATATATTTATTAACTATATATTAACTTTGAACTGAGTTATTTTTGTCTCATTTTGGTCGTAGAGTCCACCCCTGAATGATGTGTTTTTTTTTGGGACATCCTCTATACAGGAAAAAATTATACGATAACGTATTGAAAATACGCCGTGATCGCATTAAATGCACCAATTGAAAAAATAGCCCTTCGTGCATGCAAAATATAGTTTATTCACGAAGGTGAGTATAAATCAAATGAATTATGGTACGTCACCAACAATCCAGGAAAACAGACAGGACTGTACGTCATCAAAATTTTCGGGATCAGTCCGGATTGTATCTTACAGAATTGTACGTCACGGGATTGTACCTCACAGAATTGTACATCACAGGATTATACGACACGGGATTGCAGGTCCACAGGTCGTCGGATGGACAGCAAATCAGCCCCAGGTCACTCTCGAGGGGTGTAGGACAGGTAACAGTTGGCAATGATGGTTCTAAATTTTCCAACACCATAAACCCACTTATCCAACAGGAAACTCAACCATTGGCACGTACCTCTGACAAACTCTCAATTGACTGAAGATAATGGCTCTTGCAGGATCGTTTTCGAGAGTGCGACGACAGTATTATCCCGAAAAACTCCGCACGTGCTCTCCAATACCAAAGTCCAAAATTTGCCCCAAAAAACTGTTTTTCGATTCTGGAAACAGCCACAAACTGGTACCACTATATCAAATGTCGATTTATAATCCAAAGTCAAAGGTGAAAAACTCTTTTCCAGTAGACAATCGTGTTGGAAAATGCTTTGAAACGCACACCACGGAGACTGCAAAAAGTGATCGCCCAGGAACAATTGATTGGCGCCAATAGGGACAGCAAAAAACATTAGGGCAGTGCTCTGTACCCACAAGCGAATTTCGCAGGAGGCAACGTCACAGCGAGGCTCACCAATGCTTCCATTATTTATTACCATATCCATGTGATAATATCATGCATACATTTTTACGTCCTAAATGGCCTGTGAATCAATGCCTAGACGGAAAAACGCATTTTTCTTCTTAATTTGCATTTATTGAACGGAACACCGAATGATGTCATACCTGTATCGTGGTTTACTCGAAGTACATTGGCAACAACTACCATCATGCAATGCTTGAATAGACGACATAACCTCGGTTAGTTTAATGACGATGAAGATGAATGTTAGGTGGGAATGTGGAAATTAAGAAAAATCGTGCAAAGAATGGAAGGAGATGGACCAAGAACGTTATGGGATTATGAGTATAACGGCAGGTTGTTGCTGGAAAGGAATACGTGTTGAGATGAAGTGATAGTCTGTCGAGGACTGCAGGAAATGCTGTAAGTCAAGTAAGTTACTCGGTACATTTATTCATTTTCAATCTAAATTCCCGAAATAACTCCTAAGCGCATTTTAATCGTAACATCATCAGCAAATAGTTTTATCGTAGAATATTTCACATGACAAAAAATATCATTGATATACAATAGGAATCACAACGGACCCAGCACCGTGCCATGTGGAACACCATCATCAATTTTCACACTTCTTGAGATGGAATTATTAAATTTGACCAATTGAATCCTATTTGTCAAATAGGATGTAAGCAAATGGACGTTACCCCTCATTCCACATGCATAAAGATTCTTTAGTAATAATTCTCTATCGATTGTCTGAACTCAAGTTCAAAGTCGAGAAAAATAGACCACATATACATGCCACTGTCGATGCTTTTATCCAATCACTAGTAATTTGCAACAAGGCCGTTTCACACGAATGATTTTTTTCCAGATTGTGAACCGCTTATTATACAGGGTGTAAATGAATAAGTGCTAAAGAATTCAGGGCATGATTCTTGGGTTGATTTTAAGAAAAAAACTTCATATGAACGTATGTCCTAAAAGTCCTAACTTTTGAGATACAGGGTGGTGAGGATTTAAAAAATTCATATGTTTTTTCATAATATCTATAAATCCCTGTCAATTATCTGCTGACGGTTGTGGGTAAGTTATCTGTCAGTTTTGTCAAAAAGTACAAAACAAAAATCAGAGTCAAATTTGAACAAAGATAATAAACACATTACAAATTTGAACAAACAGTGGTTTCAATTTTTTTAATCGAATACGCAACGTCGGACGAAAGAAAGTCAGAAGACTTAATTTGCTCAGAAATAAATGGGAATCACAAAAAAAAATTATTTCAAGAGAAAACAGTGGCGTAGCATATTTTTCTTTTAACATATTTAGTTTACACAGGAACGCCGCTGGTTCAATTTAAAAAAAAATGGTTAACATTAGAAGAGGCCTTTTGATGCATAGAAAATGCATATCAAATTTCACTAAAATATCTACAGGGGTTCATAAATATTGTGACGTGCCCCGAGATTTTCCGGGTTAATTCCCGACGGGGATGAGGGAAATCGTTTGATGTTAAAAATAATGCTCGAGCGCCACCCCCTGGATCTATGTGGTAGAGGGCTCACAGTGCCTATCACATAAGAATAATCTACTGAGAAAAATAGTCTAATTTCTCCCAGCGGGCAATCAAAATTACAGCTAAATTAAAGAATTGATTGATAAAGTTTGTAACGGAACAATTTAGAACGACGGGTCGGGCTTTCCACGGCGAAATAGTTGGGCAAAAAAACAGTGCTTTGAAGAATACGATTTTCCGACGACGTAGAGAAAAAAAAAACAAAAGAGCTGGAAAACTGACGCGAACGGGTTGTTTTCACGAGAATGAAAACGGGTCTAAGCACGAAAAATAAAATGTTGAACTCGTTCGCGCGATTACTCCAGGAGTCTCTCTGTATTTTGACTGTGATATCCCCTTTGGCAAAGTTACATCCCCTGAACGCAATTATTTTGATAATCTAAAAGAAACACAAAACACCCCTGAGTTTTCTTAGAAAGTGACCCGCTTCACAGGCCATACACGTCGAATGAAGCTTAAGCCCCTTCTCAATAAGACTCCCCTGAAATCCCACTCGACAGAATTCACTCCCCTAAAATCCCATTATTTAAGCAAATAAGAATATGAATTTTCTTCGGAAACAGACCCGCTTCACAGGCCATCAGGTCGAAGGAAGCTTAAGCCTATTCCAAGAAAATTCCCCTGATATCCCACCCGACAAAACGTTCCCCTGAACTCACATCACAGAAAATCTCACTTCGTGGTAATAGAAGCAGAAGAAATTCAAAATAGCCAAAAATCGTTAGTTTCGTCGTACTTCGCAGCGGGCCGGGTCGGGCACTTGATGCGGGTTCCCACGTGGTACTGCTGTTTACTCACCATCATTTCGGCGCTTTCCACGTTCTGAATTCAGACCAAAAAGTGGGGACTGCTTTCTTGAATTATGCGCGAAATGTTGTTATCGGTTGGCTTGTGAGTTAAATGCTTGATTGTTTTAACGCGTGAAAAACTAGGATGGAAAATTACGGACAGAATTCAATTAATAGATTAATGATAAGCTCACGGTCAACATTATTTTAGAAAAAATACGAGATCCATTGATAGATAAATAAAAGAGTTACGGAAAAATATGAATTGACTAAAAAGAGACGGAAAATGAATTTGAAAACTTGTAAATCACGACAGAAAAAATCCTGAAATTTTGTAACTTCGTTACAGTATTAATAACTACATATGTTTTTCCTAAATCTCCTGTGTACTACCCTGTATCTCAGAAGTAAGTACTTTCAGGACAGACATTCAGATGATGATTTTTTCTGATTTTTTTTGCACTTATTTATTGACACCCTAAATTTTTAAATCTGATCTTTGGCAGAAATTCCCAAAACTTTTTCATATGCTGGCATAGAGCTAATCTTGCTAAGAATTGGTAAGTTGGGGTATTGGTACTGTATGTAAAATCACATTGTTGGCAGCTCGAACTATAAATAAAATAGACATTTGTTCACATTATTTGATGGAGCATAGACGTCAAATCACATTCTAAGCAATTTGCGGTATATGTCAAATTTACCTGTGGTGGCAGACACAAGGAATCTCTCCGCAAGTGCAGGTTTTGAAAATTCGTGAAATTCAGATTGCAAATGTCCATTATCCAAAAACCATTAAAGACATCCATGTCATTCGCTCTTGATAATTTCAAGTTCTAAAAAATATAGATTCAATTTTCACATCAAAAACTCAAAATTAATTTTTACAATTAATTACATGCGGCAACGTCGCTCAAACGGCCTCCTGTATGATAAATGCCACATAGGAGAATCACATTTTGTAATCAGATTGACTGTACAGTTACGCACAAAAAAGTAAGTTATAATAAGAAGCATTCATTACGGACCACCCTGTATATAGGGTGTTCCAGAAAGGGTGGCCACCGGCCATATCCCGGAAACTACTCATCGTAGAGGCTTGCGGCGAAAAAGATTATCACTAAAACGGCCACGAGAAAAACCTGGAAAATATTTTCAAGTTTCTGAAATGGTCGCTAGGGGGCGTAACAACTAACACCAAGTAGGAAAATAGGATTTTGATAGAATTCTGCTCAATACAAATATATCGATGATAGCATTTTCATAATAACTGACCATTCACCAACACTTTTTGTATATATTTTTTTTCTTTTTATCAAAATAAAGCGGTGAGGGAAGTTCAATGGTTTTTTTTAATAAACGGAGATTTCTGCCGTATTGCTTGACCCATTTTAACGAACCTGGACTCATATGAAAAAGCATAATCTGCACTACAAAATGCTTATCTGCTTTTTAATTTGTGACCCTCGCCGTTGCCACTAGATGATGTTAGCTGGAACGGTAGCACATTTTTGAGTTGTAATGGTCTATTTATCTTTACATATTCTAAAGTATTATTAAATTGAAAAAAAAAAAAATTTGTTCCGATTCTTCTTTGGAAATAAAACTCAAAAATGTGCTACCATTTCAGCCAACAGTTGATATCTGAATTTATTATCGAACATTGACGCTACTTATATCAGTCAATAATACAGAAGAATACGTTTATTTAGCCAGTGCTATACAAAAACACACATACATAATATGTATAATAAACAGAGGAAATATGTTGCATGGAAAACGGTTATAAAGTTGTTAAAGTAGAACTAAGTATTGATATCACAGGAACAAAAATTGTTAAAAAAAATCAGGTACATCAGTTATATGAAATGATAAGGGAAATATCACAGTCCGTCAATCAATAATTGTTGAAATATATTCATATATTTGTTATTCGACACGAGACATTATGGCTAAGGTACCTGATTTCTGAAAAGCTTTTTTTCCGTTTGGATAGGGACCCTTCAAGGCTACATTTCAAAAATATTTTCATGTTTTACAGGGTGTGCTCAATACACGAAACGTATCAAAGTTATATTTTTTCAAATAGCACCCTTATATATCAATTGATTATTCAATTCTTTCTTCAATTTTGAACAACAATTGTGATACATGCTATAAAACTCAAACCATTCAAGTTAGAGAAATATGGTTTGCACTTTTCTATCTTGACTTTTCAAGAGCTTTATATCAGAGTTTTTAAGTTCATTTGAGAGTTTATCAAATTCAGCGAGTCCTTTATACAGTATGTCCACGGTAGGGGTGGACAAGAGGTGAAATGGACCAAAAATTAAAAGATACGACAAAAAGTTATTTTTGATAAAAGTTTTTGCTTGGTCTGAAAGTAGGAGCTACGATAAGAAAATTGATATTTATTATACAGGGCGTCTCAAAAATGTTAAAACATAAAATTGAACAAAAGCAAACAGTCATTTTTTGGTCTTTTGACGTGAAATGATAAATAAAAAACCTGCTCCAAATTCAGTCAAAACCCTAATTCCGCAATCAACGTGGCAATACCGCAGGTCAAAATCATCACAGGCACTTTCTTATTCCACGATATTCTCAAGCGTTTTCCTGAAATCACTAGACCCGCCGGCGCACCCCAGAAAATCCAGCATACCACGTGTCAATACATACGTACCACTTCCGGAGCTCCTGTGGCTTGCAAACCGCGTCGTTCGGCACCTGACAAGTTGAAGATCGCGAAAAGTGCATTCCAGGATATGCTTCAACAGGGAATCGCACGTCCGTCGGAAAGTAGTTGTTCTACGGCAATGCATTTGGTACCAAAGCAAAACATGGAATGGCGCCCGTGTGGTGATTATCGTGCGCTCAAAAACGCCAGGGCGCTGAGCGATCGCTACTCCGTTCCACATATCAAAGATTTTTCCCAAGTTCTTCGCGGCAAACGTGTTTTCTCAACAATAGATTTGGTGCGCGCCAATAACCAGATTTCCGTTTTTGCCGACGACATTCATAAAACCGCGATTATGACACCATCCGGACTCTACGAATTTTGGTTATGGGATTCGGACTTCGTTACGCCACGCAAACTATTTAACTTGACCTTTATCAGAAAAAGACGGGGCAATCAACAACTTTCCAAGATCAGAGACAGCTAGGCAGTTAAGACGCTTCTTGGGTATGACAACATTTTGTTCGTCGTTTTATTCCAAGTGCCGCCAGAACCCAAGCTACACTCAACGAGTTGCTGCGTCACATCATCAAAGGCAACGCTCATTCGACATGGTGCGCCGACGCAGAGGACTTTCCAGACATGCAAACATTTATTAGCTGACGCGACGCTCTTGGCACACCTCAACGACCAAGCGATACTTGCTCTGGTCACTGGCGCATCGGACAACATTGTTGGCTTCGCCCTCCAGCAGCTCGTGAGTGAACACTGGCAACCCCTCGCTTTCCTTTCGAAGAAGCTCAGCCCGGCCAAACACAAGTACGGCGCCTACGATCATGAGATGCTTGCGATATACCTGGCAATGAAGCATTTTATATTTATGGTCAAGGGCAGGTCATTCACGGTTTACACAGACCACAAACCACCGACCTTTTCTTTTGATCAAAAGCCCGAAAAATGTTCGCCACGCCAATTCAGATACTTGGATTTCATTGAACAATTCACGACTTACATCAGGCATATTTCTGGAAAACACAACGTAGTCGCTGATACCCTCTCCCGAGTCGATGAAATGGCCATCACCATTGATTTCCAAGCTCTCGCACATTCACAACAAGACAACGAGGACATCAGAAGGTTCCTGCAGGAAAACACAGGTAGGCAAATGAAAAAGGTGCAACTGCCAGGTACCGACATCAGCGTGTTTTCCGATGTGTTAACAGAAGTCGCGCGTCCCTTTTTGACACCAGCATTTAGAAAACAGGCATCGTTTGTGGCATCCTGGAATCAAAGCAACCGTCAAGCTGGTTACGCAACGTTACGTGTGGCCGTCAACAGCAAGAGATGGACAACCCAACAACAACCACAACAAGAAGTGGACGGTGTGTTCGGTTTACCAAACGATACCAGGGTTACCAAAGAACATCCTGATGTGCAAATTCTGTTCCAGTCCTTAGTTTCTTTGTTTCTCTGTCTCTCGTGATTATATTAATCACTGGCAGGGGGGTAATGTGGTGACGGACCCAAGTCTGCGACATTAGGGTAGGATATTTCCAGGGATCGTAAACCAATTATAATCCTTGGGATTTTCCAACATGCCGGCGTCGTAGATTTTTTTTTAACCAGGTTCCAGTCCGGCCACAAGAATTGTTTTTCTTTTTTGTTTGGCTAGATTCGAGAGACAGTTAGTATGTAGCATCGGTACAAGACAGTCGATATTCAGCCTCAGTACAAATACAAGCCTTTTTTAACGCGACGCGCAAGTATCATAGTGTTATAAGTTGTTTCTGAAATACTCTTGCCTACAACAGTTGTCTTACTCCAATCACACATACAATCCCATAGTGGGTATTGAATAAGACTGAGATGTCACGCTCGGTTATGTGACGCTCCTTTTAACGGTTCGAAAAGTGCGAACTCTATCACTTACAATTTTCTTGAAATCAAACTTGAAACTTCTCAAGTAAAAAGCCCAAGCCCCGCCCACTTTTTCAGAAGTATCTACACTTCAATATGGCTGCCAAAACCATCCCTTTCACTTCCTGTAAAAATCTGGTTTAATTCGTGTATTTATCAAGTGTATTATAGATACGTCTTTGAATGATTTTTCCAACAACTACGTATTTGTTGTCCAACCTTACTCTCTCCTATTCAACGCAATTTTCTCACTGCTGCACCACTTTTCTGAAACCAAGAACCAACGTATTTCAATTGAATTATTGATCAGCAAATCAATTAATTTTGTCAAATTTCCAGTCCATCATGATTTCCAATTATACTTCTTCTGTTGTGTTTCTTTTCATCTCTTTTTATCTCCAAAACGATAAGTTTTTCCGTAAACTTCCACTTACCCTGACTTCGACATTCTGTCACCATTTTCGTCTATCTCGGTTATTGTTCTCCATTAAATTATCTCCCCTTGGTTTCATGGACCCAATCTTTCTTCTACAACTCATTTTCTTGTGAAAATACACTCGTTTTCTTACCCATTTTCCCGGTCATGTGATGACTCAATTTACCTACATTTTGCTGCATTTCGTCATGGAAACATTTTTCTCTTATTTTCCCTCGACACATTTTTAGTCTTCTTGTCGATTTTCCCCGTCTTTTTTCACTGATTTTCAACTCAAAACCGGTAGTCTGTTTTGTTCACATCTGGTTTTTCTACTCTAAAAATATCGCATATTTCAGATAACGATCTCGTTGATTCAGTTATAATTCTTCAAAATCGATATTTGTTCAAATTCTACCTTTGGAGATTTTCTCGATTTCCGTGTTTTCTTTTTTCCATTTCTTGATTTCACGCTGTTTTGGTGTTTGACCTTTGACTTTTCGTCGACATGACATTCAGCCGTATGCTGTATCATTTACGTTAAATATAACATGAACGCCTAATATGCTATTTTCCTGAAATCGCTATGCTGTATCAGCGTTTTGTTATCTACATAACGTATATACGTTATGTTCGTTCGAATGTTATTTGTCGAAATAACAGGCTTCGTATAACGTGTGCCGTGAACATGCTGTTATGAGATAACGTATGGAATCTTAAAGCGTTTTTGGAGCTAAGTAGCTGACAAGCTAAACCGTTTGACGATACAAATTCCTCAGAACTGGTGCCCAGTACGGATTTTAGTGTAGTTTTGCGTTTAGCTATTGCAAAAGAATTAATTGGAGAAAGGAATTGGGAAGTCAACCAGTTAAGGGGGTAGAAGGAAACAAAAAGTGAGGTTATTTATATTTAATAATTAATTAATGATAATAATACTCATCCAATCCGCACATCTTAGAGCCCCTGCATGCGTATTGGTATCTTTAAAAGCATCTGTCCATGTTTTTTTTAGACATCAGATATCCACGATTTGCCATGTAGACTTCCAGTGAATGTTGATGTGATTTTCTCTGCCATCATGGGTTTACTGTGTCGCTCAGTCAAGGGATAGTAGTGATGATTTTCAGTTGAAGAAAAGCGAGTTTTTTTTAGAAAGCTACTTTTCCACAAGTCCCATGCATGCACATTTCTTCCATTATGAAACTAATAAATATTAAACTATTTGACCAAGGCCTCTTGAATTTTTTATATTTGCGATAATGTTTTCCATAAAATACTGGAGTTCTGTCGCTTTCACCGGCTTCGTTTTTCCGTTAAGAGTAACTTTGTTCTCTTCAGCGAACTATAAAAGATCCCCGTATTGTCTTCCTTTCACATTTTTTCAATCTCAAAATTTTGGCACGCAGAGCGTTAAAACCGGACGCATGCGATCGATGAGATGCTAAATTATTCCATCCTTTTCTAACTTGTACCCTTTGCGCTTCGCGCTATCTCTCCTATTGGTGGAAAAACTTGTTTCCTTTTTAACAGTCGAGGTGATCCCTTATTGAACAGTTGCTGGAGAAAATAACTTCATTGGTTATTTGAGCAATCTTCAGTGGGTGAGTAGTTATTATTTTCTAAATTTCACATTCTCCATTCGCTTCCATTGCTTCTGTCAATATTTTTGGTTTATTACCACGGAGAAGTGAAAATCTACTTATGTAGAATTTCACTTCTCCATCTCAGGTGAGAATCACATTTGCTTTTGGTCGTTCATCACCCGTAATTTCAACGTTTTCACATGTAGTTTGGTAAAAAGGAATCACAGCCATCGCAATCACACAGGGTTACTCAATACCCCAAAACCGAAAACCTTAGTTTGACCGAAAACCAGCCGAAACCAGTGCAGCAACTCGCAATACGCATTTTCCGATGAAGTGAACAGTGTAAAATCCTCAAATTGAGGTAGGCTTCAATATTGATTCAATTCCACTTGTCTATTTATTTTTTTCTTCGGGGTACTGAAATTAAAACTTTCCTTTCCACCTAAAACTCACTTAATTATTTTCAAAGTGACCGATTTTTTCAGCCATTTTTTTCCAAGAGTAACATTCTTTTCCGAATTCATTCCGTTTGATCAACTTGCTTTTGAAGTGTCTGGATATCGACTCCATCATTCGCATCGATTTCTAGCTATACGTTATTATTTAGTGAACTTGGTGTGAAGTTGATTATCGCATATACCAGGGTAGTAACAAAAGTTTATAACTTGAAGGTTTTACTTATTCTTGACCAAACAGTTTCAAATAACTTTCTCTTTCTTTTATGCCAGTTTTAGCTTTAAGTTAGTCAGTAAATCAAAAACGTTCAATTAAATTTAAATTTCACTTATTACTTGTTTTGCATATTTTTGAACAGTCTTTCTTTTTAGGGTTTTTTTCTCCCCTGCATATTTTCAAGTTTTTTTTAACATTCTTTTCCGAATTCATTCCGTTTGATCAACTTGCTTTTGAAGTGTCTGGATATCGACTCCATCATTCGCATCGATTTCTAGCTATACGTTATTATTTAGTGAACTTGGTGTGAAGTTGATTATCGCATATACCAGGGTAGTAACAAAAGTTTATAACTTGAAGGTTTTACTTATTCTTGACCAAACAGTTTCAAATAACTTTCTCTTTCTTTTATGCCAGTTTTAGCTTTAAGTTAGTCAGTAAATCAAAAACGTTCAATTAAATTTAAATTTCACTTATTACTTGTTTTGCATATTTTTGAACAGTCTTTCTTTTTAGGGTTTTTTTCTCCCCTGCATATTTTCAAGTTTTTTGTTGGACAAAGTTGACAAAGTTGTTTTGCCACACAATCAACAGATACGTTGAGGTGCACCATAACCAAGTAGACGAACACAGATAAGCGAATATATTATCACATAACTAACAACCCATTATATTGAATAAACGAGGATTGAATTTGAGCCATTGTTTCATTTGTTTTTCTCGAAAGCTCTAGCTCTCTTGATTTCATTCAGTTTGTGATCAAAGTGCCCAATTACAGCAGGGGGATTTCCAGTTTTTGCCAAAAAAACTGGTGGCGCCTACTACTCACCTCGAGCTCTCCAACGTTTGATTTGGATTTTATTTTCATTGATCAAATTAGCCACACTTTTGAAAAGCGTGGCATCCTTCGGGTAAAGTCAGCTTGAGTCGTGTATGTCATGGCCGCATTCATTTGCATGTTAGTTTGCAGTGTTGATACCATGATATTTTATATTTTTTTAATTCTTTCGTTGTCTGGTTTTTATTTAAGAAAAATTTACCAAGTGAGGTAATGTTTGCATAATTTTGTTGTTTTCCAAAGGATTTTGTTCAAATTAGGTGATCAAGAATTTAAAAAAAAAATTACATAGTGAGGTCATGTCTGCATAGGTTTGTAGATAGGTTCTATAATTTCAAATTTGACCAAGACATTTTTGAAAAAATTACCTCACCGGTTAGGTCTGCATAGTTTTGTCATTTTCCGAAAGATTTTGTTCAAATTAGGTCTGTAGGTTCTATTTTGGATTTGATCAAATAATTTAAACAAAAAATAACATTGTGAGGTTATGTTCGAATAGTTTTGTTATTTTCCAAAGGATTGTGTCCAAATTGGGTATGTAGGTTCTATTAGGGACTTGATCAAATAGTTTTGACAAAAAATGATACAGTGAGGGTGTTTTGGCATAGTTTTGTTATTTTCCAAAAGATTTTTTTCAAATTGGAAATGTAGGTTCTATTTAAAATTTGTTCAGAAAATTTAAGAATAAATTACATAGTGGGTTAATGTTTTCATAGTCTTATGATTTCCAAAGCATTTTGTTAAAATTGGGTATGTAGGTTCTTTCTAGGACTTGATCAAAAAATTTAAACAAAAAATGATATAGTGAGGTTATTTTAGCAAAGTTTAGTTATTTTTCAAACGATTTTTCTCAATTTGTGAATTTGAGTTCTATTTGGGATTTGATCAGAAAATTTAAAAAAAAATTACATAGTGGATTTATGTTCGCATAGTTTTGTCATTTTCCAAAGGATTCTGTTCAAATTGGGTATGTGGGTCTTATTTGGAACTTGATCAAATATTTAAAAAAAAAAATAATAAAATGAGGTTATGTTTGCATGGTTTTGCATTTTCCAAACGATTTTGTTCAAATCAGCTACTAAAGGTTCTATTTGGGATTTGATCAATTTGCATGGTTTTGTGGGTTTTGTGAGTTAGATCGGGTTCTCTGTGGAGTACTTTGAGGGTCTTTGTGATTTTTGAGGTTTCCTCGACATTGTTTATGGTTCTTTCGAGTTCTTTCTGGTCCTTTGGGTTTGTGACATTTGTTTGATACAACCTAATCTGGTCAAGACTGAGCTAGAATTTCTTTTGATGAACCGAGAACGATTGGGATCGGCTGCCGCAACGCATGATTGTGCTAAGCGCAATATTAAAGAAGTATCTCGGACTAAGACTACAACAAAAAAAAATCATCACACTTTTGATGGAAATTCGACAGCATAACAGTACACCTCAAACGCTCGAACGCATTTTGCAGAGAAAAGAATTATTTCGTTCTCGAATCTTGCATGTGTTGCTAATTTTACTTTGGATCAATTATTTATGGCATCTGGTCAACTGAACGGATATCGCTGGACGCATTTGAAATATATTCAACATGGAGTAACGGTCACCTAAGATGTTATAAGGTAACTTTTGAATCTGCCTGATCCAATGAGAGTTTATTCACGTGGACAAAGACGACTTTGCCTTGAGAGAACATTTTGTCAGTGACGACTATTCAGGTCAAGTAGGTGAAGTGCCACTTGACCAAAAATAAATGCTCAAACATACCTACCTATGCTCTACATTTTCAATCTAAAGACTTAATTTTCAAGCAAAAACATACGACATTTATTATCTAATAACCGCTGGTGCTTGCGGTTTTCGTCTGTGAACTACGAATATTGCTTCAAATGATCAGAAATAAACCACTGACGTGACAACCTTTCTCCATATAGTATGCTCTCTCCTCATTTTATGAGACCATACACAATAGTTGGAGACGTGGAAAATTATGAATCAGCTGATGCTTTATTATGTCGGTTGCCATGACGACGGCCGATGCCGTGAAAAGTATCTAGTCGAAGAATCCAACGATCATCAAACCAAAACTGCTGATACAGTCGCTACCTCTCTTGAATTCTCCGATCCAAATTTTTATGTGATACCTCAAGAGGAAAATCAGACTTAAAAGACTCTAATCATTACATTCAACTTCAGCAGCTCAAAATAAAGTGAACCAGCATATCTAGTTTTTCCCGGATTCAAAATCAAAGTTTTGGTTGACTCTGGATCCACAAGATCATTTCTAGATTCTGAAATCGCTTTTAAATATTTTCCAAATTTAATTATAAATGATCCTTTTGTTGTGTTGAGCGTTTTTCAAAAATCTCAGCAACAATATAGTGCACCAAAAATCTTTAATTTACCCGACAGTGGAAAACTCAAATTTCACTTATTCAAATTAAATGATTTGTTTAGCGGACTTTTTGGATTAGATTTTTTGAACTTAACTCATAGCAAATATCGATTTTGAATACCATTATATCATCACGCCACTCACCAAGATGAAAATACGAAATTATGTTATCATAGGATTGGAAATAATTTGAATTCCATTACTATTGCGCAGCAGTGGGAAACCGGCCGGTGATCGGGTTCGAGACCCGAGGTGGGCAGAGATTATTTTCTGTTTGACATTAAGTAGCATTCTCCCTGGCTTACGCTACTGAGTAGACTGCAGTATTATAAATCACTGACAGTCGAAAAAGTTAAATAGTTAGCCTAAACCCTACCAAAACCAATACTATTGCGCCACGATGTAAACAGGTGATCCAAATCAAAACTTCCATATAAAATGCGAAATCCCTCATTTGCAAAAAGTCTGATCTGAGCTGGTAACCCTTGACCTATCTCAAACTATACCAGTTGAGTTGTTTGACCATGAAGAAGTTAATGAAATTAGTTTAAATCATTTTGATGATGACGGTATAAAATATCAACTCGACTATTCTAAGATCCGAACGAGCCATTTTAATAATGAAGAAAAATGTCATCTTCTTAGATTAATTAATCAATACTCAACATATTTCACAATGAGAATACTCCCTTGAGATTCACAAATAGAGTTAAACATTTCATATGAACAAGCGACGAAATCTCTATTCACACCAAATCATATCGCTACCCCTTCATACATCGAGGTGAAGTTCAAAAACAGATTGATCAAATAGGTACTATAACAAAACATTTTCCGACCAACTAGTTCTCCGTGGTCTTTGCCAATTTGGGTCATACCAAAGAAATTATATGCCTCAGGGCAGCAGAAATGGAGGGTTGTTGTAGATTTTGGAGATGGAAGCAAAAACCATAGACGACAAATACCCTTCATCAAATATAAATGAACTATTAGACAAACTTGGCTAATCTTGATCTGGCGAGCGGTTTTCACCAGATCGAGATGAACGACACTGACATATAAAAAATTGCTTTAAGTACTGACCAAGGTCACTTTGAGTATTTTAGGATGCCATTTGGCCTTGAGAATGCGCCAGCCACCTTTCAACGCGTGATGGACAATGTCATACGTGGGTTGCAGAACGAAAAATGTGCAGTATACCTTGACGTCATCATAGTATTCTGCACATCACTGCAGGAACACCTTGAATCAAATCCGTATCAGTTAAATGATAAATAAATTTCGGTCGCGCCCCGGTATTTTGACGTTGGTGCGGGTGTGACTGAGGACGGTAGTTTGTGTTAGTTGTAAAAAAAAATAGACACCATTATTCACTTCGATAGCTGTGTCATTAATTTTCAATTTGAATCCATAAAAACCCATAACATGATCGTTTGAGACGGATAAAAACGTACAAATACGTATGAGTCGATGTGCCAGCCCAGAAGTGAGAGTGGAAACTCCAACCAGCTCCCACATCCACAAGTTACAGCAGATCAGGTTAGTCAAGGCCCATTCCAATCATCATTTCAACCAACCAAACAAGTCTTGATTCTTTAACAATTGGGATAAACGTTGCCATAGCGTTTAATTGGCTAAAATTTAAACTTGACCTCACTGAGTTTTGAATTAATTCAATAATTAGAGCAGCAGTTGTTTTGTATTGCACCCTCAGATTTTGAAATCAAGCTTATTCACGGTACCTAACCTATAAATACGGTTTGTTTGGTTTGGATGGGATTCCATTGAAAGTTGATGCCAATATTGTTGCCCGTTAGCGTGTTGTAGTCCTTCATCCAATTGTTTAACGAACCTAAAAATTGCGTATAAATTTGAAAAACGTAAATACCCAAAAACCTTAAAAATCAGCGCGTATTTCGACCTTTACTTTTGAAACCGACCTGAACATTGCGTTTTAGTGTTTCAACCTAACCTTAAATAAAAAGTATAAACCGATTGAGTGGCAGTTTTGCGTTTTAAAGTTTGAGTTCTGAAGTTTGTCGTTTTTTAACTCACCTATATAACATACCTACACAAGTTTATTCGTCAACGATGGCGGAAGAAACTACTTCAGAACAACTCTTAGCCAAGGCCAAAAACGAAATAATTTTTTTTGTTTTCAAAAGAGGTCACCTCAAAGCGTCTCTTACGAGACTTCAAACATTTTTAAACACATGTACCCCAGAACTCTTGAAAACTCTTGAAATGATATTTCAAATTGAAACCCGATTGAAATGTGTTTAAAATATCCTGACTGAATTCGAACAAGTGCAGCTTGGCATCGAAGATATTTGTCTTTAACACAACCTACCTGATGCGCAAGATCAAAACGTAGTCCGAGCTGATTTTGAAAAAAATATTTCTCCATTGTTTCCAAGGCAAAAGGTCTGCAAGCTCAAGTGCAAATTCCCAATGCCAATTTACCTAAAAATACTTACTTCGCGTCGTGAAATATTATGTTGAGAGACAATCCAAGCTCCCACCAATCTCCCTACCTGAATTTGCTGGATCGTACGAGTCGTGGACGCAATTCTTCGAAACTTTCGAATCCCTTATAGATAAAAATCCATCCTTGTCCAATTTGCAGAAATTTTACTATCTCCAGTCCGCTCTGACAAGGACAAGGAGATGCTGCGTAAGTTATCAGCTCACTAACAGCTAGTGATGACAATCACGCTGTTGCCTGGAATCTACTAAAGGATTGTTACCAAAACAAAAAGGCCCTTATACACTCACATGTGAAGGCAATCTTCAATCTACCCATTATCAAAGAGGAACAGCATACGCAGTTGAAAAAGCTTCTGGATAGTTTTCACAAACATTTTCGTTATTTGGAAAACTTGGCAGAAAATGTGGACCAATGGGACACCATCCTGATTTATCTTATAACCTCAAAATTAAATCAAGTGACTAGGAGAGAATGGGAAATTGCGACCAGAAATAACGATAAGCCCTCAATTTCAGAGTTAACAGCATTTTTCACAGATCGATGCCACTTATTAGAGTCCATTGATTTCAAGGGTTATAATAAGCATGAGTCTACACGTAAGACACCTCGACAGAAACAATATTCTACAAATAAAACCTCTGTCTATGCCACCCTGGAAGGTAGTTTGTAAAGAAGGCCATTTTGTGAACGCTTGCACAAAATTTACAAATTCATCTCTAAACGATCGTTACAATGAAGCCAAGCGACTGAAACTCTGCACCAATTGCCTGAGCCAGGACATTTCACCTCAAATTGCAAGTCGAAACATTTCTGTAGAACTTGTAGACGTAACCATCACTCACTTTTGCACCAGCTGTCTGGTCTAGGATTGCCCAAGCCTTTTCTAATGCCTCAACCAACAATATTGTCAAGCCTGCCATTGAAACCACCCCACCACAGACAGCCCTTTGCACTCAGACAACAGTGACACCAGCGCCCACAATCAGCTCATCACGGATCGTCAAATTCTGGATTCAAGCCTTAAGCCAGGTCAAAACCTGGATGGAATCCTAGCAGCCTCATCATTATATCAGCAACCTCATCGGCCTCTAGCACAAATCATTTGCCTAGTAAATTCATGTGATAAACCTCAAGAAACCAGTTATGAGAAAATACATATACTCATGTGCGGTATCAATGAAGGAACCACCTACATTAACAAGCGAACCTCGGTGACCATTACAGATTTGAACAGAACCCATACGTTCAATTTTTCTGCTTTAGTTATTGAGAAA
The DNA here is from genome assembly GCA_958502075.1 of Orchestes rusci. Classification (NCBI taxonomy): domain Eukaryota; kingdom Metazoa; phylum Arthropoda; class Insecta; order Coleoptera; family Curculionidae; genus Orchestes; species Orchestes rusci. Next base: position 46,852,331 of record OY293303.1, on the reverse strand, counting down.
ATAACAGATGAATGCCCTCAACAGAGATGTATCCAAGCTCATGATTCCCAGTGACATCGAACTAGCTGATCCTACATTTTCCAAGCCCTCGGAAATTGACATAATCCTAGGTGCAAGTTTATTTTATGACCTATTGTCTTCAGGTCAAGTAAAATTTGGTGAAAACAAGCCAATCCTCCAGCGAATCAAACTTGGTTGGGTTTTGTCGGGACCCCTACAAGTCAATAACAACAATACCATGAAGCCCATATTCTGCTGCGCGTTGAATGAGAACCTGAAAGATAGCCTGAAACAATTTTGGAGGATTGAGGAACCTGTTCAACCTAGCCAACAACTGTCGCAAGAGGAGAATGACTGCGAAGCGCATATTCCCCACACTGTATCCCGCACCACTTCAGGAAGATTCGAAGATAGCCTGCCTCTGAAGAACATCGTCACTCGAATGGGTCATTCTCAAAAAGCAGCGGAAAAAAGGTTCTTATCGGTCGGGAAAAAGTGTTTTTAAGAACAAGGGATTCCAAACATCGTATTGTCAGTTTGTTGATGAATATATCACTTGGACACATACAGAATGGCCTGTTTTCAATCATAGACAGATTTCGTGAACACAGTTTGTGTTTTAACTGGATATAGTTAAAATGTATCGCCAAATCTTGATAAAACCAGAACAAAGAAGCTTACAGAGAAAAGTGTGAAGGGAATCACCCGATAAGCAACTGGATCATTTCCAACTCAATACAGTAACTTACGGGGCCGCAAGTGCCTCATTCCTTGCGATCCGGTGTCTCAAGCAGATTTCATTGGATAAGGAAGCCTCATTTCCCATTGAAAGCACGTGATTTTTACGTGGATGACGTACTGACCGGAAGCAATGATCTCGATACACTCATTCAAGTACGAGCCAACTTAACATTTATCCTTCTGGAAAATGGTCTTCCATTGAGAAAATTTGCTTCAAACAATCCTAGTGTTTTATCTTATTCAAGTGACAACCAGTCCATAGAATATGTTATCAATGAAGGACAAAGTCCCAAAACGTTAGGAATTGTATGGAACACCCAGACAGATCAGTTCATTTATACTTCAAATATTAACACCAAAATGCCCGTGACCAAGCGATACATTCTCTCTGCAATATCCCAGATATTCGACCCCCTAGGACTTCTTGGACCTTATACAAGGTAAAATTCTTATTCAAAAACTATGGTTTTGAAAATTTCGTGGGACGAGCCGGTTCCAGAGGACTTCCACAAGATTTGGATATGCTTTTCCGAGCAACTGTCTGGAGCGAACACCTTCCGAATTCCTAGGCAAGTAACGTCAAGAGATCATATCAAAATTCAATTACACGGCTTTTCCGACTCATCAATAGGTGCCTGTGGCGCATGTATATATCTGCGATGTGAAGATTCAGCTAGACAGTTTTACAGCAACATTCTTAGCGCCTAATCCCGTGTTGCCCCGTTGAAGGCCGTTTCCGTACCCAGGCTGGATCTGTGCGGCGCACTATCAATGGCAAAATTGATTGAGAGGATTTTGAATTTTTGAAGATTTTGAACTATCCCGTGACAGATATTTTTTATTGGGCCGATTCGTCTATTGTACTGCGTTGGTTAAGCTTGGATCACGCAGTTTAGAGACGTTTGTTTGTAACAGAATATCCGAATACTAGCAAGTACCTGTCATTTCCCGAGGCATGAGCCCAGTCGATTTAGAAAACAATAATTTATGGTGGCATGGACCCCAGTTTTTGATGAAACCTCAAGGTTTTTGGCCAGCTGGTAAACACGTAGCCAATTTTGCTCATCAGAATACCGAGAGGACAACTATACCCGAAGCTAATCCTAAGTCTTTTGTGAGAGTTTTTTTTCTCAAAAAAGAAGTAGCCCATCTGAGTCATATCGTGACTTCTGATGGTGTGAAACCTAATCCGGAAAAGATTCACGCCATTAGGAATCACCCAATTCCAAAAACGACAAAATAAATCAAAATCTTTTCAGGTTTATCAGGCTATTACCGACGATTCATAAATAATTTTTCTTAATCAACAAAACCGCTCAATAACGGCTTGAAGAAAGGAGCTAAAATCGAACACAAAATAGAGTTCGTCGAATGTTTTGATTTGTGTGAAAACTAATTAATGAATGACTCCATTTTCCAATACTCTAATTTTTCCAAAACATGAAATTTAACAACCGATGCTAGCAATTTTGCGATAGGTGCGGTTCTTTGACAAGAACCGACCGGCAGCGATCTTCCTATTGCATACGCTTCAAGAACCCTTAATGATTCTAAACAAAATTATTCAGTAATCGAAAAAGAAATTTTGGCAGTCTTTTGGGCAACCAAATATTTTAGGCCTTGACCTTTTGATCGTTCATTGCAACATCCTTACTGACCCTAAACCACTGCAGTGGTTATTTTTATTATAGGACCAAAATTCAAAAGTTTTACGTAGGAAAATCAAATTCAAAGAATATGACTATAACATTCTTCACAAGAAAGGCAAATTCAATACAACGGAGATGCGCTTTCACGTCTAGAAATCAATACGAAAGTGACAACTGACGTCTTAGAAACGATTGACAAATTCATCACAGTCGTACAAGACCGACAGAGAGAAAGACAAACTGACGAGATTGACTACATCGCTCAAGACTCAACCCAACAACACGAAACAGAACAATTGGATAACGCCTCTATGATCGTTCAAACCGAAAACGACACACATGTGACGACACATTATCCAGGTCAGTTTTACAAGACGATCAACCACCTGATCCACCAGATGACGATGTCGACGACAACAATAATACCATACACCCAAATATGCAAAGTCCAGTTGTGGTATCCATATATCCGACAGTGCTATCAATTTCGCCAAAAATCAAATTTTAATAAGTTTGGTCTTACATTTATGATAAGGGTTGTTTTAGACCTTGTAGAAAGGCACGAATAATTTGAACACACCTCTCTTATTCAAGAGTCTAGTTAGATCTGATTTATTGTATATTTAAATATCATTGCATAATTATTATAATAATGCTGACAATCCATCGATAATGTACATGCAATAACTATAATATGTCAAAATGCTTACATCTACGGATCAATGATGAAATATACCTAGTGTCCCAAATATTATATATGATTAAAATCACACCTCCACCGTTTTTTTTTTAATAATAATCAATCAATCTATCTGTACAACTTAATTCTATTCTTATGTACTTCTATAATTTTATTTCCTATTTTAACTAATACATTTGGTGCTCTACCCTCGACAACCAGATAAGGACCCTGAAAAATTTCTTCTCTATTGTTGCCTGCATCATTTTTGAGTGAAATTTTATTTCCGATTTTGAATTTTATAAGTTTGGTTCTTTTATCAAAAGGTGTCTTCCATTATAATTTTGAAACAAGTAGATTTTGCTTGGCGTCTGCCCATGCATGTTGTAAATGGTATTTAAGTTCGTATGGATAATCCTCAAAGTTATAAATTGGTTCAATTTTGTTTAGAACATTTGATGGTAAATTACACGTTTTTCTGAAAACCAGCTCGTATGGCGTGTATTTTGTTTCCTTATGAACGCTGTTGTTGCTTGAAAAACACCAAAACTGTAACCAAGTACTCCATGTTTCTGGATTTTTTGAAGACTGTATCCGTTAATCCGCGTTTAGATGTTTATGTGTATTTTCTAGTGAACCTAAAGTTTCGTGGTGATACGCCGTTGATGGAATTTGTTTTATATTCAAAAGTTTACATGTTACTTTTAAGGTTAAACTCAAAAATTTGGTTACCTGATCATGGATAGTACATGATGGAATTCCAAATCGTAAGATACAGTTGTTAACAAAACTTCTGGCAACCGTTTTTGCTTCCTTAATTTTTAGTGGATAACTTTCACAAAATTTAGTTCATTGGCATTGAAGAGTTAAAATATACTTTTCTTGTTCAGAATCTTCCTCTATAGGTCCCACTAAATCCAAATAAACATTTTGTAATGCAGAATCAGCTGTTGTCGTGATAGTCATAGGTTGAATATTTGGTCTACTATGTTTGTATCCTTGACAGTCATCGCAATGTAAAATATATTTTTCAACAGCTGAATACAAGCTTTGTCAGGAAAAATATGGAAATCGTTCGAAATTATTTTTCTTTCTTCTACAATTTTTGGAACGTCCCTTATTACTGGTATCTTTAAATCAAAATTCCTCATTTTATTCAATTTTTCGATTAATCGTATATTTTTATCATTTTTCAAAATAAATAATTTTTTGATATCGTGTTGCATATATACACATCTTCCAGGACTCTCAACGAGGTACGCAGTGCACACGCCAATCGAGTACACTGTTTAAAATGAATCACTTTCTTTTTCTCAATATAAATTAAATCATCTACAATAGTGACATGATGATTCTTTCTTTTCGTCATTTTATCAAATTCTTCTTTGGAAATTGAGCTCAATTCGTACGAATTTTTTGGTCGTTGTAACAACTCAATTAGTCCAGGGTGATCAAGCCTAGAATTTGGGTTGTTTTGTCTGTCTATGTCATTTTGCTGTTGTTGGTTTTTACTTTGCTGTCTAGTCATGACAAAAATTTTTCCGTCCAAATTTTGTGACATTTTCTTTAACTCATCAGAAGTCAAATATATACGTGACAACGCGTCCGCTGTAACGTTATCTTCTCCCTTGATGTATCTTACTTCAAAATTGTATTCTCTAATGCGAAGTCTGAATTTCATTAATCGACTGCTTGGGTTTGTCATGCCAAACAAGTAAATTAGTGGTCTGTGGCCGTGTAAATGATGAACTTTCTACCGTAAAGATAACAAGAGAAATGTTTTATACCAAAAACTAAAGCTGTAAGTTCTTTCTCTATAGTTGAGTGAAATTGTTCTGCTTTGTTGAAACCCTTACTTACGTATGCTATTGGTCTTTCAACATGATTTGAAAATACTGCACCTACACTATAACCTGAAGCATCCGTTTTCAAAATAAAAGTATTGTGTTCAGAAAAATCTGGATATGGTAGTACGGTAGGAGAAATCAATGCAGATTTTGGTGTCTGAAAAGAGTTTTCACATTCTGGTGTCCACTTGAAAGGAACATTCTTCGTAGCTAAAAAATTGAATGGAGCTGCAATTTCTGCGTAATTTTTAATGTGTCGTCTATAAAAATTGGCCATTGAAACCCATCTTTTTACTTCGTTTGCGTCTTTAGGTGTCGGGAAATTTTCGATAGTCTTGTTTTTTTCGGGATCCGGCAATACCCCATCTTTAGATGCTACATGACCCAAATATAGTAATTCCTTTTTTAAAAATTCGCATCTTATTTGGGTTGAGTTTCGGATTTACTTGCCTGAGCCTATCTAGTACTTTGATTAAATTTCTATTTTGGTCAAAAAAAGTTTTTTTGAATACGATCAAATCGTCTAAATAAATAAAGCAACTTTCGTAACAAAGACCCGATAAAGCGATGGTCATTGCTCTGGAAAATGCGCTTGAACTAATTTTTAACCCCATAGGAAGTCTTCGAATTTGGTATTGTCCCCTTTTTGCCACCGTGAAAGCTGTATAGGGTCTACTATCTTTATGAAGCTCTATCTGATAGTATCCCTGTGACAAATCTAAATGAGAGAAATACGTCGCACCTGATAAAGAGTCTAAGATCTCGTTTACAGAGGCAAGCGGCCATTTTTCATTTGAAATTTGACAATTTGCTCTTCTGTAATCGATAACTAGTCTGTATTGTTCGTTTCCATTATTATCTACTTTTTGGGCACAATTAAGAGTGGTGATGACCATTCAGATTTGGCTTCCTCAATTATTTCGTCTTCCAACATTTTGTCTACCAGCTTATTGATTTCTTCTTTTTGAGAGTGAGGTAATTTGTATTGTTTTGTGTAAACGGGTGTCGCATCTGGTTTTAAATAAATTTTTTGTTCGTAAATATTTGTCGTGGTTAACGGATCTCCGTCTAGAAAAAAAACATCGAAATACTTAGCACATAATTTTTGAAGAGAAAATTTTTTCTTTATGTCTAAATGTTACAGATTTATCAGTTTTAAAAGTTTGTCGACTCTGTCAACTGAATTAGAGTTTTGTATTTCATTAAACTCGCAAACATCATAGTTATACAGAAAATCAACTTTTGGTTTGAAATTTTTCAGTTGAACATCTTCTTCACGCACGTTCAAAAATCCTACTGGTAGTCGCCCTTCGACAAAATAGGAACACGAATTTGTTCTTCGGCATGATAAAATGAAAACAAACAATTTTCAAAATTTATGGAGCGCCAAATTTTTAGAAAAAATCCTATCCTAAAACTCCCTGAATATTGCTTTCAAAACTATCAATAATCAAAAAGGAATGCTCTATTTTTCTATTTCCCACATATTAACTTAGATTTGTTGACCCGTTTGTAAAAATAGAACCCGATATGTCACTTATCCGAGGTTTTTGTGAGTCATCAACTTTTTCAAGTTCATTAACAAACCGCTTGAATATTACGCTAACAGAAGCCCCCGTATCTAATAGAAGTCTAATACTACTTTGCCTATATTTTACTATTCCATAATTAATGCCATTTGAGTGGTATAAAATTGGAACTTTAGTCACGAAAAAATGTGCTAGCGTTGTTAGTCTCCTGATTTTGATGTGAGCCACTTGCGTTAAAATTTAGGTTTTCCTGAGTATTTTTGCTCAAGAAATATGTTCTATGATTTCGGGAATTTTGATAATTCCGATGATTTCCCCTGACATTTCTCGAATTTTGCCCATCTGAGTTGGAACACCCCTGCGAATTCACTCGATTGGAAAAATTATTTGCATTATTTCTTGGTTGTTGCGAAAAATTTTGATAATTTGAATGGTTTGAATTTAAACCTCTTGAAAATCTATTTGCATTATATTGGAAAGAACCCCTTGAACCCCTGAATTTCGCAATTTCCCGTGAAAATCGGAGGGGGTGTCCCCTTGAATTATTAATTCTAAACATTTGAGTCGAGTTTCCCAGTGATAGCTCTTCATCTTCCGCTCCTCTAATAGCTTCACCAAGGCTTGAATAGTTACGGGCTTTTATTATGGTTCTCAACTCATGTTTGTTTGACCCATTAGCAAAAGAATTTATCGCTAATTTTCTTTTTAGAGGTCTAAGAATTTCAATTTTTTTTCTTATTTTCATCTGCCTGAGGTGGCCTGCCCAAAACTTCCTATTGATCGAGAATGTTGTTTTTCGTTATTCAGTTTGTGAGTGTAATGCGGTTATTGATTTTTTCACAAGAAAATTTAATTTTAAAACGTGAACAAGGTCGGTTTTTGAATTGTAAGATTGTTTTAATCTGATTTTCGCATTCTCATTCACCAGGTTGAATGAAAATGTTCGAGGTCAGCAGTTTTTTTAATTGCATCATATGAACTAACACCGTCAATTATTTGTTTTGTTATTGATTCCGAGACATCCATAAGGGGAATCAAGCTGCTAGCGGTTTTGAAATCAAATTTTTTGGTCATTTTATTTTGTGTTTTAGATTCTGAATCTGGATTTTCAGTTTCCGATGATGAAGCAACAAATTCCAGCCTTTTTTTCAAAACTGATTCAATTTGGTCAAAGATCCTATTTGCTATCCAGAATATACTCCTAGGCACTAGCTATATATTTTGATTCTATTTTACCACTTTCTCAAAATTTTATCTTACATTTTTCTAACTCTAATTTGAGGTTATTCAATTTTATTAATTTTCTTTCCGATACCTGTTGACTTCGTCTCTCCTGGCTATCCTTGGAAAAATTTCTCAATATAACTCTGGCTTCTTTCCATATATACTTGATTTGATTCAACCATTCCATTTATATTGTCATTGATTCCATTCCATATCGTCCATATTATTATGTACCCTTTTCTATACTGTTCTCATCAACAACTGCATCAACTCTATATTTTCATTGCAGACGGTATAAATTGACAGTCCTTTCAATTAATACTCGTAGTTTTTCTTGCACCCATATTGCCTGCTTGTGATATCACAACTTGCTCGACTTCTTAGTTACATTTTTTAGCTAACTTGCTAAAAAAGACTTTGTTCGAATGGCAGGGTCGCCATATGATAAAAGTTCTTTAGGACCTTGTAGAAAGGCACGAATAATTTGAACATACCTCTCTCATTCAAGAGTCTAGTTAGATCTGATTTATTGTATATCCAAATATCATTGCATAGTTATTATAATAATGCTGACAATCCATCGATAATGTACATGCAATAACTATAATATGTCGAAATGCTTACATCTACGAATTAATGATGAAATAAACCTAGTGTCCCAAATATTATATATGATTTAAATACATCCTTATCACTCAGCTACCAAAAAATTGAGTATTTTATCTGAAAAGAAAAAATGAATGAAAGTTCAATCAACCGTTTAAAAGTTTTTCAAACTGTCTTCAATACAATTTCGCAGATGTTTGAAAAAAATCAATGATGTCACGGATAAACGCAACATTACGAAAATTATTCGAAATTATCATGAGGAGAAATCAAACCATAGAGGTATCGAAGCAACGTCTCAGAGAATAAAACAAAAATATGATTGGCCTAATTCAAAAGACGCTATCCAAACATCCATAAACGAGTGTGATATATGCCAGCAAAGTGAATATAAGCAAAACCCGGTACGTATGAAAATGAACATCACACCTACAGCGGTAAAACCGTTCAAAATCATACACCTTGATACTTTTACATCCGAGCAATGCAAATGCACAACTATAATCGACAGATTTTCGAAATATGCTAGAGCATGGCCCCTCAATTCAGCAGCCTTCACTTTTTTCGCTCATCATGGTATACCAAACCAGATCATCATAGATAACGGTACTGAATTCAAAAAATTCACTTGTGACAGAACTTTGAAGCCTACATAAAATAAAAACCCATTTCATCTCACCCTACCATCCTCAGTCAAATGGTCAGATCAAAAGATTTCATAATACCATCACAGAACATATTCGCTCACTCAATACCCAAGGCTATTTGAAAATTCCAATAAAAATGAAAATGCTTTATGCTATCCTTCCATATATAATAATCATTCCATACAGTCCGCGACCAAAATGAAGCCCATTAACATCATTATTGGTCACATTTCCAATGACGATCCATTCGATTTAGATATTAACAAGATTTTGCTGGATGATTATGTGAATGACCATAAGAAAAAAATCAAAACGTTTGTATTCAAACCTAAATGAGACCCTCAGGCAAAACAGAAAGTGATAGAAAAACAAAATCAGCAGCGTGACGATCCTTCTTTATTGCCCAATGAAAAAACTTATGTCAAATAAGATACTCATCAGAAAAATGCGCACAAATTTGAAAAACCCATAAAAATCTTTCAAATTAGTGAAACTAGAAAAACTTTATAAACTACTTACGAACCTAAAGTACAAATGGACAATTTAGGACGTCCACTACAAAAAACATACACAAGTGGCGGTTTCGGACGGTGAATCAAACACTTATTAAAGAATAGTGCTTATATTGAGCGATCAAACTGATAATCAATTGTATTCCCCGCGTGTCTCGAACAAAACTCCCAAACCGTCTTGGATGTCAAATGTCACTTGTCGTGGTTGTCGTCTGCCGGACTGCCATCAGTCAGAAGTGGCTGAGGTGCTTGGTAGTACGGAAGGGTCCGTCAGGTATATCGCGTGCCAATAGAATATTTTGGTTACATCATATCAGCCCCCTGGGAAGTGAGAAAAACCATCTTGAAGACGAGCTGGAAAGTATTCATATCTTCCGGAACGGGTAGTGTAGTCTTGCGAATGAGAACTGAAAGCAGGAATGCTCGACAGGAGTTGAAGAAACAGCATCTTGGTGAGGCGTTGAGGGACTTGCAGCCGTGTCAGGCTTAGTGTCTTCGGCTACGGGGTAAGCGGGCTTGAGGCGGTCTATGGATAGAGTCACAGGTTCACGACGAACGCGAAGTGTGCAGGTCATATCTGTGCGGTTGATGACTGGATGAGGACCAGTGTAAGGGGGCTCAAGAGCACCTCGTACAGTGTCGTCACCTAAAAATGAGCTAGTCGGGATGTCCTTGAAAATGAGGACAGATGGCTGGACATGACGAGATGCTGGTGCTGGGGAGGATGTGCCATGATTTGCCTCAGATGGTCAGTGAATATGGTGATGTCCGTGAGAAGCTGATGCTGACGTGTAGGATGGCAGATCATCTCGCCAGGAGGTCGTAGGGGTTCTTCATAAACCAGTTCTGCAGTGGAGGTTTGAAGACATTCCTTGAAAGCACTTCGCATCTCAAAGAGGACTACTGCCCAGTCCGCAGAACCTCGTCAAAATGACGTCATAATCTAGTGACTTCTGGTCGATAGACGTCATTCGACCAATTACTGACGACATTTTCACGTGATTTTACTGACAAATTATTGAAGTCATTTTAATCTTGTCATATTGCCGACCATTCCTGGTGATGTTTATTTTTTAATTTTTGCAATATTTTAAGTGAACACAATTCAAGATGCATACAGGGTGTCTGGAAATGATGAGCAAAATAATCAGGGGAGCATTCATGACCAAAAATAAATGCTACCTTTCTTCATAAAATTTTTCGAAAATTGATTATTAACGGAGTTACAGGGTGTTAAACTCAAATTTTATTTGCAGTTTTTTGGCCATGTCTTTTGCCACGCTCAAAATATTGAGGCGGAATCTTGTATTTAGGACTTTTTCGGGATGAGGAGTTTAAATTTGCACATCATTTTTTCGCATTCTATAGAGGGCGCCACATACGAACCTATGCTTTGATTTGAATGGTCCTAACTTTTTTGTGCTACACTGTATGCGACTTTTGAGTAAATATTTTCATTCTCCCAATCTTTTGAAATAAAAAGGGTGTACTACTTTTGTTTCGATAAATCTAACCGTTTTCGAGAAATACGCTAAAATAACTTCGCTTGCATGTGATGAATACGAAATTATTTTAACTTATTTCCAACTTTTAACATAGCATGCTTTGGAATCATGCGCTATAAACAAATTTGATCAGATGAAGTTTTGACAGTTAGTAATTTTTCACATTTTCATTTTTTTTTTATTTTTAGTATTTTTGTCATTTACCACCATCAGCGTAACATCAAATTTTCCAAAAATGTCCAACTTTCATGACTCATTTTTCCGAAACTCGTTTCTACGGCAACTATAGTACATGTTTCCAAAGCATGCTATGTTAAAGGTGGAAAATAAATTAAAATGATTTCGTATTCATTACATGCAAGCAAAGTTATTTTAGCGTTTTTCTCGAAAACGGTTAGATTTATCGTAACGAAAGAAGCATCCCTTTCTTATGTCAAAAAATCGAGAGAATAAAAATATTTGGTAAAAAGTCACATACAGTGTAGCACAAAAAAGTTAGGACCATTAAAATCAAAGTTTAGGTTCGCATGTGGCGCCCTCTACAAAATACGGGAAAACGGGTGTCAGATTTGAATTCCTTATCTCGATAAAGCCCCAAATACAAGATTTCGTCAAAATATTATAAGCGTGGCAAAAGGTATAACAAAAAAACCGCAAATAAAAAGCAACTTCAACACCCTGTAACTCTGTCAATAATCAATTTTTGGAAAAATTTTATGGAAAGAGATAGCATTTATTTTTCATCTAGAATCCTCACCAGGATTTTTTCCTCATTATTTCCGGACACCCTGTTAATGTCATTTTCTCATGTCTTGAAAAACTGACCATAATCTTGACTCTATACATGTATTTTGAAATCCGCGCTCTTTCATCCAATGTTTGTTGAATTTCTATTGGCTGGCTGCCACACCCATGTGCCTACGCAGGCTAGCAAAAGACGAATGAGATCAGATCGGCCATTTTGTCTAATGTTTCCCAATGTTTTCGGCAAAGGGAACGCTATATCGTCTCAGTGGATGTGTTATGTGTTTTTTTTGTGTGTTTCGAAGTTTTCATTTTGATTTTGGAGTGAGGAAGTACCTAGACTAATTTTGGTCATGATTGCTGCGAGTTATTGTTGTATTTTTTAAGATTAAAGACTTTTTTTGTCGGTGTTTTCTAAGTTGGTCTGGATATGGCGTGCAATTAGACTTGTCACTCTTGCCAGATGGATCAATAACATTGTTTTTCAAAATGGGAAAAAGGCAACATCTACATTTAGGTAAAAATAGGGAATTCGTTAAGTTTATTTCATTCGAAACCGAATCTCTGAATGTGCATCGATTTTGGTCCGTCGCAACGGTTAGATGATCAGCTGTTTGCTATTTTTATAACAAATCTCTCTTTAGTCGCTTTTGGTCTATTTTTTGAATGTAAAGTTTTTCATGAATCAGTGCCAAATTTTGGAATGCCCGGATATTTTTGTCTAAAGCGAAAGATACGTTTGTTGTGATTTCAAAAATAACATATTGATTATTTTTTTAAAGTTGATGTACACCTACCTAAACCTACGTTAGAAGAGCTTGGATTGCTTGGAAAAGGTTTGATTTTAAATATACTTGACATAAAAAAGGGAACACTCAATTATCTTACATAAGATTCAATGTAAACATGCTCTGATACAAAGTTGAGTATTAATTATCTTCCTTGAAAAAAGAGATATCATGTCAACTCAATAATTAAAAGTGCACTTGATCATGTCAACATCACTTCAACTTCTTCATAATCTTAAAAAATTTAAATGTTCAGAATGAATCAAACTACGATAATTTGGGATGAGAAAATTGAATATTCTATCTTTATACTCATACTCCACAGAATGTTTCAAAGTTCCAGGACATTGCACCCAATGCATATCGAATTACTATCAGTTTGGTTCCAAAATTTTGTGGAGTATAAAAATAAAAAAATAAATTTTTAATGCTAAATTATTGTAGCTTGAATTATTCTTAACATTTCAATTTTCGAGTTTTTTCAAGGAAGGTATGAAACTTTGAATCAGAGCATATTTACATTGAATCTTATGGAAGACAATAATTGAGTGTTCTTCTTTCTATGTCACGTGGTAGGATATTACGTCATATCACCTTTGAAGGTTTTCTTATGAATCAACTCAGATGCGTTAAGAAGCTTAAATTAATAATTATAAATGATATAATTATCATTTCTGGTCACAGGTACAGTACAGATCAGATCCCCTTTGTGTTACTCAAAGTGAAGTTGAACTAGACCGGCAGTCTCGCAGACAGTGATTTGAAACAATTCTCAAACTCACCGTTTAAGGCATGTTCATCGTTGTTATACTTTCAAGTATTTAAGTTGTTCAAATACACAATATCGTCAAGATTCTATCTATATATTATTATTATCTATCATGAAAATCTATTAGAGCTTGAAATTTCGTGTATTACTGAGAGTCTTAAAAGTTTGATAGCAATACCACTATAGATTCTACATGCATGCATTAAAATCTATTATTGTGTTCATTCAAATTTAATATATTTTGTTTATTATAGGAGCATTTTCGTTTTATTGAATCAAATGGGAGGTTTTAATTGAAGGTGGAGTTTCAGCCGTTTTACACATTGTTATGTTATTATAATGTGGGTATTTGCGAAAGTGGAGTTCTGGTGAACTAAAATACTATAGACTACCTTTTAACGAGCTGGAGGTCCATACATGGTTTTTATCGTGATTTTTTAATAACATGTTGAAATAACATGATAATGCCTTCCTTTGTTCGATATTGTCACTATACAATGCCGACATTCAACTTTGTAGCATCTGGCGACCAAATCTTCGCCTCAGAGCAACACTATAGGACAAAATATTGTGATTTTTGGATATGTATCTGCATTATTCAGGTCACAAAAAATGCCTTTATCCAATGTCACACAAGTATATGCATTTGATTCACTTGAGGTGAATTTTTATAGGATATATCCTAGTGTTGCATTGAATATAGACATTCTTTGCGACCCCAATAATGCGAATATCCAAAAATCACCATTTTGATATATGTCCTAGTGTTGCTCTGGAGCGACAAAATGGTCCAAGCCAACCCGCCATTTGAATGACGTGAATATCTGGTCACAAATGACGTGAATTTCCCGTCACAAATGACGTGAACTTACCGTCATAAGGTCGAGTCAACTTGTCATTAAAATGACGTGAATTTCTCGTCAGATAAATCACGTCATCGGTCTGTGACACTAGGAGGTCATTTTCACGTCATATTGTCGTGATATAGTCACGTCATATCTGGAGAAAAGTTACCAGATTATGACGGCATTCTGACAAGGTTCTGCGGACTGCGTGGTAGAGCTTGAAGCCAGGTTGATCCTTCGTGACACATCAGAGCTGCTTTTAACTGTCGATTAGAACGTTCAGACATGCCGGTCGAAGTTGAGTGGTAGCTAATAGTGCAGGTGCGTTCAAATCCGGAACAAGCGCCGAGTGCTTTGAAAATTTGGGACTCGAATTGTCGTCCTTGATCGGTGGTTATCCCGGAAGGTGTCCCAAAGCGTGCGATCCAGCCATTTAAAAGAGTTGCAGCAACGTCTTCCGCTGTGATCCGTTCCATAGGCCACGCCTCAGGCCATCGCGTGCAGTGAGGCAGTATCTATAGGGTCCAACAGGAGGCAGCGGTGAAATTGCCAGGTGGAGAAGAGATGTGACGAGTGGTCTTTGCGCGCTGACACTGTATGCAAGCTTGAGCCCAGGCGCGACAGTCTCGCTATATATTTGGCAAGACGAATCGCTTAGACACGAGACGTGCGGTGGCGCGAATTCCAGAATGGCTGAGGCTGGGAAGAGACTGGAATACCGGGTTTCGCAACGATTCTGGCACAAATGGTCGAGGACGAGATGTGGTCGTGTCACAGCATATGATGGTCGTAGAACCAGTCACATGGATGCGATCCAGATAAAGAGAGCTGGAGTCATCAGCGAGAATGTTAAGGAGCTCGGTGTCGTTCTCTTGAGTCTCGATAATTATGGAACGATCCACGGGAGCAAAAGCAACAGCAGCAACGCGAAAAAAGGTATCTGCCACGACGTTTGCGGCGCCATCAATGTGCCGAATATCCGTCGTGAATTGAGCGATGAACGAGAGCTGTTTGAGCTGAACCGGTGGCAATTCTTCACGTCGTTGCTAAAATGCATAGATTCGAGGTTTGTGCTCAGTATAGTTGGTTACATGATGAGCCTCCAAAAAACGTCAAAAATGCATTTCCGATAATATGCAGACCATTCAGTGGGGTCAGTGGAGTGTTCTGAGACTGGTCCCTCTTCATCTGGAGCTGAAGCAGGAGCGTGAAGCTGTGCAGACATGCGTTTTAGGTGCTGAGTGTTGATCTTGCGGTAGAAAAATGCCTGGTCAACATACTGCATTGAAGTGGCACCAACAGACACAGCGTCAGTCAAAAGTCCAAGTGGTACATCAAGTCCATGGAACAGGTTGAGATCGTCGAGTGTTAGCGATGACATCTTGCAGTGGAGCCTGATGTTTGGGGGCTGGAGGCAAGAAACGACGGTAGAAGTTTATCATGCCTTAAAATCGACGATAAAACTTTGCTGTGCTGGGTAGAGAAAAAATGTGTGAGGCAGTTATCCGATCTGAAAGAGCGCGAATACCTACTAAGAAACTTCATACCCTAAGAAGGTGACTTGAGGTTGGCCAATGACATTCTTGGCAAAGATGACGAGCAGTCCGTAGCCTTCTAAGCGTTGGAATAGTAGGCGGAGATTTGTTCTCAGCGATGCACAGGCATTCGGGCGCGAGGCGACGAACGCGACAGGAAACTGGTTGACCGTCTTAGTAGTGCAGTGTCTTGTTGCGCGCCTCACGTGAAATTCCGGTAGGATGAGCTAGCAGAGGGAACTCAGCTACTATATCTTCGAAAGGCGTTGTGCATTGGCTGGTAAGTACCTTGACGCTCACCTGCGCGGTGAAAGCGGGTTGTCCTGTTCAAGAGAGACCCATAACTACATCGATGAGTCGATTGTGATGGCAATCTGGCAAGAAGTTGAAATATGCCAGAAAGTCAGAACCTATGATGTGCAATGCAACATCTGCGACGATAAATTTCCGTAAAATATCTCTTTGAAGACCAAGATTGGGGTGCAGAGAAAGTACGCCGTAAGTGCTGATGATCGTGTGGTTTGCAGCATTCAATTGAAAATCCGTGGCATTGCGACGGTCCCTCAGCAGTGCGCGAGGTACACAGCAAACGTCAGATCCTGTGTTCACAAGAAATTGACGTTTTGAGGTCTGGTCAGTGACAAGGATACGGCGTCCTCCTGATTGGCAGCCTGGCTAGCGGTGTAGTTTTTCGGAGTGAGGGAGCAAGGTGACAGGTGCAGTTTTGGGCTTTATTGCCAAAACGTCAATGATACCAGCACTGAACTATGTTGGAGTTGTCCTGGCGCAAATTCAAGCTGTGACGTCGATCATCAGAAGGCGAAGGTTGGCCTAAGTGTGGCGTATGGTCGCGTCGATGCGTCTGCATACTCGCCACCATGCGCGTAAGATCTTTGACGCGCGCAGTGATTTGGAAGATTTCCTGATTCGATTAGGCTGTTGCGGCGGTTGTCGAAGCGGATGCAGCATGAATGGCGACTGGAACCCGGGTGGACTGTTCTAATGTAAGTGCCATTAGCGAATGTGAAATTCCTCAAACCAAAGTAGGAAGTCACAGTATCCAGATCTGTCGGAGGATCGAGCTCTCGATGTTGCTACTGCCAGCAACTGCGCGCAAATGACGAAGAAACTGTGAGGGTTTTCTGTCGCCTAGCTCCTCCGCTATAAGCAATTACCAAACTTTCTGTTCTTCGGACAGAGAAAGTTCAGTTATCAATTTATTATAACGCTCAACTGCAGGTGGATGTTTATTGTTCCAAAGAGGTGAAAGACGAACGACAGTGCGAAACATGGTTTGATCTGTTTCTGAAACTGTGTCACCAGCTTGTTGATGCGCGTTTTGTTGCATTAATACCTGTTGTGCAGCGAGTTATTGTTGCAGCGGCTCGTGGTGAGCTCGTAGGGCTTCTATCTTGGCTTGTAGGTCCTCGGGTCTTGACATTGTGAAAGAAGCGATACAACACAGCACAACTTAAATAATACGTCGAAACTGCACGAATACGAGAAACAAATAGGCCCGGGAAAGAGATGGGCAGCACCTCACAACACAGTGTTCTGTAATCACCACCAATGAGTCACAATCGCGACAAAAACTGTCGATGGACTGTCACGCTCACAAAAACGGGTGTTTAATTTACGAAACCAGTCCACTGCTGCACGAAATAGTCGGGGTCACCGCGGTTTCGAGCTGTTTAATAAATAGTACTTACATTGAGCCATCAAACCAATAATTGATTGTATTCCACGTTTGTCTCGAACAGAAATCCTTGAACGTCTTGGATTTCGAATGTCACTTGTCGTGATTGTCTTGTTTGCCGGACTGCCATCAGTCAGGAGTGGCTGAGGTGCTTGGAAGTACGAAAGGGTCTGTCAGGTCTGGGGCGTGACGCCTCACGCTCTCGACCAACTCCAAACTTCGACTTTCAGATTTTTTGGAACTCCCGGACTCCAAGACAAAATAGCCGTGAGAAAACTCGACAATAATCCCGGAATCCTGCCTGTCAAACTTGGAACTGCAAATGCTGAAAGATACACTCATAAACTCATACACTTCTATGATCTAACTATCATTTCGACAGAAAATGACACACTTAACAATCCATCGATGACTCTTTAACAGCTAATAAAACATAACAACGACTATTCCTTCCCTACATCAAATTATATGAAAATTCTCAATTTCATGAGAGAAAAAATTGATACGAGATTAACTACTTCCGAGATCTGAGTCCAAAAGAGGTTTGATTGATGGACTTGGCATTGTTTTTGAATGTATAATGGGAAATTTAGATAACGAAGACAAAGAACGTTACGATCATTAGATTCGATAACTCCAATCTAATCAATTAAATATCACAAATGCGATAAAACATCAAAATTCTTCTCTGGTTGCTCTCATAGAAAAATTCAATAATACTTATCAGCAAATAAAGCATAACGAAAAATTACTGGAATCACGAATAGAACAAATTTCATGGTTCGCGGAAAAGCAAACTCAGCGCGAGAACACTTTGTTGATAAAAGACATCATAGACGAAGTCATCAAGATGTTTGTGATAATAAATTCCATCTAACAGGTCATAGAGAATTCTATTCCATTTGCGAGAATGCAACTGACTTGTACGTGGAATTGTAAAATCTGCAAGCATTTGTAAATAGGGACCAGTTTCCCATAGAATTAACTTCCGGAAACATGTTTGTCATCACAAAATTGATGAAGTTCAAAGCTACATACGAGATACAAATTTTATTTTTATTTGGCATGTTCCAACAGCATATGCAGAGAGATTGGAGCAAAATCATCTTTTTTTCCATCCCAATTTCATTCAAGAGTCAGTTTCAGTTGGTCATACCGCGAGGTGAATTTCTTGTGAAAAATGAATCGCACCGCGTACTTGAGTATCTCTTGCGAAAAAACAAGCCCAGAAATCTTCTTCTGTCCACGAACATCAAAGAAGCCACACCAGACAGCCCTTGTGAAATCCAGCTACTGACTATGAAGAATACTTCCAGCTGCCGTAAGACACCAACCAAAATCTCAGAACCATGCTCGAACCACTGAGTCAAACCAATGGGTTGGAATATTGCCAACCAACGATAAACTCAAGCAAGAATGCAAGCCCCAAGATGAAATCCAGCGAATACCCGTGGGTACTTACTTGATCGACATACCAATCAGTGGTCAAGTCGCCACTTCAGACAAATCTATCACCAATACCAGAGAAGTCCAAGTCAACCCCTGCTGTTCAGAGCAAGCTACACTCCAGGAACCAGCAAACAATAAGATCAGTCTACATCTAGAAGACCCCGACTTAGATGACCTCCATTTAATAAAATCACAAATTTTTGACAACACACTGAGCATTGCAGCTACGACCAGGTGCCACTGAAAATTTTGCCAGCCACGATGCCTACCTTATGGAACTCATGGTTCGAGCAATCCAAGCCAAGCTGAGATGAATTTCTCAACTGTCCAACTCCCTCGTTAACCCTTCGGTATAAAAAAAGTCATGAGTTTCCAAGTACTGCAGCAGGTTGCGGGGTTGCGCTCGCAGTACTGAAGCGTATTGCATAGAAATATTTTTTTCGGAGCTACTCCGGATTCACGAGAATCGTCTTTCATTAGAACGGCTGATCGATCACTCACAGAGTAAAAACGAACAAGTGAAGTGAACTCTCATCCTTCAAGTATCCAACGGAGAATGAGATCCAACAGTCATCACTAATCAGCCCAATCAAAATATCGGACAAGTATGACATCAGTCATAGAAAATGGTAGCAGCAACACTGTACCAAAAAATCAAGTGACAACTGGTTGACCATAACCTCACTAGTCTATCAACAAAGTGGAATAAAAACCCCAATCGTGCTAGCAAATTGCCTAGATGCAAAGCCAAGGAACAAAGAAACAACAAAAACAGAAACCTCAATTTTAGGGCTGAAAAAAACCTAACATTGGTTTTCCAAGACAATGAGGATTCAAGGTAAGTACTGCTTTATTAGTTTGGCCAAAACTGCCAAAGAAAAGTGTCTGGTGTCTGGATTTATAATAATAACGATGGTACATGCTTATGATCATTGCATTTTGATTTACCATTTTCAGGACCTCAAACGCCCCAATTGTTGTACAGAGTGCTGATGACCGCGACTATCCATTTCTGACGTTCATCGCGAGTGTATATTGGAGTGTGGTGCGAGTGATATGCAGAGAAATGGCAGGGGAGTAGAACTCTTTTCGACCACTGCGCATCCAATTTTTGTGGAACGGTATGGGTGCAGACATCTTGTAAGTATATCTGTCAATAGTGTCAATTCTACGTCATTTAAATGTCGATTTTCGAGGATCAAAGCTTTGATCCCTTGGCCCGTGATTGTCGTCATGTCATCTTTCATAACATATGGAGTTTGTTCTTGTTGATGGATGCATTTTCTGATATAAATTTCACAAAAGTTCAATTGTTTTTTTTCAAATAAACTGAAATTCATTAACCTCTCTTTCTTTAAAATCAAATATCCAATCAACTATATACCCAACATTATTATACCTATTAAATTTGAGGATGACCTTTTGATATTCTGCTGATAGCTCAATACCGTGTAACTGGTTAAGGCTGTTGTCGCTGTATGTTGTGAGTAAAACACCGTTGTGAGTAAAACACCGTTTGGTCTGATACTGATTCATTATACAATATTTTCATCTATAAATACTAAAAATATTCCATAACAAAGCGTACGTATTGAAAGTGCTCAGGCTGGAAGAATGTGATGATCCTGCATTCTTGCGATATCAATTACTTGTCGGTGCTGTCCATTGAAAACATACACCTTTCATCATGTTTATCATGTTTGTTTATAATAACGATATGTGAAACTTGTGTGAAGCAATTTAATAACTATGAGTCAACTACTGTTCTATTTTCCTTATAATAAATTGATTATTTAATATTTGAATAAAATATGTATATTTATTTCTATATATTTTGAAAGGGGATACATTTTCCTGTAAAAAAAAATAAAAAAATTAATGATTTTTTTTTGTTTTTTTTTTATTTTTTTTTTCTATTTTTTTTATAGGAAAATGTATCCCTTTTTAAAATATATAAAAATAAATATACCATCACATTTGATTTTTTTGGAAAAAACTCAAAAACATGCTACCATTTCAGTTAACGCCATCTAGCGGCGACGGCGAAGGTCAAAAATTCAAAACCAAAAAAGTTTTTTGAAGTGCAGATCATGCTTTTTTATATGAGACCAAGATCGCGTCAATCGGTTGGTTTGTTTCAAAGTTATGAGCATTCTTGCGTTGTAAGGTTTGACAGCTGATACCTTGTTACAATAAATTTCTCATATATATGTATATATATATAACAACGTTGCCTCAAAACGACTTAATGGAGAGGGTGGTGGCTGCTTCACTAGAACTTGATACAGAACGAAAATAGACTTCAACAGGAAGTTGGTGAGGCTTCTAACTCAGTCGTCAGAGTGGTAGTAGGTATAGAGAGAAAGAGCGCCACCCGTTTTATAACCCGGTGTAAAACACCAACTCCTAAGGTCTCGAACGAAAACGGGAAAATACGGAAGATTGAAGGTAAATTTATCGCGGTAAAATAATAATAGTAAACGTCACCAAAATCAAACTCCAAAATACTCCTTACTACGATACGGATTATATCGATATCGAATACCGTACCCTTCTTTGTCGATGTCGATGTCTCACTCTACTTGAACCAATCGAACTATTGACAGTCGGTTGTCGGCTTTGAAATCAAAGTCCAAATTCAGTTGATAAATGGCGGTTTTTATTTACAAGCCGGCCGAACCATCAAAATCTCAGTTAGTGCAGTTTATTATTGGTTCGTATGTTTATGTGGATAATTCAAGTGTACACGAGTCTACGTACGCCGATTTTAGTGATCACCAAAAAGGGGTCTACATTCACGCATTAACTCTATGGATGAACTGAAAAATGTCGTAAGTGACGCTAAACTAAAACCGAAAAACACACAATATTTATCGTTACAAAGTATTGAAATCAGTGATTCTAGATGTTTTAAAAGCCTCAACTGTACAGTAGTCGATAGTATTCTGTTTCAACCCGATTATAATTATCAAAATTGAAACGACTCACCGACAAGCAACATAGGTGACAGATCGGCCCCAAATCATACGTTAGGGTAGGTAAGGGCACATGGGGTGGAGGTAATCGGGTGAGTTCCACGTTGATCCAACTTTTCCAAATCTCACAAACTTCTTTCAAGGTGTCTCCAAAATCAGGTTGGTTAGTCTGTCAGGGGGTAGTAGAGGATCGTGTTTCTCAGACAAAAGGGCATGTATGTGGTCAAATAACGTACTCCCAAACTTCAGACTGGATTCGTCGCAAAATGGTGGATTTAAATGCGATAAATGGGTAGAAAAGAGAAATAAGGAAAAGGCCTGAAAATAAAATTGAAATTTCAGGGTTATAGGACAACAAAGGGGGTTCGGTTCTTTCCACTGTTCGAATGGGGCCTCAAAACGTGGTTGAGTCGATATTTTGGAAAATCTGGACAATAAATCTTCAAATTTGCACTTTGGCAATATAGTGCAGCATATACTGTAGCCGCCACCAAATTTTCGATTAAAAATTGTCAGTATTTCCGTGGAAAATCGGCAAATTGCCAGGAGGTATGTATCACCAGATAACCTCCGAAGAAAAATGTGACCCGAATTGGAGTTTTTTTCGCAGGGGAGCAAAAAAACTTAGAACCGAAGGAACCTTACATTGTTGCCAGACTGACTAAGTTTGACGATCAGACCAATAGGGTTTCGAACTGGAGAAATTGATTATGAAATAATGAAATGAAATGACGAAATGAATATATGAATGAATTGAATCGGAAATGACGAACTGTAATACCTTAATTTTGATTGGATGTAAGTAGAATAATTACTGGAGTTTAATTACTGAGGTTCTGATTTAACAATAAAAACTAATTACTTAATTTACGATACCAAACTAAGCCTATATAATTAACGATCTAAACGATTCTAAAATTAAAACAGTATTTTTCTTTTAATTTTTGCTCTGATAATTCTGAACCGTAACAACACCCCCTTTTCATCAATAAAAAAAAAATGGAACATTTTTTTTTTAAAGTTCAGGAGGAAAAAGAGAAAAAGACAGAAAAAAAAAAAAATACAGTAAAATTCACTTATTATTTAGCTTATATCTAAGTCGTCAGGAGGGCGAGCCTTTAAGTCCTTGGCGTGCCAAACGCCAATACTACGTCCATTAGTCTGTATAAGTTCGTATGACCAGGGCGATAGGATTTTACTCACTTCATAGGGACCAGTGAACTTCGGTGCCAACTTAGATGTGAAATTGCGTATGGCATCTGAAAGAACATAGTTCTTTTTCCAAACTTTCTGTCCTAATTTAAAGGTCTCTGTACGTCTTCAAAGATTGTATGTTGTCCTATTTTTCATATGTGTCCTTTTCAGCCTGTCCTGTATTTCATCAAAAACCTTCTGAAATTCCTGTGACCTAGACTCTGGTTCGAAATCACGACTCTGGACCAGTCCCTTGTCGTTTGTCCTTGCATAACTCAGTTCTCTTCCGAAAATTATGAAGTTTGGGGTAAAGTTAGTGACTTCGTGTCGTGCGGATCTTATAGCTGCACCAACAGTTCCAAGATGTTTATCCCAGTGCCTATGGTCTTCCGACACGTAGCTAGACAACATCCACTTCAGGACCCTATGCACTCGTTCTACAGGATTTGCTTGGGGGTGGTAATCAGCAGTATAACGAATGACCACTCCATACTTCTCCATCAGGTTCTTGAACAAGATACTCTTGAACTGTGCGCCGTTGTCACAGATAACATTCTCTGGAACACCATAAACCAGGAATACGTGGTCCTCAATCCATTTAATAATCCCAGGAGCAGTAGCCGTTCTTAGTGGGAAAAATAGCACGTATTTCGAAAACACGTCACAAACGGAAAGGATGTACGAATATCCAGACGTGCTTCTTGGTAATGGTCCCACCAGGTCCATGCTGACTGTCTGCCATGGTCTTGAGAGAGTGGGCTGTAGGCTCAACATATGTCCAGCAGATGGTCTCTGTTCGGGTTTGGTTGACAGGCAAACTTTACACTTCTTGATGTAGCGAGCAATGGTGGAGCGCATCTTTGGCCAATAAAACTTCTGGTTGACCCTTGCCAGAGTTTTGAACACCCCAAGATGACCACAGGTAGGGGGGTCATGGTGTTCTTGAACGACAGCTGCTCTTCTTTCCCGTGGCACCACTTCCAGCCATTCAGTAGCGTCTAGTAGGGTAAGGGTTGTTCGTCCTTTTGAATAGATGTCCACTTTCTATTCGCCACAAAGTATATTTATCAGGGTACTCCTTCACCATATCATACATCCGTCTGAACCATGGATCGATAACTGAGGTAGGGATTTTATCAATGATGGGTTCGGTCACCACACTGTCAAGAAAGGGTACAGATCTTGATAGGGTGTCGGGTACAACATGATCTTTGCCTTTTCGGTGTAGGACCTCAAAATCGTATTGCTGCATCCTAAGGGCCCATCGTGCAATGCGTCCTACAGGGTCCTTTATCGAATTGAGCCACTTTAGGCTGTAATGGTCAGTTATTACCGTGAACTTAGTCCCTTCCAAGTATGGTCTTAACTTTTCTATGGCAAACAGCACGGCCAAACACTCTTTTTCAGTCGTGCTGTATTTCCGCTCGCACTTGGTCAATGATCTGCTGAGGTAGGCGATGACATGTTCCTCTTCATCAATGGTTTGGGACAGAACGGCACCAAGTCCATAATCGGAGGCGTCACATTGCACTACAAAAGGGAGTTCAAAATTCGGGCAAGACAATACAGGAGCCCTAATCAGGTGCTGTTTGACAGTCTAAAATGCTTTCTCGCAATCGTCCCATAGAAACTCAACGTTCTTTTTGGTAAGGTTAGTAAGTGGTGACATCACGGTGGAAAAGTTGGGTACAAAGCGTCTGTACCACGACGCCATTCCGACGATTCGCCTGACTTCGGGAACGTTCCTGGGGGTTGGAATTTTCAAGATCGCTTCAACCTTCTCGGGATCGACCAATAATCCAGAAGCAGTAACAACAAAGCCCAAATATTTCAGCTCCTTCTTGCAAAACTGACATTTTTCTCTGTTTAGAGTGAGGCCTGCTGCAAAAATACGTTTAATGATCTCCTTCATTACCTCTTTGTGTTGGTCGAAAGTGGGAGTACATATGATAATATCATCTAGATACACAAACACGTATTTTTCTAGGTCCACTCCCACAACTCGATCTATGAGCCTTTGCCACACTGCCGGGGCATTAGTAAGCCCGAAAGGCATCCGCTTAAATTGAAAGAGTCCACGCGATGGTATGGTGAAGGCTGTCAATGGTCTTGATTCAGGAAATATTGGGATCTGCCAGTATGCCGACTTGATATCCAGGGTACTCAGATATCTGGCATCCCTTAGTTTGTCTAATGCCGCGCTAACATAGGGGATGGAGTAGGCATCCGGTGTCGTCACTCGATTCAAACTCCGATAATCAACACAGAATCTCCAGTCGCCGGTCCTCTTTCTCACCATCACAATAGGGGATGACCACGGAGACTCTGAAGGTTCCACGATGTCGTCAGCCAACATTTTCTGCAACTCCTCATTTGCCACTTTCTGAAGAGCATGTGATAACGGGTAATAGCGCTTTTTTATTGGAGGTGATTCGGTCTGGATGACCATCTGCACTAAATTAGTGCACCCCAAACTGTTGCCCATGTTCGAGAAAGTTTCGTCCAAGAAATTAGTGAGAGTTACTCGTTGTTGAGGCGAGAGAGAGTCCAGGGATTGTAGTGCCATTATCTCAGGAGGCTTTCCAGTTTCTGATCGAAATGTCCACTCTCCGGTGTATAAGTTGGGAACAATCTGCATTTGTTTCCAGAAGTCAACGCCAAGAATCAACTGATGTGGGAGAGCTGGGACAATTAATGCGTCGATCAGTGCCACTCCATCTTGTAGCTGGCAGGGCAAAAGCACAGAGCCAATCGACGTGCAAGATTTTCCGTTAGCTACAGTACACTCCACATTTTTGTGACTGTTCAATTTACAATAGTCTCGCAGTGGGTGCCATCCAGAGTTTCCCAAAATAGTCTGTGTACATCCAGAGTCCAGAAAACCACTCATTGGTCTTCCGAATATGGTTACCTCCAGAAAGGGTCGATTATCCCCCTTGGCATGGGACAGGATGTAGTCAATAACATACTTGTTCTTAGTTTCCGAGTTGACTGTTGAGTTGTGTTCTTGGGAAGGTCGACAAGGTGCCTTCCCGACTATACGTTTTTTGGACAAGTTGGACAAGAGCGGACAGTGACGTCGGCTTTTCCGCAACGGTAACAAAACATCGTCTTAGGTCTTTGGCACTTGGCAAAACTATGTCCTGCCTCCTTGCAATTCCAGCATATTATGGTGGTACTCATAGGTTTGATACCATCTACAAAAGTTCCTTCGCCATTTCCACTGGAAGTAGATGGATCTTCAAAAGTCAGTAGTAGTGGTGGTGTCTGGCTAGTTTCCACGGCTGCAACATGATAGGAGGGTCGATGGTAAGCCAATTCTGGTTCCAAACGGGATCGGTAGTTTGTAGGTGGTGGGGCAAACCCTTTGATTCGGCTTTCCGTCTCCTCAACTATACGGCCTAGTCGGATCAGTTCCTGTATCGAGGTGATGTATTCAGTGGCCAACCGAGACTGGATATGTGGGAGCAAGTTCCTCCTGATGATCTGAAGTCTAGTCATTTCAAATGGAAGGTTGGGCAGCTTCCTAAACAAGTTTTCCATCGCAACTACGAAGGCTAAGACTCGTTCATGCGCGCCCTGAGTCCTACGTCGGATTTCATCCCATAATGTGAACTCGTAGTCTCCAGGTAGGAAAGCGCCTCTTAGCTGGTATACTAGTTCATCCCAACTCTCGAACCTCCTTGTTCGGTACCAAAATAACGCGTCTTTGTCGAGTAATTCGGGAGCTGATCGTAACAACTGTTGTTTCGTGACTTCTCTCGAAATGCGTAGTTCTTCTATGCGCTCCAAAAAATCATTGACGCTAGATTGTCCGGAGTACTTGATATTCCAACGCTGATGTCCTGATGATAACCCGTACTATGTGGGAACTCGTTCGAGCAGCGTCTATCTCTTGCTGGCGTAAACTGTAGGTCGTCAAGTCTTTCCGCTAGGTTGGGGCTGCGATAGTAGTGGTGTTCGTCTCTAGAGCAATAATTACTAGGAGTAGCAAGGTTTGTTCTCTGCTCTCCTGAGTGATCTGAAAACCTCACTCGAGCTTGTCGATTACTTGACTCAAAAGGATTATGTCTGTATGTGTTATCACGTGTGTCCAATACTGATTCATATCTCTGATCTGGGCGATGCACCTCGGATGTCTCTGACAAAATACGGTGATTGTTTGAGTTTGAACCATGTTCAGAGGCTTCGTCGGATATGAAGGATGCTGCAGGTGATTGATGACGATTGACTATGTCAATACTCGGCTGATGATGCAACGTTTCATGAGTGCTGTTTTGGTGAGATGTATTAGAGATCTGTCTCTGTTGGTTGTGTCTCTCAGGAATGAAATCATCATCATTTCTAGCTGGATTACTCTGGAGAGTTCATCGTCGTCATATGAGAATTGTATATGTCTTGTGTCGGTATTATCCTTCTCCTTATCACTGGAGGATCAGTCAAAAGAGAAGCACTTGGTTCCCCATCAAGATCAATGAGATCATGGGTAACCGGAGTTTTTTCTGAAGGTTGTAGGATGTCTTGTTCGATTTCCTCATCGGATATCTCCAAAATACTACGATGAGGTTCAACAATCGGTGATGAATGATTGACTGTTGATCCCTCAAAAATCCTACCCAACTCTTGGAAAATCTGTTTAAATTTTCTCTTCAGTCGCTGCTTGATGATGTTGTGCTGTCCTTCTGTAGGATGTATTCGATCTATTCGTCCTTCAGTATGAACCAAAAATGTATACAGTCGATCTTTCTCCCTGAGTTTGTTCGATGGGTCGACGTTCTGTATGTCTCTTTCTAAAGCGTACAATTTAGATTCACACAAGCAGAGCTCACTATTTGGAGCAAAAGATGTAGAAGTCGGTGGTTGAGCACGTCCTTGACGTTCCTGTCTCAAAGCGTTACGTAATGCGGATCTTCTCTGAGCCATAACATAGGCGATTGGTATTCCACGGATCATCAACTCATACTTAAGCTCTTCAGAACCTAGTACATTAACCTCCATTTCGACGTTTAAAATTAAATGTTTAGGATATAGTAACGAAGAAAATAACAAAAAAAAATAATAAAAATAAATGCACCAAACTGTACCTAAATATAAGTATACAATATATAATTCCTAGAATAAATACCGGAAATAAATAAATGTTACTTTTACCAACCCATGTAAGGTATCCGAATAAACTGTAACAAGAATGTGTCTTATTTACACAACTCGCCCCTTTCAAAAAAAATTTCAAAAAGAAAAAAAAACTTCGCAATCAATGCAAATTACTCCCATCCAATCAAAAATCTAAAGCTATAACAGCCAAAACAAAATAAACTCACAACGTTGCCAAGTCTGTCAAAGTAGAAGTCGTTCAACAAAATTCTGTAGTATACGTAATGTCAAGTAAGTAACGTCAAAAAGTCAAAAATAATGTCGTTACTCGTTACAAAAAGTCAAAACAAATTTGTAAAATTGAGCGAAAGTCAGTTACTATTTTCGTTGGCCAGTAAAAAGGAAAGAAAACCCAAAAGTAAAAGACCAAACTTTTCGGGAAAATAACAACCCTTAAACGTTGGGCGCCAATTTGTTACAATAAATTTCTCATATATATGTATATATATATAACAACTTTGCCTCAAAACGACTTAATGGAGAGGGTGGTGGCTGCTTTACTAGAACTTGATACAGAACGAAAATAGACTTCAACAGGAAGTTGGTGAGGCTTCTAACTCAGTCGTCAGAGTGGTAGTAGGTATAGAGAGAAAGAGCGCCACCCGTTTTATAACCCGGTGTAAAACACCAACTCCTAAGATCTCGAACAAAAACGGTAAAATACGGAAGATTGAAGGTAAATTTATCGCGGTAAAATAATAATAGTAAACGTCACCAAAACCAAACTCCAAAATACTCCTTACTACGATACGGATTATATCGATATCGAATACCGTACCCTTCTTTGTCGATGTCGATGTCTCACTCTACTTGAACCAATCGAACTTTTGACAGTCGGTTGTCGGCTTTGAAATCAAAGTCCAAATTCAGTTGATAAATGGCGGTTTTTATTTACAAGCCGGCCGAACCATCAAAATCTCAGTTAGTGCAGTTTATTAATGGTTCGTATGTTTATGTGGATAATTCAAGTGTACACGAGTCTACGTACGCCGATTTTAGTGATCACCAAAAAGGGGTCTACATTCACGCATTAACTCTATGGATGAACTGAAAAATGTCGTAAGTGACGCTAAACTAAAACCGTAAAACACACAATATTTATCGTTACAAAGTATTGAAATCAGTGATTCTAGATGTTTTAAAAGCCTCAACTGTACAGTAGTCGATAGTATTCTGTTTCAACCCGATTATAATTATCAAAATTGGAACGACTCACCGACAAGCAACATAGGTGACAGATCGGCCCCAAATCATACGTTAGGGTAGGTAAGGGCACATGGGGTGGAGGTAATCGGGTGAGTTCCACGTTGATCCAACTTTTCCAAATCTCACACACTTCTTTCAAGGTGTCTCCAAAATCAGGTTGGTTAGTCTGTCAGGGGGTAGTAGAGGATCGTGTTTCTCAGACAAAAGGGCATGTATGTGGTCAAATAACGTACTCCCAAACTTCAGACTGGATTCGTCGCAAAATGGTGGATTTAAATGCGATAAATGGGTAGAAAAGAGAAATAAGGAAAAGGCCTGAAAATAACATTGAAATTTCAGGGTTATAGGACAACAAAGGGGGTTCGGTTCTTACCACTGTTCGAATGGGGCCTTAAAACGTGGTTGAGTCGATATTTTGGAAAATCTGGACAATAAATCTTCAAATTTGCACTTCGGCAATAAAGTGCAGCATATACTGTAGCCGCCACCAAATTTTCGATTAAAAATTGTCAGTATTTCCGTGGAAAATCGGCAAATTGCCAGGAGGTATGTATCACCAGATAACCTCCGAAGAAAAATGTGACCCGAATTGGGGTTTTTTTCGCAGGGGAGCAAAAAAACTTAGAACCGAAGGAACCTTACATTGTTGCCAGACTGACTAAGTTTGACGATCAGACCAAAAGGGTTTCGAACTGGAGAAATTGATTATGAAATAATGAAATGAAATGACGAAATGAATATATGAATGAATTGAATCGGAAATGACGAACTGTAATACCTTAATTTTGACTGGATTTAAGTAGAATAATTACTGGAGTTTAATTACTGAGGTTCTGATTTAACAATACAAACTAATTACTTAATTTACGATACCAAACTAAGCCTATATAATTAACGATCTAAACGATCCTAAAATTAAAACAGAATTTTTCTTTTAATTTTTGCTCTGATAATTCTGAACCGTAACAACCTGTCTTATTTGACATGTTAGGAAAAAAAATCAAAAAAACAAATTTGAAGGAAATCTCTCAAGGAATCCATAGCGGTACTCATTTGTATCTGTTTGTATTTAAAAATCACGAAAAAACAGTGATTTTGTGTTTTGATAGCACCGTTACGCCATCTTATGGTGATCTTGGGAACTTCTGATATATTTCCAGCATTTTCTCTATTCCATATTACCCAGTATTTTTTTTTCCGCAAAACTCTCGGATGCCTAGTTTCTGAGATCTGGCACCTTGCCATTCTTAAATAGACACCCTGTACATATCTTTATTGATTACATCACATTCAGTGGCGTATTTATCAATATTTTTTATGGCGATTTGTTAAAGACATCGTGAGGCTAGAAATGAAGCAGGTTTTTCACCATAAGTTGACGTTTGCAAGTTCTAATATTTCACTTAATCCTGAGAACTGTCTCGTCAAAGTATCTTTTGCAAATTCTGATGTTCAGGATGTATTGATATTTGACGATACATTTTTGTCGAGTCGCCAATAAAAACTACATTGTGTTTTCGAATTCTCAATAAAATAGAAAAAAGATCGATCTGTAATGTCGGACCATCCAATAAAACATCATTCAATGATAAATTTGAAGAACTTTTGGCGCTAGCATCTAATACAACTCTGACTTTTGTTGTAATGCTATCTAGTTTAATGACACTGTGATGAGGTGACTGATATATTGTGGTTAAAGATTTTTGATCGCGTGAAATTTGTGTCATATGACCAAGATTCTCATACTCGTGCATAAACTCATTATAATGAACTTTTAAATCCCTGTTCTTGGACAGTTTTTCTTCTATCGAATACAATCGGTCTAATGCGCGTCTTTCGGAGTCGCCAAGTTTTAAAAATTGCCCTTTAATGGTAATTTTAGAATGAACCTACCCTGTTCAGTTCTAGAAAAGGTATTCAAGAAATGTTGTTCGCATTCGAGTTCTTCTGTCCATGATTTTTCCGGGTTCTTGGGAATTTCCTCAATCTTTCAAAATTTCTCTATTTGAGCATTCATCATCATTTGAACGTGAGTTCAAGAAGAAACATTTTGATAGTCGTTGGTTTACAGGTTTGTTACCCGCTACTTTCCAGCTGAGAACGCTGTTTCGTAATACAGGTAATTTGTTGCCTAGTTTTATACGACCTCCAGAAAGTAAATTGTAAAATATCGATGAACCGATAAGCATATCTATGCTTGAGGCAACGTTAAAATCGGGATCAGCGAGAGGAATATATTTATTTAAGTTTGCTATATCGAAGGATATTTGTGGAGTAAAATCGCTAATTTTGTCAATAACTAAGCAAGAAATATTTGACCAGTCCGAATTATGAATGGACGAAATCATAATGTCAACTTGCTCATTTATTGTTGTCTTGATTTGATTTATTCCGGGAACAGGAATATTTATTCTTCGTGATTTTAAATTTAGTCGACTGGCCATGTCTCGAGTAATAAAATTGGACGGTGAGCCACTATCGAGTAGAACACGGTACGGAATGGGAACATTGTTCACATCAAAAACGTGAATGAGCGCAGTAGATAACAGAACAAAAAGTTATGAGTTTTTCATAGAATGATGTGACAACGCTGTGCAGTTTTGATTTTCATTTGAGTTAGGGTTAGAATCATTTTGGGTATTTTTGAGACCATTTATCGTATTATCGTGATTCATTGAAGTTTCCCTTCATGAGTTAGTGAGATATTAACGTGACTTTGAGGATTGGATTTTGATCGAAAACCAACCTTATTCGGTGTTACATTTTTTGAAAAAGACGCTTCTGGTTGATGTAAAAGAGTGGAATGTCTCCCATTGCAAATCCTACAACCTGCTGACTCACACTCCGAATTTCAATGTCCTGTTCGCAAGCAATTTGTGCAAAGTGATAATCGTTTCACTTTCTCAAAACGAGACGCAACTGAGGACGATTTAAATTTTGGACATGAATAAATGAAATGTTTATTGTTACAGGAAGGACAATTACGACTTGATGATTCAAACGACTGAAAGCTTTGTTTTAGACGATAACTTGAGCTTGGAGTAGATTTTGTATGTAAAGCCTTTAAGACCTGACATCTTTGCGTTAGAATTTTGGAAAAATAATCATCTATTTTGGGTTTAGCGATATCTCTACTGAACTGTTCCCACTCGCGTTTTGTAGAAAAATCCAGTTTCGAGTTAAAGAGATACATAATATTAAAATAGTACCAGCAATATCAATTGGATCGCCTAAGCTCTCCAAAGCTCGTGTATTTTTCAAAAATGTATCGAGAAAATTGCGTAATGTGAAGTGCGATTCTTTATGTACGTTTGGTAAATCGAATATTTCTTGAGATGGGCGTTAATTATAGCCTTTTGGTTATTGAATCTCTCTGTTAATAATTTAAAAGCAGTGACGTAATTAACGTCTGAGCAGGGTAAAAATCCTATGACTTGAGCGGCCTCACCTTTCAAACAAGATTAAAGATGATAGAATTTTTCAATATTTTGCAATGTATCGTTATTGTGAACTAAAGCTGTAAATGTGTCTCTAAATCTTTGCCATTCAGAATATTGGCCTGAAAATTCGGGAATTTTTATGGGTTGTAATTTTGCAATCATTCGTAAAGGCGGTACCCCGAAAGGAGTAAACATTTGAGTATTGGAATTTGCTGGTGGTGAAAGATGGGAAATAAGATCTTTCGCAGTTGAAATAGCGTTAAAATACTTTTTTTGAAAATCTTCGTGATCCGCGCTTGCTTGATCTTGATTCAAGATACCTGCAGTCAGGACACCCTCGAGCTCACCCTGTATAGTTTTAAATACTGACAAAATATCTTTAGTGGCTTCGTAACGAGTTTCGATTTCTATGAGCGAGTATTTTCCTGTAGTATTCTTATCTAAATAAGTTTGAAACCGCGTGAGTTCGGCTTTAATTTGACCGCGACGAGCTAACTTAACTAAATTAACCTTTGATCCTCATTTGATCGTTCTGTCATATTGACTTTAGTAAATTGTCAAAATACCTAACCAACATGTGCAATTATATGCGAGAGTACAAGATATTTGGGTGCTTTGATAAGATTATAGTTATACAACCCAAATGATGTTTTATAGCAGTTAAAATGTATCGAGAATATTCGAGAAAAACAAAACGTTGAAGTGATTGACGAGCAATTTCAAACTACTCAGGAATGCCAGTTGGTAGCTTGAAATGTGTGAATATGAACTGATTTACGAGCTACGAGAAGTACCAAACATTCATTATACGTGAAAAGTGAAAGGTACGTGAAATGATATGCGAAAAAAATGAAATAAGAAAAGGTTTTCTTCACCTTAACCTCCGATCAAGACAGCTTCTGAAACGAGAATCTTTCCAGTGCGTTATGGACGTGGACGTGATAGGTACGTGACTTCGAGTATAGGGTATGATATTGGGCTGCTAATTCAACCTTGTATCTGCATTCGGCGGTGTTTCCATTGTTCTCCGATTCTTCTGTCCGGCTACCGAGGACCAAACTATGTTTGCTTGCCGTCAGCTTTTTCAATTTATTTTCGCTGGACGGACATCAAACATTTCGATTTAATTTTTAGTGAAACACCGCTGGGTTTTAAGAAAGGCTGTATTGCTCATTCAAATTTACAAAATTATATCATTATTGTTATTTTCCTTTCCAAGCAACCATCTTTTTTTCTCATCGCCTTCTTCCAAATGTGACAACTAGTCATCGAACTTTGACAGATTTGCAGCGTTCCAAAAATATGAAGGAAAACTTGAAAATTTATATTATTTTCTGAACAGTCTGTGTTTAAACGCTTAAGAAAGTGAAAGACAGTACCATTTTCAAAACTGAAATTAAATGACATTTAATGCTCTTTGAAATATCTCACAATAACATAACTCCTGCATGCCTATATCTTATTGTTTAGCCTAGGCCTAGAGTATTGCCTTTAATATTTTATTTGAGAAAAATAAAAGAATTGAAGAAGGAGAAAAAATCTTTGACAGCTCGAATCACAAAAATTCACAATTGGGTAACTGCTAACAAATAAAGTTCAGATTAAGATGTCATCTTTCAATTTATTTCAAAGAAAGACCTCTTTACTCAGTACTTCCAAAAGTATGACGATGATTTGCAAAATTTAGAAATGTTAGATGAATCGCTAATCAATCATGAACAGGATGAAGTTGAAGTCAAATGTAGTGCCCCCTTGGATACCTTAAACTCAAAACTATCCCCTCGCTTAAACTCAAGCACCTTATCAGTTCAATGTAAAGCTCCATCTAATAAGTTGCAAGTACTCACTCAAAAACCATTTTCTGGTTATTTCTCTGAATGGGACTCATTCATTCAGTTGTTCACAACACTTTTCATAAACAATGACGATTTAAATAATCTGCAAAGATTTATTTATTCAAAACAATTGCCCTTTCAACTTAATTGATGCGATTGAAGTAATTGAGGAAAACTTTGATATTGCTTCAGATACTTCACGTGATAGGTATTAAAATAAGGCACGTATAACAAGTATCCTCATCAAAATCAATCACCTGCAGACACAAGATTTCTACAAAATTGTTATTTTTGTCAAGACCCATCACAAAAAATATATCAATGCACGTTTCAAGGCACTCTCGCCACAAGAAAGATTTCAAATAATTTCGGATAAAAAACTCTGTAAAAATTGCTTAGGTGGTAGACACCAAAATGAAGGGTGTGACTCAAAAAGAACATGTCTATTCTGTTCAAGAAAACATCACTCTCTACTCCATAATGATAATTTCACTCAAAGAAGAAATTTTAGACATCAAGTCGGTTCATCAAGCTCAAACTCGAGATTCACTCAAAGTAATCCACCTTCCTCATACCAACAAAGCGTTCATACTCTTCTAATAGTGCTTTCTCTGGCAATAAAATATTATCAGCAACAGCCCTTGTCACTCTCTACTCTAAGGATCATGGAGAAATCCATGCTCGAACCTTTCTGGACAGTGGCTCGCAAGTCTCTTTCATATCACAAGAACTTGCAAATAGGTTGAAATCCAGACCATACCATAAAACTCTAGAAGTTTGTACTATCACTCAAACTTGCTCAGTTTCTCATCAAATGTCAGATGAGGAATTTTATCCATATGAAAACAGGGATGAAAAGTTCATCGTAACGTAAGAGTTTTCTTTGATGGATCGTTTTATATTCGTCATCGTCATCGTCATATTTCAATCCTTTTAGGTATTTAGTTAAGTATTTCTTATTCTTTTTTGTGATGAGTTGGTTTTGAACGCTTTTTGTTATCATAATCACTACTGAGAAAAATTTTTCGTGAGGTGAATATTTTTGCTTTGTGGACAGAATCAGAACTATGACTAACTTAAGTAATTTGAGGATAGGTCATGTAAATATTCGTTCGCTTTTACCTAGCATAGAATACATTAGAGAATTGATTTATAGTTTGAAATTGGATATTTTGGGAGTATCTGAGACTTGGCTTTCAACCAAGATAGCCGATAAGGAGATATTCATTGATGGGTTTAATTTTTTCAGAGCAGATCGTGGTTCATGCGGTGGTGGTATGGGGATCTACACGAGAAATGATTTATTGATAACTGAGATCGACATTGGGGATAAGAATGAGTGTGTGGAACAGTTGTGGCATATGCTTACTGTAGAAAATGTCAGGTTCGGATTGGGAATCTTTTATCGTCCACCCAGATATAACTTGGCTAATTGTCTTAGTTGTTTCGAGACAGCAGTCTCAACTGTGATTCCTCTAGTTGATGAAGTAGTTTGTATGGGTGACATGAATGTTAACCTTTTAGGATCTGATAGGTCTGTTGATATGCTTGATTCGTTTCTTGACTCCTACTCCTTATGTCAGGTTGTCAACATACCAACGCGCTACTCGGCTAATCATGCTAGCTTGCTGGATTTGATTATTTTATCTAATGATTTGCTGATTGGAGATGTCATGCATAAAGATATGCATGAACATTCAGACCACCAACTCATACTCTGCAAAATAAATTGCAAATCCCCCCCTATGCCGCCAAAACTAGTGGAGTTCCGCAGTTTCAAATATTTTGATGACAATCTTTTCAAGTCTGACTTAATAAATAATACAAATTGGGGCGAGATTTTCGACACACAATGTGTTCATGAGAAGGTGGAACTGCTTACTGAGAAACTTTTGGACGTATTCAATCGTCATGCCCCTATATGTACGGCTCGTGTTACGCGACCTAAAGCACCGTGGTTTACTGATGTTCTGAAAATCATGAAGAGGGAACGTAACAAGCTAATGTCCAAATACAAAAAAACCAGGTCTGCAAAGGATTGGGCAGCTTACAAGGAGATGAGGAATTTATTCACCCAGGCTGTTCGCGAAGAGAAGAAGTCTTATATCAGATTTGTCTGTAGGCAAAGAAGCAACAAAGAAACATGGCGTACCCTGAGTGATCTAAATGTCTACAACAAGAATAAAAATAGTAATGGGCTGCCTTCACATTTAAAGAATCCCAACAAAATTAATGATTTTTTTATTGATTCAGTGAATAGGATAGCGCCACCTGTCGCCGCGAATTTTGTAGATACTTATTGTAACACCTGCCCGAGTCATACCGTTAGTGCATTTCGGCTTGGTTTAGTGTCTGATGTAGAGGTAGTTAGTGCATTATCCCATTTAAAATCAAATGCTTTTGGCGCTGACGGATTATCCCTTCAGATGATTAAGTTGTGTTGTCCAGCTATTATACCTATCCTCACTCACATATTTAACTGGTGTATCGAACATGGCGTATTTCCATCTTCATGGAAGGTTGCTGCAGTTGTTCCTCTCCCTGAGGTGGGCAAACCAGAAGACCTTTCGGACCTACGACCTATCAGCTTGCTGTGCGTTTTATCAAAGGTGCTTGAAAGGATTGTTGCCACTCAGATAGTTGAGCACTTTGATCGGAATAACTTATTCAGTCCATCTCAGTCGGGTTTTCGCAGGGGTTTTAGCACAGCATCGGTTTTGACACGGGTACTGGATGAAATTATTGTGGCTGCTGACAGGAGGGAGACTACAGCGTTGGTATTACTTGATTATAGTAAGGCTTTTGATACACTTGACCATAGGTTGTTGTGTGCTAAACTGAAGTATTTTGGTTTCGATGAAGGAGCTTTGAGTTTCTTAAAAGAATATCTGAAGGAACGTTCGCAGTTTGTACTCCTAGAGGGTGATCGCTAAGACACAGGAACTTTGACGAGAGGTGTGCCGCAGGGTTCCATTCTTGGGCCCCTGCTGTTCATCATTTACACCATTGACATGGATTATCACGTCAAGTTTTGTGAAATGCAAAGATATGCCGATGACACGCAACTTCGCATCAGTTTTACCTAATCTGATTCCATTGAGGCTTCCGCTAAACTTACCCAATGCTTGGAATCACTGTACAATTATTCTTATAGAAATGGTTTAAAGCTTAATTCTAACAAGTCAGCAATCATCTTCTTTGGACCTGATAGTCGGTGGGCGATGGAGAATGTGAGAGTGGTGATGGGCGAGTCTGTTATACCTGTTGTTAAAGATTATAAGAATCTTGGTGTCATATTTGACAATAAACTTAGGTTCAGGGGTCAGGTTGCTAAAATAGTCCAGAGGTCATATTATTCCCTTCGAAATCTTTACAAAAGCAGACATATATTGAGTCCCCAATTAAAAAAGGTTTTGTGCGACACCCTTGTTCTTTCCCATACAAACTACTGCAATTTTGTTTACGGACCCTGTCCTGATCAGCAATCAAGAAAGAGACTGCAACGGATCCAAAACTCGTGTATAAGACTTATTTATGGACTGAGAGCAAGAGATCATGTCAGTTATAAACTGCCTGAGCTTAAATTGCTCAATATTCAAGACAGGGAGAAGTTGCATTTTGCATGTTTTCTTCATCGTCTGCTCGCTGATGGTATTTTTCCTTATCTGCGTGAGAAGCTCAGTTTTAGATTTTCGACACATAATCTGTCTACACGCCACAATAACTGTTTAAATCTACCCAAACACAGGACTGCTTTGTTTCAACGTGGTTTCTCATATGGTGCACCCAAAGTATACAATGAATTTATTAATAAAAAATTTGATAATCTCAGTTTAGCATCCTTTAGGTCAAAGGTTAGGGATTTTTTGCTGGCTAGATATTAGATGTATTATATTTAAGTATTCTCATCATTCATTTTGCTTTCTATACATATTATACTTGATCATTATTATTATTGTTATATTCTTGTTTAGTATGTATACTCGGTTAAGTTAACAGCATTGCTGCCCTTCGCCGAGTTTAATAAAAAGACGTTTCTATCTATCTATCTATCTATCTATCGTTCAAGACTACCACTGGATTGTCTCCAAATGACATATTGTTGAAGGGTTACACTACTCAACCCGATTTATATGATATTTTGATCCGATTAAAATTACCTCTGTTGGCCTTTTCTGCAGACATAGAAAAAATGTTCAGGCAGATATTGATAAACCCCGATCAATCATTTCTCCAGAATATTCTTTGGCGCAACTCGCCTCAAGAAAATCTACAATGCATCGGATTGAAAACCGTCACTTACTAGCTCTGCTCCATTCTTGAGCAGAAGATGTTAAAAGAACTTGCTCTAACTCAACAAGAGTTTTTTTCCACTAGCCTCTGGCGTCATTATAAACTCCTGTTATATGGATGACATACTCTTTGGTGCTAATGATCTACCAACTCTATGCAAAGCTTACAAGGAAATCACTGAACTCTTATCACAGTCAGGAATGTCTCTTCATAAGTGGTGCTCTAATTCTCCAGACTTTAGGAAATGTATTTCATCGAATGCATTTTTAAGTCCAAACTATATTATTTCTCCTGAAAACAAGACTAATGAGGTTCTGGGTCTTTTCTGGGATTCTCAGATAGACAAATTTTCTGTCTATTATACTTCACATATCGAGATTCGAGACTCTTATGCCAAACGCCAAGTCATCAGTCTTATCAGTCAAATATTTGACCCTCTTGGGTTAATCAATCCCATCACTGTAGTGGCCAAGGTTATAATGCAAAAAATATGGATCTCCAAGATTGGATGGGATGAAAATTTGTCTCAAGAGATTCTCAATGAATGGCGAATTTATTTGAAAAATATAAACTGCAAAATTCCAAGATGTTCACTAATATCAACCGAAATTGGTAAGGTGGAAATTCATTCTTTTTCTGATGCAAGTTCAAAGGCATACGCTGTTTGTTCGTATCTACGAGTCATTTATAATAATGGACCTCTTATTATCGGCTCGTCTTACTCATAAGATGATACATATTTTTTAAACAAAGGTTTCACTTGATTCAGTAAATTTATGGTGTGATTCCGAAATATTTTTGGCTTGGGTTAGTTTTCATGCGTCACGCTGGACTTCCTGGGTAGCCAGGAGTGTAGAAGAAATTTAAAAAATTTCTAATAAATGTGATTTCAAGTATGTCAAATCCCAAGACAATCCGACTGACATATTGTCATGGGGTATGTTACCCACTGATCTCATTCGTTCTCAGCTATGGTGGCAAGGACCAAGCTTTCTTTTGGATTCCCATTCAAACCTCTCTAATTATAACCCAAAAAGCTCGACTAGAAGAAGCGACCCTAAAGAGAAAAAACGCGTCCCATTCAACTCATCCCACTCAAGTGAATGTTTACAATTTCATCGATTTTATTTCTCAGAAATATTCTGATTCCACTTATCTGCAGAGACTGGTGGCAACAATTCTGAGATTCGCACATAATTCGAGTAAAAATAAAAGCAACATTTTTGGATCTCTTATAGTCTTAGAGCTTCGAAGGACTGAATTAACAATAATACAACTGCCTCAAGAGAAGTATTTTTCTCGCGAAATTTCGGACTTACAGTCACAAAAAAGAATTGCTAATGAAACAATTCTCTCTCTAAACCCATTTCTGGATAAAAATGGAATGTTACGGGTTAGAGAAAGACTCCAGAACGCAGATATCATCTACGATCAAAAGTGTCCTTTATTGCTTTCTTTGAAAGATCGTTTAGTGCAACTAATACTCAAAAGGTAACATTTAAAATTATCACATGCGGGGGCTCAAAATACTCTTTCAAATTTTCGCCTCAAGTATTGGCCTCTAAATGAATTAAAAGACCTGAAAAAAATTATTATTCAGTGTCTCAATTGTTTTCGGTTTAAAGCTCAAGCTAATTTTCAAATAATGGCTGATTTGCCAGTTATCTCCCTTTTCTCCTTTCACCAATGTTGGTGTCGACTATGGTGGTCCCTCCAATTTGAAAACTTTGAATATTCAAAATGCTGCGATTTATAAATGTTAGATTGCCATATTTGTTTGCTTGGTCACTCACGCAGTTTAAAGCTTATCTACAGACGCGTTTCTACTGACTCTCAAGCGTTTCATAAGTAGGAGAGAAAACCCTCAAATCATTTACAGCGATAACGCTACAAACTTTGTTGGATCCAGCAATCATGATTTTTTGAATAAAAAAGAAAATTCTGAAACAATTAAGAGTTTTTTGACAGCGTCAGAAATTACCTGGAAAGTTATTTCTCCGAGATCTCCCCATCATGGTGGTATTTGGGAAGCCACTATAAAGAGTGCAAAATATCACCTTATAAGGACTGTTGATAATCAAAATCTAACTTTTGAATTGTTGAGTACTACTCTTGCTCAGATTAAAGCAGTTCTTAACTGAAGACCTCTCTCTAAAATGTCAAATGATCCCTCTGATTGGTCTCCTTCAACTCCGGGACATTTTCTAATTGGCAAACCCTTAACCTCTCTTCCAGAAAAATATGTTAGTGATTTTCCTCAAAATAGGCTCGATATTTGGCATAAATCTCTTCAAATGCAACAAATATTTTGGAAAAGGTGGAAGGTTGATTATTTGAATAGACTCCAAAACAGACCTGAGTGGTTTTGGTTTATCGAGTTTCTCTTCAGGGTGGAGTGTCATAATATGAAATGATATATGAAAAAAGGTCCAAATCTCCACAATTTCAAAATAGATCATATTTATCTTGTAACGTGCCAAAAATCAGGGTCTACTTGCTTTAATAGTAGTATGGCAATTTGAATTTATTCAAGTAAATAATTATTTGTCAGTCGTTCATTTGAGAGTTTTTCCCATTTTCCCCATTCAAAAGTCACCTGCCCTTTCAACATTTATTTATAATATCATCAAATTACAAATTCACACACTTTTCATCTGGATTTCATCGACTTTTCCTGGATACATCTCTTTAACATTAATCGTGTTATTTTATGGTATCTTTTTCAAGTTTATTCGTGGGTTTGAGTTGTTTTGGTTGCGTTTTCATTAATCCTTGATTTTCCACAGTCTGAAGTCTACTTCTGTAAATTAATCACTAATATTTGTCGTTTGTTTATATAACCCTTAACCTCAATATTTAAATAGTTGATTCATAATCAGACTCTCAATACTCACGTTTTTCCAGTTGTAGATCAACAAAACTAGTTCTTGTTATTGATTAATAAGATTCCGGGAACATCGCACCTTGCAAAGAATAGACATAATCAATAAATATATTCGATTATCATCTATTTATGTTCGAGCATGTCGCACTTTGACATCTTTGCAGCCGTTATCTGTCAGTTTAATTCTAAAAAGGGTCTATTGCGAATGCGCTAAATGATTATGGGTTCCAGGAAACCATGAGATAAAATGCGGCGTCGTCACGTTGAATTATTTCTATTATTTTGGTCTGAGTTTCTCTCTGTGGGTTATGGGTTGATAGATAGTTTTCTCGTTAGAGTTGGCGTCGATGGACATGGGTATAGAACCATATCCCACCTTTTCAATTGGTATTAATTCCGGTAGTTTTTTGTGATCGTTTAAATCACGTGGTGGAGTCATTTTTGGATTTGAACCAGTTTCTTAGCTGCTCCGTTACCTTGAGTTGAGTGATTGCCTCCGAACACATTCCATTGCTACATGTGCTTAATTACCAGATTTGGATGAAATTACTGGTGCCTTTTTGAAGGATTTGTAGCACTTGGGCATTATATGCAGTTTGGGCTTATTTTTGGATTTTGGTCCACAGCCTTTCGCTGTTCCACATGTTATATCTAAAATATACGACGTCCTTGATTAGCGACCAGTCAAGCACCTTATTGCCTCACTACGGGAACCGCTGATCCAGCAATCTTCCGCGATGTGCCAACAATGCTGCATAGACAATATTAGTTTATAAATAGGAGTGCTTTTTAGTTTTAAGGACATTCATTTATATTCATTTTTGTAATCAATTTAGTTAAGAACACAATAATTTTATTTTATCATAACCTCTGTATTAATTTTGAATAAAAGTATTTTTTAAAAATTGGATTGTGAAGTGTTGGAGATAACAACTGGCGCAGTCGCTGTAGGATCTGTCTAACGCTGTCAGAACACGAGAAACTCCAACTGGTAGCGGCGGATTCCTATCCCTTAACAGAAAAGAACCAGAGAAGTCCCCACTCGCTATTGCTACGGAAGGAACACCTAGTGACACCCCTGGTAGTCAAGAACGAGAACACGACAACTCGATGAAGAATACAATCTTGTAAGTAACGAATTGTCTCGTATACGTTCATTTTTGTTGATTTTTTCTTTACTGTTCGATTTTTCAATATTGTATCTCCCAATTTCAATTTTCCCCGAGGAAAAATCCTTATCGCAAAACAACTTTATTCGCATTAAAACTTTCAAGTAATCAAGTAACAATGGCCCAAGCTCGTCAAACTAGTCAAGATACTGTAACGACTATCGAAGTAGAACCATACAAACTTTCCGAAATTTTTTCTATTGTCCCAGAATTTGATGGCGACCAAATCTTTCTAGGAAATTTTATTAACGCATGCGATTGTGCGTTTGATATGGCAACTACACAACAACAAATTTTTTTGGTGATTCATATTAAAAACAAACTTACAGGTAGAGCAGCTCAGCTAATCAATTCTAGAAATCCTAACACTTACCTCGAAATCAAGCAACTTTTTAATCTACACTTTGGTGATTCCCGTGACCTTTCATCACTTATCCAAGATCTTCAAAGACTAAAACAAACTCCAGATGAATCACCCTTGACATTCTTTAATAGACTTCAAGTTCTGAATGCAAAAATGCATTCGAGTATTCAAAAATCCGCTACTCTGAAAAGAGACCAGAAAGAAGCCCAAACCACTCTTATTGAAACTATGGCCCTAAATACACTTCTTACTGGCCTAGAACCAAGACTAGGACAATTAATTCGTGCTAGCAATCCGACAACCCTCCTAGAAGCTCAAAGCAGAATCAGAAAAGAGCTTCAACTCTCATATTTGGAGAACCAAAAAATTGGTAGACCAAACGCCCAAAAAATTAGTCGACCCAACTCTCAAATCCCCAAATGTTCGTCATGCAACCGCACTGGTCATAACGCACACCAGTGTAGACAATTCCCTAATCGTTCTAACCTCAATTCAAACCACTCATCATTCAATCCAAACTTTCAAAGGTCAAATAACTTCAACAACAATTCCACTAATTTCTCTGGTCAAACCAGACAACAACATCAACCCCAAAACCCACAACGTCCATTCAATTCCAACTCTCAATATCAAAAACCAAACTTTTCATCAAATCAGATGCGCCCTTTGCATCATCTCAACGAACCTTTCGAAAATACTGGTAATACTGATACCTATACAGAGTATCCCAGTTACGATTTTCAAGAACATTACAAAAATGTTCAATTTTCCGAGGAAGATTCCGCAGTAACCATTGATAATAGTAATGAGGATTTTCTAACGCGTCCTACAGACCACCAACCCCCCGACAACTCATTTCAGGATGCAATCTTAGACATCCAGACCCAAATCCAAGCCTTGAATTTGGACAACATGGATCCAAATCTGAACTTCCCGGAACAGACATTCCTTCAAGCCAACTTCTAACTGTAAACTCCAAAAACCTCTATTACATCAACGATCGCAACAACAAATTCAAATTTCTCATAGATACCGGCGCAGGAATTTCTATTTTTAAAGAAAACGCTGCAACACAATTTCCA
This sequence comes from Orchestes rusci, assembly GCA_958502075.1. NCBI lineage: Eukaryota > Metazoa > Arthropoda > Insecta > Coleoptera > Curculionidae > Orchestes > Orchestes rusci. The sequence goes on along the minus strand of OY293303.1, from coordinate 46,807,970 downwards.
ACACGATTCCCCGAAAATATTACCATCCAAGGTATTACCAACCAGAAACTTTCCATAAACACTTCCACTCTTGTCCCTTTCAATGTAGGTGACCCTCACAAAGTGTACATTTACAATCTTGATATAGATTTTGATGGTATATTGGGTTTAGATTTTCTAGAACATTATGAATGTGTCATCGATTTAAAAACTAAAGAACTCATTACAAATTTCAAAACGATCCCCCTGTATAAAGTAAATGAGGAATTTATGCACAAGCAAAATGAAAAACATCATGTTCGTACAACAGGAAAACGTAATCAAATTTCATTAGATGCTAGAACTGAAATGATATGTAAGTTAACATGTAATTTGACTAATACTGACGCTATTCTACACACGCAAGAAAAAGATAAGGTCAGATTACCTCACGCGTTGGTTAAAGTGAATGAAAAAGGTGAATTTTACACTTCCATTGTAAACGTAAACGCCATGCCTAAAACTGTTGACTTTTCAGATCTTAATATAGAACCACTTGACCCATTCTTAAACAGTGATGAAACAATTTTTAATTTTAACCCCGATTTTGACAATACAACCATTTTTGATAGGAATACATTCATAAAAGATCAATCGAGAACCGAACATTTAAATATCGAAGAAAAGGAAATAATAACTCAACTTTGCCTTGATTTTTCTGACATATTTTACCTCGAAGGTGACATACTCTCCTTCACCAATGAAATTAAACACTCTATCGACACTAATAACGCAAGACCTGTTTTCACTAAATCTTACCGTTATCCACAAGTCCATAAGGAAGAGGTGAAATCCCAAATAAAAAAAATGCTCGATCAACACATCATTCGCCCCTCAATTTCCCCGTGGTCTTCCCCCGTTTGGGTTGTGCCAAAAAAAATTGATGCGTCTGGCAAACCTGAATGGCGTGTCGTGATCGACTATAGAAAGCTCAACGAGTTAACTGTAGACGACAAATACCCTCTACCAAACATTTCTGATCTTCTGGATCAATTGGGAAAATGCCAATATTTCACCACACTTGACTTGGCATCCGGTTTTCACCAGATCGAAATGAACCCAAAAGACATCCCGAAAACAGCATTCTCCGTAGAAAACGGACATTACGAGTTTATTCGTATGCCATTTGGATTAAAGAACTCTCCCTCCACCTTTCAGAGAGTAATGGACAACATCCTCCTTGGTATCCAAAACGAAGCATCTTTCGTTTTGGATACCAAGGAGGATGTTGTCCATTACTCTCTGAAAGGTCTACATGGACGACATAATAATTTATTCCCCCACTATCAATGAGCACATTTCCAGGTTAACGGAAGTCTTCAAACGTCTTCGCAAAGCGAACCTAAAAATCCAACCAGATAAGTGCGAATTTCTTCGTAAAGAAGTTGCTTATCTTGGCCATTTGATAACCCAAGATGGAGTAAAACCTAACTCATCCAAAGTCGAGTGTATCCAAAACTTTCCGTCCCCAAAATGCTCTAAGGACATAAAAGCTTTCTTAGGTTTAGCGGGCTACTACAGACGCTTCATCCCAAATTTTGCCAAAACTTCCAAACCACTCACGAAACTTCTTCAAAAAGATATTCCATTCATTTTCAACTCGGAATGCGAAACATCCTTCAATCAGCTCAAACAAGCTCTAATATCAGACCCAATTCTTATCTATCCCAACTTCGAAGAAACCTTTCTCTTAACAACCGACGCAAGTGCTTTCGCAATTGGCGCTGTTCTTTCACAAGGACCCATCAATAAAGACCTCCCTGTAGCATATGCCTCTAGAACTCTATGCGCTGCAGAAACCAAATACTCCACCATAGAACGCGAACTCCTTGCAATAGTCTGGGCAGTTAAGCATTTTCGCCCGTATCTTTTTGGTCGCAAATTTATATTAGTTACTGATCATCGCCCTTTGACCTGGCTATTTTCCATCAAAGATCCAGGAAGTCGTCTAGCTCGATGGCGGCTCAAGCTTGAAGAGTATGATTATAGAATCGAATATAAACCTGGTAAAATTAATAAAAATGCTGACGCATTATCTCGAATAAAAATCAACCTTTTCCAAAAATGTTCAGAATTCCAACAAAAAGTTTCCGTTTTTGCTTCAAACGACGACGACATTCACAATCAACCATCAACCTCATATGAACTACCTCCAATCGAAAAACAAAACGAAACGTTCAATGACACGACAAACGATGACGAAGTCACACAAGAATACAACAGGTTTGTACACCTTTACAAAACAAAATCAATGATCGATTACTCAAAAATTGATTCTTCGAACTCACAACTTTTAGACAAATCTAGCAAAAACATTGTCACATTTTTCCGCCAAGCAAAATTAGAAGATCTTCATCAAAAGATAATGAATGATATTTTCGAAGAAAATGCTAACTTTCATTCAAATGGAGTGAACATACTTCACAGCAAATCTGTTAAAGATCGTAAATACTTTATAATCTCACTACCATACGATAACAACATAGTAGTACCACGCCTCTTTTATTCGTTATACACGTGCCGTGACAAATTTGATATTTCTCAAACTTATCAAGTAGAAAATAATCTCGAACTTCCAATCCTTGAAATATTCTCTTTCATTTTCAATGACAAAGATATAAAAATCCAAGTATGTCAAAACATTGTAAAAACTCCCGATGACGACGAAAGACCAATAATTATAGACCAATACCATTCTGGCAAAACTAATTTACACCGTGGAATAAATGAAACCATTAAACGCATAAGAACTAAATATAATTGGCCCGGTTTAACAAAAGACGTAGACCAATTCATAAAAAATTGCGAAATCTGCCAAAAAGTAAAAATCTGTCGAAAAAACCTTAGTACTCCCCTCGTCATTACCGAAACTCCAAAAACTCCATTTGAAAGGATAAACATAGACCTCTTCGAGTTTCCTACTCGCAACCATGCCCTCACCATTCGAGATGAACTCACCAAATTCACTCAGGCCTACCCTGTAAGTGACAAGAAAGCAAGTACAATCGTGAACACCCTCCTTGTTTTCTTTCAACACTTTGGTACCCCTTTAAGAATACATTGCGACCGTGGTCGAGAATTCGACAATACTCTTGTCAAAGACCTTTGTGAGATGTTTGACATTAAACTCACATTTTCCAGTGTCAGTCATCCCCAATCTAATGGATCTCTTGAACGGTTTCATGCAACACTCACTGAAATGATCCGAGCTCACAAAGCCGATCACCCAGACGAACACCCCTTCAACATTCTCCCATATGCAGTCATCTGTTATAACAACACTAAAAACAAAACTCACGGATTTACCCCCTACGAACTGATATTTGGGCATACATCTAATAGACCTCCTGAAACTCTTTATAACCAAGAACAACTCATTTCCAAATACATTCGAGACCTCAACAACAAAATGGAATATTATTACAAAGTTGCACGATCAAGAACCAACCTTCAAAAAGAAAAATCCAAGATTAGATTCGATAAGAATGTATCCAAGAAAATTCCAGAATATAAAGTAGGTGACAAAGTATATGTTAAAGAATCCCAAATACGAGACAAAGCTCAGAATAGTTTTAACGGACCATCTGAAATTACCGAAGTTTATGAAACTTCAGCAAAAGTAAAAAATCTATCTACTAATCAGTCATCAAAAATAAACTTCGATAGACTAAAACCTTTCTATGACTAGTCTATTTCATTTCAGACGACATGGCTTTTTACGAAGGTCAGATAAAAGCCTTGGATCTTTGCGAATCTCTAATCGAAAACTATTCATTTTTAGAAGATTCTCTAAATGATATCTTGAGTGCCATAACATTCGCCAGATTAAAAATATTGCATAGTTCAATAATAACTCCTAGAGATTTAGTCACCTCCCTTCAAGAAATAGCGCGCTCTCTCTCAAGAAACATTCTTCCTCTACCAACTTATACTTCCAAAGTCGCTCAATATCTTGACATAATAGAATTAGAAGCGTATCAATCTGACAATAAAGTTGTTTTCATCCTGAAAATACCTTTAATCGAACCTAAATTTTACACCCTTTTTCGAATCTTTCCTATCCCAGTATTGGACAATCGAACAGGTGTCTTTCACATTTTACCAACAACTCAAAAATATATCGCGCGTGATGACAATTCTTTACTTTACGTATCTCCACAAGAGTTACACAGCTGTAAACAACTACAGAACAACATGAAGATGTGTTCTGATCTTCTCCAATATCCAATAGATAGTGATGCTATCTGTGAAGCACAGCTTTTAAGACAACCTACCACACTTCCCAAGACATGTCAAACTTCACTTCTCCTGGCTAGCGACTACAATGTACAAGAAGTCGCTCAGAACTACTGGCTTATCACAGTTGCTGACCCTCTGCCAATCTCAATTCGATGCGGCAACCGAAATATGGTCACTAACATGCTCAGAACAAACTCTCTTCTGAAGCTTCAACCAAACTGCAATGCCTTCATTGGAAGTACAAGACTACACTCCAAGTACCCAATTGAAAAATACCAGAACGTCACATACAACAGTCATCCGGTAAAAATTCCTTACAACTGCTGCGACCATCTTCCAGAGAAACTTGCCGTCCCAGAACTGACACCACTAAAGTTGAGCAAGTTAAACATAGAAGATCTCAATATGGCACAGCACAGGCTCAACCAATACTCGGATGAACTGGACAACCTACTGAACCAGCCCTTAATAACCAAACATATTCACTGGTTTACCATGTTCCTGTTCATACTGATCATCATTGTAATCATTTACATCTGCTGTAAATGCCGACGCAGATGCAATGGTAACGACCCTTCAGACCCTCCAAAGCCTGAAAAGCAAACATTGTTGCGCCAAAAACTCCGAAAACTCGTCCCTAGAAGACGTACAAGCATCCATCCAGAAGAATTCACAGAAGAAGACTTCGAACTGAGATGCGACCCAATCCACCAGTGAAAGTTGTTGCAATGCATCAACTTTCTTATAAAATGGGGAGTTGTTATATCTAAAATATACGACGACCTTGATTAGCGACCAGTCAAGCACCTTATTGCCTCACTACGGGAACCGCTGATCCAGCAATCTTCCGCGATGTGCCAACAATGCTGCATAGACAATATTAGTTTATAAATAGGAGTGCTTTTTAGTTTTAAGGACATTCATTTATATTCATTTTTGTAATCAATTTAGTTAAGAACACAATAATTTTATTTTATCATAACCTCTGTATTAATTTTGAATAAAAGTATTTTTTAAAAATTGGATTGTGAAGTGTTGGAGATAACACACATGTTAGGATTTTTTTTTTTGAAATAAACTGGAAGGTTTTCACTCTCACACGAAAGTAACACCTCCTCTAACATCAGGTATGTTGATTTCCATTCATAAAGTGTTTAGATCTTTCTAATAGAAATGCGTTTTCAGGAGTTTTTTTTATTATTCCGGAACCTTCTGTCTGTCCGGTTGCGAATTCCTTCGACATTCCTGCGCCGAACGAACACGTTTTCTCTATCCGAACCAGCCAAACTTCCACAATACTTTTGAGATTTTGAGAAGATAACCCTCAGATTTGAGGTGAGATTTTATAACCAGTTAGGATATTTTTGTGATTTCGATGTTTCTTAGGGTCCATTTTCCGGTCAGACTTTTTGATGAAATATCGTGTGCGTACCACCCCCCTGATTATATCGCGTTTTGACTAACACCTTTTCGCAAGTTCATCCAAGGAGAATATTAGGAACGGAGCTGTGTAGCTGGTTTTGGTTGACAACGTTCCGAGGAAAGCGCAAGTTACCTTTTTTTATCAATATCTCGTCGGTTTCTTGAAATGTAATTTTGCTTGTTTCGACAATTGTTATTTTTACTCCTTTACATATCAAGTCATAAAGTTCATTCATTCTTTTTTATATATATACACCTATATATAAATTGTTGGTACTGAAAAGATACTGACTTATGAATGCTTTTTTTATAATTCTAATTATAATTCGGATGTTGGGCATTTGAATTTTGCCAATGTTAAGCGGACATGATCATGGTCGTTGCGGCTTTTAGTTCTTTAGATACTTCGTATTGATCCGACGTCCATCACTAGTCGGATATGTTTAGTTTTTAATTATTCTCGAAAAATTATCAACTGGGAAAACGATTTTGATTTGGCTCTATGTCGGTTTGCGTTTTATCGATTTTCTATTTTTTTTTTGTTTTGTGTGATTGATTATTTGCACTTTTGGTTGGTGAGTAAAGTCAGCGCTGTACACAATCACAGAGGATTCTGACTTATTCTGTCTTAAGTCAGTGGCGCCATTAACCCAACCCTACTCCCGACTTTCGAGCTAGGGCACAAATTTGCTCGCTATTTGACCTCTGACTCAACCTATTGAAACCATCTGTGATTATCAATTCTTTTCTTCAAATAATTTAAATAATTCCTATAATAGAAAAAAGAAGCGTGGCAATCTCATCAGTTCGGTAGCCCCATTATCAAGAACTGTGATAAGCTTCACTATATCTATAAACAAGATACCATTTTTAGTCTGATGGAATAAAACTTATTATAAAACTTACGTCATTTTCACAAAAATTGCACAAACAAACCGGAAACATACTTAAAAATTAATAAATCACAAATTACAACAATCAAATATGTGTATAAACAAGCACTTCCAACCTCACTATTTATGAAAGTGGTAGTGTCTACGGTACAGTTTTATGGATCTATACTATTCAAATTCCTTAACAATACGAGCCGCTTCCAAAAAGTGATTGATGACCGGATCGTTTAAACTACTTACATCTCCTATCAGTTTCTCTCTAGCCATTTCAATCGACTCTAAGGCATCAAGTTGTTTCCCATTCGAAATTTCATGAAGGATTTTGAATTTTTATGAAAATCAGATGAGTGATTTTCCTCCTTCAAGTGGATTCCTAATGCGGATCTGTTGTTGTTTGGAGACTTTAGTGAATTCAAATGTTCTTGGACCCTTGTCTTGAAATTGCGTCCCGTCTTGCCAATATACGTGGAGTCACAATCATTACATTGAAGATGATAAACACCACTTTTACAGCCTGGTGCTACCTTGTCTTTGAGTTTCGAAAATATAGTCTTGAGTTGGAAATTAGATTTATAGCATATTTCATTATTCTCCAGATTTTTTTCGAGAATGTTGCCAATTTAAGTAAAAACAGGACCTATGTAGCTCAAAGATATATCTAGGCGGTTGCCAGGGAGTTATAGATTCGTCTATGGAGGCGACTAGATCTCTTTGTAACTTCCTATATTTCCTGTTGATGAGTCTATCAATGAGCTCTGTTGTGTAACCGTTGTTTGTGGCTATCTGATAGATTATATCTCTTTCTGCTATGAAACTCAGAGGAAACATCGGTATTGAAAACAGACGATGGATCATTGAATGGAACGTTGCCATGTGTGAGATAAAGTTAATAGAATCTGAAGGGATTGCGTGGTCCGTCTGGGTTGGCTATCTTAAAATAGAATACCGTAAGGTGTTAAAGTTTTGGGTTATTGGCAAATCCAAAAAATTGATTTGGTTATTGTATTCTACCTCCATTGTGAATTTATTGTTCTGGTGTACCTAAGCTGTTCAAAAAACCCAAAAATTCATCCAACTCCTTTCTCGAGCCTGTCCAAATCACAAATGTGTCATCCACATATCTCCGCCAAAAGAACACATCGCACCCTTAAAACTACAGGGGCACAACTCAAAAAACCGAGTTTCGAGAAAATCAAGAAAATCAATTATCGGCTTTAATAATTCCTATTTATTTCTTTGTGCATCCACATTTTTCATAATGTTACTTTGCTATTGTCATTCAGAAGTGATCAGGTGCAGTTAACGCTATTTTTTGATTTGGGTTTCGGCTTATTTTAACAAAAAAAAACATAAAAAGATTTATGTCCCTATTTAGTTTTGAGAAATACAAAATATATGAGGCCAGTTCCGAAATACGCCCATCTAGTTTAAAAAAAAAAACACATCTTCCTAAAATCATATAGTGATAGAGCCTGTTAATTTTAAAATCTACTTCAACATATTTCATAATATTAACAGATGCGCCTGTGTGTAATCTTGAAAACAAAGTATATTTTGGAATTTTAGAATATATTATTACAGTTACAGTTACACACAGAAAACTATCTTCCTATGGTAACACAGCAATTTATCACTTTTGAGGTAGGTACAATGAAATTCTCTTCCTGTCTATAGAAAAGGGGTTATAGAAATTTGCGTAGAGACTTGGAATTTGCTTTTTTTCGATCAAATCTTTCAAATCTTTTTTCTTGTTCTCTGACAGTGGAATTTTTTCATTGTAAGCTGCTGTCAGTTCTATTTTGTCAGTGGAAGGAATTTCTTTCTTTTTTGGCACCGTACATCAACTTCTATCCATTCTCCCGCTTCATAAGAAGTTTTGTACACAATCTTCCACGGATTTTCTTTCTCAACCTTGATCACTTTCATTGAATTAAAACAAACAGCTGTACCATCAGCATTCTTTGAAAAATTATTACCGACAACTTCTTGGAGCTTTTTGATGTCTTTGAACTGTTACCATGACATTTCTCTCACTTTAAACAAGGGTTGAGATTTTTTCGCTCTTTGGATGATAGTCACGTACTGCTGAGGGATGTAGATTGGACCCGATCTCAAACTACGTTTCACTTCTTTTTCAATGAGGGGTGATCGACTTCAAATTATACCTATCATTTTTATTTTGGCCTTGGCAATTATCAGAGTAAAAGATGATTTCTGGACCACTGCCTGGAAAATCGTTTGAAAGAAAGATCTCCTCAAGGTAGTCCAGAATGCAAGTGCCAATTTCGATTGCCCCTCTCTTGGCCTCAGTATCATCCCATTAGTAGCAATAGACACCTTTGTATGCGCGCTGCTGTTGCTTTCTTCTCTCGTTTTCATCCCTCTCCTCCTTCTTTTGTGCTAGTTCAACCAGGGTAAAATTGTAACTATTCAACTATGATTTATAGTAGAATGCAGAAGAATCGCCCCTTGGGCACTGAAAAACTGCTTGAAAGTCGTACACCACAACTTTTTCATTTGGAACTATATTTTTTCTATCTCATTTTTCTCAGTTCTGCAAAGTTTCTTCTCCTTCAAATGAGTGACACATGCGGCTTCTAGCGATTCCCTCTCTGCTACTGAAGCATTCTTGTAAAAGAGACACAGATCACACTGATCTTTCTTTGACTGGAAGAAGCCGATGTTGAATTCTTTGGCGAAAATATTATAGAAGGTGCTGTACTTTCCAGGGTCTTTGTCTTTTCCCTTTTGTATTTTCTCGAAGTCCCTGTATAGGTCCCTGATAGTCTTACAGCCATCAATGTATTCTCTTTGAGTCTCTGCTTTGAGTTAGTGCGACTCAATTCTTGGGATAGAATTGATATGATTTTTTATGTCATTTATCAATTCTTGGCTGAGAAGTGGGTGATTGACGTGCCATCTTCTCATGTCCTCTGATACAGAACCGATATTATCACTTTTCTGCATGACAGTTCTTATTGCTTTGTCGGAAATATCCTATGTATTTTGGAAAAAAGTTTTACAAACTCGTACTGAATCTCCATTCAGGTTGAAATAAAATGCTTGGTTTGCTTTTCTTGGATTGTCCGCATTCGTGTACTTATACTTGGGGGTGTCATCTTTCATGCAGGACTTTATGAATAATCTCTGTTTGTCAACATCGCCAAGCTGCCAGTAATTATTGAAGATTGTGGTCCTCTGTTCGGTGAGAATGTGGTCAGCACATTTCAGTCTACATTTCTCTTGACAAGTCGCTTTCAAAAATCTTGCAGCTACACTCTTGTTACCTACAGAGGTGTAGGCCTTGCCCAAATTCCTCAATTTCCTCGCTTTCATCTGTTTCCAGTTATCCTTGTTGCTCAAGCGTTTTCTCCCTTTCTTTACTGGGACTGAATTAGATGTGGAACTTGATGATCCAGATTTTTTGAAGCTCGAACTCGAGCTGCTACATGTCGAGCATGATGAACTTGTGGTCTGTTTTACTGGTACTTGGAAAAAGTTAGACAGAGTTTTCTTTTCTTTGGTACAAAATGTTGAGTCCTTATCACCATCGTCCACATCGGTTTCGTTGAAATGCATCGACGAAATTCTATAGTTATTTGATTTGACTATCCTTTTGTTAGACGCCTCTCTTGTATTATTGTTTGATGCGATTTTTTCGAGGTGATCATTCCGTAACAAATTAATGAAAGTTAATCTATATTCAACAAAAAATACTGAAAATACATTGTCTAGAAACATTTGTTTTTGCGGTTGTAGGTACTCCACTTCTTCAAACTCATTATCAAGACAGTCATTCATAACAACTAGATGAGCAGAAAACTGTATTTTGTGGGCTACTTTGCTTGGGGGATCTGGAAGTGGGCTGAATGATGTAATACGCTATGAGTTGTAGCACGACGTGGTAACGGGTGTTTTGTGAACTAGTTTTGGAATTTGTATGGCATTTTTAGTTTTGAAAGAATGATTATAGCTTATCGTCGTTGCGATAATAGCTCCTATGTGCTATAGACTGGATTCCATAGGAGACGGGAAAAACAAAACAAAATACAATATAAACCAACACATAGAAGGTATACAAAACCCTGATTTAGACGTTTATAAAAACCGGAAACTGATAGGATGTATCATGAGCATACGCGCTGGAAAAACGAACAAATTTATATCAGATTTTCAGCTAAATTAACACATAGGAGATTTAACCGCGGCAACGATGCTATGTTAATTTTTCAAAAACTGAACATGCTGTACAAATACGATACGTTCCTTTTTGCTTGTATAGGCATAGAAAACATCCAGCACCCCACCTTTCAACAACTTATACAAAATTAACTTAGCTTATGTTGAAATGCCCTTCACGAAGGAACCCACGGGACCACCTTTTAATGCAGATTGCTCCCTAGTTTTATAGAAAATACCAACATCAATAGCGTTTGAGACCGGACGCTCTGTACATCTTGCCATGCTCAAAATTTTTTCGACTCTACTTTGCGCCATGATTTCCCGTCTAAATCAAGAACCTACAAAATGGAAAATAAAACTAAAGAAACACAAAACAAAAATTACTAAAGCTTTTGCAAAGTATATTTTAATCAAAAGAGGCTCATATCTAGAATATTACATTTTTATCAAACAAAAAAGGAATTAACTGCGAAAATAGTTTGCACTACGAAAATATAAGGCTCAAGTGAAAATCTATATTGGCCCAACTCAAAATGATCTTGTAAAATTGCTCAAGAGTTTAATGAGAGAAGGGCGCATTTAGGAATGTGTCAAATAATCTCCTTAGAACCATTCGGAATTAGACCCCTCTATCACTAAACTAAACAAGATATTTACCTTTTTGTTTCATAGAAGATGGACATAAATCGGAATATGCCACAAACTTGCGATGCTCTCTACTTCACTGATGGCACAATACTAAACATGGCCCCTTTACTATGTACATTCCCGAATTCCCCGCAAAAACGAGAAAGGCCGAAGTAGGTTCCTGTAACCACGAGTCACATCGACGGCTAAGTTGATTTGCTCATTGATAGATGTCACACTTTTGCGCCCATTTAGTGCCAAATCTCAAATTTTAATTTTTTTGAGTTGTGCCCCTTTAGTTTTAAGGGTGCGACATTTTTCAGTAGAGGGCCTTTACTTCAAAAAAGCAGTTTATTCTCGAAATGGGACATGAAGATCTCTGCTAATTGTGGAGAAATGCTAGATCCCATGGAAAGTCCTTCTTTCATTCTATAGAATTTATTATCAAATTTGAAGAAATCTAGATTGAGACATTTTTCCAAAAGTGTTACGATGTCACCTCTTTCTTCACCCTCAAGATCTGTCTTTGTGACCAGCAATCCTTCTATTATTTGTTTATCATGGGTTCTGGGTATGCTGGGGAATAGATTGACAATATCAAATGACACCAGCAGAGACTGATTTGGAAGTTTCAATCCATTCAAACCTTGCACTAATCCTTGTGTGTTTTTAACGCTGAACTGATTCTCAACGTTCAGTGAGCTTCTAAAAAAGTTGTTCAACCGTTTAGCCAGAAAGTAAGCAGAGGCATTTATAAAGCTTACTACAGGTCTTATAGGGTAGCCCTTTATATGAATTTTGATCATACCATAGAGACATGGGGTGAGAGGATTCATTGAAATTCTTGGTTTCTCATATTGCAGTTTCGTAAAGGTGGGTTCCACTCTGTGTATTGTAGCTCTAAGGTCTCTCAGATATATATATTTATGGGATCACTCTTGAGGGATGCAATGGAGTCATTGTTCTCGATAAACTCTTCAACTTTCCCTATGTAATCGCTCCGTTTGCAAATGACCATACAAGTACCTTTGTCCGCTTTTCCTATTACTTAATCATTTTGTTTAATCATGATTTTGATTGCCTTTGATAACCTCTGGTTGGTGGTAAAGATTATCTTTCTTGATCTGGAAGATTTGGAATTGAGGTTACGGACTTCTTGACGGCAGCTTCCTCTGATTGTGTTGATGATATCGCTTTGCGCGCAACCTCGATATCTGCGAGGAGAGATGATATATCCTTTCCACTTGCAGTGCATTCCGGACTGAATTTGAGACCTTTATTGTGTAGGGTCGTTTCTTTCTTGGTGAATACACAGTCCGATAGATTCAGAAATCTTTGATGAAAAACTCACCGAGAAAAAAACGACCCTACTCAATAAGGGTCTCAAATTCAGTCCGGAATGCACCCCAAGTGAGAAGGATATATCATCTCTCCTCGCAGATATCGAGGTTGCGTTGCAGACCACGCGAAGCGATATTATCAACACAATCAGAGGAAGCTGCCGTCAAGAAGTCCGTTACCTCAATTCCAAATCTTCCAGATCAAGAGAGATAATCTCTACTACCAACCAGAAGTTATTGAAGGCAATCAAAATCAAGATTAAACAAAATGATTTAGTAATAGGAAAAGCGGACAAAGGTACTTGTATGGTCATTTGCAAACGAAGCGATTACATAGGAAAAGTTAAAGAGTTTATCGAGAACAATAACTCCATCATATCCCTCAAGCGTGATCCCATAAATATACAGGGTGTCCCAGCAAGGGTGGCCACCGGCCATATCTCAGAAACTACTGGACCTAAAAGTTCAGGAAAAAAAAAATTATCACTAAAGTGGCCACGAGAAAATGCTGGGAAATATTTATAACTTCGAAATTTTTCCGCTAGGGGGCGCAATCAAAGCTTAAATATTAAAATTCGAAATTTCTCCGGAAATTCTCAGATTGAGGTATATCTTTATCAACATGGTTAGAAAACCTAGACAATTTCACGTCTTTTTGGTACAGGGCTCATTGGCGTACCGATCTTCGTGTGAGTAGGGGAAGGTAGTGAAAGTGTAATTGTTCAAGTGGCTGTAACTTATAAACGACTTGTCCGATTTTGTTGCGTATAGGCTTGTTTGGAAGATAAATGTGAGTACTTTCGTATATCGTATCCAGTGATGCGTGATTGTCTTCAGAAAAGTTGCTAGAAGGCGTAATTTGAATTAAAAACTGTTATTTTCGTTTCACCTCAAAAATTTAAATGGTACGGTATAATTCTGATAACAGAATCGAAATGAAGATTAAATTTACAAGAAAAAACCTCCAAATCGCAGGTTGATATCTTTTCTCGTTTTCGAGTTATGGCCGAGAAAATAATTTTTGACACTCGAAAAGTTGTTTGTTGTGTAGTTTTATTTAACTTTATAAATGTTCGAATTGTCCTCCATCTTGTAAAATACATTTCTCAATTCTGTGCCTACAAATAGAAACAGCTGTTTCTATTTCAATTGGTGCAATGGAATGTATAGCATTCTCAATCCGCTCAATCATATTTTCTCTTGTGGTGGGACGAGTTTTGTAAACGATGTCCTTGATTCGTCCCCACAAGTAATAGTCCAACACAGTTAAATCGGGGGATCTCGGTGGCCATGGGAACAAACTGCCTCTTCCAATCCAGCGATCTGGATAACGGTTGTTTAAAAAATCACGAACTCCGTGCATAATGAGCTGGGCAACCGTCATGTTGATACCACATGGACATCCTAAGACCAATGGGAACATCTTCTAAAAGTATTTGCAAGTCATTTTCTAAAAAGTTAAAATATGATTCACCATTTAAATGGCCATCAATAATATACGGCCCAATAATTTTGTTTCCTAACACTCCGCACCAGACGTTTACACTCCACCTGTTTTGATGATCCACTTCCCGCATCCAGTGTGGGTTTTCCCGCGACCAAAAGTGCATGTTATGCAAATTAACATTTCCAGAACTAGAGAAACGGGCTTCATCGGTCCATAAAATTTGGGAGAGGAATTGATGATGTTCGTTGCACATTTCTCGAAGCCAATAGCAATGGTCTAGTCGCCTGTTGAAATCATCTTCTGATAGAGCTTGGTGTAAGGAAAGATGGTATGGACGAAGTTTGAAGTCTCTTAAAATTCGGAGCACTGAAGAACGACTTAATCCTAGATGGTGGGAAATTTCTCTTGTGCTCAAATGCGGTGAAGCTTCCACGTAAGCGAGAACGTTTATAATATTGTCTTCATGGTTTCTTACCGGACGTCTTCTGATTGGAACTGGATTGAGCTGTACACTTCCCGTTGTTCTTAAACGTATTGCCATTCGCCGAAATACCTTTCTGCTGTAGTGCCTTCGTTCAGGATACCTTGCAGCGTATTCACGTGCCGCAATCGGAGCATTTCCAAAACATTGAAAATATACGGCGAGCATATCAAAAGCCTCGGCATTGGTGTAAGACATTTTAACAGAGAATGTTAAAATGATAATTAAAAGATTGTTATGATTGCAATATCTGTTTCAATTATCTCCATGAAAACCCGCCGATGTTTTTCCACAGCTACCTAGATTTTTTTTCAACCCATCATTGCAATATTTAATACATAATTAGATTGGGATTTATGCTCATCAAAATATTTTTCATTTATTATGAGTTTTGTTCTATTGAAATAACAAATGAAAACAATAAATTTTACATAATTTGACCTAGTTATTATTATTGAAGCCAAAAAAAAAGCAGGTTGAAATAGAACTACACAACAAACAACTTTTCGAGTGTCAAAAACTCTTTTCTCGGCAATAACTCGAAAACGAAAAAAGATATCCACCTGCGTTTTAAAGGTTTTTTCTTGTAAATTTAATGTACCTTCCGATGCTCTTATCAGAATTATACCATACCATTTAAATTTTTGCGGTAAAATGAAAAACACTGTTTTTAATTGAAGTTACCCCTTCTAGCAATTTTGCTGGAGACAATCACGCACTACTGGATACGATGTTCGAAAGTACTCACATTTATCTTATAAACAAGCCTATACGCAACAAAATCGGACAAGTCGTTAATAGGTTACAGCTACTTGAACAATTACACTTTCACTACCTTCCCCTACTCACACGAAGATCGGTACGCCAATGAGCCCTGCACCAAAAAGACGTGAAATTGTCTAGGTTTTCTAACCATGTTGATAAAGATATACCTCAATCTGAGAATTTCCGGAGAAATTTCGAATTTTAATATTTAAGCTTTGATTGCGCCCCCTAGCGGAAAAATTTCGAAGTTATAAATATTTCCCAGCATTTTCTCGTGGCCACTTTGGTGATAATTTTTTTTTTCCTGAACTTTTAGGTCCAGTAGTTTCTGAGATATGGCCGGTGGCCACCCTTGCTGGGACACCCTGTATATCTGTGAGAGCTCAGAGCTACAATACACAGAATGGAACCCACCTTTATAAAACTGCAATATGAGAAACCAAGAATTCCAATGAATCCTCTCACCCTATGTCTCTATGGAATGATCAAAATTCATAATAGGGCTACCCTATAAGACCTGTAGTGAGCTTTATGAATGCCCCTGCTCACTTTCTTGCTAAATGGTTGAACAACTTTTTTAGAAGCTCACTGAACGTTCAGAATCAGTTCAGCATTAAAAACACACAAGAATTAGTGCAAGGTTTGAATGGATTAAAACTTCCAAATCAGGTTCTGCTGGTGTCATTTGATATTGTCAATCTATTTCCCAGCATACCCAGAACTCATGTTAAACAAATAATAGAGGGATCGCTGGTCACAGAATTCGATCTTGAGGGTGAAGAAAGAGGTGACAGACATCGTAACACTTTTGAAAAAATGTCTAAATCTAGATTTCTTTAAATTTGAATATAAATTCTATGAAATGAAAGATGGACTACCCATGGGATCTAGCCTTTCTCCACTCTTAGCAGAGATCTTCATGTCTCATTTCGAGAATAAACTGCTTTTTCGAGGTAAAGGCCCTCTACTGAAACATGTGTTCTTTTGGAGGACATATGTGGACAACACATTTGTGATTTGGATAGGCTCGAGAAAAGAGTTGGATGAATTTTTGGTGTTTTTGAACAGCTTACACCAGAACAATAAATTCACAATGGAGGTAGAATACAATAACCAAATCAATTTTCTGGATTTGTCAATAACCCGAAACTTCAAGATCATACAGTATTCTATTTATAGAAAGCCAACCCAGACGGACCACGCAATCCCTTCAGATTCTAATAACTTTATCTCACACAAACTGGCAGCTTTCCATTCAATGATCCATCGTCTTTTTTCAATACCGATGCTCGCTATAAGTTTCATAGCAGAAAGAGATATAATCTACCAGATAGCCACAAGCAACGGTTACACAACAGAGCTCATTGATAGACTCAATAACAGGAAATACAGGGTCGCTGATATGTATGGCAACAGTCGATTATTGGCTAAAGTATAAGAGTTACGAGAAAAAGTTGAACACAAAAGTTATAGGGTTTTTGGATATCCATTAATTAGTGATAATTTGAAGTATACAGGGTCGGTCATAAAGTCTTGGCACATCAAAGTTGCATTTTTTTAAATGTAAGCCCCTGTATTTTAATTGATATTTCAATTCTTTTTTTAATTTGGAACAAAAATTGTCATACAACTAATGTTCCTAGATTCAACCGTTATCGAGATATCGCGTCTTAAAAATAGCATTTTTGCACCTTTGACATGCTATAAAACTCAAACTATACAAGTTAGAGAAAAATGGTCTGCACTTTTTCATCTTAACTTTTCAAGAGCTATTTTGTCATTTGAATAGAAGGTACCGTCAACTGTCAACTTTTTTTGACACATTTTGACATTTTTACACAAGAATAAATTCAATCTCCTTGAAAAGGCTCTTGGAAAGTTAAGATAGGAAAGTGCAAACCATTCTTCTCAAACTTGAATAGTTTGAGTTTTATAGCATGTCAAAGGTGCAAAAATGCCATTTTTAAGACGCGATATCTCGATAACGGTTGAATCTAGGAACATTAATTGTATGACAATTTTTGTTCCAAATTAAAAAAAATTGAAATATCAATTGAAATACAGGGGCTTCCATTTAAAAAAATGCAACTTTGATGTGCCATGACTTTATGACCTACCCTGTATACTTCAAATTATCACCAGTTAAAGGATATCTAAAAACCCTATAACTTTTGTGGTCAACTTTTTCTGGTAGCTCTTATACTTAAGCCAATAATCGACTGTTGCCATACATATCAGCGACCCTGTATAGGAAGGTACAAAGAGATCTAGTCGCCTCCATAGACGAATTTATAACTCCCTGGCAACCGCCTAGATATATCTTTGAGCTACATAGGTCCTGTTTCTACTAAAATTGGCAACATTCTCGGAAAAAATCTGGAGAATATTAAAATCTGCTATAAATCTAATCTCCAACTCAAGACTATATTTTCGAAACTCAAAGACAAGGTAGCACCAGGCTGTAAAAGTGGTGTTTATCATCTTCAATGTAATGATTGTGACTCCACGTATATTGGCAAGACGGAACGCAATTTCAAGACAAGGGTTCAAGAACATTTGAATCTACTTAAGTCTCCAAACAACAACAGATCCGCATTTGGAGTCCACTTGAAGGAGGAAAATCACTCATTTGATTTTCATAAAAATTTGAAAATCCTTCATGAAATTTCTAATGGGAAAAAACTTGTTGCCTTAGAATCGATTGAAATCGCTAGAGCGAAACTGATAGGGGATGTGAGTAGTTTAAACGATCCGGTCATCAATCTCTTTTTGGAAGCGACTCGAATTTTTAAGGAATTCAAATAGCATAGATCCATAAAACTGTACCGTAGACACTACCATTTTTATAAATAGTGAGGTTGAAAGTGCTTGTTTATACACATATTTGATTGTTGTTATTTGTGATTTATTGATTTTTAAGCATGTTTCCGATTTGTTTGTGCAATTTTTGTGAAAATGACGTAAGTTTTATGATAAGTTTTATTCCATCAGACTGAGAATGGTATCTTGTCTATAGATATTGTTACGGTTCGTTTTTGAATCTAGTTAGTTTTGGTTAGCTGAGACGATAGGGTATGAGACTCTTAATCTCAGGGTCATAGATTCGTATTGGCGAATGCGAAATTTATTTATTTTTGTTTTGGAATTTTAATTGGTTCAGGTATTTATGGAACCAAATTTAGAGTTATTGTGGATATTTTGCTATCTATTAGGTTAGATAATTTATTTTAGATCTAAGTTTAAATTTGGGATATATATATAGATACTGTAAATTATTAAGTGTGCTGGTAGACCTAACTTAATCGAGTATCGGATAAATTGTTGCCAATTCACTCACGCAACTATTGTTTTCCATAATTCACCTTTGGGCATATTTCTGGGACCTGATTAGAGTGCATCGGGCGGTCCGGAGTGGCTCTGTTCAGTTGAATTGTCCTGTCAGTCTGGCAACAGTGCAAGGATTTTGAATTCTAGTAGTTACGATAATCCGTGATCCCTTCCCACTTCCTGCTTGGAATAAGGCTGATTTGACTTTGATTTGGGGTTGCCGAGTGATACTGTACCTCGTGGCTTTTATGCCTATTTTCCTGGAAAATTTGACGATCCTGCATCAAAAATTGATAGCAGTTATTGGTTGATGCTGTATCAAAATTGCCTGTGTGCAGATTTCTTGATTTTCGTCTTTAATTTTCCCCACATTAAGACTGAACACGTGCTGGGCCCAACTTCATCAGTGGTGAGTCCGAATTTTCATAGCCCCTCAGTCCCTATGACATTTTCTTATATGTTTCAGGCCTTTTTACTCGCTACAAAAGTTATTATTCTCATAATAATCATATTACTTTTGATAGTAATAATACCTACCAGTGCCAGTAACTATTTTGGTGTGAGACCAATAGCAGCACTGATAGTGGTACTATTATAATATATCGCTCCTGCTACCTTCTGATCGAACTTGCCGTTGTTTCCTGGCATTTTGGAGCCCTTAACGACCCTCATACCAACTGGATGCTCCGTCGTTGGGTGTCGACCCGACTGATGTGACGTATGGCCCGGATTTCTGATTATTTTGGACTTGATTTGGGACCATTAAAACTGACTAATACAACCTGACGTCTACCCCTATGCCGAGGGGGATAATCGACCCTTTCTGGAGGTTACCATATTCGGATGACCAATGAGTGGTTTGCTGGACTCTGGATGTGCACAGACTATCATGGTTGTCATGTTCTCAGGTAGTGTGTATTGTGGTGTGAATTGAAACACATATTTTATGAGACTGGTCCAAATCCTTTATTTCCTATATGCATCAATATCTACAAATAGTGGGGATAAATGCGTGCGGTTCATTTACCAGTCCGCCTCTACAAGTACCCACAATATCAATTGTTAATACTATCATGACATCCCCCTCTTTGTATAGAAATTTGTACAAGGTGTCCAGGAATGGATTTCCCTTTTGAAAGGATAATTAAAAAAAATCTAGAAGTTTTAAATTTGTTTTATTAATGCAAAAATACACACAACATGTGCGGATTTCACGTTTTAAAAATTATATTGTCAAGGTGTCTTCCATTTTGATCAAAACACTCTTGCAATGCCGTCCTCATATGGTTTAAAACTGCTAAACACATCTCAGGTGGGTGGAATCCCATTAATTTCTTCCCGTATTTTTTGTTTTAATTCTTGCAAAGTCCTAGGTCTATTAACATAAACTTTACTTTTGAGGTATCCCCACAAGAAAAAGTCCAGTGGGGTGAGATCGGGAGATCTACAGTGAGCACAAAAAATTCGCCTTGCAATTGTGTAAGAATCGTTGTTCTTAAAATATGCCTCAATGATGAACGCGCGTTGCATGCCTGACCAACGCTCCATTTTTACTAAATAATCCGCATCGATCCACTATCGAACGACGCTAACCCGACCCCGCTACGTTACACTGTTGCCAAGTTATTCGACTTTAAAGAAGGAAATCCATTCCTGGACACCCTGTATAAAAACATAAGTGATATGATAAGAAATAAGAAAATAGAAAATAAGAAATATGATCCTAGTGCCTTATAAGTTACCATATAATGTATGACTACCCCATTCAATTTAAAGTTCCAAATTCAATACAATAATGTTATCATTCCGGATATAAAAACTAGGTATAAGCCAACGAACCCATTGCTTATTTATATTTAAAATAAACAGCTGACTCTGTACACAAAGTCTGTCACTAAGAATAAAAACAATGGAATGTCAGCAAACATTTCGTCTTGAGTTTAGAATAATAGTTTCCACCTATATTATTATAATGATATTTACAATATTTATAGTTCCTACAATATATTATTGATATAATATTATATATATATATAGAAAACTAAGTAATATTAAATCTAACTGGTGGTTTGGAAATTCGTCCAAACTTTGTAACATAGAAATCGCAATCCGCATTTTCTTCCTCGTTTACAAAACCTTGAGAATATTGAAAGGAATCATTATCTTCTATGTTGGTCCTTTGTGGATCTTTTTTTATGTGATAGCGATTTCTGGTTACAATTTGTTGAGAATTGTACAATATAATGTCATAACTTCGGGGATTTTTGTTAATTTTAATTATTTTACCTGGGACAGAAAAATGTTTATTATGTTTTATCAAGACATTTTGATTTACACTAAGTTTAGATAATTTCCTGGCGTTTTTGTTAAAGTACTTCTTTATATTCTCCTGCTTTTGCTTGAGGCGCTTCCGATACCTGCTAATATTGATTATTTTAGGTTTTAAATGAGTTTCCGTGACTGGCAGAATGCTCTTTAGGTTTCTATTCAATAGCAGTTGTGCGGGAGTATATAGTTTATTATCTGTGGGCGTATTACGTAACTCTAGTAAAGCTATGTAGGGGTCGGTTTTTTCATAAAAGCATTTTTTCAAGACAGATTTGACAGTACCTATTGTTCTTTCAACTTGTCCATTGGATTGTGGGAATAACGGGCTACTTGTGCTATGCTTGAAATTCCATTCATTTGCAAAGTTTTTAAAGGTGTTTGATAAAAACTGTGGACCGTTGTCCGAAAAAACTTCGTCAGGTATGCCAAAGAGAGAAAAGATATGTTTTATCTTGATAATTACATTATTAGAACTTGTGTTGTTATGTAAACATTTGACTTCCATAAATTTGGAAAAATAATCAATCAAGAGAAGGTAACTTTTGCCATTGATTTCAAAAAGATCCATCCCTATCTTTTGCCATGCTCTAGTAGGTATGTTGTGGTGTATAAGAGGTTCTTTTGGAGGAGATTTGGAGAAAATTACGCAAGATCTACACTTTGATATGAAGTTGTCTATGTCCTGTGACATGTTTGGCCAGTAAAATGAAGATCGTGATCTGTATTTTGTTTTTTGTCGGCCTTTTTTGGTATGACTATTTTATTGTTGTATATTAATAGATCATTACAAAACGATAAATTGTTTCTGATGATATAAAATGGTTTTAGACTGGAAACTAGTTTTTTAGAAATTGGCCATCTGTTTTTCAAAAAATATATAACTTTCACAAGTAGTGGATCATTATTTGTTTCTGTTTTTATGTTGGTCAGGTTTCCGTTTGTAATTGGGGAATTCGATTCTAGAGATAAAATCTGGGACTCGATTTTTTCTTCAAGTGAGTGATTGTTTTTCATTTTTGATTTATTGATACTAAAATCATGCGCTCGGGAAAGCGCATCGGCAATTGGTATCTGGGTTCCGGGTTTGAATATTAAATTTATTTTGTAAGGCTGAATTTGTATAAACATTCTCTGAAGACGCATGGGGCAGGAATGCAATGGTTTTTAGATTATGGATACTAACGGTTTGTGATCTGTTTCTATTGTTATATTTTTTCCATAGATATATTGGTGAAATCTTAAACAGGAATAGGTTATTGCAAACATTTCTTTTTCGATCTGAGCCCAGTTTCTTTGGCTATCAGTTAATGCTTTGGAGATGTAGTGGACAGGTAAGTTATTTTGAAGTAAGACCGATCCGATGGCATTCCCATTAATTTTATTTTTTGTACCCCGGATTCGCACTTTTTAAAGTTTAATTTAAGATTAATTTCGCGGGCACGTTCAAGTGTTGATTTGAGTCTCTCGTCGTGCTCTTTTTTTGTAGCACCCCAGATTAGAAAATCATCAATATATGATAACACGCCCTGCATATCATCAAAATGTATATATCTTTGGAGAACCTCAGAGGCGGGTTTGATTCCATATGGCATGCGCAGAAATCTATATCGCCCAAAAGGCGAGTTAAATGTGCATTTGTATGAACTTTCATCGTCCAATGTAACTTGCCAAAACGCCTGACTCGCATCTAATTTGGAAAAGTATTTAGCATTAGAAAGCTTTGCAATGATTTCATCCATCGTCGGTAGAGGATAATTTTCTGGAATTATAGCTTTGTTTAAGTGCAGGGGGTCGATGCAAATTCTTATGTCTCCATTTGATTTGTGCACTAGAACTAAACTACTCACCCATTCTGTGGGTTGGTTCACCTTAGCAATTATTTGTTTTTTCTCAAGATCATTTAATATTTTTTTTAATTTGTTGTGTAAGGAAAATGGGACTTTTCGCGGGGGGTGAATTACAGGGTTGATTGAGGGATCTGTATTTATGTGATATTTTTCGCATTTAAGAGTACCAATACTGTCAAAAATGTCTTTGTACTGTTTAGGAATATCCGAATAATCATTTTCGAAAATTGTTTTTTGAATGTTGCCCACAAATTTTAATAGATTTAGTCTTTCACAGTCTGCTTTTCCCAAAATAGCAGGAGCAAATTCGTTATTGACTATGTAAAAGTCAATGGAGTCATCAAAGTTTTTGTATCTACACTTTAGGGAACATTTGCCTAAAATGTCAATTTTTGTGCCAGTATAAGTTGAGACTCGTAAGTCAGAATGCATCAAATTGTTCTTATGAATATCTAAATCTCTTAAGAATTTTGCAGAAATAGCATTTATTTCGGCGCCTGTGTCTAGCTTAAATTTAATTGTAGTATTATTATGAACTTTCAAATCTATATTCCAGTCATTTTTCTTGATAATATTCACGCTTGTTATATAATCAATACAATAATCTGAAGTTGACGTATCATCAGAATAAGAACTTTCACTTTCGACATTATTTACTTCATGAACTGAACGACGATATTTAGCAAAATTATTTGTTTTGTCACATTTCAAACATTTCTTACCGTAGGCCGGACACTGATTTATGGAATGTTGGGTTCCACAATTTCTACAAATAAACAGTTTTTTGTTTCCATACCTCTTTTGTTGTGGTTTAGGTCGAGAGTTGCTATGATGATGACTGGTCTGGAATAACCCCCACTATTCCATGTTCGCCGGTGATTACTGTTGTTACCATAAAAGCAGCGTCTTTGAACGTCTTGCGCTGAGCCATTTCCGTCCGCCATGTTTGGTGATTTTTGGCGGGATGAGTGGACTCTGTGGAGTGACAAGGAGTTCATCTCACTATTTAGAGTTTGCATTTGTAGCTTGGTTCTCTCAGATGTTTTGCAGATGGTTATGGCTTTTTCCAATGTCAAGTCCTTAATTTGCAGGAGGTTTGATTTAACACTGACTTCACTGATGCCTAGAATCAGGCGATCTTTGATGAGACTATCTTGAAGGTCTCCGACATCGCAGGTGGTGCTGAGTTGACGTACCTCATTTACATATGCATCAATAGACTCACCATCGTGTTGGTTTCGGAGAAAGAACATGTGACGTTCATACGTGACATTTTTCTCAGGTTTAAAATGATTGTCAAAACACTGCATGATTGTGTCATAGTCCATTTTCTGTTTGTCATCCTCAAACTTGAAATTGTTGTGAATTTTTAAAGCTTTGTCGCCAATCGTTGATAGTAGAATCGACGCTCTTGTTTCAGATGATTTTTTGCTTCCATCAGTGGCTTGTAGGTATAGTTCGAATCTTTGTTTGTAGAACTTCCAGTTTTCGTCTAAGAGTCCGGTAAATTTCATGGCCAATGGCGGCGAGATTCCTGTCGCCATTTTGGTCACCTTTACACGTTTTTACGAGTCACGAAATTAAACCAACGCATCAGCAACTTTGTACTGCGTGTATTCGATAACGAAGTTACGTTTTTGAAATTTGAACGTTTTGGATCTGAACAAATTCTATCTTATCCTGTTCGCAGCGCCATGTCATGTTCTCAGGTAGTGTGTATTGTGGTGTGAATTGGAACACATATTTTATGAGACTGGTCCAAATCCTTTATTTCCTATATGCATCAATATCTACAAATAGTGGGGATAAATGCGTGCGGTTCATTTACCAGTCCGCCTCTACAAGTACCCACAGTATCAATTGTTAATACTATCATGACACTGGTAAACCTTGGATGGCACCTACTGCGAAACCATTGTGAATTGGACAGTCACAAGAAAGTGGAGTGTACTGTCGCTAACGGACAATCTTGCACGTCGATTGGCTCTGTGCTTTTACCCTTCAGGCTACAAGATCGAGTGGCACTGATCGACGCATTAATTGTTCCAGCCCTTCCTCATCAACCGATTGTTGGTGTTGACTTCTGGAAGCAAATGCAGATTGTTCCCAACTTTTACACCGGAGAGTGGACATTTCGATTAGAAACTGGAAGCCTCCTGAGGTGATAGCACTACAATCCCTGGACACTCTTTCACCTCAACAACGAGTAAGTCTCACTTATTTCTTGGACGAACCTTTCTCGAACATGGGCAACAGCTTGGGTTGCACTAATTTAATCCAGATGATCATCCAGACCAAATCACCTCCGATAAAGCAGCGTTATTACCCGTTATCACATGCTCTTCAGAAAGTGGCAAATGAGGAGTTACAGAAAATGTTGGCTGACGACATGGTGGAGCCTTCAAAGTCCCCGTGGTCATCCCCTATTGTTATGGTAAGGAAGAAAACCGGCGACTGGAGATTCTGTGTTGATTATCGTACTTTGGATCGAGTGACGACACCGGATGCCTACCCCATCCCCTATGTTGGCGCGACATTGGACAAGCTAAGGGATGCCAGATATCTGAGTACCCTGGACATCAAGTCGGCATATTGGCAGATCCCGATATCCTCTGAATCAAGACCGTTGACAGCCTTCACCATACCATCGCGTGGACTCTTTCAATTTAAGCGGATGCCTTTCGGCCTCACCAATGCCCCGGCAGTGTGGCGAAGGCTCATAGATCGAGTTGTTGGAGTGGACCTAGAAAAATACGTCTTTGTATATCTAGATGATATTATCATATGTACTCCCACTTTTGACCAACACATAGAGGTAACGAAGGAGATCATTACACGTATTTTTGCAGCAGGCCTTACTCTAAACAGAGAAAAATGTCAGTTTTGCAAGGAGGAGCTGAAATATTTGGGCTACATTGTTACTGCTTCTGGATTATTGGTCCATCCCGAGAAGGTTGAAGCGATCTTGAAAATTCCAACCTCCAGGACCGTTCCCGAAGTCAGGCGAATTGTAGAAATGGCGTCGTGGTACAGACGCTTTGTCCCCAACTTTTCCACCGTGATGTCACCTCTTACAAACCTGACCAAAAAGAACATAAGTTTTGATGGGACAACGATTGCGGGAAAGCCTTTCAGACTGTCAAACAGCACCTGATTAGGGCTCCTGTATAGTCGTGCCCGAATTTTGAACTTCCTTTTGTAGTGCAATGTGATCCCTCTGATTATGGACTTGGTGCTGTTCTGTTCCAAACCATTGGTGAAGAGGAACATGTCATCGCCTACGTCAGCAGATCATTGTCCAAGTGCGAGCGGAAATACAACACAACTGAAAAGGAGTGTCTGGCCGTGCTGTTTGCCATAGAAAAGTCAAGACCATACTTGGAAGGGACTAAGTTCACGGTAATAACTGACCATTATAGCCTGAAGTGGCTCAATTTGATAAAGGACCCTGTGGGACGCATTGCACGATGGGCCCTTAGAATGCAGCAATACGATTTTGAGGTTCTACACCGAAAAGGCAAAGATCATGTACCCGACACCCTATAAAGATGTACCTTTTCTTGACAGTGTGGTGACCGAACCTATCATTGATCAAATCCCTACCTCAGCTATTGATCCATGGTACAGACGGATGTATAATATGGCGAAGGAGTACCCTGATAAATATCCTTTGTGGCGAGTGGAAGGTGGACATCTATTCAAAAAGGCGAACAACCCTTATCCTTGACTAGATGCTACCGAATGGCTGGAAGTGGTGCCTTGGGAGAAAAGAGTGGCTGTCGTTCAAGAACACCATGACCCCTCTACCTGTGGTCATCTTAGGGTGTTCAAAACTCTGGCGAGGGTCAACCAGAAGTTTTATTGGCCAAAGATGCGCTCTACCATTGCTCGCTACATCAAGAAGTGTGAAGTTTCCCTGTCAACCAAACCCGACCAGAAACCATCTGCTGGACATATGTTGAGCTTACAGCCCACTCTCTCAAGACCATGGCAGACAGTCAGCATGGACCTGGTGGAACCATTACCAAGAAGCACGTCTGGATATTCGAACATCCTTTTCGTTTGTGACGTGTTTTCGAAATACGTACTATTTTTTCCACTGAGAACGGCTACTGCTCCTGGGATTATCAAATGGATTGAGGACCACGTATTCCTGGTTTATGGTGTTCCCGAGAATGTTATCTGTGACAACGGCGCACCGTTCAAGAGTAACTTGTTCAGGACCCTGATGGAGAAGTATGGAGTTGTCATTCGTTATAGTGCTAATTACCACCCTCAAGCAAATCCTGTAGAACGAGTGCATAGGGTTCTGAAGTGTATGTTGTCTAGCTACGTGTCGGAGGATCATAGGCACTGGGATAAACATCTTGGAACTGTTGGTGCCGCTATAAGATAGGCTTGACACGAAGTCACTAACTTCACCCCAAACGCCATAATTTTCGGAAGGGAACTGAGTTATGCGAGAACGGATGACAAGAGACTGGTTCAGAGTCGTGATTTCGAACCAGAGTCGAGGCCACAGGAACTACGGAAGGTTTTTGACGAAATACAAGACAGACTAAAAAAGACACATATGAAAAACAGGACAACATACAATCATCGAAAGCGTACAGAGTCTTTCAAATTGGGACAGAAAGTTTGGAAAAATAACTATGTTCTTTCAGATGCCACACGCAATTTCACATCCAAGTTGGCACCGAAGTTCACTGGCCCTTATGAAGTGAGTAAAATCCTATCGCCCTGGTCATACGAACTCATACATGCTAATGGACGTAGTGTTAGCGTTTGGCACGCCAAGGACTTAAAAGCTCATCCTCCTGACGACCTAGATATAAGCTAAATAATAAGTGTGTTTTACTAATATATTTTCTTTTCTTTTCTCCCGAACTTAAAAAAAAATTGGTTCATTTTTTTTTTTTTTTTGAGGAAAAGTGGGTGTTGTTTTGGTTCGTTTTTAAATCTAGTTAGTTTGGGTCAGCTGAGACGATAGGGTATGAGACTCTTAATCTCAGGGTCATAGATTGGCGTATTGGCGAATGCGAAATTTATTTATTTTTGTTTTGGAATTTTAATTGGTTCCAGTATTTATGTAAAAAAATTAAGAGTTATTGTGTTTTGTTTTTTTTTTCCATTATTGACCTTTGGGCATATTTCTGGGACTTGATCAGAGTGCAAATGCGATCTAAACACCACACGCACAAGTTGTAAGAGAGTTTATGGTCATAATCTATCGGTGTGCTTATTTAGGCTAAGTCTGTACACAAGATCGAATCAGTAACGTTGAATTTGGGAGACACACACCACAAATACACCACTACGTAGCATTTCTTCATTTTTCCTGCCACATTCAAACCAAAAAAACCGCGTCTCTTGCTATCTCCGCTGTCATATCTAGCGAGAAACCGAATTTGTAGTCGGACATAAGTAGGGTGGTATCGGCGATATCGATACGCTCGTCGAGGTCGATATCGACTTTTGTACATTTTGTATAATATTTCTTTTATTTTTAAGGTTGTGAATAAATGTTTGACTGCGGGTTCTCTTGAGCATTTCGTTTTCTTTGTTTCTCGCTTTTCGGATTGGCGATTGTGGGTAAGTACGTTTTTCTTTTAAAGCGAGTGGAGCTACCTCCCCCCTCTACTAACCTTTTATTTTGAGTGTCTTTTACCCACGACCACTCTTCGCTCAGCTAGCATAACGATCTCCAATCCACCACCATCCTTTTTTAAAACGAAACTCTTTTAAACACATTTCTTCCTTTTATTCTCCCTTTTTAATTTGTTTTCTTGTAACAATATAGTAAAGCTAATCACAGTTTTTGATAATGAGGCTACCCCGAAACGCGTCGAACTGATGAGATAAATATAATCTACCTTGAAATTGTGGAGATTTGGACCTTTCTTCATATATCATTTCATACTAAGTGGTTTTACCCGTCAAAAAATATTGAAATGAATGATTTGGTCTTGATGAAGGATGAGAACACTCCTCCATTGTGTTGGCCCCAAGCCAGAGTGATAGAGGTATTTCCTGGAAAGCACAAAAGGGTCAGAGTAGTTAAAATAAACTAAAGATGGAATCTTCACAAGGTCCATATCAAAAATATGTCCTCTCCCTGATCATCCATGAATGATTTATGTTGATAATCAGTTAAACCTTATAAATATTATCTTGTTTTGTGTTAACTCTTTTGAATTGATCAGTTATTCATTTGCTGTAAACTTTATCTGTTTTGAAGCACATACTTCAACCGGAGGCAGTATGTTGGCGAACCCCCAACAATGAGTTTATTGTTCAAAATTGTTTTATATAATTATTGTCATACTTCTAACGAGAAACGAGCGAAATTCTTAACATACACAACATGCTCTCTTGATAACGAATCTCTAATAAAAACAAACAATAGAATTATTGTTACTGTGAAACATTCATACTAACCAAGATAGTAGAAAGATAATAACTCAAAAAAGATACAGAAAAGACGTGCATTCAAGCTCGATTCTCTAATGAAAAGAAAAATACTCTCATTGTTTTGTACTCCAGTATCATCACCAATATCATACTCCTGTATACAGTAGCAGTTAAAAAGCTGAATAAAATTGGTGAATGGACAATCATTGTTTAATTGAACAAGTATAACCAGCACCTCGAAGAAGTCGTGGAACAGTGAATTCCAGATCTACTTATGGATGTAACCCCACATTGAGCAAATCATCTCCAGGACCTACTTTAAAAGATTTTTCACAATCTTTTGAAAACTATTAATACCGGGTGGTCAAAGAATAACATCAAAAATGTAAGCAAGAAAACTGCCAAAAATCATTTTTATTCAAATGGAGATACCCAAATTTGATAATTGTATAGTATTTAGCTTCAAAAATAAAGGTGAGTTTGTAGAAGACTGCCTTTTCCAAAAATGTTATTTTTGTTGAAAATTTTGAAATGAACAATTTAATACAAACTTATCTTTATCTCCAATGCAGCATAAGATGAAATTATAAAATAATGTGGTTTCCATTTAAAAAAATTGATTTTTGGCAATTTCTCTTGATTTCATTATTGATCTTATTTTTTTGCCACCCTGTATTGATAGTTATCAAAATATTGTGAAAAATCTTTCAAAGTAGGTTTCTCTCTAAAAAGAATTCAACTCAAATTTGATAATTAAAAAGGTTATAGGTCAAATTTTTATTTGAATTGGAGCCTACAAACGTACTTTTTGACATAAAAACTCAAATATTTTAAAAACTCGTATACTTAGGTATGGGGCATGATGCATCAAATCTGCCTAGAATTTCACGTAGAATCCAGAGATGTAATAATATAAAGGGTGTCCCATTTAAAACAAGAGAGTTGACACCTACTTCCGTTATAACCGGAAGTCGCACAACAAAGTCATTATTTCAATTGAAAAGAGCATCGTTGAAAATCTCACCATACAAATTTTCAGAATTCCAATTGCTTTATTTTCCAAGATATTCTGATGGTCGGTCACCGTGTATATCACAGGTTTCGTAGATCAGTTTTCTTTAAGACTCTATACAGTTTACAGTAGTGTTGATTTCTCACATAATAGTAATCTTTACTCAAATCATGATTGAAATCTTCAACTATAACTATTGTTCCCTGTAAATTGTTTATATCTTCACCTGAACCTGAATCCCAAAGAAACTGAAAGAACCTATGAGAACCAGAAAGAGCCCCTAGAAACGCAAAAAAACCTCAAAAAAACGCAACGACCCGGAAGAAATCGAAAGAATCCTGAAGAACACGGGAGCATCCAAAAGAACCCGAAAGAACCTCAGATAACCCGAAAGAAACCAAAAGACCCTCAAGGAACCCGAAAGAACCTCAAAAAATCTGAAAGAATCCGAAATAACTCAAATGAATCCGAAAGAACCTCAAAGAAACTGAAGGAACCCGAGCAAACCAGAAACATCACCCAAAAACCCAAAAGAATCCCAAAAAAACTCAAAGAACCCGGAAAAACACGAAGGATTCAAAAGAACCCGCAGGATCCACATAGAACTTGAAAGCATCTGAAAGAGCCCGAAAGAACCTCAAAGAAGCCAAAACAACACTGAATAAACCGAAAAAACCTCAAAACAAAGAACCCGGAAGAACTCGAAGAAATTTCAATGAACCCGGAATAACCAAAAAGGACCCGAAAGAACCCGAAAGAATTTAAAAAAATCCGAAAGAACTCAAACGACACCGAAGGTAACCAAAAAAGAACTCGAAAGAACCCGAAAGGACCTCAAAGAAACTGGAAGAAAAAGTTGTCACTCAGTATCGAACAATTCCAGGAAAAAAATCGGTAACTGCACTGAAAAAACGATATATTATTATGAGGACGTATAATGCGGAAGTGTTACAGAATTCTTCATTGGATACTCCATGGAATAATAACAAAGTAGGTAGATGTGAATATTTTGGCATGTACACTTTTTGATAGTTTATGTAGCATTCTAGATGAAATGTGTCCTGTACAAACAGTTCATATCAATACAAAACGTTCACAACAAAAAAATCGACCATTCAGGAAGTAAAAGAGTTGATGAAACAGATAGACAAGCTGTAACTAAGGGCAGTAAATGAAAAAAGTTCAAATAGTTGGTTAGACTACAAAAAAGTTCGAAATTCTGTTGTTAGATTTGTGGAAGAAAATTATTGAATAGGGTTTATTGATGGACATAAAAATAACTCTGAGAAATTGTAAAAACATATTAAAACTTTGCTACCAGAAAAAAAACAGAATGTGTGAAGTGGAATCTTATTTGGCGAAGAAACAATCACCGATGAAAGAGAGATAGCGAATAATTTTAAACACTATTTCGTAGACAATAGAGATGAAATTATGTCCAGTATACCTTAAACAGCAAAGATGAACAGCACGTTTATTGCAGCCCTTCCTCAATATCATGAATTTTCCTCTTTAGAAAGTGACATTGTCAAAACTAAAACAACAAGTTAGCCTTATGAAAAATGTTGGAGGTGCAGAGAACAAGATACAAGAACTAATAATATACATACATATATTGATCTTTTCATATACAGATTGATAGCTCCTTGACTTTGAACTCCTGTGCCAAATTGAAGCCCTGCATTGCGATAATCTTCATGGTGGATTGGTTCTAGAAAAAATCAAACAAAAATAAGATAATTTTGAAAATGATACAAACTTACAAATATAAACTTAGTTTATTTGGCTGTTTTCTGTAAGAAACGTTTTGTTCAATTTATTTGGAGATAATTAAAAAAACGAAATGTTCATCGAAAAATTATCAAAATTTAAAAAACTTGAATTTTAGATAAACCAACCCGATTATGTCTTATCACGACGTTATGCTGTTGAATCAATTGACTAATTTTGTTCACCCACATTTCAAACTTTAGCAAATAGAATTCTTCAAAAATAAAATTATATTTGCAGTTTTTCAGCAAGTATAACATGATTAAGATGCAGACACAGAAATAATATGAAAAAAAAAAATAATCACCTCAAACTAGATTGATTGCTGTTGCTGTCGGCTGCTGAGTGCTTAACGAGCTCAAACAGGGTCTGCGGATCAGATTCCTGATGTCCTTCAACCCTCGAGAGACAGGAGCATACTTCCCTTCAGCAAGATCTTTGAGGTTCTTCTCCAAAATTGACGTCACTCGTTTTGGGAAAAAGACAACGCTCTCTTCCAATTCCAGGAGTATGCACTTCCCGAATCCGCCATCGGTTTTTTTCCCAGCAACAATTTGTTGAGGGATGTTTAGCGGAAGGTATTGAATCACAGGCTTGTCGTTTTGGGCCAAGCACACCGCATTAACAATAGAAAGGTCCATGCTATGCATTCCGAACCATATAGCAAACCTTGCAATTTATCATTATAACAATGGATGCTTGTTCACATCGGAATGTGTAAAGACACTTAAAGAACAATGGTGTCTTGTTCCACTGCAATATGCAATTATAAGCAAATCAAAATAATAAAACATTCTCATTTTCGTAAATTTTATTCAAAACAATAATAATTTTATAGCTTTCATGAATCATGATACAAAGTTTCCTTCAAACATTGGGTTTCTTTGCATGCAGTTCTGCTATAAAGAGATGAAATTACCTCGACAAGATTGCAGACATACTTACCATATTCTAATGAATTGCATATCCAATCGAATAAATTAAACACACAAAAACACTTCGAAAATCATAATATATTCTGAAGAATACAGATTATATTCAAAGTACATACATTATTGTCGGTATATGTACTTGGGGGACATAAGGTATATCAAAAACTTACTTCTACGACAATACAAGAACTAAAAATATAATCTTACGATTATTCATAAAATTAACGGATTAAAGTTATCCCCCCAGAGACAAAAGAGAATATTGGAGGTGTGGAATTTATCTAAATCAGCCTTGATAATCTCTTCATAAAAATCATAATGGTAAGTGTAGGTTTTTTTTTTTTTAAGTCAGTGAGTTGATACAATATATTCTAGAATTCCTTCACAAACATCGATCAATCCGCTGAATATGATGGTGAGTGTGATTAAATTTAGTTTGAGTTAACACTTCATTCTAGGATTCGGAGGCTACATCGGATCTGAATGTATGTACCCCAACCATATGGTGCGGGGACCATAGCGGCTTTTTAAACATACGCTAAAATGTCGAGCCCTGAATCCATCATGGCTACAATGGCCGGATGAGCCACAACATTTTTTCCCAACTAAGGACAAAATGGATGAACATCTGAAGACATGTGAGCCGCGGAGGGGGGTCTGAGGGGTCCACCACCTGCGGAGAGTGTTGTGTCAGTTGGGATTAAAAAAAAATGTGATCATGAAAATGTTCTATTTCATCAGTTTACTAGCTTATAGTGGCCGCATGGGAGGGTGTCGTGACTATTATCAATCAAACAGCGTTTATCATCTAGGGTAGCAAAGTGGGCGGTGTTGTCGGTTGCGTGCGAGGGTTTTTACCCAAATTTTAGGTTGTTTTTTCGATAGATAGAATTGGCAACACCGCACGCAACCGACAACACCGCTCCCTTTGCAAATTTGTCAAAATAAAATCATGTTGGTCGTTGCCAAATCTATCCATCGAAAAAAAAAATAATAACATTCAGGGAAATACCCCCGGTGCCTGAAATGCCCATGTTAAATGCATATGCCATGTTGTCAGATCCATCATCCAGATCATAACAATTTGAACATCAAAATCTTGGTATTCAACAACAACTCAGGATGTGGCTAGCTTACACCGGTGTTGGTAGCAGACGTTTACACTATCTGGTTTTTGCTGTGGAAAGCTTACTCTTGGCAGAAGATTGTTGTTGTTTTCTTTTTGTTTTGCTGCTTTTTGATGAATAGATTTGGTAACGTTGCTTGTCATTTGCCATATGGGTTGAAATGACGTTGACGTTTTGATGAAAAAATGTTCGTTTGCGGTACCAAGTTGTTGGATGTTGTTTTCCATCAGGTATAAGGTTTGAGCTTGTTCTGATATTGAAACAAGTATGGAACAAAAATCTTCTCCACAACACCTCCGAGATACCTTAAACACTCTTGCGATACCTCAGAAACATCACGGAGACAACTCAGAGACACTCAAAGACATCACAGAGGCAACTCAGAGACACCTGGAACTCTTTACGCCAACTCAGAGACATCACAGAGACATCTCAGAGACATCACGGAAACAACTCGGAGGCATCAAGAAGACAACCCAGAGACAGCAGGGAGACAACTCAGAGACATAACAGAGACATCTCAGAGACATCACGGAGACAACTCAGAGACATCACGGCGAAATCTCAGAGACATCACGTCTATTATAATAGTTTACTAAAATTGATATTTTAGATGTGGTTATATCCCTTTACAATAAGTCCACATGTATACAGTGTGTCCCAAATTCGTTTCTCCATACAGGGATCTTGGCTCCTGTTATACCTACGTCAAAGGTCACATGGGGAAAGTTTTAAAGGAAACTTAGTGCATCCGATATTTGGATCCAGATTTGCGATCGGTCAATTGGTTTTGGAAATATCGGCGAAAAACCGAAAATGGCGGATTTTGTTTTTTGCCAGTAAATCCGAAACGGCTAATTGGACAGCTATGAAAATTTGACATTTTTGGGACACTTTTTTGAGACGAATAAAATGGTGTGTATGACATGTCTCAATCGCCTTTTGTTTTTCCGCAACCCGCCTTAACTTTCATTTTTCTTATGGCCGCCATATTTGATTTTTCGATTTTTGAAAAGAGTGTAAAATTTCCAGTCTAGTGATGTCCCACATGTGCATAAAAGATTAAAGTATCATCGAAATATGACACTTCGTAGCTGGGACTCAATCTTTTCTAAGGAGGCCATGATTAATTGTCGCAAAACATCATTAATAGGTACATATTCAACCTATGGTCACCTTATTTGGTGTGCAGCGAACGTGTTAAACTCATTGAATTTTCAATAGAACATGGACGTAAATAATGACTTCTCAACAAGTCTATGAGTGTATTGAATAAAAAGTCAGAAAAATCATTGTTTATTCAATCAACACTAAAGCTTTTGAATAACTTACAGGTAGATACAAATATATTGAAAATGAAAATACTGTAATGTGTTCTCAACTGTCTCAGTATTTATTTACAAGTTTGCAAAATGACGTCCATTTGCATCGAGGCATTTTTGACAATTAGTAACTGTTTTTCGTACAACCCTCGCAAGTATGTTTCTGTTGATATTTGGAAATGTGTCAAAAACTCTTTGTCTGCGGATTTCTATAGTCGCAGGAGGATCAAATTCATAGACTTCATTCTTTGTATGACCCCAGAGATAAAAATCCAAAAGCGGAAGGTCGGGGGATCTAGGAGGCCTGGGTATTGTACCATCTGATGAAATGATCCTCTTCTCAAACTGCTCTATCAAGAAGTTCCTGACTTGAATGGTGTTGTGAGCCGGACATCCATCCTGTTAAAACCAGGTTCTTCTGAACTCATCTTCGGTTAGCGTACTACTATTTACGTTAACACAACTTTCATACTGAATCATTATTTGCGGGGTATTATAGACCACAACCCCATCTTTTGGCAGACTTATTGAACGACATATCAGAGCCTCCTAGGATTTTGCTTATAAACCAGTTTTCTGTCAAATAAATCATGGCCTCCTTAGAAAAGATTGAGTCCTAACTACGAAATGTGATATTCCGAAGATACTTAAATCTTTTATGCACTTGTGAGACATCACTAGACTGGAAATTTCACACTCTTTCCAAAAATCGAAAAATCCAATATGGCGGCCATAAGAAAAATGAAAGTTGAGGCGGGTTGCGGGAAAACGAAAGACGATTGAGACATGTCATACACACCATTCTATTCGTCTTAAAAACAGCGTCCTGATAATGTCACATTTTCATAGCTGTCCAATTAGCCGTCTCGGTTCTACTGGCAAAAAACAAAATCCGCCATTTTCGGTTTTTCGCCGATATTTTCAAAACCAATTGACCGATCGCAAATCTGGAACCGAATATCGAAAGCACTCAGTTTCCTCTAAATTTTTCCCTATTTAACCTTTGATGTAGGTATAATAGGAGCCAAGATTCCTGTATAGAGAAACGAATCTGGGACACACAGTAGAGAATTATTGTTTAAAAGTTTTGTATCATGAAAATTTTAAGTAAACTGAGTAGAATTGAACAATTATTTTCTCACAACTTTTAATGAAAAATCGGACTACAGCACATTTTATTATTTTTTTCCACAACTATGTATAAGAAGATTATTATTTTGACTTTATTCAGCATCAGCTATAGCAAAACAAATACAAAATAATAAAAACGAAATAAAATAGGTGAACCAAACTTGATACATACAAGTGCAATATGACAATAACAAGATTAAAAACACACATTGTAACCTAAAACGCAACAATACTCCAATTCAAAAGTGAATAATCATATCTAAACAAAAGATATATTTTCAAGCTAGCCTTGAAACTATTCAAACTTTCGAAGTTTTTTATTCTATTTGGAAGATCATTAAACAGTTTGAGACCATTGAAAAATACGCTATCCTTGGTTCTACTCAGTCTTGTGATCGATACATAGAAATGCTCAGCACTGCTTGGATGTCGCATACGAAATTTAGATCTCGATACAAGTTTTATTTGGGTACCCAATTTGAACAATAAAATCTGAGCATTCAACAACAACTCATCCAGAGACATCTCAGAGACATCACGGAGACATCTCAGAAACATCACATCTATTATAATAGTGCACTAAACTTCCCTCATGAATCAATGGGTGATGATATTATTTGTATTGATATCTGATTTGTGGTTTCATCCCTTTACAATGAGTCCACATGTATAGAGAATTATAGTTTGAAAGAATTCATATATCATGAAAATTTTCAGAACTGAGTAGAATTGAACGATAATTGAGAATTTTGGATTATCATTTTCCCACAACTTTCTATGAAAAATCGGACTACAGCCCATTTTATTATTTTTCCACAACTATGTATAAGAAAATTATTATTCATACTTTATTGAGCATCAGCTATAGCAAAACAAATACAATATAATAAAAGCGAGATCAAATAGGTGAACCAAACTTGATACATACAAGTGCAATAGCACAATAACAAGATTAAACGGAAAGGTTGGTACAGAACCTTAATAAATGTAGTTACATCCATGTTAGTAGTGCCCTCCTTATACCGGTTTCGTCACGAAATTGGACTCATCAGTTAGGCAGCTGGCACCACTCACACCGATGCGACTCTAGGCACTACCCTAATCTGGGTAGATGTGCATCGGTTGTTTTTAGACAACCACTGCCATCTATTGGCTCGCAAGTTTGCGAACCGCGAGCTGTACCTCTCGATCATGGAATAAAGAGACATTGTCTGATAATTTGTGATAATTCTTTGTCTGTGTGAAGAACGATATCAGATAAGCATGTTGTACTGTAAGATTCGGTGCGTGCGTCTGAGGAATCTGGAAGACAGCTTTCAACTGCATCCTGGGTGCCAAGGGTGTGGGGGAAAATGTCTCGTACGAGAGGATAAGCGAGGAAAAGAGGTGAAAATAATGGCGCCCCTAAATTGGCACACTATGATTTCTCCACTGATGGACCATTCCGTCCGACATGCTTCGGGAAAGATCCAATGGAAGTGCTTTCAGCAGCGCAGACCAGACTTAGCAGTAGCTCTGTGAAGAGGAGATGCCTGTAGGTTTTTGTAGTACTGTGTAGTTTATAGTTTCAAGTTGGTATCATTTTCAAAATTATCTTATTTTTGATTGATTTTTTCTAGAACCAATCCACCATTAGGATTATCGCAATGCAGGGCTTCAATTTGAAACACTCAAGGAGCTATCAATCGGTCTATGAAAAGATCATTATATATGCGTGTGATTTTTTTTAATTTTTTTTCTACATCCCTTCACAGAATCCCTATACAGACCTACCTGTCTACTTTGAGTCCGAATCATTTTCCACAACAGGTAATCCTATGACATCATACAAAGCGCTCCGTAATTTCTTTTTCTAAAACAGGCAATCCTATGACGTCATACACAATGAAATAGCATCATTTATTCGATTTGATATGCAATTCCTACTTCAAACGCCATCTAATAACTCTCATAGCAAACGATCAAAGAATTGAATCGTACGCGCCATCTATATCCAAGATTAAATAACGCTGTCTACTTTGAGTGGGAATCATTTTCCACATTAAACAACCCTTTGACGTCATACACAATAAAACAGTCATTTATTCGAATGAATATGCAATTCCTAATTCAAACGCCATCTGATAATTCTAATAGCAAACGATCAAAGAATTGAATCGATAGTGCGCATCAAATATTTAATAGCTTGAAGAACTATGAAGAAACCTGTATCTCCATTAAAAAAATCAGCTCAACCTACTTCGTTTCTAGCACTAATCAAACTAAATTAGCTCTAAATGCCCTGGATGATGAACGCTGTTTGATTGATAATAGTCACGACACCCTCCCATGGGGCCACAATAACTGACACAACACTCTCCGCAGGTGGTGGACCCCTCACACCCTCCTCCTTACATGTCTTCAAATGTTCATCCGTTTTCTCCTTAGTTGGAAAATAATGTTGTGGCCTATTCGGGCATTGGAGTCATGATGGATTCAGGGCTCGACATATTAGCGTATGTTTTAAAAAAAAACCGCTGTGGTCCCCACACCATACTGTTGGGGATGAAAGGGCATACATTCAGATCTAATGTAGCCTCCGAATTCTAGAATGAAGTCTCAACTCAAACTAAATTTAATCATACTCACCATCATATTCAGCGGACTTCTTGGAGGTTTTGAGGGGTATTGATCAATGTTTGTGAAGGAATTCTAGAATATATTGTGTCAACGCACTGAACTAAAAAAAAAAAATCTACACCCACCATTATCGCAGGTTGCCTTCAAAACAACACATCTCATTTATTATATATACTTTTACAAGCAAAAACTTGCTGATACGGTAAAACCGTGATGTATACTACTATACTAGGAGATTTTTTATAAAAATTCGAAATAGCATCCTCAATATGAACACGTGTACAACTTTCACTAATCAATTCATGTTAAGTATTCAAAATCGTTATATAATACTAGCTCTTCACCTGCTGCGTTGCGAGCGCTTGATAAATATAATGAAAAAGGAATATGTAGAAACTAAACTACCCAAAAATATCAGCACCTATTTTATCTACAACTTTTCTCCATTTCCTAGATACAGGGTGGTAAAGTGAAACAATAAAAATCGAATATTTCATGGCGGTCATGAGAAAAACAAAAGACGATCAAGACCTGTCATACGCCATTCTATTCTTCTTAAAAAGGTGTCCCGAAAATTTCACATCGGATTTACTGGCAAAAAACAAAATCCGCCATTTTCGGTTTTTCGCTGATATTTCCAAAACCAATTGACCGATGTAAATCTTAAACCGGATATCGAATGCACTAAGTTTTTTCCAAAGCTCTCTCCATTCAACCTTTGATGTAGGTATAATAGGAGCCAAGTTCCCTGTATGGAGAAACGAATCTGGGACACACTGTATTAATTTTCAATAAACCTCACTGTTAACGGCGGATCCCAATCCCTCACACGAATAGAACCTCAACTAGGATCGTCCTCACCCTTGGCACTGTGGAAGGAACACCTAGTGAAGCCCCTGACAAAAAGCATCTGGAGAACAAGACGACCAATGATTTTGTTAGTTGCGTGAGTCGATATTTCAATTATCATTTCCGCTATATTTTTCTGTGTTTGTTGGAATGTTTGCAATTTTGTCTTTTCCTAGATACAGGGTGGTAAAGTGAAACAATAAAAATCGAATATTTCATGGCGGTCATGAGAAAAACAAAAGACGATCAAGACCTGTCATACGCCATTCTATTCTTCTTAAAAAGGTGTCCCGAAAATTTCACATCGGATTTACTGGCAAAAAACAAAATCCGCCATTTTCGGTTTTTCGCTGATATTTCCAAAACCAATTGACCGATGTAAATCTGAAACCGGATATCGAATGCACTAAGTTTTTTCCAAAGCTCTCTCCATTCAACCTTTGATGTAGGTATAATAGGAGCCAAGTTCCCTGTATGGAGAAACGAATCTGGGACACACTGTATTAATTTTCAATAAACCTCTGTATATTGGTATGTCCATTCTAAACATTTCAAAAACATACATGTTTGATTTTCATTACGAATTTTTGCTACCAAAAGTGGGTATTGATCACTGTGAACTTATGTACACTGAAACGGATAGCTTCATCTACGAAATTCAGTGTTATGATGTTTATGAAGAGATTATCAAGACTGATTTAGATAAATTTGACACCTCCGATTATTCTCTTTTGGTTCTGGGTGGATAACTTTAATCTGTTAATCTCATGAATAATTGTAAGATCATATTATTAGTTCTTGTATTATCGTAGAAGTAATTTTTTGATGTACCCTATGTCCCCCAAGTACATATACCAACAATAATGTATGTACTTTGAATATAATCTGTATTCTTAAGAATATATTATGATTTTTGAAGTGTTTTTGTGTGTTTAATTTATTCGATTGGATATGCAATCTTGTCGAGGTAATTTCATCTCTTCAAAGCAGAACTGCATACATAGAAACCCAATGTTTGAAGGAAATTATGTATCATGAAAGCTATAAAATTATTGATGTTTTGAATAAAATTTACGAAAATGAGAATGTTCTATTATTTCGATTTGCTTCTAATTGCATATTGCAGTGGAACAAGACACCATTGTTCTTCGAGTGTCTTTACACATTCCGATGTGAACAAGCATTCATTGTTATAACGATAAATTGCAAGGTTTACAATATGGTTCGGAATGACAAGGATGTGTGTTTTTATTAGTCGCGTAGAGGTCCAGTTTATTCAAAGCCTTCGTCGTCGTCAGAACAGAATAGAGTCATATAAAGGTAAATACTTTTTTTTCAATAATAATCTTGAAGAATTTTTTTGCATAGCATGGACCTTTCTATTGTTGATGCGGTGTGCTTGGTCCAAAACGACAAGCCTGTGATCAAGCTTCAAAACCTCCCGCTAAACATCCCTCAACAAAAAACCAACCAACTGGGAAAAAAACCAGTGGCGGATTCGGGGAGTGCATACTCCTGGAATTGGAAGAGAGCGTTGTCTTTCTCCCAAAACGAGTGACATCAATTTTGGAGAAGAACCTCAAAGATCTTGCTGAAGGGGAGTATGCTCTTGTCTGTCGAGTGTTGATGGACGTCAGGATTTCTGATCCGCAGACCCTGTTTAAGCTTGTTAGGCACTCAGCAGCCGACAGCAACAGCAATCAATCCTTACTAGCTCAATGTGATCATTTTTTTTTTCATATTAGTTCTATGTCTGCATCTTAATCGTGTTATACTTGCTGAAAAACTGCAAATATAATTTTATTTTTGAAGGATTCTATTTGCTCAAGTTTGCAACGTGGGTGAACAAAATAAGTCAATTGATCCAACAGCATAACGCCGTGATAAGACATAATCGGGTTGGTTAATCTAAAATTCAAGTTTTTTAAATTTTGATAATTTTTCGATGAACATTTCGTTTTTTTTTTATTTTCTCCAAATAAATTGAACAAGACGTATCTTACAGAAAACAGCCAAATAAACTAAGTTTAAAGTTGTAAGTTGGTATCATTTTCAAAATTATCTTATTTTTGTTTGATTTTTTCTAGAACCAATCCACCATGAAGATTATCGCAATGCAGGGCTTCAATTTAGCACAGGAGTTCAAAGTCAAGGAGCTATTAATCTGTATATGAAAAGATCAATATATGTATGTTGTATCAAAAATGTAACCTTCATTTCACCGTTTATCAACCTCGTTTCGCAATCCATCTTTTGTTGTAAAGCTACGTCAGCAAAACATGCACTATGTCCCAATCTGCTGACTAGGCAGATCATTTTCATATAAAAAGAAAATGTAAGTTACAAAAAGGTTTCATATTATTTTAGTCAATAGCATGTCATGACAAATAACTGTTCATTTTTTTATCAATAAAATAAGTTTTTTTTTAAATAAAGTTTTAAAAGTGAAAATATAACAATTGGCGCAGTCGTGGTAGGATTTGTGAACGTTGGCAGAACAAGGAAATCCTCACTGTTAACGGCGGATCCCAATCCCTCACACGAATAGAACCTCAACTTGGATCGTCCTCACCCTTGGCACTGTGGAAAGAACACCTAGTGAAGCCCCTGACAAAAAGCATCTGGAGAACAAGACGACCAATGATTTTGTTAGTTGCGTGAGTCGATATTTCAATTATCATTTCCGCTATATTTTTCTGTGTTTGTTGGAATGTTTGCAATTTTGTCTTTTCCATTCTACAATAATTATCTCAACCATTTCGTCTTTCATTAATTCGATACATATTTTTGATTTATTTTATCGCTCAATATGCCGGAAACACGCGCTCAAGCTCGCGAAGCTGAACCAGAGATCGAACCATATAGATTGTCAGAAATTTTCTCTCTAATTCCTGAATTCGAAGAAGATCAGATTTCTTCAAATTCATTCTTAAATGCTTGCGATTGTGCGTATAAGATGTCCACAGTTGATCAACGTCTTCTATTAGTGATTCACATTAAAAATAAATTGAAAGGAAGAGCATCACAGCTTGTTAATTCCCGAAACCCGTCAACTTATCCAGAATTGAAACAGCTTCTTAATCTGCATTTTGGTGATACTCGCGATATCACTTCTTCAATTCAAGACTTACAAAGATTAAAATAGTTAACTGATGAATCTGCCTTATCCTTTTACAACAGATTACA
This sequence comes from Orchestes rusci, assembly GCA_958502075.1. Classification (NCBI taxonomy): domain Eukaryota; kingdom Metazoa; phylum Arthropoda; class Insecta; order Coleoptera; family Curculionidae; genus Orchestes; species Orchestes rusci. The sequence continues at coordinate 46,764,695 of OY293303.1, read as the reverse complement.
AATTCTTAATGCAAAAATGATTTTTTGTGTTTACAAAGATTCACATCTCACTAATGATCAAAAGGCAGCTCAAAATAGTCTTATCGATACAATGACGCTGAATACTCTTTTAACAGGTTTAGAACCCCGTTTAGGTCAGATAATTATAGCAAGTGACCCTATAAACATGCTTGAAGCACAGTCTCGTATAAAAAGAGAGCTACAACTATCTTATTTTGAAGCTCAAAAATCTTTTCGCCCAACCCCTCCAAGAACCCAACAACAATAACTGATGATTCGTAGATCAACCCCAAACGTTCCTAAATGTTTCAAATGTGGCCGAGTTGGTCATTTTGCCTCTCAATGTCGTTCTCAGGCACAATTCAGTAATGATTCTTGAAATCAGAATTCCTTCCAGCATCCTATGCAGACGCAATCTCAAAAAGGATTCAATTGAAACTTTTGTCGACCAGGGTACCCTTCACCCCAGAATAATTCAGGGCCAAACAACACTTTGCAAAATCTTAATTCATCAAGACCTTTTCATAATACGAACTTCTCTCAATATCAGTCGGGAAGTCATCATATTAATCATGAAGATTCATACTATAACCAATCCGATTATCCGAATAGCACATACCTCCAATCAGACTATTCTTACGATTCCATTCCCGAAAATTTTCCTGACCACAATTCTTCTTTTGATAGTACTATTCCAGTTGTAGAATACGGAAATTTTCTCTCACTGCCCGTCCAACAACAGAGATCAATTTTTTCTCTGAAGCGGCTTCTTACCGTGAATTCCAAGAATTTGTATATTATTCATGATGCTACAGAAACGTTTCGTCTACTCATAGATACAGGCGCAGAAATTTCAATTTTTAAAAATAATACTGTTAAAAATTACAAAAATAAATCACCAGAAAACTTGACAATTCCAGGCATAACCAATCAAAAAATTCTCATAACAGAATCAACTCTAATATCTTTTGCGAAAAATAATCCACATATATAAGGTATATATTTGCGATTTAGATATCGAGTTCGACGGTATTTTAGGTCTAGATTTTCTCGAAAAATATGAATGTGTCATAGATCTAAAATCAAAACAACTCATTACAAATTTCAAAAGTTTCAAATTACACAAAGCGTACGAAAAGCTTGATGCTCCCTCGAACAATAAGAATACGGAAAATAATGTCACAATAGAACCACGAATGGAAAAAGTATTAAAATTAAAATGTAGTTTATCTAATACCGATGCCATATTATGTGCGCAGCAGATAGAAAAGGTACGACTACCTCATGCTTTAGTTCACGTAGATCAGAATGGTGAATTCTATAGAACTTTTGTAAACGTAAATGCAATTTCTAAAACAGTTAATATTTCTAATATTGTTATCGAACCATACATTCAAAACGGCATTTGTATCTTTAACGAAATAGATAAAAGTGATGATACCCCAATTGACAGAGTTCAGATTATAAAAAATCTTTTGCGAACAGAACATGTTAAAGATGAAGAACAAGAACAGATGACCAATCTCTGTATTGATTATGAAGATATTTTCTATATCGAAGGTGACCAACCCAACAAACACCTTTGGTAGGCAAGGTACATATTTTATGATGGCATCGTTGGCATCAAGATAGCAAATCATTGTTGTGCATTCTTTGTAAAATATTAACAACTGCAAATATGCATTGTTTGTCAAATAAAGAAAAGGTACTGGCACATTACCCATAACAAGGCAATTGTCCAATTTTCAAAATGCCTGTAAATCCAAGTTACATTTTCTTTATACAATAGCCAATGCCTTTTGATAGCCTTGCATACAGCAATGTTCCATCACATATTAGCTGGTGATCTACATGTAAAGCGTTTTTGAGTAAATATGAAACGATACGTTATATTTAATCCATGAGTTAATACACAGGTTGGCCGAAGTTTCTTTTTAAAAACTTTATTTTTACTGGTATTAACAATTATTAGAATTATACAAATATTATGGAGGACTGGATTGGTTTTAAAGATACGTGTTGAATGACGGCTTGAATCTAAATCTGCTGTCTCCGGGCGTGATCTGGTATAAATAGGTCGGGAATGCTGGGCTTGCAGAATTAGTGTTTGGTCTGCAGGAACCCATCATATAACTCCTCCCTCCTTAAGATTCAACTTTAAGGGTAGCGTGGAAGTTGAATCTGGATGTCTTCTTCCGTAACTCTGGAGCTCTTCTTTCTTCTTCCTTGTACTATTGGAAGTACCTTTTTGAATATAAAATAGAGACAAATTGTAATTACACAAATATATAATATAAGTGTCCACACACTAGGGGTTGTCTCTAAATCAGGATAATATAATTTTGGTTGGTTTGACACTATTTCACTGGTTAGTTTGTGAAGTCCGTCAAGTTGAAGTTCACGAAGATGTACACTTAAGTCTAAAGTGGGTAGAAGAGTGTCTTTCACTTCAATGTCTGGGAATAGTATTGTTTTACTATTATCTTCCAAGGTCTTCTGATTGTTCAGGATTAGTTTGGATTTGGTGATGACGTGACAGTTTTTTGGAATGCTGCAAATATATGTTCCAACTAGGTTGATGATTTCTTGTTGGTTAGAACATCGGAGTTCAATGCTTTCCTTGGTCGGGATTATTAAAATCCATTGGTTGGTGTTTTCCAGCTGATTGATTATTGTTTGGGTGATGGTTACGTCAATTTGTTTGCATGTTGAAGTGTCGGAGTCAGTGTTGAGTAATTTCACTGAACATGGGGCATTTTCGTCAATATCTTTCAAATTGCTTTTATCGCATAGATGAAGATTTGAATGTATTTGTCGACATGACTCATAAAATGTGTAGTGCAACTGATTTTTCAAGACATATTTATTTTGGGGTATTACTGTCTTAAAATGGTGATTTTCCTTAAGAATCGGTACTGAATACAAATGAAAGCAATCGAAGTATTCTTCGTGAGTTATTGGAATGTGTAATAGATATGTAATTCTATTATTGATGATGTAACTCTCGATTTCAATTAGCTTTTCAAATGATAGAAGGTTTTGTTGGGTTACTTCTAAGGGCATTCGTTCTAGTCCTAGTTTGTTTTGTAGGGTTAATAGTTCTTTGAGAAGTTCTTCATTTTTAATTATACTAGGATGCATAACTTTGAGTTTCGAAAAAGTCAGAGAATTTTCAATATCTTGGAGAATTGAGTCTATTATTTCAAAGATGTTAATTATCTGGTTCATGGTGTCTTTTATATAGATAGCATTTTCTCTAATGGTGGTTCTTTGAACCATGAATGCTATTTGATTTAATTTAGTTTCTAACAGTTTTTCGTTATGACTTATTTGTCGAATTGTCTCATTGAATCGTTCAATGATACCGAGAGAAAGTGAATTATGTTTAAAAATACTTGACTCGATGGTTTTCTGGTTTTGGTAGAGATTGTTAATTAACTTATCGTATTTTTCTCCGTCCTCATAATCTAAGTTTCCTGATATTGATTTAAAAATAGATCCTAAACCATTAATTAGTCCTCTCTTAATTCTATTTGGTTGTGGTAGTATTTCCTTTAACTTATCTTGTACTCTATTTCTAGTTATGGTCAGTAGTTCAAGATAATTACTAGTGTCCTCTAAATAATCCTTATTTTTATTGATTAGTATAGTAAGATTATTAGTTTTTCTATCTAACTTATCCAATTCTAAAATTATTGGATTTAGATCGTAAAAGTGTATTAGTGTATATACATAATCTATGATTCTTGCATTACCCAAGTTTATTGGTATTAGTCCGGGGTTATCTTCTAATTTCTTAATTTCTATGTTTTCTTGATTTCCTTTAGTGAAGGTGATCAAGCTGAAACAATATTTCATAATTACTATTTTATTGTCTCTTTTAACGTAGGAAGATAATTTATTATGCTTAGTGATAAGTGGTTAGATATGGGGTTATTTATATACATATTAGTTAAAATCATAGGTTTTTTGAAGGGGTCTCTTCAAGTTAGCCATGTGGATTTTATTTTGCAATGTAGTTGCAACAGTTTTCATAACTGGGTCTACGGTTTTAATATGGGTAGGAGAAGAATAAGTTTCTCCTAGTTTCTTCCGATTGTGTTGTTTAACATAGATTTCTTGATTGGGTTCAAAGATATTTGGTCCGTCTCTGTTTTCATTTAGTTTGGAAATTATTTTTTCTTTTTGTTTCGTTAGATTTTCATTTATTTTGGAGTACATTAATTTAGTTTTTTCGCGGTGTTCCTGGATGTAGTCTGAATATAAAATTTGTTGGAGATCTAAATTGAAAGGATCATCAGGTTTCATATGTCCACTTATGATTTCGATTGGTTTTAGCTTTGTAACCGAATGAATAGTATAGTTATAAGCTAAAATTGCATATTTCATTTTTTGAGATATTGGGGTTGTTTTATAACCTTGGTTATTTAAAAGTCTTATGTGTTCAGTTAGTGTGGAATGTAATCTTTCAATCATTCCGTTTGATTGAGGGTGGTATGGTGAACAAAAGTGAATCTCAATTTTGTGTAATTGAAGTAGTTCTGTTACTACAGTATTCTTGAACTCGGTACCGTTATCGGTAATTACTTTTTTTGGTATTCCATGATGTGTGAAAAATGTAATTAAATTATCCGCTATTTCTGTCGCTGCAGTTGAGTTCAAATAATAAGCTTGTGCGTACTTTGAGAAGTTCAATTATGGTTAGGAATTTAGTCTTCTCTAATGTATACGTATCTAAATGAATTATTTCAAAGGGTTTCATTGCTGTTGGTGTTACATTTAACTCGATATTTACAGGGTGTCTTCCATATTTGCTCTTTTGGCATATTTCACATTGATTAATAAAGGTCTGGATTGCATTTTTGAGATTTGGCCAATAATACTTAGTTTTAATTCTTTCTTCAGTCTCTTCGATACCTCTATGGTTCGATTTTCCTTCATGATAATTTCGAATTATTATCGGTATTTCTTGTTTATCGAGTACGTCAATGAGTTTGATCGTACATCTTTTAAAATTGATTGATGGGTATTTGAAGTTTTTTCGTATTATTTCACAAAATGGTTCATAAATTGTTGGATCTTCAAAATATATTGAATACAATTTTCCGGGAATAATGAAACTCTTAACGAATTGCATTATGTCGTTTTCAAAATTGTTTTCGGATAACTGCAAGAGAAATCGTCTTTTTCTTTCGAAAAGAATTAACAATTTAGTCTTGGCTGGAGAATGATGAACTTTTGAAACGATTACTTGATTTGCACCATAATTTATTGCTGTTTCAATAATTGGTATCCCTACAATTGGGTGTTCCGATCGATTTGTATGTACGGTTTCATCATCATTTACATTATCTTGTATATCTAATTCAGGGGTTTCGTCTAATTGAGCTATTATTGACATGTTATCTAAATTTCTTGGATTATAATCAGTTACATTACTAGTTGAAGGGTTTCCAGTTGATTCGAATAACTTATTAAAATTATCTACATATGAAATTAAATTGCTTATGTCATCATTAGTATCCTTTGTATGTAGTTCGATTCTACTAAGCGCGTCAGCATTTGTGTTAGCTTTACCTTTTTTATAAGTTATTTCATAATCAAATTCTTGAAGTTTAAGTCGCCATCTTACTAGTTTTGAGTTCGGGTCTTTCAAATTAAATAACCATTGTAGTGGTTTGTGATCAGTTATTATATTGAATTTCTTCCCAAACAGGTATGGTCGAAAATATTTTGTCGCCCATACTAAACATAGACATTCTTTTTCTATGGTAGAATAATTTTGTTCAGATTCATTCAATGTCCTCGAAGCATATGCTACAGGTAAATCTTTTCCAATTGGGCCTTGTGAAAGTACGGCTCCTAATGCAAAATTGCTAGCGTCACAAGTTAAATTAAATGGTTTCTCAAAATTTGGATATTGTAGAATTGGTTGGTTAATTAAAAGGTTTTTGCATTTTTCAAAGCATTCTACAAATTCTTTATTGTGTTCTATTTTAGTCCCTTTCTTTAAACATTTAGTTAGTGGTTTGGTGATCTTTGCGAAGTTATCTATAAATCGTCTATAATAACCTAAGAGTCCTAAAAAGCTTTTGATTTGTTTCGTTGTTGATGGAATAGGGTAGTTTTTTATTGCTTTTATTTTGTTGGGGTTCGGTTTAACACCTTCCGGAGTTACTATATGTCCTAAGTATGCTACTTCATGTCTTAAAAACTCACTTTTATCAAGTTGTATTTTGAAATTTGATTGTCTTAATCGTTTAAAAACAGATCTTAGTCTTTCCAAGTGTTCTTGTAAAGAAGTTGAGAAAATTATTATGTCATCAAGGTAAACAAGACACTTTTCGTTTTGTATACCTCTCAAAATATTGTCCATTATTCTCTGAAATGTCGCAGGGGCATTCTTTAATCCAAACGGCATTCTTGTAAACTCGAAATGTCCGTTTTCAGTGTTAAAAGCTGTTTTTGGTATATCATTTTCGTCTAATTCGATCTGGTGAAAACCGCTTGCAAGGTCTAAAGTAGAAAAATATTGACATTTCCCTAGCTTATCAAGTAATTCATTAATATTTGGTAACGGGTATTTGTCATTGATAGTTTTCTCGTTCAATTTTCGGTAGTCAATTACTACTCGCCATTTTTGTTTACCGCTCGCGTCAAGTTTCTTTGGTACAACCCATATAGGCGATGACCATGGTGAGTTCGAAGGTCTTATTATGTTCTGATTAAGCATTTTATTAATTTGTGATTCTACCTCTTTTTTATGTATGAATGGATATCTATATGTCTTTGTATAGATTGGTAGTTCGTCACTTGTCTTAATGCAATGTTTGATTTGATTGGTGAATGTTAATTGAGTGTTTTCTTGGTAAAATATATCTGAGAATTCTTGACAAAGTTTCCAAATTTCGTTCTTCTCTTCAGGGTTCAAGTGATCAGTTCGTATTTGATTTATGTCGAAATTCTGGGGTTGATGTGGACTATTGGAAATAAAATTTGTATCTATAACTTCCATTTCATTTTGTTCAAATTGATCAACTTCAAATGGTTCTGATATATCTAACGTTATTGCTTCACAAGTATTATTAATAATTGTTGTCAATGCATTTCCATTTTTTGCATGTAATATGGAATTGGGTATTTCACAATTGTTTAATTTTTGATATGGCATTAATATATCACCATTACTTATACTCGTCTTAATTTTAATAACTTGTTCTGTACGTGGGGGTATAGTTATGTTGTTTAATTGGGGTTTAGTTTGCTCGAATTTCAATTTTATTTTTGAAAATGGTGTAATTAAATATCCTTTATCATAATTGATGGTGGCTTGTAACTTTTTCAAATTATCGAGTCCTATTAAACCGTCAAAAAGATGATGAAATTTAAAAAGATAAAATTTCAAAGTTTGAGAGTTTGGCAAATTAAAAATATTTGAAGCGGGAATTTCTGCTGAATGTTTATGTGCAGATTGTTGAAAAACTGTTGACACAACAAATGGGTCATATCTAATGTGTTGTGGATAAAGTTTGTTTACTAAATTCGGGTCTAGAAATGATTTTGTAGATCCACTATCTATTAATAGTTTAATTTTATTTTCTGGGAATTCTATGTAGGATAACTCACTCGTGTTAGTATTATTCAATGAAAATACGGGTGGTGTTAAGTTTCCTGCTTTGTTGACGAATCCGCGTGAAAATTTACATGATCATTATTATTTTCTTCATGACGTGATGAATTATTTGTGTCATATTCATAGTCCTCGCGTAGACTATAATCGACGTTATTTTGTAAAGGTTGATGTTGATTTTCAACAGCTTCGTATGCTGAGTCAAAGTTTGATCTTGTTTCTGTATTAAATAATTCTTCAGAAGTAAAATTTCTTGGTTGTGAGGGTTGATTTTTAAAGAAGTTTCTCCCTTGATTATTATTATTTTGTCTAAAATTGTTAGTTCCATACGATGTGGAAACTCCGCTCATTGGCGTTGGTTGTGAGACATTTTTGTTTGGGTTTGGTTTAAATACATTTGTATTATTATTATTGCTCGGTCTGAAACGATTATTTTGGTTGTAATTATTATGGAAATTCGGGTTTGGTTGTCTCCAATTGTTATTTCTTCCGAATGGAGCATGTGAATTTCTAAGATTATAATTAGGTCGGTAATTCGATCTATGCTCAAAATTATTATCGTTTCTTCCAAAATTCTGATTATTTAAAGAGTTATTTCGATTGGATTGATTGGGTTGAGAAAAAGGTTTGTTATTGTTATTTAGATTTTGGAAATAATGCATCTTAGATTCATTCATTACGAATTGCAATGCTTCTGGTAAATCTGTAGGTCTCATACACCTAATTGTTGTCCCTAACGGTTCTTTTAATCCTGATAAGAATGTTTTGAGGGCTAGCTCGTTATAAAGGTTTCTCTTAATTACTTTTCCTTCCTCGGTTTCTTCGTGCATACTTATGTATGAACATATCAAATTTAAAATATGAAGAATCCTATCATAAAATTGACTGGGCGTTTCATTATTGGTTTGTCTTGACATTACAAGATCCCTATTTAAACATGCTTCGTCTCTTTGGTCGGCGAAATGTCTACTTAAAATGTATTTCAAAGCGTCCCAAGTGGTAATACTTTGCGTACCAAGAACTAACTTTGCGTTTCCTGACAGTTTCCCTATTATACAATTTATCAAGTAAATATTCTGAAAATGATTCGGTTCATTTAGTTTGTAAAATGTATCAATTAAACTTTGACAAACTGCTAGATACCTATTTAAATCATTTGGATTGCCATCAAATGTGGGCACACAGTTTAAAAATTCTGGTCTTAGATCCATTATTATTATATTTCTTTCGAAATTGCTATTTATATTATTTATGTCCTCAATTTTAAAATTCTAAAGTAAGAATTTGAGAAAATAGATTCAGTCCGTGGAAAACCAATTTAAAACAGTAATTCAAACAAATTAAAGTGATTCAATTGCACTTACATTAAAATCATCAATGTCTTCATTTCCATTCTTGATTATTGACTGGTAGGCGATGCTTGTCCTTCCAAATCAGCAATATCCGATGAATCCAGCGATGTATGTCTGAGTTCAGGCAAATATTCAAGTTGCACTTGTAACTAGTAAGTCCGTTTTCCCGATTCGTTCACTCGAACTAATTATCGATATTCGTTCGATAATTTCGAAAATCCTACCGACTGCGCCAGTTAATACACAGGTTGGCCGAAGTTTCTTTTTAAAAACTTTATTTTTACTGGTATTAACAATTATTAGAATTATACAAATATTATGGAGGACTGGATTGGTTTTAAAGATACGTGTTGAATGACGGCTTGAATCTAAATCTGCTGTCTCCGGGCGTGATCTGGTATAAATAGGTCGGGAATGCTGGGCTTGCAGAATTAGTGTTTGGTCTGCAGGAACCCATCATATAACTCATGAAATGTACTTTTAGACTGAAACGCTGCCAATATTTTTAGTTAACAATTGACATTTGATAAATGCACAGACGCAGATCCCGGTATTCGTTCGTTTTAAAGTTAGATGACATGTTATTATTCGTGCAGTGAGTGTTGGATCAAAAATAAGTACATATTGAATTGAAACAAATTCAATAAATTCATTCACAGTACAGGTGGTTATTCGTGCATTTGATTACGTTCTAAGACTTGTTGGGGGAGGAACACAAGAAGCTACATACCTTTACATGCTACAAAAGAAGGGTTATGTCCAAAACTCATCAGACACGACCTGGCTCAGTAATCAAGATTCAAAGGTGCAATCAAAACTGGACACTAGGCAAGACGGAATAAAAAGCCTTTCTTTCTTGCTTTCAGTGGTATGATTCGACTTATTTGTGGTAAGAATTTTACGTTTGATATTTAACAATTTTTAAAGATGCATCAACTGATAGTGTATCATCTTCTGATACTTGATCAAAGTACTGATGTACTTATATCAACAATGGTATGAAGCATAGGTAAGCGTGTATAAGCTCAATATAGGTACATTGCTAAAATTTGCCATTCAAGCCCTTGAAAATGAATTCTCCATTTTTTTATTGCAGACTCACTCAACAATTTCACGTTATCTTTGAAAGCCTCGCATTAGGTGGACACACAAACAGAAAAACACAATGAATGGCATTTAGTTTTAGTTATTGTTATCATAACCACATTTTTTCTATATAAGAACTGAAATATGGCAATAAATATAATGCACTGAATTGGTGGTGTTTTTTTTATCACTCCTTGACATTTGATGGTAAAGTAGTGATTTGCCATCAATTATCCATCATGGCAAAATGCCTTGCGGCCGAGTGACGGCCGGCGTGCCAAATTGATACTCCTCAGGTGATAACTGCCTGTACATTGCCAATAAGAATTGCAGGCAATGCCGTTACTATAAAGTTACATTGCCGTCATGGCATGTTTGCTGGGAACTGACTTTTACAAATAAAATCAACCACACAATTGAGACCAACAATGCAAGACCCGTTTTTCCAAAATCTTACAGATACCCTCACGTACACAAAAACGAAGTGAAACCTCAAATCGGAAAAATGCTCGAACAAGGCATCATAAGACCGTCCATTTCTCCATGATCGTCTCCAGTGTGGGTGGTACCAAAAAAATCGGATGCTTCTGGCAGACAAAAATGGCGTGTCGTCATCGACTAGAGAAAGTTCAACGAGCTTACTGTAGACAACAAATATCCACTCCGTTATATTCCACATCTTTTAGATCAGCTTGGCAAATGCCAATATTTCACGACGCTTGATTTCGCGTCAGGCTTTCATCAAATAGAGATCAATCCGATAGATATTCCTAAAACTGCTTTTTCAGTGGACAATGGCCACTATGAATTCGTTCGAATGCCATTCGGACTTAAAAATGCACCATCAACGTTTAAACGCGTTATGGATAACATTCTTTTGGGCATATAAAACGAAAGATATCTAGTCTATATGGACGACATTATCGTATACTCTCCCACCATTCATGAACATATTCAACGATTGAAAGACGTATTCAAACGTCTTCGCGACGGACAAGTGCGAATTTTTCAGAAAAGAAGTCGCATATCCTGGACACCTCGTGACTAAAATTGGCCTTAAACCGAATCCCGCAAAAATCGAATGCATTAGTGAATTTCCGAACCAAAATCTTCAAAGAACATCAAGTCATTTTTAGGACTCACCGGATACTATAGAAGATTCATTCCAAACTTCGCCAAAATTTCGAAACCACTAACCAAACTTCTAAGAGAAGACATTCCTTTTTTCTTTGATTCGGAATGCAAATTCGCCTTTGATGAACTTCGAAAATGTCTAACTTCTGATCCAATTCTTATTTATCCAGATTTCGATGAACCCTTTGTTCTAACGACAGACGCCAGTGCATTTGCTATTGGTGCTGTTTTATCCCAGGGACCTATTGGAAAAGATCTTCCAATAGCTTTTGCATCCAGGACTCTCTGTAGTGCAGAGACAAAATATTCCACAATCGAAAGCGAATCACTGGCGATTGTATGGGCCGTTAAACATTTCCGCCCTTATCTTTTTGGCCGAAAATTCACCCTAGTGACTGACCACCGTTGACATGGCAATTAAAGATCCAGGCAGTAGATTTGCCAGATGAAGACTAAAACTTGAAGAATACAATTACAAAATCGAATACAAACCCGGAAAAGTAAATAAAAATGCGGACGCTCTTTCTAGAACAAAGATCAACCATTTTCAAGAATGTGCAAAATTTAACACAAAAGTTTCGATATTTGCTTCAAACAATGACGAACCCGACAAAAACGATGAGTACATTGAAGACCACGAAATCACTACCGAATACAATAAATTTGTTGAACTTTATAAAACCAAATCTTTGATCGATTATTCCAAAATTGAGATTTCTAATACACAATTTTTAGACAGATCTCATAAACTCATAATCACATTCTTTAGACAAAATAGTTTAGATGAACTCCATCACAAAATAATCGACGATATTTTTGAAAAACATCTCGATTTTGAAAGACATGAAAACAATATTGCATCAAGTAAAGCAGTAAAAGACAAAAAATATTTCATAGCTGCACTTCCATTCGATCCATTGATAGTATCCCCACACTTACTCAGTTTATTGTACAAATGTGAAAACCAATTTGACTCAGCAAATAACTTTTATGTAGAAAACAACCTTGACTTCCCCATTCTTGAAATGCTCTCGTATATTCTAGCTGACAAAGACGTTAAATTTCATATTTGTCAGGACGTAGTAACAACGCCAGGTCAGGATCAAATACCTCTTATTTTAGGACATTATCATTTAGGAAAAACAAATCTACATCGTGGAATCAATGAAACAATCAGACGAAGAAAAGAAAAATATAACTGGCAAAACTTAAGTAAAGATGTAGAAAATTTCATTAAGAAATGTGAAGTTTGTCAAAAAGTTAAAGTTTGTCGAAAAAATTCAAGTCAACCTTTAGTTATCACGGAAACCCCAAAAACTCCTTCTGAGAGAGTCAACATAGACATATTTGAGTATCCAGTCCAAGATTATGCTCTTACTGTCAGAGACGAATTGACAAAATTTACCCAAGCTTATCCGTTACAAGACAAAAGAGCAAATTCTATTGTAAGTACCTTGCTTCTCTTTTTCCAACATTACGGAACCCCTATCAGAATCCATTGTGATTATGGTAGAGAATTTGATAATACTCTCGTTAAAGACCTTTGCGGCTTATTCAACATAAAATTATCATATTCTAGTGTGGCTCACCCTCAGTCAAATGGATCTATAGAAAGGTTCCATACGACATTAGCTGAATTGATCCGATCTAACTTAGCCGAAAATCCCAACGAACATCAATTTAACGTATTGCCATATGCAACTATGTGCTATAATAATACAAAAAATAAAACACACGGATTCACCACTTTTGAGTTAATATTTGGACATACTTCGTTAAGACCTCCTGAAACTTTGTATAACGAAGAGAAATTAATTTTCAAATACATTCGAGATTTGAATAATAAAATGGAATATTATTATAAAATTGCTCGTGAAAAAACGGAAGGTCAAAAAGAAAAAGCGAAAGAAAGATTCGACCAAAAAGTACCACCAAAATTACCTGAATATCATGTAGGAGATGAAGTATACGTAGAGGAATCTCAAATCATAGCAAAAGGTGATAATAAATTTAACGGACCATTCAAAAACCTTGAAGTTTTTAAAAATCCTGCTCTCTTGAAAAACCTTAAAACTGATCAGAACACAAAAATAAATTGCGACCGCCTCAAGCCGTATTTTGAATACAATTTTCTCATTCTTTTCAGACTATTAGGGCTCTGTCCACCAGCACTATGTCAGTATTGACTGACACCGATAAATAATTTTCTTGAAATATTCTATCACGAAGCAGGCACGATAAAGATTTCAAATGAAAAATGGAAACATCTAGTATATAAAGATCTCAATCACATAAGACAAACGATTTTGAACAACGATAAGATTGTAAATGAATTATTGGATAGTTTTGGCAATAACAGCAATAATGACTCAAAAATGATCGCATTTAGAGGCCATATTCATACTCACATTGGCCTACTCAGACAAAATTCCCAATCAGTCAATCTAAAAAAAAAATGAAATAATGACGAACACTGATAACTACGCATTTAGATCCAAACGAGGAATACTCGATGTACTGGGTACGATTTGGAAAACCATAAAAGGAAATGTAGATGCGTCAGATGACGAATATTTTAACGATTGTATCAATAGGGCTCTTCAAAATGAAAAACACCTCGAAACATCAGTAATTCGAAATTTCAATGCCACAATCCAAGAACTGCAGATTGATGAGCGAACATCCGATGAAGATGTCTCAAAAATTCATGCAGCTTTGACAAAATTGTCAGACACTGTTGCCTTTCATGAAGCAAAAATTAAATGTCAGGATATTTGTGAAACAATAATAGAAAGTTACTTATTCTTAGAAAACACTTTAAATGATATCACAAACGCAATCGTTTTCGCACGTTTGAAAATCTTACACAACTCAATAATAACACCAAGAGATTTGATTCATTTCCTTCAACAAGCTTCTCAATTTTCAGTCAGAAGTAATCTACCACTTCCAGTTTATAGTTCATCTGTATCTCAATACATTAACATCATTGAACTCGAAGCTTATCAGACAGATTCAAGAATAATTTTCGTTCTAAAAGTCCCTCTGGTTCAACCAGAAACTTTCACTCTTTTCCATATTTACCCAATACCAATTTTTGATAGTAAAACCGGATGTCATCATATAATTCCAACAACTCAGAGATTTCTAGCTCAAGATGATGATTCGATATCTTTTGTACCCTTCTCCAATCTGGAGGGCTGCAAGCAACTGACACACAACCAGAAGATATGCTCAGAGGCACTCCCGTACCCGATAGACAGCGATACCATATGCGAAGCGCAACTTCTAAGAAATCCAATGCAGTTACCAAAAACATGTCAAGTGACCATCCTCGTAGCTGCTGGATATAGCGTCAAACAGATCAACATCAACTACTGGCTCATAACAGTCTCAGAACAACTTCCCGTCACCATAAAATGTGAAGGTCAGGAAGCCAAAACCAAATTGATCCATACTAACATTCTACTCAAACTACAACCTTACTGCAACGCATTTGTTGGAAGCACGAGAATCAAAGCCAAAAGGATCATCGACAAATACGTCAATGTTACCTATCAAAGTCACCCAATCTCCATCAAAAACGATAGTTGCGAATACCTTCCCGAAAAGTCACACATTCCCGATTTGAAACCGCTGAAGCTAAATAGGATCGACATAGAAGAACTCGGCATAGCCCAACATAAATTGGACCAGTATTCTGAAGATTTGGACAAACTCTTGAATGAGTCATTCATGACAAAAAAATTCTCATTGGTTCACAATCTTCACCATCGGCTGCATAGCAGTCCTCTTTGCCCAATACGTCTTCCTGAAATGCCGTAGAAGAAGAAGATTACCAAGTCTCATGGCTACCGCAGCGTATCAAGATATGACGATCGGCACACATTCCCGATTTGAAACCGCTGAAGCTAAATAGGATCGACATAAAAGAACTCGGCATAGCCCAACATAAATTGCACCAGTATTCTCAAGTGCAATTCCTACTTCAAACGCCATCCAATTCTAATAGCAAACGATCAAAGAATCGAAACGTACGCGCCATATTAAATAACTCAAAAAAATATGAAGAAATCTGCATCTCCATTAAAAAATCGCAGCTCACCTACAACGCCATCTGATCATTCTTATAGCAAACGATCAAAGATTCGAAGCGTACGCGCCAACTCAAGAACTAAGAAACCTGTGCAGGTGGCCTAAAACCTGAATTCACCCCACAAAACACCAAAACTGTCTTGCCCCACAATTTGATCCCAAAACGGTATCAAAACTGTATCCCAAATCTACATATTATCCCAAGGCTCGGTGGCGTAGTGGTTTAGAGAGTCACGTACAAATCCAAAGGACATGGGTTCAATTTACATTATCGGAAAATCTTTTTTTAGAGAGGCTTCGGTGAGAACAAAACCACCCCCCACCCAAAACCTCGATCCTGAGAATTAAAGCTATAAAAATCACAACCTCGCAACTTTCAAAATGATATCTGTCAAGCTGTCATGTCAAGACCGAAGCGTTGAGAGACCAATCTCCGACCACACCCACTTGCCGGTAAAAGTGAGGTTATGCACAGAATTTGTCCCAGAACCGGTCTTGTTTATCTACTCATCTATTACTGAAAAAGTCTTGGAACTCATAGTTAGGGAACAATCAGAATAGTACTGTGATAGAAATCAGATCTTGGTATCGTATCAGTCTGGTTTCCGAGAGCGCCTTTCATGCGATGTGATTGTTAATGTGTCGCAGATAAGATGAATACACCCCTGTATTTTCCTTATTTGAAATAGTCAAGGTTCGAAATTTTGTACAGTTATACAGACTGTTGAGCTCGACTATTTATGATCAATAACTTGAATGAAAACAAATAAATTCGAACGTGAACAGAAGTATTGAAAAAAAAATGGAATTTGCTCATGAAACTTGGTATTGTATGTAAGAATACAATCAAGAACCACTTTTTTCAAAAACTTTTTTTGACATCTTTGACGCGAAGCACAATATCGAGAATTGGCCCCCTTTGCGAAGACTTAGTAGGCGGGGTTTAGACATAAAATTTTATTAATCTATCATAAATAGTGGAGCTCATCAGTCTGTATGACTGTACAAAATTTCGAACCCCGACTTCTTCAAATAAGGAAAATAAAGGGGCGAATTCATCTTATCTGCGACACACTGTATATGTAGCGATTTCCTCAAACATGTGGACGGAGATAAATATCTGCTGGCTGTAATCTTAGATCTGAGGAGAGCCTTTGAAACTTTTGACAGTTCAATATTGTCAGAATATAGGTTTATAAAAAATAATTTATTATAAATGGACTAAAGATTTGAAGATACGACAAAAAGTCATTCCTGTTAAAAGTTTTTGCTTGGTCTAAAAATAACATCTATCCAAGGACATACTGTGAATAAATCAAAATGATAAAACTTCACTTCCAAAAGTTTTTGCTTGGTCTAAAAAGGGTTGTAATAAACTTAACAGTATTTAATTAATTATGTACAGTATAATATCACAAGCAGTCAGAATAATATTGTAAAAGACTCAGTATTTCTGTTGAAAATGATAAGTGAAAATGGAATTTTTGAGCAGTAATAGTACTATTTGGCCTCTATTTTTATGTTCACTATTGTGATTCTAATGGTCAGTAAAAATTTATGAAATGTCAGTATGGTAATAATTCCACAAATGTACAGTAAGAAAAAATAAATGGCCAGTATGCAATAGTCAGTAATAATTTCAACCAACTCAAACTAACCCAAACTTGATACACATAATACCAATACAGAACACGTCAATTATGATTTATAATGATAATTGTAATGTTAACCTAGTGCTAACCAACAAGCCGCTGCATATTTTTTATCAATTTCGATCACCAACACAAACTAACCCAAACTTGATCCACATAAAACCAATACACAACACGTCAATTATAATATACAATAATAATTGTAATATTAACCTAGTGCTAACCAACTAGCCGCTGCATATTTTTCATCAATTTCTATCACCAACACAAACTAACCCTAACCAACCCAAACTTAATCCGCCTCTCAAAAGAACCTATCTGACCACATCATCATGACATAAAGGCAGAGTGTTTTCTCTTTACTAAGTTGTGTTTTGTTCCATTGTAAAAATTTTTGTATTTATACGAAATAAAATATATGACCAACCATTCATTATTTTACTGTCGCTTTATTAATTTTATGGACTGTCCATCATTTTCACCAGGCATTCACTAAATTATCTGATCGCTTTTTTATGATACTGACTCTTGATTATTTATACTACCATTTATTATTTTTACTGACCACTTCTTTATGTTACTGACCCTTCATTATTTTTACTGACCATTTCTTTATATTACTAACCGTTAATTATTTTAACCGACCATTTAATATTATACTGACCATTTATTATTTTAACTGACCACTTCTTTATGTTACTGACCCTTCATTATTTTTACTGACCATTTATTATCATACTGACCACGGAAAATGAAATAATGGCAAAGAGTTCTATCCATAAAATTGAAATACTGATCATTTAATTTGTTGCCGTCTAAAAATAACATCTATCCGAGAACATACTGTGAATAAATCAAAATGATCAAACTTCACTTCCAAATTATTTCACCAGAATGCCCATACCTTCATCATGTCATGAAGGCGTCTATATCCGAAACATGTGAACAAGTTTCTACTTGTGTTTTTCACTATTGTGACAATCATCAATAAATCATTTTGAATTCAATTCTTAACTTTAACTCATGTTCAAAGCAATCAATAGTCAATACATTCTTACTTTACTAGATGTGAGAAGCATCATAGTTGACCTCTCTAGAACTTGTCGGGCGGCATCCATCTGAGCTCTTCGCCTTTCATCTTTTGAATCGTTTTTCTTATCCCTGGCCAAGTGTGCTAATTCGACCATTTCTACCCCGAACTGGCTGAATGCCTTGACGAATTCAGTAAAATTGTTTACTGATTCCAGTCTTTCCAAGCTGTCAAAAACCTGTAAAAGAAATTATGTTGACAGACGAATAAACTGATTGACGTGTTGTCCAGAACCCTATGGTGAATTTTAAAACCTTGAACATGAACTATTTATTCCATTTAAATGATCAACGCCATTTGGTTGTGAAAATACGATCCTTATCGATATGCTCTGTAGTTTTGTGGCGCATACATGATTTACCAGATTTTTTTTGGTATTTCGCCACACCCTATCAAAAAAAAACAATCAAACTAGTGTTTATATACAATCAATTTGTAATCAATAATTTTTTGAATTTGAATTAATTGCTCCTTTTATAGGTTCCACTGACGACGGAAGCAGATTTACTTCCGAAACGTTTGATATTGATAGGTTTTATTGTTTACTAATAGACTTTTCTTCAGGTAATATAGAAAATCCGGTATATAAACACAAGTTTGATTGTTTTTTTATAGGGTGTAGCGAAATTCCCAAAAAAATCTTGTAAAAGTTACTTATAGTTTAATAGAGCCAGTGATACTTTTCAGTTATGATTTAGTCAAGGCTTACTATTCCAGAGAAAGCTGTACGGAGCCTGATTGAGTGCCATCCGGGAGGGTTCGCCCTGATCGCGGTTCCTAAGGGATGGCGGAACGCCCCAAACATGTAAGAAAAATTGCATCTTTTCATTATTTAGTTGAGGCTCAACTTTTTACCAGTTGTTCTTTGGGCCGGTTCCTTGAGGGAGGCGGATCACCCTCAATATGTCGTGGGAACGATGCACTTTTTATGATTTAGTTGAGGCTGAATTCTATACCAGTTGCTCTTTGGTAGCCCACAATCATCCAGAAAAATTGGAGTATCGATTGGCCGGTTCCTCAAGGGTGGTGGATCACCCCCAAGATGTCGCAGGAACAATGAAATGTTCATAATATGATTCAGTTAAGACTGAGTTTTTCACCAGTTGTACTTTGGTTACCTACAATCATCCAGAAAAATGGACGGAACAATTGACCAGTTCCTTAAGGGTGATGGATAATCTCCAACATGTCGTTGGAGTGATCCGTGGATTGTTCCGGATATAATACTTGGATTCAATATCCGGATCTGGTATCCGGATCCGATCTCATGACACCAGAAATCTTCATTCTTACAAATTTCCCAAGTACAAAACTGTAGCATATCATAAATCTTTTTCTGTTACTGCAATACAAATGAGGAATAATCTACCTAGAAACATCAAGGAACTGGGTAAAAATTAATTTTCTGTTCGCATAAAAAAGTATCTTCTCGATATGCAGATATTTTTTGTCTAAATGATGCTTATTCATTTAACAAGTTTTGCTTTTTTGATGGTCCTGCGCTACTCTGTTAATCACTTTTTAACTATCATGTGTTAATATTGGTATTGCCCTTTCCCCCTGAACTCTTCCGCCATGCCGACGTCGCGTTGTGTTGAATTTTTTGTTCTTTCTTTCTTCCTTTTACCATTTGGTTATTTGATAGGTTTGATTATTTATGTCCTTTCTCACTCCGTTGTTTTTGAAGTTTTTCAAGCGATTCCATCATATTATTAGGTTTTTCAAGTTTTTCACGTGTTGTACCACACAGTCGCAAATACGTGACTGTGTTATCGGTTGTAAAATTTCGGTGCAAATCGTATTACCAACTATATCTGAGCTATTTAGTTCTTAAAATATGTGATGATACGATTATATTAGGTGTATGGACTTGTTCGATGTTATAATGCTGTATCATGTTGTACAAATTCACTGTTAATTGGATGGTAATAAAACTGATTTGATTTGATTTGATCTGATATCCAGATCTTCCGTACCGGAGATCCGGAGCCGAGATTCGGATCTGAGATTCGAGATCCGTATTCGAGATTTGGAGCCGATAGATAACCTTGTGCTATCTTATAATAAATAATTTTGTCTTGCAAATTATGCAATTTTTTTTATGTGCCCATAATTTATATGTAATCATAATTGAGTTATGAGAACCGAATCTGAGATGCAAATCTAGGATCGTGGATCCGGATCTGGGATCCGAATCTGATATCCGGATCTGAGATCCAAATTCCGGAGTCTGTCTGATGTGGTGGAAAACTACATATTCCGCTTCCTGTGTCTTCTTTAACGCTACTGAGGATTTCGTAGAGCTTGCAGGGGTTATCCGTTGGTGAGATTTAAATGATTCTTTGATTTTGCGCGTTATCATTTCGAGATGCCAGCCTGCTCGTGACCTCTAGTATGACGTAAAAGTGCGTTATCTCGCTCAGCCCTGGATACCAGGTTAGGGACATTGATTTGATGAATCGCTTCATCCTCGTATGATCCTGCTTCACAAAAACGACCTCAACAACCGAGTTTTTGGTGGCAAGAGGGTTCCGGACCTTAATGTCCATATTAGTGGAAACCTCAGGCGTCCAGTCCTTTGAGGCAATGCTCTCGAATTCCTTGAAGCTGCTGATTTGGAATAATTTCGTTGGATTTCAGTAGCTTCAGTCTGGACCAAGGCATCTCACATTTGTTTGTTGCGCTCTGCGCATTTTTGACAGGATGTTTCTGGATTTGCTTTCTTTGGAGAACTTGTCTGTGTCTAATAGCATTTTCTCGATCTTATTGTATCTACTTTGCTCTAATCATGTTTGGATGTAAGTCTTGTCCACCACATCGATGGCCGATTGCACCAAAGAATTTTAGGAATACTCAACGCTAAGGAATAAACTCCAACTTTAACACTTGCGTCACTTTTCCATAAATTACTTTTCAGTGGGTTTCTAGGAAGACCTAGGGTGAAGGATTTTTTTCCGTTTCACTCCACGTCAGATCGATTGTCAGCGATGATCCTCGCTTCTTGGCCTTGTGTTGTCTTTTGACGCTGGTGCATAGATTTGATATGTGTGTGTGTTTGAAATCTGAGAGGCAGCCTCTCGCTGGGACTGGGTGGGATTCCGGTCTTTCAGTCCTTCCCACCTGTGATACGTTATGTTTCGTCTCCCGACTCTGTACACGACACTTTTTTTTTATTTAATTTTTTGGGTGATTCATACTGAAGGTATTGAATAATTAGTTATGTAATATTAGGTGATATGCTGAGAGGATGTGAACTTTTAATCTTATGGAAGAAAAATGAGTAATTTTGGTATACAAAACTATAGTGGGATGAATAAATCATATCTTGGTTCATTTGGTAATCGCACTGTATATATGTCTACTATTGAAACAAATGTAAAAAAATTGAAAAAAATACAAGTTAAATGTGAAATTCTTGGGAGTGACTTTTTAACAATAATATTTATTGGGACAAGCGTTAAGTACATGTAATACAGTTAAAAACAGAATATAGTGTGTGTTGATTATGGAGAGGAACTCATATTTATAAACTAGGAAATGCTTATTCTACACTTTACAATCATAAAGACGTAGTATATAGAACAATAAACAATGGGTGTTGATGCAGCGGTAATGGTCACATAACTCCTCCCACCGAAGATGAAAACAACGGGTTCACCAGGTTGTTTTCAGGAAATCTTCTGGATCTGGGCTTCATCTCTACGTTGGGTGGTTCTTGACTCGTATGACCTCGAGACAGTGGTAGGCATGGACACAAGGGTTGTTTCTTCAGGCATCTCCAAAGAATGTATGCTAATAGCAGTACAAAACATAGGATGATTGTAGAACTGAAGGTTGATGTGAGTGTCCATCGCATGGGGTTGATTTCTGGTATTGGTTCAAGATTGTTGGCTTGATCTTGAAGTGACTTGATCTTGTCGAAATCAATGGATTCCACGACGATTGACTTTTGCGATGTGGATTGGTCTTCTTCTTCGAATTGGATTTGGGGTAGTTTGAATGGACTACCTTGAAGAAGGTCTTCATTATTGATGAAGTGGAGGTCGTCAATTTGAATTTCACACTTATATGGAATTTTTATTAAACTTGGATGCTGGATGAAGTTGATTTCTCTTCTTCCACAAGTTTGGTGCATCTTGAGAGACTTGTTGGTAGGTATGGCCAATACGTATTGATTGTCGATGTCTTGAATTATTGGAGTTGTGATTTGTACTCGGAGAGTTTGACATCTTGACTTTTCGGCTTGCTGAATGAGTCTGACTGCACAATCTTCTTTGAATGGTCTCAGATGATCATGGCAGATATAAGTGTCTTCTACCATTGGGCATGGTTCTGCTTCATATTGCGAAAGGTGTGTACCCAGTTTGAGGTAGGAAAGGGTATTCTATTGATAGAAAAGGTTCCTATTGATTGATTGATTGGAATTGGATAGAGACGAAAGATTTCGAATTTTTCGTTTTGTACTATTGGAAAGTGAATCGCAAAAACTAGTTTTGATTTTGAAAATTTCACTTGAAGTGCTGTGACTTGATAGTAATAATTTTAGTCTTTGAAATGAATTATGTTGTCCTCGCCATGTAGGCTTTTTAATTTTGAAATTATGTTTCCTAATTCTGACGCAGATATTACAGTGGTATGTAATGTGTTCAATTTAGCGAACAGGACTGCGTCTTCAAGATTGTCTAGGAAAGTGATGAGACCCTGACAGTTCAAAATAAGTTGGTGAATCGTATTGGTTACTTTGAAGAAATTTGAGATGTTCGAAGTTTTTGCTCTCAAATCTTTTTCTAAATTTTCAACATAACTTTTTATGGAAAGTTGATTTTTGCTTAGCGTTGTGATTGACTAATTGTAGTTGTCGATTAGCTGCTTTGTTAAAGATGTTCGTAGAGCAATTTCTTTTTTATATTAATTTGCCGTATTCCGTAACTCATTTATTGCTTGTTCATATTTTTCACCGTCTTCTAAGTCCAAGGTTCCGAAGAGCCATTTTGAAGTTTTTCCAACAAAATTTATAAGTCCGCGTTTAGTTCTTATTTGATGAGGTCTTATATTGTTTAACTTGATGCTTGCCTCTGCGATTAAATATTTAGCATGATTAAATAGATTATCTTTACTTATAAAAGAATTATTTTCTAACTGATTATTCATATTATTTTGCGATCTTTCTAGAATACTATAAAAGCGTTTTATATTTTCTAGTTCGACTACAAGCGGGGTTATTTCTATATAATGCAGAAATGTATGCTGCGTTGGAATTACTTTCGCATTTCCTAAGTGGAAGGGAAGTAAAGGTGTCTTAATCTGGGATATTTGTATGTCTTTAGTTGTCACTGTCGTAACTACAAGAAGGAAGATCACGTACTGTAGAGTCATTTTCCTGAAAGGAAGGAAAACCTTTAGGTCTTTGAATCTGTGATTTATGAATCACTTTTTGTTTAGTTGTTATAATTTTATCTTCTAAATCTTGCGAAACATACTGTTCTGTTTTTCGAGGTTTGTCTTTTGATCTTAAGGCCGTTTTATCGATTACGTAGACTTTCTGGTTGCTCTTGAAAGTTGGAGGTTCTTCTCTATGATGATTTTGTTTCTCTATGACACGAGTTTTGGAGTTGAGAGAAGAATTGAAAATATGTTCATAAATTGTTTTCAATCTGTCACGTCTATCGCTGACGTAGTTACCAAGGATGATCTCATCAGAAAGATCGAAAGGGTCAAGAGATTTAGTGTGACCATTTATTATATCAAAGGGTCTTTGTTTTGTCACACTATGAATGGTTGAATTGTATCCAATGATTGCGTATTGCATGAGTTGTTTGGGGTTATCATGAGGATTTCTGATTTTGAGAATGCGATACATTTCAATCAGGGTGGAATGAAGTCTTTCCACAGGACTGTTACTATTGGAGTTTCCGGGAGTTGTGAAATGGACTTTGATTTTATGAAGTTTAAAATAATCAGGGAGATTTGAAGTTTTAAACTCTGTTCCATTATCACATGTGATTTGTTGAGGTAGGCCATGGTGGCTTACAAAGGTTGAAAAGTTGTCTAAGACGATTGTGGACGTACAAGTTGGTTCTGAGGGGTATTATTGTGCATATCTTGAAAATACATCGATTATTGTTAAAAATTTGACGTTGGAGATTTGGAAAGTATCCATATGAATAGATTCAAAAGGGTTACTTGGAGTTGGTGTTAAAGAAAATTGGATTTGTGGGGGATGTCTTTCATATTTAGCCTTTTGACAAGTTGTGCAATTGTTTATGTACGATGTTAGGTCAGTTTTCATATTGGGCCAGTAATAAAGCTTTTTAAGAGCTAAAAGAGCTAAAAGACTTTCATTTATTCCGCGATGACACGTTTTTGTTCCGTGATGATGTGTCATAAGTTCTTTTTGTCTGTCCATGTCAATTACGTCTGTAAGATACGTGGTTGTTAAAATTAATTTATTTGCATGGTTTTTGAAGGTGTTTGGAAGTATTATACTAAGCTGAAGGGCTAGGTCAACTTCTTCTTGTTCAACATACATGCAGTATAACTTTTTAGGGTCGACGTATTGAATGAAGAATTTGATTATTTGTTGTTCAAGATCTTGAGTTAAAAATACATTGTATCGCGTTTCAGTTTCGAAAATCGTTGACTTTACTACGTGGTAATGTCTGTTTGATTTTTGATGGAAGATAATTTGATTTGAATAAGTATTCAGACAATTATCTGTTATGGGAATTTCCAAAATTGGATTTTCGTGCGAGGAATGTACTGTATCGGTATCCGAAAATGGGGGTCTAAGTTTTATATCCGAAATTATGTTAATTTTTGGAGGTTGTATTATATTTTTAATTTCCTCTCGTTGGTCGTCAGTTACTTGATGACTCTGTTCTTTCTGTATATATTTCTCTATTTCATCATCGATGTCACCAGGATTTCCGATTATGGAATCATTTTTAATGGCGTTTAGCTCAATTCTAGAGAGAGCATCAGCGTTGGTATTCACTTTACCTTTTTTATAGAGGATTTCATATTCGTACTCTTCTAGTTTAAGTCTTCATCGGACTTATCGAGAATTTGGTTCTTTCATGTTGAATAGATACTGTGAAGGTTTATGGTCCGTGACAATGTAGAATTTTCTTCCGAAAAGATAGGGACGGAAATAATGAGTAGACCAAACAATGGTTAAAAGCTCTTTTTCAATGGTTGAGTAATTTTGTTCTGCCGGATTGAGTGTTCGAGATGCGTACGCGATAGGTAAATCAGAACCTATTTTTTCTGACTATAGCCAATAGCTATATTCGAAGCATCGGTAGTCAAAATAAAGGGTTATTCAAAATCGGGATATTGAAGTATTGGGTCATTGCACAATAGAGTTTTACAAGTTACAAATGCATTTCTGAACAACTCGGTGTGTTCAATTTTCACTCCTTTTTTCAAACACTGTGTAAAAGGTTTTGTCAGTTTTGCGAAGTTTTTGATGAACTTCCGATAATATCCGAGAAGTCCTAAAAATGACTTTATTTCTTTACCAGTTTTTGGAGTTGGAAAGTTTTTAATTACTTCTATGTTTTCCTGATTTGGTTTGATTCACTCTTTCGTGACGACATGTCCTAAAAATTCAACTTCTTTTCTTAAAAATTCTGATTTATCGAGTTGTATTTTTAATTTTGCATTTCGCAATTTATCAAAGACTTGCTTGAGATGTTTTAGATGTTCTTCTAGGCTACTGGAAAATATAATGATATCATCCATGTAGACTAAACAATGTTTGCCTTGGATGTCTCTTAAGACATTATCCATAACTCGTTGAAATGTCGCGGGGGCATTTTTTAAACCGAATGGCATTCTAAGATTTTCAAAATGACCATTTTCTACGTTGAATGCTGTCTTTTCCATCAAATTTGGATCCATCTCTATTTGGTGGAATCCAGAGGAAAAATCTATTGTGGAAAAATAAATACATCTGCCTAATTTATCGAGAATGTCGTTTATGTTTGGCAAAGGATATCGATCATCTACCGTTTTTTCATTGATTTTTCGATAGTCAACTACTATTCTCCATTTTTGTTTTCCACTTGCATCTTTCTTTTTAGGTACAATCCAGATAGGACTGCTCGAAGGGCTTTGACTAGGACGTATAATTTCTTCATCAAGCATTTTATTTATTGGTCTTTGAACTTCTTCTTTATGAATAAAGGGATATCTGTACGATTTTGTATGAACGGGTATTTCGTCACTTGTTCTGATCACGTGTTTAACTTTATGTGTAAAACTTAATTTTTGGGTTTCTTTATGGAAAAGATCAGAATACATTTTACACATTTCTAAGAGTTTGTACTTTTCTTCTTTATTGAGACGATCAATACGCAAAAGAGTTTCAATGTGATCGTTTTTCTTTTTATCATAGTATTTGGGTAAAATGTCTCTGATTTGGAAAGTGAAAAAAATTTTCATTTTTTGAAACTTCCAAGGGTTCTGTAAATTTGACCGTGATGGGTTCGTTGCCATAATTATGAATTTCCACTCTTGCAAATCCGTTTTGAGCTATCGTAAGCGTTTCAGGTATAAATAACTTATTCGTCTTGAACTTGAACTCAGGGATCACAATAGTACTACTATTTTCAGATACGGGTACGTTTGTCGTAATTATCTCATGTGCATTTATGGTGATGCAATACTTTTCTACTGCGGGATTACGAAATTCAAAGGGGATAGAAACTGTATTATTAAACAATTTTTCATTCCTCAGATCAATATTGAGTCTTAATCGTAAAATATCTTTTAGTCCCAAAATACCATCATAAAAATGATGAAAGTCGAAAAGAATGAAAGTTATATTTTCATTTGATTTTAGTTCAGAGAAAGCCGGGATAGTTGCTTTTAATAAAGCTTGTCTTTGTCCAGCAGCTGTTCTAATTGTTGAAGGTGAATTAAAGATTTTATCAGAAAAGTATTTTTCAACAATTGAAGGTTTTAAAATAGACTGATAACATCCTGTATCTATTAGGAGTTTCATTTTTGGTTTACTTATTGTAACGTAAGGTAATTTATTATTGTTAGAGACAGTATTTACTTCCACGTTACATTGTTTGGACTTTTGGCAATTCGAAAATTTTGATCATCAGATTTTTTATTTTCAAAGCTTTCGTATTCGTTACTTTCTTGAAAATGAGAAGTATCATTTTCGTACGTTTCATTGTATTGGTAGTCATCAGCATTTGAAGTATCATAATAGTCATCATGGTTATGTTCAATATGATTTACATCCATGGGCTCTGGATTACGAAACCGATTATGTTGAGTTGATAATCTATGAGAAGTGGACATTGGTTCAGCATAGACCTGATGCTGATTCTGAGTTTGATTTGGTCTAAACACGTTTCTATTTTGAGGTTGATTTTTTTTTTATAAAAACCTGTCGGTTAGTTGGGAAATGTCTTGTAAAGTTTATTGGTTGACCAGTATTTACTGGGCCAGTTGGAAATTGAGAATTTCGTGTTCCATTTGCAGACAAATTTTGAAAATTATTTTGATTTCTGTTTTGTTGATTCGGAAACCTTTTAAAATTAGAATTGTCGTGATTCCTGAAATTGGAATTGTTGTGAGAATCATTATAGTTTTTGTTTTAAAAAGATTCGTTTCTGGAATCTTCACTTTTTTGAGATTTAAATATTTTTTGAGAATAATGAGTTTCTAGAGAATCGGGGTTTTTCAACCTAATAATGGTTTGCAAATTACCTTCTAGACCTCTTATAAAAGTTTTTGAAGTTAGTTGGTCATATTGGCGTAAATGTATCTCTTTTGTAGCTTGATCCATTTGGATAGCGGGAAAACTAGCAATTTTTTGAGCCAATGTGCTTCTTAATATTTGAAGTCTTTTACCGTAATTCAAAGGAGATTCATTTTTATATGGACTAGCAATAAACAAATCTTGTTCCAAACAATCGAGATTTCGTTTATTTCCAAATGAGTCGTATGAAGCTGTTCTTATGAGTTGCCAAGTATTTGGTTCGATTCGGCACCCTACAAGTAATTGAGCTCTTTCTGTTAATTGTAGACGTATCGATCTTATCAGAAAATCTCTTAATATAACGTCATTGGCTTGAGCATACGTTGCAAAAAGAAAATCACCAGCTGATAGAAAACTATTCAAAGTTTTAGAATCACCATCATATTTTGGAATGGTATCAACGTACATTTCCAAAAGTGTATAATTGACTTCAGCCATGTTGCTTGTACACTAGTGTCGCTTTAATGACTGAGTGTTTGGGATGGTTAAAAATTGATGAGTTTCTTTATTTGCAAACCATGATATTCATTTTTAAAATCAATAATAACCTCTTGCCGCAATATTTGAATTGTCAATTGATTCCCGTCTCACAAATACATGAAAGGTGTACAAGATCAGCAAGCTCTATGAATTTTTATGTCAAAACTAGCCATAAAACAAGTTCAATGAAAAATTTATTTCATAAGGGATTGGTACAATTCAATCTTATACCTCAGAATATTAAATCTAGTGAAAATGTAATAATATTTAAAAAGCTGCTGATTGTACATTTGAAAAATAATCCTGCCAAGATAGTGTAGTGGTTCATACTTAGATAGCTACTTAATTATTTCTAGTTAGTGTATTTTATCTCAATCATTTTTTATTAGCACGGTTTTTGAGTTCAATAAATGTAAGTATTCATCACCTTGCAATTTATCGGTTAGATATAATTTATTTTGCTGATATCGTTGTTTATATGTATATAATATAAATTGATATATTTTGTAACTAGTGTAAGTGAGATTGTTAATATTATCTTTTTTGATAAATAAAGCTCTATTATTATTATTATTATTATTATTTGAATTATCTGTGTAAGATTCAAGCAAATTACTATTAGTTGAACTTGTTGCGTTTGCGTCAAAATCAAGAACGCTGAAAAATTGATTGACCAATTCGTCAATATCAATTTCTGGTTGTGACATTCAAAAATGAGTCAGATCATTTAAATACCGTTTCGCGCCAGTTTCAAATGTAATACACAAATTGTTGCACTATTATGGTGAATAAAATATGTCTCTTCCAAATCAATATCAATAAAGGAAGGAAAAAATGGTTTTACAACAGGAGTACTGGGCACTCACCCTCACAATGGAAAGTCGATAAACCGCTCCTTCTGTTGGACACAAGGACTGTTTGGTTTCTATGCTTGCCACACTGGTTCGTCTTTCTTCAGGCCAAAGAGTTAAGACTCACGTTTCTAACAAAATCAATAGCGAACTCGATGTCGTGACTATTGACCGAAACTGCACTAAATCCTACCGACTGCGCCAGTTAAATGTGAAATTCTTGGGAGTGACTTTTAAAAAATAATATTTATTGGTGACAAGCGTTAAGTACATGTAATACAGTTAAAAGCAGAATATAGTGTATGTTGATTATGGAGAGGAACTCATATTTTTAAACTAGGAAATGCTCATTCTACACTTTACAATCATAAAGACGTAGTATATAGAACAATAAACAATGGGTGTTGATGCAGCGGTAATGGTCACATAACTTACATAATGTAAAGCTACTTCTAATTTTCCCTGATCGATCTTCCATAGACTTTTTCAATTGCCGTTATTTCGAGCGCCACCATTTGGATCAACGAAGTGAAGGTTAGCCATTCGAGTATTCTTTAAACAGTGAATTGTGTAATGCCCAGGGTTCGTGATGTTATTAAAAATAAAACCAACAATTCACCAAAACAGTATTCACGTCCATTTTCTCGAAAGTGGACATACGTTTTAACGCGCAAAACCCGGGGTATTTATTTTCATCCTCATCTATACTGGAATGTACCCACAATAATAAACAATTTCAAAGGTCTTAAGCAAAACATGAACATATCGTATAAAAAGTAAGAGAGAGAGAGAGAGTTAGTGTGACGAGTTTTCGGGATTTTGCGAACCCTGGTTAAATGATCGCGACGCGCAGGATAATTCAGCCAAGGCATTAAACAGGATCTTTTAACTGGGGCATACGAGGTCAAGACATGGTACACAGCCGCCAGAAATGCTTGGTGCGTAGATGTTTCCAACCTCTTCAGCTCTGAGATTGCAGGCTTCTTGCTTTTTACGCGTACCGTGTATTGGTGCCGACACAGGTGGTTTAACCATTTTATAATCTTTTGCAAAGACATGAGCCTGTAACATGAGCCAGCCCTTGTCTCCACCCTGGTATTTTATGTCTTAGCGGACCCAAGAAGAGCAGCTCTGTAACATGAGCCAGCCCGCTGCACTCCCAAGCTTCCCTAATCAGGCAGGACGCATTCAGATTATGTATGTGTCTAAGCGCAACGAAGGAGTGCAACTCCCCTGGATGCGGTGTGTCTGATAAAGGAAATCAGACACACCCCATTCATACAGCTTTCAGACCCATCCACACAACCTGTATTCTTACCATATACCTACCCTAATCCTGGTGGGGCTTCAGCGCTGCGGGGAGCTGAAGGCATAGTACCTTACCTTGAGGGTCTGGAGCTGGTTTTTGGATGCTGGTCGGTGGGTAAGGGCCGCCTGGTCTGGTTGGAGTCTGGTAGATGCCTCCCAGAATCTTGCACTGCAACGCGATAAATACACTTCCATGCATGTCCCCACTTGAATCATGTTCTCGAGTTGAGGGAATGCGCACGGCCTGCCTGCATTTGGCACTGCCTAGGATTCCTCCACGTTGCGGATAGTTTACTTTCGTAGCGGTTATTGATTGATAAAACGTTATTGATAGATGGCGCGAGTTACAGAATAAAACTTCCGGGAATTTGTTATGTAGAAATGTAAAAAGAAGAGGACTCGATTGACTAAAGAATAAGGATTTTCCGAAAAATTTTAGTAACTCAGTTACACACCCCTCTCTCTTTGACAAAAATATTCAACCCTCGAATATTTTACATCTATAATGTGTCAGAAAACCTCCTTCAGGGGTTATAAAATAAATCAGTTCTTCTTGTGGCTTCTCCATCAGGCGTTCGGGTGGTACCAGGCTTGGTTGGCTAGGGGTCCAGAGAGCCGGGATCCCTTGGTCGCGGGTTCCCTGGGTTCCTCGACGTCGGTATTGGCGAGGTCGAGGTCTAGTACTTCGTAGTCAAGAAAGTGGCCATCCATCTAAACAGAAAAAAATATTTGGTCCGCCGGAGTTTTCTGCCAGTATTGTCTTTTGAGTCATATACAACAGGAGAAATGACTTTGGTCACGGTGTATGGTCCAGAAAACTAAGGTGCCAGCTTGGCTGCAAAACCCTTCGCAGCTGATAAGAGCGGATGCTCTTTCTTCATCACCATATCGGCCACGTGGCATTTCCAGTCTCGCCGCCGCTGATTGTAATTGTGACTTTGGGTGGTGAATGCTCGTCCAAAGCTCACAGCAACCAGTTTGTAGACCTCCTGGAGAAGTTTCCGCATCTGGATTCGGTTCCAATACCACCACACGGTATACAGCTCTCGAAGGATCCAGTTCTCGCCCAAAGTTGAGACAAGCAGGTGAAAATCCTGTGGAATCTTGTCTGGAACTGTTGAGGGCAAAAACTAATTCGGACAGGAGTGCATCCCATTTCGGGTGGTTATCGCCACAGAATTTTCTGTAGAAGGTCCTTGCACGGTCGTCCGGTATATTGCGTCCCATTGTCCGTTAGAACCGTCTGGGGACATCCAAACCTCGTGACGATTTGTCCGTGAAGTGCCTGCGTAACTGCCCGGAAAGTTGCCTGTCGGATAGGACGACACTCTACCCACTTGGTAAAACGGTCCTCGAGCATAACTAGCCGGTTATTTTCTTTTGCGGATCGTGGTAGTGGTCCTATCAAGTCGGAAGTGACAGTCTCCCATTGATGTTGATTACGAGATGGTTGCATTTTGCCAGGTGTTTGTTGTTGGAATGGTCTATAGCGTTGACCAGAAACACTTATTTTCACATGGTGAGCTATATCTCTTATCATTCCAGACCAATTGTATTTTCGACATATTCTGGCAGTAGTTTTGGCGATGCCTCGATGTCCGGCCAGTCGTGAATCGTGATTCTCTTCTAGAACGGCTTTTCGGGATTTTGGTACACAAAGTTTCCATGGATCCGTCATCTCATCCTTGGTGAAGTCAGTCAGATCCCAGAAATGCCGATACAACTGACCATTTCGGATGCAAAAGTCAGGGTTGCTGGTTGGATCACTTTCTACGGCTGCTTTCTTGGCGGTGTACCAGGAACATGACTCCAAATTAGTCACACTCAGTAGTGGTTCTGGCTCCTCGTATCCATCGCATTTCAAGGGGTCTCGGGAGAGCGTATCGGCAACTTCATTGAGCACTCCTTTTGGGTACTAAATTTTGCAATCAAATTGCTGCAGATAAATACTCCAGCGAGCCAGTCTTCTAGAGGGAATTTTCAACGAGTGTAGCCATTTCAGGCTTTGGTGGTCAGTTACCTCCGTGGAGAGATATCCTTCCAGGTAAGGCCTCATCTTCTCGATCGCCAAGCACTCCTTCTCAGTTACCAAGAACTTCTGTTCTCCTGGGCTTATACTTCAGCTTGCATACGCAATCACATGATCTTCGTCAGAATTGTGCTGAATCAAAGCTACTCCTAACTCACTATCAGATGCATCACAAGAATGGCTTTGAAAAATCCAGACAAGTCAGTATGGAGGCTTCGGTCAGGCATGTCTTCAGAGTGTCAAATGCTGTTTGCTCGGTATCAGTCCAAGTCCATTGATTTTCTTGCTTTAGCAATCGGTTGAGAGGGATGGCCTTTTGAGAAAGTTATGGACAACGTCGTAAGCTCCGGATGTTAGTTGGAGAAAAACCTGTACTTTCCATCCTTTTTTTTGGCGATCACCACTGGTGAGCTCCATGGGCTACTGAATGGTTTGATAATCCCTTCGTTTAACATTTGCTTCACTTTTGTATTGATTTACTCTTGCATCTTGGGATTCTGTGGCCGGTAACGTTGCTTAATGGGTTCGATATTGAGCAACTGGATTGAGTGCTCCACCGGCGATTTTCTGAAATTTTGACAGGTCATGATAGAGAAATGTCTGCAACCAGGACTCTTCGGCAGGTGTCCACCCCACACAAAGGTTCGTCTGAATCTGGCCAATGAGTCTACATGATTTAGGAAATGGCAACAGCTGATCCTTCGGGTAGACTTTTCCAGATCCCAAGTCGAGTCGGAACTGTTGTGTGGCTAATATCATAGATATATACTAACCCAAACAAACCCAAACTAACCCAATACCATGTCAAAAGTTAGTTGCGGCAGGAGACTGATTGTTTCCAAAAAGGTGATGTTTTGAATTGTCAAGGGGATGTGCTGGGCCTTGGTGATATCGATGATGCCCCCATCTGCCACTTTCGCATTCCGGACCACTGGACCACTGGTCTCCAGTATCTTTCAGGGCTAGGAACGGTGTGTCATTGAGGAGAAAATGCACATGAGGTCACACATCGTGTGTCCCGGCTAGAAAGAATCATCGAGGTGTTGACTGACCAGACCTTGGGCTAGAGCAGCATCTCCTTAGTTTCCCGAGCTGCCGTGAAGGTTCCAGGAGCAATTTCTGGACATAATTCCTTGTTTTACACATCTGGAGCTGAAAAGTCGGGTAGGGTCGCGGCATCGTGTTCTTATGTGTCCCTATTCTCCACATCTCCAGCATACGCCTGAACGTAACCAGCTCCAGTAGCTGTGGATTCGATTTGTAAATCCGTGATGTACCGATGAGTCGGCTCATTGGGTCGTTGAAGTCGATGGCTTATTAGTATCTCCAGGTCTGCAGCATAATTTATCGGGAAGAAGAAGCTGCGGAAATCATTCAGGAACTCCGCCCAGGTTTTCCAATGGGACCTGTTATTACGATACCAGAGCGAAGGAACTCTCTCCAGCAGTTCAGGCATATGTGGAGGTAACCGGTCGATCACAACCTGGGAATCACATATTTCGCGAAGTCGTTCAATAATAGTAACTGGGTCTGTCCTGCCATTGAAGTGAATGTTCCACTTGTGCACTTTCTATGAAGGGGCATCTGTTGAAGTGACCATGGGTGGCTGAACCGTGATGGCTAGTATGGACCTTGACATATCATGAGCTGTGTTAGCTGGGGTCTAAGTGGGTAGACAAGCGAACGCCTGCGTGGTTGATGTGGGAGAGGCTCTTTCTAGCTTCATGTGTGTGGTCAAACACTTCCTCAACACGTCCACTGTACCGTTGGTATCCAAGCCTAAGTTCATCACTTCCAGCAGTAATTCATCTTTCTTCAACGCATTAACCCAACTCACTCGACTATCAGTTGGATCGGAGAAGGTGGCAGGGCATGTGAATGGCACAGCCTGGCATGTGAACGTTTACGCCTGGGATGTGGTCGTCTGGGTCATAGTTGCAGCCGGAGGGTTGAGAAGTGGGTCACTGGCGCTGGCTCTGGCTGGCTCCTACTTTATCGTCACTTGCAGGCATACTTGAATGTATCTGGTTCTCGGAGTAGACTCTCTGTCAATGTGTACCGGTCGGTGTCTCACATCAGACTTTCTTGACTGGTACTCAGTTATTGCTATTTGAGAAGTAGGATCCATAGGTGGGGGAACGAGCATGCGCTCAGGTCGTTCTCCCTCTCTCTACAAATAATCTGGCTATGGATAGTGGGGCGTTGAATTGTCGTAACTGGAACATGGATGGAATTTTCCAGACATGGTGGCCAAAAATGGAATCAGCATGCTCGAATTAGTCGAAAACGAGGTGGTACTTCGGATCGTTTTTGGCACATGCGCAGTAGAAAATCGATGAAATATGACTTTATGGGGTTTCTGGGGACGTAAGAAACCCCTCTCGTTTATTTGGGACCAAAAATTCGTGGTACTTCCGAAACTATTCGTCTGGTGGATTTGTGGCCTCGAAATTCGGATTACAAATCCCCGGTTTAGTCGAATTCGAGTGCCATCTCGATGTTCAGGTTGGCGCATGGTCAGGTCCACTTGTGGTGTCGAAATGCGGGTTCAGCATCCTCGGCTTTGTCAAAAACAAGTCTCATCTCGATTTTCAGAAAGGCGCATGCGCAGGAGAATAATCCACGAAATGACGCATCCAGGCTTCCGGAACCATGGGGAACCATCTCCGACCGTCTGGCGCGGTCAATCTCGGAACTCTTGGTCAGGTCCATTTGTTGTGTCGAAATTCGGATTCAGCATCCTCTGTGAGGAATACCGTCCCCTCTAATCATCATCAATCACACTGTCAGTTAAAATCAGTCAAATATAGTCGTTAACCCATATACCTAATGAACGACCTATATTACGCTGATATGCAAATACTTTGCGAACATACTATATTATACGCGCGCATCATCATTGTATTGATTTCCTGTCACGTGATACGCGCGCAGGAGTTTACGAATGTACCGGTCAGCGAGAGAGCATGTATGATAGGGGCGTTGAAGGGCTGTGAAAAATTGTGATATTACGTGTTATTACAGGTCAGTAAAACGAACTCTATATTAATACTATATGTCTTGAAGATTGTCCTTATATTTCATTTATTCTGTGGTGTACAATTTGTCTTGTTTTGAATAACATGTGAGTGTTTAAAAGAAACCGTTTAATGCTGTACACGACTACGGGTCAAAATGGACGACAAGTAGAAAAACTCAATAATTACTAAAGTTTCCGCGCTGGGATTGTAGTTATAGTATGATTGAGGGTATGTGTGAGCCTTGATGAATCTACCAACATTTTCCTATACACCGTGACGGATGAATATCCTAACAAACAAGTAAACAAAAGTTAGAGATATTCTTCCTTAGACCCACACAGTGGCTGAGTAGTTTTCCGCAACCCAGGGACCTCAGAAGTCTATAAAGGATCAGTAACAAACCACTCTTCAGTTTTGCTTGTAGGTATTGTGTTTTTGAAATGTGGAACTGCAATTTCGGCGCGGAAAAACAGTGGTTTATTGATTGCATTAAAAAAATACAAAACAGTTGTAACACATGGTTCGGTTTTTGGAATTGCGATTGTGGGTTTCTCTGCCGTGCTCTTTCCCCACATGAATTTCAGGCTGAGTACGGCACTATTTTTCACTTTTTCATCCACATTTGTAATAAAGTAGGTGTATTACGAACGTTGCGTTCTAATAAACATCCCAATATCCTCAAATTTCCCTAATTTTGTACTTGTCGGGCGCATTCGAGGTAAGTGAATTTTTGGAAGGTGGAGTCATCACAACGTAGGTATTCGTCATGAACGTCATAAAACTTACCTCATTCAACTTTGTTGAACGAACCCGGGTATGTTATACTACATCTGCTTGATCAAAGACGAGTCGCATCACAGGCTGGAGATCCGCGCATGCGCAGACCGGATTGTGATAAGAACAGCTAATCGAGCCAGTCAAGAAAGGAAATGATTTTATTCAAGGACGTACGGGGTGAAAAGTGGTTAGAAAACGCGGCCTTTGCTCGGGCGCCATTTTGTAGCGCTACTTCGAATTTTCCTCGAACGTTTTTCCATAGACTTTCCAAATGACCGTAATCTCGAGCGCCATCCTTTGGATTAACGTGGTGAAAGGCCCACATGCCTTCCGAGCAGCCTTTAAACAGTGGAGTGTGTTATGCCCAGGGGTCGTGGTGTTTTTAGGAATAAAACCATCAATTCACCAGAACAGCATTCTCGTCTATTTTTCCCAAAGTATTATTACATATTTGGGTTCCTCAGTCAATTCCAGATTGAGTTCATGTACCACATATGGCAAATCACTATTTTTTGAAAAAGTTGATGTTTCAAAATAATTGAATATTGCATTGAATCTAAGAGTTAGAAAATTGGGATTTTTTGTTGATGCTAACAATGAAATGTCCTAATGTAGGCCGTATATACTAGCCTCAATTCTTTCTGGGTTATGAAAAATCGTTATGCCAATGTAGAGAATTTCAATCAGGAATAACTTGATTTTTTCAAATGAAACTAACTTACTTTTTTCATGCGATTGAATGTAGAATTTTATAAGCTTTCCGGGGATATACGGTTGTTAGTGTCTATCTCTGGTAGTTCTTTCAAATCCACATTCTTCTATTGATTCGACGTTTTTATCAATTCTCAATACCTACCTAATCAAGTAGGCCGTGGAAAATAGACTAAGTATTTAAATTTCAAATATTGTATCATAAAACTGAAAACTAAATTATAAACAGGGGACAGAACATTAAAAGAAGGGAACAAGGGCAGTATAATAATTATTATAACAAAAAATGTTCAAAACTTAGACCCCTTCTTCTATGCACAATTCAATGAATCTTCTGATAAAATGAATTCTCGACCGTATCACATTTCTATACATCAATAGAGTGCCGTTGAAAAGTGGTGGTCTAGCAATAAAATTTGGAACAGTGGTGGTCTAGCAATAAATTTTGGAACAAAAACCACAATTCCAATAATAAGCTACAATACAAGTGTCCGGACATTGATAGTTTCAAAAGTGAAAGAGTCCGGTTCAATAGTGTCTTATTTTTGAAAATTGTCGATCAAGGCACTTTCTATCGCACTAATTTCACTTCATTTGATGGTATCCAATTTTAAAGATTTTGACGTAGTCAAAGCACTGGTAAAATTTTTAAAGTTGATTTTTGGAAGTTCAATATGTTTGAACTTCGTTTTTGAATTTCGAAAAGTCTGAATGATGAAATTCTTCAACCGCACTTCTCATCAATTGTCCATTTCTAGTAAGTAGGTTCCCTGGAGAGGCACATTTTCGAAGTTCTTGCCTTATTTCTGGGTAGCAGCTGTTGTTGAAGGGCTGATGATGATCCACTTATTTTCTTCAATTTTTTGCACTTTCAGACGTTGAATTTGGACCGCTGTTACATGACAGTTTGTAACTTGTTTTGAATATTTCAATAATTGTAGTTCACATTGTGACGCTCTCCAGGATTTTCCGGATATTTTCGACAGTTAAGGAAAAATCATTTTTCCAAATCTCGGGCGCCACCCTCTGGATAAATGTGGTAAAGGGCCCACAGTGCCTATCGGGTAGCATTGAGACAGTGAAGAAATTCCAGGCGATCGTATTTTCCCAGATTCCTCCATTTCCGCTCTGAAAAGATTTTACTGAACTTTTGAAGTAAAACCCGCATTTGAGAAAATACATCTTCCTATTGTCCATCTAGAATTGTTACAAAACGATCAGTTTTAACCAAAAATGAAAATAAGACGTTCACAGCCTTTCCTTAGTCTATTCCACACTTTCCGGCGCTCTCCCTGAACAGTAATTTTAAACATAAACCGGTTATCAGGTAGCCATCCCTTAATCTCGACTTAATTGGCGTCCTCTGATAATAGATACTGCACTACTTCCCATCCTATCAAACCACCTATTTCCACAACAGGAATGTATGGGCGCTCGTTTTGATAGTTACTTCTACTAAAATCCCTATATTGCAAAAATATCCTATTCCTACACCAGGAACGTATGGACGCATTTTTACAATTATTATGGTTCCGGAATTTATTCCTTCGTCTTCGGCAGGGAGAAATTAAACTTCAGAAACACCACGAAAATACTGCCCGGGAAATATGATTAGAAAAAAACAGTCTAGACAATGACGACAGCAAAATAATATCGAAATGACAATAAGCAGAAAAATATTAGCTTGATGAAAAGGTGGGTGTGTAAGAAGTTAAAGACGGCGTTGAATTTAGCAGAAAGGTATCAAAAATAATTCGAAAAAATTAATCGGCCGATGTAGGGGTATCGTAAGGCAGAGAAATATAACAACTTGATAAACTTTTTGAAAGAAAAGTGGACGCAACGCAAAAAAGTAGAAACAAGAGGACGTAGGAATTTATCAGAAAAAAACTCACTGCAGAATGAAAAGGAGTCAACGAAGTTGACAGTAGATGCTCGTACGGCTCCAAAAGCTTCCTTTTATTATTGGAGATTTACCGGAATTATTGCAAGACTTGAAGAATCATAAAAACATAGGAATTCACGGCAGCTCGCGGTTTTGACAGTTTTTGTTACAAATGACCCAACCGAAAAAGTGTACGAATCCCCTGAATACTATGACAAAAAAAAATCAATTAAAATCCCCTGACTAAACAGAAAATAACATTACCCAGAATCTCATTCTTGGTTTTGCTCGGGACGGAGATCGCCCTCGGAAAAACTGAATGAGTACCAGGAAATATAATCAATTTGGGAATGATCTAGGTGAATATTTTGAATTCTAGCCCATTCTGACCAAGATGTTAACGCCTTCAACCAAAAGGACCAAAACCCAGAAATTCCACAACAATACCGGTCAACTAGATCCAACATATTAACCACCCACTTCGATTTGTTTCATACTTACACGCGGCTTACTTGGGAGAATTTCGGAAACGATTATCGGCAGATTTTATTCATACCTCGTGAATTAACTTGAAACTCTAAAAACGAAAAAGATCGCGAAAGCTATCTAACGAACGCACCACTGTATGGGTTTACGGGTACACAGGTTCTGCTACTTGGTGCCCATGATACTAAAACAAACAAGATAAGCTCACGCGCATCTTTAACGGTGACCGCCCATTCAAAATGCATATGGTGTTCGGTGCCCCCATTGCTAGGTTACGTTTTTAACACCTATTTTTCCATATATTTCTCATGCATGGTGACACTAGAGGCAGCCAAGCAGCCGGGGCGCTACAAAGCTTGCTAAAATCAAAAGAAATATCAAGAGGTGCAAAACTAAGACTCTATAGCACAGTGATCAGACCAACAATTCTATACGGGTGTGAATCTTGGGTTCTTACGAAGAAAAATGAAATGTTAAAAGTATGGGAGAGAAAAATTCTGCGTAGAATATCCGGGGGCCAGAAATTAGAAAACGGGTTGTGGCGACGAAGAACCAACAAGGAGCTGAAGGAAATGTTTACAAAGTCGGACATAGTTCAGCACGTGAAAGCCCAACGAATCAGATGGCTGGGCCATGTTACCCGTATGGAAGAGGGCAGAATAACAAAGAGAGCGCTCATGGAAGGAGTGGGAGTAAAAAGAAGGAGGGGAAGACACAGAAAAAGATGGCTAGATGCGGTCAAATCCGACCTCAGGAAAGTAGGAGTGGAGATGTGGATGGAAGTCGCTACGGACAGAGACGGATGGGGACATATAGTGCGGAGGGTACAAGAATACGAAGAAAAATAATTGAGTGACGATACGTGATGACTCCCTTATATGTCATGATTGTAATGAAAAATATGGATTTGTGAAGGCAGGGGCCTAAAAGGCCTGCAGTCCTGTAATATATATATATATATAGCTGAATGACAGTAACGGGGCTACTGGTAATTACGCAGTTAGGGTTAACTATTGGGATGGCCCCAAAGATTCTTGAAAGGAGGGAGCAATAAGATGTTGGACGCTCGTTTTAAAGTGTATATTGAATCTTATTCAAGCTTTCGCTCTAAGTTTAGAGCTTCATCAGGACGAATCTAATCAAAGAAACATGTTATCAGTCTACAATGCAATGGTGAATCTAAAAGAACTTACAGATTATTACACAATACTCCTAGCCCTTGTGGAAGGGTAGAGATACATGGTGAGTATACAGGATAGTGGTAATTAGTAGTTAAATAGAGAAAATCAGTTCACTTTGGTTTGACGCCATAGTACTAAACTCTAACAAAGAAAGTTTCTTATGTTCAATCTAGACAAGCAAAAAACACAGTGTTTGGAAGCAGACTGCCATGTACACCGTTCATTCGGTTCACAATTTATGTGAAAGGCAAAATAGTACAGATTTCACATACATAGTGGGATGTAGTACAATTATCCTATGACGTAGTCGTGTTGCCTCCAATAGTTAAGCAGATGAGTCCTGATGTTGAACAATGAAAAAGAAAAAACATGAAACGAGTTGGAAGAAAAATATTGAATTGTTTGGATAAGAAAGTCAATTTTATTATAGATTTATAAATTATTCATTGTTATTACTGATATAGCATTCAGGAGTTTTTATTTTCTTAGTGAAAGATTGAGAGAGTAGGAAAGTATAAATAGAACTTAATCCTTCTACATCCTTTTTATGATTGAGACAGTTGCCACAATTCGTGATGTAACACATTTCTAGGAACCTTCTTTTGAAGTTACTGTGTTCGGTGGCAAAAATTACAGGTTCTGTGAACTCTGCTCTGTGATCTTGTTGGTTTACGTGTATGCTCAAACTGGTTGAATTGGGTTTGAGCCTGCAATCACTTTTATGTAACGCCAGTCGTTTGGACAGTTTTTGCGAAGTTTGTCCTATGTAGATCTTGTCACATTGACATTTAATGCCATATATCACATCAGATTTACTGTTAGCAAATGTACGATCTTTCAGGTTTGAGTAGAAGGAATTAAGTTTTTTTAAATTATATTTAGCAATTTTTAAATTAAATTCTTTGAATAAACCAATGAGTGAATTAGAAAGTCCTTGAATGTATTGTATTTTTCCATATTTTACTTCAACTTCAGGATCCATATTCTGAACATTACAATCGACATAGATGTGAGTTTCCCTTCTCAGAGCTCTTTGAATTAAAGATTTAGGATAGCTATTTTTAATCAATATCTCTTCCAACAATAACAAGTTTTTTTCAATAAATGAGGGGTGACAGATCTTAACAATTCTATTTTTTAAAGCATGGATAGTGTTGAGTTTTTGTTTCATCGGGTGGTATCATTGAAAAGGAATGTATCTTCCAGAACTAGATTTCTTTCTATACCAATCCAACATGACAATATTCTGTTCGGACCTAACTACCCTTGTATCTAAGAAGGGAACTGACCGTTCAGATTCTTCTTCAACAGTGAACTAAAAGTTATTATTAAATGAGTTGAACAAATTTAGAGTTGTTTGAACTTGGTCTGCCGGAAGGGCCAAAAGAAGATCGTCAACGTACTGAAATATAAAAGGAAAATGAAAATTGACCTGTTCTGTGATATAATACAGTAATTTATTCATGACAATTTCTGCTAAAATAGGAGAACAAGCACCACCCATTGGTACACCTACTAGTTGTTTATAGAAGGTGTTATTAAACGAAAAATAAGTATTGTCGTATAGGTAAGTGATGATCTCGAGGAATTTGTCTTTAGGGATGGTACAGTTATTTTTTATAAGGTCAAAATGTTCATCTAGAATTTTTGTTAAAAGATCAAGCGGAATGTTAGTGAACAGGGAAACAACATCAAACGAAACCAGAACAAAGTCATGTGGTAATTCAAAACCATTTATTTTATTCGCAAACTCAAAAGTATATATATATATATATATATGGTGACACGATTGATCACCATGCGCGAATCGGTTTCAATTTCGTCCAGCTAGTGAGCTTATCTTGTGTGTTTTATTATCATGCTCGGTGCCCGTCGTCTCGATCTGAGATGCGAGATTTTGGCAGGGCCAAGCCAAAAGTGGAGAAAAGATGCGCTGGGTACTGAGAAACGTACCATGAGTTTTGCATGTAGATAAGTTATTTAATTGATTTTACGGAATTGATATTAGATGCAATGGCTGTTTCGGCCAGATAACTAATTGAAAATTCGGACGTAGAAAAGTAAGAATAATTTGAAAGAACAGGAACGGGATAAATTGATTGATCGATAACTGAGTATTGGAAAAACGAGAATTACAAAATAAAAACCTGAAAATAGAGTGAAAAATACTGTAATTTTGTTACAGCATGGTGAATCCTCAGGTGTTTTCTCTGGAGTTAATTCGTGGAAAATAAATTCTTCAGGAATGATCTCTTTACACGGACTGTTGATGAAAATGTGATTCTGCTCATTCAAAATTAGAAATTTTGCATGAGGAACGATCATTTCGAATGAATCATTCTTTTTAACTGGCAATGGATACAAATGGTTATAATTATAATTTCCATGTTCAACAATTGGAACTTCAATGATTAAAACAGTTCTATATTCTTTGTTTCCGGCTGTTGAATTAAAGATTTAGGATAGCTATTTTTAATCAATATCTCTTCCAACAATAACAAGTTTTTTTCAATAAATGAGGGGTGACAGATCTTAACAATTCTATTTTTTAAAGCACGGATAGTGTTGAGTTTTTGTTTCATCGGGTGGTATCATTGAAAAGGAATGTATCTTCCAGAACTAGATTTCTTTCTATACCAATCCAACATGACAATATTCTGTTCGGACCTAACTACCCTTGTATCTAAGAAGGGAACTGACCGTTCAGATTCTTCTTCAACAGTGAACTAAAAGTTATTATTAAATGAGTTGAACAAATTTAGAGTTGTTTGAACTTGGTCTGCCGGAAGGGCCAAAAGAAGATCGTCAACGTACTGAAATATAAAAGGAAATTGAAAATTGACCTGTTCTGTGATATAATACAGTAATTTATTCATGACAATTTCTGCTAAAATAGGAGAACAAGCACCACCCATTGGTACACCTACTAGTTGTTTATAGAAGGTGTTATTAAACGAAAAATAAGTATTGTCGTATAGGTAAGTGATGATCTCGAGAAATTTGTCTTTAGGGATGGTACAGTTATTTTTTATAAGGTCAAAATGTTCATCTAGAATTTTTGTTAA
Organism: Orchestes rusci; assembly: GCA_958502075.1. NCBI lineage: Eukaryota > Metazoa > Arthropoda > Insecta > Coleoptera > Curculionidae > Orchestes > Orchestes rusci. The sequence goes on along the minus strand of OY293303.1, from coordinate 46,721,082 downwards.
AAGATCAAGCGGAATGTTAGTGAACAGGGAAACAACATCAAACGAAACCAGAACAAAGTCATGTGGTAATTCAAAACCATTTATTTTATTCGCAAACTCAAAAGTATATATATATATATATATGGTGACACAATTGATCACCATGCGCGAATCGGTTTCAATTTCGTCCAGCTAGTGAGCTTATCTTGTGTGTTTTATTATCATGCTCGGTGCCCGTCGTCTCGATCTGAGATGCGAGATTTTGGCAGGGCGAAGCCAAAAGTGGAGAAAAGATGCGCTGGGTACTGAGAAACGTACCATGAGTTTTGCATGTAGATAAGTTATTTAATTGATTTTACGGAATTGATATTAGACGCAATGGCTGTTTCGGCCAGATAACTAATTGAAAATTCGGACGTAGAAAAGTAAGAATAATTTGAAAGAACAGGAACGGGATAAATTGATTGATCGATAACTGAGTATTGGAAAAACGAGAATTACAAAATAAAAACCGGAAAATATAGTGAAAAATACTGTAATTTTGTTACAGCATGGTGAATCCTCAGGTGTTTTCTCTGGAGTTAATTCGTGGAAAATAAATTCTTCAGGAATGATCTCTTTACACGGACTGTTGATGAAAATGTGATTCTGCTCATTCAAAATTAGAAATTTTGCATGAGGAACGATCATTTCGAATGAATCATTCTTTTTAACTGGCAATGGATACAAATGGTTATAATTATAATTTCCATGTTCAACAATTGGAACTTCAATGATTAAAACAGTTCTATATTCTTTGTTTCCGGCTGTTGGCCCCGACACCGCAGCCTCTAGTTGGGCTTATTGTATCTTCTCTGTGCCTGTCTCTCATTCGAAGAGCTCCATTGCCCGAATAAGGTTTATTACTCGTTCTACTGTTTCCCTGTCCGTCCTTTGAGGAGTGGTTGTGAATTCCCCATTATCTCTTCTCCAGTACGCCAGCGCTTCACATTCGAATACAATGTGGGAGGCTGTTTCCTCCTCCTCGTTGCACAACCTACATATGGGTTCCTCGTTGAAAAGACCCATGATATGCATGTGTTTCCTTAGACTGCAGTGTCCAGTTAATATACCTGTTACTTTCCCAAGCTGATTCTTGCTGAGTTTCAGTAGGCTTCCAGAAAATGATGATTCGATCTCATCTGCCATCATTAATTTACTGTGTTTCAGTTCTGGTGATTGGCACCATCTAGCTTTCTGTTGTTTTTTGAACCAACAGTTCAGCCAACCTCTCACAGAGGATTTTGTAATACCAATAGCAGGTTCTGGACCCAGAAGTGGTGTGTTAGCAGCTTTGCGTGCTAGTAGATCCGCCCGCTCGTTCCCAGACATCCCTGTGTGTCCTGGTATCCATCCAAGAGTGACATCGTTAGATACTCCCTGTGACAAGGTTCTTTGCGGTAACTTTCAATTGACATTATTTTTTTTAAAAGTAAGATGTTTTCTGGTTTTGGATCAAATGGTATTTTATTTGACCCTATGTACTTTAAAATTGTCTTAATTCCGTTTAGTAGCTCATCAGGTCTGATCATTGAGTTATGAAAAGTATTTAACTTTGCAAACGTGATGGCCATTTCAACTTTTTCGAAAATGTCATCGAGTATTTGAAATTCCGCTATCATTTGGGAGACTATCATCTCCATGTTAAAAAAGTAGAAAGTTTATAGGTTTGTCACATGAATTTTATGAAGTGTATCCTCAATTTTATCGATGCAGACTTCCAATTGAATTTCATTTCTCGATAGATTTTTGATGTTATTTTGAAATATTTCAATAGAGTCTTTAAAAGTGATATTTGATTTTTGACCACGGAGTTGGTGTCTTGTTGGTTTGATGACAATTTTTTGATGACTGATTTAAAACGTTCAGCATGATTTTGATCTAGATTACTAGTTATTGATTTGAGTACAGAGCCTGAACCATTGATTAGGCCTCGTCTTTTTATGATGGTTGTTGTAGGGTTCAGTTGTTCTATTTAAATCAATTTTCTGTTTTCAGAAGATGAAGCTATCGTGTGGTAATCCTTCTTTGTAGCTTTTTGCTACTGGAGTGTTTTTGTCTAGAGCATTTTTAAATCGTCCAAATTGAGTTTGGATATTTCTGAATTGTCTTGTTAGGGGTTGAATGTAAAAAATTTGAATGAACGACCAAGAATAAACCGTGTTTTGTGCATTGCCAATTTTCAAAGGAAGTAGACCTGGATCGTTTTTGAGGTCGTTGAATATATCACTTGTCAATTCTTCGAGTGTTCCGACGAAGAATCTGAAACAAGAGGAGGTTTCCGTAATTCTTGAATATGAACGATTTCCTTTTTGTTATTGTTGTTTTGAGGAGTAATTTCAACACGATCTCTTTCTAGCATTTCAGTGATTACATAGGGACCAAGAATATTATTGTTCTTCTTGCTTTTTATAGAAGGGTTTTGTTCAAAAACTATTCGGCACTTATGAAAATCTGTATTCTCTTCACCGTGGATGTTGAGTTTAGAAACAAGTTTTTGATTTTGATTTTCAAGATTTTCTTTGACTTTTTGATGGACGCGTTGTAACTTACTTTCACGCTATTCCACGTAATCTGTGAAAAATTCCTTCAAAGCAGAAATGTCATTTGGGTCGCGTGAATAAGTATGTTCATGGGTTGATTCAAAAGGGGTGTATTTTGTTGTACTGTGGATGAAGTTGTTATATGCAATAATGGACAATTTGCACATTTTTTGGAAATATGAAGAATATAAGGATTGGTATGTTCTGACGCCATTGATGTTTAAAAAATCAACCTACGACGTCTAATAATGTAGTGATCACCGATTAAAGTGCGCCAATCAACATCCACTACGTCACAGAATACACTATCTATCTTCGTCTGTATTGACTAACATGACTCTCTCTCTCTCGGGAGGGTAATATGGCCCCACCCCTTTTGCGATCATGCATTGAAATTCGCGTCTTCTTTTTCATTAATTCAGTATATTTTAAGGTATTTCGGAAACATTTTTTCGCTGGTGACTTTCAAATAATGTCTAGAATACGTGTATAAAATTTCGAGTCATTTGAAAATTTATGCAATTTGTCCATTGCGTATTCTATTAATCTTTCTCCATAAGGAAAAGATTCTTTGCCTTAAATGCTCAATAATAAAACGTTCAACTATATTGTTTGACTCATGATGTTGTGAAGTGAACTCTAGTCCTATGTAAATTTAGAATTTTCTTCACTGTTTCATCATTGAATTCGGTTCCATTATCAATAACTGATTCTTCGGGAATACCACAAAAACTGAAATACTTAATTAATGCATTTGAAATACTAATTGCATTTTTACCAGGTATTTCGATAGCTTGTCCAAATTTTGTGAAGGCATCGACAAGAGTTGAATAGCTACGATAGAAAACATCAATGTGGACTATTTGAATAGGTTTCGAAGTTTTTCAGTTAGCATAATAGGAGTGTATGGATTTTTCCTTGCATACTTAGTACGTTGACAAATATCACAAGAGTTTATGAATTTTGTCACTGTATCTTTCAGTCCTATCCAATAATAGTCTCTTTTAAGATATTCAAGAGTTTCATTGATACCTCTATGATCACTTCTGCCTTCATGATGGTTTTTAGTCAAAATTATTTGATATTCTGAATAAGTGATTGTATTTATCATTTTTGTGCACCTAATAAGTTTAGGACCTTTTTCTGAGAAATGTCTCAAGTGGACGTTGTTGAATTGAGCATATAATTTGAAAGTATGAAAATACATGCAGTAGACATTTCCAGTGATTGTGTAATCTCTGAGAAATTCAAGTATTAAATTTCTATTTTCGTTTTTTGGAATATTTACTCCCATTATTTTATGATGTAAATAATTTTCTTGTTTCACACTCAATTTCGGAAAAACATGGGAAAAAGCTAAAATTTGATCAACTTTATTATTTATCATTTCGACTGAAATTTTTATTCCGGTGTAAGTTGTTTCATTAAATGTGGAATGTTGTGTATTTGAATCTGAATATTGCATTTGAGAATTTGAGTCTTCTTGTTAAATTGGAAAGGGTGGTTTGGTTTGAACGTCTGATAAAATTGTTATTTTTTTAGGATTTTCAATTTGATGTTTACAAGTAGATGAAATTCGCTAGCCTTAAAAGTTTCAAAACTTTCAGTGATCCTAGTCCAGTGAGTCAAATTGGTCTTCTGGATCTTCAGGATTATTAATCATTGATTCAGTATCAAGAGGTATAATTTGAATTCTAGACAAACAATCCGCGTTAACATTCATTTCCCTTTTTTATATACAATATCATTATCAAATTCTTCTAGCTTTAATCTCCACCTTACGAGTTTACTATTAGGCTCACGGAGATTAAAAAGCCAAACTAGAGGTCCATGGTCAGTTTGAATTGTGAATCTCCTACCAAACAAGTACGGTCTAAAATATTTGCATGCCCATACAATGGCAAGCATTTCCTTTTCGATAGAACTATATTAAGATTCAATTTCATTCAAAGTACGAGATGCAAACGCAATCGGTTTGTCTGAACCGACTTGACCTTGTGATAAGACTGCATTTAAGGCAACGTTTGATGCATCTGTTGTTGAAAAATCGGGGTACTGTAAAATTGGGGAGTTGCAGAGTAAGTTTTTTCAAGTTTCAGAAGATGTTATGAAGTTCGGATTATGAATTACCCTATTATTTTCCTTTAAACATTGAGTTATTGGTTTGGTGACTTTGGCGAAATCTTTTTTGAGTTTCCTATGATAGTCTTCCAATCCAAGGAAACTTCTGATTTCTCTAGGAGTTTTTGGAATTGGAATTTTTTTGATAGCACTAATTTTATCTGGATTAGGCTTAACTCCATTTGGCGTAATATCATGACCCAAATAATTAACTTCCTTCCTTAAAAATTCCGATTTATCCAATTGAATTTTAAAATTTGCGCGTCTTGAACGATTGAAAACCTTTTTTAATCTGTCCATGTCTTCGGAAAAAGACGTACTAAAAATAACAATATCGTCAAGATAAACTGAACATTCTTCATTTTGCAGACCTCTTGAAATATTATCCATCACTCGTTGGAAAGTTGATGGTGCGTTCTTTAATCCAAAAGGCATTCTTTTAAATTCGTGATGTCCATTTTCTGCTGTTCTTTGTATCTCAATCTGATGAAAACCGCTTGCTAAATCCAGTGTTGAAAAATATTGGCATCGGCCTGAATTATATAAAATGTCACTTATATTTGGAAGGGGGTATTTATCATCAATTGTTTTTTTCATTTAGTTTACGATGATTAATTACAAGATGCCATTTTCTTTTTTCTGAAGCTTCTCAGGGACAATCCAAATAGGACTTGACCAATTGCTGTTTCGTCATTTAAATTGATAGGGTGTTGTATCTGGTAAGTGAAAGTTGAGGGTCACAATGAAAAATATCTCTAGATTCAATAACAATGTTCCTATCTTGGATTTTTCAAATTATATCTCAAAGTATTATCTTTACTTTCGTCAAATTCAGGTGTTTGTGGAAAATTGTTTTTTTCTACAAAATTTACTTCATTAATATTCAAACTTTCATCTTCGAAGGGTTTATGAATTCGAAGTCTGATTGTTTCATCACGTCCATTAGAAATTGAGGTGAATGCGAAATTATTCTCAATTTTGAAAACAGCTTGGGGAGTTTCTACTAAATTCCCAAGTTTCAAATGATCAAAGAAAGCAAAAACATTTTCCAAATTTACTGGTAGTTTCACGATCATATTTATTCTCGGGGGTATTTCAATAGAATAATTGTCATTCAAATTTTTATTTTGTTTTGGTGTTTGAACTTTATTTTGGATAATTGGGACTCTAACCAAAGGTATTGATATCTTTTTACCAATGTCAAGAACTGATTTGAGTTGTTTTGATGAATCAATACCAATTAATAAATCGTATTTTTCACTGAATTCAAAAATTTAAAATTTGTGAAATTCATTTACCTTAAACATGTCAAGAATTGGAGATTGCTTAACTTTTTCGTTCATGTGTGCTGTTTCAATTTGAAAATCTTTATTCAAAATTCTGTGTAGATGAAACTTTTCAACTATGTAAGAAAAAACTTTTTGTACTTCCAGTATCAATCAAAAACTTTGTGTTGAGTTGGGGTATTATTATGTTTGGTAAGGTTGATAAGATATAAGATAAGATATTACTTAAATGTAAGTTTTTTCGTTCTGGAAACTGTCCAAGGTAAAATTTCCATATATCATATGGATGAATGTGATCTACATGGGACAATGGTTCATTGTAAGTGCAATGGTTTTCAACAAATGTGTCGAGGATCACGGGAATAACGGACAATGTCTTGAGTCTTCCCTTGAGGAGCCGCTTGTCAATGAGAGCTTTGCCGGCGAAAAGACGAAATAAAAATGAAAATAATATTTTGAAAAGTATCTCCCAATAACAGAAAATCTTCCATATTACGGAGTATTTATTCTATTTTTATATTACTCAGAAGTGCAAAAATACCCTATCTATTAGCACAAAGCTCCCGCGCTTTTCGCATCATCTCCGCTGAATAGTCACTATGCTGTCTGTCAGTCTGTGCCAGCCCATGTGTGTTTTTGTCCGGCACTCAAGTCAAATGCATTTTTTACATGGAAATCAGTCGGAGCTATTCGGAAGATCACCCGATGTGAGGGCGCCACCGTGCGCTATTTGAAAACACACTAGGGCAGCAAAGCGTTTTTACTTTTTCAGGTGTGTCCCAAAACTTGTACAATATTTCTCGGGTCCCAGGTAAGAAGGGCTTAAGTCAAAAAAGAGCATTCTTCAGAAATCGAAGTTGAAGTTTCAAATGACCACTGTAAATCCGATTGTTGGTTAATTGATTTATAATTTAGGAAACTTGGCCTTCATTCAACAATTTTCCAGACCATATACGTTTTATCACTCAAAAAACTCTGAAAAGTGAAATTCGAAGGACTTAAGTCGTTTGGACCGTATAAAGGAATACTCTCGATCTCAAAACTTTGTACGAAGGATTTAAGTCAAAACAAGATTTATTCAAAAAAAAAATACAATTCCCAGAAACAAAAAATATCAATTCCTTTTATAAAGACACATAAAAAACACATGTCTACAGTACATCCACATTTTCTTTCTCTTCTTCCACAAGATCTGGATCATTGTCTACAGCGTTAGAAGCCGTAGGAAGACTTCTATAAAATTCGTGGAAAACGGGTGGCACGAGGTTCAACAGAGAACACAAGTCTTTTTTTTTCTCCACAGATATTGGAATAGGGCCATCCTTGTACTTACGATCAATTTGTACATTTCTCAAGTTTGGTGTCTTTCCTTTTCTTAGGAAACTGATAACCTTCGATCTTTCAGCTTCGCTCAAGGACGATCTGTAATGAATCAGACCGTTTTCTTTATATCGTCGCCACTGGACCTTAGGCCACAAGAACTGTTCGTCCAAAGAATTTTTTTCCGGCTTACCAAGCCTTTTTTCAATAAGCCGGAAAAATCCAAGAACTCTGCTTGGGTCATTTCGTGGACTCTGAATGGATTTCTACGACCTGTTGTCCTCACCAGCTGGTACCAGTCATGAAGATGGTAGATGGGAATTACCATTCTTCTTTTCCGTTTTTCAATCCTAGAGTGGCCCACGTCACATTCCATATGCGTGTGGCCAGAGACTAAAAACTTATGATTAATAATGGTGTTTGGGTTCTCACTTTGTGCTTTGATGAACATGGCAGCCACGTGTGTATTTTTATTTTGCCCTCCACAAGTGTCCGAATAGAACGTAACTTCTTTTACATTGTCAGGCAAACTTTTAAGATGAAGATATAAACAGGAGGCAATTTCATTACCACCTCTAGCAGCTAAAGCTTCATGCCACATATAGTTGGTCGACTCACCAGTGTCATTAACGTGGATAGTCAAGTTATAGGTCCACAATTGCCGTTTGTAAAATGCCACTGAGGATGTAAAAAAGGGCGTCGGAAGACACTGTTGTAAGTCGAAACTAAAACATTTTTTTTCGGAATTCACTCTCGCTTCTTCCTTGTCTTCTTTTTTTGCAGCGTATGCTGCAGCTGCTTCTTCTTGATAAAGCTGAAGTTTCCTCTCAGCACTAAATTTGTTTTCATGATTGCCTGACTGGTTAGCGACCTGTACTTCCATTTTCAAAGTATCGCATTTATAACACGTGTCCACCCGTGGCTTTTTAAACTAGAGCTTCAGGCTATGGAATTCCCTCTCATAGATTGTTCTCCCAACTGGATTTTGCCTATTTTCTTCGTATAGATCGTACATTATCCTGAGGTTCAGATGTGATGGAAGGTATTTTTTATCATTATTTCTTCTTGGGAAGTGGCTTTCATGAGATGGAAAGGACAGAATATGTGCACGCACCACGTTCAACTCCTTTTCGGTTTTCTTATTAGCGGTAGACTGCCTCCCTCTCTGGTCGTCCCTGGTTATTCCAGAGGTATTCTGGTTTATATCCTTCAGTGCGATAGAGATGAATTTTTCTTTTTCGTCCAAGGAATTGCAGAAACAGTTTTTGCAAACCGATATTCTCCTACCATCAACTTCCAAAAAGTATTCGTAAGTCACTGTCCTGTTCTTTGATGAATCGTGCTTTCTTTTCCGTGAAAACTTCGGTTCTTTGGTATTTATTAGATTCGCTACGAAGGTCGCCCTTTTGTCGTGTGTTCCCAGTGAACAATACTCCTCAAAAATCTTTTTTCTAGTATCATCAGTTAACGATTGGGAGCATTTCTTTTGACACATTTTGAGAGGTTTCAACTATCTCGCATCTTTCGCTTTACCGGATACAGTTTGGTAACTTTGACCAGTGTGCATCTTTTCTTTTCTTTCTTTTCGAACACATCGTGCCCATTTTTTCAAAGGTTTCTTGACCTCTCTTTCTTCCTCACTCTCTTCATCTCCAGTTTGCCTTGTGTGAGGCCTCGGGCTAGGTCCAGCTTTTTCGATGTAAGCCTCCAAACGAGCTGCTTCTGCAATGAACAGGAAAAACTGATCGTGCTGCAAAAAACATGGATTAAATTCCTACCTTTTGTATTGGTCTCACTACTATCGCTATCAGATTCTTTTGGGAAATTGTCTTGGTCAGCAATGCTATCGTCAGAATCAAGAATATTTGCGAGGTCCGAAGTCAACGAAGGAGCTGCTGACGAGCCTGCTATACTGGATTGTTCTGGCTGATCCGTAATCAAGGTCTTAAGCCTTTTCGGTCTTTGTACTGATAATAAAAGAATCCTCTGTGAAAATTTACTCCTTTGTAGAATAAGCTTTCACCTTCAATACCTTCATTATATCTTTGAATATTGGACATGCTTGGACACTATCAGATCCGGAGTAAGTTTCACTGGTGTCAAGGTCGCATAAACTGCATTTTTCTCCGAAACATGATCACTCACTTTAGTAACTGTAAAATGTCAATTTTCAGATGCTCAATGTTTCACTAGTTATTGCATCATTAAAAGATAAATCTGAACAAATATAACTTACTGACCTTTATAACAGCCTCTCGTGGCCATCTGCACTATTTTTTTACTTCTGGCACTCATTTTCACGAAAAAAGGGCAAAAACAATCATTGCATTGCACGACTGAGACTAAGCGAATGCGAATATCATACGATTAAAGCCTTGTCAGAAAACTATCAGCCGCATGCGCATGATGATTATAGCGTTTTAGAGAAACACTGACGATCAGCTGCTTGAGAATATCATGTTCGTAGAACGTGAAAATTACGGTTGCGTACGGTTAGCAAACCGTTAGAACAGTTTGCTGGATTAAACAAAATTTTTAATTAGCTTTTTTTGTTGTGTCTCCACAATAAATCCCGGAAAAAGCGACAAAAAGACGTAAAACATCGTCTGCGCCGAATTCAGACAAAAGACGCGTTGGATACAAAGGTCTTAAGTTGACTTAACTCTTTTTGATTTGATTGAAATTTTTGGTCCAATAGACTTAAGTCAACTTAAGATATTAATACCAAATTATTCCATGATTTTTATAAAGACCTCTGTACTAGTTGATTTGTGACTAAACAGGAGCCGTTAGACTTCCGACTCTTATACCAAACGATGAATCATGAATTACTGATTCAGAAACACGTTATAACGCAGATTCGGTAAAATTTGACTTAAGCTTTCTTACCTGGGACCCGAGTTGTACTGATAGTTTAGTACAAAACAAAGCATTTTAGTACATTTGTCATTGTTCCAGTACAATAATAATAATTGTTATCTGTTTATGTCTTGACGGTTGTCACTTTTGTCATCCTGTAAGTCCTTTCCATCTACTATACACATACACGCCGATGCGCATGTGACATCACGATAGAGTAACAATGTAGATACCTTCTTCCAGTTTTTATATAAATATACGTATACTCTTGTCGAGGTGGACTTTTTTTTAATGAAAGGTGATTGATTTTTGTTTTCACGAAACAATATTATGCTTGTTTTTTTTCTGGCTGGAGCGATAAATACACCGATTTCCTGAATAATTGGTTCATCGCGATTTTGTTTGAAATCCTATTTCACTTGAGTCACAAACCTTGAATCAATTATCTATTACTCAAATGAGATGGTGAATGCGCCGAATTTTATCCTGAGATCTTTTTTGGTAGCGCACACCCATACTTACACTTCACGAGCCGCCACTGCTTCCTTTCAATAAAAAGCTACAGTTTCGATGCTGTGTTGCATCTTCTTCAGGCTAAAAAATACGTATATGTAAACACTAGCAATAGAAACAGTGATCAAAACTAAAATTTAAAAAAAAAATAAATATCAAAAACACAATCTACCAATTAAAAAATTGGAGACTAACATTGACAGGAAATTACATCTAAACTCGAAGCATGAATACAACGAATAATTAAAATATGTATATAGTACATCACTCATGAAATTATAACGGTCAATAAACAAATGAATCAATACACTTCAAACTCACAATGCTGTAAGGTCTCTGATCAAGTACATAGATGAAATGAGGTAGAATACAGAGTCTATTCCAGACATTCAATTATCGGCAACGTTACCCACATTTTTGTCAACTGGTCGCAACTAAACAATCCTTTATATATATGCCAGCGGTATGAATTTATCACATTTCAAGTTGGTATTATAAAGAAGATTTTTTGTTGTATTGGAAAAACTCATGGTAGAAAGAAACAAGGTATGTCAGACTCTCGAGAAAAAATTTGCTTTTATTGCGCATCGACGTCATACGCTACAATTCTGTTTATAGTATCCATGGTAACATAGGAACGTGGCTTTTTATGATCAACAGCATTACAAATAAGCTTTTTCATTAGCTAGGATTATAATCCCATCTATGACTACTATGGATGAATACTTATAAATTCATAATCACAAAACATACCTTGAAAAATGACTTCTTGTCTTCATTCCTTTTTATGGCATTTGCAGCATTTGCTATATTTCCCCAACTCTCCCATCTTCGTTGAAGTTTGATATCAAGCAATCAAAAACCAGATTTAAGTGACCAGGTAACAAAATTACGAACGTAGCAATAAGAGATAAGACGAATGTTTCCTCTGAGTATTCAAATTAATCAAATTTCAAATAAAAATGATAGGATGGACTTTGTGTAGACTCGTTCCCCATATATCAGTAAATTGACATCTGACAAAATGCCCAAATTGGCATTGTTGCCAATTTGCAAATATAACTTTACACCTCCCAATTAAAATATAGGTAAATTACTAAAATATGTTTGATTTTATGCAAAATAGATATAGGAAAAATAGCCTCTCAAATCAAAGTAAGTGATACAAGTACAGTTTTGCAATTTTTCTTGAGATTTTGACGTAAATCATTGTTTCTAAGAGAAGCCCATTTGGGATAAATCGCTAATATGGCAACACTTTATTTTGTAGCGAATGACGTCACAATGAGATGCGCGTTGGCATACCTTGTTTCTTTCTACCATGGGAAAAACTATGTTGCCTATATGATCTTTATGGTTTATATTCACATGATGTGGGTTGTGGAGTTCTTCTATGAGTTTTTCAGTTAATTTAGTAACTGATGATATACTTTACTCCAATTATCAACATCACTTCGAGTGCTCACCGCCTTCTTGTGATTCACTTGAATATGTATCATCTCGGAAATGATACGCTTATAACAATTGTGTTCTCTATCAAAAATCTTCATTTTATCAAAATCGAAGTTATGGTTTGTGTTGAAATAATGTTGGGCAAGTGCAGATTTTTCTTGTTTTTCTCTGTTTCGTTCTCTTATGTCATAGATGTGCTGTTTTTTCCTCCTTTCTAAGTATTGTTTTGTTTGACCCACATATAAACTGCCACACAAGCATGGTATGCTATACACCTATATCCGACTGTTTAGAGAGTGGTGTTACATCCTTGAGTCTGGAGAATAGCGAACATGTTGTTTTCAAATCATAGAATACCAATTGTGTTTCTTCACTGTTAATTATTTTGCAATTTTTTGGGATTAACCTTGAACAAACGGCAATCGAAAATACCTCTTTTTTTGTACTCCTACTGGTGTCTAATTTCTCAAATTCATTTTGTTCATGCAGAGGTAAGCTACGCTCAGTTGACATTGATGTGGCCAACGTTGCCAATAATTGAATGTCTGGAATAAACTCTGTATTCTACCACATTTTATTTATGTACTTGATCAGAGACCTTACAACATTGTGAGTTTGAAGTGTATTGATTTATTTTTCTATTGACCGTTATAATTTTATGAATGATGTACCATATGCATATTTTGAATTGTTCGCTGTGTTTATGCTTCGAATTTAGATGTAATTGCCTGTCAATGTCAGTCTCCAATTTTTTAATAGGTAGGTTCCATGTTTCTATGACCATATCCGTTTTGTGTTTTTGGTATTTATTTTTTTGATATTTTAGTTTTGATGACTGTTTCCATTGCTAGTTTTCACATATACGTATTTTTTAGCCTGAGGAAGATGCAACACAGCATCGAAACTGTAGCTTTTTATTAAAAGGAAGACTCAAGACATTGTCCGTTATTCCCGTAATCCTCGACAGATTTTTCAAAACCTTTTCGGATGTTAACCCATTTGAAGGACAATGGTTTTGGTTTTCATTCTGTAAGTCAGCATAGCCGTTTCCTGTAAATGAGTCATTAGAGTTGACCTCAGGGCTATCTGCTAGGGACGAATTTTCTTGATAATTAATTTCCGCAAAATTCGGGGAGTGATTATTTCTTTTCACAAAACTTGAAAAAGATGATGTGTGCATTGGTTTTGACTGATAAGAATCAAATTGATATATCTTACATTTTGAGATGGTGGTTTAAAAATTGGTCTCTGAAAATTTCATTGTTGTTTTTGCATCCAGAATTCAATGATTGCAGTCATGTAATTCTACGAGATGACTCAGTAGGTAAATCTTTGATTCCTTCGTATTCGGGCCCACCTAAAATCGTTTCACGGCACCAACATTTTTCAAAATCGTAGTGATGGGAAAGCATGTGACGATATCAAGGGATAGAATAGGGATAGATAGAATGAAGTCAGCTCACTTCGACAACACTTTTGATGATGCTGTCCCTGTCCGCTCTACTATAACGAAATCCACGAAGAAGAAAATGTCCTTTTCTTCACCAGAAACAACTCGCACGCAGATCGGAATATCCAGATTTGAAAGACAGCTGTTCAGGAACCCCAATAATCACTAATATTTTTTTTATATTATGATTTTTGTTGGTGGGGGAGTATGTAGTGATGTTTTGTTCAATTAACTTGATGCAGTGAGTGGTTAAGTGACTGGCCGAGTTTCAAGTAGAAGGCGAAGTAGTAGGGAAGCAGTCAATGATGAAGTTGGGCAGTTAGATGCTCAGTTTATTGATCGTCAAGCTTTCGGGAGACATTTTCTTCCTTCATCAGGACAACTAGTAGTAATATAACGGTAATAGTACCATCACAAAATAAAATATAGAGGGCACTTACCAAATTGTGAGTAGAACAAAGAGCACTTATCACTCATAAAGGACATAGATTAATTATTATGAATTTTTACATTACGTATATAGTGTGTGAAGTTTAAAAGGAACATAGAATTGTGATTACCAGAACATAGCTAGCCTAATAGTAGTTTAAAATGATGGAAAATAAATACATGGAATAAAATAATATAATTTCAAAATGTTCGGATGTAAAAGATGAATGTGACTAGAATTACGATGAGATTTAAAATGCATAAATGGATTAAAAGATAAAAGAGTTAAAAATTATGAATAAAATGACAGGGAAAAAAATGGATAAAACTGGTAAAAGGGACTATGCACAACGTTGAATGACAGACATTCTGGTACAAACTGAGAACAAGGAGAATCAGCAACAATAAAAAACACCAACCAAAAACTGCAAACTAATCCTCGATAAGGTGTAGGTGATCCCCTTTGTGTTTGTATGTTGGAACGGCTGATCAGTGGGATCGTGGGGATCTATACTGGATGGTGAAAGAAAGCATCGAGCAATTCACAACGGCAACATAGTACTATGCCGGACTTGACACATTGTTACCTGATAAAAGGTAGGGTTTTGAGAGTTTTTAGTTGTCAATGAAGTGTATGATTTGTATGTTAGACATCACAATAAAAACTATAAAATACATCTAAATTACCCAAGATAGATGATACATGACCTTGTTGTGTCGATTTCAGAAGGCTGGAGGGTGTAAATGAAAAGGATGCGTACCCTAATCCTCAGATATTTTGCGTAAATTTGGTGGTGCTAAATACTTGTCAACCTCGGAAATCCAGAGTAATTACTGGTAGATACGGGTGGACCCTTCTTTTCGACACTACACAGTTTTCACTGTACCTTCTAAAATCCTTTTCTAGTTTGCCCGCTTGCCTTTTGGTTTGCACCGGCCTAATTTCAGAAATAAGTAAACAGTCCCTTTGGTCCGGAATTGGAACCTTACGTATTCAAATAATGAAGAAGTGGTGGTTATTGGGAATGAGGACAGTAGTAATAAGAATCACTTATCCGAAAATTATTCTCGAAGTTTCGGCTTTTAGTTCAGGCCTTTTTCAAGGGTTAAGACAAATGAATACAGATGTTATTTTTTCCTGATTAATAACTGGTGAAATCTTTTTCAATGTCAGTGAGTGACGGTACATCAAAACTGGAACATTGCATTCCGGGCACTAAACACTGATTACACCAAATTTAAGATAAAACTGGTGAAATCAGGGCAATGCGAACGTGAAACTGCGCCTGGGGCGAGCTCTAGGTTAGGCGTCCTTCTACTTCAACACATATACAGGGTGTTTCACAGGACTTCAAGATGTGATAGCTCGTCCAAAAATATGGAAAAACTTTTCATCATCTAACCCTCTAAAATGCACCATTTTGGAGATACAGTGTGACCCATTTGTATTAGGGTCACCCTGAAAAAAAGTTCATCAATGATTTGGCAAGATTTTTTTTTTAATTGTAAAAGTCAACAAACTCTTTCGTCTCACCAAAAATGACCTTGCTTATACACAATCCAAGGCCTTTTTTGCCTGTTCTTAAGAGTAAAATTTTGACAAACCACATTAGCGATAATCTATGCACGCCACAGGATTCGGCATCCCTTAAAACCAATACCGATTTTTGCCAGAAAGTATCAAGTAGTGAGTATTTCGTAGATAAAAATGGATAATTAATTTGTTTTCAAATCAAGTAAGATTCTACCACTTGATAATTGGGAAAGATTAACATCTGTATTCATTTGTTTCAGTTCTTGAAAAGGGCCTGAATTAAAGACCAAAACGTCAAGAATAATTTTTGAATAAGTTTATCTTATTTCTACTGTCCTCACTTCTTTATTAATCTGCGAAGGACGCTAAGTTTTTAATCACGTTTTCAAATATCTTGAGGACATCATTAGGTACGTTCTTTTTAATTGAGATCGGAAACTCACTTCAGTTATACGTCAAATTCAATGTGCATGGTATCATATGATTCCTCTTTGCCAAGTGGAAATTTGACAGTTCCACTTCGAAATGAAATTGAGATTTACTGAGATCTCAGTAAATCTCATATAAAAAGAACGCAGCTATTATCACTACCACAATCCTTGAACCGGGACATATGTTATCTTTGTCGTCCTGAGCTCAAATTACTTGAGTATGTGTTTAACAGATCTGGTATTGCAGTCGACCCTCCAAAAATTGGAGCCATAGTGTAACGTAGTTACAAAACTTTTGAATTTATTCCTGGTTTTTAATCGAATAATTCCCGTTTGGACATAACTCACTTATTAATCAAACAATTGATCCCGTTCCTGCTCTATAGAATCATTCTTTATATTTCACGTCCAAATCGTAAATTAATTATCTGACCGGAACAGCCTTTGTGTCAAATATCAACGCCGTGAATCAATTATTTAATTATCGACATTCAAAAATCATGGTACTTTTCTCAGTACCGGACGCATCTTTTCCCCACTTTTTGGGATTGCCAAAATAATGTACCTTGGACCGAGGAGACGAGGAAATAGCAGCAGACACTGATTACCCGTGAACCTATACAGCTCTCGCGATCTTTCCCGTTCTTCAATTTTTCAATTCAATTTCACGAATTATGAATAGTGTACAGTTTATTTTTTCCCAAATTCTCCCAAGTAACCGTGTGTAAGTATTGAACAAATCTTAATGGGCGGTTAATATGCTTCATCTAGTTTTTCCGGTATTGTTGTGGATTTTATGGGTCTTATTCTGTTTTGGTTGTAGGCGATAGCGTCTTTATCAGAATAGGCTGGAATTCGGAGGATTCACCTAGATCATTCTGAAGTAGTAAGATTTTCCGGGACTCATTCAGTTTTTCGAGGGTTTCCTGAACAGTATTTTCGTGATTGTTTCAACCACGGTTGCGGTATTCTGCCGGTGACTTCTTCCCGCTGAGGACGGAGGGATAAATCTTGTTATTATCATTATCAAAGGGAACGCCCAAATATTCCAGGTTAAGGAATAGGCTGTTCCATAATGTGTGGATTTTGGTGAAAGTAATTATAAAATGAGTGCCCGAAAATTCTTGGTTGAGAAAAAGACGGTTTGATAACCTATGAACAAGTGGGCCAGTTATTATCAGGAGACGCCAAAAAATTCCTGTTTGAGGAATTGCTGTCTGATAATGTATTTATGTTAAAATTACTGTTCAGGGTAGCGCCGGGAAAATACAGATAGATTGGTGAGGGCTCTGAATTACCTTCATTTTCACTTTTGATTAAAAATTATCGGAGATCCGATTTTTGTAAACTGCAAATGAACAATAGAAAAATGTATTTTCTTCAATGCGACATTTAATTCAAAGTTCAGTAAGACCTTTTTAGAGCGGAAATTGGTGGAATCTGGAAAAGTACGAATGTTTGGACTTTCTCCACAGTTTCAAAGCTACTTGATAGGCACTCGATAGGCACTGTGGGCGCTTTACCACATTAATCCGAAGGTTGGCGCCAGAAATTTGGAAATACAATTTTCCCCTTCCCGTCGAAAATCCTGGGTAGCGTCACAATTTAATGTTCCTTCACCCAAAAGTGCCAAAAAGGTTTGTAGAGTCATAGGCATGATTTCCTGGTATCGTCGGTTTGTTGAAAAGTTTCTGGATTACTTGATTTACCCTTTGAGAAATTTTCTTTAGAAAAATATCAGATATACTTAGAATGAAATCAAAGATGCGTTGATTTCAGCTCCCATTTTGACTTGTCCTGATTTTGAATATCCCTTCTATGTCCAGACAGATGCTTCAGCATTTGAAGCGTACAGGGGAAAACCAACAGAACATCGAATCAGAATTTTCATATATCAAGGATGCGTCTGATTAGCCTGATGCGTCCCACGTACAAAAAAAAAGTACTTGATCTCCTGAAGCTCCGTTTCATGATTCATCGATTGTATTTGTGTCCCTGAGATGCCAGAGAGGCGTTCGCTGGCTAGGTAGCGGTAGGAAGAGTTGCTAGGGGGTTGCAAAGTCGGGATGAAAAAAATTGAAATAATTTCCTAGAGCACGAAACTTTCACGGAAAAAGGTTATGTCCCATGAAGTATCCTATAAATGGTCTGCTGGGTGGATGGCTGTGGCCCACTGATAGCACAAAAGGAGTCGAAACCCGGAATTTTGCAAACCATATGAAAGGGTAAGAACCAAAAGGGTCTAAGTGCAAAACGATCCAAGTGTCTTGGATCATTTTGTCATTTCGTGGATCAGCAGTTTCAGAACATAACAGATGGCAGTAAACGCCCAAAATCACTTGGATCATTTTGCTAGTGATTAATTTTCAGCTTTATCCATCGAAATTTGCTCATTCCAGAATCTTTACTTGGAACCTTTTGGCTTCTTACCTTTTAATTTGTCAACCAAAAGTCACGAAATTTGATAAAACATACAATGTTCAGATTCCATCAGAATTTCCTGACATTCGGTTGACAAATGGTTTTCAAAATTACGGTTTTCAGCCTCTTTTGATTCATAAGCGGACCATGATTACACCACCGCCCAGCCAGCGTATCATTCAAATCTAGGGTACTTTATGAAACATAACTTTCTTCTCGTGAAAGTTTGCTCGTCATGCTTTTGGGAGACAATTCCCACCTTCATCAGGACAACTAATAAAATATGGATAATGATACCACAAAACAATAAAAATAAATGGTGCACTTACCAATTGAGGGGTGACTTATCAAAACGCATTATGTCACCCAAAACTAAATTCCCAATAATAACCACAAACCCTTCACGACTAAAAACAAAGTGGTCTATCAAAATGCGTATGTAGAATCATTTTAATGGTCACATTCAAACCAAAAGTACCTTGAGTTTTTATAAAAAGACTGAAAAGTCCTGAACAAAATGCGTCTTGCTACATCATATTGGAAAACATTTTCTTTTATGCGTTTTGTCCACTGAAATTTCTAATATTTCAAAAAATAATGGATAGTATCAACATTTATACTCACGAATGAGGTGAAATTAAACTAACTAGGGGATCCAAATAAAAAAAAAAAAAAAAATAGAAATTATGTAAGTATTAATAAAAGTCTGTAAAAAGAAAAGAATCTTCAAAATATTGATTAATTGATGTTATAAGACTATTCGAATTACTATGGGATCAAAGTTGATATGCTACATTCTGTGGATTGGTACGTAAATATTGTGTCTTCATGATAGCAAAACTACATCAAACTCAATTTTTTCCGATTCTGGACAAAATGCATTTTGATAAGTCACTCCTCAATGAAGAGTATACAGATAAGTAATTATAACCCATGTTAGAAAAATATAGGTTTTGAAGTTGTACATATGTAGATAGTTTAGATAGAGTGAATATAAAACGTAGACAATTAGACATGAATTCGGACATAACCAGCCTAATTAGTGGTTAATGAAATGGGTGTAAATATATCTGTGTCGATGGTTAAAATGAATAAAATGAATAAATAATGGATAAAAGTGGTATATGGTACTGAATAACGTTAAATGACAGACAATTTGGTACAACTGAGAACAAAGAGAATCAACAATGATAAAAATAACCCAACCGAAAACTACAACTACAACTTTACTAATCTCCAGCAGGACACATAAGCCCCATCTATGTTGGCATGTTAGACGTAACCTAATGAGCCGCGATTAGAATCTGTAATTGCATCGGTTCCGCTACGAGATAATATGCAGTGCGGCAACATGGTACTCTTCAGACAGGAAACCAGCTGTTTGAGCAAGGTCTGCGTGATACCTATTCAATTTTGATTTTGGGGAGTGTAAAGAAGATAGGATTGAATTTAGCCTCAGTTTCGTCATTTTCCACGTGCGTCTAGTATACATGAAGTTGGAAATTTATAAACAGTTACTTACGGGTCAATAGTGGTGTCTGGAGTATTAGGCACGATTCCCCGTTTGTGCACTTCAAGTAGTTAACTAGTATAAATTGTGCTGAGATTTTGGTAATCCAATTGGTTACCAAGGTTGTTGGGGTGTTCTTTATATGGATTCGAGTATGGATTCTTTCTAAGACGCTTGTGGTAAGGAGTTTGATCGAACCAGTACATTGACCTCATCAAAATTGGTATTATGCCCTGTGCTAGCGTAGTGCTGAGCCAGTTCACTTGTTTGCTGACGTCTCCTACAGTCACTTTTGTGAGATGCTAGTCTGACTGATAATTTTTGTGAGGTTTGGCCCATATATGAGCACTCACATGCCATACCACGGTACGGTACCATATACTTCATTCCTCATGTCTTTAGTGGCCATGGAAGTTTGGTCTTGATGTAAACAAGACCTATCGTCTTAGTTCGTTTTTGCACCCTGATGGTCCAAAATCCTAATTATTCTAGGAGTGAGGTCATCTAGGTGGGGCAGAACGTAACACAGAACAGGAGGAGGGGTGATTGACACAACGAGTTCCTGGATCTCCTCGAAGCCATGTCTGGTACTGAAAAGTGACTTGCTCACCAGCCTGTGTGAGTAAGAATAGGTTCCTGAATGCGAGCCAATAGGATCGGTTTCTTTTGGTGGGGTGAGTCAGTAACACTGCTCTACGGTTGAGTGCCAGAATCAAGTTGATTTTCATATTGAGGGGGTGGTAAGACTCAAAACTGATAAACCTGCTAGACCTCATGGGTTTGCGGAACCATTTTGTCTGGAGGAGGTTGGCTTCAGATCTGTCGACCCTCATGTTATTAAAAGGGATGCCATTGTCGACCTACATCTCGACAGTAAATTGGAGGTGCGCATTAGAGGAGTTGAAGACATCCAAAGTCGAGACCACAGAGTCCATAGGTTGGCCCAAGATCATCATCCACATATGGTTTAAGTAGAGAGACTTGGAAAGGCAACTTTTTCACACAGCTTGCGATGAGGTCATCCAGGACATTATTGACGAGGATGGATGATACTGTGAATCTATGTCCTGAATGACTTCATTGCAAGCTCTGTGAAAAGAACTGCTTTTGCAAGTCCGCCAACGATGCAATTACAGATTCTTATCGCAGCGTCTAACATGCCAACATAGATGGAGCCTATGGGTCCTGCTGGAGATGAGTTTGTAGTTTTCGATTGGGGTTTTTTTTATTATTGTTAATTCACTTTGTTCTTAGTTGTACCAAGTCGTCTGTCATTTAAGTCATTCACCTATACCGGTTTTATCTATCATGTGTTTTATCCATAATTTATTCATGTTAATAATTGACATAGCTCTATTTACACACATTTTATTCATTTTAAATATTTCAACATTTTAACATTCTACCATTTTATCCACTGATCAATCACATTTATATTTTTCATATTTACTTTATCCACACTATTTACATGTGTACAACTTCAAAACCGATATCTTACATGAGTGATAAGTGCTTATCTGTATACTCTCAATTGGTTGACCAGTGCCCCGTTTATTTTTGTTTGGTGGTATTATTATCCATATTTTATTAGTTGTCCTGATGAAGAGAGGACCTGTTTCCCGAAAGCTTGACGTGCAATAAACTGACCATCTTCCATTTACTTTGTCTTATTCTTTTGTCGACTGTTTCACTAAGATTTCTTTCTCCACTTCATAACTTGGCCAGTCACTGAACCACTCACTTGAAGTGAAATAGATTCAAGTGATACACAAAACCGGAAAACTAGGAGAAAGATTTTGATGTGAGTCGACTTATTTCCCATGAAAAACCTATTTCAGTACAATTCATAGTTGACAAAGATGCAATACGAAAATTGGTTGACATATCTCCAAGCAAAATCTTGAAATATTATGCTTTAGAAACAAGTGCTCTTATTCTTTCAGAAACTTACACCAAGAAAAACAATATTGAAAAAATCATGAACTAAAACTGAATAAGTAAACATTTCATTAAATCAATTGAAGCAAAACAAACACTAGTTTGGCGCCTAGATCTGCGTACAAATGCCTTTCAGTGGAAGATTTATGTTCTACTGTAACATACGAGGAGAAATGAACAGTTCAGTTTTTTACCAACCGTGAATGGTGTACCGGATTATGATCCAGACCCAGACCGCTTGGAAGCAGTAATCGGATCATAGGAGTCTCAATGTTTAATTAGCCTCGTTATCTTTGTGACAAAAATCTGTAATGTATGTATGTTATTTATTTTATATAAACCGGTCATCCACTAAAATATTTGATCAAAATCAATAATGTAGAAGCAGATCGTTATAGCTAATAACATTATTTGACTGTTTTATTTATTCAAAAACCATTAGAGCTTACTATCATTCTCCCAAAAATATTGATTCAATAATTCAAATCATGTTTTCATTGACTTTTTTGACTTGAGCAATGAGTATTAATAAACCTCAAAAATATGTCTACTAACTTATTCCCACACTTATTGCATGTGACCACAGAAATAGTACGATTCACTGATGTTTTCTACAACTTCTGACCAGATTGGACTTCTTGATATGTTTGGTTTTAGAAATATCACTTGATCTGAGATAGGTTTATTAAGTCCTGAATCAAAATGATGTAAAATAATCTGGAAAAAAAACAGAAAAGCAAAAATTTACAGGTGGTTATTTTTGATAATTCAAACTTAGAGGCGGCAACGATGCGTTGTCAAAAATATTCTAGAAGTGTAGGGAATATTCGATAGGTAATCTACGTGATCAAATTCTCAGTTCGATATATTGCATCGTTGCTTTCTTCAAATACGTCTAATATGCCACGTACCGCCGGCGTACCCTGTCTTATACTGCAGCTCTCTGTTCATTTTTCCAAAATGTTTGTTTTTGTCAAATGGTATTTTTTCAAATGAAAATTGTATATTTGTACTTATAGCAGTTTATTTAATTATTACGTAGATTTTCCCTTCTTTTCACCATCTTATATGAAACATTTATTTTTTTATAGATTGATTGGAAAAAGGTTTTTTTGAATATCTTTCTTTTGCTATGATATACGTGGTGTATAATTATTATTCTCAAGAATCCAGGATGTGTCTCTGCTAAAAAATATAAAGAATTGCTTTCATAAACTTTTGAGTAGAAATGCTCAATTGAAGAGCTACAAAATGTCAAAGTTTCTTTTTCAATAATATTTGGATATGAGTTGTCAAGATCACTCACAAATTGGATTTTATCTTTTTAACTGAAAAACAGTGGCGGCTTATGAAATGTTGAACAATGTGCTCTGCTTTAGAAATATGCACTAAAGAAAAAGAATATATCTGTATCCCTACCAAGCTCTGGTACAAACACGCAGTGCATGAGATAGCCATTTACATACCAAAGGAGAAAAGTGCGTCTTTTTCTCCCGCGGATTGTTTGATGATTGAAAATTCAAGGTAGGAAAAGCACTTTACTCCAGCGGAATTCAAATAGTTTTTTCTACTACCGATCAAACACATTGCTTAAATTAATTTCTATCATGATTCCATGATTGTGTCAAAAAAAAGCGGCTATAGCTTGAATGGATGTCGTCGACTTTGTCGCTTTGACTATTTTGGCAAGACAGCCATAACGAGTATTGTGAGCTGTCACTTTGTTTACGCTTTGTTCTTATATCCTTGTATTTCAAAATGGGTTCGTGCGAACACGATCTGCCCAGTAATATCGATAAAGAAGCAAAACTGCTTGAGTTAAGAAAATATTTTCATAAATGTTCTTCCCAAAAACATTGAATGAACGAAATTGAAAAGAAGTTATTTATGTAGAAATCTGTGAAAGGAAAATTTTCGAAATCAGGGGAGGCAAACATATTTTTCCCCGGAAAAAAAAAGTGCCCTTTTCCCACCTCAATTGACGGTGGAAAATTACATTTTATAGTAAGGTGTTCGAAAAAATATTTAATCAAAACTAAAATTCTCACTATCACGCGATGCGAACGCTCTGTAGCAGTGGATTGATTATCGCTTTGCTATTTACAAATATCACTCGAATTTTTGCATGATAATCTTTTAAAGAATTTTTGTGCTCATTAATAACAGTCATTGCTGTTAAGTAAACCTGATTTTATCTTCGGACGCCAAAAAACAAGAACTATGATTTTGAAAATACTTGATTGAATTCATACTTTATCACCAAAATCCAAATAGAATGAAAAATAATACGATACAGTATTACACGGCCGCGCACGAATCTCGAAAAACAAAATAATCGCTTGTTGTGTTCTGCCGCCTTGTAGCATCACATGAATCATAGATTGCCGTATTAAACCACGTCCAGCGCTCGACAAATCAGACGTATCATTCTTGGAAATCGTTAGCTGGGTACCCAGCGCGTTGCGTACATTAGGGACGGGCCTACGCTTGAGATTTTCAGGCCGTGTTACTTGCGGTTTCATTGCCATTGGAAAGACAATACAATACAATGAAATATTCAGGATTAAAGGGACTATTCATTCATCAAATTCAATATTTATACAAAAACAAATTAAAAAAATCTATTTGTGAAGATGCGGAGTCAGGTGCGTTCTCCAGGTCCGCAGCACTTATACATCAGCCGCCACCGCTAAGAAATATGAAGGAAATATTTTATACTCAACTTCTAACGGGTTACCTTCGTCATAATGTCAAAATTACATGTATTGATTATTTCAAATCAATATACCTATCTCGAAATGCTTGCTCGTAAGAACTTTCACGGAGTATACTTTTTCTGCGAAAAAATTATAAAGAAATCGTCTGTTTTGCTTTTAACAATATGATAAAAGTACGTGTATCGCTGCCTATTGCTAACTGTAAAAATAAGTTTAGTTGACGCACTCTACTCACTCACTACCAAGTTCAAGCCATACTTAGATCAAATTAGAACTTCGCATCACAAAATACCAATTTGCATCAATTTATTGACATCATTTCAAATATTATTTAGAGAAGAACAAAATAGAGATAATATACCCCGAAGTATTTGCACAAATCAATTTTTACAAATTATCGGGGGTAATCCAGAGAGTGCTTGAAAATTATCCGGTCAATTTTAAAGCACGAATGGTATTCAGAAGAATATTTCAGGAATTCTGGAAGATAAGTTTACCAAATTTGCGTTGTCATATTGATTGCTCCGACAACATAGTTATTTGTGTCAACCATTGAACTCCATACTACGTACCTGGAACGGACCTGCTTATTGTCGAGAGTGAAGCAAGTAGAGACAGCGATAGTTACGGATATCTATCTCTTTCTAATCCACTGGTCTATATGGACAGAAATCACAATAATACATACATTTTATATTTATTAGACATATTTGAGGAAAATATTGTATTATTGCTTTGATTATAAAAAATTGAAAAGACATTTACAATTCACGAGCAAGATTAATTTTGATCAGGAATAAAAAATGAATATACCCAGACTCTAAACTAAATACATTCAGTAGATCTGTTACTTGGTACTTTCTTCTTAGAAAAATAGTAGTTCAGTAGACTAAAGTCACGATGGGTGATCTTAATTCTGTTCCAAAGTGTACCATATAAAAAAATTAATTAAAAAGTAAATAAATAAAATGAATAGAATAATAATTGATTTAAAGGTATGTACAATTAATATTACCCTCATTTCTAACTTTGGAATAAATTCAGTATAACAAAGACTATATAATTTTCCATCGGGAAACAACTTTCCTCATCAGATTTTGATGAGGAAATTATATCTTCGAAAAAAAAACTACCTATCTTAAAATTTGTGAAGAAAAAAAAATGTAGCCATTTTTTCACCCTACATGACAGCCCAACTTTTTGTTCCATAATGCTTTACATCACATATCATGATACCTACTCAATTAAAGCATTGTAACTTTAACATTTTTTTTTTATGATAACTTTTAGCCATGAAAAGAAAATCTTCTTTCATCTCACAAGTTTTTACATCCGACTGCAACACAATAGATCACCATATTTTTTTATTCCTTCTCACTTTCTCCGATAAAACCTACTTATCTAAAAGAAAATCGCTCACAAGATGTACAGTATTTTATTATTATTATAATAACATGTATTTTCAACACCAATAAAATAACACTGAACGCCAAACTACCACTAAATTCTCACAAAACAGTTTTTTTTTGCCCCTTAACCATATCCTTAATACCCGGTGATGAGTTCGACAAGGATAGGTATCCGCAACACAGGCTATCTCTGTCTAACAAAAAATTACATACTTTGACGCTCCGTCGACAACGGCCGGGGCCTTTCCAGGTACGTAGTATGGAGTTCAATGGTGTCAACACATTGACACTGACAAAGTGCTTCAAGATTACCGATAAATTTTCACGAATGCGTGTCTTCTCAAAATTTCACAAGACCGAAGGTCGAGTGAGATTTGTAGAGAAAACACGCATGAGCAAAAATGTATCCGGTTAATTTCATAGCACGAATCATATTTAGAAGAATATTTCACATATTCTAGAGTATAACTTCAATGAATTTGCGTTGCCATATTGATTGTCCTGACAACCTGGTTTTTTGTGTCAAAACATTGTCACTGACAATACATGATAAACAAATTTGTGTAGCCATGACAGAGTGGTATTATCGATTTGGTGTTATCGCTGTAAGCCTCCAAAAAATCAACTGCTCTTATGGAATTTTTTGTACATGAGTGGAATATTCGCTGTAAGCCTCCGAAAATGCCACTGCTCTTATGGGATTTTTTGTACAAGAGTGGAATATTCAATGAAACACCCTGTACTCAATTATACTTGAGTATCAAAGCCCGGTTCATTGATTATAAATGAAGAACTTCGAGGTGATGATTTAAGAGACTTGACTTTTCAAAATAAATATCAGAGAAAAGCTCATTTTAGTTATTCATTCTTTTCAAAAACCTTTGAGATACAGATTCAGATAACAAGGTGTGCTGGAATATACCCTCTGGTAAGCACCAGTTTCAAACAAAAGAATCCAATTTTCTTTTAACCTTTAACCCCGCCAGTATGGTACGCCCCTGATTAAAATTTTGAAATTCTGAGCTCAAATTCTCATTCAGCATTAAAAGTTTGTATGATGTACCAAATTTCATGATTTTTGTATGTAAGGTTTCGGAAATATTTAGGAAAAACCGTCTTCGGGGTGCCCTATTTAAAGGGGCGTAGCTCCCTTAGGAAGCATTTTTCGGCAAATGTTTATAGGAACTTTTTTTCATGAAAATACCCCAGGAATCACACAACGAATTTTTTACCAATCTTTAGGAAACACCCTGTATAATGCTGGTTGCTGACATTGAAGAAGAAATCATCATCGAAATGGACATCATGAATTCCCGAGGCTTCTAATTGGATTTCAAGAATGGAGCATTCAGAGTCAACAACGAGGAGGTGATTCAACATGGCTTGCTTGGAATGAGAAGTGAAGGAAGAGAGCACCGTTATGTTCAAGCCAAAATTGCACGACTCCGGAATTGGACGAGAGATTGCTTGTGGAAAGAGTCTGGTACAAGTGAAGAGGACTGTGCCTGTCAGAGTGATGAACGTCAACTATCACTGAGTGAGCCTTGCGAAAGGAACTGTTTTGGGGCTCTGCTCGTCAATTTCCTCCGTGGTGCGACAGATGTGCGAGATTGACGCGACATATCCTCAGTTCACGGGAGAGATGGAGAAGTTATTCGCTACATCTCCAAAGAAACTGGATAAGGGGCAAAAACGACGCTTGAGAGGCCTAATAAGAAATCTCAGCGACATTATTGACAAGAAAACGGGAGAAAAGGGTTGGATAGGCGTGGTACAGCACATAATCAACACCAAAGGTGCACGACCCATCCCTCATACTGCTAGAAGACTACCTTTGGTGAAGAAGGAGGAAGCAGACAAGATAATTCAGGACATGAAGAAAGGCGGTATCATCGAGCCTTCAAGTAGTCCTTGGTCATCGCTAGTGGTGCTGGTCAAAAAGAAGGATGGTTCAACTTGGTTCTGTTTGGACCATCGTCAGCTGAACAACGAGAACAAAAAGGACAGCTACCCTTTACCACGAATCGACAACACTTTGGACAACTTGACTGGATCAAAGATCTTCTCAACCCTTGACCTGAAAAGTAGATATTGGCAGGCAAAGATGGCTCCAGAAGATCGGGAGAAAGATGCTCTGAGCGTTGGAGCTGGGCTGTGGCAGTTTTCTGTAATTCTATTTGGATTATGCAACGCCCCTGCTAGGTTTGAAAGGCTAATGGAGACGGTGCTCAATGGTTGATCGTATCGTGAACATGCCTGGTGTACCTCGACGACATAATCGTGGTTAGCAAATCATGCGAAGACCACCTGAATAACTTGGAGGAGGTATTCCAGGGGCCAAGGCGATCTGGATTGAAGTTGAGCCTAAAGAAATGCCAACTGTTCCGGAATAAAGGCTAATATCGTGTCGGTGAAGGGAGTGACTGCCGACCTGCAAAAGGTGAAGGCAGTTAAGGAATGGACAGTACCAGAACTTTCACGAATTACGAAGTTTCCTGGATTTGTGCACGTACTACCGGCGTTATATTCAAGGGTTTTCTAACATCGCCCGACCTCTTCATAGGCTTACGGAGGCACAGAAGCATCTCCACTGGGATGAAGAATGCCAGAAAGCTTTCGCCACGTTAAAAAGAGACTTGTCAGCGCGCTCATTTTTGGCTTTCCACTACCTGAAGGAAACTTTGTCCTGGACACGGATGCCACCAATGTAGGACTTGATGCAGTGCTGTCCCAGATCAGGGACATGAAAGGGTCAAAAGGTTACTTCAGCAAAATCTTGTCGAAGCCTGAAAGGAACTACTGCGTTACAAGAAGAGAGCTGCTGGCAGTCATGATACTATAGCAAACAAGATATGCTCACGCGCAGGTTTCGCTGACGTCATTGCGTGTCCAAACATCAAAGTTCATAGGTAACCTAGGTAACTCGATTACCATGATACTTAAACTGACAAGATAAACTTTCGCAAATCCCCCTCAGCAGTCATCACGTGACCTACCTCAAACCTATACAATCAATGTCATGCGGGGACGTCATGCGTGAGCCAGTTCAATTTTGACCAGCAAATGGTAACTTGGTAACGATATCGATGTTTTAAACAACCTCACTTTTGGCTCGCAGTGACGACATGCGCGGTTTGGTTCTTATTTCGTCCAGCAATTGATCATATCATTTTGACAGTAGTGAAAGGGGTAGAGCACTTCTACAAGTACCTTCACGGAAAAAAGTTTCTGCTGAGAACCGACCATGCTGCACTCAAGTGGCTTCTACAGTCCAAGATCCCGGGAGGTCAAGTGGCTCGTTGGATCGAGAGGCTCCAGGAGTTCGATTTCTACACTGAACATCGAGCTGTATCAAGCCACAAGAATGCTGATGCCTTGTCCAGAAGACCTTGCCCAGAGCTCTGTAAGCACTGCCATAGAGCTGAGGAGTAGAGAGCTAGCATATGCAGAACAACTGTGGTAGACGACTTCTGGCAGTCTGACGCACTTCGTGAAGACCAGGAGAAAAATCCAGATCTGGAGCTTGTCATCGGATGAAAACAGGCAGGCCAACGACGAACTTGGAAAAAAGCCGTGAGATTCCCGACCACCGTGAAGTCCTACTGGGCTCAATTGGACTCGATGGTTCTTGATGACGGCATTCCAAAGAGGCTGGTGAAGAATCTGGATGGCACGGAAGATCGGAGGCAGTTAGTCGTTTCTTTGAACAGACGGGCAGAAGTATTGAAGGAGGTCCATGATGGCATAAAGGGTAGACCAATCAAGAAGCGGCAACAGTAGCTGATGTACTGGTTAAGGAATGGATCTGCCATTTTGGTGTTCCTTTGGAGCTGTATTTGAACCATGGCAGAAACTTTGAATAGGCGTTGTTCCAGAATGTTTGTGAAGTCTTGGGGATCAAGAAGACAAGATAGACAGCGCTGCACCGACAATCGGATGGCATGGTGGAGCGAATCAACAGGACCGTAAGCGACACTTGGCCAAAGTTGTTTCTGACCATCAAAGAGATTGGGACGAGCACCTCCACCTGTTCCTCATACAGATCTGCAGTTCACAAATCGACAGGCGGAACCCCAACAAGGATCATCATGGGTCGTGAACTTCAGCTGCCCTGCCACCTGAAGTTTGGATGTCTACCGGGTGAATATGTCACTGGAGAAGATAACGCAAGTGATCTTCGCAGGAAGATGTACGACATACATCAACGAGTCATTTTGAACATCCAGAGTGCCAGCGACCAGATGAAGGAGGCCTATGACGTGAACGCCGGAAGGCGGGTTCCAGGTTGGCTGCACAACCCACCGAGGCGACGTGGATTTTCTCGAAAACTGCAAAGTTCTTGAAAGAGTCCGTATGAGATTCAGGAGCGAATCAATGACGTCTTCAGGATTTGGAAGCCACCACGAGGACAACCGAGGGTTGTTCACTTCAATCGTTTAGCTCGGTATGCTGGGAACCATGACGATCAGAACGCTGAGTGAGCCAGATCATAATGGCGTTGTCCAAGAAAGGCAGCTGGCTTTGTTCAAAGCACCGGCCGAGTATTTGTTGGCTCACTGGATCACTGAGCACCTCAGCATTAAGCGTGAACTTTTTAAACGAAAATTTGGACAACTGGACCATCTGCGACGACAAAGGCCAAAGGTCGGAAAAGTGCTCCTGACATAGAAGCTTCCACAATATCGGACCATATACAGTAATGACTGGAGAGCCCTCAGTCATCTTCGAGACTTGATGCAATCACAGGACCTGACTTATTTGGCAATCCCGACCAATGACCGAGTGGTGAGAAGCATTGGAAGTGATCTTCAAGGGAAGTGGCATTAACATCCTGGTGTACTGCTATCCTTCCTGGAGGACAAGCCAGAGGACAGTGGACTGCTATTTCCACCGAACATCACACTGCATGGTTGGGAACATTTGCCGATATCGACATGAGGACATTTATGGGCATAAATGCTCTGAGGAAGCAATGTGACGAAATATACCCAGTGGTACGAACTCACAAGACGGCAGACAGCGGAGATAACGTTACAACCATTGCGTCTCGCTATCGAACATCTCGTCTTTTGTCTTGTGTGTCGGAAGTCCAAACCACTGTTAAAATCCCAGTATTAAGAAGTATATTTGGTTGCTTACATCTGGAAAGAAGTATATTCGGTTGCCTACATCTGGAATATTGAAGAACTTTTAGCATCTATCGAGGGATCGAAGACGATATAAAAGCCCGCCATTCAGACAAGAGTTCAGTTGTGTTTTAGTGATCGTTGCATTCATTGTGAACGAGCAGTTTTCAGGAAAACATAAATAATTGACTGTACATGAATAACTGCCAGTCAATAAATGAGTTAAAGTGAGTCACTTGTTTTCTTTAGCAAAAAATATTACAATAGTTTTGATTTTCTGGAAAGTTTGATTTTTCATACCTTGACTTTCGCTAACAAAAGCTGCTTCACTAATACAATATCGGCCAAAAGTAGAACTCTAGTGATTGCGGCTAGAAGACATTTGGAAGCTTGTACTAGATTTATTTTGTCTAGAGATACTTGTTCAGTCGCATTTTCACAAATGTGCTCAATTGCAGTACCTGAAAAAAACGTATGCATGAGTATACAAAAATAAAAAGGTACAAATATATTACAAGAAAAACATATCTTCAGATTCTTCCAACTACTTCATAACCATTCCAATAATTTACATCCGAAAATGAAGACGCATAGTTCATTCCCACCTTTATTTTTGATAATGATCAATACCTATATTTTGAATATTTTCTGCTATATTTTCGCTTCCTCTCTATCGCTCACTCCTGGACAAAATGAACGTCAAACATTGTAAATCATACAAATCACGAAAATAATTGTCTTGACACTTTTTATGGACATTGTATTCCAAGAAAAAACATTTTCGGGTACCTACTTTGATTTCAAGTAAAAAAAAAACTTGTGAATTAATAAATAGAACTCTGCCACATCAATTCATTCATTATATAACTAGGACCCTACTACGGTGTGTTACCTCCTCTACTCCGAATTACAGCAGCAGTTATTCTTGTACCGTGTGAATCATCAAGGGTGACGAGGCACCGTATCTCAGGAACTAATAGTCGTGGGAGTTTGGGAAAAAAATACCTTATAGGAAATCGTCCAAGAGAAATTACTGTAAATATTTTTCAAATTATTATATTCAACGGTGGGGGACGTTTTTTGGTAAAATGCATTTTTGCTAAAATGTCCCAAGAAGTACTCTCACGACGTCAATGCCACCACAATGGCTCATCTTTTTGATATAATTATTTTGTAGGACGTAAGATAAGGGCTTAACTTATTGAACTGTAAATTTAAGTAAGTTGAGTTGACTTGACGCAATTTTGTCATCAAATTCTGGTTCAATGAAAGAAGGTTTTTTTGATTCGAATGAAGGATCATTCTGGCTCTAGCCACCCTTACTTCGCAATTCGCGATTTTTACAAAGCTGACAGCTCTTTGAACTTGGCCTCAAGATCTTGAACGGAACAGTTTGATTGTTTCATTGTATTCGGAAAGTATAATAAATTTGCAACAAAATATGTTCAAACCGCATGTCGATATCTTCATTCATTTCAAAGTTATCGCTTGATACATATTTTATTTCATGATGTACTTGAAATGATACATTACATCATCAGAGCCGAGAAAATTGGATTGTAAGAAAGTATTCATCCAATCATTGTTTCACAACACACTACAGAATAATTGTTCTAGATGGTGCTATCTAAGAGTCTTGAAGTATAAAATATGAAATAAAAGTAGACTAAAAAGTATAGGGGACAGTCATAAATACAAATGAGATACAATTTTAGCAAAGTGCTATGACAAAAAAAAGAGACAAAAATAGTATATTATTTTATATGGAGGAAAAGTGATACTTTTCATGACTGATAATACAGAGCAAGTCATGAGAAGTTACTTATCCTCCAAATAAAATATGCTATATTTTTTTCAAATGTCGACAAATTTATGCAAATACAAAATAATATGTTTCAAAGTTGTCATGAATATAGTCTCGGGAGACGGCGCCAGGCTCACGTTCGAATAGTATCATAGTGATGTCGTTCAGTCTACTCATACATGCTGAGGAAAACCAACTCAACTTGATTATTGATTTGTAGAAGATGGAGTGTGCGCCGCCGGAAATTATTGCGAAAACCACAATGTAAACAATGTCAAAGCATAAAAATAAAAAATTGATAATAATATAATGATACTTATGAAATTCTACACAAGAGAGCGTATCGCTCAGCTTAACTCTCTAATAAGCAACACTGTCACGGTGAAAACAGTTCATTGTCAACAAGATTTCAATTATAAATTATGATCTCTTCCAAATCATAGCTGATTGTGAGCAGTTATTGAGTAGGTTTTATCAAATAATGAGAATTTTGGTTCTGAATTAGTGTTTTTTTATTAACGCAGGGCACTCAAAATTCAAACTCAACAAAGCCTCATGAAAACGTGTTTCGTTGTCAAAAATAGTAGGCTGTGGTCACTTTTCCCGGCTTTTTCTCCGTCGGAGAAAAAGAAGAACTTTGCGGCCGATACTCAGTCGAATAATGTCCGATTTTTCTGACGTTTAAAGCAAAAATGATTTCTGTTTTTGTCCCGGATAGTTGGAATATATCACAGCTGAACTAACGTAGGTTGTAATTTCTGACCAATCTATCAGAGAAAGCACATAATTGGTCCGATGCATTGGTTCGTAGAACAGCTGCAGATTTCTCGTTTCTGGTGCGCCTGGATGGAACAAGCAGTCGAAAATTCTTAACCAACTTCAAAAAATAATTGAGAAGTCGAGAATCTCCTTTGTTTCTCTATTAAATTTGTTAATGAAATATTTCTCAAGCAATAACTTTTTATCGAATGGGAATATCAAGATGCGGCTTGAACATATTTTTTTTGTAAATTTGATGTACTTTTAACACAAAAAAATATTCTGGCCAACTCAAAGAAGTCTTTGATAAAGCAATGAACTACATACAAAATGAAAAGAAGAAGATAGAGACTCAAACAAACCAAAATGAGGTGAAAGTGAAATTTGGAGCATTATTGAACCTGATGGAGAACAACAACATATCATTGCATAAAAACACATCATTTATTCGACGAATCGTATGAAAAATAGTCCACCGTTAGCGACAACTTCATGAAAACTATCTTGGAAAATGATGATCTCACTGACATTTCATCAAAATGATGAAATATCTGCAGACAAACCTAGGAGGTGGAGCCAGTAGAGTCATTTAACATCTGCAAATCACCAGTGACAACTACATTACAAGCTGGAATATTCTCGAATGAGCAATCTGATTGAGAAAATTTGAGATACGCAATCAATCGCTCATGAATCAACATACAAACTGAAGCAACTACATGATACAATGATAGAATTTGTAGAAGCACTCAACAATCTAAAAGTGGACAAAAAATCATGAGGATCGATAATTCAAAGGTTGATCTGCGGCAAGTGAAACAAAAAAAACTATCCTTGTCAGAATCCAACATAATGCATCATCTAGAAGAAGTTCTCAAATTCTTACAAACAAGACTCCAATCTCTTGGAGCTTCCATACGGCAAAACAAATCCAACGGTCAAGACTACAACACAACTGAAAGCTGTGGATTCTGAAATGACCATAACCACAACATCTACAACTGTCAGAAGCTACAAGCAATAATGCCAGCAGCAAAACTCAGATTTATCAAAGTCAAGAAGATCTGCACCAACTGTGAGACATTCAGCTCACATTAGATGTAGTTCAACCGTCTTATGCCTACCCTATAAAAAAATCCACCATACTATTGTACATGTAGATTTTCACGAACAGAGAAGTCAGAAAAGGGTGAAAAACAAAGATCAACCTCAAGTTCAGTCAAATCCACGCAATCACACAAGGCACTTCTCAACCAATCACCCCGAGAAATGAAATGACATATTTTTGTTGGAAACAGCGATCATCAAGAACTTCAACAATCAATGATTAGCTGAACATGTTTTTGTTTTGAGAGATCCAGGCTCCCAATCCACAATTATCACTAAAGAAGCTGTTCCATTACTAGCTATGCTGATCCCACGTGCACCTGTCCAGGAACATCCGACATAATATTAGGAGAAAAAGAATATGAAGAAATTATCCAAACGGGCATCCGGAAAAAGGGCTACTCGGACAACACACCGAACTTGGTTGGATCCTTTTTGGCAATATTCTACAACATGAGAAAAAAAACATGCAAATTAGGTTTTGATTATCCTACTAAAAAGATTAACTAGTTCTATTTTAAAAACAATAAAAAAAACCTTAAGGTAACTTGTATTGATGAAGATCAGCAGCTAGCTAAGTTCTGGGAACTAGGAGAGGTGGCTCAAGCAATCACTTATGAAGAGAAATTTTGCGAGGAACATTATTACTCCGTCAATTCATGACACCATGCATGCAACTGGACAATATCCCATACTACATGTCTCACCGGTCTCAAGCGTCTCAACGATGCAATGTATTCTGGCCTAAAACTTTAGCAAGAACTACCAGATATTCTTCTTCGTTGGAAACATTTATAAAATTGTTGTGGCAGCAGATATTAAAAATGAATACAGACATCCCAATTTGTGGATACCAAAATTGCTATCTTCGAAACAGTAAGTGGTACAAGGTTGGTTGAATGGGAAAAAAGTTGCCATCTTTGATGCTCATTGAAGATATATCCACTGTGTCGCAAAATTATTTCAAGTTTGCGAAATACAGGGAGGATTGCGAAAATGGACTCGATAAATTTTGTTAAATATTTCGAAAATTATAGGTTTTCGAGACACAGTTAAAATTCGAAAGGCTCATAATTTTTTTAATCCAACAAAACGAAACTGTAACCATTTTTCGACTAAAGAAACACGTGTACAACTTTAACTTATTTATTTACTGACAGTAATTTAAGTATAATCAGTTATTTAACACTGCCCGTTCAAAATTGATGCAACGATCGCCAGATCACAACTGAACTCCCTTCCCAAATGCCGGACTTATATTATCTCCTTGCCAGGATTGCAAAACAATGGAGAATTTGCATACATTTTCAAATGACTCGAAATTTTATAAACGTATTCTAGACAATATTAGGAAGTCATCAGCGATCTTTTTTTCCAAAATACCCAAAAGTATACTGAATAAATAAAAAAGAAAACGCAAATTTCACTGTATGATCAAAAACAAGGAGAAGCCATATTACCCTCCCGAGAGAGAGAGAGAGTCATCTCAGTCAATACACTAGACAGAGATAGATAATGTGACGTAGTGGATACTGATTGACGCTCTACAATCTTTGATTACTACATTAATAGAGGTCGTAGGTTGATTTTTTGAACAATGTCATCAGTACTTACTTATCCTTATATTTTTCATATTTTCAAAAAATGTGCAAATTGTCCATTCTAATAACACGCAGAACGATGTAGAAGGTTCCTCACCGTCTGGTTTTGCTAGAATGTACTAGAAGCAAATCGATTCTACACGCAATGGTGGCTATGAGAAAGGTCGGTCCGCTAAAAACATGTTTCGTGACATTGCCCCCTTCTTAATGCATTTTGTCCTGAATTGCCTTCATGTCGTTTGCGACAACTGTCCTTGAACCGGGAGTGTGATGTTTGGTGGAAATAACTGTCCTTTGACTCGTCCTCCGGAAAGTATAGCAGCACATCAGGATGTCGATGTCACTCCCCTTGAACATCACCTCATATTGTCACTACACCGACAATGATCAATCAAACTAAGTGGCGACTAAGAACTACAACAGAAGACCCGGCAAGAATGCATGGTGAAGTGGAAGTGGCAGTGACTCTGGGAAGCACCAGCTTCAAACATCCAATGCTGGTTGCTGACATTGAATAAGAAATCATCGTCGGAATGGACATCATGAATTCTCGAGGCTTCCCATTGGATTTCAAGAATGGAGCATCAAGAGTCGATAACAAGGAGGTGATTCAACATGCAAATGAGTAGGGGATAGTGCGTGCATTGCTGGTTGGAGATGCTTCGATTCCAGAAAGGAGCGAGATGATTTTGTGGGCTCGCTTGAAAAAAAACGTGAAAGAGGGAAGCATCGTTATGTTTGAGTCAAGTTGATCGACTCCGAGGAATTGCTTGTGGAAAAAGCCTGGTACGAGTGAAGAGTGCCTGTTAGAGTGATGAACGTCAACCATCACTCAGTTAGCCTTGCCAAAGAAACTGTTTTGGGTCCCTGCTCGTCAATTTCCTCCATGATGCGACAAGTGTGCGAGATTCAGGCGACCAATCCTGTGTTCATGGGGGAGATGGAGAAAATAGCTGCTTCCTCTGGACCTGGATTAGTAGGTATGGCGACACCTGAGACCAAGGTCATCCACCTTTTTTCTGGATTTTCAGAAATTTTTGGGGGATTTGGCAACGCCGCTATGCATTTGGCATGAGCGTTTATGCAGCTGGAAGTTTTTCCCTAAATTCAAGGATTTTTTTTTATAGATCTGACAACATCGCATACTCGTTAAACATCTATGTCGATCTACTTCAACGAGGATTATTATCAACCTTGACCCACCTTCCGGTATTCCATCTGTATAATATCGTTCTGTATGCTACTCATCACTTTTGTCACTGGCGATCGAACCTGAGGTTCCTGTGTGATAGCCAATTATTCTAACCACTGCTGTTGTTGCTATCGGACTATTGTTGAGTAAAGACGTTAAGCGAGAGAGCTCCGTGGCATCACCGATTCGTGTGGTTCAAATCGGTTTTTCTCAGCGAGAAAACGCGACAATAGTCACCTAAGTTAGTCCGGACTGTGTAAAATTGACTTTTAATCAATCGGACTATCCAGCCGCGTGTGATTGCCAGCAGGCGAAAATACCGGCTACACTGCGAAGACGAGCAACAAAATACCTCTACGTTAGTGCCGTGTTACATCAAGTGCGGTTGTGTATCCCCCAAATAAAAATCAAAATGCGTCTCGATCTCAATTAGTGAAAAAAGTAACGTAAATAATTTGACATCGTACCTTGCAAAAATTGTGTCGAATTTCCTGCAAACCGGACCGAGTTATCGCAGCCGCTAAGGAAAAAGACGCGGAAAAAAATGTCAACATGGAGAAGAAATAGATTCATTGAGAGAATCTCTACAGGGCCAGACTGTGCTCACAAAACAGGATCTTTTAGATGCACAGAACCATTTGCCAGGTAGATCAGTGGCCGGAATAAAAAAAAAAATCTGGAAATAAAAAATTCGAACCAAGTCGACAAACAAAACAATACCAAATGGACACAAAATGAGCTTGACAGGTTAGTAAGAGCTTACAAATACCGTACAGAGAACCTACCAACCTTCTGCATAAGAGCAATTAACAATGACTTTCAAGGACGTACAGAAAAAGCCATAGCTGCCAAATTGAGACAAAATTACCCCAATGTGTATTATATGCGGAACAACGACCCTGAGACCGACCCTGAAGATACAGCACGTCAGGAGAAGGTTTCCCAGGAACAAGCAGATCACCACGACCACTACCACGACTTGCCCGACCAGGAACAACAGTCAAA
The DNA here is from genome assembly GCA_958502075.1 of Orchestes rusci. Lineage (NCBI taxonomy): Eukaryota > Metazoa > Arthropoda > Insecta > Coleoptera > Curculionidae > Orchestes > Orchestes rusci. The sequence continues at coordinate 46,682,537 of OY293303.1, read as the reverse complement.
TCTTGAACATCCGGAGCCAGAATCAAGTCAAAACACCGCAGTCAGCACGAGTCTCGCAGGAACACCCATAGCTGAAGGTAAGGGGCGTCAAGCCCAACCTCCAACACCCAGAACGCTAAGCCCTGCCAGACAAGAGCCCTTATATATCAAAACCAAGGCCTACTTCGACAAATTGCTTGGCTGCGTGAGTGACAATAAACCAAAAATCCAAAGATTTTTCCTAAGACCATGGAACAAGAAGACAGTTGCAATGGTGGATGCAATCCTACAAGAAAGCATTGCTGAGATCCAGGGGCAAACTACAAAAACGTGTAAAAACGACAAGCCTCAAAGAACGCTATTTATATAGAAACGGAAGTCCTCAGAAAACTGCTGGTCACCAAAAAGCCTCACAAACCAAGTCACATAAGAACGGAAGATCAAATCAAACGGCTACAAACACGTATCCAGAATGCGGAAGTAATGCATTTGGATAGAAGGTACCGTCAAATGTCAACTTTTTTCGGCACATTTTGACATTTTTTCACAAGAATGAATTCAATCTCCTTGAATAGCTCTTGAAAAGTTAAGATAGGAATGTTCAATCCATTTTTCTCTAACTTGAATAGTTTGAGTTTTATAGCATGTCAAAGTTGCAAAAATGCCATTTTTAAAACGCGATATCTTGATAACGGTTGAATTTAGGAACATCAATTGTATCCCAATTTTTGTTACAAATTGAAGAAAGCATTGAAATATTAATTGCCATTTAAGAAAATACAACTTTGATGCGTTTCGTGTTTTGGGGACACCCTGTATAACATGAAAATATTTTTAAAATGTAGCCTTAGAGGGTCCCTATCCATCCAGAAAAAAAAAACTTTTTCAATATCATATACTTCGGCCATAATGTTTCGTGTCGAATAACGTGAATAACCCTGTATAATGACCATTGTATGCTTGATATGTCATTCGATCAGTTAAAGCAACTCTGTGCACACTGTTGGAAAAATCCATATGGTTTTTTGGTTATTGATAAAGATTGTGAATGGACAATTTGCACATTTTTTGGAAATATGAAAAATATAAGGATTAGTAAGTACTGATGCCATTGATGTTTAAAAAATCAACCTATGACCTCCAATAATGTAGTAATCACCGATTAAAGAGCGCCAATCAACATCCACTACGTCACAGAATACACTATCTTTCTCTGTCTGCGTCGTATTGACTGAGATGACTCTCTCTCTCGGAAGGGTAATATGGCCCCACCCCTTTTGCGATCATACAGTGAAATTCGCGTCTTCTTTTTCAATAATTTAGTATATTTTTGGGTATTTCGGAAAAATATTTTCGCTGGTGACTTTCAAATAATGTCTAGAATACGTATATAAAATTTCAAGTCATTTGAAAATGTATGCAAATTGTCCATTGAATTTTGGTAGATATAGAAAAAATTTGGCTCCTTTATACAGGATGTTTATCAATCGAATGCCGATACATAAGGGTAATAATCCTTGGATGATTTTAAGACAAAAAGTTAATATGGACATAGGTCCGCAAGAGCATAGATTTCAAGATACAGGGTGTTGAAATTTAAAAAAAATATATTTTTTTATCATCACTTTGATACTATTCCAGATATCTTTTTGAAATTTGGTACATGTCTTCTATGCATCAAAATGCTTGGGAATGTTAGAGAGGGCGCCACTGATTTGAAAATATTGGATGACAGAGCAGGGTGTCAATGCAATCAAGTAGATTTTATTTTTTTAAGCGAAAACCATGCGCCGGACAGAAAAAAAACACGACAACAAATTGGCTCAGAAATTAATAGATATTTCAAAAATGATTTTTATTTTGGAAGGAAGCAGTGGCGTACAAGTTTTTTCTCCAAAAATATTGAGTGCAAAGCCCGTACGGACGCCACTGGTAAAAATAATGAAATTGTTTGTACATCACAAAATGCATATTGAAGCCTAGACGACGTGTACCAAATTTCATGAAGATATCTGGACTAGTATCAAAGTAATTATAAAAAAATCATTTATTTTTTATTATTTCAACACCCTGTATCTTGAAAATTAAGCTCTTGCGGACCTATGTTCATGTGAACTTTTTGTCTTAAAATCATCCAAGGATTATCACCCTCAAGTATTGGCATTCAATTAATAAACACCCTGTATATTTATAAAATAAATAAAAATGGATAAGCGATTAGCTAGAAAGCTGATTGGTTCATGAAAAGCTGTCAAGGATAAATATCAAAGTCTAGAATTAGCCATGACCACTACACAATCACAACTAGAGCAAGCTTACAAACCAATAACTCGACCACTACAGCAACTTATTTCGAAAATAAATGAACCTTTCAACACAACAACAACAACAACAAAGGAAGAATTCAAAGAAGAAAAAGAAGAACCTGAAACTTCTGTGTATTACACAACACCATTAAAAAAACCTGAACCAAGTTTAACTTCAAGATCATTTTATAAGACATCAACACCCACAAGACCTACGACAAGAACTGGTAAAACCCCCATTCTACCGATGGAAATACCATCATTTTTTGATACATGCCTTGCATCTGTTAGTCAGTTACCATCTATACAAGAGCCTAGTCAGTTACCTACCATATACAAGAACGTAGTGAGTTACCAACTTTACTAGAAACTAGTGTTATAGCTCAAATCAACCCCACCGAAACTTCGGAAAATTCAAATGTTTCAGATATATTGGAATAGTCAAGGCAATCGGTTCAAAATTTAATCGACACTCGACCATATGAAATATGGTTACAAAGTTTTGATGCACTGCCAAGAGATTATATCGATGCAAGTGTGAAGGATGTTGTTCGTAAATTTGATCATCATTATGGAATAGTACATGATATAGAAACTGATAAATTCTATTTGGGAACCACACTCAAATTTGTAGAAATTATTGGAGAAAATGTAAAAGTAGATTGAAAATTGTATGATGGTACAAAAGGATTGTACGAATTACTATTTAAAAATATCCTAAGGACAATGAACCAGAAGATTTGGATAATTATATGGATATTTTGGCTAGAACCAATGCCTATCGAAGAAATTTTGATCCAAATGAACGAGTGCAGGGAAATGGATCCTCAAAATATATAGCCATAATAGGACCATACCTACAAAAATATGGTATAACAAGAACACGACACATCAAGCCATTATACTCTTGTTTCAATAAACCAAAGCCTCCAATAATTAGCGGTAGAGATCGAAAACCAAAACCCCCAATAAGTAGTTGTAGTAGTAGTAGTAGTAGAGTTCGGACAGGAAAGGGATTGTGGAAGATTAATAAAAGAGAAACAGATTATGTTTATTGGGATAATATTAACGAACATGTCTTTAGATTGCGACTAATAACAGCTTTTATGAGAGCTGGTCATACTGGTCCTAATAATGAAGTACTGTCAATAATCGAAGAACTGCGTGAAGCTAAAGTCATTGCATAAATACAAGCTCAATTTTGTGAATGAATCAATCCGAAAATGTCACTCAACAAGTTTGGAACTCATTTATTCAGCAGCAGCAGATATAATGAAACAGAAAACACCACCCCTGAATTTGTCAATATTACTGAGGTTTAACTATCATAAATGTTAATATTACCATTTATTGGTCGTTATGACTCAACACAAAAGAAAATTGTTTTGATGCAGGATGGAAGAATATCATACAGGTTTACATTTGAACAAAAAATTATTTTATTTGGTGAATACCCTAAAAAGAATGTCACTTTATTGATTGATGGCAAAACCTGAAAATTAGAAAACAGAAGTATCCAGAAAAATGATTTGATAGCGTTTAGACGTGACAAAGACAGTACTAACAGAATTTTATGGAGAATTACAAATAAAATGTCCTGTGTTGATTGAAAATCAATCATGAGTGCCATCAAAGAAGATGTTGTAAATGAATTACATTAACCCGCAAGAATATTTTTTAAAAGAAGAGCAGTAATTGTGAAAGGAATCAATGATCTTTTCCAAGCGGATTTAGTTGAAATGCAACCATAATCAAAAGTGAATGGTGGTTATAGATATATTTTGGTCGTGATCAATGTGTTTTCAAGAATTGTTTGGGCAATTGCTGTCAAAACAAAAACTGCTAAGGATGAGACCACAGCCATGAAATTAATTTTAAACAGTGTGAAAATAGCTCCTTAAAATTTGCAAACAGATCATGGCAAGGAATATTTTAATACAGAGTTCCAAGATTTGATGAAAAAATTCAACATCAATACTCAACATTTTCCAATATGAAAGCTAGCATCATAGAAAGGGTGAACAGAACATTGAAAAACAGAATGTGGAAAAAATTCAGTTCTCAGGGAAACTATAAATGGTTACAAATATTACCTGAAATAGTATCAGAAAAGAATAATACCAAACATTTTGTTATTGGAATGAAACGTTTACAAGTGTCTAAAAAACATGAAAAGCAGCAACTATCAAAAGTTTATGGTCGTGTAAAAACAGTGGATCCTTCAAAAATCAAAAAGGGGGATTATGTACGGATATGCAAGTTCCGGGAAATATTTTCAAAGGGCTATACGCCAAAATTGGTCAAATGAAATATTTGTGATTGAAAAGATAAAAATTTCCAATCCCACAACATACATTTTGCGAGATCATAGAGGTGAGGAGATACAAGGTGCATTCTATCAGGAAGAATCACAGAAATATAAACATCCTGATGTTTACTTGGTTGAGAAAATTCCAAGACGGAAGGGGAATAAAGTTTATGTTAAATAGCTGGAAATGGATAATACTCATAACTCCTGGATACTAAGAAATGATGTATTGTTATATCTTGTAATTCGATAAAAACACTTGCTAGTAAATATTTCCTTTATTTCTATTAACATAAATACATAAAATAAACAATGTAAATTAAATAACTAGTACAAGGATTGATATAATAACTAATTCTATAATATGATTTTCACATTCAAACGAATCAATAAGTGGTACATTCCAGTTTGTTGGTTCAAAATTTTCATCTACAAAATAAAGTCTTAAGTTGTAAGCTGAATATGACACATTTCTAAATGTGTGACTCATCAATTTTATAGCTAATCAATCCATTATTAACAATCAATTTTTCCCAGTTTGATGGCCAAGAGTCATTATGATTGGCTGATACGCAAATGAACGTTTCTTGTATATTTAAATATTCTTGTATATACAAGGTATTGTTAAAAAAAAGCGCTCAGAAACAAAACTCCTGCTGGAAGTCCTGTTGTCATCATCATTGTTAATTTTTGTATACTGAATGGATTATAGTACTGTGGCAATATTCATCTATTTCACCCCAAACCATCAGTTATTAAGCCCACTTTCTAGTCTAGACTGTAGTGGCCCCATGGGAGAGTGTTGTGACTGTTATCAATCAAACAGCGTTTATCATCTAGGGCATTTAGAGCTAATTTGTTTTGTTCAGTGCTGTAAACGGGATGTTTGACTGATCGGATTGTACATTATTTTTTTTCACATTTTTCTTTAAACATTTCACATAATCATCAAAAGTTATTTTGTTTTTTACAAAACAAGACTTTACCCCTTTCGCTTTTTTCATACATTTTTGAATACCTTGAATTTTATATAAGTACATTTTTGACCTCAATCCCACAAAATGTGTCATGATTTCACCATTCGCTTCATCCTTAATTAACCCCAAAACTTTTTTATTTACCAATGTAATCTGATAAACGTTATCTGAAGGATAATCGCTAGTGTCAAATTTTGAAAGATTTTTTTTGATGAGCTCATCATACATATCATTCCATTTAATTTCATAAATGAAACTATCCGTGTCTGTATACAGAAGCTTAGGTTTTTCTAAAAAGATTTTTCAAGCATGAAATTATAATGAAAATCATACATTGCAATTTTTGAAATGTCCAAAATACACATACCGATGTAAAGGGGTTTATTGAAAATGATATTTGTTTTTTTCATTTCTACAGACACCGTGTGTTTGACACGGCAAAAATTGTTAGGATATGAAATGCTGCACTGGTTTAGTTCGATGTATAACTTCAACCAAGGACTTTGCTTGAATTTTAAAATTCTATGTATTTGCGTAATTTTGATACCATATACCTCACAGCTTGCTTTAAATTGCGGTAATGAATAACGTATTTTGATTTGTTGTAAAGAGTTATTGATAATTTCGGAAATTTGGACTTTGGAGGTGCCATATGTTCAGGACAGAATGGAGAATCACTATGAAGATCGTGAAGCGATTTGGGGTACTCCACATTCACCCGCTCGAATCCATCGTATGGTAGATGTTTGAATCATGGCCCACCCATAAAGACTGTTCACATCGAGGTAGAGCAGGAATTTTGATGGCTTGGATTCATCATATTTGGCCATGTATTTATTATTTGCTTCAGCATACCAATTTGAGCACATTGAAATTCCTTCTCTCAACCCCTTTTCGATAAACATAATTTGGTCGATGTCTTTCAACAGTCTTAACTCACATTTCGTGAATTTCAGCATACAATCTTAAAAATAACCTGGTAAAGTAAAATACCACGCTGGATCCAAACCATAAATGTTATGTGAATTGATTCTGAAGTTTTCAAAGACATCGCTCAACAACAACACATCTGTTTTTAAATACAGATCGATGTATTGACCCAAATTCTGAATATTAAATTTATCCCATACTTTTTGGGCATGTAAATACTCCTCATCACTAATATTTTCATCAAATAATTTTGAATAGAACATTTCTTTGGGTGGTAAACTTGTTTTCTCCAATTTAGCCATGTTATACTCATAGCAATAAACCCCCTTACGTGTTGATAATTCCAATTGGTTTGAATTACATGAAGCAAATTTCCTCTTTAGATTTATCAAATCACCCAATTTCAATGTAGACGCCAATGAACTCATAGATGAATTTAGAAAGCGTAGTGAATCGATATATCTAAATTTTATACTAGTTTCATCATCGAACTCTGTGAAAGAAATGTATTTTTCTTCAGTGAGTGGAAGAATACTGATTTTTTCCACCCTTCCTATGGCTTTTAAGATGGAATGGGAATCGTAACCTGCGAAATATGATTTCTGGAAGAAACGTGATCATATTTGAGGAATGAAATCTTTGAAGCATTTTTTGTTTCACAGACACTTGAATGTTCACTCAACCGTTCCTGAGACTAAAAATAGTTCAAACATCTATCGCGATTGAATAGTTTGTGCTCATCTTTTTTAATTTGTGATCTCACTTACCTGGACAGATCCATTATCAGACAATAATGATATAAAATCTCAATCTCATTTTCAATATTTGGCAATGTTTCAAAATCATTAATTTTTGGAAAATATTTGTTTTGAATAATAAGTAAGTTGACATGATTTTCCAACTTTTTGTTTGTCAATCGACATAGTACAATACTGAAGAATTCGTTCTTTTTATTTTGAACCATTTCCAACATAAGAACATTTACACTTATATCAATCAATTTTTCAAATTTATGAACTTTATCGACTGTCATTGGAAAATCTGAGCCTTCCGTATTGAGGACACGAGTGTTATGAGAATATAAGCTGTCTCTATCTAAATGGATTCTACTAGGATACAAAGGAGCGACTATACTCCAATAAAAACACGCCTTATCATAATTTTTGATGTAGATACATGCTCTTTTCTTTAAAATTTGACTGGACAGAGGAATGTAGGATGAAGCACCCACCCCAAAGCTATGCTTATTAATACAAATTTCTAGACTGATAATTTTTTTTAATGCTCACCCACTGTCATGTTCTTGAAAATCCTTGTAAAATTGGTTTGCTGACACAATTTTGAAACCATTCAATGAAATCTGTACCCATATCCAATACTTCATTTTTGGTATGAAAATATTCAAAATCAAGGTTTTCAACGTTATCTTTGTTTACAATGAACTCACCACAAAAAGTCGCATGGACCTTCATTGCACTGAACACTTTCAGAATTTCGTTGATTTCCACCCTGAACAAGGCTAAGAAACCATCAAAAAAAATCACCTAGATTCACGTGTGTTTGATTGATAATCACTCCTGTTCTTATGCGGGACTCAGAGGATGTTTTCAAGTCTTCCCACTTGCTAAGATTTGGTTTCATTCCTGCACTCACCTGCGTCTTGGAGATTCGTGCCTTGAGAAGCATCCGGAACCTCTTCAAATGACCCAAATTGGTCACCAATCTTTTTCTGGACCCAACAGATATTGGTGCAGCCATCGCCCTCTGAAACTGCTGGATGCTTCGATTTATTTTCAACAACCACCGCTTCTGCTCTTCTTTTTTGATGGCACATAACTTGAGGTATGCCTCTTTGAACTTTGTCACAATGTAACCACTCAAAGAGGCAATTTCTTCAAAAGAACTCATCATTTGAACTTTCCAGAATTAATATTTTATAACACCAGTTAAATGGAGCGGGGGGTTGACTTACCGATGAAGCAGCAGCTGAGAACAATGAAAGAGAACTAATTTCAACCATAGCTTATCAATTTAATGTTGGTTATTTGTAACAATAGGTTGAATAAACCAACTGTCTAAAGTCTCGATTACAACTGAATCTTTAGTTTTTAACATCATGTCGATAATTGCATCATTTCCGATACATATTAAATTCACAAACCCAGCTCTCGGATTTTTGCAGTGACTCATTTATTTTCACCATTTTACAAATAAAACACCACCTATCTATACACAAACGTTTTTATTTCAATTTGAATACTTCTTTATAAATATTTACAGGTATAAATTTTTCAAGATCAATCAAATAACCTTCAAGCTTCATTTCCTCCATAGTCTCCAAGAAAGATCGTGAATCTGATGTATACAGGAATAAATCGCAGGCTTCAGCAGCTTTCCGATATTTTTCTTCCAGATTTTTGCACCTTTCTTCGGTGTTGAATTTCTCCATGCCATAAACCGGCTCATGCTGTCATATTGAAGATCTCGAACATCTTTACCAAGTTCCTCCATTGCAGTAACCATGCCGTATGATGGTATCATCTTGATTAGATCCAACTTGTATGATGGTTAAACTTTAATGTAACTTGTCTTGAGTGATGAATAAATACTGAATCGTTGAGATCAAATAGCAAACTCTTGAGGAGAGGGAAAAGTTGAGAAAACAATAGGTACAAAACATATTTTCTATGGGAATTTGCGTGTTCAACAAGTTCATACAAGTCAACACATAATATGGTGAAATCGAAGATGATAAACATATAATTAAGCGCGATAATTGAAAAAAAAAATGCATCATTTCCGGTACGGTCATTTACATAGCATCTATATTTCCATCAATCTAACTATAGACAGTGACAAAAAGACGCAATCTAATCAGCTGGAACGTTAGTTCTGAACATACCAAGCGCCAAGCTAGAATAACATCATCTTATTTTTTCAAATCTAATGCACAACTCGATAATACTCAACTAGTTTCTATTTTAATTTGTCACAACACCAAAATAAAGTGAACACAAGCTCGGCAAATATTGCTTGACTTGTTGCCAAAATTCTCCATCATATGAACCCGTTCACATCTATTATTATTAATATCCTGGATAACGCATTGGTTAAGGTTATTGAACTCCTAAGCCGGTGTTCTACGGTACAAATCCCGCACAGTATGTATTTATTTTTAACGAATTTCCACGTGGCCGAAAAGCTTTTCCCCACCCTTCCCCCAATACTCCTCTGATGGTGTACGAGGGGAGGCTTTTAAGAAGAAGTATTTTATTTCAACACATTTTAACACCCTCATATGACATCCACAACAACTCTCTAGCTGCCTTTTTTCACAACAACCTCTTCTTGTCAATACAAGAAGTCTTGCACTCTTCAACAGCCTTTTCTGGATTGTCCATCACTTCTTCCATTCACTTCTTGCAATTCTTCACCACTGCAGATGGCATGTGTCCATCCAAAGCAAAAATTGATTTATGTTCAAAATTATATACATTTTTTTTTGCACATCCTGTATATGAGACTAAAATTGCACATATCTGACGTCAGGCTAGGCGTCTGCTTGACAAGGTCGCTCCAAATAAAAATTTCGTGATCGCGGCGCCACCTACCGGCAATTTTGGGAAATGGTCCAGAAGTGGGTTAGCCTATACTACTTTTATTCGTGATAGAAAATGTCGCAACTTTAAAACTACAAAGGCTCATGTGCGTCTTTTTATTTGTTTTGCCAGTAGGGCCATTCATTTGGAGGTTGTAAGTGACCTTACTACTGAGTGTTTTTTAGCAGCGTTACGACGTTTCATGGCCAGGCGTGATAGGTGTTCAGAAATACATTTCGATAATGACACAACGTTTGTAGGCGCCAATGATGAAATTAAAAGATGTTTTCAATTACATACTGACACCATTGTTGATGACTTATCTAATCAGAGTATTCAATGGAAATTCATTACACCACGAGCACCACATTTCGGGGGACTCTGGGAGTCTGGGGTAAAATCCATTAAATATCACTTGAAATGTGTTATAGGACTAGCCGCTTTAACTTTTGAAGAACTCTGTACTGCTCTTTATCAAATAGAAGCTTGTCTTGATTCAAGACCCCTCTATCGTTTGTCTAATGATTCCAATGACCTCAATTCCGTCACTCCCGCACATCTCTTGATCGGCGAAACACCCACAACTATACCAGTGCAGGAATTGCTTGGTATAAAAGAAAACCACCTGACAAGATTCCAGAGAATGCAGTTACTATCACAACACTTCTGTTCAAAATGGTCCACGGAATACATCACCCAGTTGCAACCGGGAGTGAAATGGAAGAAAAACTTACCACGGTCATTAAAATCTGGTACACTTATTATCATACGAGAAGATGGGCTTTCTCCTCTGAAGTGGCAGTTGGAAAGTATCCTTCATACACACCCTGGGGAAGATAACATCATTCGATCAGTGACTATCAATGCCGCGCGAGGAGAATTCAAGCGTCCTGTATCGAAGATTGCAGTGTTGCCTGAACCGAGTGTACATTAATTCCTTTCTTTGAAATCCTGAAGGATTTCAAGCTGGGGGCCTCATGTTATGTACGCATACGACGATCCAAATCCACTACCAGATAACAAAGACTCGTTGCCATAAGAACGAACAATCAAGTTCTAGTTGCCATGAGGATGAAAAATCAACTTCGAATTTTTTGACAAAGTGCATGTCAGACCACAATTTTCACATTTTTCGATTGTATTTTGATTTAAAATAATACAAATTTGTGCAATTCTCAAAATTTTCACTTTACCACACAACAATTTTTTTTAACAATTCATCACATGCAAATTCTCCCGCATCTGTACTAATACGATCAGGGTTTAAGTGAAAGATTTCAAGTACACAGTATATATTCACATTATTTAAGTTTTTCAAAGGAGAAATGATATAATATACATTTTCAATCAAATCACCATTCAAAATATGAACATCCTTCAACAAAGTTTTGTAGTATGTTGTGATTTTAACAAATTCGAACGGTATAAGACTAACTCAGCTCTATTCACCAATTGATTCATAGTATCTCTAGCCAAGAAAATCTCACATCCACGATGCTGTAAATTCTTGATAACTCGTGTATCATCAAAAAACACAAAATGCACCTCGAAACCATCTCCTTGAATAGGTCGCCATCCAAAGTCAGTTCAATGAAGAAAGTTCAGCATTATATCTTGATGAACCAAGAAAGATAACCATTGCATGTTTTTCACTGAAATTCACATTTTGGTCGTATTTGTTTCCACATAGTTTGACAATAGGAATGAATTTCTCACTTGAAGATAAACCAACACTGAGCCACTTGGATTTGGATTTGTTTAGATAGTGCACTGTTTCGTTGATTAAAGTGCAAGGTTTTTTGAGCTGATTGGGGTGATTCATTTATGAATTCTATTGTAAGTACTGTGAGTACACTGATCAGACTGTGCAGCTTTTATTCATTTGAATACTAAGAGAAGGGGGTGGGGATTATTTTTCTGTTCCTATTCATAAATATTAATATATCACCTTGAAAAGATGTTTGGTCTCATGTGATATTTTTCTTTAAAAAAAGTGTTTCTATTACAAATATAGCATTTCTCTTGTGATGATCTGGCAGATCCATCAAAATGTGTTGTTTCATGAGGTGGGCTCATGGGGTTCATCAGATCTTGCGGTTTTCAATAAATAATACAAAGGTTACATTTCCAATTCTTCGCTTGCAATATCTTCCAGCTGTTTTACCCCATTTATATGTGATTGAAGAATGTCTATGGATGGACAACAATTAATCATGATTGGGTATGTGACTTTGATGCAAAGGATTAAATCGTACTAATACCTTTTCATTTAAGAATTAAGATAATGTAATCTACAATTATTAGCTCTGATATCAATTATAAATGAAAGATATCTACTTATAGTCGAAAAAACGCCAGCTCTCGACCAGCGTTGACTATCCTCATTGATCTTCAACAATTAACTACTACATACATATGCTATTAAATCCATATTTCCATAAATCTAACTATAAACAGTGACAATAATGCAATCACATCTTATCAGCTGAAACGTGATAACAATTTCCTGCACAAATATACGAGCCATTCTTGACTCCGCTCACTAGTCACAACGACCGGAAGTCCATAAGAATAGCATTGGGAGATAACATCGGAATGGTACATAGCCAAATTTAAGCAATTCCACATTCAAAAATGCATATTTTGAAACGCGCGCCACATACTTGGACCCACAAACCCTATTTCCACACATTCGAAACACCCCGCCCCCGTACATTCAAAATCCAAACACTTTTCTCGCACACCCCGTTTACTGAATGTAGATAACACATGGATGAACGGAAGTCCAAAAGATTAGACATGTACCCATAGATATTCGTGATTGCAGCGCCACCTCGCGACAATTTTGGGAAATGATCTGGAAGTGGGTTATCGCACTACTTTTGTCAATGGTTCACTATGTGGCCACTAATCCTATAGATAATACAAATATTCAGGACCCTTAAACCATCGATTTAAATGCTTCATCTTTTCAGGATCCACACTGCGCGAGACGTAGTCAGCAGGATTACAAGCAGTAGGTTGTGACGCTTTAAAATTTCAAACTAGAATCTCGTAAAATTACCACCAAATATACCTTCCTCGTTGGCTTCCTCGAACTAAGTACTGCCAGGAAATTTAGAAAATAAATAGGGCCGCCAGCTTTTCTACAGTGGAGACGGGGTAGGGTCCTAAAGGTTTATAAAAGAGCGCCACGTGGTTCAATTTTCCTATTTTTTTCAAATGCTCGAAGAGTTTTCCCAGACTCACTAACCACGAAGTGTAATATCTGGTCTAGTGTATGACGTCCATAATCCGAAGAATGGTTGGTAATTGAACGAACTATTTATACCCGAATATTTTTCTATTAATCTTCCGTGTAAATAATTGTTACAGAAAACCAATCATGTAGAAACCCCAAAATAAATTTAAGGTTGAATTGAACAGTACCTTAACCAACCCTTAATTTATTCACCCACTTACGTTACTATATTGCCGCTATAAAACCATGATCATGTTTTCATTTACACCGGCGCGCAACTCAGTAAATAATTCACAATAAATATGAGCAATGCCAGGCTTATATGCAGCCACTGGCCCGCATTATTCAACCGAATAATATAGGTAGCAGTATCAAAATATACACACAAAATAATCAAAGCAAAAATAAATGTCACACATTTTGTTTTATAAAAAGGAAGATTGAAAGAGTTTGATGATTAAAATGGCCAACTAAAAGATTATTGGGCTATTATTACCCAACGTGAATAAAAATATAATTGAAGTTTGATTAATTTGATTAATGATAAATAATAAATAATAATGATTTGGTTAAACTTGCGTGTCGTAAGTAAACTTCCGTTCCACCAAACAGTCAGCTATCTCCGGAAACTCTGTCATTCAGGGTCGTAGCAATCCAAACTGTCCAGACAGGTCCACGTCCAATCCAGCCTTGGAAAAGTTCGAGGTACGTAGCCGGCTGGTATACAACAGGACGGAAGAATTCCAATGCAACGGCAAGGAAGACAGGCGAAAGCGATAAAAGGGAAGAGAATCCCGGAAAAACCCTAAAAGAATAAAGAACACCCGTTAGGGCTTCTAAACGCGGAAACAACCCAAGGAAACTTCCACATATAAACTAGGCCAATAAGCCGACATACCTTTTGATGTTGGGCGGGTTTCAAGAAGTTCTAGTTGCGTGATTCCAAATTGATCCCATACAGCGATGGCGTGGTAGACTATCCAAAATCCTCAATCATCGAGCCATTGAGCCAACGAATCACAGTCAATTTACCACTGAGCCTTTATTGCACCTTTTTCCTCACTAGGAGAACCAAACTTATCCAAGTTTCAGTAATTGAGAGCAAATAAAGAGCGATGGAAATCACGACAACTAACACGTTTTTCTCCAGGATACTCTGGTTGAAAAATGGCCGAAAGGAAAATAGAAGTTCCAGAACGACAATACTTGAATCGGAGGAGAAATCAATCCATCCTTATCCATAGCATCAATACCCCGGTAAGTCCTTCTTTATCTAGGTTTTGCGAAATCAGAGAGGGGAACCCACACTTCAACATGTACCAAAATGGTCAAGAAATTCGGGCATTCTAATGGAAGAAACTCATACATAAAAACCATTCGCTGCAACGGCTCAGTGAACAAGTGGCAACATTGGCCACTCAACCCGTGTTCTACGCAAATCCGGAACCAGTCACAGGAGAAGGAATATTCGCGCAGTGTAGGTTGTCATATTTTGTCCTAACGACAGAATCCATAAAGTGGTAAAACAATTTGAAAAATCGATAAAAGCAATTAGAAGAACACTGAATGAACAAGGGGTGAGAACTGGGAGCATAGCACTGCAACTGACCCATGAATGCATGAAAAACATAATCTTTAATCATGTAAAACTTCCTAGCAACACTAACAAATTCGTCACAACGGCAACCCTGCCAGCCTCCATCAAGGTTATGATGAACCAACAGCGATTTCGAATTATGACGTTAGCCGTCCGATACGAAAATCGATACAATTGATCTGAAAATACAGATTTTTATGATTTCGCATGAAAAGGGAACAAAAAGTGCTGTGAACGTGGAAAGTGCGGAAAAAGACATTCGCTGTGCTACATCGGTGAGTTATCAATGTGATCTCATTATATCAAGACGAAATAACCTCACTTTACTGTTTACCAATTTACTGAGCTGGAAATGAGGCAAACGAATACACTTAACTTTATTGGTTCCAGAAAACCCATGATAAAGTGACGACCCAGGACTCCTCTACGTGATTTGCAGCTCTAGGATGGTTTCCAACCCAAGATTTACTACTTAAATAACCTATGAAAACAGACCATAAATAGAACTTACCAAATAAAACCATTGTATTGCATAAATTCTCGTGATGCGAATATGGACATTATTTCTTACACTACCCTTGTTAACTATTATTTAATAAACCCGATTAAAACTACTTGATTTCTTATAACCTGGCTATAATTAACTGTACAATAATCTTCATCTTTTGGCGGACGAAATCGAGACGTTACAATTCCCCCCTTTGCTTCAAGACGATTAACGATGGATGGGTTAATCGAGATCATCGAAGCTGTCTTTCAGATCCTTGATGTGCCATACACCCTGGAAACGACCATCCTTATCTTTCAGCTCGTACGTCCAAGGAGAAACCTTCCGCTGAATGAAGTATGGACCGAGAAACTTGGGTGCCAGTTTGCTGCTAAAATACTTGGAAGCATCAGATATTGCATGATTTTTCCGCCAAACCTTGTCTCCAACAGCATGTGTCGCCATCCTCTTGCGAAGATTATACTTCGCGGCATTTTTTCCACCTGCTACCTCCAACCGCTTCTTTACAGTTTCAAATAACTCCCTGAAAGCTGCATTTCTCGAAACACCAGGCGTTTGAGTCCCATCTTCAACTCCCAATAGCTTATCATTAGCATAATCTTCGCCAGACAAACACATGCTTCTTCCAAAGTTTACAAAATACGGTGATACCTGACTTGTCTCTTGTCGGGCAGTTCGTATAGCGCAAGCTATTCTATGAATTTCTGAGTCCCAAGTTCTATGATTTTCTTTGACATACATGGCGATCATGGTCTTGATTGTTCGATTTTGTCTTTCAGTTGGATTGGCACGAGGATGGTAATGAGCATTGAACTTTATCGTACAACCGTACTTATTAGTAAACCGCCGGAACTCTGCACTCTTATATTGAACACCATTGTCACACAAAATCAGTCTTGGTACACCGAACACCAGAAACACTTGTTCCTCAATTCGCCTGATGCATGTTGCAGATGTGGCATTCCGTAATGGGAACACTAAGGAAAATTTACTCAAATAATCTGTGACCACTAAAATATATGCATTGCCCTTCGTAGACCTAGGAAGTGGTCCCATCAAGTCTGTAGAAATCACTTCCCATGGCCTGGAAGGCTTGGGATGGGGTACCAGCTGATCTCGTGTTCCGCTAGGATCCACCTTGTAGGCTGCACAAACTTGACACTTCTTAATATACGTGGACACGTCCTGGCGCATCTTAGGCCAGTAATACTTGTTTGTCAATCTCGAGTAGGTTTTATAGACTCCCATGTGACCAGAAGTTGGAGGATCATGAGCTGCTTTAATTAGGTCATAGCGTTTTTCCTTGGGTATTACGAGTTTCCAATTATCCACTTCAGAATTGAGCTCTGGAAATTCAGCCTTCAAGTACTTAAATAATCTTCCATCCTGACATCTCCAATTTAAAAACTTCAATGGCACTTTCTGAACATCAGCTATCATTTTCTGATACCATTTATCCTGTACATCTTCTATGGTGACTTCACAAACTTCTTCTCGATCAGCGACTTGCACAATTCTTGACAGCATATCTGGAAGAGCCATATCCTTCCCACGTCTATGTTGAACTTTGAAATCGTACATTTGAAGCTTGATTGACCAGCGACCAAGGCGACCAGTTGGGTCCTTCAGATTAAGAAGCCATCTCAGACTGGAATGGTCCGTTATCGCGGTAAACGGCACTCCCTCGATGTACGGTCGAAGTTTCTGGATAGCCCAAACTAAAGCCAACATCTCTCGCTCTGAAGTGGTGTACAGTCTCTCTGCCTTTGAAAGGGACCGACTCAAATAGCAAATCACCCTCTCACCATCTTCATAAGGCTGTGTTAGAACGGCTCCGATGCCATACCCTGAGGCGTCTGTTTGGATGATGAACTCCTTGGAGTAATTAGGACAGCTTAGTATCGGTGCAGTCACCAGCAGTTCTTTTATCTTCCGGAAAGCAGATTCACATCCTGAGGTCCAAACAAATTTCTTGGTCTTCTTGGTCAACGCTGTGATGGGTGCGATAATACTTGAAAATTCAGGTATAAATCTCCTGTACCAGGAAAAACTGCCCACAATACGTCGCACTTCAGTCACAGACGTTGGGATGGGTAACTCCAACATGGCTTTTACCTTGTCGGGATCTACATGGAGTCCTCGCCTGTCCACCACATACCCCAAGTATTTCATCTCCGGTCTACAGAACTGACATTTTTTCCAGCTAACTGTGATTCCCGCTGCAACCAGTCTCTTCAACACTTCATCCAGAACTTCCAAGTGTCGCTCAAAAGTCTGCGTTACAATGACCACATCATCCAAATAAACAAAAACATAGGGTGCAAGATCTGTGAGTATTTGGTCGATTAATCGCTGCCAAGTGGCGGGTGCATTGTGTAAGCCGAAAGGCATACGTCTGAACTGGAATAATCCTTTATGGCAAATAAAGGCGGTGAGAGGCTTAGATTGTTCGTCTATAGGTACCTGCCAATATGCACTGTTGATATCGAGGCTCGACAAATACTTAGCGTCCTTCAGTTTGTCCAACGTTTCAGTCACCAAGGGCAGTGGATACGAGTCCCTTTCTGTAACCGCATTGAGCTGTCGATAATCGACACAAAATCGATACTTCTCGGTGTGCTTCTTTCTTACCAATACGACAGGTGATGCCCAAGGGCTCTTTGAAGGCTCAATCACACCCAATTCAAGCATTTCGTCGATTTCATCCTCTATTACTTTTTGTAAAATTGGAGACACCCTGTAGCTTCGCTGTCTTATTGGTTCAGCCGTGGTCACAATCTTGTGTTTTACTAGAGAAGTACATCCAATATCGGATCCCATTATACTTTTATGGCTATTTACAAGGTCTTCAAGTTCAATCGACTCCTGTGCATTCAAAACAGTCTGCAACAGCTCATTCTGCAGAGAACAGATTGTCTCTACGTTTTCCGCAAAATGCCACTCGTTATTCCTTAAATTAGGAACAACGCCCATCGCTACCCAAAAATCAAATCCCAATATCAACGAATGTGGCAAATCCGGTAGAACGATCATGTCCATAATTTTTAATCTGTCTCGCAACTTAACTGGCAGTGATACTGTTCCCAAACTTTCAGCTTTTTGTCCATTAGCGACTGTACATACAGACTTCTTACTGCTGTCCAACTTGAAATTCAAATTCTCCAAAACATTCCATCCTCTGCGTCCAATAAATGTTCTAGTAGCTCCTGAGTCCAATAGTCCCATAATTTTTATTCCCAAAATATCTACCTCTAAATATGGCCGTTCATCTCCACTAGCATGATCTATAACAAAATCTATTATGCTTTTGAAGCCGGAAAACTTGTTAGGCTGCTTCAACGTCCGACTATCTATGAGCGCCTTACCCCGTTTCCCGACCTGCAATTTGGACAGTTTGCTTTAGTGAATCCCTCCTTCTTACAGCCATAACAGTATATTTTTCTACGTTCCACACAACCAACAGCTCTGTGTCCTGGCTTCTGACATCTGTAGCATATGATCTCGCTTCTAGGTTGAATTGTGACCCGACTGGAACTGGGCTTTGGAGTATCTATTGCCTCGACTTCTTGCTCATCAAGAGTGATATAGGCCAGGTCCGGTTCCAATGACTGAACTTTCCTCTGCGTGGTGACATAATCACTCCCCTGCATACGCTCTTCTATCCGTCTACACAGCGTCTTAAGTTGCGAGAGGCTGGAGATATCCAGAGCTCCAAGCTGTGTTCTATAAATAGGTGCTATATTCCGTAGAATGATATTTAATTTTGCCTCTTCCGAAATTTGACATTGAAGACGTTGGAAATATTTCGACATCACTGCCATATACGTCCCTATCGATTCGTCATGTCCCTGTACTCTTCTCTTGATTTCTTCAAGCAGTCGTTCCGAATAGAATGCTGGCTGATACTCTTGCTTAAATTTTGTTACTAATCCATCCCACGTACTAACTTCCAATCTACAATCCTGATAGAACTCGTACGCACGACCTTCAAATAAGTCTATTCCTGATTCAAGCAAAATTTCTTTGGACACATTTCTCGCACGTCGCAAGTCGTCAACCCTTTCGAAGAAAGCCGTAACTGACATTCCTTTCTTGTCACCCGAGAACTTTAGGTTCCATTTATGAGGTAAGATTGGTTTGAAATCCCTTGTGAATGAAGATGAAGCAATTGGAGGATGAACGCTTTCAGCCATAGTGGAGTTATGGGGATGATTATCTCCAGACACCGCTTCCAGCACCGACAAGTTCGGAGGTATTATCTCAATGTCGTCTTCTTCGGTTGCAGTTCCGTTGATGAGCTGGTCAAGTAATGATAGGGCTTGACCCAATAGGATGCTTTTAAGCTTGTATTCTTCTGGCGAGATGCAGTGTATGTTATCGATCCTTCCCAAAACATGGCTTATCTTAGCGTGGCACTTCAAACAAGCAGAGCTTTTAACTGAGCCACTAAATTCTTCAACAAATTTAGCCACTTCATCCAACTTAGTAGCAACTGCTGCCACGTCCTCTTTGAAGGTGTATGGATAGGTAGGATAGTGTAGACTGTTGCCAGATTTCTCCATTTGCCTCGCTAGAGATAAACGGCTTCTCATTTCTACGACATTTCCAACATCTATGCCTCTATAAGTAAGCTCATACACTAACTCATCTTTATCAAGTCGATTGATTTCTAACTTTTGTGACATCTTGAACGTTATACCACTGAGTACGATAGTACAAAAAAACGTATATATATCACCACCCTATGTCACTTGTTATTCCGACCGAACCAAACACTCACTGCTTTATCACTGTTTTTCTCTATTTTAATCTCTGAGACAGCACCACGAAAAACTAGTCACCAACAATTTGTAACCGCTTAACCAACTTTGTTATCACCAAGAAAATTCACCGAGTAATACCGCTATCACCAAATGTAAAATGTAACTGCACTAACCGCACGTATATCACTCAATATACACTACCCCAATAATCTAAATCAAAGTTACAAGTCAAAGTCAAGAATCAAGTAATAATTTGCCGCAATGTCAATATTCACGAGAACTATGCAATACAAAACAATCCATAACGAAATCCAAAGTGAACACCTACCAATAGAATACCCTCGTCCTATTCCGTCTAATACCGCAAAACTATTCGAAGAAAACCTCTATCGGGAAAATCACGGTAGTTGAAATGATCCCTGAAAGAAAAATGACCAAGTCCACAACCTAATCCAAAAAAAAAAACTTTTGAGCACCACCAAGACAATATGCACTAAAAAAATAAGGCCCTTCAAAAAAATCAAAATGGCCCCACGTTGGGCGCCAAAATGTGACGCTTTAAAATTTCAAACTAGAATCTCGTAAAATTACCACCAAATATACCTTCCTCGTTGGCTTCCTCGAACTAAGTACTGCCAGGAAATTTAGAAAATAAATAGGGCCGCCAGCTTTTCTACAGTGGAGACGGGGTAGGGTCCTAAAGGTTTATAAAAGAGCGCCACGTGGTTCAATTTTCCTATTTTTTTCAAATGCTCGAAGAGTTTTCCCAGACTCACTAACCACGAAGTGTAATATCTGGTCTAGTGTATGACGTCCATAATCCGAAGAATGGTTGGTAATTGAACGAACTATTTATACCCGAATATTTTTCTATTAATCTTCCGTGTAAATAATTGTTACAGAAAACCAATCATGTAGAAACCCCAAAATAAATTTAAGGTTGAATTGAACAGTACCTTAACCAACCCTTAATTTATTCACCCACTTACGTTACTATATTGCCGCTATAAAACCATGATCATGTTTTCATTTACACCGGCGCGCAACTCAGTAAATAATTCACAATAAATATGAGCAATGCCAGGCTTATATGCAGCCACTGGCCCGCATTATTCAACCGAATAATATAGGTAGCAGTATCAAAATATACACACAAAATAATCAAAGCAAAAATAAATGTCACACATTTTGTTTTATAAAAAGGAAGATTGAAAGAGTTTGATGATTAAAATGGCCAACTAAAAGATTATTGGGCTATTATTACCCAACGTGAATAAAAATATAATTGAAGTTTGATTAATTTGATTAATGATAAATAATAAATAATAATGATTTGGTTAAACTTGCGTGTCGTAAGTAAACTTCCGTTCCACCAAACAGTCAGCTATCTCCGGAAACTCTGTCATTCAGGGTCGTAGCAATCCAAACTGTCCAGACAGGTCCACGTCCAATCCAGCCTTGGAAAAGTTCGAGGTACGTAGCCGGCTGGTATACAACAGGACGGAAGAATTCCAATGCAACGGCAAGGAAGACAGGCGAAAGCGATAAAAGGGAAGAAAATCCCGGAAAAACCCTAAAAGAATAAAGAACACCCGTTAGGGCTTCTAAACGCGGAAACAACCCAAGGAAACTTCCACATATAAACTAGGCCAATAAGCCGACATACCTTTTGATGTTGGGCGGGTTTCAAGAAGTTCTAGTTGCGTGATTCCAAATTGATCCCATACAGCGATGGCGTGGTAGACTATCCAAAATCCTCAATCATCGAGCCATTGAGCCAACGAATCACAGTCAATTTACCACTGAGCCTTTATTGCACCTTTTTCCTCACTAGGAGAACCAAACTTATCCAAGTTTCAGTAATTGAGAGCAAATAAAGAGCGATGGAAATCACGACAACTAACACGTTTTTCTCCAGGATACTCTGGTTGAAAAATGGCCGAAAGGAAAATAGAAGTTCCAGAACGACAATACTTGAATCGGAGGAGAAATCAATCCATCCTTATCCATAGCATCAATACCCCGGTAAGTCCTTCTTTATCTAGGTTTTGCGAAATCAGAGAGGGGAACCCACACTTCAACATGTACCAAAATGGTCAAGAAATTCGGGCATTCTAATGGAAGAAACTCATACATAAAAACCATTCGCTGCAACGGCTCAGTGAACAAGTGGCAACATTGGCCACTCAACCCGTGTTCTACGCAAATCCGGAACCAGTCACAGGAGAAGGAATATTCGCGCAGTGTAGGTTGTCATATTTTGTCCTAACGACAGAATCCATAAAGTGGTAAAACAATTTAAAAAATCGATAAAAGCAATTAGAAGAACACTGAATGAACAAGGGGTGAGAACTGGGAGCATAGCACTGCAACTGACCCATGAATGCATGAAAAACATAATCTTTAATCATGTAAAACTTCCTAGCAACACTAACAAATTCGTCACAACGGCAACCCTGCCAGCCTCCATCAAGGTTATGATGAACCAACAGCGATTTCGAATTATGACGTTAGCCGTCCGATACGAAAATCGATACAATTGATCTGAAAATACAGATTTTTATGATTTCGCATGAAAAGGGAACAAAAAGTGCTGTGAACGTGGAAAGTGCGGAAAAAGACATTCGCTGTGCTACATCGGTGAGTTATCAATGTGATCTCATTATATCAAGACGAAATAACCTCACTTTACTGTTTACCAATTTACTGAGCTGGAAATGAGGCAAACGAATACACTTAACTTTATTGGTTCCAGAAAACCCATGATAAAGTGACTACCCAGGACTCCTCTACGTGATTTGCAGCTCTAGGATGGTTTCCAACCCAAGATTTACTACTTAAATAACCTATGAAAACAGACCATAAATAGACCTTACCAAATAAAACCATTGTATTGCATAAATTCTCGTGATGCGAATATGGACATTATTTCTTACACTACCCTTGTTAACTATTATTTAATAAACCCGATTAAAACTACTTGATTTCTTATAACCTGGCTATAATTAACTGTACAATAATCTTCATCTTTTGGCGGACGAAATCGAGACGTTACAAGGTACATGTCGCCATTGGTCTGCATTAGAAATTGTCTGAATCTTAGAAACGCGATGAGCAACAGAGGTTTTCAATTTTGGCTGAAGTCCTCTTCGAAATTATAGGTACGACCATAAAGCAACAAATGTCCCTGTTCAATATAAATTGTGAGGCTGTAATCTTTGAAAAACTACATATTTGTAACTGATAAATTGGAATATTCAGGGTGGTATAAAGCAATGACAGATCAAAGTTGCATTTTTTTAAATGGAACCTCCTGTTCCTAAATTCAGCCGTTTTCAAATTATCGCTTTTTATAAATGGCATTTTGACATCTTTGGCATGCTATGAAACAAAAATATAATAATAAGTTCTTTTGTGAAAATTTCTGTTCACAATAATTGTTCAAAGTTGGTATCCAAAAAAAAAAAAGTGTGTAAAGGTAAAAAAAAGTCAAAGTGTCAAGCAAAAGCATTTGCGGACCTATGTTCATAGGACATATTCGACTCGAATTTACCTAAAGAACACGTAGTGACATTTTGTCCATTACCCCGCGGGAGACCCTGTATAAGACATTTTTAACTAACTCGTATATCTCCTGGAGTAATCGACCGTTGTTATGATTTTTCCCAACCCTGTATAGTATCCAATATTATACAGGGTGGCGCATTAGTGTGTGGAAGTCCATTTTCTCCCGTGTCAAAAGGGATGAGGAAAAATTTTCGAGACACAACTTGAAGGAGTTTCAGCAGGGTCACGATTTAAAAATATTACTGTGTATACAGAGTGTTCTAGGAAACCGTGACATCATAAAATACACTTTTTCACATAGCAACCCCAACTTTTGATCAGAGATTTGGATTCAGCGTAATATTCTACGTATGATACAGTGGTTTTGTTTGCCAGAACGTGCAGTATTGTCAGGCTATCGAGAATTTACTAAAATTTAAGGAAAAAACATTATGTTGGTAAATTAGCTACAGAAACAAAAGATTAGAAATTAAATCTTGCTAATATGCGTATTTTTCAATGTAAGAGTCAAAGTAATTGATTTTTGAAAAAAGAATCGCTATAATTTACATAGGGTGTTTTCCACAGCAGGCCCAACTTGGCGAATTTAGAGACAAAAAAACTCAATTTTTTCAAATGGAACACCCTGTGTGCTGTTATCTAGTTTTGTTAAGCACTCATAAATCTGCAACTTTGCAATTACAATACACGCCATAAAATGTGTCGTTGTCTCGCAATGTTTGATTATGTCAAAATAGTACCTAATTGGGATTTCTGGTTCATTCTCGGTACAGGTTACGCGACGAAACGTCATTGGCTGGGTATTCGGACCACGTGTTGAAATTCTCTAACAGAACAATGACTGAAAACAAAAGAGGTTGAAGATCTTTATTCAAAATCGAGTTGAATATCCACTATGGTATAATCAAAATGGATCAATTCTTATCATCAACAGAATCAACAAAACGAAATACGGAACTAGAGTAAATATTCAAAATGACCGCCATTATTTTGAATGCAGATCTGTACACGGTTTCCAATTGATCGACCAACTTATACTAGCATGTGGTTATTATTGTTTATATCCTGGATTGCTTCCCTTATCCGATCTTTCATATCATCTCGAGTCGTAGGAGGAACACGGTAGACTTGATCTTTGATGTAGCCCCACAAAAAAAATCAGCTTTAGTTATATTGGGAGACCGAGGAGGCCATTGGACTGGACCACCCCTTCTGATCCACCTGTTGGGAAACATTTGATCCAACTGTTGATGTACCGGAGCGGTATTGTAAACCGGAGCTTCATCATGTAGATACCACATCCAGTTCTTGATGAAATTTGGCAAACAGTTCTTGAGTCGTGGTAACTCATTCTGCAAAAATTACTGATATACTTGTCCGGTCACACGTTGGTCAAAAAAGTAGGGACCAGTGACGAAAGATCTCATCACACCTCCCCAAACGTTCAAGAGTCATCTGGTTTGTGAATGTGTCCGTATACAGTGTGGATTTTCTGTTGAATAGTAATGAAAATTATGACGATTGACGCAGCCGTTCTTAACGAAGGTGGCTTCATCTGCAAATAGCACGTATTCAAAAAATCGCCTGTCTTGTCGAAATTTGTCCTGGGCCCATTCACAAAATGCTTGTCTAGTGACATGATCTTGATCATGTAGCTCCTGCATTAGCTTGATGTGGTATGGGTGCAGTTGATGATTTTTCAAAATCCTTTGAGTCGTTCGCCGGAAAACATCACATTCATTTTCAATTTCTCGTTGCATGCGGAACGTGGGAATTCTCGACAACCTTAAGAAGAACCTTGCGCTGATCATCTTCCGAGTTGGATGTTTTTGTTCGTTCATGCTTTTCATAATCAACATTCCCAGTTTGATTTAATCTGTCCAAAAGATTTTCAAAGACCTCCTTTCTGGGCTGTCTCCTTTGAGGAAAAGCTTCTTTATAGAGTCTGGTCAGTAAGAGACAGTTTCGATGACTTTCTCCAGGTATGAATACCATATCAATAAGATCATTTTTGGAAAAGTTCATTTTTGCGAAATTCTGAAATGTTATTTTTAATTTAGGTGATATGCAGCAACCAACTACAACATGAATTTTGACGAGATATCACTCAAAATATCAATACTTGGTGATGCTGGTTGTCATGGTAATTGAATCGGATTCTTCTGCCATAGCAACGATCCATTAACACGTTCGAATCTGTCACCTCGAAACCCAATTAAGAGGTGCTATTTTGACATAATCAAAGATTGCAAGATAACGATACATTTAACGATATGTGTTCTAATGGCAAAGTTGCAGTGTTTTGAGTGCTTGATAGCACTAAATAACTGCAGACAGGGTGTTCCATTTGAAAACATTGAGTTTCTTTGTCTCTAAATTCGTCAAGTCGGGATCGCTGTAGAGAACACCCTGTATGAATTATAGCGAATATTTTTTCAAAACTCAATTACCCTGCCTCTTACATCGGAAATTAAGCAGATTTGCATGATAATTCCAAATCCTTTGTTTTTGAAGCTAATTTACCAACATAATGTTTTTTCCCTTTAATTTGAGTATATTCTCGATAGCTTGACAACACTATACGTTCTGACAAATAAAACCATTGTATCATACGAAGAATTCCACGCTGAATCCAAATCTCTAATCAAAAGTTGAGGTTGCTATTTAAAAAAAGTGTATTTTTTGATGCCACAGTTTCCTAGAACACTCTATATACACAGTAATATTTTTAAATTGTGACTCTGCTGGAACACTGTAAGTTTTGTCTTGAAACATTTTACCTATCTCTTTTGATAAGGGAGAAAATGGACTTCCACACACTAATGCGTCACCCTGTATCTTAGATGGGTGGAGGCAATTTCTCTGGACTTGAATTGGCACTCGCCATAAATCCGGCACTGTGAATAGGCTAACCCCGCCTTGATACAAATCTTCTGAATGACATTAAAAAAGCCTGATCAGTAAGATCCGTTACTAACTCCAAATGAATAGCCTTAGTCGCTAAGCAAATGAAAACATTCACATAACTCTTGATAAACTCTGCTCCACGACCTTTAGGGTCGGATTTAGTTATAGAAGTAATGGAATGGAAACAATTATTACAGCCAAACTACGCCCAGCAATCGGCTGGGACCGTATTTCCGCGTTTCAAATCGCTTACGCTATGTCCTACGTGAGCAATCGGTTGCGGCGAAGTTTACGAAGCGATCCGTTAAGAATGCGATTCAGGACGTGGCGATGCGACGCGACAACGCCTTCCTATGTTGTTCAGATCGCGTTCACGGATAACCTCCAATTTTGATCTGTCACTGTAATTCTAAAAAAAATGAAGTGTATGAACAGAAGATCTTTTTTGCTTCAAAACTAAAATAGAATTTCGTGGGAGAATCCAAGAATTCTAGATCGATGCTTTAATATATTCGACAATCAAACGTCTAAGTCGCACGAGAACATCCAAGTGTCGCACAAAATTATCATACCAACTGATTGTGTCGCATCGCTTTGCATCGTGAGTTCGCCGCTCGTCGCATGCGATCGCTTACGTAGGACATTCCATATTATGATCTGCAGCCGTGTAATATTGATGCATGGATGACATCGCATTGCTTTGCATCGCAAGAAACGTCGCAACAGATCGCTCACGTAGGACATTGCGCTAGTTAATATGACGTCATTTGCACTTGTCATTTCAAGATGGTATTCCCGTTCATTCAACGCTTACCGTTTGTCAGATACGATAAGCGTTTTGAAGACACCCACCAATTGGTAACTGTTTTTGTTCCTCGCTTAGCATTTTGCGTCGTTTGTTTATGATGTATGAGTATTTATATGTCCATATCAATGTAAATACGTGACGGCATACCAACTCATAGTTGATAATTTCATTTGGAAAACATTGAGCGTGTGGAGGGGCAACGATTTGGGGATGATGCATTTGAAAATTTCAATGTTATCAAATAATACCGTTTGAGACAAGAGGTTGAGAATCTGGAGGTATAGCAGCCAGTTTCACTGCAGTCGTTAGCGTAATAGGTCTCATGCTTTAAGCAATAGAATCCGTGCAGCAATGGAGTAATATAAGATCCGAGCTGGGCAGTAGCTAGCTACTAAGTAGTTAACTGGTAGCTCAACTACTTTTTTGGTAGCTAATAACTTCTTCAAGCTACTTTTTTTATTAAGTAGCTTGTAGCTGTAGCGTTCAGTACTTTGTTTCATGTATTCATAAGATACTTTTGAAAAGTAGCTAGCTTCCCAAGTAGCTTAAGCTTCTTGAGGTAGCTTGAAGTACTTATGTGAGCTACATAAGATTTTTTCCGGATAATTCCAAATCCACTTTTGACTTGCTTGGTGTGCTTGGTGTGCTTGGTGACAATTTCTTGTCCCTACATATTGGCACGTCGCTCTAGAAGTTCCAGTTTTAGTATGTTCCAAGTTTCTTTTAATAATCAGTGACAGTGATGACAGGTGATAGTGTACAAAACATGAAACCCAGTAGAAAATATACGGTGACATTTTTTCATTTTTCATTTTCATTTAATAGATGAATAATTCAAATATAGCTTGAAAGTAGCTTATAGTAACTTCAATAATAAGCCACTTAATAGCTCAACTACTTACAATTTGAAGTAGCAAGCTGCACCCCTACTAAGTTATTCGCCTTGCAAGTGAGGTTTGAAACTTCAAAAAAATTCAATATCTCAGTTATACCTCAACTTAGAAACACCAAATTTGATACACGTTTTAAGTGTACCAAGAGTATCTATCGATGATGATTGGGTTTTAATTGAGACGTTCTGAGGGGATGATAAGGTATGATGCACCCTTGAATATGAGTGTTTTTATTAGCCCTTTGACAGACTTGAAAAATAATTGTTCCATTACATGGGGCATTTAGTTCTGGAAATTTTTCTGGTCTTGTTATTAAACAAAAAAATAGCGTTCTCAGCAAAATACCGAATAACTGAAGACACGTACTGTAGCTGTCATATTGGGTATGAAATTAAATGTCAGACTCCACAATAGGGTAAAAAGTTAAAATAACGAACATTTGATAGAGAAAGTAACAATTTTAACAATAGAAATAACATACAATTAGCACAGAGAAATTCTAAAAATTGTTCAAAATGATCACCAAATTGTGAGTTGTTTCTAATGAGCGTGCATTTATCTGCAATTCGATTCTACATTTTGGCTCGATGTGCAACTGACGAGAAACACCCAAATTATTTTGACAGTTCCTAAAAAAAAAGTCTCATTTGAGGTCTGGTGAGCATGAAGGCCAAAGATGTGAGCAATTATTTCCTCTTTCAATCCATTTATTTGGATACTGATGCATACATAGACTAATTTTCCAGTCTAAGTTGTAGACCGTGGCACCTTGTCAAGTAGATCTGGAGAGATCTTCTAAAGAAACTTCAAATGAATGGAGCACTTAAATACTGACCATTAAAACGGATTCATTATTATAAACTAGCGTTGGAGATTCACAAGAGGAAAATATCCCTGCCATGTGGACAATACAAAACGAAAATCAGTACTTAGATAACTCACTTACTGTATGGTCAAGCCTTACGTTTGATTTGATACCCAACGTTGGAATTTTCGACGACTTTGAATATGACAGCTGCAATACTGTGACGAGACATCATTTTTTTTGCCGATATTTGCTCTGCAACGCCACTGTGTTGGAGCGCAAACAAGGTGGAAGCTTAAAGACGATTCTCGAAAGACCTGGGGTATTCTAGCATTTTTTTGCTAAGGAGCCTGGAATATATAAGACTGCGGTGCTGCCATTTGAGTTCAGTTATTGATTGGCCGCGAAATATAAATCGTAAAACATCAATAGCTTGTTATTGTGAACACAAATATTTGTGGTGTTGTCATTGTGCTGTAGTGACTTTAGATAAATGAATTCAAACTAGACAAGTGTTTTATGGCGAAACATATTACAGTGATGTCGGAAGTGAGATTTAATTTGTGCTATAGAATCAGACATACATAGTCATTATAATGACTTCGAAACTAATTCTGCTGACGCCGAGTTAAAGAGGGAGTTGCAGGAGCGTGACCTTTATGCAAGCGGAAAAAAGCTGATCTACAAGAACGGCTCCGTGTAGATCAGCTTTTTTTAGTATAATGTTGAAAACCAGTTCGAAAGGATCGCTATAGATGTTGCAGGACCGTTTCCTGAGTCGAACGGGGAAAATGAATACATCCTGGTCGTGATGGATTACTTCAGCGAGTGAGTCGAAGCGTATGCTTTGCCAAACCCTGAAGCGGCAACAGTAGCTCGTGTACAGGTTGAAGATGGATCTGCCGTTTTGATGTTCCATTGGAGCTGCATATTGACCAGGACAGAAACTTTGAATCGGCGGGAATGTTTGTGAAGTCCTGAAGATCAAGTGGACAAGAATGACACCGCCCTGCGATCTGGAGTTTGGTTGTCCGCAGGTGAAGATGTCACTGGAAAAGACTTCGCAAGCGATCTTTGCAGAAAAATGGACGATATACACCAGAGTGTCTGTCTGAACATCCAAAGGGCCAGTGACAGGATAAAGAAGGCCTACGACGTGAATGCCGTGAATGGCGGGTTTCAGGTTGGAGATCTGGCCTGGGACTCCGTGTACTGTAGAATTCCATAGCGACACTTCGTTCTCTGCATAAAATAAATGGAAAAGCGACCGTCGCTAGGTTTCGACAGATACACGGAGTCCCAGGCCTGGTTTGGCTTCACAACCCACAGAGGCGACGCGGCTTTGTCCCAAAACTGCTTGGTTCTTGGAAGGGATCGTGTGAGATCCAGGAGCGAATCGATGACGTCATCCACAGGATCAGAAAGCCGCCACGAGGAAAACCTAGGGTTGTTCATTCCAACCATTTGGCCCAGTATGCAGGGAATCACACAGGTTTTCCTTCTTTGCTTTGACAGGTGAATAGTAAATATTGAATACAATGATAAAGATGGCGAGTAATGCAGGTGCTGGCATGGTAATAGTAATGGTGAAGGTGGGGGGGCAAAGCCTGGCGAGTAGGCCTAGTGGCCTTTTTCGCCATCCCCGCTTGGCCAACCCAGCTACTCAAACCGGCCCGTTTCCGTCGTGAATAGAAACAGACTTTCCCAGCTCAGGTACCCCAACTTTTCCCTGGGGATGGTGGCTGTTCCTAGGACCTTCCTTCTCAAGCGACCCCACCTGTCGCAAACTCCCAGCAGGTGGTATGAGGTTTCTTCCGCCCTTCTGCAGTGGGGGCATAGGGGAGATTCGCTTATTCCTAACAAATGCAGGTGTCTGTTGAGCCTGCAATGACCTGTCAGAATGCCAACGATGGTGCTCAGTGCCTTTCTGCTCTTGTTCAGCAATTGGGCCGTCCTTGGCCTGTGAGGTTCCGATATCGTCTCTTTGGCCTGCCTGTATAATGTGTTACTGTTCCAGTTGTCAGCTGTCCTCTCCCACGCCCATTCGTTGAGAGTGCGTAAGATTAGTTGTTTACTAAGGCCTAGAAATGGTTCCGGTCTGGACAGTCGCGTGGCGGATCCTCGTCTGGCCAGCTTGTCCGCTTGCTCATTGCCGGTGATCCCCGCGTGCCCCGGAACCCATACTAGTTTGACCCTCTTGTTCTCACCCAGCACTTGTAGTGCATCCCTACACTCTTGGACCAGTGGACAGCTTATCCTTGGTTTGGTGATTGCTTTGAGTGCCGCTTGACTGTCGGAGTAGATAACAATGTTATTCTCCAATCCTCTTTTTACCTCGTCTCTAGAGGCAACCTCTAGGATAGCGAATATTTCCGACTGGAAGACTGTTGCAAGTCCTCCAAGGGAAAAAGCTTCGCCAGTGTTCCTGTCAGCCCTGAAAACTCCGGCGTCAGTCGAACCCGTGCGTTCAGCCTTGGAGCCATCTATGAACCAGACTTGAGTGTTGCCAGGCGTCTCCATCGGTTTGGTCAGCCACTCTTTCCTCGTCGGTACGTGCACCTCAAACCTTCTTCGGAGTCTGAGGCGACCATCCGTGGGTGTCAACCCGGCCGATAGAAGCGGTAACTCGCACCGCACCAGTGATGATACCCCGGTGTGGCCAACTTCCATTCCCATGTTCCTCCATGTCTTCTGGGCAACCATCCTACTATAGGAGGCCATCGCTTCCCTTTTCACCCAGAGTCCTAGCTCTGGCAGTCCAAGGAGGATGTTCAGTGCTGCTCCAGGAGTTGTCCCCATCGCGCCTGTTGTACCCAAACAAGCCATAGGTATGTATGTTATATTTTCACTTTCAAAACTTAATTTTTTCCAAATCGTATTTTATTGATTAAAATGAAAGAGAGATTAGTCAAGACATTCAATTGACTAAAATAATTATGAAACCTGTTTTATCACTTACATTAACTATTTATATAAAAATGATCAGATTGGGACATCAGTGGAGTGAAAAAGCGGTAAAAATGTTTCGGTTTTTTTTTTCGACTTAAAACCAGATGAAACCTGACCCTAATCATTAGTTAGGTTATTGTACATAAGAAATGGGCAATCACGACTTTTTTTAGTTTCACCGAGTTTCGTGATATCGAAAAAACGTGCAAAAATGCGTAAATTTAAAAAAAGCACTTTCTTTCATTCTCCTTTGAATAACTATTCAACATATCCAAATGATTTTTTTTTCTTGAAGAGCATACATAAGCGATGATCACTAAGGCAATTATATAGTCCACAGATTGTTTTATTCACAATTTTTCTCAAAAGCTGCAAAATTAAAAAAAAATGTATTGACATTTCCAGTAAGCGAGAAACTTTTTTGTTTCGAAATATGTATTGCTTTATGCTGCGAATGAAATGTAGTTAAATACATGGGGAAGTTTTGAAAAAAGACCGCAGCCTTTTATCTGTGATAGTTTTCGAAATATGATTTTTTTAATCGCGACATGTCAACCCCGATGCGACGCTCGACTTTCCTCATTATCTGAAGCGGACGCGCACAGACTGGAAAAATGCATTTGACAAATGACAAAATCCAGAACGTTTTCCATTGTGCTTTGTACTTTGTACTGTGTTACACTGATACGTTGATTTCGTGAACTTGTCTATTAAAAGTGTTTTGTGTTTGGCGTATTTGGTTAAACCTATAATGAGAATGATGATGGAGTGTCTTCTATGAGGGCGTTGAGATAAAAGTGTTCCCTTAGTGAAAAAGCCAACCCAAAACTCTAGTTCATATACTACCCCAAAAAACTTCCTTTTCGTGAAAAAATTTGGCATCTGTCATTTCCATAGCCTCCTATGATCAATAGAAAGGATCCAAAAACGTGTAAGTTATTGGGCATTTTTCAAATTCAAAAAGGATGGTGTTTTTGAATTTGGCATATCCAAAAACCCCTATAACGATAATTTTGTAATACAAATTTTGTACAGAATTTTCAAACAATTGGGTCAAATTCTAAAAAAAATCAATTTCTCTGATTATCCTTTATACCTAAATTCTGGTAAAATGTTTGCAAAAAACATTTAGTCATCTCTTTAGGTATGACACGAACAGACTATACAATTGGTAAGTCTAGTTATTCAAGCATACTAGATTATACCAAGAGTTCAAACATCAAAGTCAAACTTAAAAGAAAATAGTTATTATGAATAGTAACATTAATATTATTAGAGCCAAATATTAATGAATGAACTATTTTGAAATACTCTTCAAAGTAAGAGTACACATTCGTATAGTTTTGTCACAGCCTATACAAGGTGTTCAAAAATGATACCAAAACTAACACTTTTGCTTTATTTTTAAATAGCTCCCGTAAAAACATTGACAATAATTGACGAATGTACTGAATCTTGAAAGAATATTTTATGATGGTTCTGGCATTGTAGATTTTTTGGCTCTAAACAGCTCATTATTACTATTTATTCAAATTTATCGAATGTTTAGTTTTAGTTCGTATCATACCTAAAGAAATGACTTTTTATTTCAACAAGGTTTTTGTTCACTTTTCC
The DNA here is from genome assembly GCA_958502075.1 of Orchestes rusci. NCBI lineage: Eukaryota > Metazoa > Arthropoda > Insecta > Coleoptera > Curculionidae > Orchestes > Orchestes rusci. The sequence goes on along the minus strand of OY293303.1, from coordinate 46,648,786 downwards.
TTGAACGACATCGCACACGCAGCTAACTACTTTCAACCGCGCTCTGCAAACTTATTTATTTCAAGTCACTTTCGAGCGACCAAGCTCATTCGTCATGATTCTAAAAACAGTTTATGTAGGAGAGAAGCGACTTACCCTGATTCAAGGAGGGTAATAGGTTTTTTGGGGTTATCCTTCGACCATACACGCTTGCTCTAGACACGCTTGTTTATATTTTTATCTATTGCAATCATATCCTACCAAGAAAACGGTTCTGGTCGACTGTAGTCTGACCATCACGAAGGCCGCAGTATGGTTGCCACGTCCTAATGTTTTAAGTATTGCAAAGGTAAACTTTCAAATGCAATTACTGTTTTTCAGTATTCAGCAACTCAAAATATAAATCGATGAAAAAATTTAATGTGAGCAAGGAAAATTTTATACACAAACCTTGATTTTTCCTAATCTCAAGTCGAGAAAATTGACGGTCATGACTTGGCAACGCTGCAACCAAATCCCTTACAATTTTCTATCTGTTCATAAATCCACTTGTTTGTACGCATTTTCTACGAATGTCAACGGAAGAGAGAGATAGCGATAGACGCCGTAGTGGAGCCATAAAAGCTTCGTTCACAACTCATTGTTGGACTTAACTGTCGTTTTTTTGAGTTTTCAACCGATTTTTGAGTGTTTAGCTCTTTTTTTCGCAAGTGGGTACTCTGTTGTGACCGATATGGGTAGAAAGGGTCTTGTGTGTGGAAAATCGGAAAAACCTAACCCCGAATAATGTTTCCGGAGGTAAGTCAAATTTTTCCACCAGTGCCGTGGGAACTTTCAAATTCGAGAATATACTAAAGCCCTCCATCGTATTAAGAGTCTCTCAATAATGGGCTTAAAGGCCCTTCAAACTGATTTAGATGAATTCTCAACAAGCAATACACTTTGAAGTTGAGGCATATTCACTTCTTTGATATTTGCTCATGAAAGTTTGGAATTTATATTGGGTATTGGGGGTTTTATTTTCAGTTTTCAAAGTGATTTGAGCAAGAAGAATATCTGGAAGATTTGATGTGTCATATGTCCTATACCTAGGTATACGAGCTTTTGAAATATTTGAGTTTTTATGTCAAAAATATCGTTTGTAGGCACCAATTTGAATGTAAATCTAACCTATAAGAAAGCCTCCATTATTGGATTCCTTGTTGGAAGGGACCTACTATGGAAGATTTTTGTAATATTTTGATAAAATAAGGGTGGTCAAAAAATTAAATCAAAGAAACTGCCAAACATCATTTTTTTCAAATGGAAACCACCAAATTTTATAATTTCATCTAATGCAGCATTGGAAATAAAAGTTAGCTGGTTAAACATCAACCACTTTAAAATAAAAAAAAAATAGAATTTTTTGAAAAGCAGTACAATCTTATACAAACTCACCTTCATTTCAAGTGCTCAATACTATACAATGATAAAATTTTGGTGATTTCATTTGAAAAAATGGATTTTTGACAGTTTTCTCGATTCCATTTTTGGTCTTATTTTTTGATCATCCTGTATTAATAGTTTTCAAAATATTGTGAAACAATCTTTCATAGTAGGTCCCTTTCGACAAGGAAACCATGCAACACAAATTAAATAATAAAGGTTCTCTCATAGGTAAAATTCACATTTAAATTGAAGCCTACAAACGTCATTTTTGAAATAAAAACTCAAATATTTCAAAAACTTGTATACTTAGGTATAAGATAACAAAACATCGCACAAACTTGAAAAGCATACATTCTAAGGATTGTACTTATTTCATAAATAATAAATAAATGAAAATCGCCACTGAATACCGATTGACGCTGTATCGCAACTACGTTCCCTATCCACTTTCGGAGAGGCCCCTCTAGCCGCACTCACCACTGAGCGGCCCATGGTCTTGGCAAAATGTTAACATGCATTTTATCATTCAATAATAAGACTATATTAAGATAGTTCCCATGCTAAAATTTCTCCGTCCCTTAAAATCTCCAGTTGAGTGTCTCCACCAAGTATTGAGGACGGGAATTACAGTTTTAAAATAAGAATTTAGTTGACATTAGTATTATGCCAACTGAGTGCTTGGTATGTTACTATGTTTGTCTTATTCAGGGACAGGTGAAATTTTTCATTTAAAGCTTTACACCACAAAACAACTATATACTTTTGAAAGTTGACAAATTTGGCATTATTTCTTGGTCATCGTTCTGCTGCGAAAAAGGTTTTATTTATTTCAAGCGATATAAAATCCGGCACCGTTCTGAAGATAATAGCATTTTATTACCATGATTGGATTATGCTTCCGCATAGTCGATCTTGTAATTAGTACCCAAATATATGATTTCATTGTTTTTTGTTTTTTTGAAAATTGTGTGTGATATACAGCGTGTCCACCGATTCGGTTTCGGTAAGGTATAAATGATAAAAAAATTCCGAGTAAGATTCTGATATTCTGGTAATCGCTCCTACTTAGTCTAAAACTAAGATGTTGAGAAAATGAGCGGAATCAGTGTTTATACAGAATGGTTTGGATTGGAACTGATTTATTAAAAATTGACAAGAGTAAAGTACCTTTGTTTTGAAAGCTGATTCCTTTCAGTGAAAAGTCGTTTTGGATTGAAAGTTCAGGTATACTCCCAATTTTCAGACAAGTTAGCCCACATTCATTTTAACAGTAGATTTTATCGTGATCGAAAAAATTGCTAATTTTGGAGTACAGCTGGTTCGTTAAAAAACTGGTATTGCTCATAGAAATGTTTACAAAATTGAGCAGTGTGATATTTGTTTTGACAAAACTATACGACAGTGACATGTCATTCAAGTGAAAAGTTTGAGTATGTTATGATGTATGTATGTAAATAATTGATTTGAATCAGGTAGATTTGCAAATTTTGATACGCACAATCGATCAATTCAATATTTTCGCTTTAGTTCCTGTACTCATGTGAGGATTCATTTGAAAAAAAAAAATTCTAAAGTATCAACATGGTAAAAATATGACGTCATATTTTTTTGTTTTGTCAAAACAAATATTACACTGCTCAATTTTTTTAACATTTCTATGAGCAATACCAGTTTTTTCACGAACCAGCTGTACATACTAAAACAAGAATAAATAATCAACAATATAAACTGACAAAAATTATTACGAACAAGAGCAAAATTAAAAATTAATTCATAATTTCATAACATGCTTATAAAATCAGAATAGGCTAATTTGTCTGAAAATTGAGAGTCTGTTAGAGCTTTTAATTCCAAACTTTTCTCAATAAACTTTTATGATATCTTTCAAAACAAAGGTACTTGACTCTTGTCAATTTCCACTGATTCAGTTCAAAACCACCCTGTATATCAGTTTGTTTCGCTCATGTTCTTAACATCTTATCTTTAGAGCAAGCAGGAGCAACTCCCAGAATATCAGAATCAAACTCGGAAAATGTTTGTCATTTATAACTTGCCAAAACCCAATCCGTGGATTATTATAATATTCTTTATAAAAAGTGTTGATGCCTTGACTTGAATACGAGCATCAGATATAAAAATTCTAGATTCGTGTACGGCTATTGGTAAAAAATAAGTATTAATTTTGGTCAAGATTCAAGCAATATACTTGGGTGTACAGGGAGTTTAAAAAACATTGGGCAAAAATGAAAGGAGTGATTCCTCAGGTATTCTAAAAAAAAACTTTCAATAAACCATATGGGCCCGAAAACGCATAATTGTTTTTGAAAAATTGCGCCCTCAACGCCACTGGAAACAATATTTTTTATCTATTAGAGTCAAAATTAGCTCCTTATTACTCACAACAACGCTGCCAAATTTCAAACAAATCGGTAAAAATTTAACAGAATGACATATTAAAAAAAAAAGGATTAAAAAAAAACTTTGCCATCCTGTATGATAGAAATGATGTTCTCAGACCTATGTTTATTGTAAATTTTTTCTTAGAATGACCTCAGGAATCAATCCTTTCATTTCTGCCCAATGTTTTTTGAACGCACTGTATATTATTTATTTTTGACTTACTCGGAAGTTTCCTTAGAAAAGTTGATTGAAGTTGGAAATCACGTTCAAATATGTTATCATTACATATTATGTACAGCTGGTTGGTAAAAAAACTGGTATTGCTCATAGAAATGTTTACAAAATTGAGCAGTGTAATATTTGTTTTGACAAAACTATACGACAGTGACATGTCATTCAAGTGAAAAGTTTGAGTATGTTATGATGTATGTATGTAAATAATTTATTTGAATCAGGAAGATTTGCAAATTTTGATACACACAATCGATCAATTCAATATTTTCGCTTTAGTTCCTATACTCATGTGAGGAGTCATTTGAAAAAAAATATTCAAAAGTATCAACCTGGTGAAAATTTGACGTCATACTTTTTTGTTTTGTCAAAACAAATATCACACTGCTCAATTTTTTGAAAATTTCTATGAGCAATCCCAGTTTTTTCACGAACCAGCTGTACATAGGTATACGTCCCCATGTACCATGCACAATTGAATTTTATTACATGTCGTTGTGTTAGAGACATGTCGAACAAATTTTAGGTACATATTATTATTTTTTATTCTAGAACAATGCAACTTTAACATTAGACTGTAAGGAAATGGGGATACACATTATTTTTCAAGTAAAAATAATGTAAACTCTCGATTTTTTCACGTTACCCTCAACCCATCCCATGCCCATGATAACATCCACAAATTATGTAATAATCATCCAGTCTGCTATCTCAAAAATCAAGAGCCCAATCTGCCCAATCGAGAAAATACATAAATCAGCTGTTGTTATTTCTGAACAAAACCAAAGAGTGTTCGTTGGATATGAATATCTACTTTTTGTCAACACGCTCAATAAATAGCAGGTAGATGGGAAGACAGAGCAAAGATTACGGATTTGGTAAATATTTGGTAAATGGTTTCTTTCAAACTATTTATTCTTATCTATGTAGGTACTATTGGTTTAATAACAAACGAACGCATATAAAGTGGACAAAATTCATGAAACCTTTTAAATAAAACTATGTCAAAATTGTAATAATTATGAATTATCATTTTATACTATGTATTTATGTACAGGGTGATTCACTAAATTTTGACCCCTCCCCTCTAACTCATTCTATACAAAGTGTACAGGAAAAAGTTATGGACACAAGTTGTTTGGTTTATACTAAATGTTGTTAATTTAGCAGTATCATTTATATAGGGTCTCCCCAAAGCTGTCCGCAGCACCCAACTTTGAAATTTCCAATGGGACACCCTGTATTTATTTCATTTTTGAATTCAACGTTAAATTCCAAGTCAAATGTACATGAGGTATATCTATCTTATCTCTTGTGGCTTTCGAGATAAAGGCTGTTAAATTTTGTGGAAAATCCAATATTTTGAAGCACTCTACCTCATTTTACACAAGCTGTAGAAACAAAAGTGTGATACAAAAGTTGTTTGGTTCATGATGATTTTTTTAAATCGGGCTATATCATTTATACAGGGTGTCACAAAAGTTGTTAATTACACACAACTTTAGAATTTCAGAAAAGACACCCTGTATTTTATTTTATTTTCAGATCATACGTTGAATTCTGAGTCAAATCGATATAAAATAAATCTATCGTAACTTTTGCCACTTTCTAAATAAATGCTGTTCAATTTTGTGAAAAATTCTAAATTCTGGATTTGTATCTTGACAACCATATTGAATAAAGACTGCTTTGATGCTTAAGTCTGCCTCATAAAAGATAAAAAACAATTCTAGATTAATTCAAAAACAGCTGCTTTCCATTTTGAAAGGCTCACGCTTTATTATGAATTGTAGCTCTAGAAATAAGGCAAAATCCAACAGCATTTATCTCAAAAACGACCGAAGATGAAATATATATCTTTAAAGTATCATTCACATAGGGCAAGGTAGAGGTAAGGTAGAAGTGCATTATGAATAAAGAATATTTGGCGCGTACATTTCATACGCGCTGTTCACATAAAATCAAGGTTGCTTTAACGTGGTAGTGGTGAAGTAGTGGCAAGGTAAAAGATACCAAGCTCCAAACTTTTTGGGGCAAGCGTGTGGCAAATTCTTACCGGAGCCAATCGGAATCAAGTTTATGACGGTCGATTTCTGTCATTTTGAAATTGTCAAAACTTGTCCCATATCGTATAGTGTTTAAAGAACTTTACAGCTATGGAGAGCTTAGATCGAAAATTGGCCGGAGTATTGCCAACTACCCGGACATTTGAAAAAGGAATAACAATATAAATAGCAGAAAATCTGGTTTGAAGGAAACGACGCTCGCATGCGTACCACAAAAGGATACCCCACAGATGATTCAATGTGAACGACAGCGGTAAAAGTATTGCATTAATTTTCTGCTTGACTTCTACCTACGTTAATTCTATCTTGCCCTATGTGAATGATACTTTACAGACTCAACTTAGAATTGATCGTAGAATCTAAAAATGAAATAGAATACAGGATGTTCCATGTAAAATTTTAAAGTTGGATGCTGTGGTCAGCTTTTGGGAAACCCTGTATAAACGATACTACCAGATTCAAGAGATTTAGTATAAACCAAACAATTTTTTTGAAAAACTTTGTTTTGTACACCTTGTATAAAATGTGTTAGAGGGGGAACAAAATATAGGGAATTTTGTATTTTTCACAAAATTTAACAGCCTTTATCTCGAAAACGGCAAAAGATAAGATATATATATACCTTACATAGATTTGACTTAGAATTCAATGAGGACTTATAAAGGGCGTCCCATTTGAAATTTCGAAACTGGGTGCTGTGAAAAGCTTCTGGGACACCCTGTATAAATGATACTGCAAGATTTTAAAAATTTAGTATAATCCCAACAACTTTTGTGAAAAACTTTTTTCTGTAGACTTTGTTAAAAATGAGTTAGAGGGGGGGTCAATATATAGTGAATCACCCTGTACCTCGGTATACAGTGTGGTCACTTAAGTGTGCAACATATGGGATTTTTTTTATCAACTGCATAACCAAAATACAAATATCGCCAAAAGTTGGTGCATGTTCGATAATCATATCAGGTGCACTTAGAATGGTTGCAAGTGCATAACTTTCAATTTTAAACAACTTTTCTTCATAACATTTTAAGGGTATTTTACTCTTGTACAATTTTCATATTTTTTGGCCTACCCTGTGTGCTGTTTGACGTGCAACCATTCTAAGTGCACCTAATATGATTATCGAACATGCACCAACTTTCGGCAATATTTGTATTTTGGTTCTGCAGTTAATAAAAAAAAATCCCATATCATCGGCTTAATCTGCATAATGCGTAACTCCACTTTTTTGCAAAAATAGTGTTTTAGTGCCATCTGATAGAAGACATCGCAACCTATGACCCAGCAAAGAGCGTATCTTCAAAACTTAACCGGTTCTTTTGTTATTTCAAAAGCAGAAAATTTCGTATCTGTTCACACCACAACCTCATTCGGCAAAACGCGTGATGAAATTGCGAAAAATTATTTCAAAACAAGTGAAAAAACGCATAGGTTCTCGTTATGTTATCATTTTTTCTATTCATCAAATCATGAACTTTTAATTTAACTTGAGATATTTTATTGGAAAACTTTTTTTTGTGTACCCTGAACAGTTTTTAAGTTACGGGTTTTGCAGATTAAGCCGACGATATGTTGCACACTCAAGTGACCACACTGTATATGTACCCACATACTTTTTTTTTCAACAACTCGGTAAAATTAAAATCAGTCATACCTATAAAAGATTTGTCAAAAACAGTCTGCTCAAATATCTCATACTGTATTTCCGGCGATGAGTATCCAATAGGTAAAATGAAAGAATGAAAATGATTTTCCTTGTTGAAAATACTTTTTTTTTTAAGTACTTTTAGTCAAAAGTTTTCAGCAAAATTTGACTTTCAGACATTTTAGTAAACTCAAATCTTGCACACGGATCATAAATAACGTAGATGGCATTCACCGGAATCCTCACTGCACAGTTGAACCCTGCTCTTTCTTCCCACTTGTCCACAACGAAAAGTCACAATAAAAAACATACCAAAGGACCGAATTTTCGCGCGACGTACTCGTGCTGGATATACTGTTTCTCTCGAGAAGTAATTTTAAATAAATGAATGTGTATTTCTTGCTTCATGGTTAACATTTTTGTGTACTAATAAAATATTCATGTTATATTTTGCTGGAAGATTATGAATATGGGTACTCAATTCTTGAGAGAAAAAATGATTTTTCGACATTTCAAAGACCCTGTATAAAATTTCAAACGTTTTTCATCGACCATCGTATTTTTTTAACATTGAAAATCATTTTCATTCTTTCATTTTACCTATGGATACCCCATCGCCGGACATACTGTCATAATTTTTTGACGATATTATTGAAAATTTCAATGAAGAGATGCAGTGGCGGCTCGTGCCGCCTATATTTGGGTAGGCGGAATCCTGTGGCGTAGCGTGACTAAATGTTGTTGGTTCAGAAGGCGCCGCAGGCAAAGCGCCGCGGGCGAAAAATTTCGTGGTTGTATTTCCCCTCCTTTATAATTAATTTTCCCTCATTTCTGGTAGGGGAAGTTCCGTTCTATAGTAAGGGATATTTGGGCTGAGTTTGATTCCACTTGCTCTTCGATTTGATTCTTTGTTTTCAGTTTTTTAAAATAACTGAGAATAGTATTTCCTGCTGGAGCAGCTCTTTTCTCCGATCCCTGAGACATTTCACATTCCAATTCTCTATATATTGGAGAACTAAACAACTCTACAACACAACACAACAGAGGGAAAAAAACAACTTTAACTTTAATCTTAAATAAAGAGTCTGTAGACCCCCAACCTCACGGGTCCCCGGGCTTCGCCTCGAATTGTTCTATTATAGTTCCGCCACTACGCCGCAGGCGAATTTTTCGTGAGATTTCTCCTCATTTATAAATAATTTCCCCTCATATCCAGTAAGTGGAGAATGCGCAGCAGACAAATCATTGTTCGAGACCCTGCCCAAACTTTGACTAATAATTTATATTGCGGTCATTTTATTTTAATTTTGAAATTTTACAAAGAATGTATCTTGATTGCAAAAAATAAGGCCTCCTCCTCCCCATACAGCCTTCCTGAACCTCACCATACACTAATATTATCATAGAAAAAAAAAGAATTTATTTTTTATAAATTAGATTTATTCTCCTATCCTTTAGAAGCGAAAATTTCTGGATTATATCAGCTTCAAAACTTTCACTGGCCTGGATTTTAAGAAACAATTCTTTTTCTATAGCTAACAATGCCAGTGAAGACAAACGTTCATTTCTCATAGAGTTACGACTGTATGTTTTGATACGTTTAAGGCACGAGAAATGACGCTCAACAGCGACGCTTGTTACGGGAATCGTGGCAATCAAAACAAACATTTTATAGGCCTCAGAAAATATTTGTCGAAGTTCGTTATTGACCAGGTTTTGTAAAATTGATTCTAAATTTAACTTTTCGAATTGTTCATCCTGATAGATAACAGACAACTCATTTATTAATCTTTGTTTATCAAAAACATCTTTATAAAAATCGACCAAACCAGTAACCAAATCATGGGGAAAGTTATTATTAAAATGTTTAAATTTTGACGAGTCAGCTAACGCAAAAAATGTCATTTGTGACAAATCCGCAAATCGCACCTCTATTTGCGTTACGACGTTATCTAAGATTTCATAAAATAGAATACGCAATGAGGCTTTTTTGTTATCTGGAATAGCATCAGATATTCTAGCTCGTTTTTGTGCAGGTGGTAAGCACGCAGATTTATTTATTCTACCCTCCGCTTTTTCAAAAATCTTGTTAAACTTCTCTTCAGTTCTCAGCAGTTTTATGCGATCCCTGGCAGAAAAAACTTGATTTTTGCAGTAAGTTATATCCAAAGACTTTTTTTGTAAAATGTCAAATAATAAATCGGTAATATCAAATATATTTTTGAAAGCAGCCGTTAAAAATGAAAATTCAATATCTTCTAAAAAATTTAAGTAGCCCCTTGCGCCAAAAATGGACTCTTTTCCTGATGACGTATCGTTAATAATTTCAGTAAAAACTGTACGCAAATTTTCCCACTCTGAATCTATGATATTGATGGTTTTAGAGCGGGAGGACCACCTTGTTTCCACAGAGGAAGGAATTCTCCTAGCCATTACCGAATCTAAAACAAATGTTCGTTTCGCTGATTGATTAAAAAATCCCGGTAATGAAGTAGCGCTGGCAAAATAGATACGACAGCTTTTAATGCTTTTTGTTCCGTCTTGCAAAACTAAATTTAATCTATGAGCGCTGCAGTGTGTAAATAAAGCGTTTGGTGCATCAGATTTGATTTTCATCTGTAAGCCATTTAATGAACCAGCCATGACACTCGCACCATCGTAACACTGACCAACTAACTTGGCTTTATAGTCAAACGGACGCAAAACCGCCGATACCAGTTCGTACATTGCAAGAGCAGTTCTATCTTGGCTCACGTCATAAAATCCTAAAAATCTTTCTTGAATTTTTCCCGATTCATTGACAAAACGAACCGAAATTGCACACTGCGATTTTTCAACTATATCGGTTGTATCATCCGCCTGTACCGCAAAAAAAATAGAATCTTTAATTTCCCGGTTAATGTGTTCCATAAGATGCTCGGAAATGCATACAATTAAATCATTCTGAATAGTTTTAGATAATCCCGAAAATATGTTACCAATTTTTTTCAAATGTTCTTGCATCTCCACATCGCGTTTAATCAGAACCTTGAAAAATTCTTTGAAATTTCCAACGTTTGAAGATTCATTTTTCTCGTTATGTCCCCTAAATGCCAATTCTTGCTTTGCAAGTAAACATGTTACGTCTATTAGATACATCATCAAATTTCTATTTTTTCGAACGTCTTCGTTATAAAGTTTTAAAGAAAGAGCGGTTTGAATTTGAAGAGCGTCTTTTATCGTTGAAGAATTTGTCTGTAATCGTTTTAAAGTCAAGTAACTGCTCAGATGTTCTTTAGAGCTGTCATGTTTTCTAATACTTGCAGACAAATTTTTCAAATCTGTATATCCTTGCAGTACCCAAACGTTATTTCTTCCTTTCGCGAGCAATAAACAGGGCCAACAAAAAAGGCTCTGTTTATAGAAACTACCGCATAACCATCCGTGGCTTTTATACCATTGGGTGTTAAAAGTGCGAGAAAAATGTTGCCCTTGTTTTTTATCCGGTTTCAAAATGTCAAGTGAGGGTGTAGGGCGACCTACAGCGATTATTTGATTTCGATCTTCAACCTTAAGCCTAGAAAACGGTTCCTCCAATAAGGAACAAATAACGTCATGAGCTGGCAAAGTCATTTTGAAAATAAAAAGAACTTACGTAAAAATGCCAAAAATAAATAATGAAAATCCTGAAAAAACGACAACTACTAAACAAACTAAACTCTACCTCTATGTGTGGACAAATCCTGTCCCAAAAAATGAAAATATCAAAACAGAAATTCTAATTTACTAATTTCTAAAACTTATCTGATAATCTGTGATTATATCAATAATTGTAGTGTAGTTATCCAAATCTTGGCAAAATCACAAAACACCGCCACCTGATAAGAACAATACAGTCTAATTTAGTTTGGTTTTTCTCGGGCTCAAGGCCTAGGATGGATAATCGCAACCGATATCCCCAATAACGACTATTTATTGCAGTCATCACTGCAATTGCATAAAAAAGAGTATGGATAGAATAATGCTCGGGCTAGCTTTTTTATGCCAAAAGTGTTTTTAAGAAAGTTTGATAATCTGTATTGATGAATCAATTCATATTCGCTAGATGGGTAAAGAGTATCGCCTGTCGTTTTTATACGTTTCAATCGTCTCATCCCTATGCTTCATGCTTCATGTCATTGTGGGATGACCGTTTCGCGCGTCGACACCGAAAACACGCGACGAAGGCGGAAATCGATTCGCCTATATTTTTCTTATATTCGCCGTTGCCCCACTCTCAAGATTACCCCTTCTCATGTGCATAAAATACCACGCGGGAACAGAGAGAAAAGGCAACCGGGACGGCCGCTTATTTTGAATGCACCAGCGGTCAACGGCTAGGACCTGGTCCTCTTGTGGGTGTTTAGGAATGAGTTTCGCACCACTGGTAGGTAGAAGTAATGAAGAATATAATAAGCATTGTTTTTAAATGGAAATCTTCTTGATTAATTGTGATTCAATTATTCAGTTCACAATAATAATTTATTTTGGTATTTACTATTTACTGCGGTGAGGCGGCGCCTACCTTGCCTACCCCGACCAGCCGCCACTGAAGAGATGATACATATTTATTAGAATTATTAGGAGTTAGATATTGAAATACTCAACACTGTTTATTACATTAAAAAGAAAATAAAAGTTTCTCTATATTCCACTATGATAACATTGAAAATTTGAATGTGCACATTGATGTATATCAACAAATAGATCTTTGCTTAAAGGTTTATTAACCATCGTTTTATCAAATTTATAATAACAATTATTGTTATCATTGAATGTAATGGATTAATGCACAGGATCTTCCAGTATATTTTTGCACCCACCTAGAGATGAGTTTATTTGAAAAGATATCAAAATAAGGAAGATCTTTTTCATGGAATTTGAGAATTTGTGTAAAAATGTAGTGTAATAGCATTTTATAATAAGACTTATTATAAAATGGTTATAGAAAAAGAAAAATACATTTGCCTCTTGCACACAGAGGAACAAAAATTTTGTTATGTCCAGAAATAAGAAACAACCGTATCAGCATTTTATAATAAGACTATATTATAAAAAGCTATTAGGTATTTCGGTGAATAGCATTCTTGAAATATTTGACCCAACACCCACCCACGAAACAATAAACAATTTAATGTTTTATGGGCCTGACCCCTAAACAGTATGATTGAGATCAACGTTTCGAGTTACGACTTACGTCCTCCTGTTAAATCTTACTTTCTTTTTCAACATCATGAAGAAATCAGCGGTAGGTATCGTCAACAGAGGGCGACGTGTTATTAAATATTTATTCTGAATATAACTACAGTGACTATATACAAGACAGTGACGACAATGGAGCTCATGTTAGCTGCAACATGGAGGCTGTACCCAGAATTCTGAACATTTCCGTCCCCGTTGGTTCCTGGTCCTGGGTTCAAACCCCAGCTCGGGCATGCTACTTTTTATAAAGTCACTGTACTTTTTCGGTGAAATTCAAATGAAGTTTAGTTGAAGTAGTAAAATTATATTGAAAATTTACCTGAACAAGATATTTATGTTGAATTAATAATAATTGTAATTGGTAAATAGGTACCTGAATGGAATAAAACACGAGTGATGGAATTATTATTGAACACTAACTCAAAAATTAATATATTCAAATAATAATAACTACAATTTTGACTATCAATTAACTGCGATATTAAATTGTCGAAAATCAAATGATAAGTGAATAATTAGAATTAGATTTTGGTCGTCATGACATAAAAATGCTTACTAAGCTAACTAGAAATATTTATACAATAATAATCAATATTGTACTAATAATAAGTAGATTGCGAGGGTCGTGGCCATGGCCTGGTTGCATCACATAACTCCTCCCTCCGTAAGTTCGGAAAATAAGGGCTGCAGTGGCTGCTCGTTTTTCCGACTATCTTCTGAGGGTTCGTTGGAAGAGGCGCTTCCATAGTGGGATGAAGCAGGCTTGGTCCATTTCTTCCATCCAATATACAGCAGGATGCCGCATACAAGGGCTACAATGGATGAAAGCGGAGCGATCCAAAGGTTTGTCGAATTTTCGGGACTCTCCAAAGGGTGTAAATGGACTGTGGACAGTATTTTCTGGGCAGCTTTTAATTCCTCCAAGCTAATTTGTTCGAGGGAAAGCGTAGAATTGTCGCTTTTTGGAAGTCCTGGGATGTTCGAAAACTGTGGCAGTTCTAACGCATATTGGAACTGCGTTTTGGTTTCACCTTCGTACGTTTTGTTACCTATCTCAACAGGGCAGATAGACAGGGTAACAATACTAGGTCCAGTGATTTTGTAGAGTCCTTGTTGACATTGGTCTCGGGCGATTGTCTCAATCACAGGAATGACCAGAATTTCGTTACCATTCAGGCGTTGAATGGTACTTTTTTTGTAGTTTACATTAGTAAACGGACACCTGTTGGATGACGTTGTTAGCAGCTCGAAGAGGCAATGTTCGTCTTTTGATAGGGTGGTTTGTTTACAGATGAACAGGTCTTCTAGTTGCGGACATTCTTCCTCCGTGGTCCAATAATCATCTTTTGTGAGTAGGATATAGGAATTGGATAGGAGAATAGTTTTGTTTGTGATAGGTATTGGGTAGAGTTTATAAAGGACATAGTGGTTGGGAAAAACAATCGGTGTGTGTATTGAGGATAAAATTGAGTTGTTTTTTATAATAACTTGAACTGATAAAAAGCTATAAAAATTAATTAATTCTTTGAACTCAGGTACTCGGTTTGGACCGTATATTCTTTTTATATTCTCTATTAAAGCTAAAAGTTGGTTAGGATTGAGTATGGAGTTGTGCATTTTGTTTACATGAGCAAATGAGATTGCGTTTTCGATGTTGTTTACTACAGAATTTAGAGTATTTAATTGCAACATTATATTGTCCAAAATTAAAGACATATATAAAGCGTTCGATAGATCTAGCTGTTTCTGTTTTATTAAATCAATTTTTCCTAATATAAGTACTTGGTTAGCATTTATTTTTTCTAGATTTTTACTGTATTCCTGGGTGACGGTGGATAGAATTGATTGTTCCTGATAGAAATTTTGATTTAAAGTTTCCTGATTTTTTGTTAGTTTATCGAAGTAATTATTAAAGCGAATTTCATCGTCTGAATCTAGAGTGCCAAAGAGCCATTTGTCGACTTTGCCTACTACGTTAAGTAGTCCTCTTTTTGATCGATTAGGTTTGTGAAAAATTTTAGTATTTCTTAAAATTGTCTGCAAGTATTCGTATGTTTGATTAAATTTATAAGAAGTGAGAATTGAAAAGCTTTCATTTTGTTTAGTACTGAAAATTGTTTTGTTCACGTGAATTAACATACCTCTTATGTTAAATAACGGATTTTCAATTTCTGTAAGATTTATATGAAAATTTGATGTGTGTTGAGTCGTAGAAATATATGTTTTTCCTATAGCCATTGGCAATATAGGATTTTTAATGCTTTTTACTTCTAAGCTCGTAGCGATGGGTAGAAGGAGCAGGAGCGGGATGTTCCTCATCTGAAACAAGGGTACGTTGTGGTTTTAATAGGTTTTTGTGAGTTTGTCTATTTTGGGTAACTATAACATTAGTTTTTTCTACTATGGGTTTGTTCACTTTTTTATATTTATCTGATTCTTTAACCTTTGATTTTTGTGGGGAAGTTTTTGCATAGAGTGGCTTGTTAGAATCGATATTTACTACATTTCGGTCTTTGTTTATTTTATCTAAAGCAGATTGTCGTTGTGAAGTTAGTTTTTTGTAAAGTTCTTGACTGATTATTTTTATATTTTCTGCATGTTCTTGCATATATTGAGCGACGTTTTGATCGTTCGAAAGCTCCAGGGGATTCTTGTAGTCTAATTTTCCTCTGACAATTTGAAATGGGGTATATTTGGATGCACTGTGTGTAGAGTTATTATAGGAAAGAATAGCATAGTTCATTAAGGTCGCTATGTTTTCTTTTGGCTTTTGGTGCTTAAGAGTGAGAATAATTTCATGCAAGGTGGAATGAAGGCGTTCGATAGGGCTATTCGAGTTGGGGTTATAGGGAATGCAATAATGAATTTCAATTTTATGCAAGGAACAAAGGTTTTGAATAATTTCGTTTTTAAACGATGTGCCATTATCTGTGGTAATTTTCCGTGGGAGTCCATAATGGTTAAAATAAGTAATAAGTTTGTTCGCTACTTCGATTCCTGTGGGTGTTAAAAGTGGATATGCTTGTCCTAATTTAGAAAAGCTATCGATCACAGTTAGAAAAGAATTATTATGGGTTTTATATATATCTATATAGATGTGGTCAAAAGGTTCGTGACCAATAGGGGTGGGTTTAAAGATAATTTTATTGGGGTGTCTTTCGTATTTTGTTTTTTGGCAAATGTCGCATAGATTTACATATGTCTTGACATCATTTTCTAAATTTGGCCAGTAAAAGTTTTTTTTCAGGGATATGATATTTTCTTGAATGCCTCGGTGGGACGTTTTGGTTTCGTGATAGTATTTGATCTTTGATTGTTGTTCTTCTACATCAGTTATGTCTTCTAGCAAGGTGTTAGATATGTAAAGGTTAAATGAATTATTTTTGAAATATTTTTGGAAAATGCGGATTATGAGCGTTTCAAGAGATTTATTAAGAAAGTGTAAGCAGTACGTAGTTTTTGGTGTAAAATTCTCTTTAATGATTTTACACAGATCTTCTTCAGATGGATCATTTTTCAAAAATATAATAGATCTTTGCTTATCAAAAATAAATTTCTTCTGAACTTTAATTTTATTGTCATTGGAATATCTAAATATTATTTGATTTTTATAAATATTTAGTGCCTTTTGAACGTATGGTGCGCCAATAATAGGATTTTCGCAACTTGAGTGTTTAGTTTCTAGGTCGGTAGAGGGTTGTGCTTGTAATCTTATATCGGAAATTATGTTGATTTTTTCATTGTTTGGTTTTTCCGAAAGTGTTTCAAGCATTTCGTCAAGTTCGTCAGGCTGTAGTTGGAGTATTTCTTCCGGGTCAAAATTATTAAAGATTGACATTTGATCATCTTCGATTGGATTGATTTGTATGCGGGACAAGCAATCGGCATTAGAATTTTGTTTCCCTTTTTTGTACACGATCTCATAGTCATATTCTTGAAGCTTCAATCGCCAACGGATAAGTTTGGAATTAGGCTCTTTAACAGAAAATAGCCATTGTAAAGGCTTATGATCGGTGACGATTTTAAATCGAGTTCCATAGAGATAAGGACGGAAATATTTCGTTGCCCAAACTAGAGCTAGAAGTTCTTTTTCGATGGTGCTATAATTTGTTTCGGCGGGATTTGATGTGCGTGACGCATATGCGATAGGCAAATCGTTGCCTATAGGGCCTTGGGACAGAATTCCACTAATAGCGACGTTTGACGCGTCCGTGGTAAGGATGAAGGGTTTTGTGAAATCCGGATGTTGAAGGACGGGGTCGTTCATTAAAATGTTTTTGCAGGTTTCGAAACATTGCAAAAATTGAGGAGTGTGTTCAACTTTTTTATTTTTCTTAAGGCAATTTGTTAATGGCTTTGTTAGATGTGCAAATTTTTTTAAGAATTTCCGGTAGTAGCCAATTAAACACAAGAAAGATTTGATGTCACGAGATGACTTTGGCAATGGAAATTTTTGGATGGCCTGAATTTTTTTTGGATTGGGTTTTACGCCTTCGGGTGTAATAATGTGACCTAAAAATTCTACAGTTTTGCAAAGAAACTCACATTTATCGAGCTGGATTTTAAGATTGTGCTCTTTGAGCTTTTGAAAGACGGTTTTTAAATTTGAAATATGTTCTTGCAGGGAAGCAGAGAAAACGATTATATCGTCCATAAATACTAAACAAGTTTTACCAATAAGATCTTTAAGGACGTTGTCCATGAGCCTTTGAAAGGTTGCAGGGGCGTTTTTGAGACCAAAGGGCATCCTAAGGAACTCATAGTGCCCATTTTCGACACTGAAAGCCGTTTTTTCAATCGAAGTTTTATGCATGGCTATTTGATGAAAGCCAGAGGCCAAATCCAGTGTGGTAAAGTAGTTGCTGCGGCCAAGTTTATCGAGAACATCGGCAATGTTGGGGATGACGTAACGATTTGTTAAGGTTTTATCGTTGACCTTGCGATAGTCAATAACGATCCTCCATTTTTGTTTCATGGAAGCGTCCGCCTTTTTAGGGACTATCCAGACGGGACTAGACCAAGGGCTTGACGAAGGACGAATAATGCCATTTTCCAACATTTCCGAGATTTGTTTTTGTACTTCTTTTTTATGTACAAAGGGATATCTATAAGTTTTGGTATAGACTGGGACATCATCTGTAGTTTAAATTTCATGTTGAACAGCATTTGTACAAGACAGTTTTTCGTTTGGCCTATGTAAAACTTCGGGAAATTGATGTATGACTTTTTTTAGAGAGGATTTTTCTTCGCTATTCAAATGATCTGTACGGATGAGTGAAAAGTCGTTAAAATCGGGGCTGTCATATTTGTGAAAGTTGGACGTTATTTGTTCGATATTGAATATTTCGAAATTTTGTGAATCAAAAACTTGTGCTACTTGTCTAAGTGAGTCGGGATAGAATTCTAAAACGATGCTTTCGTTGCCTAGGTTTCGAAATTCCAAAGAGACAGTTCCGTTCCGAACTTTAAGAAGGGAACTGGGGATCTCGATATTTTGAGCAATGCATACATGAGAATGATATAATTCGGTTTCTTCGGGTATGTCAGTGTAAACGTCTTTTATTATTACAGATGAGGGTGGTATTTCTATTTTTTGCAAGTCGAAATCATCTCTGTAATAGATTGGAATTTCAATCAAGTCATTTTTTAAAAGTCTGTTTCTTATATCTATATTGAGACCTAATTTACGTAAATCTCTAATACCTATTATTCCATCAAAATAGTCATGGAAGCTATACAAAATAAACTCAAGTTCGTTATTTACATTAAATTCTTTCAACAAGGGAATGTTTGCCTTATTTTGGGTATTTGTGTTGCCGGTGCAAGTTACTAGAGTATGCTTACAGGGAAAAATTAAGTGTGAAAAATGTTCCTCTGCTATAGATGTTCTGATTAAGGAAGTGTGGCTACCTGTATCGATAAGAAGTTTGGCTGGAGGATTTTGAAGTTGGATATAAGGAAGAGAATTTACTTGAAAACTATTAAAATTTAGGACGGATGTTCGTTTAGAGGGCTTTGAAGAAAATTTTCCTCTTGCTGGGTTTTGGGGGTTTGGATATATTCTGTTTCGTCATAATATTCGGGAGATTCGAAACAGCTTTGATATTCTTGTTCGTCAGGACAATGGTCAAATTCTTGTTCAGATTGAATTGGATCGTCTTCCAGATAAGTTATGTCGGTGTGGGGAGTGCGGTTTTGGAAAAACAAGTTTTCGTTTTGGGGAAATTGTCTTTGCGTATTACGGCTTTGGATTGACCGCATGTGAACATCTGTATTTCTACTCATTAATGATGGAATTCTACTGCTTATAGACATTGGGGTTGGAGCACTTAATTTAGGAGAATTTCCTTTGGAAAATACATTTTTCGGCTTCCCAAAAACTTGTTCGTTGGTGGGGAAATGTTGACGTATTGGTCGAGTTTGAATATCTACAGGTTGGCTTGGGAATTGCTGTTTAGGTATTGCGCCTAAATGATTTGAAAATTGGGGTTGAATATAGCTACGATTGATTATATTATTATTTGGCACTGGAAGGGGGTTAACAAAAGATTGTTGGATTGGTGGATGCATATAATTGAAATTTTGGTGATTATATACTTGAGGTGGTATTCTATTTTGTTGATTATTATACAGTTGTCGTGGGATAAAACTACGAGCATTTATTTGTTGTTCAATTAGAGAGTGGTTAAGGACAAATGATGCTGCGTCATCAATGTTTTTTGGATCATGTAGCATTAATATTGTTCGAAGTTCACTAGGAGAGTTAGACATTAAAACAGTAACGGCTGTTAATTCTGTTTGTTCCATTAGAGCATCTTTTGTGCTTTGATTCAAGGAACCATCTGCAGTAATTTTTAAGGAAATTCGTGATTTTAATACTTTTAATCGCTCTATAAAGTCTAAAACAGGCTCTTTTCTAGATCTAGTCAAAAAATTTAGCTGTTGAGCAAGCACGTGTCTGTTTATTCTATCACCAAATCTTTGTCTTAAAGCATCTTTTATCTTGGGCCAGGTCGTTAGATCCGGTCTGCAGAGTAAAAAGTCGCCTGCCTGTTCAGTTAGTTTAGAACAAATTGATGCGAAAACAAATTCTTTTAAAGATTCGTCTACCGCCCCTATATAATATCTATTATTAAACTTATCTATGCTAGAAATAAAAAATTCTAAATGATCGCTATTCCCCGTGAAAGTTTTTTAGGTATGAGCAATCTCTTTTGCGGCTGTAAGGGTTGCCATATTAGCTGTATTTATATTTAGGTCTAAATTTAAAGAAGCGTTATTCAGAGAGATACTTGAGAGGTTTTCTGCAAGAATATCTATTTCACTATGTGACATTAAAATTTAACTAATGTAACGAATTAATGTCTTGCACTTTAGTAAATTTGAAATATACACACAACAATTATTGTAAAAAGGGATGGGAGTGGAAAGGAAAACTCACTTACGATTTGGTCTTCGCAACTGTGGTCTTCTTGCCTTGGTTTGTTTCTGTCTCAGCCAACAGTTGAAACTGACGATTTCTCTGGAATTCAGCAACTTTCCTCTTGGGACTTCTTGCAAAACCAGGAATCTCTGAGACACCTACACGTACGACTGCGCCAGTGATGGAATTATTATTGAACACTAACTCAAAAATTGATATATTCAAATAATAATAACTACAATTTTGACTATCAATTAACTGCGATATTAAATTGTCGAAAATCAAATGATAAGTGAATAATTAGAATTAGATTTTGGTCGTCATGACATAAAAATGCTTACTAAGCTAACTAGAAATATTTATACAATAATAATCAATATAGTACTAATAATAAGTAGATTGCGAGGGTCGTGGCCATGGCCTGGTTGCATCACATAACTCACGTTTGATTTGATTTTTTAATAAAGATGAACACATTATAGGTACAACAATAGGATACCGTAATTATTGATAACAAAATTCATGGTATCTACATTGATAATTATTATGTTGAATAGGTATAAATGATAATAATAATATACAAAAAATTATAGCAGATGTCCTGCAACAGATTTACTTGCTAATTTCTGTGTTATCTCTTTTCTTTTTTTGGAACTAATTTTCAATCCAAAGCTTACAAATCTTTTCATAATTTTTAATTTAAGATTATGACACTCTGGTAGGTTAATATTCACATTTTCAGACATTTGTTGCAAAAAAAAAACTTTTATATTTAAATTTTGTGAAGACACTATGGGAAAATATTTTTAAATTTTTTTTTCCATTTCCAAGAAAAAATAAAACATAATTTCGTTGCAAAAAAACAGGGATTGTTCTCCGAGTCTTTTTAAAAGACTAAATTTTGAAAATTGTCTGTAAATGGGTTTTTTTGAGTCCGCCGCTTAAATACAATATCTACAAGTTTTTGTAGTTTTTATAATACTTTGTAGTATATAACCACAAACATTGTAAAGTAAGTTTAGTTCACTACAGCTAGGGTTGAATAGGGGTTCACTTAAATTGGGGGGAAGGACCACATCATCGTATTCATGTCTTTGATTTTGAATTGATTCTATCAATCCTGATAGATGTTGCCGATCATCATTCATAACTTCCGTTTGAGGTATTCTTTAAATATTGTGAGACACAAATAAGTTCCTGGTTGCTTTTGACCTATACCGCGTTTGGCACTATTTGTTTGCTCCTTAATACACAGAACAAATTTTCTAAGCAGTCTTGAGAAAATCTGCTTGTCATAACAAATTTATAATCTTTGATCTCCAATAAGTATCTATGAAGATCTATCATTGATTGTGTTGAGATCAGTACTCCGGTCTGAGAAGGCTTCCATCGTTTATTCTCGCCAACGTCCATATTTTGAAAGCAATCTAGGAAATTCTTTAAAAACTGTACTGCCTCTTGATATTTTTCTATATCAAATTTGCTCAATGCAGATGCTGGATGTCTCATTAGATAAAACCATTTTTCGACTTGATCCAAAAACCAAGCAGTGACTAAATACTCTGGTCAATTCAATTCATTGGCAAGAAATTTCAATGCACTGCTTACAGAGTGGCTTACAACATTGGTCGAAGTTGACACCTTCATGGTAGCAAAATGTGTAGCGAATAAATCCTCTTCTGTTAACTTTGGCGCCAATTTAGATGTGTGCTTCTCCTGGTGAGATACAAGTTCTGCAATGTGATCGAACATGATTTTATTATTTGATAGATTATTGTTCTTCACAATGTTTTCAGGCAATTTGATCACTTTGTTTTTCATCAACATTAATTTGATGTTTTTGAATAGGTGTGGAACGTCCACGAATATATATAAAAATTGGTCACTTCTTAAAGGATGAGGTATTTTATTCTTGATAGGAGAAAACCTGCCTGCCAAAATTTCCCAACTTCGCCACAAAGCCTGATTGCTGCTTCCCATATTAGATGTAATGCTCAAAATATTTAAATTTATATCATCAGCTTTCTGCAAAATTGTGTTTATAATTTCTTTGAAAACTTCACCTTGCACCGATTGACTTGTAAAATAGTAGGCCACCACTTGTTTCCATATGCCTGCCAACATAAATACCAGAACATGTGTTGATGTTCCACTATGTTCAGGTAGAGTACTTCCCCAAAAAACTTATTTTGTGATGTGTCAAAAATGATTCCTGGCGTGATTGCCATCTCATCCAACACCAAAGCGCAGTCTCTTTCATGTGGAGCAAAAGTTTGAACTTTTATTTCCAGAAATTTGAAAATTTCATTCAAAATTCCACAGTCAAATTTCAAATTCTGAAGTCTTCTTTGTAAAGTTCTTATGGAAGGTAATGGCGGGACACCTTGTTACAATAGTTCTGCATATCCATTAGTGCTGCAACTGAATTTCAATTTTAGGGATTGTATTATAGTTTCATTGGACCATTTCATAAGTTTAGTTGATTTCTTCTCACTTCTTTTCTCCAGTGCTATTAATTGGTCCTTGTTTAAAAGACTTTTTAAACATTTATTGGGATCATGCCGGTTTTCTTTCTGGCGTAGAAGATTTTTGAATTTTCTCGATTTTGACCTTTCTTTCAAATACAGTCTCTCATACTGAGTTTGACCAATAACCTATTTGTATATTGTACGGGATCAGAAGAAGAAGGTTCAGGAGAAATATAAGGTGCAGTACTTGCACTAGTTTTTGTGATCTGTGAAGAAAATAAGGACTCAGTATCCCTCATATCTGAAGTTGGCGTGGATGGATCCGTTGAGGCAGGGGAATCGATATTTTGATCGAGGGTTACCATATTTTCCAATTCAGCTGAGATAAAAACGATAACGTAAATAAAAGTCAATTCTGCAGAAACTTCCATGTAGGCATTAATAAGTAAGTACCTAAGTATGCAAGTTTCATTTATTTTTGAGACCCACCTAAAAGAAATAGACAAAAACTGTTTTTACAAAAGTTGTTTTTTTTTATTATCTTTTGAACATGGACAGACTATATTTTTGGAATCAGTATGAAAAGTGCTTTTACCCGGAGCAAAAATATACAGGGTGTTTGTTCAGAAGATAATACAGAAAAAAGCACACAACTCTTGTATTGAAAGTATTTGCAAATCTTTTTTTATGAAATGGAGAGAGGAATTTGGTCTTCTGACCTCTTGTTGCTATCTTCTTTTATGAAACTCTGTAGGTGGGTGTCAAAATATACATGAAAACCCTGCTTAGTTCTTTGAAGTTGTGAAAATACAGTTGAAGTTAAACTACAGATTAAGTTTATTTCAATTGATCTGAGTTAGGTATATTATTTATTAAAAATGTTTGAAAAATATTCATTACCATACTTTATCCAGCTTGTTTTCGAAAAAAAAATCGGACGAACGAAATCAACGTTATTTTATTTCGAATCATAATCTGCAAATACAAATCATTGTTGAACAAATAATAATAATAATAATAATAATATTAATAATTTATTGTATCGTACAAAATATACATATACAAAGGTGCAAAGTACCGCAAAGCGTA
Source organism: Orchestes rusci (assembly GCA_958502075.1). NCBI lineage: Eukaryota > Metazoa > Arthropoda > Insecta > Coleoptera > Curculionidae > Orchestes > Orchestes rusci. Next base: position 46,624,837 of record OY293303.1, on the reverse strand, counting down.
TTTCAATTTACACCTAAAAGAGAACTTTATGTTCTACAAAGTGACATGATTCCGGTTGATAAAACCTCTAATGTTATACATAAATGATCTAATATTACGTAGAAACAAATTAGGAAACATAATGTACACATTAGCGATCAAATAATAAAAACAACACTTGAACATTTCTGAGTTGTGCTTAGGAATACTCATGGAAGTCTTATTACGAGTATTGGCCTGATGTATTTGTCCTCTTCTGGTTACTGCCTCATACAGATAAGAAGGAGTTTCAGATTTCATTATTTTGTAGATGAGGCAGCACATATGCAGGAACCTTCTCTCATTCATATTGTGGCCAAAAATGTCACTCACATGTTGGCTGACATGATGTCTTCTGGACAGATTGTGGACATATCTAGCACATGTATTTTGTATTTTCTGAATTCTATATTTATTAAAACTGGTGAGGAAAGGCCCATAAACAACATCCAGATATCCTGGTATGAATAAAACTAGAGATTCAGTTAAGATCTTTTTTGCTGTCGCTGGCAGGATACTCTTAAACTCAAAAAGAGGCTTCAGGCGCAGATAACATCTCTGGCAGACTTTATTCACGTGTCCATTGAACGAGAGCTCTCTGTTCATGTACAGTCCTGAGTTTTTCACTTCGTCCTTTCATTCAATAGTGTTGTCATTGAGCCTCAAATCTCCTAAAAACATGTTTTTTTTCTGTGTCGAATGTTTTCGTAAAAATAACATCCACCTCGGTATTCTTCTGTTGAATGAACAGAATTCATAGATATTGATTTTTAATTCAAAATAGCAATGTCCTTTGGGATGATATCATGTTATTTTGAGTAAACCTATAAAATTACGAATGTTTCATAAAAATTGATAGAAAGGAAAGAATATAATTGGGAAAGCATTACCTAAGTATGAAATATTTTCAGATATCACAGAATAAAGTGTAGGTAATTCTGTAGGAAGTATACATACTTCTTATTTACCTACTTGAAACTGTGCTTGAGTCAGTTTTTGTTTGGGATGTTGAATTTGTCAACCAATACAAGATCTCTGTTTCAAAGAACAGCAGAAATGTTATAAAATGGAATACATACTGATACATACATTTGGTGAATTCGATTTCCTTTTATGTGCTCCTTTTGAAGTTATTGGTTTGGAAAATGAAAAAATTGTTGGAACTGCATTGAATTTCAATTTACGAGTAAATTAACTATCTCGATACGCCAACACCGTTTTTAAAAAGACAATTTTTATTTTAAATGTATATTGACGACAAAGCTACATGTGGTTGATGCGAGAATGATACAATAGTGCTGAATGAAAATGGAATGCAAATAGTTTTATGTGAGGTGATTAAGCCGAATCAGCGTTTGCTGAACGAAGCGCTTTCCATAAGGACCCATGATATAACTCCTCCACCCCTACAGTGAACTTCACCCTCTAGGGAAGTTGAATGGGCTGGTTGGTTAAGGGTTGTTGGTTGGCGTCGACTTCTTTTCTTCTCCAATTGTGGGATTGTCCGCAATACCTCCTGAAGAGGAAGTAGGTAACTCCCACAAGTAGCATCAGGTAGATGATGATTGTCCAGATTGATGGGATTTTCGGTAGTTTCTGGCTGTCCAAATCGGGTTGGCTTGACATAATCGTGGCTTTGAATTTTTGAAGTTCATCTAACTTCAAATCGTCAGTGTGGGCGGTTAGGTCTAGGTGATGAATAATTTCGGGTACCTCATCCAGTTCCGGAAACATGATTGGTAGTTTACTGCTGTTTGTTGTTCTTTGACTGTTGAAAACAACAAAATTGTTAATGGAAACTTCGCAGCTTATGGGTATTTCCACAAGAAAGGTTCCCATCAGTTTTTGGTCCTCCATTTGGGAGAAGCATTTGAAGGTGGCTGTTTCCTTTTCTGGTAAGACAAATAACCATTTATCTGAACTGGCCAGTTGATTGATGATTGGACTTGGGATTTTCATTTCAATGGGTGTACATGAAGAGGCATTCTTCACAGATGACAGTAGCTGTACTGCGCAGGGACTATTTTGGGAAGTTTCCTTGATATCCATGTGGTCACAAAGGAAATTTTGTTGTGACATTTCCTGACAGGCCGCATTCAGATATGCGTAGTGCAATTTATTTTTCAAGAGAAACCTTTTGAATGGTAAAACGGCCTTAAATCGACTCATTGATAAAATTGGTACTGAGTACAGGTGAAATAACTCGAAATTCTCATTTACTGTGATTGGAACATGCAGGAGATATGTAACTTTATTATTTAGAATAAAACACTCTACCTTAATTACTTTTTCGAAAAGATGGACGTTTTCCAAAACAGTTTTCAAAGGCAATTGATTTTCTCCAATTTGTTTTTCCAAAAGTTTTAATTCAATAAGAAGGTCTTCAGTATTGATTATGCTTGGATGCATTGTTTGCAATTTAGCGAAAGTTATTGAGTTTTCGATATCTTGCAACAAGGAGTCGATGAACTCGTACATATTGATGAATTCGATCAGTGTGGTTTTAATGAGTATCGAATTTTCTCGGCGAGTTGCTCCTTGAACTATCCAGCTAATTTGATTGATTTTAGACTCTAATAATTTTTCGTTTCTGCCAACTTGTTGCATTGTTTGGTTGAATTTTGAAAGAACATTCAATGAAAGTGAAATTTGGTTCGAAATGCTTTCCTTTAATTTATTTTGGTTGACTTGGAGGGAATTGATGATTTGGTCGTAACGTTCTCCGTCACTAGCATCTAAATTCCCAGAAATGGCTTTAAATGCAGATCCTAAAATATTTATCAAACCCCTTTTGATCCTTTCGGGATGTGGAATGAGTTCTTTGATTTTGTTTTCAACTCGAGTTTTTAGCAATTCTAAGATTGTAAAATAATTTGCTGTGTCTGCGTTATATTCGGTGTGATTTCTAATAGTGTCCGATATGTTGGAAGATTTTAGATGTAATTTATTGATTTCCAAAATAATCGGGTTTAGGTCGTAATAGTGAATTAATGTATGATGATAATTTGTGACTTTTGCATTCCCTAACTTTACTGGTAATAACCCAGGGTTGTCATCCAATCTTCTCACAGAAATCGTATCCTGTGAAACTCCGTGTACGGCATCAAGTACCGCGCTGGCGATGACCAGCCTGAAATATAATTCCCAGTGGTAATAAGATGAAATGATGTATCGTTCTTATGTCTAACAATTATGCAAATATGATATGTTATGTCCCAATGTGTAACTATGAGCTAGTAAAATATGATAGTCGCATGAATCCCTAACATCATGACTAATCAAAACTGTACGTGTTTCTAAGAGGACGTTTTATGTTTTCCATGTGAACTTTTCCATGGGAATTAGTAGTTACCGTTTTACGAATTTCGTTTACGTCAACAATCTTTTCTGGTTTGGAGAATTTGTCGGCTAATTTGTGCCGAGAGAAGTTTTTCAGGAAAACATCTTGACCCTTCTCGAAAAGATTGGGTTGGTCACGTTTCTCGTTAATTTTGCTAATAAGTTTTTCCTTATTTTGCAAAATATCTTGATTTATTTTAGCGTAGAGAATTTTGGATTTATCTTTATGTTCCGAAATGTAATTTGAAAGAAGAATTTGATCTAATTCTATGTCGAATGGATCATCAGATGAAATATGTCCATTGATTATATCGATAGGTTTTAATTTTGTAACCGAATGTATGGAGTGGTTGTACGCTAAAACTGAATAAGTCATTTTTTGTGGAATCGTGGATTTATGAAATCCTTGAGAATTTAAAAGTCTGAGATGTTCTGCTATGGTGGAATGGAATCTTTCAATATTACCATTGGATCGAGGATGATGAGGTGAAATAAAGTGAATTTTGATTTTATGTAACTGTAATAACTCGGTTACAACACTGTTTTTAAATTCGGTTCCGTTGTCAATGATGATTTGTTTGGGAATACCGTGATGGGAGAAAAATGAGATCAGGTTGTCAGCAAATTCGGTAGCAGCCAGTGATGTTAAAGGATATGCTTGAGCATACTTAGAAAAGCTGTCTAGCACTGTTAAAAATTTATTTTTTTCAGCAGTGTATGTGTCTAAATGCAAAATTTCGAAAGGTCTATTGGCCGTAGGTGTGATATTCATTTCGATTTTTATTGGATGTCGTTCGTATTTAGTCCGGATGCATGTTTCGCATTGATTGATGTACGTTTGGATCGAATTTTTCCAATTGGGCCAATAATATCTTGATTTAATTTTTTCCTCGGTTTCTTCTATTCCGCGATGATTGCTTTTTCCTTCGTGGTAGTTTTTGATTACATTTTCAATTTCATCTTTTCGAGTGACGTCAATCAATTTTTTCAAACACCTTTTCAGATTAATTGAAGGCCATCTGAAGTGTTTTCTCACTGTTTCACAGAATGGTTCGTAGAGGTCCTGATCTTCGAAGTAGATGTGGTAGATTTTTCCTGGGACGACGATTTCTTTTATCAAATTTAGAACATCTTGTTCAAAATTGTTTTCGCTGACTTGACAAATAAACCGTCGTTTTTTCTCAAACAAAATTTTTATTCTTCGATTTGCCGGTGAGTGATGAACTTTCGAAACGAATATTTGATTTGCACCGAAATTCACAGGAATATCCAAGATGGGGATTCCAACGATGGGATCTTGTTCGTTGGAGTGTACGGTGTTATTGTCGGTGTTGTCTTCTTCTACTTCTCCTTCTTCTTCTTCTCCGATGTCTGGTGGGTCTTTGTCCAATTCAACGATCATTGACGCTTGGTCTAGATTGTCGTTTGAGTCTGGTGCTGGTTCTGATGGTGGATTTTCCTGTTCTAGTTCTTTATTGAAATTGTCGATATAGTCTTTTAGTGCTTGGCCTTCTTTAGTATGAATTTCGACTCTAGATAAAGCATCCGCATTCGTGTTTGCTTTACCTCTTTTGTACGAGATGCTATAGTCGTATTCTTCCAACTTGATGCGCCAACGCATTAATTTGGAACTCGGGTCTTTCAGTGAAAACAGCCATTGAAGAGGTTTGTGGTCGGTAATAATTTTAAATTTTCGGCCGTATAGATATGGTCGGAAATATTTTGTTGCCCAGACGATACACAAACACTCCTTCTCTATAGTGGAGTAGTTCTGCTCCGAGTCGTTGAGTGTACGTGAAGCGTATGCTACAGGAAGATCTTTGCCAGGTGGTCCTTGGCTTAGAATGGCTCCTAGTGCAACGTTACTTGCGTCGGTTGTCAGGTTAAATTCCTTGGAGAAATCGGGATATTGCAGGATTGGTTCGTTGGTCAGTAAATTTTTGCAGGTCGAAAAACATTCAATAAATTCGTTGGTGTGTTCAATTTTTGCACCCTTTTTGAGACATTTGGTCAGTGGTTTGGTTAATTTTGCAAAGTTGTGTATAAATCGTCTGTAGTATCCCAATAGGCCTAAAAATCCTTTTATTTCTTTAGTCGTTGATGGTATGGGGTATTTTTGGATGGCTAAGATCTTGTCCGGGTTTGGCTTCACTCCTTCAGGTGTTACTATGTGTCCTAGATAAGCTACTTCCTTTTGTAAAAATTCGCTTTTATCTAGTTGGACTTTGAAGTTGGAGTCGCGAAGTCTCTGGAACACTTGTCTAAGGTTCCCTATGTGTTCCTGCAAGGATGTTGAGAACACAATAATATCGTCCAGATATACCAAACACTTTTCATTTTGGATTCCTCTTAGTATCGCGTCCATTACTCTCTGGAAGGTGGCAGGCGCGTTCTTAAGCCCGAATGGCATTCGTAAGAATTCGTAGTGGCCATTCTCGGTGTTGAAAGCCGTTTTTGCGATATCTTGTTCACTCATCTCAATCTGGTGAAATCCGGATGCCAAGTCCAACGTAGTGAAGTATTGGCATCGGCCCAGTTTGTCCAGTAATGGGCTATTAGATGGTCGAATGATTTTCTGGTCTAACATTTTGTTGATTTGGTTCTCCACTTCTTTCTTGTGTATAAAAGGATACCTGTAGGATTTTGTGTAAACAGGTATTTCATCGGTTGTCCTAATGTGGTGTTTGATTCTTGTTGTACTGGTCAAGGGTGCATCTTCTTGGTGGAAAACATCGGAAAATTCTTCAATTAAATTCCCGATCGCTTTCTTTTCTTCCTGATTAAGGTGATCTAATCGAATTTTTGACCAATCGAATCTTTTTTGTACTTGTACGTCATTGAAGTTATTGGTTTCAAATTTCTGAATTTCCGAACGTGAAAATTTTTCAACTGTAAGAGGCTCCGAAAAATTTAATGTAATTGGATCGCATGAGTTGTTTAGAATACTTGTAATCGCGTATCCGTTTTTCGCGATCGTTAGACATTCCGGTATCTCGCAATTGTGAAATTTCTGATGAGGAATAATGATTTCGCCGTTATCGATGGATGTTTTTATTTTAATTATTTGTTCGGAGCGTGGAGCTACTGTTACGCAATTTAGTTGTTGTCGAGTTGGTTGAAATTTTAGTTTAATTCTGGTGTATGGGGTTATCAAATGTCCAGTTTTTAAATCCAAATTAGCTTCAAGTAATTTTAGATTATCTATGCCAATCAGACCATCAAAATATTCATGAAATTTGAAAAGGTAAAATTTCAATTTCTGGTTTTTCGATAATTTGAAAATTTCTGAGGCTGGTATTGAAGCACTGAAACGATGTGCCGATTTTTGAAAGACTGTACTGACAATGAATGGATCATTCACTATGGAATTTGGAAAATATTTTTCAGCCAAACGAGGATCTAAGAATGATTTTGTAGATCCGGAGTCAATTAGCAGTTTGATGTTCTGTTCTGGCATAATTATATAGGACAGTTCAAATGATATCACTAAGTCACGGGTTGGTTCGAGGTAGTGTCCTGAAAATTTTGATCGGGGTTTTCCGTTGTATAATCCTCTAAATAATCCGATGGATAAGTATCGATTTGTGAATTATATTCCGGTTCGCTAAAATTATCAGAACGGTAGTCGATATTGGGTGAATTACCAAAACTATCGTGATAGGAAAATTCTTGAGAAGTTTCTTTTTGATCTGTTTCAGTATTGAACAATTCTTGTACGGAATATTTTGGTTGATTATTATTGGGTTGGTTGAACCTAGGAAATCTTGAAGAGTTGTCAAAATTACGAGGTCTAAATGACGAAGTTGATAGTGACATGGGTTTCGGAGGTGGCAAATTCCTATTTTGATTTGGTCGGAAGACGTTAGTCATTGGTTTCGAAAAATTTCTAGAAAACGCATTAACATTAACCGGTTGTGAGGAGAATCTACTTGGGCCGGGTTGATGATTAAAACTAGGTCTAAAATTGTTCATCTGAGGTCGATTAAAATTACCTGGTTGGTTTGGAAATGAATAGTTTGGAAAATTGGCCTTAGGTCTACTTTGTACATGATTGTTATGATTATTTACTGGATTAGAATTATTCGAGGGTTTATTCAAGTTCTGGAAATAATTAATGTTGTTTTCCTGAATCACTAATTGCATAGCTTCCGCTAAATTTCTTGGTCGCATACACCTGATATTAGTGCCTAAGGGTTCTTTTAGTCCAGAAACAAAAGTTTTTAAAGCTAGTTCGTTGTAGAGATTTTTCTTGAGAGTTTTACCTTCTTGAGTGGGCTCGTGAATATCAATGTGTGAGCACAATGAGTTTAATATGTGTAAAACGCGACTGTAAAATTCACTGGGTTGCTCGTTATGGTTTTGTCTTAGAATTACTAAATCTCTGTTTAGACAAGACTCATCCCTTTGGTCCGCAAAATAACGTCTAAGGGTGGATTTAACATCTTCCCAAGTACCAACGTTTTGAATGTTTATAACCACCTTAGCGGTTCCCGAAAGTTTATTGATAAGGCTATTTAATAAGAAAATATTATTGAAATCATTTGGGTTTTCTGCATTGTAAAAATTATTGATTAGGCTTTCACAAGTTGACAAAAACCTATGAAGATCATTAGGATTCCCATCGAATTCGGGTACGCATTTTAAGAATTCGGGCCTAGATTGAGCCATTTTGTCCTTGTCGCTAGATAATTCAGTATTATTAAAAAAGGAAGCTACTTTATTTGAGATATCGTCAAGTTCTTTGAAACTTTCTGATATGGTTATTTTCGATAAACTATCAATTACAGAATCTACACTATTTTGATTTTCCAAAGAGTCGATTGAAGACGTTGAGGGTACAGATTCTTTCGAAATGGTTCCCAAAAAAGACATTAAAGATTGCACTACGCACTTACATGAGTTTTATGATGATGTTGGCCATATCGTCTATAGGGATGCAGCTCCAGGAGGCAATGGTTGTCCTTCTCCAAAGTTACTAGTCCCTGCGGAAGTGTCCAATTTTGTGACAAATCCCAAGTCGTTGTAGGAGGAATTCCAGATTTAACTGTCCCACAATCACTTCACAAGTACCAGTCCGAAAAGTTGAACGATATGCTTTCGTACGAACTGTCCGACACTGATCGATAGCCAATCAATCGTTAAACGAAAAGTCTTTCTTCGATAGACCGACTTTTGGCTATCCTACCGACTGCGCCAATTAACTATCTCGATACGCCAACACCGTTTTTAAAAAGACAATTTTTATTTTAAATGTATATTGACGACAAAGCTACATGTGGTTGATGCGAGAATGATACAATAGTGCTGAATGAAAATGGAATGCAAATAGTTTTATGTGAGGTGATTAAGCCGAATCAGCGTTTGCTGAACGAAGCGCTTTCCATAAGGACCCATGATATAACTAGTATCATCCGCTCGGGTTTTTTCCCACATTTCTGAAGCAAAATGAACCTAAAATAATGATCATAAAATAAATAAATGTTTTTCCATCAAATTAAACGCAGACTCCTGATGAAAACTAGTTTGGTAGTAATTGTTTTTTTTTTTCGTATTATTGGGACATGATTTGTATTCATTGTCAACTATTATTATTATCAGGCATACAATTCTTTCGTGGCACACAAACACCACGTAATAGGTTTGGGCGTATACCTAGAAAAATATGGATTCACGTACCCACTGGAAATATTTGATTTGAAAAATGCCAGAATGAATATACAGAGTGTTACAAACTCGAGTGTATGCATGGGGATCTCGTTAACCGTGAAAGATTCAAGGTCAGTTAAATGGAGTCAATGGAGGTAATAAGTTGCTCAATTTCAATCTTAAAAAAATGCCGCTTCGAAACTTGGAAAATTCCAAAGACTTTTGGGGATATCCGACAATAACCGATTTTTTTGAAATCCTTTTCTATTTTGTCCTGAATTTGTTTAAAGAGATATAATAATCGGAAACGAATGACACATTTTCATGGCTATTTCTCGCAACCACTATCAACTTTTTCAATTATGAATTTTCCAAGTTTCGATGCGGCATTTTTTTGAGTTGGAAATTATACAACTTTGCCTCAATTTAACCGAGCTTGTATCTCTTACGGTAAATGAGATGCCCATATGCATACACTCGAATTTGAAACACCCTGTATGTAGGTAATCACAATATGTAATCAAGGTAAATAATAAAAATAAGATTTTTTTTTATCGCCCTTCAAAACGTTTTCCTTTTCCTTATCATAATATAATCGGTGTTAGTTATGTTATGTGTTGAAAATATCAAGTTTGTTGCACATTTATTCAACATAAGTATATGTATTGATAAATATTTAAGTTTGGACCTCAATTTGATTGAGATTTGATAACTTACCTCACATAAATATGAATCAAACAGATGCGGGTTAGTGGGGAGAAGGACGGTGTAAAACAAAACACTCAGTTATTGATTTCCCGACGTTTCGGTCATTTATTGTGACCTTTCTCAAGGGTCAATCAGATTGAGTGTGTTGGATAACAAAAAAAAAAAAAACACATGTACATGATGTTAAAATACAGAGAACAAAAACTAAGAATACATGTTATAAATATGAAAGAACATCAATACCAACAACACATTAGTGTGACTTGCACAAACAGTTTGTGCAAGTCAAATCAAATCGTACTAAAAAAGGGGTGTTACCCCCTTTCAATTTTGTCCAGCAAGGACTAATTTTATGGCAAAAGTCGTTATGTATAATTTTTAAGAAGACAAAATTAAAAGAAAAAACGAAATCAATCTGGGCTTTGTACAAAAAATAGTTTCTGAGATACAGAATTTTAAAGTCTTGCAACATTTCTAAAAAAAATAAAAGTTTGTTTTTTCAGTTTTTCTTAATAGTGACCACCAAGGACCCATTTAACGGTAATAGTGATCCTATAAGGTATAATTAAGGACTAGCTAAGTTGAAGAGGTCGGAAAGCAAATATTTAAAAGTGGGTTTGTGAAATAATCTACGACTGTTGAAAACTTTTTGTAATATGGAATTCTGCATTGAATATATTCAGTTCTTATGTACGATTGCTCTTTTTAATTCTTGTACTGTACTGGTCCTCTAAATCCAGAGCACTTCGTTAAGGGGCAGTTTGTTTCGTTAGTACTTCTTCATCGATCGTATCAGGCATGTCGGAATCGTTATCTAATACTAGATCATCGATGAGTGAGTGATTCATCAATGTCGTTACAAGATCTGGTATATTTTCACAAGATTTACCGCAACAGTGGCCACAAACAGCCTAGAATTCAAGTCTTGTTTTTCTACACTCGTGGTACAACGTTTTTTGAAGTTAAAGGAAATCATGTTTAGCAGGGGCTGAGGAGCTGGTGGTTTCGTCATCAGTTGTGGAATGTGGCCTTGTGTACTTCGCATCCAGCATCAATCGAGGGCATTCAACAACAAAATTAAAAACAATATTTTCGGAAAATCAAAAGTGGCAATAAGTAAAATCAAATGTTTTCAAAACCCTCTGCATTGGAGGTTGAAAAAACATTTTTTTCTCTTGTAAGGTTCGCAGAGAGTGAGATATTGGTTTTCTTGAAATGTTGATCTTAATTTTGTTGTTGGTTTCTTTTCATATACAGGCTGAAAAATAAAAAGAATCCCTTCGATTCGGACTGGATGCGCAGAAGACCAGGCCTAATCCCGCAACTGATGACAAAACCACCAGCTCCTCAGCCCCTGCTAAACATTATTTGATGCAACTGTATAAATGGTTGATCCAACAATTACGGTTGTAGGAAAGCAGGACTTGAACGCTTGGCTGCCACTGTGGTGGTCAATCTTGTGAAGACATACCAGACCTTGTGACGACATTAATGAATCACTCATCATCGATGATCCAGTATCAGATAACGATTTTGATCTGCCTGATCCGATCGATAAAGAAATACCAACTAAACAAACCACCGCAAAAAGAAGTACTGTGGATTTAGAGGACCAACCTGGTCCATCAAAAATGTACAAGAATTGAGAAAAGAAATAGAACATAAGTACTGAATATATTCAAGTATTTCATATTGCAAAACATTTTCTTCAACAGTCGTAGTTTATTGCATAAACCCTTTTTCAAATATTTGCTTACCGACCTCATCAACTTTGGACAGCTGGTCCTTATTAATAATGTATATGATCACTTTTACCGTTTAATGGGTACTTAGTGCTCAATATTGAGAAAAGCTGGGAAAAAAATTGATTTTTTTTTCAGAAATGTAAAACTACAAACTGCTGTATCTCTGAAAGTATTTCTTCTACCAAGACCAAATTGATCTTGCTTTTTTTTTAAATTTTGTTCACTTTGAAATTGTACATAACGACTTTTGCCATTGAATTAGTCCTTGCTGGTCAAAATTAAGAAAATGTCAAGAAAAAGAAAGAATTTAGCGGTTTTTGTAGAGTTTAACAATGATCCGGAGGACCTTCGAGGTCGAAAACTCAGATTTTTCATCTTCACCTCATCAGACATAAAATATAAAAAATCAGAACTACCTCATTTCATGCAGGGTAAAATGTACCAATTCCATGGACTATAACGGGCCCTCAAGAAAATAAAGTGAAAAACTATCGCACACGTCGATTCGAGGGAGAAACAGTTTGCGCCTATCCTTGACTCTGCAACATCACCTCCAAAATGTTAAATGGAAAGGGGGGTTGAGTGGTACCTTATTTTGAATGCCCTTTGACCCTAATTACAACTGCCGAGTTTCAGGTCTCTGCTGTCATTCCTGTTGATATGGCAGCTTCTCTAAAATTTGTTTTCTTTTTTGTTAATTCAATAAATAATTAACCGCAAAAGTCAACTTCTCCAAACCAAGAGGACTTGATGAGGGACAAAATATCTTCAAAATGACCTTTTACTCAAATTTCTTAGCGAGGATTTATTACACCTCATTTTTTTTGTGAAATACATCCTTCCCAAAAGAATAATAGATCATTTTGTTATTCTGTTCCTCATCATATGCTTTCAGTTTGAAGAAGTCAGCTCTTGCGGTTAATTATTTATTGATTTGAAAAAAAATTAAAAACAAATTTTTGACAAGCTGTCATATCAACAGGCCTGTTGCCATTCAACATTTTGGGGGTGCTCAGAGGATGATGTTGCAGAGCTGAAAATAAGCTCAAATTGTTTCCACCTCAAAACCAAAATCGACGGGTCCGAGCGTTTCTCATTTCGTTTTCTTGTTATTCAGGGAGAAAAGTTTTTAAAGTGTACACCAAAGTGTAAAAAGTGTAGCGTGAAAAACAGATCAAGTGGTTGAAGTATGAATTGTTTTTATTTTTTGAAATGGCAACGTTCATGAATGTGCCCCGTAGAGAACTGAATCAACAAACGAGGAGGTTGAAACATCGTGTACAAGGTCTTCAAACTTGAGTCGTCACTATTCAGTTTATTATTAATTGGAGCTAAAAACTCGGTTAAATGGTCAGAATGATAGTACTTTCTTTTCTTCCTTATCACTATGGAGAACGCAAAACGAGCGTCGCGTTCAGAAGTTCTCAATAAATCAATTTTTACAAACAGTATACCCAGTAGGTATGAAACGTTCTCACTCGATAGGAAACTTGATTCCAAAAAATAAGTTCTATGACCTTTCAATAACATACGGAAGTGATTTGACCTTTTCGACGCCTAGACGGCAAGAGAGGGTCGCTTTTGTCTATTTCATTTAGACTAAAATGTTTCGATTCTATTTTTGAATAGTGATTTGGCCGAGATGCATATCTGATCGTAGTTGAGGACGTATTCTCTTTTGTTCATTAAGTACAGTGTTTTTTGTAGAATCAGTTCAGATATCTATTATATAAAGCTTTGTAATTTAAAATAAGGTGAACTTGATGATGATAACATCATGGATCACCTATTATGAGCAATGGAGCCCAAAGTGAAGTAACTTCATGAACTGATTTTCACTTATACAGACAGACTGAAAATGTAAGTGCTTGGTTTGATCAAAATTTAAACTTGCACTCACTAGCTATGCGTGCTTCCTTGCAAGCTTCATACATACTCTGACGTATATCTTGATAGTCGTCTGCAATTGTTTCACCAACGGTAACAAATCTCTCCACAGTCAAGTTGACAGCCTGTCCGACTCGAGATACTGCGGATGATTGAAGAGTATTTGAGCTGACATGTTCCGCAAGGGATGTTATCTGCAATAATATAAATGTTGGAATAAGTAGATATCAAAAAAGTGTGACATGGTCGAACTAAGGTTCCAATAAATTCAGGGACGATGTATAAAATGATAAAATATCTCCACACCAACATGTAATCTAAACCTACCGGTTGATAAACTATGATCCAATCTCTAGTGTTCAGTTTAACCAAATCAAATCAAAAGAAATATGCCTTATTACAATGACAAATAGTCAAAAATACTTATGGTCAAAGATTAAAACTACTAAAACTAAGTACACAAATGAATAAGTTGTGGAAAAAAACATCACAGCCAAGCAGGTTCATAGGGGTGAACAATATCTATATCAAACCTCCTGGTTTTTGCAACCAGAGTGAGCTGATAGACATTATAGGAAGGTACTAAGTATTATTGTGGTAATGAACTTGAAATTAATTTGATTGGACTTGTTCTAGTCGATCTTATCAAGCAAAATAAATTGATGACCACAACACAGTATTGAACTTGACCACATGGTTGGCTCGTGAACAAATAACCCAGAAACGTAGAAATTTACCATTTTTATTTTAGTACCCACTGCTTTTATGCTCAAAAAATAAGAAAAATTAAATCTGCTTTATTATAATGGAATAAAAATTTGAGCTACTTCAATAAGAATAAAAATCGTTTATACAGTATGTCCGGTGATGTGGTATCCACTAGGTGAAATGAAACAAAATTTCATTTTTCGAGAAAAAGTCATTCTCCATACAAATGTTTGCTTATTCAAAAAATACGATTGCCGTTGGAAAAAAATCGAAATTTTATACAGGGTTGAAAAAACTTTTTTTATTAGAAAAAAGTAAGTAACCATGATCAAAAGTTTTTACCGGAATCCTCACTGCACAGTTCGGGTTGCCTTCATACAACGGAACGTCAGAATAAAAAACAGTCCAAGATCAAAAAACCAAATTTCCAGTACGTCGCAAAAAAAACCATTGGACGTGTTGGATACTGTTTCTATGTTCATGTCATTTGTAAGCTGATAAAATATTCACGTTTTATTTTGCTGAAAACTTCTGAATATTGGTACACAACTCTTGAAATAAAAAAAAAAAAGTTTCAACTTTTTGAACACCCTGTATAAAATTTCAAAGTTTTCTCATGACAATCGTATCTTTTTAGTGAGCAAAAATTTTTATAATGAATGACTTTTTTCCGAAAAATGTAATTTTTGGTTCATTGCGCCTATTGGATACTCCATCGCCGGCAAACTCTAGAGTAAAAGGGTCTTTCAGGAAGATAAGCCTCAGTATTCCTTCGAAAATCAGCAGACGTAGGGATAGATCTAGGATGCAATGGAAGTTCATTGTATAATTTTTTTGCGCTATAAAGGATCGATTTTTTACTAATTCGGATTAGGAAAAAGGCAGACTTGACTTGACTTGAATTTCTGGTGAAGTACTGATTTAGTAGACTCTCAGGAAAGTGGATACGATGTTGCATATTAGTATTGTTCACAATGTGCTCTGCTAGTTAAGCAAAATGAATAGCGGAATGTCCTTTTATGCAGTTTGAAAATACTATACAACAGTGCCAAAAAAGACCGTAGCGTAGATGCAAGATTCGAATAAAGAGAAGTAAGTTAATCTGGCACAAGACACATTCAGTTCGTGCAGTAATGAGAACATGGCGTCAGAGGTACACTTATTGAGTTAAAATCCAAACAGTTTCGGCGTGGTAATCTTATGCTTAATAACCTTTCAATAAGGCCAGCACAGGCCAAAGAGCAATTGGACGGTAATTACATGAGAAATCTTTATTACCTCCTTTATGAAGTGGATTGATGATCGATGGCTTGAGACAATCTGGAAAAACTCCTGTCAGAAAGGACTAGTTAAAAAAGTTGAGACATCCAGAACTGGATGTGAAAGTTTGATGCATATTTTGATTGATAATCCATCGGTGCTACACGACGATTGACTTTTTATGATGTTGATTTCTTGATTAAGTTCGAGACGAGTAATTGGACTTATGAATAGAGTCTCAACAACGATGTTGATAATGAAGCTTCATGAATAGTTTGAGAAGCTTGAGGTAGATATTTCTATAATTTGAAA
Source organism: Orchestes rusci (assembly GCA_958502075.1). Classification (NCBI taxonomy): domain Eukaryota; kingdom Metazoa; phylum Arthropoda; class Insecta; order Coleoptera; family Curculionidae; genus Orchestes; species Orchestes rusci. The sequence goes on along the minus strand of OY293303.1, from coordinate 46,609,214 downwards.
TGAACTCAAGAATTGAAATAGAGTCAGTGAATCTTGTATCAAAGTATGTATAGATATTATTTATATGTATAGAAGATACCGCATGTTTTTTGCAGAGACGCACAGCCCATTCATGGTTCATGGTTTGTGACGTTTTAGTTTAATCTTCCTTCGCGAAAAGGCTCCAATAAAAGCACATGTGCTTTTACTCAAGAAGTCAATGAGTTTGGAAGCCACGTCTTCAGATCCAAATATTCAATCCGCCTCCAAACAAAGCAGATGAAATGTTGAATAATTGGCGACTGAGAAGATTCTACCCACGTGACGAGCTCAATGCTTGTGCTTGAGAGAAAAATTATTATACAGTCGGCAACGAAATAAATTGTTATGAATAATATACCCCCAAATATTGGTAAAGCTAGCCAGATGATTTTGGAAGCCGCGGGGTAAACGGAAGACGAGATAACTGTGTGCAAGTCAGTGCCGGTGAATCATCATCATGAATCATCGCAGAAGTCCAGTTGAAGCTAGAAGTTGGAGCACAAATCAACGGAGTGAGAAGATTGCGCTACGGGTCTCCTTCTTTCTATCCAAAAGTTAGTTCCCAATTTTTTTTTTATTGAGTAGTTTGTGATTCTTCTGATTTGAGTTGGAATTATGGCTGAGTAAGCAAGGTCAAGGTCAAAAAGGAGCAGTATCAAACAAAAATTAACAAGATTTAGGAATTATTTTGATTCATTAAATCAGGTAAATCTAGATGACGCAATTATCAGTCAACTAAATGTCAGATTAGAGAAAAATACTCCTTTATTGGTTGATTTTGATGAAATTCAATTTGAAATTGGGGCTGCCCTCTCGAGAAAAGAAAATGAAATTCGGGTGCTTATGGATCTAACCAAACTCCATTGGTTAAGTTGCCGCCAATTGAATTACCTGTTTTTGATGGCCAATACTGTAATTGGCTGGAATTTTAAGACTCATTTTTGGCCATGTTCAATAATGCTATATCGCTTAACATTATTCAAAAATTCCATTTCCTCAGATCTCCTTTAGACAAAAAGGTATTAGAAGTTATCAAATCTTTAGAAGTTTCTGGATACAATTACGATGTAGCCCGAAAATGTTTGGTTGATCGTTTTGGGAATTAAAAATTGATCAATTACAACCATATCAGAGCGATTTTTGAGCACTCCAATGTAACTAGCGAGTGTTATTCTGAATTGAGAAATCTGTATGACTCAGGTTTGAAACATCTAAGATGTTTAGAGACTATGAGGAAGCAAACTGTGAGTTGAGATCGCCTAATCATTTATATAATGAGCAATGAGTTTGACTTGGTAACACGTAGAAACTGGAAGACCTACGAGTATTGTGGAGATTTACCAACCATGTAGGATCTCAATTTGTTTCTTAAAAATAGATGTGAAATAGTGGAAAAATTGGAAATCTCTCAAGTTTTCGGAAAGCAGAATGCCAGTCCTTCAAAAGAAATAAGAGGTAAACGTCATGGTGATAGTTTCTCAGTGACAAATTTAAATCAAAATAATGTTAAATTTGAGTGTTACTATTGTAAACAAAATCACAGCATCTTTAAATGTTAATCTTTCTTGAGATTAGAGGTGAATGACCGTATAGACGCGGTAGAACCAATAAAATTATATTCAAATTGTATGAGAGATTCAAATCCATCAAGGAAATGCCAGAAAAGAAAACGCACAATTAAATATCACACAGTGACTCTTATTTCAACAATAATAGATATCCAAATCCAGAATCAAGCGCTCGCGCATGTAGTCCTTTGTCTTCTTGTTGCCAACCTTCAGCAGCCGCACCTGATGTGGCATCGGGCGAAACAAGTACGACACAAGTTTTGAGTTTCCAAATACAGGATGGAGCTCTTCAAATTTGTATTGGTTCGGAAGTGGTCATGTTTTATTATCAATGGCTCTTATCAAAATTATAAATGGCAACAAAGTAGTCCTATCACGTGCACTACTAGACAGCGAATCGCAAAGTAATTTTATATCGTTGTCTCTCTGCAATAATTTGAAGCTAAATCTTTCAAAAATTGAACTTGCGGTTAAAAGAATTGGGCAAATATTGACAAATATTGATTCACAGGTGAACATCGATATCAATTTACGGATAAATGATTATACAATTAGCGTTAGTTGTTAGGTCTTAACAAAAAATGCAGATAGGCTGCCTTTGATTACATTTAATAAAGATGCTTTTCCCTTTCCAAATAATTTATATTTAGCGGATCCCAAATTCAATGTGTCGAATGATATTTACATATTGTTAGGGTCTAGTGTCTTTTGGGCAATCTCGAGAGTGGAACAGATTCCTACCAATTCTGCAGAAGACTGAGTTTGGTTACTCAGTTTCTGGAAAATGCGATGTGAAGAATAAAAATAAAATGGAAGTTATTGTTTGCAAGCCATCATCGATTTAGGGATTAAAAAATAGCAACATTTTGGTAAACTGAGAAACTGAATAATGAAAATGAAACAATGACTTAGTCTGAAGTTAACTGTGAAAAGTATTTTCAAGAAACTACGTTAAGAAATCCTGAAGAAAGATTCGAAGTGAGAATAACATTAAAAAATGATTTGAATAAGTTGTGACATTCAAGAGAATTTGCACAAAATAGATTTGCGTCAATTGAGAAAAGGATGACCAAAGATTTGAAGCTAAAAAAGGACTATTGTCAATTTATGTCGGAATATTTAAATTTAGGGCATATGGAGGGAATAGATGCCAAGGACTCATCATGCAGTGATAAAAAAGTAGATCTTGACAACAAAATGTGGAGTGGTTTTCAATGCTTTTGCAAAGACATCTTCAGGCTTGTCCTTAAATTTACCTGATTTTTTTGGGTATTTCGCCACACCCTATCAAAAAACAATCAAACTAGTGGTAATATACCGGATCTTCTATATTACCTGAAAAAAATTCTATCAGTAAACAATAAAACCTAACAATATCAAACGTTTCAAAAGCGAATCTGCTTTCGTCGTCAGTGGAACCTAAAAAAGAAACAATTAATTCAAATTCAAAAATTATTCTACGTTTTTTCAGGATTTCGCAGTAAAAAATTGTGATTTTTTGTGTTTTTGGCACAAAATGTCACTTTTACTGAAAAAAAGTAAAAGTGACATTTTGTGCCAAAAACACAAAAAAACACAATTTTTTACTGCGAAATCCTGAAAAAACGTAGAATAATTTTTGAATTTGAATTAATTGTTTCTTTTTTAGGTTCCACTGACGACGAAAGCAGATTCGCTTTTGAAACGTTTGATATTGTTAGGTTTTATTGTTTACTGATAGAATTTTTTTCAGGTAATATAGAAGATCCGGTATATTACCACTAGTTTGATTGTTTTTTGATAGGGTGTGGCGAAATACCCAAAAAAATCAGGTAAATCATGGATGCGCCACAAAACTACAGAGCATATCTACTTGTCCTTAAATGATGTACAGTTTGTAGGTACGACTGCGCAACAAGAAGTTTTCCAGTTTTATTGAGATTTAGAGTTTATAAATTCGTTCCAACTGGTGATGTGTCCAAAATGTTTCGGCAGATGTTAATAAATGATAAAGATCTCAAGTATCAGAAGAAAATTTGGAGAGAACATCCACAAAAAAAAATTGAAAATAACCAGGTTAGGACAGTTACATATGGTTTTAAGTCTTCTCCATATATGGCCGTGTGGTATTAAGTAGAAGTAGCAGATCAAAATAAAAATGAAATTCCTGTCGCTAGTAAGATTATACAGAGAGATTTTTACATTGACTCAATAACAGGGTCGGGTTTGGAACTCGAATTATTAAATTCACAAAAAGAGATCTCGTCAATTTAGGCAAGCGCAGTTTTGCAATTGAGAAAGTTTTTGAGGAATTGTGAAAATGTTTTGAAAGAAATAGAAGTTAATTAAAAAATTTAGAAGTTCATATTCTGAATCTAGGAGAAAATGAACAGTGTAAAACTTTTGGAATATTTTGGGTTTCAAACCAGGATATTATTATGTATAGAGTCAATCCGATTTATATCTCAATAAACGGTAAAGTGACCAAAAGAAAAGTCCTGCCGTTAATTTGTCAGATATTAATCCGTTAGGTTTGCTTATGCCAGTAGTCGTCACCAAGCTATTTATGCAAAAAAATTGAAAATCATAATTAAATTGGGATGACGAGTTGTCCCAACATTTCATTGAAAAGGACTTTGTAATGACTTTACTCATAACATCTGTAAAATGAAAATTCCTAGAACAAAGCTTTCTTTTCGCAATATGTCACAATTGAATTGCACGGAGTTAGCGATGCATCTGAGAAGGCGTATGGTGCCTGTATTTACATACGATGTTCAATGTCCTTGGGATCATATATCTGAGATTTGTTATGTGCCAAATCTAGGGTAGCTCCGTTAAAGCTACTAGGGAGTTTTTGAAGCTCTTATTTGACCCGTTATTAACGTTGCCGGTTATTCTGAGATTGCGCAGATATCTGGAAATAACCGAATCGGTTATTAACCGATAACGTGTTACGTTATCTACGGAGCCTTAACGTTCGCTTAATAACCGTCGGTTATCTTCACATGTTGTCATATTGATATACAGTATTATTTAATTATTACATAGAAATCGTGAAACATACAAAGTACAATTTAAATTGTTAAAAATGACTACAGTTGCACTGGAATTGTAAGATTCTTGTCTTTTTATTAAATATCCAACAGAAATTGATCCTATGTTTTACAGCTTGGCAACAGTGTAATTGATGCTGATGGAGATCAGCTGTTTATCATTCCAGTCGGTGTCTTGCCCATGATACTCGTAGTTTTGCTTGAGTTACGTTTAATTCAACTTCGAAGTGAAAGTGACAGATTTCCGCTTGTCAAACGGGAATTATGTACCAACATCCACATTGAATTTGGCGTAAAAGTAACTTTGAAGACAAATTCAATGTAGATGGTAGCATATTATTATGATTCCCGTTTGCCAAGCGGACGTGAAATAAGATGTAAACCTTACATTTGGTAGTCTGAATCTTCATATCCTTTTTTTATTATTTCTCTATGTTCATATCTAGCTTCAGTCATATTTCATAATTCGTGCTGCTCTGCTAGGAATTTGGCGAAAATATCACAAAATCAAAATCAAAACATCAAAAACCAAAAACACAACAAATCTGATCACTATGATGACAGATGACATGGTGAGGACACAACGTCAACGTTAAATACGAGTTTCAAAATCTCTTTTTTGTATCCTCTCCGTTATTAATGTTTTGTTTTCTGCGCATGCTTAGTATAGCGGGATACGTTAATAACGTTGAAATTAATAAGAGGTTCAAAAACTCCCTAATCTCGTTGCCTTGTTTGGAATCTTGTGGTGCGCTTTTATTTGCAAATTTGGTAAAAAAGGTTTTAGAGTCAATAGAAATGCAGATTGGTCAAAACTATTATTGTACGGACTCTACCATAACCCTGTATTAGATTCAAAGCGAATCGTGTGTATTTGAAACTTTTGTGGCAAATAGAATAAACGAGATTAGATCTTTAAGTAAGTCTCAAATCTTATGATCTTACATGACCCCAGTAAGATCATAAGAAAATCCAAGCGACCTCGTGAGTAGAGGTGTTTCGGCATTTACTCCGATGGAGTCAGATTTGTGGTGGCATGGACCTGTTTTCTTTAAATAAGACAAAAGTGAATGGCAGCATTTGGAAATAAAAGTAAATTATCTGAAATTCCAGAACAAAGACCTGTATCTCTCATGATGGGGCACTCGAATGCGGTTATTACTGATTTGATCAAAAGATACTCGTCTTTCAATAAAATTCTGTACATTCTAGCGGATGTGTTTGGATTTATTCACAATTTGGGATGTTACAAAAAATTAAATATAATAAATTATGGCGCTCTCACTTCTGATAAATTAGATAAATCGTTAACTACAATAGTTAGAGAGGTACAAATTGAATGTTTTCCTCAAGAATACTATAATTTTAAACACAATGAGGAAATTCCAAGAAATAGTAAGATTCTTTGTCCAAATTCGTTTTTACAAAATGATCTATTACGTGTAGGCGGAAGACTTACTAATTCTAATCTGGAATTTGATGAAAAAAATCCAATCATTTTGCCACAGAGTCACAGTATTACAAAACATGTTTTGAAACAAATTAATTTTATAGAGATGCTTCATAGTAACATTTTATATAGCAACATTTTCTACTTTATACAAGCGATTTAAGGAGCTTTCTTATAGTATGAGTAAAACGTGGTTATAAATGATAAATAAGCGCTTTACAAATAGAGCTACAGTATAGATTATATATAAAACTTTGGTAGGTACCAGCTATAATACAACATGTAACAGCAGGTTTTCATAATTGGCATTATTAGCCTGGGTGGATCAATCCCTCAAGCTGCTGATTTGGTCGGATTAATTCGATATCAGGAAAGGCCAAGAAATGTCATCACTTGTAAGGATGACCTAGCTGATAATGAGATAAAAAACAATCGGAAAACTCAGCTAAAAGAGGAAAATATTCCAGAAGAGGCTAGCTCTGACACGGTCAAGTCAATAGTCCCACAGACACTAGCTAGGACAATACTCCATACTCCCAGAAATGTTATTATTGATAATATACTTAAGTAGTAGTGGTCAGTACTAACTGTGATCAGGGATTGTTAAAAAAAAATGTATATTTCAACTGAATAATAAGTTCTAGTTAAACTGTAAAATTGATGTATAAGCGACTATACAACAAATGACATCTTTTTTCGAAAAAAAGGTGTTCAAAAGGTTTATTGCATTATTTTCGGTCTAGAATGCTCTCCTGATTGTTTGCCCATCATTTCCGGGGGATGCAAGCGGTAAGAAGGCTGATAAACAACAAAGACGTCATGAGGATTCAATAAAAAAGGGGATTGATCCCGATACGTTTCAATCTGGAGTTCCTGATCCAAATGCAGTTGAAATTTTTCCAAGAACTTGAAAGATCAACTGGAACAAAAGTTCGAAGAATCTTTCATAGCTATGAAAAAGAGCTCTGGAAAATAAGAAGAAAACTCTTAAAAATTGGAACAGAAGCTGGAAGAATCTTCTAGAGCTTTGGAATGAACTTTCTCAAGGAAAGTGGAAGAAAAATGGAACTTCTCGAGCAATGGTCTAGAGTTATGGAGAAGAAAATCATGAACAGCTGGTGGACAACTACACCTGTTTGAAGAATCATGTTGCCGAAGAAGAAAAGTCTTGAGAAACAGTTTGAAAATACAGTGAAGTCTCAGGAAGAACAAATCGAGAAAGTGAGAAGGCAAGTTGGGGCGATCATCAAGCAACCAGAAGTGACAATCGGGAGCCAAGGTCCGAGTGCCTAGATAGAAGCTGATACATACATGATCCACATGAAAGCCCCACAATTGGATAACAAGCTGTTCTGGAACAATTGCCATCGCTAGTTCGAAGCAGCAGCAAGGGCAGATGGATGGAGTGCAACGAAAAAAGCCCTGGTTTTGACTCTGGCACTTCATGGAGAAGCCACAAAGATCCTGCAGACGCTGAACACCCAAGAGCAGAAATACTACGATCTACTGGTCAAGCACCTGGAGCCTTGATATCGACAGACTCACTTGAAGCAAGTTTACCACTCTCAACTAAAAAACCGCTCCCAGAAGACCAACGAGATCCTGCAGGAGTTTAAAGATGATGTAGCTCGCCTTGCACGACTGGCTCAGCCAACCACGCCAAAGAACATTATGGAGAGGATTATATTTCAGGTCTTTCTGGATGGACTTCGGGACCAGGAGAAAAAGCAGTCTCTGATACTTCATCGGCCCGATAGACTGGTCGAAGCACTGGCCAAAGCCTTGGAATTCAAAGTGGCGAAGCGGTCTCAAAAGGTTCCTGCATGCGTGCGAATGATGGAGGCACAGGATCTTCCTGAGCAACTGTAAGGAGGGTCTTCAAGGAGATAGAGGCCTCCAAGCGAACGGAGCTGAGGTGCTGGGATTATGAAAAGCTTGTCCATATTCAAATCCGATGCAAGAAGAAGAGACGATCACCTTTTTGCCGTCGAAAGGCTAGAGAGGGTCGATGCGAAGGGGCCATCGTCGACCTGTAACTCGTATGCTCCAAAGAAAACTGCCAAAGTTGCCTCTCTAGGACCCAACCAGAACAGCATGTTTGTGGACGGCTTGATCAATGGAGAACATCGCACCATGGCACTATGCTTCTGGCTGGATACAGGTGCGACGAAGACAATCATCAGGCCCGACATTGTCACAACTTCGACAATTACCAAACCAACAAAGTGGCGACTACGAACAGCAACTGAAGACCTGGCGAGGATATACGGTGAATTGGAAGAAGCAGTAACTCTGGGCGAACATCCAATGCTGGTTGCTGATATTGAACAAGAAAACATCACCGGAATGGACATCATGAATTCCCGGAGATTCCCGAGGCTTCCATTATTGAATGAAACATTGAGAGCAAACAACGAAGAGGTGATTCTACATGGGTGGGAGAAGGAGATAGTGCGTGCATTGCTGGCTGGAGAAGCTTCGATTCCAGAAAAGAGAGAGACGATTCTGTGGGCTCGCTAGAAGGAAAAGTGAAAGAAGAAAGCACCGTTTTGTTTGAGCACGACTCTGAAATAGGACTAAGAATTGCTTGTGAAAAGAGCCTGGTACAAGTGAAGAGGACTGCGTGATGAACGTCAACTCTCACTCAGTGAGCCTTGCGAAAAAAACCTTTATAGGGCTCTGCTCGTCAATTTTCTACGTGGTGCGACAAGTGTGCGAAAATGAGGCGACCAATCCGAAGTTCACGGGAGGGATGGAGAAGTTAGTTGCCACCTTTTCAAAGGATCCAGATAAGGGACAAAAACAGCAGTTGAGGAGTCTGATGAGGAAGTTCAGCGACATCTTCGACATCGGAACGGGGAAAAACGGCCGGAACGTGGAACGGCATCAAATCAACACAGAAGGAGCACCACCAATGAAACAGCTGGGCGACTACCGTTGGCCACGAAAAAAGAGGCGAAAAAGATCATTCAAGATATGAAGAAAGGCGCTATTATCGAGCTTTCTAGTATTCCGGGGTCATCGCCAGTTGTGCTGGTTAAGAAGAAGATTCAACACGGTTCTGTGTAAGCTATCGTCAACTAAACAACGCAACGCGACGAAGAAGAACAGCTACTCGCTACCACGGATCGACGACACTTTGGACACCTTGACTGGATCAAAGATATTCTCAACTCTTGACCTGAAGAGCGGATGTTGGTAGGTGGAGATGGCTTCAGAAGATCGTGACAAAACTGCTTTTAGCTTCGTAACGGGTATGTGGCAGTTAACCGAAAAGGACTAGTCAACATTTCTCGTCCTCTTCATAAGCTCACCGAGAAACAGAGACAGTTCCAATGGGACGAAGATAGCTAGAAAGACCTCGGCACGTTGAAAGTAGCACTATCCGGAGCACCCATCCTAGGCTGTCCACTACCCGAAGGGAACTTTGTCCTGGACACGGACGCAAGCAGTGCTGTCCCAGATTCAGCAAGAACATGGAAGGACCATCGGTTACTTCAGCAAAACTTGGTCAAAACCTGAACGGGGTAGAGCACTTCTACGGATACAGAACCTCGAGCTGGTTCAAGTCACAAGAACGCTGATGCCCTGTCCAGAATACCCTTCCCCAAAGCTCTGTAAGTACTGCCTTGGACCATCAATCGACACTTGATCAAGGTTGTTTATGACCATCAAAGAGACTGGGATCAACATCTCCACCTGTTTGCTCGGTTTCCAGGTTGGGGATTTGGTTTGGCTGCGACGTGGCTTCTTCTCGAAACTGCAAAGTTTTCGAAAGGGCTCGTATGAAATCCAAGAGAGGATCAATGACGTCGTCTACTACACCAAGAGGAAAACCAAGGGTTGTTTATTTCAACCGTTTGGCTGGGTATGCTGGGAACTATGACGATGAGGAGGCCGAAGGCAGATCAGGTCACCCGAGGTGGACATGTCATTGAACCCCTTCATGTCCCTGTACTCAAATGACCAAAAAGTCAAGAATGGCATTGTTCAGGAAAGGCAGCTAGATTTGTGTCAAGCTTCAGACGAGATTTTATAAACCAACCTACAAGTTTTTACTGAAACATCAATGAATACAGGGCGCGCTTCAATTTTGATGGAAATATGGTAAATATTTGACAATAAAACTTGATTCGCAGTCAAAATTTCGTCTCAAACAACGTCTCTGAAAACTGACGAAATGCATAAATAAAATTGATATTGCATCTCACGTCCATAATATTTTCTTGAAGTGTATTATTTAAAAAAGGTCCCCGAAGCTTTTAAAATGAATTTAAAAACTGATGATTCCTTGATTAATTTGATTGTTGCTATTATGCACTGCATTTCTACTTTATAATGCCACACCAAAGCTATTATGAAACTTTTATATAACTGTCTTGTTGTTGTTTTGAAAAAGTGGAAGATTAGACAGTTAAACATATTTTATCAGTGCTTCTTTTGAGTTTTGTAAGAGCTTCAGAAACGTTTATGAAATTGTTTTATAGCATATGCAAAAGCTTCTACAAAATATTGACGAAGACAAAGTCACCGGGGGAATAGCTCGCGATATGATCGGGTCCAAATCCCGAGGTGGGCAAAAATATCTTCTGTCCGACATTTAGTGGTTCCCTCATTGGCTAATGTTACTGAGAAGACTGCAGTATTATTATTTACTGACAGTCAAAAAGTTTAAACAATTAGCCTAAATTGATTGGTCCCGCTAGTTCAAAAATATAACTAGGTGATGTTTGCCACGCTTTTCAAAAGTTTGTGATCTTAGTGATTTGCGTGCAAGTTGGCCCTGGATAATTTGCGCAATACAAATAAAATTCAAATCAAACGTTGGAAAGCTCGAGGTAAGTAGTAGGCGCAACCAATTTTTATTGGCAAAAACTGGAAATCCCCCTGCTGTAATTGGGTACTTGGATCACAAACTGAATAAGAGAGCTAGAACTTTCGAGAGAAACAGATGAAACAATGGATCAAATCCAATCCTCGTTTATTCAATATACAGGGATGGTTGTTAGTTATGGGATAATATACTCGCTTATCTGTGTTCCTAAATTTGGTTCTAGTGCACCTCAACGTAACTGTTGATGATTGTGTGGCCAAACAACTTAGTCAACTTTGTCTAACATAAAACTTGAAAATATGCAGGGGAGAAGAACCCTCAATTGAGGGTTTTACACTGTTCACTTCATCGGAAAATGCGTATTGTGAGTGGCTGCACTGGTTTCGGCTGGTTTTCGGCCAAACCAAGGTTTTTGGCATTGGGATATTCAGTAACCCTGAGTGATTACGATGGCTGTGATTCCTTTTTATCAGACTAAGATTGTTGCCTCAAATCCTACATACGTAGATTTCCACTTCTCCGCGGTAATAAACCAAAAATATTGACTAAACCATTAAAAGCAAATGAACAAATTGAAATTTAGAGAATAATAACTTCTAATCCACTCCAGATGGCTTAAATAACCAATGAAGTTATTTTCTCCAGCAACTATTTAGTAAGGGATCACGTAGTAAAATGGGCGTTCACAAGGGCGAATAGGGCGAAAGCCGTTAAAACCTAGTTCCAGGAAGTATTTAAAAATGACGTTAATGCGACTGCTGAAAGAAAAGGTGTTGTCAAGTTCATCAAACGGTGACGAAGCAAAATCAAAAGAATACAGAAACATAAATATATGAAGAAAAATAATCAAGTAACGCAATGCAGGCAATAAACTTGCTTCATCCATGACATAATGAAGGGATGAAAAGTCAAAACCAAATAAGGATAATGAAAAAACAATGACCAAATCCGAACACTCCCAAAATAATTAACACTCCGGCAACAGGGCATGTGAATCTTGCAAAATGCAATAATTGCGATGTGTAACAGCAAAACCGCAAATGATGTCATGTCGAAGAAAAGTTAAAAGTCAAACACCAAAACAGCGGGAAATCAAGAAAATCTAGAAGAAAACACGGAAATCGAGAAAATCACCAAAATTTGGACAAAGATCGATTTTGAAGAATTAGAACTGAACCAACGAAGTCGTTATCTGAAATATGCGATATTTTTAGAGTAGAAAAACCAGATGTAAACGAAACAAACCACCTGTTTTGAATTGGAAATCAGTGAAAATAGACAGGGGAAATCGACAAGAAGACTGGAAATGTGCCGAGGGAAAATAATAGAGAAATGTTTTTATGACGAAAAGCAGCGAATGTAGGAAAATTGAGTCATTACATGACCGAGAAAATGGGTAAGAAAACGAGTGTATTTTAACAAGAAAATGAATTGTAGAAGAAATATTGTGTCTAAGAAACCAAGGGAAGATAATTAATTGAAGAACAATAACCGGAATAAAGGAAAATGGTGACAGAATGTCGAAATCAGGGTAAGTGGAAATTTACGGAAAAACTTATCGTTTTGAAAATAAAAAGAGACAAAAAGAAACACAACAGTAGAAGTATGATTGGAAATCATCTTGGACTGTAAATTTGACAGAATTCATTGATTTGCTGATCAATAATACAATTGAAATACGTTGGTTCTAGGTTTCGGAAAAGTGGGGCAGCAGTGAGAAATTGCGTTGAATAGGAGAAAGATAATAATATTATCTTTTGTTTATTGTTTTTGTTTTATTTTTGACCAACATATTATGTTGGTCAAAAACGTAGTTGTTGGAAAAATCAATGGAACACGTATCTTATAATACACAACTTGATAAATAAACGAATTAGACCAGAATTTTACTGGAAGAAAAAGGGATGACTTGGTCAGCCATATTGAAGTGTGGATACTTCTAAAAAAGTGGGCGGGGCTCAGACGCAAAAGTAGCTAGGTACTTGAGAAGTTTCAAGATCGATTTCAAGAAAATTGTAAGTGATAGAGTAAGCACTTTTCGAACCCTTACAACTTCCCCTTCCTTTGGCAGGAGGAGATCTTTTCTGAAGAGATATGAAATATTCAATGTTCTAGTAATAAAAATAAAAGGGAATCAGGCAGCCACCACACTTCACAATACACGCAATAGAAAGAAATAAAAACTTGTTGAGTTGGGCAAAACTCACTTCAAGTAACTGAAGCAACCATTAAAAATTATTATTCCAGAACATGAACAAACGAGGTTAAGCAAGTGAAGCAGGAGAGTCAGCTGATGGCTAACACCCTGGAAAGCAAATACTGTGTGGATGGCAGAAGGCCGAACAGAAGGTTCTTCAAACCACACAGAGCACTGGGTGGACTTTCACCACAAGCAGGTTTCGGCACAGAACTATTCTTATCCAGCAAGTACCCATTTGACCAGCCAGTTTCGCGCCAAGCCGGAAAAGTAGATACTTTACTTGTCGCCCGCTCTGTAGAGCTTGTGAAAGGGAAACTGTGGAAATCTACTATCAAATCAATAAGTTACTTTAAAAAGTATTAAAATAAATACACAACGAAAAAGTTTGAAATAAAGTTAAGCCAAAATTACTCCATTCCTCGTCAGAGATATTCGTATCAGATGTATTATATAACTTCAAACTTTTATATGCCATATTCCTTTTGAATTTTTAGACTCATCTTCTAGTTCATTAGTCCAGAAACTTATTTTCCTTTTGATAACGAAAGGTTATAAAGATATAAAGGAGCAAGTTCTGCAGAGTAAAAGTTGACAGCATCAGTTTTATTCCTTCGCCATACTTTCTGGCCTTTCTGGAAACTGAGTGGACGCCTGCGCAGATTGTATCTCTTTATTCCGCACCCTGGATTTTTCAATCCTTTGTATGACTTCTTCATACATTTTCTTGAATCCTTCTTGTCTACGTTCGACAAATGATGATAAATCCGGGTGTTCTTCAGGGGGTCTGATTTTTCGTCCAAATAATCGTTGTTCTCGTCCATAAAGAATAAAATATGGTAAGTGACCAGTGGTTTCACTTGATGCACATCCAATGGCTGCTAAATTTTCGTCCCATGTCTTGTGATTATCCTGATTGACATAGCTCCGTATCATTGTTTTCAAAACTCGATTTACTCGTTCAGTAGGATTTGCTCTTGGATTGTGGGCGGCTGTGTAGAAAATGTTAGTTTTATATTTTGCGCGAAGGGATTGGAATTCTTTGGACTTCATTTGTGCTCCATTATCACACATGAGATTATCGGGTGCTCCAAATACGAGGAATACGTGTTCTTCAATATATTTACAAAGAGATCTTGCAGTGGCTTTACGACAAGGAAATAAGATGTTGTATTTGGTGAAATAATCTTTCACAACTAGTACATGAGTATTGCCTTTCTTTGAACGTGGAAGTGGTCCGATATACTCAAGACTGATAGTTTGTCAAGGTTCCTCTATTTCAGGACGATCACCCATAAGTCCAGGGGTGCTTTTTGCTCTACTTAAGGCCAGTGACACACAAGGATACCGAATCTGAGATACAGTATACGAGATACGGTATTTCAGAATAAAAATAGCGGCAACTGTATCCCATACTCCCATTTGAACACATTGGCGTCGTCGGTGGCTGAAGGTGCAAAACGCAGATTTTCTGTATCCGAATTTTGTATCTGACGCTCAGCCGCGTGTGAACAGTTCTATTTGAGTATATGCATGATCTGAAGATTCGCGTATCTCAGATTCAGTATCCACGTGTATCATTGGCCTTATTCTTAGCACATGTAATACAGGTTCTAACGTACTTGGAAACATCATATTTCATCTCTGGCCAGAAACAGTTTTGAAAAATTTTTGCGTGAGTTTTGAATATTCCAACGTCGCTTGCGACTGATTCATCGTGACGTAAGTTGAGGACTCCTTTTCTCTTTTCTTTAGGGACTACGTACTTCCAATCGCTTGATGTGGAGAACTCTGGGAACATGTTTTTGATGTACTTGTATGAAATGCCATTTTCAACTCTTCATTGGGAAAACTTATGAGGATTTTCTTGAACTTTTTGAATCATTTTTGAATACCACTTGTCGGTTGTGTTGTTGAATGTCGATGTATCCGGAATTCTGCTGTTGATGGAGTTTACAGCAACTGGTATGACCTACTGAGCATGTCTGGTACAATGTGATCTTTCCCTTGAAGTTGGTTGAAGTCGGAGTTGCCATCGTGCTAGTATTCCTTGGGGATCTTTGAGATTATGTAACCATAGTGAGTAGTGATCGGTTTAAAATGAGCTTCCTCCAGATAGTGACGTAGTTTTTCTATGTACCAAATTACTGCTAAACATTCTTTTTCAGTAACAGTGAGCTTCATTTCCTGTTTTGATAATGATCTGGATAAATAGCAAATGACCTTTTCCCCTTCATCAAATTGTTGTGTTAATACAGCTCCTAATCCAAAGTTTGATGCGTTGGTTTGAAGTACGAATTGTCTCTCAAAGTCAGGACATGTCAAGATTGGTAATGTCACTAGATGCTCTTTAAGTTGTTTGAAGGAATTTTGACATTCAGTTGACCAATTCCACTTTATGTTTGTCTTGATGAGATTAAGTAATGGTGACAAGACTGTAGAAAAGTTAGGTACAAATCGACGATACCATGATGCTGTTCCAACGAAACGTCAAACTTCTGAGGGATTTAGAGGAGGTGATATATTTACTATTGCTTCCACTTTTTCTGTATCCGGTCGAAGTCCTTGTGAATCCACTACATATCCAAGATATTTTAACTCCGGTTTGCAAAAATGGCACTTTTCCAGTGATACGATGAGTCCTGCTGCTTGTAGTCGGTCAAATACAATTTCAAGGATTTTTAAGTGTTCAGTGAAATTTGAAAAGATTATTATCATGTCGTCTAGATAAACTCATGACTGATGGTTTTGATTCAGGTCCCAAGATGCAATCTACAATTCTTCGCCAAGTGGCTGGAGCATTCGACAATCCAAACGGCATTCGACAAAAAACTGGGTACTGTGAAGGCGGTATTTTTCCTTAAGTTTTCATTTAATGGTACTTGCCAAAATGCTGATTTGATATCAATTGAACTTATGTAGTGTGCGTTTTCACGCCAGTCCAAAATAGCAGAAATATACGGAAGTGGATATGCGTCCTTTTTTGAGACTGAGTTTAATTTGCGGAAGTTTATGCAAAATCTAAGTGTTCCATCTTTCTTGCGGGCCAAACATACTGGACTTGACCAAGGACTTTTGATTCCTAATTTGAGCATTTTCTCCACCTCTTCGTCAATAAATTTTTGTTTATAAGGTGACACTGGATAATACCGTTGTTTGATGGGGCGTGTTCCTGGTTCAACTTCAATCAAATGTTCGGCAACGTTACAGCGCCCTTAGCCTTGACCCATGATTTCAAGTTTTTGTTTAATAAGTCCATCTAGTTGATTCTGTTCTGAGAGGGTAGCACGTCAGACTAGCTCCCGAGTCCAACAGTCCAAGAATGGGATAACCAATGATGTTCACTCGAAGATAAGGGCATTGATCTCCGTGAGCATGGGCCACAATGTAATCGAGAATTGGTTGATTGAAAAATTCTGAAGTGGTCGTGAAAGTAGTTTTTGAGGGATAAATCACCCGACCTAATGGTTCTCCCGACGTCCGATTCCCTGGAAACATTATTCCTTATTTCGATGTCCTTTTTCCTGGCAATTCCAGAACGTTGGTTGTCTTGATGGTTTTCGAGATTGACTGATGGCACAAGCTTCGGCGGTGGAACTTCCTGGTTCCGAATAAACGTCGTTGTTGATAGAGATGAAGGCAAAATCGGGTTCCACGAAAGTTTGTTTTTTACGAGATGGTGGCACGTAATGTTCTACTCTGTACTTCTTGGTTTCCAACTTGAGACATTCTACTTCAAATTCTTCCATACTTTCGACGACTGGGAGTTGAGTTGCGTAAAACGGAGAAAGGTTGCGGAATGTAGAAAAATTGAGTCATTACATGACCGAGAAAATGGGTAAGAAAACGAGTGTATTTGAACGAGAAAATGAATTGTAGAAGAAAGATTGTGTCTGAGAAACCAAGGGGGGATAATTAATTGAATAACAATAACCGAAATAAAGGAAAATGGTGACAGAATGACAAAACCAGGGTAAGTGGAAATTTACGGAAAAACTTCGTTTTGAAGATAAAAAGAGACACAACAGTAGAAGTATGATTGGAAATCATCGTGAACTGGAAATTTGGCAAAATTAATTGATTTGCTGATCAATAACTCAATTGAGGTACGTTGGTTCTAGGTTTCAGAAAAGTGGTGCAGCAGTGAGAAAATTGCGTTAAATAGGAGAAAGATATGTTGGTCAAGAACGTAGTTGTTGGTAAAATCAATAAAAGACGCATCTATACTACACAACTTGATAAATAAACGAATTTAACCAGAATTTTACAGGAAGTTAAAGGGATTATTTTGGCAGCCATATTGAAGTGTAGATACTTCTGAAAAAGTGGGCGGGGCTTAGAAGCAAAAGTAGCTAGATACTTGAGATGTTTCAAGGTCGATTTCAAGAAAATTCTTAGAGATAGAGTAAGTACTTTTCGAACCGTTACACGTTCTCCATCATCAACTTAGTTAGAACTCCAATTCTTCTGGGGTTGGCGAAAAAGGCCTCTAAGCGTATTCACCGACCCTCTAGTGTTAGACCCGTAATAAGAAATGCGCCGCTCCGATTGGACAAGACTTGATTACTCGTGACGTCACAGTTCAAGTTGGCAAACACTAATTCCAATCACCAACTTGAAATCAACTGTGGTGTGCATCTTTTTCTTGAATGATTTGAACCCATGTATGTACATTATTTTGATTTTGCACTAAAAATACAGTCGAATCTCATTTAACGTAGGTAGTAATAATTGTAATGATATTTACCCCTACCTATCGATCACTGTGTTATTTGAAAAATCACTTTTCAATAGATTTTTCTGATATTAAACTCTAACAAAGATCACAGAAACGTATCAAGTTGAAAAAGCATATTATTCTATATTAATTTATAGGTACCATTTTATAATGAGACTATGATTGTGGTTCTCTTATCATGAATAATAGAATGATACTACTGCCTGTTCAATGCTTTTTTTGCTGTTACGTCACAGTATTTGACGTTTGCCAGTATGTCGTGGATTGATCGCTCTAGACGTGACATTTATCAAATTGACCCGATCCACCAACGTCCAGACAGACGTAAAATGTTTGTAAATGTGTACGAGAGAGACAGTAAAAGTATGTCGTAACCGCAGAAAAGTATTGAACAAATAGTACCTAGCTCTAATCATTTTATTATTATCACTATTATTCTTTGGCTAAACATATTTGAATCTACGTCATCGATGGCGCCAAGCGCTTTGTTATGCGATTTGCTGGTGACCAAATGTGGACACCAGCCAACTTCATAACAACGCCCTTGTTGGCAAAGATGATGTAGATTCAAAGTTGTTTGGCGTTTACTATAGTCTATTTTACTCTGAACTTGATCACGTATTTGATCGTTTGACGTTAATGGCCGATTGCACCAACCAATTTTGAGGATACTTAACGCTAAGAAACCCTTAACTTGACAGTTTTTCATGCAAAATTGTCAAGCTGAGAGTCCCTTAGCGTTAAGTTTTCCCAAAATAGGTTGGTGCAATAGGCCATAGATCAATGAATTGAAGCTAGCGACCATGTACGGAATGATAAAAATGACGTGCGCACGAGTATGTTATGCATTCTTTTTGCTTAAATCCTGCACAATAGGATGTCGCTTAATAGGTTTATAGGCTTATTGCGACATGAAAAATTTAAAAAAAAGTGAAATTCTTGAAAAGCCGTACCTATGAAGATATGCATCAGGAAATCTTTTAAATCTGAAGTTAAAACTACATTAGTTTTGTACAGCATCCACTTCACTTGAATCAAAAATAGGGGCCGTACAATGAAAGGGGTGACCCTACATTAAAGAAAAATAGGTACAAAAGTGCTTTTTCTTTTCCCATCTAACGCTTTGGGAATTCTAACTGCGCTCATGCAGAGATTTGTAAATCTCTAGAAAACGGTTCGCCATAGAATTGTTGAGAAGGAATACCTTTCTTGTTTAATAAAGGTTAAAGAATCCGACTTATTCATTTCAAATCCCAGAAGTTTGCTGTCGAGAAAGTTTGAACAAAATAATCAAAATGAATAGCATTTTCGGACCCATGTTCAGATAAAAAATATAGTTTTTTCTATGTATAATCACCTTCTTCTTTGTCTAGGGGTTCGTGAGTGTGTCCACGAATAAATCAAATAAGATAATAAAGAATCTTCAAAGTTCCAAGTACCTACTGTTAAAATGAGGGTCGTTTGTCACGTAATTGAAAATAAAACAAATGAAAGGATTCATTTATTTAAAAAAAAAAAACATAACATAACTTTTTGCAACAACCTGAGGGAGGGAGGTTCAATACCAAATCACCCTGTACCTTAAAGGAGAAGGTACATTATGATGTACAGGACCTACAACTAAAAGAGGTCGCCGGCCATATCTCCGTGAGTATTCATCCCACATTTTTGGAAAAAAAATGATTATAAAAGTTGCCAAGAGAAATTGCTAAAAATTATTTTAAAGTTCCTGCGATGTCCACTAGGGGGCGTAATACAATAGTGAAATAGAAAATATAGGTTCTATTAGGAATATTGAACGGTGATACCTACCAGATAAATAATTTTTTATTAAAGAAGGAGAAATTATGAACATTTTTCATAACAAACTTTTTTTTGTAATCTGTCAAATAAAGGGTGTGGGAAGGGTCGTATGTTAATATTTAAAATTGTTGATAACTTTTGATTGACTTAACCGATTCCAATGAGCGTAGCGTAGTTTTGAAGGTTTATTGTTATGCTTTTTTATGGTGTGATATCACTCTACGAATTACCCAATTGCTGAACGGTAGAGGGCGCTTTCTGTTGAAATGAATTATTTCTTCGATTTTTTCAAAAATATCAAATACAAAGGTGTTCTTCTTTCACGTTAGTTTGAAAGAGCGTAAAAAATATATAAAAAATGTCGCGAACGGCAAGTTAATAACTTATTTTGAACCGAAATTAGCAATGAAAACGTAATTTTAGTGTGAATGTTGCCGCGCTGGCGTCACGGAACTCGATCTGTGCAGAGTAGGCTTGTAAAACAAATACCTGATGAAAAAGTCATCGCTATGGTGAATGCGTCTATTATCTATTTTACGTCAAACAAAAATAAAAAAAAACAAAAAAAAAGTCATTAACTTGCCGTTTGCGCCATTTTTTATATTTATTCAGGCCAACTATAGACTGAATGGTTCATGACAACATTGCTCTGCAGCACCACTCATTTCGTGATGACTTTATTGTTTATTGCCCTGGCAATTATTATTGTTGTCCTGGCAACAATAGAAAACAATCTCAGCCAACTCTGTGAATGGAGTGACGTCTAATTAGTATTAGCTCTTGTGAAAATTGCATATTTTTTGACTGATAAACCTTCAAACAATCACAAGCTGAGCATACGCGAGAATAAATACAGTCCACAAATCCTCTGAGCCCACATTTTCGTCCCATCGAACCGGATAGATTTGGAAACTTGGTGTTTTGTTCAGGCAATATGCAGAGGGGCTCAGAACCGGCAGGTCTGCCATTTTTGCGAAACGTTGGTTGCAATCGGCTGGGTCCAGCTAGCAGCAAGCAGCAAGTCAACTAGTTAACTCCCAGACCAGTTTTCGTCAAGCTCAAGTAAGTCCGATGAATCATTATTCCTTCATTGGTTGATCTATGTGTTTCATCACTTTGCTGCGTTTTGAGTTGTTTGATTGGCGTTTAATTTGTACTCTGTCTCAGTTTCGTTTATTACTAAAGTCAATAATGTCTGCATTAAATAAACTGAAACATAAGAGGGTTTTTTTTCAAGGGGCAGCTCACAAGATCTTGTTTTTTTGTTGATTCCTTGAACTTGGATGAGATCTCCGATGAGGTGCTTGGGCAAGTTCAAGAAAGACTTTACAAGGTTGAACCCATTTTGAGTCAATTTGAGGAGATTCTACTGGAGATTGAATCTTGGTTGAGTGAGTCCAATGCGGATGTTGTTCCGTTAGCAACCGTAATTAGGGGTTCGCGAGACCGAGACCAAGACCAAGACTATCGTAGTCTCGGTCTTGGTCTCGAAAAATGAATCATGGTCTCGGTCTTGATCTTGTCTCGTTTAGTTTCGGTCTCGAAATTTTTAATAGATGTCTTCCAATATTTGGTGTCACAAAGCAAAATAATTATATTTTTCAATGTCTGCTGTAGTAAAAGTAGTGAGTATAAATAAAACAATATTTCAATAACAGAAATTATTATACTCAGTTGAAGTTGAAAATCGAGCAAGATCAATTTTGTTAAGGGATGTTATATTTTATTGATTTCGTTAACTCAAGTATTTTCCAGAATTGAAATGGAATAAGAATATTATGACATTTCATAGTGCATTTTAAGCATCCTGATGATATGGAATGATTAATATAAAATGTTCAGTGAAGTCATATTTGCATTGTAGAGCTTCACGATAAAAGCAGATTCAAAAAACTAAAAATAGTTGTATTTTGAGAGGTTTGCTGCAAAACAATCTCTACAGACTTTAGTAGTCATTTTTTGGGCAATTCAAAGCCATGTATTTCTACTTCAATTTTTCATTGAGCGAGACTTGACTTTTCGTTTTCAAGATCAAAATATTATCAAGTTTCTGTGAAAAATGTTGATTCAAACAAAAAAATTATCAAGAATGTCATACCTATCATTTCTATGCACTTTGTGATTTCTTATACTGAATAGCGGTTATACTTTGATCAGGAAAGATCAAAGTTTTCATGATGGAAGTACAACGAACATCACATCGTAATCATCCTACCAAGAGCACAACAAGGAAAACCTCTTTGAATTTATAACACTGAATATTGGTAGGTACTCCAAATTTTATCTGTTATTCTATGAGCCTTTCAAGTTTCAAGAAATGCGTGACGCTGTGTGGTTGTTTTGTGACTGCATGTTCAACAAGTGCGTCAGGTTCTTATTCAATTTTTTCAGTACAGTTCTAAAATTTTGAGTATTCATACTTTCATTCGTCGTAAAATCAAAATTTTCAAAAATAATTTTTTGTGCAAAACATTGTTCCAACAAGTCAACAAACCAAATGTATTTTTTGAGACCGAGACCGAGACCAAGAGTCTCGGTACCTTGGTCTCGGTATTGGTCTCGATCTCGATGTGCAAGTCTCGGTCTTGGTCTCGATTCAGTTTTGCAAGTCTCGGTCTTGGTCTTGGTCTTGATTTTGAGACTGATACCGAGACAAGACCAAGACCAAGACCATGGTCTTGCGAACCCCTAACCGTAATAGAGGCCGAAAGTAAGGAACATGAGGAATTTGAGAATCAATATTTCAGTTTGATAGCTAGTATGAAAGCTATATGTCGTAAGTTGAGTGGCAATGATGCTGCTAGTCGAAATAGTTTGATTGGCTCTGTTTCTCATGTTTCAAATAATATTGGTTATCAAAGACCATCAGTTGAATTACCTGATTTGAAATTACTCCCATTTGATGGATCATATCATTTAGAGATTCATTTCAGGCCATGATCAATAATAATTTTAATTTGAGTGAAGTAGAAAAATTCTACTATTTGAAATCATATTTAACTGGAGCACCTCTCCAATTAGTTGCAAATATTCAAGTCACAAATGATAACTTTTCTGTTGCTTGGTCGTTGTTGTCAGAGCGATATAAAAATAAACGATTGATAATTTTCAATTATATAAAAGATCTATTTGAATGTCCTAGCTTCTTTAAAGAGTCTTGTTCAGACTTAAGAAAGTAATATGATACATTCAGTAAGAATTTGAGATCTTTAAAAAGCTTGGGCCAAGACACTGATAGCTGGGGTATATTGATCATTTATTTGATAACAACAAAGTTTGATCCACTCACCCGTCGCGAATGGGAGTCTTATCCCATTGAAAAGGACACATTCCCGCAATTATCCGATATCAACAATTTCTTGAAAAATAGATGTGAACTTTTGGAAAAACTGGACTCAGTTAAACACGATGAAAAACCAAAAATTGGGAAAATTAAATGACATACAGCTGTAAATTCTAAAATTTCATGCTATTATTGTAAGAAGGATCACTCGATTTATAAGTGTTTTGCCTTCAAGAAAATGAATATCAATAAGATAATTGCGGAAGTGAATAAAATAAAACTATGTAGGAACTGTCTCAACCCCGAACATTATGTTCAAAATTGCCCAAATTCATCTGGTTGTCGAATTTGTGGAAATCGACATAATTCCCTCTTGCACGTTGATAAGCACCCTCTGACAACTCAGAATTTGCCGCGTGAGACAACGATAGCTCGTCTAGCAAACGGGGATGAAGATTGCTCTTCGCGTGAAATAGAACTTCCATCACACCAAACAACTGTTGGTCATGTTTTGAATCAGTCGACTTTTTCGGTTCTTCCTACTGCAACCATTCGAGTCAGAGATTTCTATGGCGACTTTCATTTGGTGCGAGCAATATTGGATCCTGGGTCTCAGAACAACTTCATAACGGAATCTTTGACGGCAAAACTGAATTTGGATCAAATCCCTGTACGTTTTGAGATTTTGGGTGTTGGTGAGGCTTTATCAGGAACTGCTAAATCCAAGGTTATGGTTCACTTTCATGGTCTAATGTGGAAGACTTTTTTGAATCCATCTCTTGTTTGGTTTTGCCCAGAATTACTCACAATAATTCTGGCGCGATAGATATTTTGTTGGGTGTCAATATTTTTTATAGAATTCTTCTCATGGATCAAATCAAAAGAATCAATATGCCTGTCCTTCAGAAAACCAAATTAGGTTGGATTATTGGAGGATATTTTTCTCAATCAGTACAATCACGTGATAATAAGGTTTTAACTTGCTTGGCTCTGGATGAGAAAATTGATGAAAATCTTAAATCATTTTGGGAGTTGGAAGAAGGATACCGGGTTGATATGGCGATTTTATCGGAATCAGAGAAATTTTGTGAGGAGAATTTTATACAGAACTATTCACGTGATGCTGAAGGTCGTTTCGTTCTGAAGTTTCCTTTCAAAGAAAATCTTGAGAAGCTGGGTAGGTCAAGACTTCAGGCAACCAAGCGTTTGAATATGTTGATCAAACGTCTGCAACGGAGTGAAAATTTGAAAAATGAATATGTTTCATTATTGGGTGAATACGAGGATTTTGGACACATGACCAAGGTTTTGGACTTCTCTTTTGAGACACCTGATTCAGGTCAGTTCTATTTTCTTCCACACCATGCAGTGATCAAAGAGCCCAGTTCAACTACTAAAGTGAGAGTGGTTTTTTATGCCTCAGCTCAAACTGATCCGGGGTTATCCCTGAACGATGAACAGCATGTTGGACCAACAGTCCAGAATGATCTTTTGACTATAATTCTTCAATTCCGAGCTTTTCCATTTGTCTTGAATGCTGACATTTCGAAAATGTATAGACAAATCTTCATCAATCCAAATCAACGTAGGTATCAGCGTATTTTATGGAAAAATCTGGATTGTCCTGATTCAGAAACCATGTGCTTCCAACTTAATACTGTTACCTTTGGATGTGCATCTTCTTCTCTTTTGGCAGTGCGATGTTTGCACTGGATTTCCAAGAACAATATCCTGATGCTTGTGACCAGATTCTGAATTGTTTCTATGTTGACGATTTATTGATGGAGAATTTTCTTTCTCCAAATTATTACAACTTCAGAAGAGAATCTCCAAAATATTAGAAAGTGGTGGGTTCAAGCTCAGAAAATGGTTATCAAATACTCCTGAATTGTTGTATTTGATTGAGGTTGATGAAAACTTATCTTCAAACATTCTTCATTTGGATAAGGAAGAGCAAAATAAAACATTGGGAATATTTTGGAACTCTTCTAGTGACACAATCCACTATTCGATAAAAGGAAAATGTCATAATGGTCCACCAATCCCCAAAAGAATTATTCTATCTGACATATCTCAAATATTTGACACTTTAGGGCTCTTGGGACCTATTGTAGTTGTGGCAAAGATAATAATGCGATTGCTTTGGCAGAAAAAGGTTGACTGGGATCAGTCCATCTCATCATCTTTATCCAACAAATGGTTAAGTTTCTGTGACAATATACAGCTTTTGAATTCATTTAGCATTCCTCGAAATGTTTTGTCCAACAATTGGGAATATTCGCATGTCCATGCCTTTGCTGATGCATCTGAGAAAGCCTATGGTGGGTGCATTTACGCAGTCAGCTTCACATCTGATCATCAGTATTTAGATTCCAGGATTTTAGTTTCCAAATCACGTGTGGCACCGATCAAGAGGATTACGTTGCCCCGACTTGAACTATGCGCCGCAGTGATCACTGCTCAGTTGGTTGATAAGGTTAAAAATTCTTTGAATTTGAATATTGATAAATATTTCAATTGGTCAGACTTGACTATATCCCTGTGCTGGATTAAAGGGTGTCCTAAAAGATGGAAAACTTTGGTATCGAATAGGGTGAATAGGGTGCAAATTCAGTCAATGTCTGATTCTTCTCAATGGTATCATATTCGTTCAGAACTGAATCCTACGGATTGTTTTTCTAGGGGTTGTACTACTGAGACCTTGATGAATTCAGAATTATGGTGGAAAGCCCCAATCAATGTGTTTTCTCAACTCACTTCAGTCATTTTAATTCCATTTACGAATTGTGATGATATTCCCGATGAAAAGGTAGTGCTCACAATGTTGTTTCAAAAGGAATGCCAGAATTCGAATTTGAACGATTTTCATCGTTAACAAAGTTGCAGCGAACAGTTGGATATTGTTTACGATTTCTTTGAAGTTTAAAGACGAAACATTTCTCAATAGAATCAACAACTCAAGAATTGGACGATGCTTTGGCTGTCCTCATTCGCATATCAAAAGTACAATCATTTTCTAAAGACCATAATAACTTGAAAAAGGGAAATTTACATCACTCCAGTCAACTTCTATGTTTAAAACCATTTTTGATGAAAAGAGCTCATTCGTGTGGGTGGGCGTATTCGAAATGCCAAACTTTCTTTAGATCAGATTCATCCTATAATTCTACATAACAAACATCATTTGACTCAGCTCATATTTTGACATGAACATATGAAATTATCACACTGTGGACCTCAACACTTGTTGTACTCACTTCGTCAAAGATTTTGGCCAATTCGTGGTCGCAGTTTACTCAGAACTGCTTATAAACAGTGTATAACTTGTTTTAAGGTGAATCTAACCCCATTATCATATCTGATTAGGGATCTTCCTGATTATAGGGTCAACACATACTATCCAGTTTTTCATCATACTGGCATACACTATGCTGGTCCTATATCAACTAAGTATCGAAAGACCAGAAATCCAAAAATTCTCAAGGGCTACATTTGCATTTTCATTTGTATGACTACCAAGTGTGTACACTTGGAAATGGTCAGTGATTTGACTAGTTACTCCTTTATGGGGATGCTAAAAAGATTTATTGCTAGACGTGGAAAACCACTGCATTTATATTCAGATAACGTGACAACATTTGTAGGGGCTCACTCGATACTGTCCAATTTCTTCAAAGATCATTCTGATAAAATAGCTTCTTCATTAGCTTGCATGTAATGCTTTAATTACATGGCATTTTATCCCACCTAGAGCACCAAATTTTGGGGAACTGTGGGAAGCGGGCGTCAAAGCTGTTAAATCTCATTTAAAGAGAGTCAGTGGCGATGCCAGTCTTACATTTGAAGATTACAGTACTGTTTTAACTCAAATAGAAGGAGTGATAAACTCCAGACCATTGACACCCCTCTCATCGGACCCAGAAGATATGACGCCTTTGACACCAGCTCATTTTCTGGTTGGAAGATCCATTCCCAACCTACTTGAAAAAATTACGTTAGTGTTCCCGAAAATCGGCTGAAGCATTACCAACACCTTCAGCACTTTTGGAATAGGTTGAATCTTGAATATATTTCCGAATTGCAAACACGGACAAAATGGAAGAGAATTTTCCAAATCTCCTGAAAATCGAAAGTCTGGTTCTGGTTAAAGAGGACAATGTTCCAGTTTGTAAATGGAAGCTTGGCCGAGTAGTACAACTCCATGGTGGTGCTGACAACGTCATTAAAGTGGCATGTGTGAAAACTAGTGATGAAACAATCTATAAACGGCCAGTTACTAAACTGTGTGCGCTTCTAATAGAAGATCAATGTTGAAATTGATATTTCAAGGCGGGTGGTATGTTCAGGCCAACTATCGACTGAATGGTTCGTGACAACATCGCTCTGCAGCACCGCTCATTTCGTGCTAACTTTGTTGTTCATTGTTTTTTGCCCTGGCAATTATTATTGTTTATTGCCTTGACAATTATTATTGTTTATTGCCCTGGCAACAATAGAAAACAATCCCAGCCCACTCTGTGGATTAAGTGACGTCTAATCAGTATTAGCTCTTGTGAAAATTGAAATATTGAAAATTGAAATATTTTTGTACTAATAAACCTTTAAAAAATCACAAGCTGAGTATAAGCGAGAATAAATACAGTCCACAAATCCTCTGAGCCCACAATATTTTGTTCACGCTCTTTCAAACTAACGTGGAAGAAGAACACCTTTGAATTTATTATTTTTGAAAAAATCGATGAAATAATTCATTTTAACACAAAGCGCCCTCTACCGTTCAGCAATAAAATAATCCGTAAAGTGATATCACACCATGAAAAAGCATAACAATAAACCTTCAAAACGACGCTGAGCTTATCGGAATCGGTTGAGCCAATCAAAAGTTATCAACAATTTCAAAAATTAACATCCGACCCTTCCCACACCCTTTATTTGACAGACTACAAAAAAAATGTTTGATAAGAAAAATGTTCATAATTTGTCCTTCTTTAATATATAATATAATATATAATATAATATTATTAATCTGATAGGTCCCCGTCCAATATTCTTAATAAAACCTATATTTTCTATTTCACTATTGTTTTACGCCCTCTAGCGGACATCGCACGAACTTGGAAATAGTTTCCAGAGATTTCTCTTGGCAACTTTTATGATATATTTTTTTTCCAAAGATGTGGGATAAATACTCAAGGAGATATGGCCGGCGACCTCTCTTAGTTGTACACCCTGTACAGGGTGTCCCATATAAGATCCTCTACTACCTTATCTCGGAAGATATGCGATTAACGTGAAAAAGTTTATCATAAAGTCTTATTGTTTTCAAATAAACTTTATTATTATATATATTTGACATACACAGGGTGCTTGGTTTGCCCTGGGCTGGACCCAACTTTGAAAAATTGAATAGAACACTCTGTTTATTATTTAAGAAATGGAATCAACATCAAAAATAAAGGTAACTTTCTAGAGGATGTCCTATACGTATCTCCAATAGTTTGGGATATAATGGCGATTTAATTTTTTTTTGCAAAAGACGCATGTATTTCAAGTGGTGAAAAACATATAGGTTCAAAGTACTTCGTGACTCGGCCCTTTTTTTTTCACAGATGATACTATAATATATGATTTCAGTTGGTTAGAATGTCGGCCAATTATACAGAGTGATGTCAGAGGTTGGACCCAATCGGTACATCTAAAATCACCAATCAGTCGAAAATGTTAAATAAAACACTCTGTATATTGTTACTGATTTTGATTGTTCACTAAAAATAAAGGTTAGTTTATATGAAATAGTCTATACCTATCTCAAGCCGTTTAGATAATATTTGCTCTTTAATCATTTTTATTACAAAAAAAATGTGCAAATTCAAAGAGGAAAAATGAGTAGGTATTAACACAAATCAAACAAATACATACATATATCAATGATAAAACGGAATTACGAAATGAGAATAAGATTAAATGTCCCACATGTCGTCCATTCTGGGCGATACAAGTTGTATAGATAATTTCCAGTTTTCTTAAGGCATGTCTGACTGAGTGACTTCTGTTGAGAATTTGAACTTCTTTCCTAGGTAGGATAAGGTAGTAGAGGATCTTATATTGGACACCCCGTACAATCCATTCGTTTGAGTTATGTCACTAAATGCCTCCAAAAATGCTTGTGCGTCTTCTTCACGATTGACATTGGCTCGCAAAATCGCACATTCATCTTCACTTTGCACCACATAGAACAGCGCGTTCAACCTTTTAAAAATATTTGGAAAATAACACATTTTCAAAAAAGTTTAATTATGCAAACGATGATTCAAGAAGTGAACAATAGTTGAAATTAACCATAATCAATATCAATCTCTCAAATGCCAACATGTCGCGGTGTAGAAAGAGCGCGCAAATTGAATTTGACCAATCAAATCGAGACGAAGATTTGGAGACAGCAACTCCTGCAGATCCCAGCCGCACTGATGAGCTGTGATACACCGAGACGCATCTGTGGATGGATTTGTGGGAGAGAAATATATGTCTTTCGCAACCCCTAGCTTTTGGGCTTTTGATTAATCAAATCCTTAACGGGGTCTAACACTGGAGGGTCGGTGAATACGTCGCCGGGTAGTGGTTTGCCCCCCCACCCATACCAATACCAATACCAAATAGTTTTAAAAAAAGGTAAAAATTCCACACTAACGTTTGTTGTATAAACATATTGAAAATGTTCTTGAGAGTAATGTTGTTTTATAATTTTTGTGTTGAAAACATTATGGCAACTATGATAAAATTTCAAAATGCTAGTTGGGCTGCGTCACTAAAGACCTCAGCATGAGTATGGAAGGCACTCGCAATCATGAAAGGGCAACACCTGTTCTACCTAGTCACAAAGAAGCTTCCACAGCATCTGACTACCTACAAAGATATTTGGAGAACCCTCAACAAACTCAGAGACTTGATGTTCTCACAGGATCTGACGTGTTTGCCGATCCCGAAGATGTCCATCAATCGAATAGACTGGAGACTGGTGCAAGCATGCTGGAGGTGATTTTCAAGAGTAGCGGCATTGACATCTTGGTTTGCTGCTATCTCCCCAGGAGAGTACATCAAAGTACAGTGGACTGCTATTTCCATCGAACATCCCGCTGCAGATGCGGGGATAAACCGACATGAAGACATTTCGGGACGAAATGCTCTGAGGAGATGGCAATGTGACTGACATTATTTGTTGCTGGTATTTGTCCTACAAGGTGGAATTGTGAGATCCTGGCTACTGTGTCGACGCGCAAAGGCAGTCGAATGTTATTGCTTTTTCTCGATAATTCTACACTGTTTCAGTAGATGTCAGCAAGATTCCAGAAATACTTATATGAATATATAAGGTTGCCAATACGCGTTCAAGAGTAGTTCAGTTATTGATCGTTGCGAAATATAGCGTAAAACATAAATGAACTGTGATTTTGTGATATAAATAGTGAACTTCAAATAAATAAATTGAAACTAGACTAGTGTTTCTATAGCGAGATTCGTCAAATAGTGATTGTGGGCTCATACACATCATGCCACTCTGATAATAAACTTGGTAAAAACGTTGCTGCGATATCATTTTATAATAAGTATGATGGTAAGATCCATAGTATAGCCAATCAAGTCACAATAATTAATAATAACAATAATGTTATAAGTGAGAACAAAAATCATATCAATAATACGTGTTAATCACGAGAGTCAAAAAAACAAGACTTACAGCAATAGACAAAAAAAAAGGAAAATGATAATATTGTTAGGAATTTTGCTATAGAAAACACTTGTCCAGTTTTGATTTATTTATTCTAAGTCACTACAGCACACGGTTTACAACACCACAAATATTTATGTTCACAATCACAGCTTATCAAAATCTGGACTGACCTGTTGTCACAATGGCGGAGCTTTTATATCCTCTTCAATGCCTCGATGGATGGCAAAACTTCTCCAATATTCTAGACGTAGGCAACCGAATAAACCTTGTGATTCTGGAATCTAAACAGTGGTTAGGGCTTGTGACAAACGGGACAAAAGCCGAGATGTTCGATGGCGAGATGAAATGATTGTAACGTCGTGTCCGCTGTCGGCCGCCTTGGAAGTTCGTACTACTGGGCATGTTTTGTCACAATATCAACATTGGATTGTTTTCACCACATAAATGTTTTATTATTATGATATTTGTAATAATAATTAAAATACTTATAGATAATAGAAGAAGTTGATCCACATTAACCAAACGAAAAGAAAACCAAATCATGCAATCTCAAATAACAAGCGTTATTTTATAGACTCTTATGATAATAATAGTTATAGTTATTAACAATAGAAATAAATGAATTATTAGGCATGTTCCAGGAAACCATTGAACATGCGTTACTATGAGTAAAGTTTATTGTAGTCATGATGGTGAGAATGTTGAAGGAAAAAGCCGATACCCCACTCATGTAAACCTCTTCGACCTCTGAAGGCGCCTGTTCGCAGGCCTTCGTGAGGCGCGGGTTTTTTATTGTCCCACATGTTCACTGAAATTAAACATTTTAACGAATCCACCACGTCCCATGGAAAAGTAACAAGCATTTAGCTAACATATCAATAAATAAAAAACCGCGAATCACACGCAAGACCGTTCAAACATGAACAGCGAACACAAACATATTCATCGGTCCGAGCCTCATATAAAAAGGGGTATAATAAATTTCGCTCTGTAAATTTGGTTGATACCAATAGAAGGTACCTCTATCAAGTTCGTGCATGCATTTACATTTTTACGCGATGGAGGCCTGCACCGGGGTGACATAGCCTCATGTATATCTTCCCTATATCTGCACGCTGCACCAATGATTACCAATCTATCACTTTTCGCATTTATAGCTAGCCACGAGTTGGCAACTATGAAGGAATTCATCAGAGCCAAGTGGAGATCAAACGTGAGAATCTTGGGCGGTGCTTGCTAATTGATAAAAACGTCCATAATGCAATTCCAACTCATCGAGAAAACAAGAGTCGAAAATTACAAGATATTGCTTTTTTGTATAGAAAAATCGCAATGCTATAGCGAAAGCTCCAGAACTTTATTGACGATCTTCGTTCTTGACAAGAATGTTTACTAAACATTTAAACATGAACTTGAAACTTGATCATGTTAAAAGAAGTCAAGAAAAAAAGATCCCAGCGCATGCGTTTTACAAGTCAACAAAACGATCTGAATTTTCAAAGAGAAAAAGAGAGTCTACTACAGGGGAACAGGAGGCAAGCATGACACTAACCGTATTCATGTTTAGTAAACGCTTTATCATCCAAGTCTCGCAAGAAATTATTGAGGAAAAAGCCTCAAGGATAGTGATAGTCCCAAACTGAATACCGCAAGCCTGGTTGCGGATTATAAGAATCTATCAATTCAGAAAGTAATTATGATTCTCAAATCAAACATGGCATCGGTTTTGAGAAACAAGGAATTTTCTGTCATTTTGTACAAAATCTTGTTGCTCTCTGAACATCTACAATGTTGTTATTCTATTGAGAACAGCGAAGGAAAATGACGAGGAAAAGTAAAAAATAACTACTCGACTTACCTGTGAGGATGATTAATTGTGATTCTCCGAGCTGTCCTCAATAGAATAATTACAAACCCAGCCAAACCCGTCGAAGGAACCAGAGTTCTCCAACCGACAGGAGTACTCTGTAAAAAACCATATAGGAGACTTTACAACAAGCACTCAACTTCGCATACCAGGTGAAGCAGATGAGAGGCAACGTTTTTTGGTTGTGTTTACTCTAAACAATTTGTGCCGATGGTCGAAAAATCGGAAACAACAATGTTGTAATTTTATTGATGACAGCTCGGAGAATTACAACTTACCATCCTCACAGGTAAGTCGATCAGTTATTTAATTTTAACGTGATGTTCAATGTGATGTTTTAAAACGTTTTTGAGGTTTTTGTCTGACTTTCAGTTTTTGAAAAGTTGGGTTATGATTTATCAAACCTGTTCTTGCTGATTTTTTCACAAAATATTGTTACGTTTTTTAATGGAAGGCACTTTTCCAGTTTTGGCTAATTCATTTGTACAGTCACTATCTACACTCACTATATCACTGATTTATTTCCCAATTATCTATGTAACTGTTCATTCGCCATTTAGTACACAACCACAACTAACCTCATCTAGCGTAGTTCCCTTTATACAGAGTGTCCAATAAGTGATGGATCGATCCTGGGTGATGAGGAATGCCATTTGCAAAAATATTGTTATCCAATTGTTGATCATTTTGAGATACAAGGCGTTGAAATTTTTATTTGAA
Source organism: Orchestes rusci (assembly GCA_958502075.1). Taxonomy (NCBI): domain Eukaryota; kingdom Metazoa; phylum Arthropoda; class Insecta; order Coleoptera; family Curculionidae; genus Orchestes; species Orchestes rusci. The sequence continues at coordinate 46,575,969 of OY293303.1, read as the reverse complement.
TTTTTTTTTTTTATATTTTTTGCTCAAACCAAAAATCATATTTAACCCTTTCGCTACGGCGATCTCATTCCGTGACGTCTCTCAGGAACGCATTGTTTTCACGCGGTGAATATACAGGGTTTCCCGCGCCCGCGAGGTAAGGGACAAATTCCCACAACGTGTTATTTGAGTAAATTCGCATCAAAAATGTGTTATGAACATGTGTCCGGAAATGCTACAATACAGAGCTACAGGGTGTTGAAGTTTTATCTTTATTTATATTTTTTCTGAGTAATATTTGAACCACTGTCGATATTTTGGATTTGGAGCCTGGGAGTTTCTTGACATGCGAAATTCGAACTTGATCATAAAATGCCTCTAACTTGTAGAGGGCGCTAACTACACCCATTTTTCCTGTTACACACAGCCATAACTTTTTTAGACGTACCCTGTATCACATTTTTAAGCACTGAAAAAGGCGGAGGGAACCTGCTAGAAGTTATAGAATATTTCGTATGATTGCAACATATTTGTAAATAGATAAAATTCAAGGAGTGTGTGATGTAAACAACAAATTTCATACAAATATTATTAAAAAAAAACTTTAGAAAAAAAACTTTAACACTATGTAGCTCTGTAACTGAGCATTTACGGACCCCTGTTCATTACACGTACTGAAATTTTGTCGCATACCTCGCTGGACACCCTGTTTACGTCAAGAGGATCCTGAGCCATTTTACTAAATCGTATTCAGTTTAGTTTTTGTTCAATAATTGGAGTGTTTTTGTGATATAGCAATTGAAAAACTATTTAGCTTCATTTTCACATTTTTATTGAAAAGTTATAGTTGAGTAGTAACAAGAAAATGTTTTTCATTTTTACACTTTTATGCAAAAAATACTAAACTAAATGACCATTTTGGAAAAGTTTAATCCTGTCACGCATGAGCGAAGACAACCAAAAACGATGCGAGCAAATTTATGCGTCAACAGTTGACTAAACCTATTTATTGAGTGTTGCTTATTCATACGTCTAGAGTAGTTTATAGCATGGCGACTATATACGTCAAAAGTAGTGAAAGGGTTGACCCTTGATATACAACATGATGTTCTGAAGAGCTATACTATCTATCGATATCAAGCTCTCCAGTAAACCAGTGGCGGATAGGGGAGTTACCGGAAAAAATAGTTTTGCAACACTCGGTGTAAGAGTTTTTAGACACACATTTTATTCGACAAAAAAATTATTTGAAACATGTGATTATTCAATCTTCAAAATAGTCCTCTGCTCTAATACACAATCTGCACCGGTGAAAAAAGTGTCGTTTGATTTGTCGTGGAGCTTGCTCATTGCGACTTATTTTCTTCGCAAAAGCGATTATTCTTTTATGAAGCTTCTTTCCATCGAGTGTGACCCAGTTTTATCCGGCAATATTCAAAATTTAGATTCTACTAATTAAAATGAACAATTTTTATTCTATGAACATTTTTTCAACTTATCAAGGAACGTTATCTTGCATTCCTTTTCACGTTCACACTGAACTATAACTTGGGATGGTAGCTATTGAATTGTTCCAAAAGGGCTGTCAATTTGTTCGGTTGGATAGCCATGATCTAGTCGTCCACACAGATGTAAAAAAAAGGGAACATCGTTGAGTAATTTTTCAACACTGTTATTGCCAAATCATGCATTAGAATGTTTGCTAGTGATGAGCTAGGAAGGTCACTCAGAGCAGATCTATCCAGTTGGTGATATATTTTGCCTAAAAAAGTGAAATAATTTGACTCAAAGCAGAAACTCATGTGTATGCTGAGATAAAGTTCCAGGGAATGTTTGGAAAAAAAGAAACTACATCCAACGATATTGGTGCTCATGGTTGGGTAGAAGTGTAATTGGTTTGTATAATAGATCGACAAATTTGAAGGAATTCTCAATGTTGCAGTTGAATGCCGATGTTATTGGGCTTATAATTTGGTGCAGTATGGAGACTAAATCGTATCAGGGGCTGTCAATACGACTGACAAAAGGTCGAAGATGAAAATCTTGTCATGAGATCTTCTCAGGCCATTAATTTTGGGTGCAACAGCATTGTGTGTTTTGAGTTTTTTTCCTTGTGCTACGTCAATGGAGTGGTTTTCATAAAGCATAATGGTAAATTGATGAGCTATTGTCTGGTATTTGCTGTCCGGATCTTTGGTCATTATGCGGTAGATTGTGTCATCGCTCAACATTTCTTCCATTCCTCCATCACCTTCAGACCGTCAATAGCTCCATTTTTTGTAGGTTATATATATTTTTTTTTTAAACATTTTGTTGAATTTGACGTTGTTCATAGTTGCCGAGATCTCATAAGGTATTGGGACTTTTTATTCAGCCTCTGTGCGATCAATGTGAGTGATCACTTTTTTCAGTTTCCAGAAAGTGACCTCCATTTCGATGTTAAGTACTGATTTTTCGAATTTTCAGGCAATGTTGGGCAATTTTTTAAAAGAGATGGTCGTCCATTTGTAGAAAATACAAACAATTGAAATTGTTGGTGATGTGTTTGGAGAAGATGCCTATAGATCGACATTGTAAAAAAAAATGGTCTGTTTTTTGATGCGGCCTGTTTGAGTACATCATTTGACCAGCATTTGGGTGAATTCCGAGTTTTGTATCCATAGGTAAGTGTTTTTGATGTTGTTGAAAAACCCCTGTTCTTGAGTCATTATGAACTTTGTTTCCCAATTCATTTTATGTATGTAGGTCAATAATCGTGAGAAAAGGGAGAGGCCAACTACACGATTATTTCTGTGCGCCATTTCGCGACTATATTGTCGCTTTTTCAAGCAAATTAATCCTGGAGGATTTTTTTACCATCCGGGAAAACACAATGGCCATTTTTGTTTTACTAACTGTGTCTCAGGGACCCTATAACAAACAAGATAATATGATCTCGCGTGTCTCCCGCTGACTTCATAGGATGGCCATTCAAAATGCATAGGTTACGTAGCGGACTGGATTACTAAGTAACGTTATTGATTTTTCGAAGGAGCTTTTTTTCCAATACATTTTGAGCACCCATTGACTATATGCACCAGTAAGTTCCAATTTCGTTCATCAAGTGATCATATCTTGTTCGTTTAATATCATATTGCAGGGTCTCATGTCAACTTTTTTTCACAGAGTTCTTGAAAAAAATGATCATGAAAAAAAATTTTGGAGATTATCAACTTATCTGACATTTCCATGACTTTGTATCTATCTGCTGATCCAATCTACCTCTCTTTTTGTTTTTTCATCATCTGAACTCATTGCAATAGCCGCAATCACTTTCTTTAGACACATTCAAACGCTTTGGAGAAAGTTAAAAGTATGTTTGATCGGATCATAATAGTGAGTTAATAATATTTTGTTGATTAAAATGTAAGTTTTTTCCAAAGAAGTAAATGACACACTAAATTGATCTTATGTTTAAATGAAGACAAATATCTTTTTGCAAAAATAATGACATATCATGGTCAAACTAAGGAAAACAGTTTTTTCTTCAAGAAAAACTTATTCTTATTCCAATTCAGAGTTGAAATGGAAAACAAGTTCACTAGTCCTTATGCAAGTCATTCTTGACCTGATAACACCGAAACCAGATTTAGAAGATATAGCAGAAGATAATGATTGAACTTATTTCAACCGTAAGCTACGATTGGGGACTATCAAATATACCGGTTTGGCTTAAGATGCATATACTTTATATTAGAGCAGTTTTCTTTCCGTGATACTGAGGTAAAAATGTTTTGTTATCAAATTCAAATGTTTCTTCATCCAAAAATAGCCTTGCTATACATGGTTAACGAGCTCTATTTATCACGTGGAAATCCAATATGGCTGTCATAAAAAATAAAAAGCTGGCTATGGTTGCAAAAAAGTAGAAGGCCTAGAAAAAAATCCTCAACGCTATTCCATTGACCGTGGTCGCTAATACAAAACCACCAAATTTTATTGTTTATTAGATGTTGAAGATATTTTGAAAACCCTTGCAGCAGTAGTCGGATTCAGTGGATCCTCGGAATGCTCTTAAGTAATTGCTACCAAAAGGCCTTCATATAGCAAAACCTTGAAAGTGTACTGTCAGAATACAAGAGGGTTGTGGCCCAAGAGTGATCAAATTTTATGACTAGAAAGCTTGATCTAGTACTGGCTTACTTCGATGTTGTTGTTGAAAGGGATCTTAATCCTCTAGTACCGGAGGACAAGTACCACCCGTATTTAACAATAAGCTTCTCGTGTCTAGCTTATGATCACTTCGATAACAAATTGCGGTTTGAGCGTATCCACGACTGTAGCAAGGGAGATTTCAAGATCCCTCATGAAACTGTCAAGCGTATCGATTGGTCAAAAGTTATTCCTCGGCTCGGAACACACTAGAAAAAATTGCGGACGGGTTTCCTGTCTCTTCAAGTTTCTTTTTTATCCTTCTTCATTGCAAGATTTCAACTATAATGACTTTCAGTTTGAGAATACGAACAAAAGACGTGTGAGTGAAGATACGGTCAAGAGTTGCATTAGGAGATTGAGATCTGAAAAACTCACGAGTTTCAATAACATCCCATCTACAAGGGCTGCGCTGACGGTCTTGCTTGACCCATCGCCCATTTATTTAACCTCTTCATTGTAAATAACTGTTCTCCTGCTAAACTCTGCAGTCTGCTGTTGTTGTTCCTATTTTTAATAGTGGATGTGAGAATGATATTGCCAATTACAGGCCTATTTTTCTCTTGAATTCAAAAATCTCTGAAAAGATGCTTCATGAAGATCGCTTGTGTAATGTTAAGGACAAGATCGTCGATCATCAGCATGGGTTCACTGCATGTGAGTCCATTAGCTATCTCAAAATTGTGCAACTACACTAATCATGCCTTTGATGCGGTAAGCAGTCAGTGTCAATTCAAAACAATATACACTGTATCCCAAAAGTTCCGGAATGTCAAATTATCTCACTCACTGTTGGGACATCTGCCAGATGTTCCATTTCCAAAAATTCATTGTCAAGTTTTCATTCTTTGATGGGATACCAACTTTTCTATTACTTTTTTGAGTTGGTTTGGGGAGATTTGATATATCGTGTCCTAGCCCGATTAAAAGCGTTTTTGGAATATTCAATATTTCAAAAACGCTTAAATTTTGAGTTTTCATGTCAAAAATGGCATTTGCAGACTCTAATTTGAATGTGAATGTTTTCTATAAGGAAGCCTTTATTATTCAATCTGTGTTGAATTTCTTGTTGAAAGGGATGTCCTGTAGTTGATTTTGTACAACATTTCAATAAGTATCAATACAAGATATTCAGAGAATAAGATTAAGAATTGAGATAAGAGAACTGTCAAAAATCAGTTTTTTTTTAATAAAACAAACAAAATTTGGTTGTTAACATTGTATATTCCGAAAATAAAAAAAAATTTAATGGATAATCTCATGCAAACTCACCTTTATTTTCAATGCTTGATAAAATAAAATAATGAAATTTGGAGGTTTCCATTTGAAAAATTGATTTTTGGCAGTTTTCTTAGTTAAATTTTCAATCTTATTTTTTGACCACCTTGAATCAATAGTTATTCAATGTGGTACAGAAGCTATTCAAGTGGGTCCTTTCTAACAAGAAATTTGATACAGATTTGATAATGAAGGCGTTCTTATAGGAAAAGTTCACATTCAAATTAGAGTCTACAAGCGTCATATTTGACATGAAAACTGGAATATCCCAAAAAAGCTTATACTTGTGTATAGGACATGTTGTATGAAATCTGCCTAGAATTTTACGTAGAATCCAAAAAAGTATGTAGGTATAGGGATCTCGAGAACTATAGCAGATACGAGAAAGTTTAAATGGTCAAAGATTTGCAGTTTTCTGAGCTCTAGTCAAAACAGTCAAAAATCTGACATTTTTGTCAAAAGATACTTGGAAAAAAATTAATTTTGAGCGATTTTTTTGAACGCCTCTACCTCCGTGAATATTGAAAAATTCGCGGAGCTAGGGGCGTTTTGAAAAATCGCTTGAAATCAGTTTTTTTCTCAAATAGCTGTCAAATTTTTCACAACTCAAAATGGTTTTGAGTGGAGCTGACAAAAGTGCAAATCTTTGCCCATTTGAACATTCCCGTATCTGCTATAGTTTCCGAGATCCCCATGCTAGACATAAAAAAAACTCACCCTGTGAACAGGGTGATTCAGGAATAAATGTCAATACTTCAGGTACGTTTTCAGAGCTCAAGAATGAACTCATATAAATATGGGCCGCAAGGCATTCGTTTTTGAAATACACGGTGTTAAAAATGAAGACCTGATGACGGTTTTTTATAGATATTTTCGAAAGCTGACAAGATAATTGAATAAAATTTGGTGCAGTTGCAAAACTTTTTACACTCAATCTAATGATCGAAAAGTTGGTATTGCATAACCTTTACGAGTAAGATATACAGGGACGGGTCCAAACAAAATGTTGTTGATTTTCAATAGTTTTGTCTACAAATTCTAAAAATCCGGAGTTTTCTAAACGGATAAGGTACTCTTCTCATACCTCGCTGGGACCCAACATTCTCGAGAAAAATACATGTGAAAATCATTTTACAGACAAAATTGCGTATACCAAAACTCTCAGTGAAAGCACGAGTTCACGTGTGATAGCCTTGCCAGATGCAGACGGTTTTTTTTTACCAGAATCAGTGTGTTAAAGGATTTTCAAATGCATTATTAATTATCATTCATTAGAGTGTTAAAAGTTTAGCAACTGTACCAAATCTTATTCAATTATTTTCACAGGTTACGGAAATATCAACAAAGAACCATTATCAGGTCTTCAATTTCAACAACCTCTATTTCGATAACAAAGGCCTTGGGGGCCCATATCTATAGGAACATTCATGTTAATTTTTGGGCCTTAAAGAACTTACTTGTATTTAGGTATTGACATTTCTTCTTGGATCACCCTGTATACAGGGTGATTTCCTTTTACCACAGTAAAGAATGCAAGAAAATGATAAATTTTTCAAAAACTTTATCCGAAAACGCTTCGTTTTCCAGATACAGGGTGTTAAAGTTTCAAGAATAAAATGCCTTTTTTGTCATAACTCTCCTACTACTCCAGATATTTCCACAAAATTTACACTTCACTCCACAACACTTCTTTTGATCATTGAATTACATATTTTCATGTTAAAGTTTTCGAAAAAAAAATTACCAGTGGCGTTCTAATAGGATTTGCATTGAATTTTAAAAAAATAAAAATAAAAATACGCCACTGCCTTTTCTTAAAATCAACATTATTTTATATATAAATACTCGATTACTTTGGAGTAAATTTGATCTCTCAATACATATTTTTTCGTACGACGAACGGTTTTCGTTCGAAGAAATAAAAGCCATTTTGATGCATGGCAAATGTTTATAATGAGTAGTAATCTTGACGTGCTTTTAGTACGAATTGAGTTACGGAGGCAAAACTCGTCTGTCTGCGGAACGAACAAACTTGCTGGGTAGTTAAGCGGAATGTGCTAAGGAGGTCGGTACTGGCATGTGTACTATTAATTCATGCCATTCTTGAAGACGACATGGCACTACCCCTAAAGCTGGGGCGACCATAGGATCTCTGGTTTCAGAGCAAACCATGCCACCGTCAGCACTCGCCAGTAGAGAAATCAGATGTGTGAGGTCGATATGTGGTAGTGGGATTGCTTGCGATCTCACGACCGTGACTCGTTAAAGGTTCACACGAGTACGCAGGGCAGAGAGGAGCCTGGTAGCCTTGGCCACTACCGCCTCTCTGGATTGGAGTAGGATTCTGCGGGGCAGTGTCTCGCGGTTCCGGTGATCAGGAGAAACAGTGACTCGTTACCCGTTCATGCGACGGATAAAGGGTTACACATCTCGGCATGACCTGAGGCATGATACGGGGTCCACCCAGAGGGCTGCGTGCCGTCTCTGAGGACACTCACGGAGAGTATAACACGAAAGTTAGTAGTGTAGAAAGGCTGTTAGCGCTCAGGCGAATTGACAGGGCTTTCCGAATACTCTAGTGATTTCCAGGGAGCCCAATTGGGTCGGTCGCGATCGGGATATCTCCGTGAGGCCGGATCTAAATCCAACCAGGGTGAGCTCGGGGAATCGGGAAGGGCTGATAAAGAGGGCTAGTTGGGTCGAGTGGACTGGAAAGTGATAGGATCAAACCTAACCCAACCTAACCTAACGGACCTAAACAGATTTTTTTTCTTTTTTTTTAGTTTTTGAAAAATTGTTATTGAGGAAATTTGTTTTTTGTTTATCAAGTCCTATTTCATGTTACAAGGGAAACCCCAACTTCAAATTCCCCCTTATATGTCGATGATGTTAAGACGAGTTATTCTTGGGATATCTTTGTTTCTATTTATACGTAATTTGCAGGGAAGTTCTATAAAGTTATCAAGAAAACCATGAAAAGACGTGAATATAATCTGACTGCAGTCTTTTTGATTATATCTTCGTGTTTCTATGGTTTTCTTGATAACTTAATAAAACTTCCTTGCAAGTTATTTATAAATCAAAACAAAGATATCTCAAAAATGACTCATCTAAACATCATCAGGATGTAAATATTTAGGATCAGGAAAAAAAATCTATCATTCTAGCGAATAATATACAGGGGGTTCCATTGAAAAAAATTGAGGTTGTCTACATTTTTCCATTTATCGATGCCACATTTAAAAAAAAAAGTAGCAGAAGATAACATAGGAAAGAATCTACAACTTTTATATGAAATTTTTTTTCCATTTTGAAAAATAAACGCTCAATGAGTCACGTAAATTAAATCAAAGACCCTGTACACTCCTCTACAGGGAAGCCGCTTCGTTTTGTCCTACCTCCATATATCAAAACTACTTGAACAAAAATTTTGAAATTTTGGTTGGACATCAAAGTCAATGAGAGCAACTAGCTAGTATATTTTCAAAGTGATGGCACTTCCGGAAATACCGGAAATGGGTGTCAACTTTCATATTTTAAAAAGAACACCCTGTATTTTAGTACATTTTTGGATTCCCCGAAAAATGTTAAACATTTTTTGTGTATAGTGTTCTATAGCCAGGTTTAACGGTTTTTGACATGACTTGTTGAATTTTATGTAAAAAATTACGTTCACGAGCTCTTATATAGATAATCAAGAATTTTTTCTACAGGATAGCCTTTATGATCTGATTTGGAATGGATTCCTTGTCGATAGGGATCTACTTGAGTATACTAAGTGGATATTTTGATGGTTAATTACTAGAGACTGCGCCAAAATTGAGTACAAAAATTAAATTATACAAAACCTAAAAGTCATTTTTTTTTCAAATGCAAAGCCCCTAATTTCATAATGTTATTATATTTAGCATTAAAAATAAGTTAGTATTCTCAGTATTGGCAATAATTATTAGACATTTTTGATGAGACAGTTATGGAAAATACTAAGATTTTTTTTTATTCGTTCATGAAAGCGACAATGGAAAAACAACTCAGAATAACAATCGATTTCAATTGGGATATCATTATTTATGGTTTTTGATGTTTCATAATCACTAAACATGCAGCGGCGAAACTACACGCACGAAGATTATTTGTTTTTTTTTCACTTTCTACGATGAATGTTACAAAGTTTTATCAAGAACATACAAGACAGGCGCTGAAAAATATCTGAATAAAGAAAAAAAGCTATGGCCAACTAGCAAAATAAAAAAATTATGGTATTTTCGTTATAAATGGTTAATTGCCAGTATTGAGAAAACTATATATTTCTGGAATAGACAACCTACTACAAAGTTACCTCTATTCTTAAGCTTAATAGGATAAGATTTTAAAAATTGGGGATTTTCATTAATTTGAAATAAAATAATGATTTATATTATGTATTATTCAATGTTCGTACCTAATTTTTGCTCACCTTGCAGTAATTCACAATCAAAATATTCACTTAGTATACTCAAGTCAGTCTTTATCGACAAAAAATCCATTCCAAATTAGTTCTTAAAGGCTATCAAGCAAAACAAATCTTGATCATTTTAGGGCTTGTGAACGTGATTTTTGACGTAAAATTCGGAAAACCGTTATATCTAGGTATAGAACAATTTACACATAATTAATGTAAAATTTTTCGAGGAATCAAAAAACGAACTAATACACAGGGTGCTCTATTCAAAATAAGAAACCTAGTTGCTCTCATTGACTCTGGTGACCAACTGAATTTTTAAAACTTTTTTACGGAGAGGCCACCCTGTACACAGCTGGGGTTCATTCAGCTGTAAGTAACTTTTTAATTTGTTGTTTGGGAAGAAAAAGTTTCAAATGAAAGTTAATTAAACATGCTCAAGAACATGGCAAATTTCTGAAATCAATATCTTCTTATTGGTTGAATTTGAGTATAGGGTATGCAATATGAAAAATGTTAAGATTTTCTAGGAGAATGCAAAAATCGAATAAAAAAAGGAAGGGAAATTAGACAGTTGAACCACGGCCAGAAGTTCTGAAACAGCCTGTCTATGTGAAAACATTTTTACAACATTCATTTTTTTTTCCAAAACTCAAACTAAAAAGTTAATGGTGGCTTCATTTAGCTGTGAACAACCTGTACAGTGGGTCGGAGATAAGATGAATACACCCCTGTATTTTCCTTATTTGAACAAGTCGTGGTTTGAAATTTTGTACAGTCATACAGATTCATGAGCTTCGCTATTGATAATATAAAGCTAAAATTTGATGTCCATACTCCTCCTACTACGTCTTTAGATATCGCGTTTTAAAAATGGCATTTTTGCAACTTTGACATGCTATAAAATTCAAACTATTCAAGTTAGAGAAAAATGGTTTGCACTTTCTCATCTTAACTTTTCAAGAGCTCTTCTGTCATTTGGATAGAAGGTACCGTCAACTGTCAACTTTTTTTGGCACATTTTGACATTTTTTCACAAGAATGAATTTAATCTCCTTGAATAGCTCTGGAAAAGTTAAGATAGGAATGTGCAATCCATTTGTCACTAACTTGAATAGTTTGAGTTTTATAGCATGTCAAAGTTGCAAAAATGCCATTTTTAAAACGCGATATTTCGATAACGGTTCAGTTTAGGAACATTAGTTGTATTACAATTTTTGTTCCAGATTGAAAAAAGAAATATCAATTAATATACAGGGGGTTCCATTTAAAAAAATACAATTGGATGCGTTTCGTGTTTTGGGGACACCCTGTATAACATGAAAATATTTTTAAAATGTAGCCTCAAAGGGTTTCTATCCATCCAGAAACAAAAACTTTTTCAAAATCATATACTTCGGCCATAATGTTTCGTATCGAATAACGTGAATAACCCTGTATACAAATATATATTATATATTATATATTACGGTTCTGTACCAACTTTTCTGGTTAACATCGGATAACTGTAAAACAATGTCTCTTAACATATACAGGGTGTTTCAGAACTTCTGGTCGTGGTTCAACTTTCTTATTGCAAATTACAACCCCCTTTTTTTATTCGGTGTTTGCATTCCCCTAAAAATTCTTAACATTTTTCATATAGCATACCCTATATTTAATCAACCAATAAGAAGATATCAACGTTAGAAATTTTCCATGTTTTCCAGCATGTCTTAAAATAAAATAAAAAACAAGTCGAAATCATTCATCAACACAATTCGTAACCAAAAAAAACATTAGTGAGTACGCTCAGATTGCCTTAGAAACTCAGAACCAACAAAATCACAACACAATTCACAATAATCACAATCAACATAACATAATTTTGATCGAGATCGAATCAAATTTAGTTCGGTACACCTGCTGGCGAATACCGAACCAAGAGCGGACCAGCTTAGTCCGCAACTGTTTACACCATTCGAACCAAATATTTGGTTCTGATAAAGTTCGAATTTAGTACTTGGTCTGCGGACCAAGTTGTCAGTGTGAACTAGGCTAATATGACTTCCATGAGAACTGAAAATCTGCCTTCTTTTCAATCTAAAAAGGCTCTCCCAAACCGACGCGAAATAGTCGCAGTCGCGGCAATAAAGTTTCGCCCTTATTCGCCTCAAAACGTTACCCATGGTATTGAGTTGTTATGACCACACTGAAACAAGAAATTTGCGACGAACTTCGCGAAATTGCAGCGATTAAAATACAAACGCATCATGCAGCGTTTTTGTCGCAATCGTCAGAGATTCCCCAGGTTGCCGATTTTGGGACCGATAGAACGGTCATACGAGAGAGATAAACGATCACCTCCATAGACCTCTCCGTTTACTGTCTTTCTCTCGATATGACCGATCTATCGGTCCCAGAATAGGCACCCAGGTGTTTCGTGTGATTTAAAAATGTCGCCAATGACGCTTATTAAAAACTAATTGAAATATCACAAAAGGATTTTAAAACCGTGAGGAAAAAGGACAAGATGTGGGAACAAATTCGTGTTGACGCACCTTATTGATTTCATGTACCCATTTTTTCTTTTCTTTTTTCGAAAAAGTAGCGCATTGAAAAAATTAGAAAGTGTAGATGAATTATAAAATTTAAAACATTACAAATTCGGACCTCGCATTTTCCTCATGCTCTACAGCCAAAAATAGTATTGCTTCTTCTTGAGAATCCCCCAAACCAACGCGGATATTCGCAGTCGCGGCGAATTATTCGCCTTAAGCCATTATCCATGAAATTCGACATTCGCAGCATGCAGCGTTTTTTTTGCAATCGTCAGGTGTTCCTAGTGTTTTAAAAATGTCGCTAATTGCAAAACCAATCCGAAAAAGTGGAGCATTACAAATTCAGACCTTGCATTTTCCTCATGCTCTACAGGCAGACATGGTATTGCTTTTTCTCAAGACCTCCCCAAACCAAAGAGACTAGAGTCACAGTGGCGCAGCGAGAATGCCTATTAAGTGAAAAACCATACCATAAGAATAAAACTTATTTTTGATAAATATACAGGGTGCAGCAGGGAAACTTGCTGATCTTATAGGTCGATAAAAGAAGACGTATTTTATCTAGGTAGGATTTATTTTATTCTTTTTTATCGTATTTTACAGGGTGTCCCAGACTGGACGGGTTCTTATGGGGACACCCCTTATTTGAAGATATAGAAGAAAATCAACGAATGTAATCGTAGCTCAAATTTAATAAGAAACCCACTTGCACAAACAGAACTTTCCTACCTCTTATCGTTTGGCCGCATCCATTTTTTTATATCCCACTAGCCCTTTACCCGCTGCGTTGCGAGTGCTTGATATAAATATAATGGGAAAAGAATTTATGTTGAAATGAAATTGTCCAAAAGTATCAGCACCTAAATTAACTCCTTCCACAAAAAAATTTGGATAAAGTCTAAACACGTATTTTCTGACCTTATATATTGAAGCTCAAAGGGTGTTTTTGTCCCCTTCCTCATGTCGCTATTGCCGGACCGTTTCGAATGTTTTTTTTTTTAAATGAAAGGACTTTGTCCACAGATGAATCACGAAGTACCTACCTATATTTTGGATCATAATTATTCACATGGGGACACCTACACCAAGGGTATAGAAGTAATAATAGAATTCTGTATCTATAATATGTCTTATGACGTTTGTTAGTCGCGTGAACGGATATTCTGTGAAATAGGTTGTCTCACTTCGAAATTGATGATTGCTCAGAGCCCACAGTTGTCAAAATATCAGCTGCTTCGGATTGCTCTATTTGAAAAAGACATTGGCTAACTTCACGCGACTGACAAACATCATACGGAAAACCAAAAAACCCAGAAATCAAGAAACCAAGGAATAATTGAATCAAATATCTAGAGTACAAAAGAACCAAGAAACCTAGAAATCAAGAAAACAAAAAATTAGAGAACCAAAGAACCAAAAAACCCAGGTAGGAAGAAAAGGAATAAAAAAATCACAGAACTCACGAACCAAGGGATTAGGAAAGCAAAGAACCAAAGAATCACAGAACTCACGAATCAAGTAACTGAGAAATCAAAGATCCAAAGAACCAAAGAACCAAAGAATCAGATAACCTAAGAACCAAAGAACCAAAGAACCAAAGAACCAAAGAACCAAAGAACCAAAGAACCAAAGAACCAAAGAACCAAAGAACCAAAGAACCAAAGAACCAAAGAACCAAAGAACCAAAGAACCAAAGAACCAAAGAACCAAAGAACCAAAGAACCAAAGAACCAAAGAACCAAAGAACCAAAGAACCAAAGAACCAAAGAACCAAAGAACCAAAGAACCAAAGAACCAAAGAACCAAAGAACCAAAGAACCAAAGAACCAAAGAACCAAAGAACCAAAGAACCAAAGAACCAAAGAACCAAAGAACCAAAGAACCAAAGAACCAAAGAACCAAAGAACCAAAGAACCAAAGAACCAAAGAACCAAAGAACCAAAGAACCAAAGAACCAAAGAACCAAAGAACCAAAGAACCAAAGAACCAAAGAACCAAAGAACCAAAGAACCAAAGAACCAAAGAACCAAAGAACCAAAGAACCAAAGAACCAAAGAACCAAAGAACCAAAGAACCAAAGAACCAAAGAACCAAAGAACCAAAGAACCAAAGAACCAAAGAACCAAAGAACCAAAGAACCAAAGAACCAGAGAACCAAAGAACCAAAGAACCAAAGAACCAAAGAACCAAAGAACCAAAGAACCAAAGAACCAAAGAACCAAAGAACCAAAGAACCATAGAAACAAAGAACCAAAGAACCAAAGAACCAAAGAACCAAAGAACCAAAGAACCAAAGAACCAAAGAACCAAAGAACCAAAGAACCAAAGAAACAAAGAACCAAAGAACCAAAAAACCAAAGTACCAAAGAACCAAGGAACTAAAGAACCAAAGAACCAAAGAACCAAAGAATCAAAGAACCAAAGAAACAAAGATCCAAAGATCCAAAGAACCAATGATCCAAAGAATCAAAAAACAAAGAAACAAAGAACCAAGGGATCTGGGAACCAAAAGAACCAAGAAATCAAAGAATCAAGGAACCTAGAAACCAAGGAACCAAATCCAAGTCCAAAAAGAAAAAATAAACACCTACATTTGTAGCAGTATATTCTTATTTCCTTCACAAATTCAGTTCAATAATAATAGTTTAATTATTAATGATTTTAAACTCCTTCAAAGTACCAAATAACCAAGGAACCAAAATACCAGAAAACCAAAGAACCAAGAAACCTAGAAACCAATAAACCAAGGAACCAAAGAATCGGAAATCCAAAGAACCCTGATTCAAAAAGGAAAAAACAAATACTTACATTCGTAGCAGTATTTTTGCTTCGTTGACCAATCCAATTCATTGATGAGAGTTAGCGAGACGCAAAACACAAAGATTATAGAGCATAGACCTGAAGGAAAGGGGAACCAAGGAATGAAGGAGCCAAGGGACCAAGGAACCAAGGAATCAAGGAACGACAGAACCAAGAAACTAAGGAACCAAAAAACAAGAAAACAAAGAATAAAAAATCAAGGAACTTAGAAACTATGGAACCAAAGAATCACAAAACAAAAGAATTAAGGAACCAAAGAACATCAATAATTAAAGTCTTCAAGCTTTTAAAACAGTATAAAACATTTCGAACCAGATCACAAAATAAGTACAACATGAATAAATGAATTCTAACGTACCAGCTGCACTCCGGGGCACACCGATGCCGTGGTACTTTCCCCTGCTGTCTGGGGATCAATTTTGAGATTGATTGCCAAAAGTTTATATCAACCGTACTAATCAAGGTTACTAGGAATAGGTTGCCCAATAACTTTTCCGATATACGCGTGACGTCATCTGTTGAGAGTCTCCATGCTATAGTATAGGAATGTGGATTTGCTGGTCAGTTTTTCAAGATAGAGATATGAACCATGAACCCGGGTATATTTATAATCAGGAAGACATAAATAATAATATACAGGTAGTACCATTTGAATGGTAAGTTGTACTTTTCCAAAGATTTTGTTTTCTCGATTAAAAATTCTGTAGCACTCCTAAAAACAATCTTTTTTTGGGTAATATTATGATTTTTCTTGAGAAAAAACTTCTTTAGTATGTTCTTTGGTACTTTGATTCTTATTGGTTCTGAATCTCTTTGGTACTTATGTACTTTGGTTCTTTGGTACTTAGGATTTTGGTAGGTACATTATTGCTTTGTTTGATTGGCTCTTTAATTGATACTTTAGTACTTGTGTTGATTGGATCTTGTACTTTGGTTCTTTGACTCGTAGATATCTTGGTTCATGGATTCTTTGGTACTTTGATTCTTTGGTTCTTGGGTTTTTGGAATTTTGTTTTATTCGTACTTAGGTTCTTTGGTACTGTGGTCAATTTACACTGTGGAACTTTGGTTCTCTTGTACTTAGGTTCTTTGATACTCTGCCTCTTTGGTACTTGGGTACTCTGGTTCTTTGGTTTTTTTACGCTTTGGCTCTTGCGTACTCTGGTACTGGTTCTCTGGTACTTTGGCTCTTTGGTTTTATGATACATTAGTTCTCTGATACCTTTGCTCTTTGGTTCTCTGGTACTCTGATTCCTTGGTACTTTGATACTCCGTTTCTTTGGTACTTTGGTTGTTTGACACTTTGGGTCTTGGGTACTTTAGTACTGATTCTCTGTTACTTTGGTTAATTGGCTCTTCGACTCTTTGGTTAGATTCTTTGAATCTCTGGTACTCTGGCTTCTTGGGAATTTGTACTTTGTTCTTGAATTATTTGGTACTTGGGTTAATTGGCTCTTCGATAGTGTTTTCTCTGGAAGGTACTTGGGTTCTTGGGTACTTGAGTTCTTTGATACTTGAGTACTTTTGGTGATACACTTTTCGGTACTTTGGCTCCTCAGCACTTGAGTTCTTGAGTTCTTTGGTACTTCGGTACTTTTGGTGATTGTCTCTTTGATACTTTGATTCAATCTAGCTGAAGAACCGAAGTATCAAGGAGACAAAGAATCAAAGTACTAAAGTACCACAGTACCAAAAAACCAAAGTACCAGAGAACTAGAGTATCAGAGTACCACAGAAGCAAAGTACTAAAGAATTAAAATACCAGAGTACCAGAGTACCAAAGAGCGAAAGTACCAGAGTATCAAAGTACCAAAGAGCCAAAGAAAAAAAGTACCAAAAAATTGGAGTACCAAAGTACTCAATGGCCAAGGTGCCGGAGAACCAATGTACTCATGTACCAAAAAACAATTTAACAAAGAACCAGAGTATCAAGGTACCAAAGAGTCACAGTAACAAAGTAACCGAGAACTAGAGTATCAAAGTTCCAAAGAGTCAATTAACCAAAGTACCAAAGAACCTTAGTATCAAAATTCAAAGAACTCGAAAACCAAAGTACCAACAAGACAAAGAACCGAAGTACGAAAGATCCAGTCAACCAAAGAACCAAATAACCAAAGTACTAACGAGTCAATCAATCAAAGTACCAAAGAACCTTAGTACCAGAATACCAAAAAAAAGGGTACCAAAGAAACCGAGAACCAATTAAACACAACAGAAAACCAGCTATCCTCTCACACCTTTTAACCAAAACCAATTCCACAATCACATCTATTTCCTTTAAAAATAAAAATAACTTCTCTGTAATAGTACCTATACTACATGGTAACCTCCGCGGAAAGAAGTTTCACTTGAAAAAACTCGTTGAAATTAACCAAAAAAGCAGTTACGACGCAAACTATCCACAAATAAAATGGAAAACAACATATTCACTGTGTTCTGCTTCCGAAAATCTCAACAACTGACGTCACAGCTTCCCCCTTTCCGTCTGTCGCACCTTAGTTACGAGGCAACCTATCATACAGGGTTAGGAGAAATTACCAGAACGGTCGATTATTTCACAAGATGCATGAGTTAGAAAAAACTGTCGCATATAAAAGTTGTGGGACTTTCAAAAATCTGCATATCTGTCATGCTTTGGAATATACAGGGTCTGGCATGAAGTCATTGCAGATCAAAGTTGCGTTTTTTCAACTGCAACCCCCTGTATATTGATGAATATTTTGATTCTCCCTTCAATTTTGAGCAAAAATTGTGATACAAATTTTGTTCCCAGATTAAACTGTTATCAAGATATCGCGATTTGAAAATGACATTTTTGAACTTTTGAAATGCTATAAAACTCAAACGGTTCAAGATAGAGACAAATGGTATACACTTCATCACCGTAACTTTTCAAGAACTATTCTGTTATTTGAAAAGGAGGTACTGTCAACTGTCAATTTTTTTCCAAATTTTCGCATTCTTTGACAAGACTTAATTGAATGTCCTTTAAAAGCTCTTCAAAAGTTAAGACTTGAAAGTGTAGACCGTTTTTCTCTTTCTCAAACCTTTTGGGTTTTAAAGCATGTCAAGGATGCAAAAATGTCATTTATAAAACGCGATAATTCGAAAACGATACTCATAGAATTTCTTTACGGTAACAATAAATTTTTGATTTATGAATCATGATTGTTTCAATTCACTATTCACTATTCTTCATATTATGTGTGGGGTATTATAAAACAATCCGGAAAAATTATTTTCCAATCGTGAAACTTGATTCATGTACAAAACGAAACAGTACTGGAGTAGATACTTAACAAAACAATAGGAAGTAAAACTAAAACGAAGTAACAAACAACAGGTGTATAATAATTATAAGTTATGCTAAAATAATATAAATCAATCAATATTCACTTGGACACGAGCTTGGACATTAATGAAGAGGAATAAGAAAGATGACAGTGAACAAGAAAATTAGTGAATTGAATTTTGAATGTTCCATTGCAAGCAAAACGTGGTGGTATGTACAGTCGTGTGCATAAATCCGTTGTACAGAATACAGGACAGATTTGCGGAAAACACGTCCACACACGCATATATTTTTATCGGGCACAAGAATTTGTGGTAGATGCGACACACAATTTAAGTTTTTACCAATGTGGACGCGGCTTTACAACGGATCAATGCACACGACTGTACATAAACAGGAAAACTGAAAAGTGAGGGAGAATAGATTTTAAAAATATTTTCCCAACCTGCTTTGCGAATTTTGGAAAAAATAATAATTATTATTATTATAGATTACAACTATTCGAACGTGTTCTATTATATTTTGAAAGATTACAAAAGTTCTGGAATATGTTTATGTATTTAAGAAATAACAAGCATTTGGAATCTGCAGAAACAAGATATTTAATTTAACGGTTGCTGGATTTTGGGTTTCAGGGTAAATGAAAACTTCAGGATTGATTGAAAACTTGTGCCCATACGTTTCGACCAAAAGGATTTTTTTTATGTAGCTCTGATATGAAGGTGTAATATACACCAGAACGTTAACACACGCTTTCAAACAATCCTGGAGTTTTCATTGACCCCAATACCCACAATCCAGAAAACTTAAAATGACAAGATTGGGTCTTAAGATGCGATAAAAAAGATATTTAATTCCGAAAATTATACTTTTTACCTAAGCAGTAGGATTTAAGGTGACTAATAGAAAGAAATAATGATGATTGAGATTTTTTCATTGTCCTTTAGATATAATTGTTCTATTACTTCTATGTCTTATACTATTAGCTTTAAGATGACTAGAATAATAAAAAAAAAAAACCCTCGTATATCTAGGTACAGCGCATCAATGCTTTTCATTAGTGAATACCTATGATTGTCCAACACAAATTGATCATAGCCATGACTGAATAAATTGGAAAAAATATTGGAATCTGCAATATACTGTGATTAAACATTTACAAACATCTCAACAATATGAATATTTCAGTAAACTCGACACAAAGGTCATATCCCGGTCCTATATTATGCTTAACTAACCTATGAAATGTCATTCCAGACGATTTTTTCTTATCGATAGCGTCTCTTTTCGCACAGCTTCTCAGGGCACATGAAACCATAATTGAGAAATGTAACAACACACAAAAATCACAAAATAATCCTCACAACACAGCCAAAATTCAGAACAACCGTTCTACAAATGTGAACAAACACTTTGACAAAACGATCGCGGTAAGACGCCGAAAGTGATCCCATTTAAGTCACGTGATGTCGTCTCCTCCCCTTTCTACCTTCATGACTACAAAGGATTGCTCAGTTTGCCGAATCTGTCTGGCAAGATCAAACTCGCTGTGACGTCACCACTGATGCTGACAGAAAGGGCCGTATGCTTTATTTGGTATTTTCTGTATGCAAATTAGATTCCAAGCAAAATTTAGAGTTATACATTAAAAGATGTGGTCTTTCTTTATATTGAAGAGAACGAGAACTAATGATTTTATATTTGTAATAAACTAAATTCCAAATTGAAAAAAATATACTCAATATACCTAATTATTCCAAATTTCTTTTTTACAACTCTAGGTTGAAAAAAATGTGTTTGACAAACTGCCAATTAATATGGATATGTAATATTCCAATACACAATAAAATGTAATTTGAAAGTATTGATTTATTAAATTCACAATTAAAATTGGTATGTGTAAAAAGTGCTCGTCGACCAGAATATTTTTGTATATGGGAATTGCTATTTTAGAAAGCTCGTTTCCTTATTTCCATATACAAAAAACTAATTTTTATTTAAATTGAAAGAGGTTCTTGGACTTGGTACCAAATAAAAGACGTTACTCTTACTGTCTTCGCGACGTTTCGTCAAAATTTATTGACTTCTTTAGACTAAAAACCAAAAAATAAAAATAATCAAATCACATGAATGAAAAATGAAAAAACCTAAACACAAATCCTACAACATCAGAAAACTGCACAATACAACAGAATAAAAACATTTTCAAGTTTAAAGAAGGAAAAAAATCGTACTAGAGTGAGTATTGAACCCACATCCTTTAGATCAAAATGACATCGCATTAACGTTTGCGCCAGCGGGACAACAGAGGTAAAGAATCTCTGATAGAACAGGATCACAATTTTTTTTTGAAAAACAGAAGATACGTTTGAGAAAGCTATTAACAAGAACAGAGAAGTATAAAGACTCAAAGATAAGCAAATAAACATTAAAACAATGAAATAAATGTCCAAGTATAAAAACAAACACTACTATAAAGAATTTAAAATTGCTTACCGTTCGACAGAAGGTCAAAAAATTGATATAAACATATTAAAACTTGTATATAGGACATTGCCATTAAAATCTCTATCAAACTAAATAAAAACACATAAAAATAAACTGAGTTTAAATTGACAAAGACAAGGAAGTGTATGAAAACCATTAAAACCACGTTCCTGTTGTATTATGATCAACATTATCACTAGTGTGGGCTCTTATCAAAGTACTATAAATAACACTTTTGTTAAAAAGGGTTTGAGTGTCTTTTTGATTGTTTATAGATTTCGATTCACTATTAATGCACAGCATCTTTTTGACAGTTCTTTTATGCCAATTTTGTTCCACGTCAAGAATTTTGACTGCTTCAAAACCGAAACTATGCCCAGTATTAACAGAATGTCGCGAAAGAGCAGTTTTTTCTTGTTTAGATCTGCTGTCATTTTTATGGTTATTCAGCCGCTTTCGTAAGTAATTTTTGGTTTGTCCCACATACACAGCTGGGCATTGATGACATGGGATTGAGTAAATCAAATTGGATAACCGATCACGTTCCTTCTTCAACTTCAAAGTTGAAAACAAATTGCCAACCGTTTTTTTGCAGTGAGGTACTACGGCGACTTGATCACTTTCCTAAATCCTTCTTAACTGTGTGAACAATTGCGGATAAACAGTACTTGTAGTCGGACGTTTGGTTCAGGTCTTAAAGTCATAGGTCGTTGTACATTTTCATCATTACTCTGATTCATCATCCTATTGAGCAGGTTGGGTGGATACCCATTGGATATCAAAAGGTTCCTAAGCATCAAAAAGTTCTTCTTATGAAATGAAACATGACTTAAAGTTTTTATGCTGTGGGTATAAGACTTGACTACTGCCAGTTTATGTGACATACAACGTCCCGATGCAGTGGGTTAAATATACCAATCAGTCAATACTCTTCCATCCTCAAGTCTGTTTAACCTCAAATCCAAAAACGGTATGCTTTTGCCTTTTTCCTTCTCAACCGTGAATTGGAGATCATTATGGAAATCATTGAAAAACTCAACAATCTCATCCACTTTCTGCTCCGGTACAACAAGTATGGTGTCATCAATATAAAGTTTTATGGAAGGGATGTTGAATGGAATCTTTTTTAAAACTTGAATTATCAGTTCTGTCACCACCATTTCCGCAAATATAGGGGAAAAAGGAAAACCCATTGGAGCACCCTTCAACTGTGGGTGCAGCCCCCACAAGGGACAAGAAATAATTCTAACATAATTTTTATTTGTAACCTTGAAGTTTGTTGTAATATAGGTACTTACTCAATAACCCATGCTGTAAATCTCTTTCATAGTCATTAACTGTAAAACGGTCATAGCAAACTGTCGAAGAATCTATATTGGATTTGTCCATTCTTCTGCAGCAATGCACCATGAACCCACTCTTTTCGTATGGTAGAAGACACTAAATCCTTGCCTTTTGGAAAAGAATGAAATATTATGCTTGAGCCTTGCTTTTTAAGAGCTAATTGATTATTTTTGCACACAGCAACAGCACATATTCTGCCGGGCATCATGAACCAAACTAATGTTTACCACTGGATTTAATTATTATTTAACAAGAAGCCTATTTGCTCAGAGAGTAGTGGCCATTTCATTTACTCCCGTGTGGACAAAATGCTCCTTCTTGTGCTTAATCGAATTATTGTTACACACCGTCAACCGTTAACACAACGAAACAAATAAAATATGTATTTGTTTATCTTCGCCATGAAAATAAACAAACCATTCAGAGCCGGTGGTGACGTCACAGTCGTTCTCCGCTCGCTGCCAAACTGCCAAACGTACGTTAAATGTAACTTAGCAATCCTGTGTAGTGAATAATCGTTGTATCTATTGAAGTATTTTTTCAGTGTCACCCGCTCTACCTACTTGGGTGCAAGCTGGCAATGTTCAGTACATCACTTCACTTTGACAACTGTCATAGTTGTCCGTTGTCCGGAGTTAGTCGATTGAATGTCGTCCATGTTGGCATCAATAAACAAAAAAAACATACAATAGATTTCACGACTTCACAACCTTGGGAATTGAATTTTCAAAAATCCTTTCCTAGTGCCCGCCTACGTTGTATAAAGAACCTTTGTGCCAAATTTCAAGCCTCTAGACTCAGGGGTTCAGGCTGTGCGTTGATATATCAGACAGTCACCTTATTCTTTTATATATGTATATAGTTAACAAAATCAAATCACGAAACACAGCTATTTTATTAATGATGATTTCAATAGTGCGTGGTCGGGATATTGTCGGTTTATACAAGCACATTTTTCAAATTTGTTGCGAAGGCATGATAGACAGGCATTGAGGCTACAAACCCAAAATAGTTTCACTTCATTCGCACCGCGTATAGAGTGTGATTCATATCAAAGTTACATTTTTTTCAAATGTAACCACCTGTATATTATTACATATTTGGGTTCCTCAGACAATTTCAGATTGACTTTATGTACCACACATGATATCTTAAACGAACCGTTCACCCGCAAATCGCTATTTTTTGAAAACGTTGATGTTTAAAATAAATGAGTATCGCATTGATCGTAAGAGCTAGAGAATTGGGATTTTTTGGTGATGCTAACCATGAAACAACTTAACTAGCTTTCTGGCGATATACGGTTGTTGGTGTCTATCTCTGGTAGTTTACTTTCAAATCCACATTTTCCTATCAATGCGACGTTTTCATCAATTCTCAATACCAACCTAATCAGGTAGGCCGTGGAAAATAGACCAAGCATCAAAATTTCGAATATTTTATCATGGATCTTAACACTAAACACTTAATTATAAACAGGGTACAGAACATCAAAAGAAGGAAAAAAGGGCATTATAAAAATTATTATTATAACAAAAAATGTTCAAAATACCGACCACTTATTCTATGCACAAATCAATCAATCATGTGATTAAATGAATTCTAAATCGTGATAAATTTCTGGAGAAATACAGAGCCGGTGAAAAGTGGTGGTCTAGCTCAATCGTATTAAATTTCTGGAGAAATACAGAGCCGGCGAAAAGTGGTGGTCTAGCTATAACATTTGGAACTTGGCAAAAATTAAATTAGCTAGACTTTCCTTTGAACAGTTATTGATGTGAAATTTTCATGAACTTCAACATACGTTTTGCCTCTCTTTCGAATGGTGCTAGCAATTTATATCAAGAAGTGGCATTATATCTAGAAATATCTTGTAATAATAATTATACTGCTTTTGTTTCTTTTTTTTACGTTTGGTCTCCTGTCAATGATCCAGTGTCTAGATCCATGATAAATAATGCCTTTTATACATACATACATTTATAACTTCAATCAATTATCATATTGTTTGTTTTTCATGGCCTACTTGATCTCAGAACTATAGCAAAGTCTATATATTCCGATAAGTCCGGTCACTCCTTTGATCCGTCTGAAAATACCGGCATTTTTTGCGAGGTGTCGTAAATCATGAGCAACACCTGTTTTCGCCAGTTTTTTGGTAGTATACGAGGTGCGGATACGCGGTGAATCTATTTAGCAAAGCGTCGTTCATGATACATACATACAAATGATCCGATCAGAATTATTAGTTCTGGATATTGTGATTATGCCTCCGTCATTTTTATTGAAATTAAACTTCCAGCAATTCCAACTTCAAAGAAATTACCTATATAAACAGCCGTAAACTATTTTCTTGGCTTAATTTTTTTTTCCTATTCGATCAAGCAAAATCTTGAAATAATGTGACCAATTCACATCATTATGTGAAAAAGAGATTTATGTAGGTAGTGCAGGAACGGTTTTTAGGTTTGACAATTCCTTCCTACAGTGAATATCTGATTTCTTTAGAAAATATTCATTGAAAACTCGATTAGAAATTTCAATGATTCATTTGAAGACCAAGTTGTCTTCTATTGCATTTTCCCACCCTTGCCCAAGCTTTCCATTAGAATACCTACTATCCTTATACGAGGGTGCGAAACTATTTTATGTTAAAATTCGCAAATTCTAAACTTAGAACCTCTAGAAAGAATAAAAAACATACCAAACTGGAAATCTTGGAAAATGTATAAGAATTTATTGATTGTTTAGAATGTACATTTTATTTTTTGTTTATATTTTATTATAATAGGTTATTTGTATATGTTTTTGTCTCTAGTAGATGTTCGATTGTGTTATTTCCGAGGTTATTTTCTCCTCCATTGATAAGATCAACACAAATATTCATTTGCCGACATTTTGATCATTATGTTCTATTAGTTATATCTTATGAAAGTTTATATTCACGATTTTTTCCATTTCATATTCCTCGGTGTCCTCGAAATTTCCAAAAAGTTACTCAGCATTAATAGCTATTTTTGACAATTTTATCTTCACGCGTGCACACAATCATCATAGCTTATGATCGAAAAATCGTTTGTAGCATTAAAAAAGTGATCTAGAATATTTGGAAATATTTTCCAAAAGAAGAAAGAAGTAAACATATTTTTCAATTGAACCCGGTAGATTCCTTCACACATCAGATGTGGGTTTTGCCGGCGAGACGGATAGTGACGGCAGAAGGGGGATTTTCGCGTCTCCGAGAGAGTGGTCGGACTTATTGGAATATATAGACTTTGCCTATAGTATTGAGAATTGATGGAAACGACGAATTTATAGGAAAATGTAGATTTGGAAGAAAACCACCAGAGATAGATAGTAGCAACCAAATATCGCCGGAAAGCTGATCAAATTCTACATTCGATCGCATAAAAAAAGTTAGCCAGTTTCATTTGATAAAATCAAGTTAGCCTTGATTGAAATTTTCTAAATTGGCATAATGATTTCCCATAACTCAAAAAGAATTGGAGCTAGTACATACGGTCTACATTGGCACATTTCGTGGTTAGCATCACCAAAAAATCCCAATTTTCTAACTGTTAGGATCAATGCGATATTCAATTTTTTTTAAACATCAGCTTTTTCAAAAAATAGCGATTGCGGGTGAACGGATCATCTAAGATACCATGTGTGGTACATAAAGTCAATCTAAAATTGACTGAGGAACCCAAATATGTAATAATATACAGGGTGTTTTATTAAAAAAAAATGTAACTTTGATATGAATCACCCTGTATACGCGATGCGAATGAAGTGAAACTAATTTAGGTCTGTAATCTTAAGGTCTGTCTAGTATGCCTTGGCAACGAATTTCAAAGATGTGCTTCTATAAACCGACAATATCCCGTCCACGCACTATTGGCTAGTGTTGCACAGGACTCTTGAAAATGTCTTGCAAGATCAAGACTCTTGCAAGAAATTCAAGACAAGACTTTCAAAATGTCTTGTCTTGCACTGCAAGACAAGACAAGACTTTAATATGCAAGAAATTGCAAGATTTCTTGAATTCAAGATTTCTTGAAAGTTGGGAATGATAAATTTTTAAAAGTGATGATTATGTCTTTGCGCAAGTTAACAGGAGCACCTGACCGCAGAAATAGTCCAGCATTACCAAATGTGAAGTCCAACGTCAAATAAATGTAATCTATGCAACCAACTAAGCGACATGTAGCATTTGCTATGGTTTGCATTCAATTCTGTTTATCATGGTTTGAATTCTTGTTATTTGATGGTCGCGAAATTTGGCCCAGAGAGTATTTTTTTTTTAATCTATGGCACATAATAAATACGTGCGATAATTCTTCTAAAGTTTTTCTACGAGTTATGGAACTTTTTCGAAATAGCGTTATTTCCACAAAATAGTTTCAATTGTTACTAACATTTCTTTTTGTAGTTTGTATAAGCTCGGAGTTGCTATGATTATTTTTATTTGTTGACGCCAGACTATTCTCCTTTTTCCATATAACAGCGTTGAAACTTCTATTTGTATACCTTATAAGTTTTATAGCTAATCTAGAAGTTTTATTGCTGTGATATGAAGAATGGGTACATGAAACCTTCATTCATGTGGAGAAAGGATTGATGACAAAATCATAGACTTTTATGGAACTCCGTGGAAAAAATGCTATACAACACCTCTATCCACTCAACAAAACTTAACTTAAATTTTGCTGTTTAAGTTAAAGAATTAAAAAAAAACAGGTTGGTCATTTTATGTTGATGAAATTTGAATTTGATGTAACCTTTTAATTCAAAAAGAATAGAACGACAAACCAAAAAACAAATTATTGTAACTTTTCAGATTTTCTTGCATAGAGAAGAACCAAAAGGCTGCCATTTTAAAAAGGATACGAACACCAATTTCGGTTTTTTAAAGTGAAACAACATTGATAAATGCATATATCAATCTCTTTTTTATTTTGATATCAATCAACAATAGATCAGTTCTCTCGACATATGCCATGATAACATAATTTTGATCATGGGAATTGATACTATTTTAATACCTGCTGATATAGCATATAGCAGAGAAAAAAGTCCTCCAAATCATCTCTCATCTGTTGGCATAGGTACATATTACTCTTAGTAGGTATATTGACTAGAATTATATTTATAAAAATATGGTAGGTACGTACCTTTCTACCTATTTTATGTAATTACTTTTCTGCGATTACTATATAGACAAAGAATACAATTATTTTTTGGTATAGATATATAAAGTGTCATATCATTGAAATTAGAATAAAATGGGCTACCTTCGAGCATGGAGTTATCACTATACACAGAGGGTGTTTCATATTTTAATAAACAGAACTTGTTCCGTTAAGATTTTTTCTGCTAAAATTACCGTCGTTCATTTACGTATCACTTTTTTTATACGACGAAGATTCTTCCTATGAAAAAAAATATGGACATTTTTTTACCTTTTTGTAAGGATCTAAAATCTTAACAAATAATATTGCAAGACAGGACAAGACTTTAGTGAGCAAGACTTGTGCAAGGCAAGACTTTGAAAATTTCTTGTCTTGAATTTCAAGACAAGACAAGAAACTAGTTTCCAAGACAAGAATTCTTGTCTTGTGCAACACTACCCTTGGCGCACCCTGTATGATATCAGTCTATGAATACAATCAAAACTTGAATCAAAATAAGCGACTAGGTGGCTGAGTGATCTAAGCCGCCGTCTAAGGCGCGATTCGACGAAAGTCACCGGACAGGTAGTTCGCGGTGATCGAGTTCGAGTCCCGAGGTGAGCAGGAATTATTTCTGTTCGACATTAAGTGGTACTCTCACTGGCTAACGTTACTGAGTAGACTGCAGTATTATTAATTACTGACAGTCAAAAAGTTTAAATAATCAGCCTAAATTAATTGGTCCCGCTAGTTCAAATATATAACTAGGTGATGTTCTCCATCATCAACTTAGTTAGAGCTGCAATGGTCCTGGAGTTGGCAAAAAAAAGCTCCGGGCAGTGGTTTGCCCCCCCACCCATACCAATACCAATACCAATAAATCAAAATAAACAACCTCCCCCACTCACCTTAACAATCCCAACCCAAAAAACAGAGAAACGGCAACATTGTTGTGAGAACGGGAGCTACATCTAGTCGCGAGTCAAAGTTGAAGTTTACGGTCATGACGTCATCTGTGCCAGGTGTTGCCAGATGATCCCTATCAAAATCAGTAGAACAGAAACCTATGGGCGAAATCAGTAGATCTCTTGTTAAAACAGTACTTCTGGCAACCTTGCGGATGACACATGACACGATACGATGCAGACCGATGTAATCGAATGACAGGATTCAGTCTACTGCAGAAGCTAGACTCCGATGACGTCATAATTTTCCCTTCTCCGTTTCTTACCTCAGCCGACCTCAACCTTGAGTCACATAGTCGATTTAATGTCAGCCATGTCGGCATAAACAAACAAAGGACATAAATACATCCCACGATGCAACGCCCTTAGGAGCTGAATTTTCAAAAATCCTTTCTTAGTGCCCACCAACGTTGTATAAAGAACTTTTGTGCCAAATTTCAAGCCTCTAGACTCAGAGGTGAAGGCTGTGTCAGTCACCTTATTCTTTTATATATATGGATAACTTTTTCATTAATCATGATAATTAATTTTCATTAATCATGATAATCATGATATTTAGTAAAAACTTTCTCAAGTCACTTGTTCCGTGAGATCCATCGCAATAGGCAGTTTTTTTAGAGGGTGTTTGGATAATCTTCTAGATGTCCCAAACTGGACGCGTTCTTATGGATGGGAACTAAAAACTTATCTAAAAGCCCTGTTAAAAACTGCCTTCATTAAAAAATTGATTATCTTCACTAATGAAAAAGTTATAGAATATAAAAAAATCGACGCAATCCGAGATACGCCCTCTAGCGGCCAAACGATAGGCGAGTTTTGTTTGCATTGGTAGGTTTCTCATTAAATTTGAGCTCCTGACACCTTAGTTGATTTTCTTCTATATCTTCAAATAAGGGGTGTTTCCAAAATAACGCATCCAGTTTGGGACACCCTGTACTACTGTACACACTCTAAATTTTTGTTTTAAGTGGTTCTAACAACATTTTTAAGTCAAAGGAAGCAAGTAAAACACACTCGTATGCATAAAGTCGATCGCCAGCGACTCGTCAGCGACCTGTCAGCTATCAACCAGCACCTCGTTGGAATTTGTATTGCATAGGTGCGTATTTATGGCATAGTCGCGATTTGGCCTCTTCTTAGACTAGATTGTGTATTTGTAAAACTCAAAGACGTACTTATAAATCGCCGGCGAATCGCTGGTGATACGGACTTTTTCTCTACGTGAAATGCTTCGCAAGTCACTGGTTCTATCCAATTTTCATTATTGCGACTTTATTTATGGTCCTTGTTTGGACTCACAAGACATAATATATCGGATCCAAAAGGTACAAAACACCTGTTCCAGACTTATCTTTGGGCTCAGAAAATATGATCATATTTCACATACTTTCAAAAATTTGAACTGGCTATCAATGATAAATCGTAGGGATTTGCATATGGGTATTTTCTTTTTGAAAATTTTGAATAATCCACCTGAATCTATTAGAAAAAAAATTGTTTTCCGGTCGGCTATTCATTTTTTTGATTTCAAGATTTACCAGAATTATCACTATGTCACATCATCGGAGTGCAATGTTTCAACGCACATTCACTTTTATTGGAATTCGTTTCTACAATAAGCTTCCTGAAAAATTGACTTTATTTGATGAGCATAAATCTTAAGTTCAATATAAAAAACATTCACTCATTCTTCAAAATTCTCCAAATTAAATCATTACGTTTTCCTTTTCATATCTACTCTTAGTTCACCCTTCCTTCAGTACGTTTTTTCAGATAATGGCTGTTATATTCGATCTGTTGGGTTCATTTTTTAAACATTATTGTGCACCGTTGAGCCAAGTAGGGTTCAGTAGAGTAGCCTATTGGCTAGACTGCGCCTTGTTTCGGCGCAAGTTCTAACAACTTTATTTATTTAGTATTGTATATTGTATTTCATTTTTCCTGAGTAAAAGACATTTATTATTATTATTATTTTATTATTATTATGTCATTCTTAAAAAAAAAATGATCAAATCCAAATTATAACCTACATTTTATCTAATTTGAAAAAAACCTTTTGAAAAATAACAAAACTATGCAAACATAACCTCGCTTTGTCATTATTTTTATTTTTCTCAATCAAATCCAAAATAGAACGTACATACCTAATTTGAACAAAATCCTTTTGAAAATAACAAAACTATGCAAACAAACCTCTCCACCTATGTCATTTTTTTTGAAACTTTGATCAAATCCCAAATAGAACCTGCATACCTAATTTGAACAAAATCCTTTGGAAAATAAGAATATTATGCAAACAATAAATAACCCCAGTGGGTCAATGTTTGTTAAATTTTTTGATCAAATCCCAATCAGAACTTGAACCTACATACCTAATTTGAACAAAACCTTTGAAAAATAACAATTTGCCATTTTTTCAAGAAATTTTTGATCAACCTGACAAAACTTCAGATTTATGAGCCAACATATAGTTGGTTGTCAAATGTCAAATATTATAGTTGCCTTCCGAAATTTATCCTGAAAATAAATAAAGGAAAAACAGATTTATTGTTTTTATTTAATTTAGAGCATTTTAATATTTATTCAACATTTATACCTTCTCTAGACTTCCACAAATAATTCAAGATCAAAATTGACCAAATCGGCTTATCCAGCAATAATTGATTTATGCATAATATAGATTATTTTTTTAAGGTAATGAAATTCTCTATTTAATAAATATAGAGTTCTATTGTCATTTTAGTAAGAGTTCAGTTTTTAATAATAATCGTTTATTAAGCTTATGAGCTTTACAGAGGCATGCAATAATACATATTGTGTAAAAATATAAAAATTCTTACTAACGCAAACATAAATATAAAGATAAAAAGACTAGCGTAAACTAAAAATAAATGTTCGTGAATCGATCTCAAATCTATTAAGATCATGAGAATCTTTGATATTCTTGGGCAAATTATTAAACTCTACGAGTCCTTAAAAAAAACTATTGTTAGTTTTGGAAAGACGACTTGACGAAACAAAGAAGTCACTTGCATCTCTAGTCTCATAATTATGAATGTCTTCACATATTTTAGTTCGCAACACAGGTATTCAGGTACAGGGTGAGCAACTAGGAATGCGAGTATCTGGGAAACTATCCATCGTGGAGACGGGCGGCAGAAAAAATTATAAGTAAAACGGCCAAGAAAACTACCTGGAAAATATTTTCAAGTTTCTGAAATGGTTGCTAGGGGGCGTAACAACCAACACCAAGTGAAAAAAAGGATTTTTATAGAATTTTGCCCACTGAAAATATATTGCTGATATTATTTTCATATTAACAGACTTTTCACCTACACTTTTTGTCCAAAACGCCTTTTTTTATCCATCAAAATAAAGTGGTGGGGGAAGTTTAATTATTTTTCTGAACAAACGGAGATTTCCGTTTCGCCTGCCCGATTTCAACGAGCATGAGCTGATATTATGAAAGAACATAATCTGCTCTAAAAAATGCTTATTTGGTTTTGCATTTGTCACCTTCGGCGTCGCCGCTAGATGACGTTTACTAAACTGGTAGCATATTTTTGAGTTTTTTCCAAAAAAAGCAAATGTAATGGTATACATTTTTATATATTTTAAAAAGGGAAACATTTTTCTATTAGTAAATAAATAAAATAAAATAAATAAAATAAAATTGCGTTTATTAGCAATAAAATAGCTATCAAAATACAATAATAAAAGTCAACACTATAGTTAAACACTTATTAATAAAATTAACGTAAAAAGAATGCAAATATGACATAGGTACGTATACATGTGTGCTATCACTAAAAATAAACAATCGCATGTCAAAGATTTGAAGAAAAAAAAATAAAAACAACAAATTTCTTAAAAGATGCAATAAGTACAAAAAAGGTGTATAGTAAAAAAAAGTTCATCAATAAAAATATTTAAAATGTTTTCGATACATATTCCCTCAGAGCTCTTTAAAACTATTGAAAATTTTCTGTGTTTTTTAATTCAGGTGTCAATTTATCAAATTCGATAAGACCTTGATAGAACAGACTTGATTTTGTCTTTGATAATCTGAATCCCCGAACATAGAAATCACCTCTATTTCGAGTTTCATAGCTGTGGATATCATTTACATAAACCAACTCTCTACACAAATATTCCGGTAAAAGTCCATATTTCATTTTGTACACAAAGATGACACTTTTATAAAGTATCAATTGTTGGACATTCAGAAGACTAAGACCGTTCAACATATATCACAGGCGTATAACAACTAGCACTTAAAATCACTCGTAAAGCGCGATTTTGAACTTTCTGAATTTGGAAAATCTTCTTCTGAGGTTGATTGAGCAGCATGGTTGAACAATACTCGAGGTGCGGGGCAATTATTGCTTTGTAAAGGAGCAGGTTCATGTATAGCGTCAGGTGTTTTCTGATTCGTTGTAAGAAAAATATCTTTTTAGACATTTTCCCGCAAATGTTATCAACGTGGTTATTGAAAGAATGGTTCTGGTCAAGCATGACGCCCGAATACTTGATCACTTTCACTCGTTCAACAGCTTCTCCATTTAATGATACGGAGATCTGGTCTTCTTCAAGTTTTTTAATTTGTGTGGGTGTCCCAAAAATGATGAATGTGCATTGTTTGATGTTCAGTTGCATGCTTTTATCACCTAGCCATTCCTCAAGACTTTTCAGATCTTTGTTCAAATCTTCCAACATTGTTTGTACATTCGATCCACATATATATAATATGGTGTCATCTGCGAAGAGATTCATTTTGCATAACTTCACATGTTGGAAAATGTCATTGATGTAGAGTAGGAACAAAAGCAGTCCCAACACTGTCCCCTGTGGTACTCCAATGGTGACTTCCTTCTTTTCTGATAAAACGTTGTTAAATTTGACCCTCTGCATTCGCTTCTCCAGATACGAGGCGATCCATTTGAGAGCTGTTTCCCCGATGCTCATCTTCTTCAGTTTATCCAAGAGTAACCGTCTATCTATTGTCTCGAACGCCCTCTTGAAGTCCAAGAATACCGATAACACAAAATTTCCGTCATCGATACTCCTCAACCAATCATCACAGACCTGAACCAATGTTGTTTCACAGGAATGGTTGCTCCTAAACCCTGACTGACCTTCATTTATCACAGCATGTTTATCACAGAATCTCAATAGTTGGTCTTTGGCGATAAGGTCCAGGAACTTTTCGTATGGTGGCAATTTGTTGATAGAGCGAAACTCTTCTATCTTCGTAGCTTTGGGGATTTTCTCAATGGGTATTATTTCGGAGCATTCCCACTTCTGAGGAAACTGTCCATTATAGAGTGAATTGTTTTGATAATTTTATACTCGTTCCATAAATTCAGGTCGTTTAAAAAGACATCTGATCTATATGTCTCGTCCCTTTGCTTAATTCTTCGAATGATGTCCGTCGTAATCCATTTGTTATTTTCATGTCGGGTGTAAACTTTTTCAACCTTTATTTCTGTCATTTCCTTAATTGAATTCGAGATGCTTAAGATCAAACTGCTCGATAACAAATCAGTATTGGTGATATTGTTGTTCCATTCACTCCTGCGGATATCATTCAATATTTTTTGCTTATGGTATTTAAATGTTTTATATTCTATAGACTCATAGTCTGTTTTATGCGTATCAATTTTAATTTTCAACATGAGATGATCACCAATTTTGGGTCTTAAGAGTACTTTACATTCCTTGGATGCATCGTTGGTGATTGCGTAATCAATAAGCGTACGACTTCTGTCAGTTATTCTGGTGAATTCATTAACCATCTGTCGAAGGCCGTTGACGTTTATAGTTTGCTTGAGTTTATCGGTATAGTACTCATCTCTGTTAAAGTCGTAGTTGAAGTCTCCCAAAATCAGCTGCGTTCCCGAGACACCCATCAAATCCTCAAGCAGCGAGTCAAAGTGTTCCATAAAAAGTCTGTCAGAACCCGAAGGAGAGCGATAAATTCCCGTTAATATTACATCCCCCTTTCCTATTTTCAAAGAGATTATTAATATCCAGCAGATACCAGGTATGCTTTGACAAATCTTCATTTTTTGTTTAAGCTTCTGATTTGTATAAAAAATCACTCCTCCAGTTCTTGGATTGTCGCTGGCACAGTTGTCTGTTTCATAGCCCTTCACAGAATATTCGCTGTCATGGATATTTCTGGTAATGTGAGTTTCCATCAGACAAAGAATTAGTAGTTTTAATTGATTGATAACATATCTAACGTGATCCATATTATCAATGAGTCCTTGACAATTTGAATATATTATGTTACCTTCATTTAGCTTATAATATCATCGATACATTTTCAATTGGCAAAATTCTATAGAAATCCTATTTTTCTACTAGGTGTTGATTGATACGCCCCCTAGCGACCATTTCAGAAACTTGAAATCATTTTCCAGGTATTTCTCTTGGCCGTTTAGTAATGAGATCTTGTGGCGCAAGCCTCTAGGATGAATAGTCGTCCATATACAGTACCTCGCATTCTTGGTTGCCCACCCTGTACAAGTCCATGTTTCATTTTGTACACAAAAACATCACTTTAGAATTAGATTGTTTCCTCGGCATTAATTAGATCGAGCGTACTTATCATAATATACAGGGTGCGCCAAGGTAAGTGGCCTTTTAGAATAGCTCGGGATATAAAGCGATGGG
The DNA here is from genome assembly GCA_958502075.1 of Orchestes rusci. Taxonomy (NCBI): domain Eukaryota; kingdom Metazoa; phylum Arthropoda; class Insecta; order Coleoptera; family Curculionidae; genus Orchestes; species Orchestes rusci. The sequence goes on along the minus strand of OY293303.1, from coordinate 46,540,783 downwards.
GATTCTGAAAATTTGTATGGTGAGATTTTCAATGATGCTCTTTCCAAATGAAATACTAACGACTTGCGCGACAAGCGATCCAACACCTACTTCCGGTATAGTAGGTGTTAACTCGCTTGTTTCAAACGGAATACCCTATATATTATTAAATTTTTGGATCATTCGTAAAACTCTAGGCAGTTTTTATGTATCATGTCTTATAAGTATCCATCACGTTCACGTTCAAGCGTTCGGGTGTCTGCGATAATATATTGAACTTGAAGTAGCGACATTAAATAAGTAGTTTTTTTCCGCATATAATCATCTGATCAGTGAAGAGAAATGTGTTATTATGAGAGCGTAACTTTGTCTATTAATACGACAAACGCTTAGAATAGTGATTAATCAGTGTGCCGGTCAAAGTACAGACCAAGATAAGGTGTCGAGATAACATCAAGTGAACATGCCAATCCACTGAATTCAAAGACTGGGAGATGGAAGGAAATGAAGCTGATACCAACATTATTGAAACATGTGATGGAAAATGTAATGTTGGTAAACTGGGACTAGAAGATGTGAAAAAAATTATCAAATGCACTATATGTAATCGATATTCCCATGCCGACTGTGAGGGTGTTGATCTTCGAGGTTTCCATTCGCGGATGTCGACGTGGAAATGCATAGAATGCAAACCAAATGAAGGTGAAATAAAAACTAGTGGCAATGAAAAACCCAGGAAAAGGAGCAGAGTTGACTATTATGATCAGTGTGATCTGGACTCAATTAATGCGACATTGGAAATTTTGGTGAAAAATTCCAACGAAGCCAATATAAAAACCGATCTTCTATTGCGGAAAAATATTGAATCAAAGAAGAAGATTGCAATGTTGAGGGAGTCAAACTTGGGAAAAATGAACGAAATAAAAACATATGCGTCAGCTGCAAAAAATTCAACCAAGGTTCTCGTAGTAAGGAAATGCGCAACAAATTAATGAGGATTCAAGAAAAAAGATCAGTCCTAGTAAAATAGGCATAGGAGTGTTCATGGGTCGCCCTACGAAGGATGGTGAAGTCATTTTGATTTGTGATGTTGAACAAGAAATTAATAATGTCCAAACCGTCATTCAAGAAAAATCTGGTAAAAACTATAAGGCAAATTGTTAAACAAAAGAATCAAATTTGTTGGAATTAATGAAAACGAACACAATCTGAACGACATTGATATAATTGAGAAAAGTAAAAAACAAAACAATTTGTATCGAAGTAGTGAAAGTTTCAAACTTGAAATTGTACATGGAACAAAAATAAAGAATAAAAGATTTAATATGAATTTTGAAGAAGATTCCGCTTCACATCATTATTTCATGAATAGGGACCGAATGGATATCGGTTGCAATAGGTGTCGTGTTTTCAGTGACTTTGGAATAATTGGATGTTTCAATTGTTCAAAGTATGGTATATGGTAGCGTGTGCGAAGTGCGGTGAGGAACACGAGCTGAAAAACTGAAAGAGTAATGTAAATAAATGTATAAATTGTTTTGTCTCAAACGAAAGATTTGGTCTAAATTTGACAAAAAGACAACATAGTGATAGCTTTAAACGATTGTAAACCTTGTTTGGTGCTTTTGTCAGTAAACCGTGTCGTCTGATATTACTGCTGGTGAACTTCGTGTACCTGGATATAGGATTGAGAATTGTGTTACGTCAAATAGGCGGACTGTAAGAGTTATGGCCCTAATCCAGAGAAATTGTAAGTACAAAGTCCGTTAAAGCCAATGTACTCAAAACTATGAGTGGTGTCTAACTATTGAAATTTCCACGTACAATTCTTCAGATTTATACACTGTCTTGTATCATCCACCTTATACTGGGAATCAAATGCTTGTTGATCATTTTGCGGATTATCTGGATCAGTTGTGTGATTTTCAAGGAATGAACGATATAGTTGGTGACTTCAATTTTGATTGGACCAAACCATTTTTTTATGGAGATAAAATCTTGTAAAAAATCTATGAAGATGGACTAACTCAGATTGTTTGTGAACCAACTAGGACTACAAACTCGAGTCAAACACTGATTGACTATGTTATCACAAATAATACAAAGAATGTCACTCATAGAGTCATCTCACCAAAGATTAGTGATCACAGACTGATAACAATAAATATTAATGAGAGATTCAGCTACCAGAAAAAGTCAATAAGGATCAATGAAGAACAATAGCGCAGATACCCTCCAGAGTGGCATCATGGATATAGCGTAGGATACCGACGTGACGGATGTCAACATTATGGCCAATAGTTTTGTGGAGAGCATCACCAACATTTTAAACCATATGTGTCCTGTTGTCAAAATCAATATGGAATGGATCACAAATATTGGAATAAATGACGGGAAAAAGAGATCAGTTGTATGTTCGGGCGGCCCATGAGAAATCTGACATTCCCAATAAACATTTTTCGCAACTGATGGTAGTACGAGGATACATAATGTCTATATAAAAGTAACAGAGGTATATAAGAAGGTTTCAGAGTTCTGTAGTATGTACCGATCAGTAACCTCATTATAATGGGTTCACAAGAACACTGTAACCTTCAGGTTTATAATTGGGGACTATAATTGTTTCCAGCACCATTTAATAAAACTTTTAGTAACTGTTACTATTAAAATTAAAATACGGTTATATAGAGATCACCATCACCTCATATTTATATAAGTAGAACATCTTTTGTTATATGATAGAATTGTTGGAAACCTTTATAAAACATGGATAATCCTAGTGCTAACATGAAACTCTGGGTAATATCAGTAACGATCGTGTCCTCTATATAAAATTTCACAAACTTTTGTCAGAAACCTACATTACCCTCTCAACTTTTGAAAATCATACTTGAATGTCGACAGACTGATGCAGAGGTTAAAATTATTGTGTTCGTTTTTGGTAGGGCTTTGACATGGAAACATGAAAAACAAAAATCAAGTGTACAAGTATTCAATAATATAAGGCAAGTCCACCCACCATTCAGAAGTTTTTTTGATCAAAGTCATCATATTATCTACATCCACAATCCACATTACAATGATCGGCCTGTTGTACTGTTTAATAAATGAATACCTATTTTATTGAATATCTGATTTAAATATTCAAAAAAGTTTAAATAAAAATTTCTACTTGAGGTACCTACACTCAAAAGTCTTCTGATCACGAAAAGTGAAGAGAAAATATGAAAAATGATAATATAAAATAACTTCCAGTAACCTCTGTTACTATAAGATTATTTTGGAGACATTTAAGCTTCATAACAACACCATATGGTGTGTTACTACCAGTTACAGAAGATCTCTATTGGTTATTTAGCTATTCCCATCGTTACCTCAAGTTATATATTAATACCAAACTAGGGCTTCGCGAGACCACAAGACCAAGACCTACAGATAGGTTTGTTCTTATGGTTGATATTGTAACGAGTTTTGCTATAGAAAACACAGCAGCGTATATTTATGTTGTAACATTTATAATTCGCGGCTAATCGATAACTGAACTCCCCTGTCCGAATGGCGGAGCTTCTTATATGTATAGAGCCTCTTCAATGCCTCGATAGATGGCGAAAGTTCTCCAATATTCTAGGTGTAGGCAACCGAATAAACCTTGCTATTCTAAAACTTAACAGTGGTTTGGGCTTGTGACAAACGGGACAAAAGCCGAGTTATTCGATGGCAAGATGCAATGGTTGTAACGTCGTGTCCGCTGTCGACTGCCTTGGAAGTTCGTTCCACTGGGAATGTTTCGTCACAATATAAAGTAGATCCCGTATAATTTGTCCAATAGGCAATAAAATATGCAAACCATTCATAATGGAGAAAAAAGCTCTAGAACTGCGAAAGACGAAAGAAAGAAGTTTTTTTGATCAAAGTCATCATATTATCTACATCCACAATCCACATTACAATGATCGACCTGTTGTACTGTTTAATAAATGAATACCTATTCTATTGATTACCTGGTTTTGAATATTCAAAAAAGTTTAAATAAAAATTTCTACTTGAGGTACCTACACTCAAAAGTCTTCTGATCACGAAAAGTAAAGATAAAATATGAAAAATGATAATATAAAATCACTTTCAGTAACCTCTGTTACTATAAGATTATTTTGGAGACATTTAAGCTTCATAACAACACCATATGGTGTGTTACCACCAGTTACAGAAGATCTCTGTTGGTTATTTAGCTATTCCCATCGTTACCTTAAGTTATATATTAATACCAAACTAGGGCTTCGCGAGACCACAAGACCAAGACCTACAGATAGGTTTGTTCTTATGGTTGATATTGTGACGAGTTTTGCTATAGAAAACACAGCAGCGTATATTTATGTTGTAACATTTATAATTCGCGGCTAATCGATAACTGAACTCCCCTGTCCGAATGGCGGAGCTTCTTATATGTATAGAGCCTCTTCAATGCCTCGATAGATGGCGAAAGTTCTCCAATATTCTAGGTGTAGGCAACCGAATAAACCTTGCTTTTCCAGAACTTAACAGTGGTTTGGGCTTGTGACAAACGGGACAAAAGCCGAGTTATTTGATGGCAAGATGCAATGGTTGTAACGTCGTGTCCGCTGTCGACTGCCTTGGAAGTTCGTTCCACTGGGAATGTTTCGTCACAATATAAAGTAGATCCCGTATAATTTGTCCAATAGGCAATAAAATATGCAAACCATTCATAATGGAGAAAAAAGCTCTAGAACTGCGAACGACTTGTTAAAATCGTACCGTTATCCCAGGTAATAAAAAAATGTCTTTATCTTTCTTCAAGACTTTTTTTTCCATTGTCAATGATTTTGCATATCTTATTTCCTATTAGGCCAAACTTCACGGGCTGTACAAAAGAAATTCATTTTTTCTTCGGTGCAGAATTGCGATTAGTGACGTGGCGTTTTATGGAAAACATCTATTCTAGGATTGTTATGCTATACAGTGCGGCTCTAAAAGGTCCCCCCCTTCTAACTTTTGAACCGTTTGATATAATATGCGGACGAAATTTGGACACAGCATATGTGAGGACATTCTGCATCTTCTGGCATAGTGGTGACAGTTCAAGATGTCAAAATGACAGCTAGTCGCTGTAGTAATCCATTTTTTTGACGAGGATTTTTTCACCCCATTTTTTTTTTCGATTAAATTCATCCTCATCAAAAAGATTGAGTTGAAAAAGCTCAAATGAAGATCTTCTGTACCTTATCATATCCTAATAGTTTGGAGAAGTCAACTCTTGCGGGTATTGATTGAGTGACAACAATGAAAAAAAAAAGACACGCTGTCATATCAACAGAAATGATAGCAGAGGCTTGAGACCGGCAGTTGTAATCAGAGTCAAAGGGCCTTGAAAATAAGGTATCACTCGACACTACTATCCATTTGATTTTTCATCCGAAATGGCGCCCAGCTGTCATTTTGACATTTTCGGCTGTCACAACTATGTCAAAATATGCAGAACGTCCTCACATATGGTGTCCAAAGTTAGCTCGCATATATCAGACGGTTCAAAAGTTAGAAGGAGTGAGGACCTCTTTGAGCCACACTGTATATTGTTATGTGTGTTTAAAAAAATCGGTATATATTTTTCTCAAGACCAAGACCAAGGCTATCAAGACCAAGACCAAGACTGACCTAGTCTCATAGTTTTCATAGGTTTCATAATAAAGGAGTAGCAGTCAATATTATAAAATCACAAATATCTATTGCGTTCTATGGAACGCCTTTAAATCGGCCAGGAATACCATAACAGATAAAATCAGAATGGAGAAGGAAAAATATTTCAAAAAAGAAATTGAGGAAAATCGCCACAATCCGCACGAATTGTGGAAGGGATTGCAAATGCTGCTTCCCGATAAGTGAGGTCTAGTTCCAGATGAGGTGATTTAAGCGGATAGTCCAGTTATGGACAAGTCAAATATAGCAAGCAAATTCAACGAATACTTTCTGGAGAGTGTCAAAGAGATTGTTGCGTCCAGCCACATTCCAGCGAACTTTGAGGAAATTATCCAGACAGTCAACGTTCATCGTGGTTCTCTGGAACGATTCCGAAATATTACCATGTCCGAACTTAAGGACTTTGTGAGTAGAATGAAGAAATTTGTTGATGGAGTGCCTGGCATATCAACGAGAGTTTTCGAAGACGTTTTGTGTGTGGCAAATCGTATCTTGGACATCATAAATACATCGTTATCTCACGGTGTATTTCCTGGAAAATGAAAATGCCCAGTTGTAACACCAGTCATCAAAGTTACTAACACAGCGCGCAGCGTGCAGAGGAGTTTAGGCCAATAAATGCAGTCATCTTCCCCGAGAAGCTTCTGGAAATGGTGGTTACAGATCAGCTACAAGAATTCGGAAACACGCATAACATCCTAGTGCCAAATTAAACTGGTGTCAGTCAGTTCCACTCTTATGAATCATTTGTGATAAGTGTTTGTGACGATTTCTTCAAGGAAATCGACAAAATGATTATATGTTGGCAATTTTCCTCGATTTCCGTAGAGCATTCGAGACTATTGACAAAAACATTCTTCTCAAGAAACTTGAAACAATCGGTATTTCTGGCAGCGCTCTGGAATAGTTCGTATTTGTGTGGTAGGACTCAGGTTGCCAAATTGAGAGACCCGTTATCAGAGCCGTTGCATGTAGTGTTAAGAGTTCCTCAAGGAACTGTATTGGGACCACTTTTATATTTTATTTATACAGGGTGCCACAGATTCGAGTGCATGCCTGGGGGTCTCAAGTATTATAAGAGATACAGGGTCGGTTGAATGGTTGCAAAGTTGCGCATTTTTATGCTCAATAGAATGCCGTTTTGAAATTTGAAAAATTCCGACTACTTCCGAAGATATTCGAAAAAAACCAAAATTTCGCAAAAACGTTATTATCATTTCCTGAGTTTATTTGAGAAGATATTATTAAATTAATTACACTTTCTCATTTCCACTTTTTCTTTTCTACTAGATGGCGGTATCAAATTGAAAATCTGACGTTTCATCTTTGACCGGCCATCATCAAGTTCATTTTTTTGAAAACGAACCTGGATTTTTTATTCTATTTTTTGACGTCTTAAATGTATTGAGGTATCGCAACCGTCGAAAAAAATACTCATTTAAAAAATAATACAAAGAGAAATTTAGTTAGGCAACCCTTTTCTCCCTTACTCATAGTTTGGTTCATATATCCATCTTTATTCGACACGTTATTCTTAAGAGAAGACCTGCACAACTAAACAAGCCTGATTGACCGAACCAAAATCGAAATAACATCCAATAACGATAGATTTGATAAAATTAAATTTACAAATGACATGGAAAATAAAAAAAATCATATAAAAAACTGAATCAATTTCTGCAAGTTTTCAAGAATATTGTCATTTTAACAAAATATTGAAAATAACAACAATAAGTGAAAAATAATTGAAAATATTGACGTTGCTAAGGCAACCCATTGCTCTACACCCTCATCTAATTACCTCGATGCCTCAAGGACGTCAAAAGATAACTAAAAATAAAATAAATTTTATCTATATTTATAATATATACTTTATTTTTATATTTTTTGTGTATTTGAAGCATTGCCTAATAAATATATTATTATTATTATAAGCATTTTCGAAATATTCTAGTTTTTATTTCGAAAATGACTCCTATTCAGATGTCAATTTTTTGTTTAATGAAAAGTTAACCACCCTTTTTTGTAGGATAGTGCTTTCAAGTTTGTGACAAAAAGCCCCTTGTATTTGAGGGTGACTTCGTTGTCGACTTATTCACAGTGCCCTTTTGTAAAGGTGACGGCTATTATAAGCTTTTGCGGTTGTGTGTAGAGAGTAATGAGTAAAACACCAGGAACAGTTTGATACTGATTTATTATACAATATACATCTATAAATACCAATATAATCCATAACAACAAAGTACGTAAATGAGCTTGTGCCTAGAAGGAATGTGATGAGTTTGCAGTTTCGACATTAATTCACTGGTCGGTGCTGTCCTGTGAAAACATATACTTACATCATGTTTGTTTAGAATAACAATGAACGATACTTGTATGAAGCAATTTGATAAACTATTTTGTCTTGCTTTGCGGAATGTGATTTGTACAAAGATGTATACATGTAGATCATAATTCAATAATTGTATCCTAACTTACTAAAAATGTTAATTTTTTAATAGAATACAATTCATGTTTAATCTAGAGTATTTTTGAAGATTAGACATTTAAGAAAGCCTTAATTATCTAATTTGTACCTATTGGATTTCTTGTCGAAAGAAGATTTTTCACAACATTTTGAAAATTATCATTATTATAGAGTGACCCAAAAATAAGGTCAAAATTTGACTTGAGAGAACTGCCAAAAATCAATTTTTCTAAAATGGAAACCTCCAATTTTTATCATTTTATCTTATTGAGCATTGAAAATGAAGATGAGTTTATACAAGATTGTCCATCACAAAGATTCTTATTTTTTTTTTAATTTTTAGAATGAACAATCTTTCACAAACTCTCCTTAATTTTCAATGCTCAATAAGATAAAGTTATGAAAATTGGGGGTTCCCATTTGAAAAAATTAATTTTTGGCAGTTTTCTCAATTTAAATTTTGACCTTATTTTATTCCCCTTTTATAATCACCATCAGTATCTTGGAAACGGTAGGATGTACAGCAAAGTTCAAATCATGGCAAAGTTGAGTATTTAGATCGAATGCCGTAGGGACATCCAAAAAATTCCGAATACATCCGGAGACATCCGGAAAAAACCGAAATTTTGTAAAACGGTTTTCGTGTTTCCCTGGGTTTATACGAAGAAATATTGTGAAAAAAATGTTACATCTATAATCCAACTATTTATTAAGGAGAATTTATGAACAAAATAAAACCATTTGAACACATCCGAATATAATAATGATAATAAGAATAATCCCTTTAACAAAATAACAAATAACGAAATAATAGCAATAATACGCGCCCAATTTTGAATAATCGAAAACCAATCCAAAGATCAACCAAATTCTGAATCAAACCGTCCGTCGCTATCTGTCTTCTTCCAACTCATAATCCGCTGTTGCCAACTGCATCGATTTTTGGTTCGAGTGGGGCGCGTGACGTCAGTGCGATGCCCACACCGAGCATCAGTTGATAACAGTCGGCCTACCCGACAGTAATCCATGTCCTCGTGAAGTCTTTCTCCTTACCTGCAACGATAAATACATAAAACATTAGCTAAATTTCAGAAAAACACAGCGCAAATGAACTTATCCACCTCCAGTGTCATCACTACTTGATGAAACTCTCGTGACAAATAATTTCATCCGCTCAGAAGAACATATTCCTGTATATGCCGCTCTCGAACGTTTCGAGCCCGGCAATTCGTTAACCACGTAACGGTCATTATCTAAAACCTTTGTTACAACGAAGGGACCTCGATATCGTAACTCGAGTTTCCTACTTTTTTCATCATTGGAACCTTTCGCCCTTCGAATGAGCACGTGTTGCCCAACACCAAACCTTTTTGGAGGCGCATGGTTCTTACCGTACCACTCTTTTTGATACTGTTGTCGCGACATTATGCGCTCAGAAACCTCTTCTCGCAGTTTATTCAAATCTTTCCAATCTTTCCTTACACCTCTCGGCCGATAGCCAAAAAGTAATTCTCGGGGACTTTTTCCCGTGGTAAAATTAATCGTTGGATTAATTCCCCACCTAACTCGACTAACAGCTTCATCCCAACGACTTTCGTCATCGGTTGAAGCCATTAGCGCTGAAAGAATTGACCTGTTCATTCTTTCTACCTTGCCGTTTGCCCTCAGAGAAGAAGTAGCACACAAAACTCTCTTCACTCCCAAACTTTCGCAATAGTCAGTGAAAGTATTGCCTGTGAATGCAGTTCCACGATCAGAAATGATTCTTTGAGGAGCTCCAAACATCTCAATGATTTGATCAAGGAACTTGGTCACCTGAACAGTTTTTGTATCAGGAACTGCCTTCAGAAAAACAAATTTTGTAAATGCGTCTATAGAAACAATCAAATAAGAATTTTTCTTGGTGCTCTTTCCAATTGGTCCTTGATGATCCAGATGCAAAGTGTCCATTGGAACATTTTCTATCGGATGTAAGGCTCCTGGTGTTTTTCCAGCAGGGTTTTCATTGTATAAATGAACTTAGCACGAATTAATGTAATTCCTGACATATTTTCTCATAGAAGGGAACCAATTTTTTGCACCGACGGATTCCATGGTTTTGTCTACGGCAAAGTGGCCTGCATCATCATGGTAATACATTAGAATCCACCGCCTTGCACTCTTAGGAATTACCCATCGCCTTCCATTTTCAGTCTTTCTGAATAATCGGCTGTCTTTCAGACAATATTCTTTATAAACTTGCTGTTCTTGTTTCGTCTAAGGAGTTTTTGACAGCATATCTATTATACCTTTACATTTATCATCCTGAAGTTGAGCAGAAAGGATCCAGTCATCTTCCTCCACATCCTCCATTCCTGTACGATATTCTACATCAAAATCCAATTCCTGGATAGCTTACCACCAGCGGGCTATTCGTGGAATTAGGTCACGCTTAATTAAGGTATGGCGCAAGGAATTACAGTCTGTGACCACTCTAAATTTTATGCCAATCAAGTATATTCTTGACTTCTTCAGAGCGCAAACGTCCACTAGCAGCTCGTAGGAATGGTAGTTTTGCTCCTCCTTGGTTGTTGCTCTACTGTTATATTGTAAAGGCTTGATGCTGCCATTCTCTTGCTTTTGTAAAAGAATACCGCCTAATCCAAATTTGCTGGCGTCACAATGCACCTCTGTTTTTGCATCTCTCTTATACATTGCCAAAACAGGTCGTTGGGTAAGTTTACTTTAAAGATCATCGGACGCAGTTTCCTGTTCTTTTTCCCACTTAAAAATTGCATCTTTTCTAGTTAGATTTGTCATCGGTTTGGCAATAGCGACAAATTCTTTTATGAATTTTCTAAATTAACTTGTTAATCCCAGAAATTGTCTAACTTCATGAACAGCCTTTATTTTATCATTTCCTGATCTTATTCCTTCTCCAGAAATTTAATGACCTAGATATTCTAGTTTGTTTTGCAAAAATTCACCTTTATTTAGTCTAAGTGTCAATCCTGCTTTCCTGAACAGCTTCAACACAGTCTCAAGCCACTCTACACCTCCCTCAAAAGAAACTGCGGGCACTAAAACATCATTTAAGTACGCCACTGCTGTATCGTAACGCAATGGACCTAGTATTTTATTAATGGTTCTTTGAAATACCGCAGGTGCATTCACAAGTCCAAACGACATTCTCAAATGTTCAAAGTGACCGTCAGAAGTCACAAAGGCAGTCTTTTGCACAGATTCTTTTTCAATAGAAATCTGGTGGTATTCTGACGCCAGATCCAAAGAAGTGAAGAACTTGTTGCCCTCCAGGTTGTCTAATAGGTCATCGATACACGGAAGTGGAAGCTTATCTTTAATTGTGTTGCGATTCAAAGATCTATAGCCTATGCACATCCTTTCCTCCCCATGTTTCTTTTTCACCAACACAATCGGGCTGGCATATTGTGACTCAGACTCTTGGATAATACCAGATTCAAGAAGATCATCTACGATTCCGCGGACAGTTTCCCGTTTTGACAACGGCATACGATAAGTACTATACGTAACAGGCTGCTTATCATTCAAATTAATCGACATTTTCGTAACAGTCTTGTGCCCAACTTCTCCTAAAGAATAGTCGTTAAGTAATCGAAGTAAACTAGAGCGCTGACTATCACTTAATTCTGGATTAAATAAATTATCCACGTCCTCCATAGTGAAATGTTTCATGTTCTTAACGCTTGTTGACATACATTGAACGGTACTTATTTTATCATCCTCGTAGCACGTGAAACCACGAGCAATAATTTTGTCTTTTTCGTAACCAACATCTTTTTGCGACATATTTACGATCGGAACATAACATTTTTGTAAGTTAATGACAAAAGGCAAAATCGCATGCATATTATCATCCCAATCTCGAACACGGAAATCGATAAAAATTTTATTTTATTTCCTTGTTCAAAATTCTTATCCGAATACGAAGCAATGTGATTAGGTGGAATAATAGTAGTTTCTTTAACGCACAAATTTATTTTCTCACTCAGCAATTCATTCATTCTTTCGGCAGATATTTCATCTTGGTTGAATAAACGTACCTGATTTCCTTTTACTAAAACTATGACATTTTTATTATTTATGAACGGCTGTCCCAAAATGAATGGAACTGTTTGAACAAAATCAGGAACAAAAAGTGCCTTAACATCTGCTTCGATATGATAGAACCTCCTCCATATCCACAGAGACATACAAGGGTCGATTCAGATTTTCGATTCAATCTGTTTGCATTTGACTGCCGAAATATATTTTCATCTTCTGGTGAAAATTCTGGAATACAATCCGTGGTTACAGCAAACCGTCCGTGTTGAGTGTTTCCCAGTCGGACCATAGTCTCGATAATACCCTCTAGTCTCCAATTGAGCCTTATAAAACTTAACATTTGGTGGTGGTGTAATACTGCGTGAAGTGGAAGGTTGTTCGAGGGCGTTACTATTTTCACGTGTACAAGAATGCGTGCAGGACTTACTGATGGTTTGCGGGACTGACAATCAGGTGCCGTTTCTGCCTGTCGGTTCTTGATTCCTAACTGTCTGTTATTGGAAGACGTACCTAACTGTCTGTTATTGGAAGACGTACCTAACTGTTTGTTATTGAAAGACGTACCTACCTGTCTGTTCTTGGTAGACGTTCCTAGCTGTCTAGAATCTCTATGCCTATTGGGACCATCAACGGACCTGTCCCTGCTGCTTATTTTCACTTCCTTATTAACATGCCTCTCATTTTTGGTTTTACGAAAACGAGTTCTGCCTGATCTATTCGATGAGCTTGTGCTGTTTTCACTACTCGTATCAGAGCTCGCACTACTTGATCGATCTCGAAATCTTTTCGTTCTCCCCATTTTACCAAACACTCAAACTTCTGATGCACTGTACAATAAAATACACACACAACCTCAAGGATACAATAAAGGATTCGCCAAAGAAAAAGGTTCTAACGGCCCCCCTCAAAAGGTTTCAAAGTTCACCCCACACCTGAACTATAATCCAACTATTTACTAAGGAGAATTTATAAACAAAACAACACCATATGAACACAAAATCCCAATATAATAATAATAATAATCCCTTTAACAAAATAACGAAACAATAGCAATTATACGCGCCCAATTTTGAATAATCAAAAACCAATCCAAAGATCAACCGAATTCTGAGTCAGACCGTCCGTCGCTATATGTCTTTTTCCAACTCATCATCCGCTGTCGCCAACTGCATCGATTTTTGGTTCGGGCGGGTCGCGTGACGTCAGTGAGATGCCCACACCGAGCATCAGTTGATAACACATCTTTGGAGTAACTTTTTTTTCTCTACAAAATGACGTTATCAGATTTATGATCCGACGTCTCGTCCCGGAGCAAATATCATCAACTTTTTTTTAATGGACGAAAAATTTCGTTCTACTCTTAATATACTTCTATTTTAATTCTAATTCCAACGTCGTATCACGGTTGACATTTATTCGTTTCGAGCTAATAACGCCATCATCAATATGAATTGATAATGTTTGGAAAGGAACGGAACGTCGGATCAAAAATCTGACTATGCCATTTTCTAGAGAAGAAAAAATACAATATAGATGTGGAGTCTTTTTCGATCCATCTCTCTAAGTTACGTCAGAAAAAGAAAATTTCAAAACTCAAAATTTGCAAATTCAAAAACTGTTTGGTTGACTATTTTCCTAATTTCTTCTGCTTTTAATTGATTTGCAGTGACTGGCCAAGTTTCAAGTAGAAAGCAAAGTTGTAGGGAAGCAGTCAATGATAAAGTTGGGCAGTTAGATGCTCAGTTTATTGAACGTCAAGCTTTCGGGAGACATTTCCTCGCTTCATCAGGACAACAAATTGTGAGTAAAACAATAAGCGCTTATCACTCATATAGGAGACAGATTAATTATTATAAAGTTGTACATTATATAGTGTGTGAATTTAAAAGGAACATAGAATTGGGATTAACAGAACATAGCTAGCTTAATTAGTAGTTTAAAATAATAGAAAATAAAAAAATAAAACAAAATAATATAATATTAAAATGTTCGGATGTACATTTCACGTAAAATCCAAAAATGTAATAATATATAGGGTGTTCCATTTCGAATGAGCGCGTTGACACCTACTTCCAGTATAACCAGAAGTCGCGCAATGTCGCTAGTATTTCATTTGAAGAGAGCATCATTAAAAATATGACCAAACAAATTTTCAGAATCCCAATTGTTTTATTTTTCGAGATATCTTGATAGGCCATTTACCTTGGCGCACCCTGTAAACAGGCGTGAAATGATTACATGACAAAATACAACGCTCAGTTTTGGATTTTTTGGATTTGATACACTTCAGTCTTACTCAAGTTGTATAATATTGTTGGACAATATTCTAAGTGAGGCGCTACAATGGATTTATACAACAAGAGTTTTACATACAGTGACAAGTTTTTCCCTATCCTTTTTGAAAAATGAACTTTTTTAGACATTTTGGCACAAACAAAATCAGCATGACATATTAAATTTTCGTCCAGCGTTACACCCAAATATTTAAATGTTGACACTCTTGAAATTGGTTCTCCATTCATGTTAATATTTATATTGACATTTTTCAATTTCTTGATGGTATGAAGCGTTCTAAAGATAATGAACTTTTTTTATTCGGGTTTACTGTCATACTATTGTCATCTAGCAATGACTTGATCTTGACTAAATCATTTTTGATATTCTCAAGCATTTCATGAATATTTGAATCACAAACATACATATCGTCGGCAAAAAGTGTAACTTTCGAATGTTTGATATGTTTGAAAATATCATTTATATAAATATTGAGCAACAAAGTATGGTGCTCTGTGAAACACCAGAAACAGATTGTTCAACTTCAGAAAATTTACCTCCGTTTTTCCTTTTGGGTACTATTTGTTAAATATGTGCTGAACCATTTATGTATCGTATTCCTGAATGCAATTTTACATACTTTCTTCAATGATAATTTTCGATTTATTGTTCCGAAGGCACGTTTAAAGTCTAAAAAAACCGATATGACAAACAATACCTCATCGATGCACTTTGTTCAGTCGTTGCACACTTGCTGTATCATAGTTTCACATGAATGACTAGTCCGGATTCATGATTGAGCCGCATTTATAACATCGTTGTTATCACAGTATTGATCTTTGACAGCAACCTTCAAGAGCTTCTCATAAGGTGAAACTGCTGGGTACTTTTGTACGGGTGTTATCACAGAGGATTTCCATTCTTGAGAAAAATCGACATTTGTCAAAGAAGTATTGACAACATCCAAGAAGCGGTTTTCCACAACATTGAAAGCGTCTTCCACCACATCCTACCGTATTCCACAGATTCTTCACAATGTGTTTCAGTTCACTCATACTAACGGGCTCAAATTTGGTAAATAGTTCTTTGGTATCAACGGAAGTTGAAACGTGGTTAAAATCATGACATGGTATAATGAACGACACTATTTGCTGTATACTATTTATAAAATATTAATCAAAGCAGCTATATTACAGTCATTGTCTATCACAGCTCCATCACATTCTATGTTTTCGATATCATTCATTTTACTGGGAAGTATGGTTTTCAGATGTTTCTACAGGTACTTTGAAATGGTTCTATTTCCATCCAGAATATCACAGAAAAAATCGTTTTTGACCATTTTAATCATGGCTAGTACTTTGTTTCTCAGAACTTTATATTCATCTCATTACCTAGGATTATTCAATAGAACTGAACCCTTGTACTCGGCATCCCGTGATTTCATTCTTTGCAAAATTTCTCGTGTGATCCATTTGTTGTTATCGTTACCTGGATTTATTTGTTTCTCGAAGGCAGAAGTCATTTCATCGAGGGCTTTGGAAATGGACGATATCAGAGTGTTGGCCATCAAATCGACATTTTTGTGATTGAGCTGTTCCATTCACATCTTCGTGGTTTATCCTCCATACCTACTGTCTTTTTGGTAGTCCAATCTTCTAAAAGTCCTGACTTCTTTTGCATTTATCTGCTCCCACGATAATTTCCAGAATATTGTAATTGCTAATTTTTGGACTCAAAAGTAATTCACAGAGTAGAAATTTGTCATTGGTGACGGCGTAGTCAATGAGAGTAGCCGTGTCGGTGTTATTCTAGTGCATTCTTCCACAATTTGACTTGGACCATTGATCTGGAGAATCTCCTTTAACTTTCCCATGTAGTATAAATTGTTCAAGTAGTTGTAGTTAACATCACTCAGAATCAGTTGCACTCCCGGGAGATCCACCAATTCCTCTAAAAGATCTGCAAATTGGTCAAAAAAAGTTGTTTCCAAGCCAGACGGAGAACAGTATATTTCAGTGATGACCATTTGTCTGTTTTCTATGTTCACTAATAGACATAATATCCATAAATTCATTTCATATTTGGTCTTGAATTTAATGTGAAACTTGATGCTATTTCTCGAATACAAAAAAACTCAGTTCTATTACTCTCACTGGTGCAATGTATAAAAGTATATCCCTTTATCTGAGTTTCTTCAACAGTAATATCTGATGTGTGATATGTCTCTGGCAAACAAAGTACAAGAAGATTAGATTTTTCAACTGACAGATTCAACTCATCAAAATTATTGATCAATCCTTGGCAATTTAAGTATAGAATTCCACCCTCCCTTTTAGTTCCGTCATCCAGATTTTCTAATTGCTACGTCACATACTTGTTTTTGTGCAAATCCTCGTATCTTTGATAGACAGCACATCATTTGCATAGACACATTTGCATAAACACAGTTGATACACTTTCGGACGCCACTGGTACATTAACTTTTTTTATGTGGACCTGCACAATTTGGAAAAAACAATCTTTTCAGTACACTGATTTTTCAAATGACCATATCTACAACACGTAAAACATCTTAAAACACCGTACTCCGGATATGCGTTGCATCTTCTCCATCCAATTCTTTGTTCTTTGCTTTCATGACGAAAAGTCTCGTATTTTCATCCACCTCTACTATTAAGTTGAACTTCTCTCGGTAAACATTACTTTCCACCTACTTACATTGATCTTTGGCTTGGTGACTTCGTATTCATCTCCCATTTTCTGCTGGATTTTGGATTAAATCGTTATAATATCCTGCTCCTTGCCACAATTGAGTATGACACCATTTTGACTTTTGAGTCAGCGTCCCATCTCCACTCCAATTCCCAATTCAGTTTGATCGATTTTGGTTTTGAGTTGACCCTTCACTTGCTCACTATTTCTCTCACTTGTCTAAAACTTTGGTATACAGGGTTTTTCACTTAAAACTCCCCACGTCAATATTTCGGAAACGAATAGGAATATTTGATTTCTGTAAAAAGTAGTCAATGTATGGGGTCGAGTACTTATTTTTCACAGTTGAAAAAATTCGACGCCTACCAAGAGTAAAGCGTCGCGACGCATCAAAAATATTAATCGATTGCAGGAACTTTGAAATTACGCGCATGCAAAAGTACAAGTTATTCATAAACTTTTTTCTTATTCAGTCGAACTCATTTATTCTACTCAGTTTTGAGATATACAGTGTGTCCAAGATAAGAATGTCTATCATGGGGATCTTGAAAACCGTGAGAGATACAAGGTCGGTTAAATGGAGGCAAAGTTGCGTATTTTGATGCTTAACAAAATGCCGTTTTGAAAGCCAAGAAATTCCGACTAAGTCCGAAATTATCCGAAAAAAACCGAAATTTTTCAAAATTGTTTTCATTTTTTTCTGACCACATTTGAAGAGATATTTTGAAATGAATGGAACTTCTTCATTGCCACTTTTTGCCCTTTACAAGATAGCGTTATTAAATTGAAGAACCGACGTTTCGTCTATGAGCAGCCATCATCAACTTTGTTTTTTTAAATACGGTCCTGGATTTTTTATTACGGAATTTTAGAGCCTCTTATGTTCCCAAACCAACAAGGTATCGCACCAATTAAAAAAGAAGGTGGTTGTTTTTAATCTTATCAAAAATGTATTTTTTGTCTCTCTCTAACACATGAGTTCTCATGGAAAAATCCATCAACATAATTTTTTTGAATAATTGCGATTCATTGTTGGCTTAGGAACATAAGAGGCCCTCAAAATCCGTTATAAAAAATCCAGGACCGTATTTAAAAAAACAAAGTTGATGATGGCTGCTCATAGACGAAACGTCGGTTCTTCAATTTAATAACGCTATCTTGTAAAGGGCAAAAAGTGGCAATGAAGAAGTTCCATCCATTTCAAAATATCTCTTCAAATGTGGTCAGAAAAAAATGAAAACAATTTTGAAAAATTTCGGTTTTTTCCGGATAATTTCGGACTTAGTCGGAATTTCTTGGCTTTCAAAACGGCATTTTGTTAAGCATCAAAATACGCAACTTTGCCTTCATTTAACCGACCTTGTATCTCTCACGGTTTTCAAGATCCCCATGATAGACATTCTTATCTTGGACACACTGTATATCTCAAAACTGAGTAGAATAAATGAGTTCGACTGAATAACAAAAAAGTTTATGAATAACTTGTACTTTTGCATGCGCGTAATTTCAAAGTTCCTGCAATCGATTAATATTTTCGATGCGTCGCGACGCTTTACTCTTGGTAGGCGTCGAATTTTTTTAACTGTGAAAAATAAGTACTCGACCCCATACATTGACTACTTTTTACAGAAATCAAATATTCCTATTCGTTTCCGAGATATTGACGTGGGGAGTTTTAAGTGAAAAACCCTGTATAACATTCTCTTCTACAATCAAAATTCGTGAGATTAGAGGCGTTTTAAAAAGTCGCCGAAAATCAGTTTTTTTTTAAATATCTTCTGACAGCTGTCAGATTTTTCAAAACTTGGAATGGTTTTGAATAGAGCTTACAAAACTGCAAATCTGTACCCATTTTAACCTTCTTGTATCTGCTATATCTCGAAAACCAGACATGTGTCCTCGACATGTTTATAGGAACTTTTTTGCTTGGATTTGGCTCAGTAATGCGTCTTTGGAATCACGGCCTATCATTAAGTAACATCTTGTATATTATGTATAGGGTAGGCAACTAAGAATGCGAGGTACTGTATCTGCAAGCCTCCACGATGGAAAGTTTCCCATCGTGGAGGCTTGCGGTGAAAAAATTTACCACCAAAATAGCCAAGAGAAAAACCTGGAAAATACTTTGAAGTTTCTGAAATGGACGCTAGGGGACGTAACTGCAATCTTGCATCTAAAAATTGACTTTTATGTGAATTTCGCTATATCAAGCCTGAACCGAAAAATAGTTATTGTTAAAATCGAACTAGCCGTTTCAAAGATACAGGGTGTTATTCATGGAAATATTACCCCTCACCACTTTATTTTTAGGGATACAGCAAAAAGTATCAGACAAAAAAGGTTCAGATTATCATCGACTTTTATTCAATTGTTTCTCCAGGCAGGCAATGCACTTCAAAGGCAGTCATTGCTCTTCTATAAGTTCCTTGCATGGCCCAAACTGTAGCCACACGGACCTGGACCGCAATTCTTTTCATCATTTGCATGCACGCGTATGCGATCCTCTGCGAAGGGGATTTTCACGAATGGTGCAAACGAATCATATTCTTGGCCGTCCTTCGAAATAAAAAGTTCGCAAGTTCACAATTACGAGTGCGGCTAGATTCATTGCAATCATTCTCGTGTCATATGTGTCAATCAATTGTCAATGAGTCAGCTGATAAAAACATTTGTTTATTTGTTTGCATGACGTTGATGCTGGACCTACAGAGAATGGGTCTTTTTTACCCCCAACCACATCAGTAATGACGCAACCCTGATAAACAATTTGAGATTTTTGAGCTCTGGATTATTTTGCGTCAAAAGTTTATGAAGAGGTACCAAATTTCGATATTTCTGTTTGAGGAAGGCCCGTCTTTGGGGTGCCGATGCATCGATGTAACAAACTACAATTTTGTCGAAGAGTACTACCTTTATTATCTTTGTGAACCGAGTATACCTTTTTCAACTCAAAATCCTTCAGGTATTCCTATTCTAAAATCTGAATGTTGAAAAAAGTATGCATTAAAATTTTGAGGTCAAATTCTGATTCAGCATTGAAAGTTTATGCGATGTGATAAATCGCATGAATTTGGTATGAACGATTTCTGAAATATGGAAAAAAACCTTCTCAGGGTGCCCTATTTGAAGGGGCGTATCTATCTACCTTAAATCGCATTTTTCGGAACATGTTCATGAGAATACCTCAGAAATGACCTCACGAATCATTTACCCGTGTTTAAAGTAACCCTGTAAACTCAAGATCAATGTTTGCAAAAAGCTTCAATCAACATGATCTCGAGTTCAGCAAACGCTGAAAAAATAAATTTTCTAACCACAAATTAGTCTTGCGAACATGCGAACACTATGCTGTACGATGCAAGCGAGAAAACCCGCTCGTTGTCAAATTCGAGTACTCGTTCATGAGACGAGTTCTCAAGAATGACATGCGAACGATTTCGATAGCGGCACGAGTGATCTTGAGCGATACGGTCGGTCAAGAATCGGGCCCCTGGCCATCTTCTCCTGGATGAACGTCGGTTACTTTTCCCAGTAACCATTTGCAGGGTAGAAGATTACCATTTTTCAGTATTACCATTTCGCCAACTTGCACATTGGAGTTTTCCACTTTCCATTTATGTTTCTTCTATAACTCAGTCAAGTAGAAGGATGACCACCTCTTCCAAAAGCTTTGATTTAATTGTTGAAGTAACTGAAATCTTGATTGACTGGAATATCTTCTTCAAACAATGGCGAAGGACGTGTTGTAAGTGAGTGACCTATTAGAAGGTGAGATGGTGTAAGTGGTGAAATGTCATTGGGATCAGAGTACATTTGATAAAGTGATCTGGAATTTGATATTGCTTCAATTTGCACTAATAAAGTTGAATATTCTTCATAAGACAATATGCTGTCTCCGATGAATCTACATAAATGGTATTTTAGTTATTCTATATTGGATTTCCACAAGCCACCAAGATTGGGACTATTGGGAGGTGAGAAACTCATCTTGAGAACATTTCAGGAACCCATATAATTTTATGATTTCTTTTTGAGCACCAATAAAATTGGATCCGTTATCCGAGTATCAGTGAGTAGAAGTTACACGCCGAGCTGCAAACCTTCTGAAAGTTGCTATGAATAACTCGGTTGTCAAAACTGTTACTAATTCAATATGCACGCCCTTTGTAACAAAACATATAAATAGACAAATATATGCCTTGTAAGTTTTGTATGAACGACCCTTCCGGTGTCGCAAAAAAACTGGACCTGCATAATCAATCCCAGTAACAGAGAAAGGCTTATCAATCTTAACCCTGAACTTAGAGTAAATCAGTCATGATTGCATTGATTGGTGTTGGCTTTGTTCGAAAACAATGCACACAGTTTCGTACTTTCATTTTCGCTTAATTCATGCCTGCTGTTACCCAATATTTCTGACGCACCGAAAACAATAATAGTTGTGGACCAGCATGCTGTGATTTCACATGCTCTGCTTGAAAAATAAATCTACTCAATTAATGTTTGCCGTCCAATAGAATCGGATGTTATTGATCAAATGATAATAAAGAATGTTTCAACCTCCCTCCAACTTGTAATACAACGTTGAATTTCCATGCTGACTACCCAAATTTTTATTATTTTGGATAATATGCTTTTCTCTTCCAAAACTAACATTTTGAGACATTTTCACTAGATGAAACATTCTTATTTTCTAGTTCAGAAACAGTAATAGCTCCATTGATTTTCATCTTATTTTTCAAGATTTTAATGAACCTCAAACAATAAGCAAATGAATGTACAAGTCTATTCAATAAAGAAAACTTGTCAAAATCTATCACAGAAGACACACTGATAACAAATGTTTGAATAGATTTGCGAGTTTTCGATATTTGATTGTCTTTGATATAGCTCACTTCTGTAGGAAAATCAGGTTTTTCATATAAAAATAATGGTACATTCCTTCAAACTTTACATTTAAACAGAGCATCTGTAAACATTCCACGGGAAGCGATATCAGCGGGGTTATCATCAGATTTCACATAGCTCCACATTGTGATATCAGATAGACGTTAAATTTCGGTAACTCTGTTACTAACAAATACCTGTAGTCGATTTGCATCAGTCTTTGACCAGCTCAAAACGATCTGAAAATCGCACCAATAAAAAATTTTGGAGTCACAAGTAATAGAAGTGCAAGGTGCCCTTGCACAAAGCTCTAATCGAGGTATTGATAAGGTTTTTACTGGTGCAACCTTAGGTTTTGAACATAACAATCGAACACAAACATTTCCTAAGTGATCAGTTGAGCGCATGTATGTATTCATACTCGCATCGCTAAATCCATGTAATTCGATGAGAATGGGTTTGTCACGCATAACTCTTCTAGGAATTTTCAAGTTCAAAAGAATGGGTGATCGTGATTGAAGAAATTGCCACTTTTCTTTTAAACTGGAGGTAACTACCTCATCCCATTGAAGTTTTAGTGACCATACATTTTGAATCATTATTTCTGCTAGTATATTTCATGGACTCACTAAACCTAATGGATCATATATTTCAGAAATATTATTTAAGATGAATCTTGAGTCACATCATCGTTCAGGTTTGCATGTGAAACTTTAAATGAAAGTAAATCTGGATGACTTAACCAATGAATACCCAAAGTTCTCACCTTATCATTTTCCCCAAGTCCAGAATACTAATAGAATCGGAGATGTCTTCAAGTTCTTTCAGGATATTGTCACTATTATTGACGCCCATTTTCTTAAGGAAAAAGATGCTGATTTTGAAATTTGAGAAGTTTGGTTACACATTATTATGCCTTAGTCTTCACTATCAAAACCTGCTATCAGATCATCGACGTACATATCAAGATCTATCAACAGAGATGCTTCTGGAAATTTCAATTTATTCTCGGAAGCTTTCCATTTGATGCATGATTGCCAAATATGGTGCACTTGTTGATCCATGACTGTTTTTACTTCAAAAATCGAAATATCTTCTTTTGGATCAAATCTCCATACTATATTTTGTAAGTAGCACTCATCAGGGTGAATCAAAATCTGGCGGTATATTTTTGCAATGTCTGCTATAACTACAGATCTATGTTCCCTGAAACGCAACAGAATCTGAAATATGTCGGTCTGCATAAGAGGACCTTGGTATTGTATGTCGTTCAAGGATTTGCCTGATTTAGTTTTCACTGGGGCATCGAAAACTATTTTGTAGTCAGACTGTCTTCACGTATAATATCAAAGTGTGGTAGAAAACATCTCATCATATTGACCGATTCATCATTGCTTGATTTTCTCATATTATGTTCCAAGTCCAGTTATTCTTGCATAAAAGTGGAATATTTTACTATCAGTATCTCATTCGATTGAAGTATTCGTTCTTGAGAAAACAACCTCTTGTAAGCAAAATCTTTAGAATATCCTGATTCCAGTGGGCTGTTTTTCAATGGAAATCTGAACACAGATTTTCCAGATATATCTCGACGAACTGTTTTGCTGAAATAATACTCACATAATTGATCATTTTTTGACAAAGGACATGACTTTGTTGGAATCTCTTCAATCCAACAAAACTTTTGCAAATCATCATTCAACATAAAATTACAAATAACTGTCTTCTCATTTGGAATATTAATTGACAACAACGTAATCAAAAACTGTATTGATCAGGAAAGGTTTATTTTAACACAATTTTGGTATTTTCCGAGATAAAATACTCCAAAATAAGTCGGCACCAATCAAAATATATGAATAGATTAAATAACTTCCCTTGCAAGAATTACATTTTGAATCACTGTTGGTCTTTTTATATTAACATAAATATAAAATATATCTAAAGCTGCCTGGTCTATTAATAACAACAGGAAAAAAGTTAGCTTCAACTCCAATGTCAATTTAAGCCCAAATGATTTCAACGGCTTTTTTGTCAGTATCGCAGAGCAGCTGACTTCTGCCTTGTCTTCTCCTGTCATGTCCTTTGATAAATATATTGGAGCTTAGAGGCAAGCCAGATGATCATCTTGACTTCTCTTTTCGTGAGGTGAGCCTTATTGAGATGCAGGAGGCTTTTGACGCCCTTAAGGCTAAACATAGTAAAGACTTCTATGACCTCAATATAAAGTTAATCAAGTCAATTAAGGATGTGCTAAAAGGACCCTTGACAAAATTGTTCAATGTGTGTATGAGGGAGGGGGTTTATTTAAGCCTTAAGCTTTAAGATAAGTTGAACAATTCCAATATTCAAAACAGGTGACCGACTCTCTTTAATCAACTATCGACCAATTTCTCTCATTCCTATTATGTCAAAAAATGTTGAGTGGCTTCTAAAAAAGCAACTTTATAATTATTTTGAATCTAAAAATCTGTTCATTAATGAAAAATTTGGGTTTAGAGAGAAAAAATCTACCACAGGAGCTGTGAAGAAAGGCTGTGTGACTACATAGTGAAGGGTTTTGAGGAGGGGAGTTTGTAGGATCTACTTTCTGTGACCTTTCCAAGGCCTTTAACTGTGTTTCCCACGATATTCTTATTGAGCTCAAATATTATGGATTGTCAATGGGCAGCCTGAGTTTGATTACGAACCACTTAACAGATAGAAGGCAGGTGACCTATTTTCAGTCGGGACTCTCGGATATGAGGTTCGTGCGGCATGGAGTGCCCCAAGGATCAGTTTTGGGACCGTTGTTATTCTTAATATATGTCAATGATATAACCTCTGCTCTGCCAAATAGCTTTGTTACTCTTTATGCAGACGACACAAGCTTTAAAGTGAAAACTGATTCTTTAGAAAAAACTGAAGAGTATTTAGTTGAATGCACCGAGTCTGTGAGTGAACGGTTTGAGTCCAACCGTCTCAACCTAAACCTAAGCAAAATCAAAAACATGATATTTACTCTAAGACATAACGAAGCCATGACTTATCCTGATGAAATCAAATTTCTAGGAATCAACCTAGATCAAAAGTTAACTTTTGGAAAGCATGTTGATGTCATCTCTAAAAAAATTTTGTCTTGATTGTTTGTTCTTCAAAATTTGGTACAATCTGTGGAACGTAGAGTTTGCTTAATCATTGGTGCATTCAATTTGTGTGTATGGTCTTCTTGTCTGGGGCCACTGGGCTCATGCTATGTGGATATTTGGTCTGCAGAGAAGGGCGGTTCGACTTATTGTACGTGCAGGACGTACAACAAAAACACCTAACACGTCAGCGAAACAATCTCTGTGTTGCATTTCTGAGACTAAAAACTTCCTGGAATGCAACACTTCACTATGCTCCCACATTCTTAAATAATGTGACGTGCCCCGAGATTTTCCGGGTTTGAATCCCGACGGGGATGAGGGGATTCGTTGATGTTAAATAAATGCTCGAGCGCCACCCCCTGGATTTATGTGGTAGAGGGCCCACAGTGCCTATCGGGTAGCTTTTAGACAGTGAAGAAAGTCCAGGCGTTCATTATTTCCAAAACTCCGCAAATTTCCGCTCTGAAATGGATTACTGAACTTTCTTGAAATAAAGACACGTTAATGAAAATTAATCATTCAGTCTATTTGTCCCAATTTTACAATTGGACTGGTTCCCAACCAGTCAATAAAAATAATAACCAAAATCAATCAAAGAAAAGGTCTGATCTTCGATCAGCAAAATTAACCAAAAATATCACAAAAAAAAAATAATACTTATACATCGGTCTAATTTCTCCCGGTGAAGAATCAAAACTACAGCCAAATGAAATATGAATTTTGTGGACTAAAACCGGCAAAATAAAACGTAATGAGAGGTGTGTAACGCAATAATTAAAACGACGGGTCGGGTTTTCACGGCGAAATAATAAGCAGAAAAATGGTTTTGAAGAATACGGTTTTTTTCCGACGACGTAGAGTAAAAACAAAATAAAACAAAAGAGCGGGAAACTCGACGCGAACGGGTGATTTTTACGAGAATGAAAACGGGTCTAAACACGAAGAACAAAATGCTGAACACGTTCGCGCGACAACTCCAGGAGTCTCTCCGTAGTTTTACTGTGATATTCCCTTTAGCAAAATTACATCCCCTGAACGCAACTATTTTATAAATTTAAGAGAAACACAGAAATACAAAAAAAACTATGAGTTCTTATCAGAAATAAGACCCGCTTCACAAGCCAACAGGTCGAATGAAGCTAAGGCCCCATCCCAATGAAACTCCCCTGAAATCCCACCCGGCGAAATTCACTCCCCTGAAACCCCATTATTTAAGCAAACAAGAATATGAATTTTCTTCGGAAACAGACCCGCCTCACAAGCCAACAGGTCGAATGAAGCTAAGGCCTATTTCCAGAAAATTCCCCTGAAATCCCACCCAACAAAACATTCCCCTGAATTCACATCACAGAAAGTCTCACCTCGTGGTAATCGGAACAGAGGAAATCCAAAAAATAGCCAATAATTCGTCGTATTTCGTATCGGGCCGGGTCGGGCACTTGAAGCGGCCTCCACGTACTCTTGATACCTTTCGTACCGGTACTGACACTCATTTCGGCGCTTTTCACGTTCTCAATTCAGACCCAAAAGGTGGGGACTGCTTGGTTGAATTTATGCGCGAAATATGTCGTTGTCGGTTGGCTTGGGGTTAAATAATTAATTGTTTTGACGCGTGAAGAACTAAGAAGGAATTTTACGGACAGATTTTGATTAATAGATTAATAATTAGCTCACGGTCAACATTATTATAGAAGAAATACGGGATCTTTTGACAGATAAATAAAGGAGTTACGGAAAAATATGCATTGACTTAAAAAGAGACGGGAAATGAATTTGAAAAATTGTAAATTACGACAGAAAAAATCCGGAAATTTTGTAACTTCTTTACAATAAATTGCCGAGGAAAGTAAGGAATCTACCTTCAAATCAGTTTAAGAACACTTCAAAAGAACACCTTATTCAAAACTGCTTTTATAGTATAGATGAGTTCCTCAACGTTGATGTTGTGTTAAATGGTTTTTAATTAGTAACTGTGATCTGATGTGTTAATTATAAGGATTATAGTCTGTGTAGCGATATTTTCTTTTTTGTATATTTGAACATTGTGAGACTCTTTTGTTGTACAGTAATATATTGATTTGATTTGATTCAACGTCACTCACTACGAGACTACGTATTATATTTATTGTGACTTGGAGTATCCCTGTGTCTTGAGATTATTTCAATTGTTTCCAGAAAATCTGCTCTATTTTTAAAGAAGATAATGATTTATCATCTCTTGACTGCTCTTATTCACGGTTGGTATTTCTGTCAAGCTTAATAGAAACTATATAAATAATTATAGCATCCCATTGGTCAGTGGAAAGTTGAAGTGTTTTTAAGTCTCCCAAATGTTTATTGACTGAGTCTACCAAATTTCTCAGCTCTGAAGACGATTTCTTGTTTATACTATGGATATCAAAAAGAGATTTCAAATGGTTATTGACTACTAGTCACACAATAATCCTCAAGCATCATCATAGTAGTTATGAGTAGCAAATTCCAAACTTTGAATTATTTTCAAAGCTTCTTCGCCCAAACATGACCGCAAATAATGATATTTTTGAATATTAGATAGAGACGTATTATTGTGAATCAAAGCATCAAATGTATCTTCAAACTCCAAACAATTGAAAGTTGGACATTTAATTGGTGAAAATCTGATATTATCGTTAATGTTATGAGAAATATGCTGTCTTCACTCACATGACTTGCCGCATACTTTTCTTTATTTTCATTTATCTTCTGTTGAATACCATCAAATTCATCTAATGACTGTTTAATTTTATCAACCCTTTATTCCAATTCAATAATATCTTTCGAATCATAATGTTCATTGGCTAAAAACTTGACATGTAAAGATTCCGGATATTTTGAAAAGTTTGTCAGCTTATGCTCAATAGCACCTCATTTTCGTTCAAATCCCTCTAATTCAGTCATTTTTCTACTAAGAAATACTTTGGATACTCAATCATACTCTTTTAACGTACGATAAACCAACTCAATCAATGATTAAATGAAACAAACGCTCTTATTCAAAGCTAATCTGGTCTCAAATAACCTAAATTCACCAATACTTCTCAGATATTGATCAACATGAACTCAAATGAGTGTTAAACGACACTCTTTTGCTCAAAAATAATCGAAATTCAATCACAATAAGTATCAATAGGGTCAAAATGACACGAGCCGTCAATCGTTAAAATCGATATGTCAAAAGAGAAGATTGATTTGAGAAAGATTGAAAACACTCAAAAATAGCAATAATCGATAATGGATTTTCCACTTTATCCTTTTTGGAATGCACCAAATTATATCTAATAAAAAATACAGCAATATCTAATCGATTTAGTGCAAACTGAATCAATAGCAAATCGTATAGGTATCAGGGATAAATGGAATTGACCCACCTGATCTCAATGGTAGAGTTGTAGTGTTTCGTGTAATGATGTAGGCTTTTCACAGCAACGGCAATTCTTCTCAAATCTCATCAATGGTACCAGTTCTGCGACTTGTCTTCATAGAATCCTGCAGTTCCACGACTTGTCTCTGTAGAATCCGGCTCGAAGGACCAAATGGTGGCTAGTGTTTCTCGATAGTGTGGACTGTATTCACTAGTTATTTTTTATTGAACATTAGTTTCTTTTGACTCTTTTTATTACAAGCAAGAATTAACATACTAAATCAAGACTCATGAAAACTCGTCTTGCCTACTCTTCATAACATTCAATTGATTCTCTAGGCAGTGGATGTTCGTTTTTTTTCACTGGAGTAAATGAAGGGGTTTTCGGATGTGACACATGTGAAACTGCTTCTTAAAACCCTGTACTTGACAACAAGAAATATCACTAATGTGGTGTGATGTTTTTATCTACCTGTGATACCTATCTATTCTTTTAAATGTATTTATTCGTGCAATGTGACTACTCTTGGGTGTTTTGAATGAGCTTATGTTTTCATCTTAAAATCCTTAAGGTATTCCTATTCTAAAATCTGAAAGTTGGAAAAAGTAAACATCAATATTTTGAAATCTTGAGTTCAAATTCTGAGTCAGCATTGAAAGTTTATGCGATGTATTAACTCGCATTATTTTTGTATGATCGGTTTCTGGAATATTAAGGAAAAACCGTCTCAGGGTGCGTATCTACCTTGAAAAGCATTTTTTTGAAAATGATTATGGTTTTTTTTTCATGAAAATACCTCAAAAATCACCCCACGTATTCTTCACCCGTGTTTAGGAAACACCCTGTAAACTCAAGATTTTCAATGTTTGCAAAAAAGCTCAAATCAACCATGCATGATCTCGGGATCAGCAAACTCTGAAAAATACATTTTCTAACCAAAAATTAGTCTTGCGAACACTATATGCTCTATGATGCGAGCGACAAAACCCGCTTGTTGTCAAATTCGAGTACTCGTTCATGAGACGAGTTCTCAGGAATGACATGCGATTGATTTTGATAGCGGCACGAGTGATGTCGAAAAATCATACCTGGAACCCACATAACCGAGAAAGAAAACCTCAAGAATATCACAGAAGACAGCCCTTGCGAAATAAAATTCTCAAGCCCCGATCAAGACGCCACACACCTCAATTGTGAACAGATTAAAACGAGACTTACTCACGCATGAAGATGCTCTGGTTCGCAGCAAACAGGTCATACATAGTCAGTCTTTTTGGAGCAATGGAGCGAAATGGAGCAAGCGTTGGCCACCATCACTGTCTGCTCGGTGCGTTTTCCGAGCTGTAATCACAAGGTATTTTGTAGCCTTGTCTCCCCAACGCCGATGATACCAACAGATTTCATGGCTGCTCGTTGCTTCTTGAACTGATGGAGATAGTTCTCGGGATCTGACACTTGAACGGGAAAACTTGCTGACACGTCCAGTCAATGCTGCTACTTGTCGTGACAGATCCTCCACTTGCTTGGCCAGAAACGGATAATCCGGCCGGTTTGACTCGGACACGGGACGCACTGCAGGTTGCGGCGTTACGCGTAACCTCGTCCAATTGCGCAACAATGTCTAGGTTGGCATCAGTTTGGGAAGAAATGATAGCCTGAATGTGTGTCGGTAGTCTGTTGGCCTATAGAGTGCTTAAAAATGTGTCCGATAACTAGGAACCTGCAAGACTTCGTAGATGACGAAAAAATTGGGAGTGTTTGCGATCGCCCATCTCTTCTCGCTGCAGCAACTGTCAAACTTTTTTCTCTTGGGTATCGGCGACTCGCCGAATTAACTCGTCCATCAAATGATCGTATCGGTCAGAAGAAGGTGGATTAGTGATTTTGTCCTCTACCTCACCGGCATATCTAGGATCATGTTGGGCAACTATGTAGCTATACTTGGTGTCATCTTGTGTGACATGACTTAGTCAAAATTGATTTTCCACCTGAAACCAAAGAGCTGGACGATCAGGCCAAAACTGGAGCCATTTTACAAAGACTTGGGCCACAAAAGGCTGTGTAGAGACTTCTTGTGAAATAGACGGGTTGTTGATATTGGCGTGGAGCAGTTGCTGTTGCAATAGCTGTTGAACTTGAATTTTTTGAGACTCGAGCAGCTGTTTCTGGGCCTCGATCTGTGCCTGTAATTCTGCAGGGTCGTCCATGTAAGCTGGAGTACTGAAACTAGATTCTGAAGTCTTCCACTGCACAAAAATAGTCTATTTGCCAGTCAAGGGATGAAATTTGACAGTTCCATTAAACTGTCAAACGGAATGATGATTCGGGAAATTGATCGTAATTCGTAATCGTATTTTTGCACTCGGGGTCACCAAAAATGTAGTTGTCGTAGGTGGAAACTACACTTATTTGTTTTCTTATGTTATATTTTGCAAATGATATAATTCAGAATGGCAATTTGAGAATTGACATTAGAAACGGAGCTAATAGTGAATTGTGGTGACGCGAACGGTTTACTGTCACTGTCTCTTTTTGTCTTCACTGGTAAGCAAAACTGTCCTGTGGTGACCTGAGCAGAATTCAGCTAGATTCAGTGCAACCACAAGCAAATTATCTCGATAAAACCGACAAATGGCTCATTGTCCTGCCTGCCAACACAGTTATCAAGCTAAATTGTAACAACCAAGAAGAAATCCAAAATCTTATGGGTACCTACCTATGCCATCTACTCATTGGAAGTCAACTTCCCGTGAACTTAGAGGTACTGATGAACCATGAACATACATTTGTATTTAGTCACCAGCCAGTACAATTTTCCTGACTTTATCGAACCATCTCCGTCATTACCAACCCTTAACCTGAGTCGCCATCTTCATGGAATCAAATTAGACGGATTACATCATCTACATGAAAAGATTCTACAAAACGAACCACCGCACCACTAGCATTCAGCAAAATCTCAGAACCACCTATCATGTGAACAATCTTTCTTCACGTGTCCATAGTTGTTGGTGTTTCCTTCCTGGGCCTCAAAAGAACTTCATTTTGGAAAAAACAAATAACAGAAGGTCCAGAAGTCCCAGAAGAAATTCAACTTTCTCGTCCACGATGAAGTTGAATCTTATTGGGGGAGGAGTTATGGTACCACTTTTCCCTCAACAATCAGATCACTTGTCAATTCAGCTTTTTAAGTGTATAAAGGCTTCACATAAATTAAACTGCAGTTGGTAAGTTAAAATTCATTATACTTCACGAATTATATCTTATGTCGGGTTTTAAGTTGTAATTTTGAAAAATATTTTTTTTTTAAACGTTCGCTCTTCTATCGACTTGTTTACCCAAGTTTCGCTTATTCAAGATCAGATCTTTGGAAAATAAAGATCGCACACACACAAAATGAACAATCTCTTACCGTTTTCTTGATCCCCATGTAGTAACTTTTATCTGGGATACCTTCACAATCATAAAAAAAACGTGATTATCATATCGATTGTACTATAGTTTTTTCATATGTCCTTCTTTTTTATTCAGATTCGACCTTACGTCGGAAAAATATTCTTTATTAATTCGTACTTATTTTCTTGTTGTTTTTATAATCCTTGCGGACATAGCCAAAAAGAAAGAACTCCTACAATTCTCTAGGTTAATCTTATTATTTTCTAGTTAATCTCATTATCATTGGATTTTCTATTTGCTGGATCGGGTTAGTAATCGTGTCACTTGGGCTTTCTACGAATCGCCGTCATCTGTTGTGAACAAATATTCCGGCTTTTAGTTGAAGCGCATTGAGCTTTCCAAGACACTCGAAAGGCCACTTGATGATTGTGGTTCATGAAAAAATATGTACAGAGTGTCCTACTTAAGATGGTTACAAGTCAATATCTCAGTTGCTTTTTATCGTTCATTTTTGGTGTGGGGATGTATGGGCATAAGGCTCACATTGTCCTCGAGTTTGATGAATGATAACTCATTGGCATACTTTTTAAAAAAGTTTGAATATTTACTCTTTCAAGCGTGCACTACCCTCAGGACTCAAATTCATGTCAAATCTAATATTTGGTGTCGCGTAGATTCGTCATCATCCTAGCTACTTATGTTCCAATATTGATTGATAAAGGTCTGTCATTGAAATCTTAACCTGGTTTAATATTCGAAAAGAGATAAGAAGGGCTTTTTACCACGCCACTGGATTCGAAAAAATGACCATACCTTATACGTTTACTTCTTGATGATATGGAGAACGAACAAGATACGAGAGATATCAAAAGACACTTCTTTTTTCATTATGAAAAAAAAAACAAAATGTTTAGATTTTGTTGCTTGCTATGGAAACAGATTGTACTTTTACATGGCAACGAACGTCATTGTGAAAGTTAAATCATTGCCTGATTTGTGGAACATTAAAAACGGGATGTGTTTGAGTTAGGCGCAAAAAGTGTTTTTTGATATCACTGGTATCAGTCGTATCTTGTTCGTGATCTTAGCTATCTAGAGGTATCATATACTAATCATTATAAGGTCATTTTTGTTGGATATAATTTGTGTGCTCACTGAACAAAGTGTCGTGGTGCTTGAGTGAATTGACACTGTTGTTATTGTTATGTCTAATATTCCAGAAATCCTCCTTGATAACAGGTTAAGGGCCTATAAATTCAATTGAAGGAATTCCGTTGTATAAAAAAAACTGAAAAGCCTGTTTTCTGTGAAGACGACAGGTCATCTCAGCAAAATTAGCTGACGATCGAACGTTTGAAGGGTCGAGAAAACTTGGAAGATTTGGAATTGTGGGACTGTGTGGATGGTAGTGGAAAAGATGAAAAAAAAAACAGGAAATGCTGTTCCAACTTGGTCTTATTAGTTGAACCGGTGAATCACGTTCATATTCAAAATACGACCCCCGCTAAAAGGCTAGTGACAATTTGACAAAAGCAATCCAGGACAGTAGATTGACTAAGAAAGCAGGACTTCCACATATTCTCATCACTACAAAGATGGAAGACTATAGTTTGGTTGAAGAATATGTGAACCATATTGTCACGACTGCTCATAAATTAATCTCAAGCACTTCAACACGAGGGAATCTGTCGAGAATATGACATTGTTTGCAGCATTTCAATGCAATCCTGTGCACATTTCTTGGACAGTGGAGCATCTTGTCATTTGTGAGTAGACTCTAAGATACAATGTTAGGAAAGCTCAAGAGTGGACAATAACCTCCGAAAATAACCAGAAAATGGTGACTGATACTGTCGGTGATCTGGCACTTCCATTGAGTATTTCAGGTGAGTCCTCTGATGTATATGTTAAAAATGTATATTGAGTTGATTTGCCATCTGTGACTCTGTGAGCCAAATTGTGAGAAAAGGACATTCTGTGATATTCAATAGTTAGGAAGCAGAAGTGTTCAATAATCGAAAGCAACTCATTGCTTCACCGAGTTTGGTGAACAATATGTCCAAATTCAAGACTCAATAACACAGCACTCACTGGTTTGGCAAGAAACCTCGGCCTGAACTTGGATCCAGATTTGAGACTTGAAGCGCACGTGACCAGCATGGTTAAAAGATCCTTCACCAATCTGAAGTTGCTTTTTAATAGTAGAGGAGTTCTAGATACCAGAGCCATGAAAATCGTATGTGATTCACTCGTCCTCTCACACTTCAACTTTTCGGATGTCGTTTACGGCCCTTGCTTGACACAAAGACAGAGCTATAGACTACAGAAAGTGCAGAACTCTTGTGTTAGATTTATCCATAACCTGCGCCGCAAATCATCGGTATCAAAAAAACTGTCACGAATGTCTTGGCTGCCCTTATATAAGAGAAGATTTCTTCACAGCTGCATACTCTATATTAAGCTACTGCAAACAAAGAAGCTCGCCTACCTTTACCGTAAATTAAAATTTAGAATTGATGTGCATAATATCAATACCCGGATGAATAGCTTTCTAAGAATTCCGATACATCACACGTCTAGTTTCCAAAGGAGTTTCTCTTACATGGTGTGTAAAAGTATCAATATCATTTCGCCCGAACTTCTCAAACTGCACACATCTAAACTGAAGGTTTCGTTAAAAAAACTGTTACTTGAAAATAAGATTAATATCAGTTTCAACGTACTAGGAGTTCCAAATGTAGCTCCTTTTTCCATAGCAAGTAAG
Organism: Orchestes rusci; assembly: GCA_958502075.1. NCBI lineage: Eukaryota > Metazoa > Arthropoda > Insecta > Coleoptera > Curculionidae > Orchestes > Orchestes rusci. Next base: position 46,506,016 of record OY293303.1, on the reverse strand, counting down.
AATAATGTATTGTTAGTTTCTTTTCATAATGTTTCAATTTATTCCATTTATTTTTCTATTTTTTTTTGTGAACGTACCTCGCTATTGAAATAAAGATTAAAAAAAAAAAAAAAAAAAAAAATTGGATGTTTCTCAAAGCAATTGTGCGTAGTCAATGCAATGCGATTCGAATCTCTGACATAAGCGCATGAGACTTTTGAATCATGAGAGCCTCAACAAATTAAGTAATCTCACGGAAGGGGTTAAGCTGTCTTCCGAGAAACCAAGTACGGCCTGTCATATCTGCATGTTAGGAAAAAGCCACCGTTTGCCTTTCCCCAAAAGTGACTCTAGTACAAGTCATTGTTTGGAACTAGCTCACCACGATCTGGCGGGACCGATGGAGGTTACCAGTTTGGCAGGGTCAAGATATGTTTTAACATTCTTAGGACCAAGTAGTCGACTATTTCAGAATGTTCAAATCCTATGCAGAAAATCACACTGACATAAAAATCAAAATCCCACGTACTGACAATGGAGTGGAGTACTGCAACAAAAAATGTGTTGAGTTTTTGAGATCGTCGGGGATTGTACATAAGACATCGTGTCCCTATTCACTGGAACAAAATGGAAAAGCAGAACGACTCAACAGATCGCTCGTGGATCAAGCTAGATATTTGCTGATAGAGTCAGGGCACTCATCTGTTTTTTGAGCCAAAGCAATAAACTGTGCTACTTATTATCTTTTGAACAGGTCGCCGTGCAAGTCTGTTGCTACAACTCCAGAACAAATATGGTCAGCCAAGAAGCCAACTCTCCAACATCTCCGAATCTTTGGTTGTGTGGCCTATGCGCACATCCCTGCACCGAAACGATCAAAACTGAGCCCACGATCTATTCCTAGTATACTTGCAGGTTATTGCCAAGAAACAAAAGGGGTAAGACTGTATGACCCGATAAAAAAGATGAACTTCATTTCCAGAGATGTGAAGTTCTCGGAAGATTAGAGGGGCAGTTCATTGTTAAAAAACCGATCCAGAGATACCGATAGAACTTTTATTATGCTGCCAGAAGAATTTATAACTGACGAAAGTGAGGGTAGTGCATCGGATTCTGAGGATTTGACGGATTCACTGGAAGATAATGATGTTCAGCTGTTGCACTCCGAGAATGACCCTGAATTTTCTTCTGATTCCAGAAATATTTCTTCAACAGCTTCGAGTGTGAATGATGGTCAGTTAACTGACTCGGATACGAGCTCATTACCGATTGTCACAGCACGGATACCTGACAATGCTATAGCTAGGTCACAAAGGGAACGAAAACTTCCAGCTGCTTTGAAGGATTTGTGACCTATGAAGCCTTCTCTACCGAGCTGTCAGATCCAATCTGACATGAAGATGCACTGAATCGTGAAAAGAAAGATTTATGGATTGCTGGCATAGATCGAGGGTACAAGTCTCAGATGGACAATAAGACTTGTGATTTGGTCGAACTTTCTGCCTCGAGAAAAGCCCTTGAGAGCAAATGAGTATTCCGGACCAGGAGAGATTCAGGTGGAAAATTGACTCGTAGTCAAGGGATTCGCCCAAAGGAGGGGTATGAATTATGAAGAAACCTTCTCACCAGTTGTTAGATACAGTTTAACAAGACATCTTCTGTCACTCCTTGCTGGGCTGTACCTTGATGTAGATCAGATGGACGCAGTACCTGCATTCTCACAAAGAGATTTAGAGGAGAAAATATTAATGTGTCAACCTACGGGATATCATGATGGATCGTCGAAGGTCTGCCGTCTCCGGAAGAGCATCTACGGGCTCAAACAGGCCAGTAGGGTGTAAAATCAAAACTAGATTCTGCTCTTTAAAGATTTGGCCTATCAAAGTCAAAGTTTGACCCATGTGTATGTTTTAACATACATGGAAAAAGTGTGTTAATTGTGACTGTCTGGGTGGATGACATATTAATTTTTTTCAAATGACAAGAAGTTGAAAATCAGATCAAGTCTCAGCTCTCTAGATCATTCAAGATTGAAGATGTAGGTGAGACTAAGCATGTACAGGGTTTTCAGCTGACGCGTGATCGACATAAAAAGAAACTGCATGACTCAAAAAGCTTACATCGAACAAATGCTAAAGCGTCCGTATTAATGAAACTAACCCATTTTCTACACCGATGGCCAGTGGTGAGAAATTATCAAAGACTCAATAACCGCAAACTGACGAAGATAGAGAGAGCACTGATCTCATGTGCTCGCGGGCCACCTTAAACGTCGGACGTCGCTATAGACTGCCGCGGTGAACAAAGGAGCGGGCGGCCGGGAATTGACCAATCAGATCTTATATTCTGATGAGCGGTGGTCGAGGAGATTTCGCAATAGACCCGCAAAGCGAACGGCTGGATTCAAGATCTTGGCTGGATTTGCGTTAATCTTTTGTTACGCATAATCAGCGACTTGCGATTTGGAGTTTTGTTTACGAAATAGTTGACAGGTTTAGGCTTTACCAAAAAATGAATAATTATCAAAACAATGTCAGGACACAATTTAATTTTTTTTTTTTCGAGATGAGGCATTACATTTGGGGGTGCACGTGCACATGTGCACTTATTGAGGAACCGCCACTGCACAAGTTTCCAGACCTGTTCCAGACCTGACATGGCTTATGCTATTAGTAGCTTGCGCAGATTCAACAACGACCCCGGATTGGCGCACTGGGCAGCTGTCAAACGTCTTTTCAGGAATGTGAGAGGTACTTCTTCGTGTGAGCTTCAGTTTGATGGCAATGTGAGAGGATCTCCGCATGGATATTTTGATGCTGATTGGGCTAGTGACCCGGAAGAACGTCATTCAGTCAATGGATACATTCTTATCAAATGTAATGGTCCTATATCATGGTGTATCAAGCGTCAACCCACTTCCGCTTTGTCAGCCTCTACATGACAATGTCAGCAGCAGCACAGGAAGCATTATGGTTGAGAGGACTAGCTGGGGAGATTGAGCCTTTTTCGCGATAATCGAAGTGCAAGAAATCTAGCGCTAAATGGAGTTTATCAAGCAAGGACATAGCATATTTGTAACAAGGGTTGTTGTTTATGTATATAAATATGTAGTTGGTCTTCAAGTTGGACGTGACTCACCTTGTACAAAATTCTTTCAACGTCTTTGGTCACGACTTCCGCACGGGTAGCTCAGTGTGAAAGGTAGTGGGAATAGGAATGATAATGAAAAGTATAATATGCAGTTCACTCCAAATTTATTACTGAATAAGACTAAAATGGTGACAGATTGGTCGGGCAAATGTTTGTTCGAAGTAAGAACAAATTTGATAGAATAAATGGAATCTTAAGGATTTTCCTAGTGGCGCAAATACTATGGATAATATATGTGTCAAAATTGCCAAAACGCCCCTTAGGCTAATAAAAAAAATATGTATATATATATATATATAGAATAACTGGGTCTAGTGGGGATGCAGTCTAGTTTAGGGGCCTTAAGTAGACTGCATCCCCACTAGACCCAGTTATTCTATTCCTAACTAGTCAGTCGCGACTACTTTCCACTTATATATAGATATATATATTGATAAACCTGCGGAGTGCGTACTCTGTTGACCTATACAATTTGCGATAAATACTTACAACTAATCACTTACTTTTTTACGTAGATACTTTGGCGTGTTCTCTAGGTTCAAGGCAAGGAGCACGTGGCCCACTCGTCCGGTCTGTTGACTGAGTTGCACAGCTAGGGTGCTTCCGTTACGAAGATACCAATGAATTCGAGGTACGAGAGTAGGTGTCGGGAAGAGCCATTTAAATATGGCTTAAACAGATATTCAACGGTCATTTGTTGCAACTGGATCTCCAGGGTCTGGATTGGTCTACGTATTTGGTTCGCAGTTTTAGTTAGTTTAAAGCCACGAGGTCGTAGAGGATAGTGAGTCTTGGCAGGTGGCTTTTGCATCGAATAAAGCTCGATATTGTCGCTTCAAATTCCGGATAACCGGTGGTAATCGTGCAAATTTACTTTGATTCACTTACTTACTTACTTGTAGAACTCAAATTAAGATGCAACCGCAGGTTGTAGGTGTTGAAAATCACCAACTTGAAGTACTTAGAAAATAATCTAAAGTTCTTGCGACGACGACTAAATCGGAAAAAAGACTCAAATTCCGGCCAAAACTCTCCTCGAAACGTTCTACCTTCGTTTTTTTTTCCAACAGAGGAATTTACGCAAAAAAACAGAAAAAAATAATTATCTTCCATAAACAAAGAAGATTCAAGTTAGCTATAGAAAATCCACCAGAAAATTAGAATGAAAATCAACTATATGGCTTAGTTTTGTGAACCCTGTGTACCATCGACGTTAAAATCATTTATATGACCAAATATATCAAAATCAGAGACTTAGAAGAAAATTTGAAATAACTTTTCAAGGAAAACTAATAGTCAATATGAAAACCCTATAAAATCAGTATCCCCAAATATCATTTATCAATCGGTGCACTCACGTTTGTCCCATAAGGATGAATTTACGAGAAAAAGATAGAACTAGCGGCGTATGTCTGTCGACTTTCGATCAATTTCAAGTGCAAGGACAGCAACAAACAGCTGATCAAAACAATAAAACTGAAATTGAAAGAGACTGAATCAAGTGTTAGTGAATTAAAACTTTGAATGGAAATTGGATTGTAGTGAACTGCTCGATTACTACCCCAGACAAAGACAATGACTAAATATTAAGGTAAAAATTTAACCCCCGAACAATTAATTAAATAAACTAATGTTAAGTTTGGATTTCAGGATCCGAAAAAATACAATTGGAATGCAAGTATCCAAAACCAGGTGCGATGTTTGTGACCCTCTCAACAATTTCTTATGGAAAGCAATAAAAATAGAAATTTACCAATATATGAAATCTTGACATGATGGTGGCTGTTAATTGTTAACAAATTGTTTGAACAAATACACCCTTCTGTGATAAGAAAATGAAAAATAATATTCGAAGAATGAGACTGTGGAGAAACCAATGTGAAGAAGATTATGTTATTATCTAATTTGAATAATTATTAGTATTGTTTCATTATTGTGTAATAAAATTTTGAGGTATTTGACGGCACTGGTTTTATCGGGGTCCTGAATCCTTTTGTCTTCTTCACTCTGGATGACACAGGTGACTGGGCCCGTGGGGTCGTTGCCCTGCGGGGTTCAATTTCTTGTTATAACAGAAAAAATCATTTACACATCGATACCTTAGTGCCAATACCGCGTAACCCAAAAAATTTCAGAATTTGACTTTTTGGTTGAGATCAATTGACTGGACTATACCACCAATCCCTACACCATGCAACCCAGAATACACCATACAATCATTTTTCCCGCCGATTCTAATAAGTCGTATGAAAAGTGTCCGATTACAAATTACAATAAGTCGTACACAACAGTTCACAATATAAGTAGCGGTACTCAGACATCGACTTGGCGGGATCGAATTAATTTTTACTGTTCACGTCAAGAGTCAAATGAAACAGTTGCTGAGTGGTTCGTCACACATATCACTGAAAATATATAGGAAACTCCCATACAATACTTTGAAATGAAATTCGCCAGCGCCCTACAACGGGTAGTCCTCGTACTTTTGACTTTTTTTTCTCAAAAACGTTAAGAAATCTGTTTTTATTGCATACGGTGGAGGCATCTATTGGATAAAATAGGATTTCTTCCACGTTTGAAATTATAATTCAAATTATTATCACATGGTACCTTATCAAAAGTTATTCTGAAAAAATGCATAACTACTTTTTAAAAACGTTCATTTTATAATGTCTAAAGAGTATGTTCTGGACAAATACAACCTATGCATATTTTTCAGTTTATAACTTTTGATAAGCCATGTGAATCAAAATTTAAATTAAATTTCGAATGTTGAGTCTATAAAATGCAAACCACAAAATTTATAGGACTTGTATACCCAGTTGTGCTTCAGTTTTGTTGTTCAAAATCGGATTTTCAACATGCTGAGACAATTTTTCTAAAACAGTGGAAGAACTTTTATTGGAAAGGATGTGTTTTGTTGAAAATATTCACACATCCAGGAGACTTTACATTTCTCAAAGAACTCACGATACGCTTGCGTATAGTCCAATCCAAGGTTCAAATACAAATTTCAAGATGATCTAGGTACGGAAAATCAGAAACTTCCGGTACAAAATTCAAATTACACGTGAAATGACGATGACGTCTGGGGTTAGGGATTGGTTATTTATGGCAACCGTAGTTAAGGAAAACCTCCGTTTCTAGCGCCATCCGACGGGTAGTCCTCTAAACAAATCCGACTTGATTAACTGGTTGCCTAAAACTATATTTACATTGGCTCCCATTCAAGTTTCCTATATATTTTGAGTGATATGTGGTTCGTCAGAGTAAAAGGACTGGCGGTGAATTGCAATTTTGGAGCGGATGTAAACATGGTATTGAGGGACAAGTTTGTAACAAGTTTGAAAAGTGAAAAAATTCAAGACAGACTGTGTGAAGAAGACGTAGCAAAGTCGTTGGATGACTTGTTCAAGCTGGCTATGCAGAAAGAAACTATTAAAGGTGATGGAGATATTCTGAAGATACAGAAATGAAATGGAAGAAATCTGGCAACAATGCATAGAGTTGGAACTATTTGAAATCCTGCGCAATCAAGGGAACCAAGCAGTGATGACAGTGATTGGATCAGCTGAAAAATATGGACGTAGAGATCAACTAAGAAATTACGGTAAAGACAACAAAAAATCATGTGGTTCATGTGAAAATATGCACTTTGGGAAATTTAAGTACGCTCAGTATGTTTGTAATTTATGTAATAAAAAGGGACATCTATCGAAAGTGTGCATGAAAGCAAAAAAACATAACGTAAACTATGTCGAACAGGAGCAAAAAAGTGAACAATGTATTTTTGCTATGAATAACCAATCAAGCGAAGATAATCCTTTCAAAATTCAAGTTAATATTGACAATTAACTGTGTATAATGGACATAGACTCAGGTGCAAGTGTTGGTTGTATAAGTGAGCAATTTTATCATAAGAATTTACGGCATTATGAACTGAAAAGGGACTATATTTTTCCAAAAGGTTATAATGGATCAAATTTTACTCCAAAAGGACATTTTTTGGTAGCGTTGACGTACCTATCAAAATAAAACCAAAAATGTTAGATTTTATGTAATACCAAATGGTGGTCCTTGCATACTTGGTCGTGACTGGATGAAGAATTTTGACGTAACTTTAAACATGATAAACTAGGTTGTAAGAAATAAAATATTTCAAAGCTATTGAACAGGTTCAATTCAGTGTTTGAAAATGAATTGGGTCATTTTAAATTCGACAAGATTTCTCTGCAGCTGAAGCCAGATGCCAAACCTGTATACCTCGAATCCAGGAATGTTCCTTTTGCCTACCAAGACACAGTGGAACAGGAGCTTGATAGATTGGAGATGAAACTAGAAAAAATGTTGGCAATAAGCACCCAAAGAGTAACATATTTGATGAATCGTATGCCATATGGAATCAGTCCGGGCACTGCTATTTTTCAGAAACATATTGATCAACTTTTTCAAGGCATAAAGAATGTTAGCTGTTTTGTTGATGACATAATCCTGACTGGCAACGTTGAAAATGAGCATCTGCAGACCCTGGAACTAGTTTTAGCAAGATTGGAAGAAGCAGGACTCACTGCAAAGCGCGAGAAGTGGACGCAAAGTGGAAGCAAGACGAAGTGGAATACTTTGGATTCAAGATTGATAAATATGGATTACATAAAACGGATAACAAGGTAAAATCAATCCTTGAATCACCAGCCCCCAGAAATATAACTGATGTACGCTTTTTTCTGGGTATGGTAAACTATTTTAGTCAATTCATTCCAAATTTGGCAACAATTTTAAGACCTATTTATGACTTTTTGAAAATTGAAAACAAATTTCATTGGTCAGGTAAATGTCAAGAAGCTTTTGAATTAATCAAGTCAAAGATTGCAGAAGATGTAACGTTGGTCCATTTTAATCCAAATTTGCCACTCTTTTTGACAACTGATGCTTCTAACAATGGAATAGCTGGAATTTTAAGTCATAGATTTCCAAATGGTCAAGAGAAACCAATAGCGTGTATTTCTCGCACTTTAATGCCCTGTGAATTAAACTACTACCATCACTTATGAAAGAAGCTCTTGCGCTGTACTATTCATGTGAAAAGTTTGAGGATTACATAATAGGAAACAAAGGTATTTTAAGGACAGACTGTAAGCCGTTGATAGCAATATTGGGAGAACATAGAGAAATACCTCAAATGCATACAAATAAACTTCAAAAATGGGTTCTATATCTTGTGGGATTCAACTATAAAATTGAATATTCAAAGGCAAAAAAAAATATCATGGCGGACTACTATTCCAGATCTCCGTTGAAAGTTTCAGTTATAGATCCAGAATATGAAGGGAGAGGAGAATACGTCAATTTCATTAACTCAAACAATAAATGGCCAGTGGATTCAAATCAAGTGAGATCATGCACAAAAGAAGATGCAGAGTTGGGGAAAATTCTAGAGATGGTGAGGAATAATAATTGGACAAATCATGAACATTTCAGATCATACTATACAAAGAGGGAAGAGATTCGTGAGGAAGATGAAATTTTGACATGGGGTTACAGAGACATCGTTCCTGAAAGTCTAAGAAGGGTTCTGTTGGAGGAAGTCCATTCTGCAGCTCATTGGGGGGTTGCAAAATCAAAGTCCATAGCTAGAAGCTATATGTGGTTGCCAGGCATTGATCAAGACATATAGAAGCACGTCAAGTCATGTGTACCCTGTCTCAAAAACAAAAGAAATCCTCCAAAAGCAGAGTATACGCCATGGAAGAGCAGTGAAAAGCCTTGGTCAAGAGTTCATGCAGATTTTCTGGAGTCAAGTAAGAAAGTGAATTTTCTGGTTGTGATTGACTTATATAGCGAATATCCGTTGATATTTGAAATGGAATCTTTATCAGCGGAGGAAACAGAAGACAAATTTAGAGCATTCTCAATGTTTGGTTTACCTGAGCAATGGGCAGGCGTAAAATATGGTAAAGCCGTTCAAACATAAAATAGAAACAGCAATGTCCGATCAGAGAAATGCTGGGGTAAGGTTGTCAACATTGGTTTCCAGATTTGTTTTAAGCTACAGATCGATGAAACATGAAACAACACAGGAAACACCAGCAAAAATAATGTTCAACAGAGAGATCAGGACAAGACTTGACCTGATAAAAGAAAGAGAAACGCTTGAGAAATCTGAGGTAACTAAAAGAATCCAGGACGCTCAAAACCAGCAGAGGAAGTATTACAGTCATGGGAAGCCAAGACATTTTACAATTGGTGAAAGAGTGATGGCCAGGATGTACCGGAAAAACTCGGAATATTGGGTCATGGTGAAAGTGGAAAAACGAATTGGAAATTCAACGTATATGGTCAAAGTTGATGATGGTAGACTAGTGAAACAGATCAACTTGACAGAAGAGAAATCAAGTCGGGGAGTGGGGAACCACACCAGACAAGGAAAAATGGCGAGTAAGGTGGCAGGTCAAATGAATGAGGAAAACTCAAACATCAGTGAAGACATTTATGAAGTTCAAATTGGTCAAGGTGTCAGTGACAATAACTTTTCTTGTGAAATTAACGAAAATGAACTGTCTTAAACCAATTCAGAAATTGACAAAGCATTAAATAGTTTTTCTCTCCTACAGGAGCCAACACCTGCTCAACAAAGGGGCGAATCGTCTGAGGACGTGACATCGCCTTTTCAAAGCAGTCATGACGAACAACAACAACAATTTCCAACATCAAAAGTGAGAAGCGATCCAGATGAAGTGGTCCAGGAAAACGACAAGGCTCCCACATCCGTGGTGAGACGGTCTGACCGAATGAGGAAGCCTCCTGAATGGTTAAGGGACTTCAATTCCATATGTCCAGAACAGGAATAAGGAGGCCGAAAAGAAGAGTGTGTACGTGACGAAATTTTGTGTGGATTAACGTATGTTCATATTAACTAGAGTATTCATGTGACAACTTGTTTAAAGGTTTGATTATGTAGATTCAAGGAGGTCGGCACGCTTTTAAGTAGAGCTATTTAATTTACAAAAAAAAAATTGTAAACTGACTGTAAATTTCGAACAAGTCACCCATTAGCTCATAATTAAAATGTATAATTATTGAAACAAGCATATTATACATAAGTAAATATGCTACAAGCTATATTATTATGTTATGTACAACTTCAATTTTAGCAAGGGGTGTGTTAACTACGGCAACATTGTGCGTTAACACATACATATATAAATAGTGGATCTACAGAGATTTCCTCTCTTCTTCTTCTAGACCTTCAGATAGTAACATAACGTGTCGTGCCTCCACAATCTCAATTACCAGTCTAATCTGTGATAATTGCTGTAATAGACAATTAATCAACGTATGTGGCCTATCAATTATCAACCAGTCCAAGACATAACACACAGATAACCGAATAAAATTTTAAGTTCTTTTTGGCGTTGTTAATGATTCTTTATACTTGGAGACGCTACTTAGCGTGATATTCTGACAAAAGATAACATTTCTCAAATTTCAGATCGAAGGGGGTTCTTGAAAAAACAATGGTTCAGAGAGTTGTACAATTTCGATATATGCACCACATCATACTCACTCACCGACAATAAATCCGGGACAAGAATAATTTGAGTCGAATTGATATTCTTATAACTTTTTAATTTGTTGTCGGATTTTAGTGAAATTTGTACCAAAGTGTAGCCCCATGTCTTGAGATATTACTCTTAATTTTGATTTTGGAAAAATACCGATGGCTTGGTCATTATACAGGGAGGAACAGAAGCTACTTTTTTCACCTTAAGTTTTCAACGCCCTGTGGAAAAATTGAGCGGCAAAATGTTTTTTTAACAAATTGTTTTTTTTTGGTCATAACAATATCCGCTTTTTTATAGAAGATACAAATGTTCAAAAAAATTGCTGCAGTTCTTCGATATTTTATCATCAATGAAAACATTCTTATAGTCTTGCATGAAGTTTAGCCCTATGTCTTGAGATATTACCCTTGATTTTGATTTTCGCAAAATACTGATGACTTGGTCATTATACAAGCAGGAACAGAAGCTACTTTTGTACCGTCAAGTTTTCAACACCGTTTGGAAAAATTGAGCCTCAATACTTAGCTTCATTAAGTTCTGTTGTGAAGTGCGATCTTTTCCTAACCATAAGTTTTTTCGGTCATGTCAATATCTGTTTTTTTTAGAGAAGATACAGATGTTTAAAGAAGATGCTGCAGTTTTCCGATATTTTATCAACAATGAATGAAAACATTCCTATAGACTTGCATGAACAAATGTTCTAGGATTCCATATTGTCCCAATTTACCCAATGTTCCATATTGGGCAAATTGTTCACCCCGAACACTCTTTGGAGGCGGTAGTATCATGGTGTGGACTGGGGTATCACTTCATGGCCGTACAGATCTTGTATCAATTGAAAATGGGAAATCAAGCACATGGGATAGGTATAATAGGATTGCTAGGTAGACATTATCGCAGTAGACATCAGAAAACCTTGCCTGATTTGCGAGAAGTCTTTCTTGAATAATAAATAATATTTCTCAAGAGGCATCAAAAGCATGCCATGCGCATGGCAGAAGTCATAGGGATATGATGTGACAATACGCGCTATTGATTTGTTGGTAAAATATCGACAAACTGCAGCATTTTCTTTAAACATCTGTATCTTCTCTAAAAAAGCAGGTATTGACATGACCAAAAAAATAATTTGTCGAGAAAAGATAGCACTTCACAACAGAAAATGATGGAGCTAGATTTTGCCGCTCAATTTTTCCACAGGGTGTTGAAAACTTAAGGGTGAAAAAGAAGCTTCTGTTCCTCCCTGTATAATGACCATGCCAACGGTATTTTTCCAACACCAAAATCAAGAGTAATATCTCCAGACATAGGGCTACACTTTGGTACAAATTTGACTAAAATCGGACGACAAATAAAAAAGTTATAACGATATCAATTTGACTCAAATTATTCTTGTCCCGAATTTATTGTCGGTGAGTGTATATTATTAGAAAGAAAGGGATTTGGAAGACAAGAAAGAAGATGATCCGGACGTTGAAAAGAATGATTTAGTGAGTGAAAATGATCTTGACAGTTTGCAAAATGAAGACCTGGACCGACGAGGGCGATCTGTAGAGAATCGTAAACCAGCTTTGGAAGAACAGGATTTAGAGGACAATAATGAAAAAGACCCGGACTACGAGATAGAAGATGATTTAGAGAGTGACGATGATGAACTTGTAAATTTGTAAAGACAACCTGAAATCTGAAAAGACAACCATTTTTGAGAGAAAGCAGTAAACATAAGAATACTCCGGAAAAAGAATAGACACAAGACGTTCAGACACAAGATATAACTAACAAAAAAAGAAGAAAAAAAGCAGCACCGGAAATGTGGGATAAAAACCAAAACCAGAAGAAGAGAATGACAGGAAAAGAGTACATAGGATACACCAGATTCAAAGATGGTGTTGTAGAGCATAAAACCATAAGAGGCAAAAAAGTTATGGGCGGCAAATGTGATTCAAACTTTTGTTAAAAGACAAGTAATAGATTTTGTCATTTGTTTGCTGAGGAAATTCGACAATCTTTGATAAGCTGGAGGTTAGTTCAGCTTATTACAAAACCAAGCTTCAAGTTCATAATTTTACCATGTATAACTTGGCAACAAATGGTCGTAAACATTTTCTGTGGAATGAATCAGAAGGCTAACTTTGCTCATCCATGTTTACAACGTGTTGTTTTGTACTCTGATAGCGGCGGATATCAAAATAAGAACAACATTTTATCAAATGCTTCATCTGTGTTAGCATCAAAGTTTGACATCGTAATTGAACAAAAATGTCTCGAAAAGGGTCACACACAAATTGAGTGTGACTCCACACACGCACTGATTGAGAGACGTTTGAAGGAAAGGGAAATATACTTTCCAACGGATTATATTGGAATCATCAAAGACGCCAGAAAAAAACCAAAACCCTTAGACGTCGAATACCTGAATCATTATTTTTTCCTTGACTACGAGGATCGTAGTCATCACAGATATACTTCAATACAGCCCGGTAACAAGAAATATGATTTAGAAGTGTCTCATCTCAAGTGTATGAAATATGCACCCGATGGGAATATTTTCTACAAAAGCAGCTATAGTGACTCATACTTACCTCCACCACAAAGACAAAAACTTATTGATGTCAATGCTACCCTTAAACCACTTCAAAAAGAACGTTTTAAGATAACAAAGAAAATATGGACACATTTACAAGCATTAAAGAAGGTACTACCCATAGATACGCATTTCTTCTATGATACTTTGCGATCTGAAGAGCTACTACTACAAACTGACGAACTGCCGACCAGAAAATCTTCAATATCTAAGACAAAAACGCAAAATTTCAAGAACATCAAAACTGCAATGCTTTGAAGGAAAAGAATCGACCAACAAACAAAACAAATCCAGAGACCATTAAAATTCGAAAAAAAAAGAGAAAGTAACGTTTTTAACAAAAGTGAAATATTCAATATTGGGTTATTGTCATAAGCTTATCTTCTTACCATTGTCAATTTTTGACATTAGAAAAAGATTTTTGATTTATGTTAACTTCGCATTTGTCTCTCATAACTCTGTTTATTTTCAATTGAATCTACTTACCTGTCCTTAGTCCTTGGTAGTACAATCCATTTTCTACTAATACAATCTATCCCATTTGAAATCTATCTACTAATAAATCGTAACCATCCAAACTAATTCTGATTGGATGTATCCAACAATCAAAGCTAATGACAATTAGTCGTGACCAACGCGACATCTAGATCAAATCAAAGATCTAAAATATCTTTTACTCAAGTGATGATAAAGAAGTAATAAGGTTTTTTGTAAACTAATATAAGATCCATTTCAATATAAAATAAAAAGTTTTTTTGTCTCCTGTGAAATTTTCATCTTATGGGCTACGCGGTATTAGCACTAAGGTATCGATATTGATGTTAGGCATCATTTCTCTCGAGTTGTTGTTGTATATGCCTACCAACAAGATGGTTGCAGATTCCTTAACTAAGGCTCTTGATGCAAGGAAGTTTAGAGAATGTGTCAATGGCCAGGGACTGCACAAATAAGGAGGGTGTTGGATGTTATTTGTGTGCTCACTGAACACAGTGTCGTGGTGTTAAGGTAAATTTTCACTGGTGTTATTGTTATTTCTAATATTCTCGCTTGCTATTCATTCTATGCGGAAAATATTGCATCTGTATTCATCCATATAACATAATATAAGCCGTTGTTTGATAGAAGAGTGTGCCAATCATTATACCTACAAGTTCCAGAAATCCCCCTTGATAACAATTTTGTTTGAGCCAGTGACGTGGAAAAAGTCCTTTTTCATTTATTTTCTGATATTTAACTAAGTTGAGATTTTCAAGACACACTCTGTATCAATCTTCATCAAAATTATTGGAATCTGAGTATGTTGGGTAATGGATCGACGCCAACTATACAGAGTGTCCAAGAAGTGATGGATCAAACGGCTCTGGGTTATAAGGGATGCCATATTTTGCAGTAATGAAAACCTATTCAACTGTTAATCGTTTTCGAGATACAAAGTGTTGAAATTTTTTGCCCAAATCAAAAATCATATTTGAACCAACCTTGATATACGACATGATGTCATGAAGACCTGATATATCTGCCAATATCAAGCTCTCCGGTCGACCATTGGCAGAGATATGGGTTACCCGAAAAAATAATTTGCAAAAAAATAATGTAACACTCGGTGTAAAAAAATAGAATCTCTAGTTCATCTTTTCAAATTTGAAAAACTTTTTCGTATCTGCTAACATTTTGCAAAAAATGAATCTTGTTCAATTGCCTGGTTTGATATGGCAGAGAGTACAGACGTGTTAACGGCCGGCGACGCTCGTTGTTTGGAAAATCGTTTTGAAGTTGTGAGGATACCAGATACAGACAGATACTGACGAAACACTAATTTCGAAAATTAGAAAGCAAAATGATTTGAATAATGAAGGTTTGATAAAAACTTCACAGGGTTCTCCGACGAAGGGTGAATACCCTTGTAATTTCTATATTTTAAAAGATATTGAAAGACGTCAAATACAAACATTGTGGGGATTTAGATAGGGAATGAGGGATATTTATCAGAAAAACAATTGGAGAAACCTGATGCAGAAACTGGTGAGCACAAGATAATTATTTATCTCAATTGTCAGGGATCAATTGATAACTTTGATGAATTAGAGTTATTAGTTTGTAATCACAAACCTGTTGTTTTATGTTTGACTGAAACTGTAACGAAGTTACAAAATTTCCGGATTTAGTCTACCGTCATTTTCAAATTTTCAAATTCATTTTCCGTCTCTTACTAGTTAAATCGTATTTTCCCGTAACTTAGTTATTTATCTATCAAAAGATCCCGTATTTTTTTTTCTAAAATAACGTTGACCAAGTAATAAGTAATAAGCCATTAATTAATTTCTGACCGAAATATTCCTCCTTAGTTTCTCGCATTAAACAAATTAATTATTTAGCTCACAAACCGGCCGACAAACGTTATTTATTTCGCGCACAATTCAAGTGGATCCCCCACTTTTGGTCTGAATACGAAACCTCGGAGAGACGCGAGGAGTCAGTCACTTCAGTCAGTGGTCGAGACCAAGACGACAAGCTGCAGCAGTAGACCTTCCGTTCCCGTTCCGCGATCTATTTCCAAACACGTTTTTTTTTATCCTTCTTTAATTCAAACACGAGGTAGGAACTATTCATCGATAATTATGATCTTTTACCGAAATTCTCTCAAACTGGTGTCGCATTCTAGGTAGGTTAAGTGAAAAAAAAGGGTGGGCAAATAGTTTCGATGTCTGAAAGTTTTCGGTGAGTCTGTATTTTTTCCAGACTCACGGAATTCTGGAAACCTTTGGTGAACCTGTATTTTTTCCAGATTCACGGAATCTTTTCCAGATCGTTTCTATTATTGGGATTTTTTTATTATTTTATTTTGATTATCAGGGGAACGAACTTTGCTTGATGGGAGATGTTAAAACTAATGTTCAACGCCGCGTTTTCTTTCAACCGTTGTTTTCTTTTCTATAATTTTCTTGAGGTAGTTCCGGAAAAATCATCAAAGAGAGGCCTCTGGAGTTACGACACATGCGTGTTAAATTCCCAATATTTTTTTTCCATAAATTTCCCGCTGCTTTTCTATGCCTCGAACCCGTTTTTTTCCTCGTGGAAATAAACCGATCGCGTCAGTTTATCCCGTACGTTTTCTCTACGTCGTTGGAAAACTCTATCTATTCTGACCGCTATTTTTCTGTTTAAAGTTTCGCCGTGAAAACCGACCCGTTGCTGTAAATTATCTACGTTACACACCTCTTTTTCACGTTTCATTTTGCCGATTTTAGACTGCAAAATCCATGTTTCACTTGGCTGTAATTCTGTTTCTCCGCCGGAAGAGATAAGACTGTTTTTTTTATAAAGTATTTTTCTTGTGATATTAGATTTTGTTTTGCTGATTGAAGGTCAGACTATGGTTGATCAAATTTTATTATTTTACCGAATGGTTGAAAACCAGTCTCGATTGTGATTTAGTTTTGGGACAAATAGACTGATTGATTAATTTTTAGTAACACCGTGTTTTTATTTCAAGAAAGTTAAGTAATCCATTCCAGAGCAGAAATTTGCGGAGTTTTTGAAAATAATGAACGCTTGGACTTTCTTCACTGTATAAAAGCTACCCGATAGGCACTGTGGGCCCTCTACCACATGAATACAGGGGGTGGTGCTCGAGCTTTTGTTTAACATCAACGATTCCCTCATCCCCGTCGGGAATTGAATGCGGAAAATCTCGGGGAACGTCACAAAACTCATCTTACTTCTAACATCACGAACATCAAGACTCTCATCCGTGGATGTACTGCTGCACATTGCATAGGTGATAGCGATAGGACAAGTGGCGCGTTTACGTGAGAAATGATATTAAATTTACTATTGAAATGAATAAAAATATCGGAAGACACAGAAGGATTTTAACAGTGGCAATTCAATTACCACAAAAAAAATTTTACTGGTATCTATCGTTCGCCATCCAGTTCAAATAAAGTGTTTCTTGAATAATTTGAGGAGCTTCTGGAAGAGTTGCAAGGGATAAATTCAATTAAATCATAGTAGGAGATTTCAATCATAATTATGTGAAAGATTCTTACTACACCAATATATTCGAACAAGTGCTATTAATAAATCGACTCAAGCAGATTGTTGAAGAGTTCACAAGGATAACACATGAAACTGAATTCCTCATAGATTATATGAACACTGATGATAAATCGATATCATGCAAAATATTGAGTCCAAAAATTGATGATCACGATATATTGGAGTTGAAAATCAAAGGAAAAAAACCAGTGACGAGTGTAGATTCACTAGCACAATCATTGATTTCATCAATTTCGCAGTCTCTGTATCAAATGACCACTCAACATGTGAGAAATATCAAGCCTCAGCATGAAAATAATAAGTGGATAACTCGGGAAATCATATCATCATAAGATTTTCGTCCCATCAATACAGTGTCACCAATCGAAAAAATTATTGAGATTGTAGTAAAAGATCAGTTGATAACATTCTGTGATAGTGATGATGTGATGAATAAGCATCAGTCTGCATTTAGAACTGGGCATTTATGTGAAACTGTTTTAATAAAAGTGTGTAAAGATTGGATGGAGTGTATAGATGAAGGAATGTTTGTAGTGTCAATTTTATTGGATTTTAAACGTTCTTTTGAAACTGTGAATAGAGATTTATTGTTGAAATACTGTCGTAAATAGGAATTAGAGATGATGTGTTGAAATGGTTTGAGTCTTATTCAACAAACAGAACACAAAAGGTTAAATTTAATAACACTTATTTTGATAAAGAGACATAGTTTTACGGTTATCCGATGTTAAACGGAAAGGTTGGTACAAAACCGTGATAAATGTCTAGAGTAACATCCATGTGAGTAGTGCCCTCCTTACTCACATGGATGTAACTCTAGACATTACGGTTCTGTACCAACCTTTCCGTTTAACACTTATTTTGATGTTTTGTACAATAATCATTGTGTTCCTTAGGGTACAGTGCTTGGACCTCTGCTGTTCACTATATATCAATGATATTTTTGAGCATGTGAAATATTCCAGCATGAATTTGTTTGCAGATGATACATTGCTAGGTAGACATATGTGAAACGAATATTGAAGACATGATTGAAAATATCAGAAATGACTTGAGTGCAATTGAAACATGTTTAGGAAATAATGCTATGGCACTGAATGTACAAAAATGTGAATTTGTTGTTTTTGGAATGCCCAACACAATTAAGCAATTTGATGATATCGATTTCAACATGTGTTGAAGCTCAAGCTGTGCAAAGGGAAATAAAATTGAGTACCCAGAGATAATGTAAGATGAAGACTATACATTTTGATGCTCATGCTTATTATATTTGTTCTAAAATGTCCAAATAGTATATTTTTTTGAGTGGAATAGGCATAGATATATAAAATAGATGCTCAGTGGTAGTGGTCCGAATAATCCGAAAACGGTAAAACATGGGCGAAAAAATGCGTCGGTGCTGCTCCTGCGGTCAGAACTATTTATTTTATTTCGTCGAACATTCTTAATTGGAATGTAAAATATGTAGTTATTTTTATTCCTTGTACGCCTGTACATTTCATATATGAATTCCATTGTATTAAAGATATGTACTTTATACCTTTTTGATAATAATAACTTGAAAATATAATTTTTAAACGTATTTTTTGTAAATTTTGTAAAGCAATGCTTAATAAATGAATTTTTATTTAATTATCTCAATCTTTTTAACATAATGTTGAATTGACTTGATAGCACAAAAGTAAAACTGGGGGTGAAAATGTAAAAACAAGCTTTCTGATTTAATGCACAGTCTGCGCCTGCGAAAAAAGTTTCGTTTGATTCGTCGTAGTTGCGCCTGATTTCCTACACAACAGCTATTTTTTAATGTAGTTTCTGCTCATCAGGTGATCCTGTTAATTACTTTTATTCGTTGAAATAACCCCATAACCAAAATCAACCGGGTCAAGTCGGCCGAATGACGTGGCCATCGTATTGCCCCTCTCTTCCTAACCATCTTCCAGCATATTATGTTTGATCAACAAGAACGGCACTATGCCGCACTTGTTGATTGTAATGCAGTGGTAAGTTTTCCAATAAAAATGCTAATTTATTTTGCAAATATCTGTGAAATTCTTCGATATTTAACCTCAGTGGTAATTCAAATGTCTTATCCAACGGACCATTGATCATCCCAGCCCATAATTTTCATAGCCTGCTTAATAGAATTCACTTGTGTAACCAAGTGAATTCAACAAAATGTTGAACAAATAAAAGAAGAATAATTTTCTGGAAAATGGTAGCAGATACGGAAAAATGTTTCAAATAATTTTTTTCGTCAGATAAATTGTTTGTCCGAGTGTTGCATCATTTTTTTGCGAAATATTTTTTTCCGGTATCTCCTATCTTCGGCACTGGTCGATTGGAGAGCTTGATAGTGGTAGATATTTTTGCCCTTCATGACATCATGTCGTATATCATTACAAAGTTAGGTTTAAATCAGGAACAGCTCGTTAATAAGAGTGGTCGTGCGCGCGCACCGCCGGGAAAAGACGAAAAAAAATCAAAATAGTAATCTAAGTTATCAAGGCGGTGAAAGACTTCCTAAATTACGAGTCGATATGTTTATGGACGAGGCGAGGAAGCAGCCGAGTCTGGAATTCCTTGACGAGTAGTTTAATGACATTTAACGGCTGTGTATCGTACATTGTTTTGTATCATACTGTGATAATTTTTTTTTATCGGTTTAAAGTGCTTTCTTGTCAAACCATACACTTAGAGTGGCAGTCCGCCCCACATTCTCATGAGATGGCGTCAGCCAAACCATGTCACCACTTGGGTGATAGATAGGTTAATTATGTGTTACCAACATTCTATGTCAAGTTATTGATTGAAATCATGAGATGGCGCAAGCCAAAACATGCTACGAATGCAATTTAACAGTCTTTGATGATGCAAAATGTCATTTTTGGAGCCTAGTCAAGTAATTTTTTTTAACAGTAACTGATGATGTAAAGTGTCATTTACCGGACTGGTTTTGGGTCCGGTAAATGATACCCCACGGTACAGTATGAAATAAATAATATTTCAGTGTTCTTTTATTTTGGGTGCTTTTTATTGTATTATGAGTTTATTTATCGTTATATGTGTTTTGGAGGGTGGAGTTGTTGGAATTGCACCTCCCAATCATTGTCCACAGGTGTATTGAATGTCAGTGTCAGTGTCCAATTGTAGAATCAACTAAAAGTCGATAGACGTAAAATTTTTGAGAAAGCCGTGATTGATCTACAATTACCCCGACAGGTTAGTGTACGTGATACGTCAAGATGATCATTCACTAAATTGTGATTCGCAAATATCTAGGCAGAGTAGTTTATTGGCAAGCTGTGTCAGACGTCGTGGGCGATTCACTTTTTTGCCCATAACCCATTGTACTAGTGGACGAATTATATGTTGATTTGGAGTAGCCTTTTTATTGAGAAACCTAGGAGTCGAGTTTTACGGAATTCACTTAAAGATTTTCCTTCAATTCTTTATAAAGTAAATCCTGGTAACAGAATTTTTATTTTTCATATAACAAAGTATTTTTGCTATTTATGTATTGCTCAGAAGTGCAAAAATACCGTATCTATTAGCTCAAAGATCCCGCGCTTTTCACATCTTCTACTCCGATGAAGAATCACTATGCTGTCTGTCAGCCTGTCCCAGCCCATGTGTGTATTCGTTCGGCGCTCAAGACAAATGCATTTTTTCTATGGAAATCAGTCGGAGCTATTCGGAAAATCGTCTGATATAAGTGCGCCACCAAATAGCGCAATTTGAAGACACACTAGGACAGGGAAGCGTTTTTACTTTTTCAGGTGTGTGCCAGAACTTGTACAATATTTTTGTGCTGATTGTACTGATATTTTTGTTCAAAACGAAGCACTTCAATACATTCGTCTTAGTTCCAGTACAATAATTCTGCCTTGTCAGTTGTCACTATTGTCATCCTGTCGGTCCGTTTCATCCACGATACACATACACGCCGATACGCATATGTGACGTCACGAAAAAGTGAATAATTACTCTAAAATCTACCAAAATCAATTACAAAATATCATAAATACACAAAAAAAACGCAAAATCACGATATAAAATAAATATCAAATACGAACAACTCTAGCCTCAGTTAATGACAGAAGGAGCCTTTCTTTTAGGCAACGGCACGTGTGAATCGTGTACGTAAAATTTGAGAGGACAAATTGGCATATCACTCTTTACGTATCGTGGTTTTTGTAAACAGAGACGCGAGTGATTTTAACAAAACATAATATACAGGGTTTTCCTTATAAGAACCGACACAGAGCAGGAGCATGTGGGGGAACCCAAAATATTACGATTAATTGCAACTTGTCAGTTTATCGAGAGCATTGATCGACAGTAATTGGAGTCGGATTGAGGCGTCCTGAAGGGTTGACAAGGTATGACGCATCTCTAAAATATGACAGAACTCTGTCACCCGTTGGCGCCCTTGAGAAATGATTGTTTCATTGCATGAGAAATTCAGTTCTTAAACTTTTCTCGCTTCTGTTATTTTTCAAAAAAGTTTGTCGTTTTCATCAAAAACCCAAATTTCTGAAGCCCCATATTGTAATTGTCATATTAAAAATCGTCAAAAATTTCATCGTTGGCTTTGGAATCAAACGTTAGACTTGACCATTTGGTAAGTCAGTCATTTAGTTAGTAATTTTTGCTTTGCATGGTCCAAATTTCCGGGTCGTTCTCTTACTCCATATTCCCAACGCGAGTTTATATAAAAAAACGGTGTTATTGATCAGTATTTGATTGCTCGATGCTCGATTCATTTAAAGTTTCTTCAAAACACTCTCCTGGATCTCCTTGACGAGGTGCCAGTTGTGCCACTACAACTTAGACTGGGACATCATCATACACCATGGAACATTGCCTCATTATCACTTTAGAGAACTTTCAAATCATCAGTATTCAAATTGAATGATGGATTGAAAAAAAAATAATAATATTGTTCACAAGTTTGGCATCTACGATCACCAGATCTCAAGCGTAGGTCTTGTTTCTTCAGGGACCGTTAAAAGATTCTGTGTATTCCTAAGGTGCGTTTCGAAACAACCCTGTACTCTCGAGCCGACTTATGGAATCGGATCAAGTACAGAAAAATGTACACTCATAAGAAACCACCAGTAATTTGTTAGTTTTTCTCTTTAATGATTCGAATTTTCACTTCTCACCTTATTGTAGAGTCTGACGTTCAATTTCATAGCAAACTCTGGAATTTTCGACGATTTTCAATATGACAGCTACAAGACTTATCATCATATACCTCGGCCACAATCAGACTCCAATTACAGTCAAATGATGCTCTTGGTACACCAACAATGCGTAACAAATTTGGTGTTGGTGAGTTGAGGTATAATTGAGATACTGATTTTTTTCGAAACAATACCGTGACGATTTTTTGAATTGATTCATTGCAATTTTGTTTGGATCTCATTCTAGTTGAGTCACAAACCTCAAACCAATTATCCATTATTTAAATGAGAAGGTGAATGCGTCATATTTTTTCCTGAGCTTTTTTTTTTGGTTGCGCACACTCATACTCACCTATCATGAGCCGCCACTGGTTTGAATATGACTTTTGGTTTGAGCGAAAAATAAAAGTTCATTTTTTTCATGAAAATTGAATACCTTGTATCTCGAAAACGATCAACGATTGTAGAACAATACATGTGGTTTCTCTTGTTGCAAAAGGCATTCCCTATCTCCTAGAGCCGTTTGATCCATGACTTATCAAATACCCTGTATCTACAGGGTATCCCAAAACTAGACATCAATATTTCAACCACGTATTCTACGTCTCAAAATAGAAATAGAACTCCATATAAACTAGTATTCACAAACTGTTCGCTTCAAGATAGAGGGTGTCAAAGGTGAAGACCGGATGAACTGTTTCTTATGACCGAAGGCTTAGTTTTCTATTAACTTTATGAGTGGGATATACACGGACTGATTTGAGAAAAATATGCACTACATTTTTTAGTTGTTAATATTTAGTGATTCTGTCTACAAATTTTGAAAACCTAGAGCTTTCTACACGGATAAGGTACTCTTCTCGTAACTGGCCAAGACGCACCATTTTTGAGAAAATGCATCAAGAATACTTGTTACACACTGATTGCAGTGAAAAAAGATCATGTGCAGCATCGTAACACGTGGCAAAAGTGGGACTTCTTTCAAACCCAAACTGGAGAATGAGAGAAAGAGGAAAAGAGAAAGGGTTCCATTAATATTGCGAAAAAATTCGGGATGAGTTTCCCCGCTTTTGAATCAGAACAAAACTTCCTATAAACATGTATTCGGCAATGTTTCGATACAGATTTACAGAGTGTGGCCATTTTATTTTCATTTCTATTTTTTCTGAATGATATTTGAATCAATGTCATTGGTATTTAGGGTTTTCTTATCATGCGAAATTTGAATTTGATGTTGGTATGGCTCAAACGTGTAGAGGGCGCTATCTACGCTTATTTTTTCAGAATATGAACAGCCATAACTTTTTTGGACGTCCCTATAATATATTTTTAACTAATAAAAACGATTTCTTCATCACCTCCACGCTATACTTGTAAGAAGTCGCTACGTATAACAATTCTTGAGATACTGGGATTCGAAATAATGAATACATGTGATAATGAAATTATGGCCAAGCATCGTGTTTCATTGATAGTGCCAGAAATACCGGATGAGTTTGCCTGCTTAAAAATAAGAAAAAAAAACTCCTATAAACATGTTTCCGGAAATGCTTCGTTACAGAGCTTCCTGTAGGTTTATTTTATTTAATTTTTTCCAGTTTTTTCATTTGTTTTTGTTTAAATGATATTTCAATAAGAGTGGTTGATAACATTACACTCAAGTCGACTTCTATCTTTGTCACTGAAAATATGAGGCAGCCATGCGAAATATGTTATAACTTCTAACAGGCTACCTTCGCCATAAATTCAAAATCCTATGTATCAATTATTTCGAATCCAAATATTTCGAGAATGGTTGCAAGTAGCGAATTCTAACAATTATACATTTTCTGCGTAAAAATAGTAGAGAAATCTGTTTTTTACTTTAAAGTATAATACAGGTTCGTCCAAAAAAGTCAAGGCTGTTCATAACAGGTAAAATACGTGTAGGCAGCGCCCTCTACAAGCTAGAGCCCTACTAAGGTAAAATTCAAATTCCGCATGATAAACTTCAACATCAAAACTTCAACATTGATTCAAATATTATTTGGAAAAAAAAAATGAAAATACAATTTTAACACCCTGTAGCTCTGCAAAGAAGCATTTTCGGGTACATGTTTTGTTCTTATTTTGAAGCGGGAAGACTTATTCCAAATTTTTTAGCAATAATAATGGAACACCCTGTATAATATTATAACAGTACAAAATGTTTGTAACAAATATTTGGTCTTCCCCTTTTCAATTGTTGGCCCAGTATAGGCTTAAAAATATTATTTTTGATAATATTTTGATAGTTCAAATACAGGGTTCGCCAAGGTGAGTGACCTATCAGAATATCTCGGGAAATAAAGCAGTTGGAATTATGTAAATTTGTAGGGAGAGATTTCAAGAGATGCTCTTTTCAAATGAAATAATAGTGACGTTGCGCGACTTCTGATTATACCGGAAGAAGGTGTCAACTCGCTTGTTCCACACCCTATACTGATACACGGCGTCTCTCGGTGACCGTCCATCAGAATATCTTGGGAAAAAAAGCGATTGGAATACTGAAAATGTGTATGGTGTAGTCAACAGGGATGCTTTCTTCAAATTAAATGATAGCTACGTTGCGCGACTTCCGGTTATACCGGAGGTAGGTGTCAACTTTCTTGTTTTAAATGAAACGCCATATATATTAATAAATTTTTGGATTCCACGTAAAATTTTAGGCAGATTTGATTTATAATGTCCTATACCTGAGTAAACAAGTTTTTGCAATATTTGGGTTTTTTTTGTCAATGAGATCAGGATGAGATTGAAGTGCTGCTGTGGTCTCAGGTTGTCGATCCTTGGGTACTGCGAGTGCTGGACGAGTTTCGCTTAAATTGATTCCACCGTTTCGGAGCAGTCATGGGGGGATCTTCTTCGGGGTGCGGCTTCAGAGTGCGAATGATTCCGAGGAAAGGGGTAGTACGGGGATGTTTTGTGGTGCGATTTGGTCTTGTTTTGGTTTCAGCTGGCCGTTATTCAAATGTCTCCCAGTACTTCTGGGACGCCCTGTATACAGTGTGTCCTCGGATCGACGCATGAATAGGTGAAAAAGACAAAATTTGGATTGAAATTTTGTCTTCTGGAGATCAGCCCTGCTTGGACGGAAACTCATTTGTGTCATAATTTTGGTTCCGAAAATCAAGTATGTCTTGGAAATTAATAATAATAATAATAATAATAATGATCATTATGAGCAAAAGCTATACAATTAACAAATTAATAAAGATATTTCTACAAAATATATTAATGAAACAAAGCGAGATGGCTGAATGAGAGTGTACTAAAACAAAGAATAAATAAAATAAAAATAAGCCTCAAAGCTATTTCTCTCACCGGTAAAGAGCTTCTTCTATAGGAGATACGATAAAATGTTATTGCAGAAAGTTGTTCAGAATGAAAGACTGAGTGAGAATACAAAGTTTCAAAACCCTCCGTCCACTTTGATATTTGGTATTTTTCCATTCCAAGTTTTCAGAATAGCATGGAAAACATTTAATCTTGATATTTTTAACGTGTATTTGTGGATTCTTGGTTATTAAATCGTTCTCCAGGGTGTCGCAGAATAACTGGTCACTACTTATACAACAAATAGAGGAACCATAAATAAGAAGTTCGAGATGGGGAGCCCATGGCCAGAATTGCCCCGTTTCCTAGATACAGGGTGTACAAGTTTTTTCAAAAAAATTAATATCTGAATTTATTTTGAAAACCGCTAAACAGATTTTGATGGAATTGTCAGGGTTCAAATACTAAATGGTATGCATGTTTCTGAGTATTTGAAAAAAATATATCGTCCAGGGCCGGAGTTAGGGAACATGTGTACACTATTTTAAAAAAAAACTGGTATAACATAATTTTTTCAGAACAGTTATACTTTTTCCTAAAATCTCGTTTAATTTCCAACAAAAAAGCTTTTTTGACTTTTCTCTATCCGACGCACCGTTTTGGAGTGAAAAAATAAGAACCAATGTATTGGACTATCAAAAAAATTGATACAGAATAGTAAGCAGCTTCTTTGTTTCTCTTGGAGACCATACCCAACTCCAAACAATGTTGTCATGGTAATAAGAAACATTAGTAACAATATTTAAACTTGAATATAAATTCAGATATTCATTTTTTTTTTTTTTTGAAGAACTTGTACCGCTGTATCTAGGAAACGAGGTACTTCCGGCCATGGGTTTCCCATCTCAAAATTCTCATTTATGGTTTCTCTATTTGCTGTATAAGTAGTGACCAGTTGATCTGGGATACCCTGTATATTTTGGAGAATTGCGTAATTCATCATTGAAAAAAAGTTTGCTGATGAACTTTTCTAATTTCTAGAAAATATCAAAGTAGTCGGAGTGTTTTGAAATTTTGTATTCTCATTCAGTTTTTTATTCTTAACGACTTTATTCAACAACATTTTGTCGTAACTCCCATAGAAGAAGCTCTTTACTGGTGAGAGTAAAAGCTTTAAGGTTAATTTCTAATGCATACTTGATTTTTCGAAACTAAAACTATGACACAAATAAGTTACCAAGCAGGGCTGAACCCTAGAGGATGAAATTTCAATTGAAAATATTTGTTTTTTTCACCTATTATTATTATCAAAAATGACGTTTGTAGGCTCCAATTTAAATGTATATTTTACCGATAAGAAAGCTTTCATTACCTTATTTGTGTTGGTTTTCTTGTTGGAAGAGACCTACTATAAAATATTTTTCACAATATTTCAATAACCAGTCACAAAGGGTGGTCGAATAATGAGATGAAATATGATATCGAGTGAATTGCCAAAAATATTTGTTTTCTTTTTTTCTTTTAGTTTTTGGAATGGGCTATGGTATACAAACTAACCTTCATTTTCAATGCTACATAAGATGAAATTATAAAATTTGGTGGTTTCCATATGAGAAAAAATGCTTTTGGCAGTTTTCTCGACTTCATTTTGATCTTATTTCTTGACCACCCTGTATCAATAGTTTTCAAAATATGGTAGAACATCTTTTATAGTAGATGTCTTCCAACTAGAAATCCAACACAAATTGAATGATAAAAGCTCTCTTATAGGTAAATTTCAGATTCGAAAATTTTGAAAACTCTTAGGTATAGACCATGGCACATCGAATCTGCCTAGAGTCTTACGTTTAATCCAAAAATGTTATAATTATAGTTTATGCATCCGGTATAACCGGAAGTCGCACAACAAAGCTATTTTTTTATTTGAAGAGACCATCATTGTTAACATCACCATACAATTTTTCAGAATTCCATTCACTTTATTTTCCGAGATATTCTAATGGACGGTCACCGTGGAACACCCTTCCATTTGCACACCTTCATTTTTGGAATCTACGTTAAATTCTAGGCAGATTTGATGTTTGATGTCCTGTACCTGAGCATAAGTGTTTTTGAAATATTTGAGTTGTCATGTCAAAAATGACGTTAGGTTCCTATTCAAATGTAAATTTTTCGTAAAAGAGTGCCTTTATTGTTTTATTTGTATTGGATTTCTTGTTAAAAGGAACCTACTTTGCTAGGTTTTTCACAATATTTTGATAACTATTATTACAGGGTGGCCCAAAAATAAGATCAAAAATAAAATTAAGAAAACTGCCAAAAGTCAATTTTTTCAAATGGAAACCAGCAATTTACATAATTTTAACGTTCAAGTATTAGGAGTGAAAAAAAAAGTAGTGTTTAATGATTCGAGTGAAACCCGACCAACACAGTAGAGAAAGAAAGAAGATATTTTATGTCCAGGTTGCCATGAACCCTACACTGAACCTCCAATTGAGGATTGTATCCAATGTGGAGAATTCGAATAGTATTGGTGGCATGAGGCGTGCACTTCGTACGAGAAGGGGACTTTAATTTTGCTCGATAGATAGCATAATATATGTATACTGATAAACACTAGGTATTTTGGATTCAATTTAATAAATGCAAACATTATTAATTTGACAGTTGATTAATTCGTTGAAATTGACAAGGTTTGTAATAACTATATTATTTCGAAATAATAAAGTACTCTGACAACAATATGTCTGTTAGAGAATAATTAATTTCTTGTCTCATTCAAAATATAGAATTTTTTTTCCCACTGAGGGGTGTAACAATGCACTCTTCAATCTAAAAAAGTGATTTTTCTGTGAACTCCGCTTCATCAACCTGATAAAAAAATTCTTGATCGTTTATAACACTTTTTCCTGTATCTCTAAAATGTGGAGGAGATTCAAAAGTTTACATAAATAACACCCTGTATCTAAGAAACCGCTAATCCGATTTGAACAAACTTGGGCTCGTTAAGTAGAGACAGAAATGGTTGATTTTCACGAAAAAATTAAATGTATTGGTGTGATCTTTTATTCATAGAAAAGCTGATCAATGATGCCTTAACTTATTCGCAAGAACCGCATCTCGATATCTTATTCCTAACACAAAATATCGGCTAAATTTTATTCATAAATTCCTTAAATTTTGTTTGTAGCTTCATTTTTCTGGAATCTTTTCTCTCTTATGTGAGTTGTGGCCCTAAAAAGGACCGATTTGAACAGGAATGTTTTTAAATGCCCCCACAATTGCTCGAAATGCTAACCATTACGCTATATGCATTGCTGAGTCCTCGCATGTGTAGATAATTGCATGTTCTGATTTTGGCTTTCGGTATGTTACTTATTGGATTACGAATCCGGGTTTTGAATCTCTGGTCGTAGGTTGAATCTAAAACACGATGTTATTTTTCTGCAAGTTAAGTCCGGTCATCGCGGATGCCATGGAAACCGATCGACTTTACCGATCCACCGCTGCGCTGTTAAAATATTGCACAATATGCAAAATGTGCTGTGCAAGCACCCAAATGCAAAAACAAGTTTTTCCGTGTTTTCAGAGGCATACCTTCCAACAAAAAAGGTAATCGATTGGCCAAAAAAGGGAAATGAAATAACCATTCAGGAATTGCTCGAAAAAATATGGTCCAACAATTCTGCCTTTCACTTACATATGTCATACCAAACGTTTAAACTGTAACTTCTTTTTTCAAGGCCACAGCTTACATAGTAGAAAGAATTTTGGAAAATATAAATACAAAAAATTAAAATTTGGGGAATTTTGGAAAAAAGTTTTGCCGGCATTTTGGGTTGGGAACAGGATATCGAGATGCGGTTTTCGCGAACTAGTTTGAGTATCATCGAGCTATTTTGTCATGAAAAAAAAATCATACGAATGCATTAAATTTTTTCGTGACAATCCACCATTTCTGTCGAAATGTCGAAAAATGTCCTCTAGATATGTGAAACTAACAAAACTTCAAATATATCAACATTTGTATTTCAAGAACAGCTCTTTCTATCAATTCCAAGTTTGTTAAAATCGGATCAGATATTTCGTAGATACAGGGTGTTATTCACGAAAACTTTTGAATAGCCCTCCCCCCCTTCATTTTTAGATATACAGCAAAAAGTGTTGAACAAAAAAGGTTCAGACTATCCCATATTGATGTGAAGATTCACTGTATACTTCAGGGTTTATTTCAGAATATCGAGTAAAATAGAAATGATACCTCTGCTCAGCAATGATTATTTAGAAATATCATGATTAATTTTTTTGACAAGTGCAAAATTAGAACACATTCCATCCAATGGGGTTAATATATCAGGATTACGTACCTTGCCATTCACAGAATGACTCAATACACATGACCTTGACCAACTCATGTTCACTCAAAATGTTTCCTGGAGCAGACTACCATCACATCGGTGCTATCAATTTATCGATGAAATTGGTCTTTTTCTTCTGGTATTCACGTTAACACTGAGTCTGCGAAACGTTTCTTATTTTTTTGTAGACAGTATAATAATATGGTAAGACGGGACACAGCAAATTTTCTTCAATGTTATTACATAAAGCAACTATTATATATTGCGAACTATTGTTAGATAAATTACAGATGCCTGAAATTGTCTCGTTAGAGTTTACAGATTCCTTATAATATGCAACACACAAAAATCCTTCAATTAATCTCAATGCCACTATCGTTTTGTACACTCATAAATGGCTTTATCAATGATTCGAAGTATTGGAAGAACAAATCTGGTTAACCGCCAGTCAGCGCGAATCCGGGAAGACTATGTTTTCACTGCAGTGCACTTGAGTCCGGGACTTTGGAGGCCTATCGATCACCCCGATTTCGCGCCAAGAACAGAAGCATGCGTACTTGAACCTGTGTTGCCCCAGTATTTCCAATTCTGTGCCTCTGACACATTTCTATCCCAAATGTTAATCTAGTAGCAGGAAATATAAATCCATTTAAAAACCCGTCAATATCAAAAGAGTCCTTTGCTAAAATCAGGCCAGCCAGCTCTTAAACAGGGATGTGGGTTGAAACCGTGATAAAACAAAAGAAAATGAACGCCACGTAGTTACACAGCGACAAGTCAGGAAATCAGAGTAGCACAGACAATAAAATTTGTATTGTCTTCTGAACAAAAATGATTCACAAAATAGCAATCTATTACTCTACGAGACACAGCCCACATTTCCTTGAGTTGCATTACCAATTTGAAATACTAACGATGAAGGAATACAATAATACAGGTGTAGTGCGTTGCTTATAGTTAGTATTAGTCAACCGCACAATGTATCGCTTACCAAGCATAACCTACTTATCGAGCAACTGTGTACTTGTTAATCAATATGTGAAATAGAGTATCAGTATTGTTCGAGACACCGATGTTTGATTATCTATTCCTAACCCTCGGACCATATCTTTCTACATGGCGATCCTGCCAAACCAAATTGCATAACGTTAGATTTGGCCATATAACACCACCAGTTGCGACTAGTCGGCGCAAAATATGTGTAATTGAGTATTAATAATGGGTCAAAATCAACCAAAAAGAGTGATCATCGACAGAATTATGAAAAATCGAAACGATTGTCTAAGAGCAAGAAGCGAGGTACACCTGTACATATGACGGTTCGCGAATCGATGAGATATACTCGATTTCATCAGGGAACTTCAACTAGTGGTAACCAAAGCTAGTGTGGCGCAATGTCGCTAGTTTCGCAACGTGGATGGTTCCAGGTATCCAGATCTTTGGAAGCAGTCTGACTAATACAGCAATTGAAAAAAATCGACGAGTGACTGCAGCCCATCTTGGACAGACATGAGAGAAAACTTCCATGGTATGTTACATGGCATATATTCTTTTTAGTATTTCATTTTACTGTATGTCGTATATGTTGATCGTATTTTATTTTATCTATTTTTTTTAGAAATGACTATTGAATCGTATTTCATAAGAGCGCCTATGCGTTCATATATTCATATCTGAAGTTGGCTAATACTGCAACTCTGCAGGTTCCATTGAGAATACTATAATGGTGACAATAGAAATATTTTAATACTCAAGCATTATAAGGATACACGCTATTTTTACGCAATTCGATACGACGTAGATGGGTCAGTATGTTTTCAAGTAAACAAGTTATTGTAGGTAATCTAATGAACTATGTAGGCTGAATTTTATGCTGTCTTAGACAAATAATTTAGAAAAGTAATATGATAATGTAATGTCAGTTACGAAAATTAGTTTTGAGGAACTTTTAGCCAAGGTTACATTTTTGAAAGATGAAGTAGTTAAAAACTCTGAGAGTTTTAAAAACCAAATTGCCTAGATCGGAAGTTATCAAAAACGAGGTTAGAGATAGTCTATAAACTGATTTCAACAAATTTGTTAAAATTGTGAGTATTTATTATAAAAGCTTGACAGATTCTCAGTATGAACAAAACAAACTATTATTTCATACAGTCCGAGATAGAGTTATAAGGTCATATCAAGTCTTGCGCGTTGATTATAAGGTCCCTACCACTTTTGGTGCAATAGATCCGCAAATTAGAGAGGAATTATTTATTGTCGACGCATCTGAAAACAAGGACGAGGCCGAACAAGACGAATCCGCCGAATACGACGAGAAATATCCAACCAACATGCCTCTAACAGCAATCGAATTTTTTAACTTTCCAAGTAAAATTTTGCCCAACGAATTCGATAGTGTGGTGGATAAGTTAACATCGTTTTTGGACGCTTTAACTTTATTAAGTGCTAATGTTGATAATCACGAGACCAACGCAGTAGCTTATGCAAAAACCAAACTCACGGGCAAGGCTAGAGATTTAATAGATGACAATTGTAGAAATATTGAGAATATTTAAATCAGGCTGCGTAACGGAATTATTCCTAAAACTTCACAGGCAGTAACTTCAAAAATTATAAATCTCAGACAAAATCAATATAGTCAAAAATATATTTCTGACATTGAAAGTCTAACCCAAAGATTAAAAAGATCTTTTATAAGTGAAGGCGTGCCTGTGGCAGTCGCTGAAGGTTATACAAAAATACGGTCGTGAAAGCTCTACAACCAAATGCTAGTTCAGATAAAGTTAAGTTAGTCATGGAAGCTGGTAGCTTCCAAACGTCTCAAGAAGCCATAATCAAATTTATCAACGTGAATTTGGAGCATGAACCTCATTCTTCAATTCTTTATTCGAACAGAAATAATGAAAACATAAGTAGAGGTTTTTACCGAGGGAGAAGAAACTTTAATCCTCGTGGTCGTATTAATTTTGAACATCGACGACAAAGTAACAAATTTCCGTTACAGTGACTATCAAAATAATGCTAACAACAGTCGATACCAAGGTCAATCCTACAAAGGAACAAGACCCCGAGATAGATATAACCAGTTTGTGAGGGCTTATGACGCGAATTTAGGGCAGGAAAACTGTCGGGAATCCCAACAAGGTTCTTTGGGGCATTCCTAAAAGTATTCAAAATGGACCTGACGCTATCGAATTTTGTAATAATTCAGACAGAAATGACAGGAGACCAAAATAACACTTTAATCATAGACACGGGAGCTGATATATCGTTATTAAAAAGAGGTAAAATCAATCCCCAACAAATTGGCCAATAGATCGAATATTAGCAAAATTCAAGGTGTCACGGATAATGTCACTAAATCTATAGGAGAAACACAAACCGATATCTATGCTGATAATTTCGTTTTTAATCATGTTTTTCACATAGTTGGCGATGATTCTCTAATTCCAGCTGACGGAATAATAGGCAGAGATTTTAAAATACTAATGTAAACTTGATTATTCCAACTGGACAAAACCATACAAAATGATATAATTTTACCAATTTTTAATAGTCCAGATGATGATGTTTTAGTCGCACCACCCAGGTGTGAAGTTGTACGTAAACTAAAATCGCTACAGCATCTTACACGTGACTCGGTAGTAGAAAACGACGAGATAGCACCCGGAGTCTTCGTGGCAGGAACAATAATTTCTGGTGTAAGTCCATTTTTACGAATTTTAAAAACGAACCATGAATGCGTCTACATAAAAAATCCCAAAATTCAATACTCAGATTTATCCGACTTTAAAATTCACTATGCAAACAGTCAAAATTGTGAAAAGACGAAAGAAAGAGATTCTATGTTATTAAAAGAACTCAATACAAGTAATATTCCACAATTCGTGAAGACCGACATGATAAATTGTGCCAAGACTTTTCTGATATTTTTGCACTAGAACAAGATCAACTTACTACAAATAATTTTTATCAGCAGAATTTAAAATTAATTGACGACTCTCCAGTCTACGTCAAAAATTATAGAACACCATATTCACAAATGAAAAAAATTGATTCGCAGGTTGATAGAATGCTAAAAGACAAAATAATCGAACCATCACACTCAGAATACAATATTCCTATTCTACTTGTACCAAAAAAATCAAAAAATAACGGAGAGAAAAGATGGCGACTTGTGGTTGATTTTACACAAGTAAACAAACGCTCATGCGCCGATAAATTTCCTATCAGTCGAATTGACGAGATCTTAGATCAGTTGGGTAGAGCTGAATGGTTTTCAACACTAGACTAGAAAGTCAGGATTTCATCAAATTCCATAGGAAGAAAGTTCTCGAGATGTTACCACATTCAGTACAAAAAACGGATCTTTATGGTTCACAAGACTCCCTTTCGGTCTCAAAATTAGCCCAAATAGCTTTTAAAGGATGATGAACATCGCTTTTACAGGGATTACACCCGACAAAGCTTTTCTGTGTATGGACGATCTAATAGTCATAGGTTGCTGAGAAGGTCATCATTTGCAAAATTTACAGAGTGTTTTCAGTACATGCACAAAATACAACCTTAAGTTAAACCCTGGTAAATGTACATTTTTTCAAAATAGCATCACTTACTTAGGGCATTCGATTACGTCAGAAGGAATTCTACCTGACGAGTCGAAATTTGAAATCATTCGAAAATACCCGCAACCGCAATCACCCGATGACGTAAGAAGGTTCACTTCTTCACTTTTGTAATCATTATAGACGATTTAAAAAAATTCCGACGATATAGCTAAACCATTAACTAAACTAACTCGCAAAAATACCCAATTCAAATGGTCTGAAGAGTGCCAAAGATCTTTCGAAACTGTAAAACAAATTCTTGTGGAACCTCAAATTTTGCAATATCCCGATTTCACCAAACCATTCGTTCATTCGTTTTAACAACAGATGCATCCAAAGAGGCCTGCGGTGCCGTACTGTCTAAAGATTTTAATGGTGAAGATTTACCAATAGCTTTTGCATCGAGAGGTTTTACAAAAGGGGAATCAAATAAAAGTGTAATTGAAAAAGAATTGGCAGCAATTCATTGGGGAATAAATCACTTTAGGCCAAACCGTGATAAAACAAAAGAAAATGAACGCCACGTAGTTACACAGCGACAAGTCAGGAAATCAGAGTAGCACAGACAATAAAATTTGTATTGTCTTCTGAACAAAAATGATTCACAAGATAGCAATCTATTACTCTACGAGACACAGCCCACATTCCCTTGAGTTGCATTACCAATTGGAAATACTAACGATGAAGGAATACAATAATACAGGTGTAGTGCGTTGCTTATAGTTAGTTCGTTCATTCTTTTTAATAACAGATGCATCCAAAGAGGCCTGCGGTGCCGTACTGTCTCAAGATTTTAATGGTGAAGATTTACCAATAGCTTTTGCATCGAGAGGTTTTACAAAAGGGGAATCAAATAAAAGTGTAATTGAAAAAGAATTGGCAGCAATTCATTGGGGAATAAATCACTTTAGGCCATATCTCTATGGGAAAAAATTTCTAGTGAAATCAGACCACAGACCACTAATTTATATATTCTCGATGAAAAATTCTTCGTCAAAATTATCAATAATGCGATTAGATCTTGAAGAGTACGACTTTGAAATCGAATACATAAATAGTAGAGAAAATAGTTTAGCTGACGCATTATCTCGTATATCAATCGACGACTTGAAAAACATTAGTGTGAATCCAGTCAACATTTTAGCTGTTACCAGGTCAATGACAAAAAAGCAAAATCAGCAGATTGAGCATAAAAAAATAAATGATGATCACAATGTTATTCCCAAAATTCAGGAAGCTCTAACTGACCATCATTTGATTGCAATGCCTACTTTGAGATTTTATAATGAGCCAAATTATCTTAGGATGATTATTGGAAAAGGCGAAAAACGCGAAACAAATATGAAAAGTATTGTTCATTTCTCTAATGGCAATTTCTCCTTATGAAAAATATTGTCTCAGCTGCAAAAAATAACTAGTGATAATAAACTTCATACATTAAAGTTGAAGACGAATGATGAAATTTTCAAAACGTGCACGATAAACGAACATAAATTTTTAGGTCAAGATTATTTAGATAACTTGACAATAGTTTTATAATTAGTGATAGTAATGAAAAATTGCAATTAATTGAAAAATATCATGATAATCCATTAACCGGAGGACATATTGGACAAAAACGACTTTGAAAAAATCAAGGACGCAATTCCGTTGGAAAAATATGTCACGGGACTAAGTACATTAATGCATCGTTGCAATTCTAGCACGGGAAGAAGAGATCAGCTGTTTCTGGTGTTATTGCATTGCATTATCAAATTTATCTGTGTCATGATCACAAAACATTCCCCTTAGAACTGCGTCTCTTATGGGCAATGACAGTACAGTGTTTTTAGTTGGCCGAACTACGGTGAGAGGCGCTGAAAGCTTTGACAGTTAGATGACAGTTATTGACGTCACAGAAGACCCCATTGATCCTGAATAAAGTAAGGGGTTACATTAAAATTTGATTTCGAAGTGAAACTGTCAAATTTTTGCTTGGCAAATCGAAACCATATGCTACCATTCACATTGAGTTTGGCGTAGGCGTGATCTGGAAGACAAATTCGATGTAGCTGGTAGCATAGGTTTTCGAATTTTGTGAGTTTTTTCTGTGTTTTGTCAAGTTTTGTGTTTGGATTCCTAATTCGTTTTCTCGAATCGTTCCAAAATATTGTTTGGAAAATGGACTTAGTCCCTACTCCCAAATCTGCCAAGAAAAAGTGTTCTGTTGAGGGTTGTGAGACGAAAAAAGGTAGCTTCTATCGTTTTCGTAAGAACTAATAAAAAAGAACAAAAACTATTGCAAGCCTGGTTACAGGCAATAGGCAGACAGATGTAGATCAAAATCTTATGGATTATTTTTTGTATCGTATTATAGTAAATATTTCAAGTATTTTCTGTAAGTGTATTTATGATTAATGTAGAAAATATTGAAATAAACTTTGAACTATTTACACTCAGTCAACCAACAAATTGGAAAACCTCATCATTTCCGACGTTAATTGGTCAGTGAATCAACATACAGGTGTTTTGATTGTCTTGTTTAAGACATTTTCTAGTGTACTTGTAGTACTCAAAACAATGATTGCATATTCTGAACTGTGTCAACATTAATTTTTTTGTATACAAATTCAAGCAGGTATGATTATTTTCCGTTAATCTTTGTGTAAATTTAGCGGAACTTTATGAAATGTCCTTGAATAATGTCCCTTTAAATATTAATATCAAACTCATTTTCCATTACCGTTTGATCAGTGTAAGTATAATCTTTATTAATATAAAAAATATGTTTATTCCTTTATGACTAAATTGTCTAAAAGTGAATTTCTCGCAAATTAGTTCTTGGACAACTTGCCTCAAATTATCAATAATAAAAAATATGTACTACAAACTATAAGACAAAACATGAACAAAACTAATGAAACCGCCTAAAATTTGACAAAACTTTGATCCTACATCGGTTGTCAAAGAAGTAATGTTGTATTTGGAAACTTTAATCCATTTGTCAGTCTACGCGATTTTGGTTAGTGCCTTTTTGACATGATTGATTTTTGTTTTGATAAAAACGGCTGAACCAACCGAAAGAGGAGCAAAAATTATGTACTTCCCGAAAATTTCACAATAATTGAGCAAAGGATAGTCTTGCTTGAAAATTTTGAACTGACCCTCTTTCGAATAATGCCAGCCATGCATTTTTATCAAAAATTACACAAAAAA
This sequence comes from Orchestes rusci, assembly GCA_958502075.1. Lineage (NCBI taxonomy): Eukaryota > Metazoa > Arthropoda > Insecta > Coleoptera > Curculionidae > Orchestes > Orchestes rusci. The sequence continues at coordinate 46,468,036 of OY293303.1, read as the reverse complement.
ACGTTTATTTTTTTGAAAAAAAAAGTCAAAACACGTAAACTGACTGAAAAATGGATTATTATTTTTAAATGCACCATTGCTTCTTTAAAAACCAATGCATGATCAAAATGTCATCAAATTTAAGGCCGTTCCATCAGTGCAAGTCATATTTTCAATGTATACAAATAAAAAGCGAATTTCAAAAGTCCCGCCTATAACTTGTCAGCTATGAATTTCAAAAGTCCCGCTTTAACCTGTCATTTGTCACGTCAGTGTATGAACCTACATCGCCCCTCACCGTAGTTCGCACAACTAAAAACACTGTTCACCCTCAACGATTATAAACTACACAGGATTGCTCAGTTTTCCGAATCTGTCTGGCAAAGTCAAACTCGCTGTGACGTCACCACTGATGCTGGGGCGACTGCCAGCCACGTTGTAACACCGGTTTCCGTTCCATCACCGAAGTGAAGCAACGTCGGGCGTGGGTAGTAATCGGACTAATCGGATGGGTGACCGCTTGGGAACTCCACAGGCAGTTCACCGTCTACATACCTGACTAGATTGATAGCATTATTCGTTGCTAAACAATCGAAAAGGTCTACAGAGTAGCCCAAATAAAAATGCTCTGCTGAGTTCATTTACACTAAGTGATGCATAAATCATCACTATAGACCGAATTTAGCAGGAAAGACGGTGGTACAATAGACCCAGGAGATCGAACTGCACTGGATTTGTGGCAAATCCACAATCCAACACCCTTTCGAATCTACATCTAATCTATCACTGATGCTGACAGAAAGAGCGCGTATGCTTTATGTGGTATTTTCTGTATGCAAAATAGATTTCAAGCAAAATTTAGGTGTTGTACATTTAAAAAAATTGTCTTTATATTGAAGAAAACGAAAACAAATAATTTTATATTCATAATAAATTAGATTTCAAAATTAAAAAAAATATATACATAATATAGGTACCTAATTATTCCAACTGGCTTAGGCACAAGGGCGCCCACAGGGGGGTCAGGGGGGTCGCGTGACCCCCCCTAGATTCACGGGGTTCTCAAAAATCGCAGTATTATTTTTCACGCTATTCAAAAAAACCAATTATTTAACTCCTACATTCAATAAATGATTTAATATAGGTTGATTCTTGACAGAGGGATGTCCACGATCCACGATTTGCAGTCTCTTTTTCTAACATCAGGCATCGATTTTCAACACAGCGGCGAGCGTTCCAGTTGTGTTTATAGTTCAGTGGACAAAACTGACAAAACTGGTTTGGCGGTTGGCGCGCTCTGCCATGTGATTTACTCAAAACGTTTAGATTGGTAGTGGGTTTGTTTATTGTATTGACACATGCGTGCATCAGTGTATTTCAAGTATTTTATTAAGCGAAAATATGAAGCAAACATTGGTTATTCAGTAATAATAATTACATTCATTACAGTATAGTGCGAAACCAAAATTTCCACGGTTTAGCTAAAAAGTGATGGTTGGTAATTTGCAGTTTCCTTACAAAAGTGCCTAAATAGCTTCGGTGAGTTGAGTAGAAAGTAGCAGCAAAATCATTTCAAATTTTACTTTAAGTCATATGTTTATGTTTCTGTATATTTTTATGTGAGTTGAATCTGTGAACCTGAGAATTGGAATTTGGCATTGGTCATTACTTTATTATTTATACAGGGTGTCCCTGAAATGACTGTACAACGCTTAACCACAAATTCCTTGACCAAAAATAAGGTGATCTAGGCAGACTTACCTATATCCAAAATTGCTTCGTTTAGCCTACAGAGGGCGTCGAAGATTTAAAAAAAAAAAATGTTTCACCTACATTTTTCTAAAACGTGCGAATCGATTTTCTAGTCTTGGTCATCCTATATCTTTTCAACGACTAATATTTGCACCACATTTACTGGTGAAATCTTATTTTCATTTATATTATCACCTGCTGCTCTATGGTGGATAAGTTATGGGACACCTTGTATAATTGCACTGCCTGCCTGGATGTTTGGTAATTTCGTAAAATTTCCTTTTTACTGAAGTGTTCGGGATAGTGTATCTACCGGAAAAGCATATTGGTACAACTTTAGCTAAGACAGTTTTCATTTGCAACGAGCTCAAATGCACTGTTATATAATTTAAAAATCCCAACTTTCCCTATTATATTGTTAAAAGAATACAGTTTTCGTTCAACTTTCGAATTTCTATTCTCCTTCCCTAAATTTTTTTCAAGAAATCATTACTTTTTTCTTTTAAAGAAAAATTCAACTCAACACAGCCGTCGTTCATGAAAACACGGCTATTTTCTTAACCTGTTTTGGAAGCCGCGAGCCGATAACTGAATAGTGTATAATAAAATGGTGGATGCGCCCGGAAAATTTTTCGTCTACGGCGCTTTTTTCACATCAGTCTGTTTCACCTACTTACAACACCGCGAGCCGCCACTGACCCCCCCTACAAAAATTTCTGCGGGCGCTGCGTACTGAAAGATTTATTCATTAATTTATTTAGTGACAAAAATACACAATTAGCATCAGAACAAATAATATAGGTACCTGTAGGAATATTTTTGATTAGAATCGATTATTTAGTCACGCTTCATTATTGTTAAGAAACGATCTAAAACTAAAAAATAAAATCAGAATGAAACACAGTTAATGGGGGGGTCCATTTATCTGTGAACACCCTGTACTTAATTATATTTAAATGATGTCGCTCAAACTCTTCGCATATGGGAATTGCAATTTTAGAAAGCTCGTTACCTAATTTCCATATAAAAAAAACGAATTTTGATTTGAAACTTTGAAGTTCGTTGTAATGTAATCACTTACTCAATAACTCATGCTGTAAATCTCTTTTATAGTCACTAACTGTAAAATGGTCGGAGAAAACTGTCGAATAATCTATATTAAACTTGCCTCTTCTTCTGCAGCGATGCATCCACTCTTTTTGTATTTTAGAAGACACTAAATCCATGCCTTTTGGAAAAGAATGGAATACTATGCTTGAGCCTTGCTTTTAAGAGCTGATTGATTGTTTTTGCACACAGCAACGGCACATATTCTCCCAGGCATAATGAACTAAAATAATGTTTACCACTGGAGTTAATTGTTATTAAACAAGAAGCCTATTTGCTCAGAGAGTAGTGGCCATTTAATTTACCTTCGTGTGAACAAAATGCTCCTTCTTGTGCTAAATCGAATTATTGCTACACACCCTCAATCGTTCACACAACGAAACGAATAAAATATGTATTTGTATATTTTTGGCAACTCAAACTACATTTAAAGTACTTGGAAAAACAGAAACTATTGGACAAATTCACAACACAAGACACACGACTCGACACACGAACAACGGCTAAATGAAAATAGACAAACCAATGATGACGTCACAAAAACTGCCAAACGTACGTTAAATGGAACTGAGCAATCCTGTGTAGTTTATAATCGTTGGTTCACCCTTACTCTATGGGAGATGCACTTCTAAGGGGAATGTTTTGTGGTCACGATATGATGTCACGCTTTATGTGTTACTTTGGTGAATTTTTGCTGAATTCAAAATAATATAAAGAAGAGTAAATTGATTAAGAATGATATTATTACGAGGGTTGATGTTGATTACATTCCTTCAAATGATTGGTGGTTATACCGTGCTTCCAAATCAATATGTACTTAGGTAAAGCGTTTTAATTGTTAATAAAGTATAGAACGTGTACAGGTACTACTCAGAAATATTTCAAATTTACTGACTTTTCAACGAAAAAAATGATTATATGTTGAAGAAATTGACCTACACATGGTAAGTTACACATTGATTTTTAATTATTGCATGTTGCGACGTAGTGCTAATAAGTAGAATTTTGCTTTGTTGATGCTTTCTGAACTTCAAATAACGTAGATCTTGCATATATGTCTATGTGTTTAATGCCTATTTTTATTGTTTCCGGTGGTTATGGTGTAGAGACAGACAGAATTTGGATGAAATATGGCAAGGCTGTAATCATAGATCCTACTTTCATTATTAATTTATTATATCTAGTAGGTAAAGTATATGATCTGGGCTTATAACCAAGTTATGATTTTTAGCGAACCTGCTTTTAAAAAAGTGACTATTTTTTAGAGGTGAACACTGAACTGTCTGTTCCTCAAAACCATACCATACAAATGGGCATATTCTATAAATACTTCAACGGAACATAGGGATTCCCATGTTAAATTTTCAATTCCATGTTAGCAGTACTTCTATTCGTAGTACACAGCTGAAACTTGCCGTAGAATGCCGTAGATGAATGTTGGTGCCTCGAGAATTTTCGAGAACTTCGAAAAAGACTCAAAAAATGCTTCAATTTATCAGAAGGTTTTACTTTCTGACGTGACTTACTTCGTTGTCAATTTGTTTAACCAACAAATCTGTTTTTTATTTTATGACTATCAAGGATACTGCTTGGCCGTTAATGTGGGACATTTTGAACAGTTTATCTGAAAAATAATGTTTGATTTTCATTATCGTATTATACTGTTGGAAATAAATAAAATCACAATTTGACAATAAAGTTATTGGTTGACAGTGGCATATACCAGGCTAGTGAAAGAGCACTACTTTCCAATTGATGAAAGCATTTTTTGTAATCTTTTTTCAATTTAGTCTGTGTTGATTGGTGAAAAAACATAATCTCTAGGCACCAAAGTCTATCGAAGCCAGGTTTTAGCCGTGTACTTTGAATAAAAGTAGTGCTAACACGGGACTGAAAATTTAACATGGGAATCCCTATGTTCCGTCCTAAAAAAAACGCACTGTATAGGTACAGGTCAAAACAAGAGGAAGAGAACGCTTTCCAAAATCCCTATCCAGACCTGTCGTCTGGATAGGGATTGCTGTGAGGAGAAAAAAAATCAAAAAAATGTAAAAAGAATAAGAAAAATAAATCAACTGAATAAAAAATGGCTGTTATTAATTAATCATTTGTCAACATACTGAAATAATTTCAATAGATGAACATTCTGACACACACTGATAAAGCTTGGTTTAACACAATTGACGTACCGCAACTATCATGTAATTAATAATATAGATCTACTCCATAATATAATATTCTTAATGTCAATCAATAACTGGATATTTATATAATATCAATAGGAACTATATTATACCACAGATTAATTATACTTTCCATATTTTATTAACCAAGTAGTATTGTCCACTCATAATTATCTGGTTGCATGTACAGCTAGTCCGTAAAAAAATTGGTATTGCTCATAGAAATGTTTACGAAATTGGGCAGTGTAATATTTGTTTTGACAAAACTATACGACAGTGACATGTCATTCAAGTGAAAAGTTTGGGTATGTTATGATATGTAAATAATTGATTTGAATCAGGTAGATTTGCAAATTTTGATACACACAATGGATCAATTCAATATTTTCGCTTTAGTTCTTGTACTCATGTGAGGAGTCATTTGAAAAAAAAATGTTCAAAAGTATCAACCTGGTAAAAATATGACGTCATACTTTTTTGTTTTTTCAAAACAAATATTACACTGCTCAATTTTTTGAACATTTCTATGAGCAATACCAGTTTTTTTACGAACCAGCTGTACTTTCAAAAAGAAAAAGGCTTTCATACTCTATATCGAAAAAAATGCTTTTAATCAAGCGAAAGATTATCTTAGAACTACGTCACCATTCAAACTATAGATTGTTCAAAATATAACTGCCAAATTTTAAACATCATCATGTTTTATACTGAGAAGTACTTATTACTTATTCAAAATGATATTTTTTATAAAAAAATTAACTTATCAAAGCGTCGAAAAATACAAACACCTGAATAAATTATCCTGAAATAATTCAGACGACTTTCAACTTCGTTCTAAAATGTATAGGGTCGGCCGTTTTTATAATAAAACGCTATAAATTTCAACAAAAGTCACTTTCATATTTTGGTAGGAATTAACAAGAAAGAAATCGACCGACCCATGCATATGCGGCCACTACCATCTGCAAAATAATAATTAATCCTCCTTTCATTCCGCCATAAAAAATTAAACCCTATTGTTTTGTGCATTCCGCTTTCTTGATGGCATTGAAATTGAACCTTTTTGGTTACATGGAAATTAGGGATAGGTACCACAATAACTATTACCGATAGAAGTTTCCTGAAATCCAAATTCACATTTGATTGTTGTTCAATATAAACCCCATGCAACGCATTGAAATACTGTGATTATTGAAGTGAAAATAATAAAAATATTGTGACGAAACATGTGTTTAGCACATGTTGGGCGCATTCACCATGTGTGTAGAATTGCCTTCTTTTGGTACATTCTATCAAGGCTAGATGCCGTCGAACATTCTTCGCTTTTCTAAAATTATCTGGAATGTCCTTTAAATCCTGGCGAGGGTATATAATGAGATCCGTCATTTCGAGTTAGTTAGTTCAGTTCTGAATACGTCGTGAAATATAAATCGTAAAACATAAATAAGCTGTGATTTTGTTTGTGAATAGTGAGTTCTGTACATAGTGACTTGTAAAATAAATTATTTAAAGCTGAACAGTGTTTTCTTTAGCGAAACTTGCTACATTGGTGTCAAAAGTGGGATTTATTGTGTGCTATAGAAACGGACATAAATATTCGCTGTAATGGCTGCGAAACTAGTGTTTTTAACCGGATTGAAGGTCGCTGAGTTGAAGAGGGAGCTGGAAGAGCGTGACCTGGATAGTAGCGGTAATAAAACTGATCTACAAACAAGGCTTCGTGAGGCTTTAATGGAAGAAGGCATGAATCCTGATACGTTCCAATTTGAAGTTCACGATCCCAACGCAGTAAAATGATTATTGGAAAAAAACTCTAGAAAAATGGAAGAGAAGCTGGAAGAATCCTCTAGAGCCATGGAAGAGAACTCCAGAAAAATGGAAGAGAAGCTGGAAGAATCCTCTAGAGCCATGGAAGAGAACTCCAGAAAAATGGAAGATAAGTTTGTAGAATCTTCTAGAATAATGGAGGAGAAAATCAAGAAACAGCTGGCGGACAACTACAACTTCTGGAAGGATCAGGTAACGGAAGAAATTGAGAACCTTGAGCAACGATTTGAAGCAAAACTTGGAGATACAATGAAGACTTTGGAAGAAGAAATCGAGGAAGTGCGAAGACAAGTAGCAGTGATTAAGAAACAACCAGAAGTGCCATTCGAGAGCAAAGGTGCTAAAATGGAGTCTGATACCGTGCGGGTCCACATGAAAGCCCCTCAGTTTGATGGCAAGCTGTCCTGGAACAATTACCATCGTCAGTTCGAGGCAGCGGCAAGGGCAAATGGATGGACAGCAACCGAGAAAGCTCTGGCACTGACACTGGCACTTCGTGGGGAGGCGACGAAAATCCTGCAGACGCTGAACAGTCAGGAACAGGAGGACTACGATGTTCTGGTGAAGCATTTGGAGCTGCGGTATGGTCAAACTCATTTGGAGCATGTCTACCATTCCCAGTTGAAGAACCGCATTCAAAAGTCCAACGAAACCATGCAGGAGTTTGAAGCGGATGTTGCTCGCCTGGCAAGACTGGCTTATCCAACCACGCCAAAAAATGTGATGGAGAGGCTGGCAGTGCAGGCTTTTTTTGATGGTCTTCGAGATCAGGAGATAAGGCAGTCCCTTATACTTCATCGTCCTGACAGACTGATGGATGCACTGGCAAAAGCCCTGGTGTTTGAAGCGGCTAAGCAATCCGTCAAGCTTCCTGCGCGCGTGCGAAGGATGGAAGAACAAGATCTCGCAGAGGAAGACTTTTTCGACGCAAATGTGAGGAGAGTCGTCAAGGAAATGGAGGCGTCCAAGCGAAGGGAGCTACGATGCTGGAATTGTAGGGAGCTTGGCCACATTCGTAGTCGATGCAAGAAGGAGATTCGAGCACCTTCTTCGACGTCGGAAAACTAGCGAGGGTCGATGCGAAGGGGCAATCGTCGACCTGTAACCAGTATGCCCCAAGGAGAACTGCCATAGTCGCCTTTCTGGGACCCAGACAGAACAGCGTGTTTGTAGATGGCTTGATTGATGGAGAACATCGCACCATGCTGCTGGATACAGGTGCGACGAAAACGATCATCAGGCCCGATGTTGTCACAACACCGACAATGATAAGACCAACTAAGTGGCGACTACGGACTGCAACAGGGGACCTGGCAAGAATGCATGGTGAAGTGGAGGCGACAGTGACTCTGGGAAGCCCCAGCTTCGAACATCAAAAGCTGGTCGCTGACATTGAAGAAGAAATTATCATCGGGATGGACATCATGAACTCCCAAGGCTTCCAATTGGATTTCAGGCATGGCACCTTGAGAGTCAACAACGAAGAGGTGATTCTACATGGGAAGGAGGAGGAGATGGTTCGTGTACTGCTGGCTGGGGATGATTCGATTCCAGAGAGGAGCAAGATGATCTTGTGATGTCGTCTGGATGGACAAATCAAAGAAGGAGGCACCGTTATGTTTGAGCCTAGACTACACGACTCCGAAATAGGCCGAGGAATCGCTTGTGGAAGGAGCTTGGTACAAGTGAAGAGGACTGTGCCTGTCAGAGTGATGAACGTCAACTATCACTCAACGAGCTTGGCGAAGGGAACGCCGTTGGGACTCTGCTCTTCAATTTCCTCCGTGGTGCGACAGCTATGTGAGACTGAGAAGACTATCTCCAAGTTCACCGGAGAGATGGAGAAGTTAGTTGTCACCTCTTCAAAAGACCTGGATAAGAGACAAAAACAACGATTGAGAGACCTGATAAGAAAGTACGGCGACATCTTCGACAACGGGACTGGGGAAAAGGGCCGAACGAACGTGGTGCGGCATACCATCAACACAGAGAGAGCACGACCGATCCGCCAAACAGCTAGAAGACTACCTTTGGCCAAGAAGGAGGAGGCGGACAAGATAATCAAGGACATGGAGAAAGGCGGTGTCATCGAGCCTTCTAGTAGTCCGTGGTCATCGCCAGTTGTTCTGGTTAAAAAGAAGGACGGTTGAATTCGATTCTGTGTGGACTATCGTCAGCTGAACAACGTGACGAAGAAAGACAGCTACCCGCTACCACGAATCGACGACACTCTGGACACCTTGGCCGGATCGAAGATCTTCTCAACCCTGGACCGCAAAAGCGGATATTGGCAGGTAGAAATGGCCCGTGAAGATCGAGAGAAGACTGCTTTCAGCGTTGGAGCTGGGCTGTGGCAGTTCACTGTTATGCCATTTGGGTTATGCAACGCACCTGCTACGTTCGAGCGGCTGATGGAGACTGTTCTCAAAGGATTATCCTGGTCAACATGCTTGGTGTACCTGGATGACATAATTGTGGTTGGAAAATCATTTGAAGACCATCTGAAGAACTTGGAGGAGGTATTCCAAAGACTCAGAAATTCCGGTTTGAAGCTGAGTCCAAAGAAATGCCAACTGTTCCGGAGGGAAGTACAATACCTGTGTCATATCGTATCGGCTGAGGGAGTAGTCGTTGACCAGCAAAAGGTGAAGGCAGTAAAGGAGTGGCCAGTACCAAAGAACCTCCACGAGCTAAGAAGTTTCCTGGGTCTGTGCACGTACTACCGGCGTTATGTCCAGGGATTTGCGAACATCGCCCGGCCTCTTTACAGGCTCACAGAGGCAGAGAGACGCTTCCACTGGGACAAGGATTGTCAGGAGGCCTTTGACAGGCTTAAAAAGGCACTTGCCAGCGCGCCCATCCTAGGCTACCCACTACCTGAGGGAAACTTCATCCTGGATACAGATGTCAGCAATGTAGGACTTGGTGCAGTACTGTCCCAGATCCAGCAGGGACATGAAGGGGTGATCGGCTATTTCAGCAAAACCCTGTCGAAGCCGGAACGGAACTACTGCGTCACGAGAAGGGAGCTACTGGCAGCGGTCAAAGGAGTAGAGCACTTCTACAAGTACCTCTACGGGAGAAAGTTTCTGCTGAGAACCGACCACGCCGCGCTTAAATGGCTCCCACAGTTCAAGAATCCGGAGGGTCAAGTTGACCGTTGGATTGAGAAACTTCAAGAGTTCAACTTTGTTTTGCCGTTTCGGTGTCCCGTTGGAGCTGCATTCGGACCAGGGCAGGAACTTCGAATCGACTCTATTCCAGAACGTCTGCGATGTTTTGAAGATCAAGAAGACAAGGTGAACGGCGTTGCACCCACAATCGGATGGCATGGTGGAGCGAATGAACCGAACCATCAATCGACACTTGGCCAAAGTTGTCTCTGACCATCAAAGAGACTGGGATCAATATCTCCACCTGTTCATCATGGCGTACAGGTCAGCAGTTCATTAATCGACGGGCGAAACACCTGACAAGATCATCATGGGTAGTGAACTCCGGCTGCCCTGCGATTTGAAGTTTGACTGTCCACCTGGTGAAGATGTCGCTGGGGAAGACTACGCAAGTGATCTTCGTTCGAAGATGGACGATATCCATCAACGAGTCCGACTAAACATTCAAAGTGCCAGCGACAGGATGAAGGAGGCATATGACGTGAAGGCCGAAGAATCAGGGTTCCAGGTTGGGGATTTGGTTTGGCTTCACAACCCACAGAGGCGACGTGAACTCTCCCCAAAACTGCAAAAATCTTGGGAAAGCCCGTATGAGATTCTGGAGCGAATCAATGACGTCGTCTACCGGATAAAGAAACCACCACAAGGAAAGCCGAAGGTTGTTCATTTTAACCGTTTGGCTCCGTATGCTGGAGACCATCAGGAAGCAGACGTGAGGCAAATCAAGTCACCCAAGGTGGACATGTCCCTGAAAACATTCATGTCCTTATATTCCAATGGCCGGAAAGTCCTGAATGGCGTCGTTCGAGAACAGCAGCTGGATTTGTTCAACGCACCGGCCGAGTACGCGTCAGCTCACTTGGTCACTGAAGACCTCAGCATGAGGACTAGAATTGCTGCTGCATTCAAGGGAAAATTCGGACAAATGGACCATCTGCGACGACAAAGTCCAGAGGTTGGGAAGACGCTTCAAGCCACGACAGGGACACGATACCTGTTTTACCTGGTGACAAAAAAGCTTCCACAACATCGGACCAGCTATAGTGATGTTTGGAGGGCACTTCATCAGCTGAGAAGCTTAATGCTGTCACAGGACCTGACCCATCTGGCAATTCCGAAGATGACGAACGACCAACTGGACTGGAGAGCTGGTCTGGGGACAGTTGCCGATACCGACATGAGGGAAATTCGGGGCAAATTGCCTTAAGAAGGGGCAATGTGACGAAACATGTGTTCAGCACATGTTGGGCGCATTCACCATGTGTGTAGAATTGCCTTCTTCTGGTACATTCTAGCAAGGCTAGATGGCGTCGAACATTCTTCGCTTTTCTAAAATTATCTGGAATGTTCTTTCAATCCTGGCGAGGGTATATAATGAGATCCGTCATTTCAAGTTAGTTAGTTCAGTTCTGGATACGTCGTGAAATATAAATCGTAAAACATAAATAAGCTGTGATTTTGTTTGTGAATAGTGAGTTCTGTACATAGTGACTTGTAAAATAAATTATTTAAAGCTGAACAGTGTTTTCTATAGCGAAACTTGCTACAATATCTTCCTCATCGGCATCGCACCCATCATAAAAATGTTTTTCCTATGGCTTTTTTCTTACATCTCAATCTCAATAATGCATTCAAGTTAGCTTCGTCCCTGAGAAACATGCAACCCAACATGCATCGCGCGCACACATAGGCCATTGCTTCGCAAGGAATATCGCGCGGAAATACCGCGCGCTCAGCCCCGTCACTCCCGTCAGCCGCCAAATGAGGCTCGACCTTTTCTGGGACAACAGTTTAAAAGCCGCACGGGATCATCTGGCAACAGTGAGAACAGATGACGTCATGACCGTAAAAGTGAAACAACCTATTGTATACTAATCTTGAACCAATCTCAAGATTAGTATACAATGGGTTGCCTCACTTTCACGGTCATGACGTCATCTGTTCCCACTGTTGCCAGATGGTCCCTATAAAAAACAGTAGAACAGAAGCTGGCATCCTTGTCTGTGATGAATTCATAATCATAACTTTACACAATGAATGGTTTTTGGTAGTTCAGAGATTATTTGCTGTGTCGCTGATTTTTCTTTTGTGGAATTATTCATTTGTGTTTTGAAAACTGTTCATAAGTGTCTTATCATCTGTCCATCAAATATAGTGATTTAAAGGTAGGTCAGTCTATAAATTTTAAAAATAGAGTTTGTACATGTGCAACTCAGTTCAACTGCCTACTTTATGTGTATTTTACGTAAATTAAGCCTTTATTATAGTTCAATACTAGGTTTCTTGGTAGAATAAGGCAGTGGCGTAGCCAGACAGTTTATGAGGGTGGGTTTTGGGTTCGGACAGGCGGGCCACAAACCCGGACGCATATAGGCAAAACCCACAATGGATTAGCAATAGGCGCTTAAAGTCGGGCGCTCATTGGCTGTTGCTAATACGATGTAGCTTTCGCCCGCACGGTCAAGGCAAAACGTACAACTGATAAGCAATTGGATGCCGTTCTGTACAGACGTTTTCAATCGAATCAATTATCAAACGCACATCAAAATATGTCATTTTGAATTCTCCTACCTATCGATATAATTTTATTATTATTATTATAACACCTCTTGAAAAGAGAGATCTATGTCATTGTTATCAATATGACGTAATAAACGTGTTTTATAGTAGGTATATTTATTAGTTAAAACAATACTTTACAAAAAAAAATTGTTGTTATGGGTGGGTCTAAGTACAGGGTGTTAACAGATAAATGGACCGCCCTATTAACTTTTTAATTTGATGTTTGGGAAAAAAATGTTTCAAATAAAAGTTTAATGGTTCAAAATGAATTTTGTGAAAACAAGGTTTTCATATATACAGGGTGTTTCAGAACTTCTGGGCGTGATCCAACTTTCTTATTTCAAATTACAACTCTATTTTTTTATTTGATTTTTGCATTCTCCAGAAAATTCTAAACATCTTTCATACAGCATACCCTATACCCAAATTCAACCAATAAGAAGATATTAACGTCAGAAGTTTTTTTTTCTATTCTATTTTTTCGAGCATGTTTTAAAATGTATGGTATTATTTCGAAACCTTGGAAACGAAGTGGTTGTTAATAGATGTCAACTTGTCAAGAGAGATCTGAACATGTTATATTGCGAAGCGGAAAAAGTTGAAATATTCTCTTTATACATACAGGGTGATCCAGTTTTATCCCACAATATTTCAAATCAAGATTCTACCCCGGATTCTACTAGGTAATTAAAATGAACAATTTTTATTTTATGAAAACCTTCAAAATATTTAGTTTCTTTTAGAAGCTTTTTTAAAAATCAATATAACTCTTATTGTTTGACTGGATTTTGTCATGGATCGATGGGCTATTTCGTCTTCTTTAAGAATAAATGTCCATAGAATAAAGATTGTTCATTTTAATTAGTAGAATCTAAATTTTAAATATTGTCGGATAAAATTGGGTCACCCTGTACGTTGTTTAAGTCTTTTTTGAGAAGTTGACATCCATTAACAAATACCTAGTTTCCAAGGTTTCCAAATAATATCATACATTTCAGAACATGCTCGAAAAAATTGCAAACTTCTGACGTTGATATCTTCTTATTGGTTGAATTTGGGTATAGGGTATGCTATACAAGAAATGTTTAGAATTTTCCGGAGAATGCAAAAATCACACAAAAAAATAGGGTTGTAATTTGAAATAAAAAAGTTGGACCACGCCCAGAAGTTCTGAAACACCCTGTATATGAGAAGACCTTGTTTTCACAAAATTCATTTTGAACCATTAAACTTTCATTCGGATTATTTTTTCCCAAACATCAAATTGAAAAGTTAATGGGGGGGTCCATTTATCTGTGAACACCCTGTACAAAAAAAAAAACAAATGTCTTCAACACGTATGTAGCAACTGGTGTTCAAAAGCACAACAGGTTTTTGATCGTTCCAAAACCTCTAAATAAACTTAAATATTTATGCCTACAGAAGTTAAGATTTTAGAAATAAGAAATTAGACTTGGGTAGGCGTTTGATGTAGAGCGCTGATTTGTAGGTAGGTTTTGTACTGACTGTACTGACGTTGTTCATCGCGTGTATTTTGTTACAGGGAGCTACACAGGGGCACAGGGCGTACTATTTTTTTCTTTAAATAATTAGATAAACATACTTTTTTTTTTCATATGAACATAGGTTCGAACATTTTATTTTCGATTTTTTTCGATATGTTTGCACACAATCTGGTACGGTGGGCAAGGGGTTTTATTGGGGTGAAAATTTATGATTGGGTGCTAACTTTTACGTAGCGGTTAGAGGGCTCTATGTACACTATTATCATTTCATCTAATTTGCGTTATGTTTTTTGACTGCAAACCTCTGAGAATTTTTATGGATAAATCTTATTTCTGTATCTTTTTTATAGAGAGAGGTATACTTTCTCAACAACGCTAGAGGCAACCGTGTCCAAGAAATCCACAAATTTCTGCATCGAGAACGAGCAGCGCTGTACTCAAATAATAAAAAATAAAAAAAACATTTTCGGACCTATGTTCAGACGAAAAAAAAAACTTTTTCATGAAGAATCACCACTGTTATTGTTTAACGATTGTTCGTGGATACCTTGTATATTGATGTGATTTTTTTTTTTTTTGGTTTGATTCAACCTCATCTAATATACATTTCATAGTCCGCATACGGAGCACACATCAACATCAAGCGCCCCTTCACAGGAAAAAATTACTTCACAGAGTTTCTATGATAGGTATACCTAAGATAACATGCCTCAAATAACAGGGAGGAATGTATAAAACTTGACGTAAATCAGTGAGATTAAATTTGGCGCGTAGAGCTGTGGTTGTTATTTTTTGTTGATTGAGTTGTACTGAAATTTGTATAACAGATATCATTATTTTGATTGTTTGTTTCTCTAGTATAACTTCTATGCCCATACTTCCCCGAGCGCTTGTCAATTTGCACAATGGAAGATCAAAACGGAAAAGAAATTTGGCAAAATCACATTCAATCATAATAAAATTGAGTTTTCATTGTACATGCAATATGCAGTACTTGCTTGATACTTAAGCATCGATCAAAGTTTCGTGCTTTTGAAGCTTAGCTGCCTGAATACGAATAATAAAAGACGTTTTTTTGATTGATAGTTGAAGATTCAGATTCAAGATATTCATGGAAAAGCATAAGGGTTTTTGAAACACATACAGTGCGACAAAGCGACCGTAAAGTTTGAGACAAATTCATTTCAAATTCAGGGTTTTCTTTGTGGGAGAACGATCGATCACGTCGATTTTTATTTTTGATTGCGGTTTTCTTGATCATAATTTGATATGTACCGGGTGGAACAAAAATAAGTTCCGACTTGATCAAATGGACTGTATTTCTGAACAATCGTGAATTTCTTGATAACTGTGGGGATTAGGTCAAGGACAAGATACATGAAATTTACTCAAAATTTGATGTAGGATTCAAAAATAGAATAAAAAAAGGAGGTTTCTATTTGGAAAAATGAAGTTGATGTTCGGAACTTATTTATGGACTACCCTGTATAAATGAAATTATCATCATCATATGACTTGAAATTTGATGTAGAATTCCAAAATGAAATAAAAAATGGCGACATCCATTTGAAAAAATGAAGAAGATGGTCGTAACTCATTTTCGGTCCACCCTGTACACATGAAATTATCATCAAAAAAACCGCAGTGAAAATCAAAATGCATGTGTCTGAGCGTTCTCCTACAAAACCAACCCCTGAGTTTTAAATGAATTTGTTCCAACCTTTAAGGTCGCACTATATAATATTGAATGTACGGTAGCACAAAAAATCTCATATACACCTTGACTTGTAGCATATACTTTTTTGTCCTCGAATTCTTGCAAACTTCAGCCCTACTAATTCTCTCAGCTTGGTATCTGCATCTTTGGCCAAAAAAGTGACACTCACAAGCCTTGGTGCAAAAATAACTATTGTATTTCTAGTGTAGTCGATTTTTACGTCCTTTGTTTAAGAATAACTATCAAACCTAGGTATAAAAAACACATTTTTTGTTTATTCTGAATAATAAAAATAAATTAAAAACGTTTATCAGGTTGTATTGCCAACAAAGACATACAAATCTTGCTTTTCAAAAGGTGTGTGTGTTTTTTTGCTCAACAGAAATAATAAAGCTATATCGGGATGTGAGAAAATTCAAAATAACGTTCGTGTGTTTATTGGATTTGATTGGAAACGTCCGTACAGAATGCCCATTGCTAATCAGATGTACGTTTTGCCTTAATCGTGCGGGCAAAACCTACATCGTATTAGCAACAGCCAATGGGCACCCGACTTTAAGCGCCTTTTGCTAATCCGTTGTGGATTTTGCCTATATGCAGCCCGAATTGAGACTGCATGTGCGCCGCAGGCGAAATATTTTGAGGAATTTTCCTTCTTAATGAATTTTCCAAGATATTGTGAGACTGCTATTATTTCATCATTTAAATTCAAATGTGTTTGTCTATGACACTTTCTGATAAGGGGGGGGGTTCTGACCCTCAAAACCCTTCCCCCGTGGCTACGCCCCTGGAATAAGGCTGGACTAATATGAACTAATAGATAAAAAGTTGTTGAAATCTGAGCATTGATTTATTTGAATATACAATTATATGATTTATTTGAATATACAATTATAGAAAATACTCACATTTGAAGCAGTATTTTCGCTTTCTTCACTAAACTTTTTTTCGATAATAATGGATTAAAAGATAATTTCACACCTGGAAAATAGCGTTATTTGGATTTAAATGTTAAAAGTAGCAACAAGCCTACAAATCCATACAAACAAATCTCATCGATCCAATGACACATGACACGATACAATGCAGACCAATGCAATCGGATGACAAGAATGACAGGATTAAGTCTACTGCAGCCGCTAGAAACAGATGACGTCATATTTTTCCCCCTCCGTCTCTACGTCAGGCGAAGTGAGGCAACCCATTGTATAGTGATCTTGAACCAATTTGACCAATCACGGGCGACGTCCCTGCTGCATTTTACTGTCTGTGGACCATACACCTATAAAATAAAATATACCGCGTGCGTCTCATAAGGCAATGAGAGAAATTCTCCGCGAGAAAGTAAGAGGTATATATGTAGTGGACACTGATACTGTACGACACCAAATTGTCCAAAAATGGAAAATACAGGGTGTAACAGAGTAAGTGTTACAACGTGAAACTGTAGATTGGTTATCAAAAAAGAAAAAGATTTTTCCTCAACGAAAATTTTCCGCGGGCTTTCGTTTTCGATAAACAGGGTGTCAAAGTATAAAAAAAAAAGATTTTTCTTTAATTACTCAGATTTGGTACAGTGTCAAAACTCACTAGTTGGGATTATTTTATTAAAAAATCGATTAAAAAAATTAACCAGTGGCGTAGTCATAATACACCTGTATATCGAAATCGAAAGTCCGCGAAAAATTTTTTCTAAGGAAAAATATTTTTCTTTTTTGATAAACTCTGTTACACCCTGTATAGTCTTATCTTTTCATAATAAGAGGGGTAGGTTTGGTATGCGTCCAATTAACTTGCTGACGCGTTTTGGTCTACTAAAAGACCATCACCAGAAGCATAAAAGAGTCAATATCTAAAAAATGTTTATACTTAAGCCAAAAAGAATTGAAAATTACACACTACTTACATTAACTTTTAGGAGAGTCGGTAAGGTCACATGATAAAACTTGTACGTAGATGAGGACAGTAAATGGTGGACAAATGAACGAAAACATTTAAAATACACAAAAATCGTCTCTCGAGAAATTCAACTATCACTGTTTACATATAACATCCAATGTGAGGTTAAACAGAAAAGGTGTGTCTGAAGCGTGAAGTGGTACAATACTACATAGAACCACGATAGATGATAAATAAAACATTATCGGAACAATCTAACTACATGTGCAGCTTCATTAGAGTGATTTTTAACAGGGTCGTTTAAAGAAGTGACATTTGAAAACAAAGCGCTTTTGGCTATTTCAATATTCTCCAGCATATGTAGTTTCTTGCAGTTGGGAATATTATGTAGCATTTTGAAGTTTGTCTAAGGATCAAAAGAGTGATTATTTTGTTTTAGATGTAAGCCAAAAAAGGACTTGTTATCGTTGGGAGATTAAAGAACATTTAAATGCTCTCTTATTCTAGTTTTAAAATTCCTCCCTGTCTTGCCAATATACATTGAATCGCAATCATCACACTGCAATCTGTAGACACCGCTCTTAAGAAGATTGTCAGTTTTATCTTTAAGTCTTGAAAGAATTGAAGATAGATTATGGTTAGGTTTAAAAATAATTTTTACATTTGAAATTGTGTTTCGAAAAATATTGGAAATGTTGTAGGAAATAGAGCCAAGGAAAGTGATCTTAAGAAATCTAGGTGGTTGCCATGGGTCATATGCTGAGGCGCTTGACTGATCTCTCAGACACTATTATCGACCCATGGCAACCACCTAGATTTCTTAGGATCACTTTCCTTGGCTCTATTTCCTACAACATTTCCAATATTTTTCGAAACACAATTTCAAATGTAAAAATTATTTTTAAATCTAACCATAATCTATCTTCAATTCTTTCAAGACTTAAAGATAAAACTATCAATCTTCTTGAGAGCGGTGTCTACAGATTGCAGTGTGATGATTGCGATTCAATGTTTATTGGCAAGACAGGAAGGAATTTCAAAACTAGAATTAGAGAGCAGTTGAATGTTCTTAAATCTCCCAACGATAACAAGTCCGCTTTTGGCTTACATCTAAAACAAAATAATCACTCTTTTGATCCTCAGACAAACTTCAAAATGCTACATAATATCTCCAACTGCAAGAAACTACATATGCTGGAGAATATTGAAATAGCCAAAAGCGCTTTGTTTTCAAATGTCACTTCTCTAAACGACCCTGTTAAAAATCACTTCAATGAAGCTGCACATGTAGTTAGATTGTTCCGATAATGTTTTATTTATCATCTATCGTGGTTCTATGTAGTATTGTATCACTTCACGCTCAGACACACCTTTTCTGTTTAACCTCACATTGGATGTTATATGTAGACAGTGATAGTTGTATTTTCCGAGAGACGATTTTTGTGTATTTTGAATGTTTTCGTTCGTTTGTCCACCATTTATTGTCCTCATCTACGTACAGGTTTTATCATGTGACCTTTCCCACTCTCCTAAAAGTTAATGTAAGTAGTTTGTAATTTTTAATTCTTTTTGGCTTAAGTGTAAACATTTTTTAGATATTGACTCTTTTATGCTTCTGATGATGTTCTCTTAGTAGATCGAAACGCGTCAGCAATAAATGAATTAAAATTTTTGTGAAATTAATTGGACGCATACCAAACCTATCCCTCTAATTATAATGGAACTTCACCCTGGAAAAGAACTCGATAAATTATCTTTTCATCCTTTATACAGTGCGGCTCTAGAAGGTCCCCCTCCCCCTTTTTTTTAATGTGTGCACCAAAAATTTTGAAACTTGGCATACTTTAATTGATGTCATAATACTACTTTTTGATGTTACTGACGTACTTTTGGTATTCAAGATGGCGGCTAGGCGCCATTTTGAAACATTTTTTTAAATGGAAAGGGGGGTTGTGTGACACATCATTCGAAAAGTCTTATCGAGTAGATTATTACGTGTAGATTTCATAGGATTGAACGCATCCGTGTGTATATGACAGACAGTCAAACTAACAAGATAAATAAATTCGTGAAATCAGAACAAAGAAAGCGTACTTCAATTTTTATTGTAAAAAATGTTGAAAATGTCCTCTGTTGACCCCCAAACAATGAAATAATCTGTCTGAGAACTCACGGACTTTTTCGAAAGTATCGACATTAATATTTTGACAAAAAGCAGTAATTCTTTGCTGTAAATCTGAAAGAGAGTCTGGCTGTGTTGCATATACTTTCTGTTTTAAATATACCCATAAGAAAAAGTCCAATGGTGTTAGATTGGGCGACCTGGCAGGCCATTCGGTAGGATCCCGACGACCAATCCAACGATTGGGGTAAGTTATGTCCAAATACCATCCTGTTGAAAAATTGGTGCCATGCCAAATTCGTTGGGATTATTCTGACGTATTTGTACACTCAAAGGCTCTATTGTAGTTTCTAACAAGTTCAAATACATGTCCCCTGTCAAATTTTCATGAATGAAAACAGGACCAACAATATGGTTCCCCAATATGCCAGCCCATACGTTAACCTTTTCGGGATATTGCGTGTGGGTTTCCCTAAAAACATGCGAATCTACGTCACTCCAATAACGAAGATTTTGCCTGTGTACACGGCCATTTAAAAAGAAAGTACACTCGTCACTAAAACAAATATTTTGAACGTATCCCGGTTCGCGACCTATTCTATCGGTCATAATTTCGCAAAATTCCACACGTCTGTCAGGATCATCTTCAGTCAACTGGTGCACCATTTGAAATTTATAAGGATAAAATTTCTGTTTTTTCAGTAATCGTTTTACAGAAGCAGAGGAAGTATCACAGATGTCTGCAACCTGAGAAGTCGACTGTTCAGGATCTACCACCATCTCACCAATGATTTCAATTTGTTCATCTTCCGAAATAGATGGGCGCCCTTGATTCTTCAAGCTCTGAACACTACCAGTCTCGATAAATTTCCGCACTAATTCGCGAAGATATTTCCTGCATATCGGACGGTCCGGTAAGCGCTGATTGAAGATTCTTTTTGTCTCATGGAAATTACGATTTCCGCCATAAATAAAAATTGCTTCAATTTTTTCTGCGAGGGGACGCGAATTGGGCATTTTTGTAACACTTCCTAATCAACACAATAATCAAACAACTGGCTCATATCGTATCAAGATTTTCACATTTGGTTAAACTTTAGTGCTGTGGCGAGGTAGGGTGGAAACTGTATCTCCATCTCAATTTAGATTCTAGTATTATGATGCTAATAAATGCTTTCCAAATTTTTTTTATCATCTTGAAATTCTTTATCCGCTTTGTATCAGCATCCCTATTTGTAAATCTGTACTGTTTTGCTCAGGTTCACCATCATTTTTCCGGAATCTGATGTGTCAGCTCGTTAAAAAACTGAAACTTAATGTAAACGACATTTTTAAAAACTAAAAGTTTGGCAAGCTGTCATATCCGCACGGATGCGTTTAATCCTATGAAATTTTCACACAATAATTTACTCGATAAGACCTTCCAAATGATGTGTCACACGACCGCTTTTTCTATTTAAAAAAATGTTTCAAAATGGCGCCCAGCTGCCATCTTGAATACCAAAAGTACGTCAGTAACATCAAAAAGTAGTATTTTGATAGCAATTAAAGTATGCCAAGTTTCAACATTTTTGGTTCACACATGAAAAAAAAGGCGGGGGACTTTTAAGAGCCGCACTGTATAGGTTTTCTACAGGCCCGGGTGGGCAACTAAGAATGCGAGGAACTGAATCTGGACGACTTTTCATGGTAGAGGCTTGCAGCAAAACATTTTATCACTGAAACGGCCAAGAGAAATACCTACCTGGAAAATAAAAGTTTCCGATATGCTCGCTAGGGGGCGTATCAACCAACACCAAGTAGAAAAATAGGATTTTCATAGAATTTTGCCCACTGAAAAACTAACGGAGATTTCTCCCGTTTCGCTTGACCGATTTTAACGAACTTGGGCTTATATCAAAGAGCATAATCTGCACTACAAAGTTTTCATTTGGTTTTGAATTTGTTGCCTCCGCCGTTGCCGCTAGATGACGTTAATTGAAATATAAGCATATTTTTGAGTTTTTCCCAAAAAAATCAAATGTAATGGTAAATTAATTTCTATATATTTTGAAAAAAGATATATTTTTTTATAAAAAAAATTTAAAAAAAAAAACAAAAAAAAATCAATCAACCTTTATGTCTTTTTTTCAATTTTCTTATAGAAAAATGTATCCTTTTTTAAGATATATAAAAATAAATATACCATAACATTTGACTTTTTTTGGAAAAAAACTCAAAAATAAGCTACCATTTCAGTTAACGCGCTCTAGCGGCAACGGCGAAGGTAACAAATGCAAATCCAAATAAGCATTTTGTAGTGCAGATTATGCTCTTTCATATGAGCTCGTTGAAATTAGTCAAGCGAAAGAGAAGTCTCCGTTTGTTTTCTTTTTAGCTGCAAGCCTCCACGATGAATAGTTTCCCAGAAACAGTACCTCGTAATCTCAATTGCCCACCCCGTACACTATAGTGTTATTTGAATTGGCAAAACACAAATATTTTGACGATGGCAAAAAAAAACCTGCAACCAGGGAGTTCTCATCATTGAAAAAATGAAAATACCGATTATAAATAACAAAACATAATATTCAAATAACTTTTGAATAAAATACAGAAATATCGACAAACGATTGTCGTGTGTGTATCTATTATAGGTAGACATCAATAAAAAAATTTAAAATGTCTATGATCAATAGCTTTAGCTAAGCATTTATGAGTTTTTTCTACATATTTAGCTTTCAACATTATTTCATGAATTCGAAAGTTAACAAAAATATATGAACATATTTTTTAGAATTGTTCAAACAGTACTCTGTGAGAGTTTCAAGTCATTTGGTGGATTTGTCAATTTACTAGAGCTGTTTGAAATTTTTATAGAAATTTGAAACCAATTTCAATGGCGGGCTCTGACGTACTATCCCCAGCTTTTCCATCTTTCTCGATTAAACAGAGACAACCTTTTCCGATTTAGCGTGCATTCTGCGCGTTTGCCACAGTTTACGTTTCACTCCGGACAATAGATGAGTGGGGTTTCATAGAAACAAATCAAACATTTTCTATTGAATATTCCGAGTGATCAAATTGATCAACTATTTATTTATTCAAGTTTGAGCCAATTTTTTTTATTTATTCAAGACTAAATCACTCGCTAAATCATATTATATTTGGTTAACAAGCATGATCTCATGTGATTTCTGTGTCAATGTGGCAACACCAACACAGCGCCGTCTCCTTCTACTCCTAACCTAACCTCAAATTTTGTTTTGTTTCGCTGTTTGCTTCTCAAAAACTGCAAACTTTTCATTTTTTTATACGTTAAAACCCAATCAAAAGTCCTCATATATTCGGTGAAGCTCTCATTCAGTGAAAAAAAGAAAAAGCTTGTGTTTGAATCTGTGACAAAAATATAGAAAAAGTGCTTTGTGTCATCATTGTTATCAGTGGCTTCCGGGTTCTATGCTCTCATATACCAGTGAAACAGTTTATATATTGCGTGATGATAAAAGGTAAACACTCACTATTGTCTTTTATTGTCCAAAACTCATAAACATACTCCAATACAAAGCTTTGTAACTTCTTCGAAAAAACACTTACCTATTAAGTCATTAAGTCACCTCAAACAACAAAATGTTCAGAAAGGATCAGGCTACAATATTTCAACTAGCTTTCTAGGATATTTCACGGAATCGAGGAATCGAGGCTTTTCAAATGGCTTTTTCGTCTCCAAATTTTCGAAGCACTCGATGGAGAACTTAGACAGGTGGAAATGGACATTCCATAATTTGTGTGTGTATTGGAATATGTTTAGAAACAATAATAACAGTAACAAGCAACAGTACCCAAATCCCAAATCACGGATGTATGTAAAAAACAAAAACAAGGTTAGGTTACCCACATGATGCGGCGTTGTCAGCTAGTTCGCAATTTACCTTATAGACTTGGGTGTACGAGTGATTTCATTGGTGGATGCGCTATAGAGCTAAATAAAATGCTACGCTAATTTCACAACCTGGCAACAAATTTAGAATGGGGCGTCACCAGTCGTTTCATTTGTTGATCAGGATCACGTGTCGGTGACGTAGTTTCCCTGGAGTATTTTGAATGAAACCATTAGAAAATTAGCAGATATTAATTGAGTTTTCTAGAATAAATATGGATAAAAAAAATTTAAAAAAATTGTTTTTGGGATCAGTAGAATTCACAGAAAAAAAATCCAAAAAAAAATATCTTCCTATTCAAACAATTGCGGGCGAAGCCGTGATGAGTATTACAAGTATTCTATACTTCTCGTGACCTACATTGGGATAACGGTACCGTGATTGATATTCACCTCGTCGTACATATTCACATTTTCATCATTAATTTGGGTACATACCGATCTAACATATGCTAGCAATGAAAGGTTCTTTTATAAGTGCTAAAATAGACTAATGAAAATAAAATTGGTCTACGACGAAAGAAATGTTTAGTTGCTGAGTGAAGTGAAGGGTGATTGTTTCTCATGTGATGATAAACTAGAAAGGTATACAGTGGCAGATTGCCTATTTTCATTATCGTATATCTTGATCCTTATTTATATCTTCATGCCATGTTCTATATTATCATTTTTTTTCTTTCAAAAACAATCAGGTTCCAATCATAGCTTCAACGCAGAACATAAGGTTATTCACTTCATTAAAAAAAAATGGAAATAATTCACAACAAATAAGTAATGGGGCTTCAAAGAAAAAATCAAAAATGCTTGGGTAGAAGGTATTGGTGGGTGGCTTGAACTATAATAACCTGTTTATGGTGATCCATTGTTCAGAAATTTTGAACATAAGAAGATTATAATTTTATAATATTTGGATTTTGAACATTTACGAACTTAGCATTGTGAAATTTGAGATGTCAGGATTGGTTAAAATATCTTTATGTGTAATCTCATGATGAAAAAAACTACTTTTAGAAAACACTTGCATATTTTGATGGCGAGAAATTTTAGAAAAAAAAACATTTAAATTTTCGAGATCTTCATAGGATTCATAGTTGTTATGATCATAAACAGAATTTTGCAAAATTTTTGTTGCCACGTATTTTTAAACGAATTCCGGGTATCTGAGGCCTGCCAAATTCATAAATAAAAGTGGTTTTCTCAAATTGGCTCTAGTTTTTGATACCATCAGTGTTTTTGGAATTCTGACAAAATATTATAATGATAAATGCAACTCTACATATTAGAATTCCTGTTCAATTTTTTTTTCCGCGTTCCTGTTATCGACAATACAGATTTGTCCACTTATTAAAAACGTTGGTTCAGTACTCAGCAGTTATACAAGTGCTAAGCGTCGAGTTTTTCTAGATTTTCATATCTTTAGATTACATCAGTCAAACTTCCATAAGTCGAACTTTGATAACTCGAATAGATCTTTCTTCAAGTCGGTATGAAAAATACATGTATTTTGTTTTCGTTTAGTCGAAGTTTCGATAAGTCGAACTTATTTTTCGTCAAATACCGCTTCGAGTTATGGAGATTCCACTGTATCTCCAAATCTAGAGCTAATCTCGCAAAATAAAATTCCACAACAAGATTACTTATAATCGGCTCAAATACCCTTGGCAATAAAATGGTGATGACCAGTGAATCAATCCCCCCATGTTCTTGTGTCAAATTTCTGTGTCGTATATTTCTATGTCGTTCAGTCATAGAGTTATTCGCTGTCTGTATTTTATTCACTGTTTCCATGTGCTGTTGTTGTGATGTAACAGAAATATTCGATTGTCAGACCAGAAAGACGAGCGCAAACAGTGAGCGGCTTGGCAAGCCAAACCGTGCTCCACTTGTTTGTCGGTTTTTTGGCGAATTCTTTTGATTGTTACATCTCAAGTGAGATCAGGCCGCAAATGCCTGTCAGAAACAATAAATTGATACTACTATATTCGTTTTTGGTGGTCCATGCAGGCAAAAAAACACAGTGGCGTTGCAGGGCAAATATCGGCGATAAAATGATGTCTCGTCACAGTATCAAAGAGATGTGGACAAAAATATTACATGTAACCCATCAAACGAAGTTTTATAACCTCAATATAACATTGATATTAAATTTTGATAATGTGACATTGGTTGTAACGTTGTGGTGATGTTGATTTAACATGTATGTAACAGATTATGTCCCGGGTAGTGATAACACAAAGTGACTTTGAATGTCACAAGATGTTGCAAACAAATGACAGCAATATTTATGTAACGTTTTTTTCTTGATATCATGTTAATATTATTTACAGTGACATGTACGCTATATTTTTTAGTTACTTCTAAAACTACTTAACGTGGATGCCATATTGTACTCACAGCATATTTCTGTAACATTGGTCATATTACCAGCAGATTGGTATTTGTATAGGTATATAACCTAGAGTACACACATTTTAAAATATAACTTTTGGGATATTCAATGACTGATTACATTCGTATGATTTATTAATATTTTTTATTAAGCCTTGAATTGGAATACAAAAATATTTTAATCTTGTTCCCTGTGTCTCCTTTGTTTCGAGTATCGTAGCCATGCACTCTGCTTCCGCCAACTTATACTTCCTATATGTAATTGTTGGAAAGGATTTTTTCACAGCACCTAGAAATAAAACGAGCACTCAGAATATTTTCATCTGTTCATCAGTCAATCAGTTGTGTAACAACAACTATCCACATAGCACTTGGAAAGTATATGCTTTTGTAACACGCCGTGTGAATAGAATACTTTAGACAAATTGATGAAATGTTTAGCTTCCAAGAGCAGTCATTGTGTTTTTAACAATTTTCAAGGCCGTACACATTCAAGTATAAAATCAGCCAGAGTCATTTTTTTTAAGTTTCCCTTTCAAATATCGTGGGATCAATTTATCTTGATAACGTTTTGATGACCTGTAAAATATTTATTTCTTGAGCTAAGTTGTTGAATAAAAAAAGAATCAATGTTCTTCGTAAAGTTGAAAGGCTGTTGAGTTATCAAATACCAGTTAGGAGCTAATAAACTATAAATAATGTTGTTTTGAATCCACAAAAATATGGGCCTTATGACGACAAATGATCGTGCCAAATGATGTCAAAATCAGCCGAAAGTTTTCTGAGTAATTAATAAAAAAATGATTTTTTGCAATGCGAGCACCTCGTCCGAGTAGTTACATGGAAACGGTTTTTGATTGTTATTCTCAGGAAACAAAGCTAGGTACAGGAAAAAAATATACAAAAAAGCAACATCTTCAATTGCTTGATCTGAAAAAATTATAAAATCTTGAAAAAAGCAGTGGCGTACCTTAATTTCATCTATAAAATAAACTAGATGACCCTCTGGGACACCACTGGAAAAAATAACGGTGCTCTGATTACACAAAAAATGTACCCTCATGACGGCAAATAATCGTGCCAAATGTTGTCAAAATCAGCTAAAAGGTTTTTGAGTGATTGATAAAAAACTGATTTTTTAAAAAAAACTTTGACACCCTGTATCATGAAAACGAAGCAAGTTAGGACGTATGTTCACATGAGAAAAAAACTTTATTTTGGACTGGTGAATATGCCCTCAAAATCTTCGTACCTACTCGGCACAATAATTATGGAATACCTAGGTACTTAGAAACGAGAGTGAAATGCAAACCCCTGGTAGGAGGAAAGATGATATTGCTGTTTCCTTCAAGTTTGGTAGGCATGACTTTTATCTTTTTAATAAAAGTTATTCAGTTTCAACTTCGTCGGTAATTTACAGAGAAACACGAAAAGTGATAAAATCATTGGTTTCATAAAATGTAAAATACTTAAATACCTACCTATATTTTGGTCAAAATGGGTAGGTGAAATTTCACACGCAAGTTTAAGCTGTTTGGGTGAGGTGAATTTTTTGTACAATTTTTTGTACTTTGTAATTTGATTCATTTTTTGCTATGGAAAAAAATTACATTTCTGTCAACAAGAAATGGATGCATGTTTATTCTTGCGGAAAGTTTACCAATTTGGCGCCCAGCCGCCATCTTGAATTTTGCATATATCAATTTTATGTCAACACATAGTGAACATGCTTGTATTTCATCACCTAGAATTTGAAGTCTCTAAGTTGAGCCGTTCAAAAAATAAAAGGGGGGGGACATTAAATAAAAGCACTGTATGTTAATTTCTCGTATAAAAAAGCCTCTTTTGTTTAATTTCTGTTAGATTTCTTGTTAGGAGGGACCAACTTTAAAAGACTTTTCACAATATTTTGAGAACTATTATTACAGGCTGGCCAAAAATAAGATCAAAAATTGAATCAGGAAAACTGCCAAAAATAATTTTTTTCAAATGGAAAACCTCAACTTTTATAATTTTATTCATTGAGCATTGAAAATTGAAGTTTGTTTGAATAAGATTGTCCATTCCACAAATTCTTATTTTCTTTTAGATAGAATCAATCTTTTACAAACTCACCCTTATTTTCAATGCTCAATGAGATAAAATCATAAAAATTAGGAGTTTCCATTTGGAAAAATTGATTTTTGGCTGGTTTCCTAATTTAATTTTTGATCTTATTTTTGGGTCACCCTGTAATTATAGTTATCAAAATATTCTGTGAAATCTTTGAAGGTGGCTCATTCTTAACAAGAAGTCAAATATATATTAAAATATGAAGGCTTTCTTATACGGAAAATTTACATTCAAATACAAGCGTCAATTTTGACATAAAAATTCAAGTATTTCAATATCGCTAATACTTAGGTAAAGGACATATCAAATCCATCTAGAATACCAAAAATGTAATAATATATATAATGCCAGTTTGATAAGGGTTAATAAATATTCTAGAGGTAGATTCCACATCATTTACTATCAATAGGATTTTAGCCGCTATTTCGTTATCGATAAAAATTTTCACGAGTACTCAAAGAGGTCTTCAAAATGAGGTATGGCAATACCCTTCCACCCTATTCAAAAGCAAGGTGTTGTGTATCCCTCCGCCAGTTACAGAGATTAAAAAATCACATAAATTGTTCCCCTCAAATCGAAAATCGATGGTTCCGACAGTTTTTCAAATAAAAACATTCAGCGTCGGAAAATCGGGGTGTACAGTTTTCGTAGGGCCACCCTGCATAAAAAGTGTTGGTTTTCCAGATAATGCAATTTTTTACCCAAAAAAAAGTGTAAAATGAATCTTTGCCAAAAGGATTGAGGAATAGCTCATTTTCAAGACCTCTGTCCCTCATCATATCCTCTTAGTTTGAGGATATTAACTCTTGCGGTTAATTATGAACAACAGAAATGACAGCGGAGACTTCAGACTCGGCAGTTGTGATCAGGGTCGAAGGGCCTTCAAAATAAGGTATCACTAGACCCCCCCCCTTTCCATTTGACATTTTGAGGGTGAATAACACCCTCGCTTAAGGGGTGAGCTGCAAAGTTGAAAATAGGCGCAAATGGTTTTTCTCTCGAAAACAAAATGGACGATTATTATTTTATTTTTCTTGGGGACTCGTTATTAAAGGTGGGAAGTTTTTAAATTGACACCCTCTATGTGTTTTTGGAACGGTCGTCACCCACATCGATCAATGCAAAATAAATGGAAAAGCTTTGCCGTTTGACAGAACATTGTTTTTTGACATGAATTCTTGAAATATGATCATTATTCATGAGGCATCCGTTTTTCATAATGATGGAGCAGCTCATGGATTAAAAAGAATTGTTTTAATGTATTTAGAAGGAGTCTCAAAATGGAGCCAAAACTCGTTTTGTGGATTTCTGCCTTGTGGTAGGGCTTCGCCTCAAGGGGGCCCTGAGTCTCGAAATGGAGCCAAAACTTGTTTTGGGGATTTCTGCCTTGTAGTAGGGCTCTTGAGAGTCATAATGTGGTGGGGCTCCGCCTCAAGGAGGCCCCGAGTCTCATAATGGAGCCAAAACTCGTTTTGGGGATTTCTGCCTCATGGTAGAGTTCCGCCTCATGGGGCTCAAAGTGGGGCCCCGCCTTATTTTGCGGTGCCCAGGATCCGTGATGGATTTCAGTTTCAAGAGGCTTCGTTTCTTTGCTTGTACTTCTCTTTTACTATTTCTTTATTGTTTTTTGCCTATGGACTCTTCCTTATAATGTTTATTGCATATTTCTCCAACCTACCGTATTGATTTCTGGTAAATTATAAATCCACTTCGCGAACTTCATTCAAATTCACCGGAACTACTGAGAATTCTGCAAGGTTGGCAACAGTGTAGTTGATATTTACATCTTCATAACCTCAGTTTTCAACGTCAAAACACTAAAAACGATAAATTATACACGTAAGTATTGTAATCACAATTATCTTCTATTTTATTGATAGAAATAATGATTATCAAATGAACCTGATGAAAATTATTCGTACTGATAGTCACTGGAGGTCTTATCAGGTATTTTTCTCTATGCAAATTTTGATTTCATCAAACCAAGCTTAATTTTCAATTGTGTTATGATAATCGGACTATTTGACCTACAAAGTTAAAATTTTCAAAAGTTTTTTTGGGTATTTCGCCACATCCTATCAAAAAGTTCTCACAGACAAGAATAATGGTCGAATTCATAGTCCTCAATCATTTTAAATCTCCAATCATTTTGACGTTTTTTTGTGTTAAAATGATTGGAGATTTTGGATAATGATATTTGACGACAATATTTATTATTTAGTGAACTTTTCTCGTTCTAGATAATAAATATTGTAGATTAATAAATATAATATCTACAGGGTAAGTCTGTGAAAAGTGCACATTTCAACATGATGGATAGAGTGTGGTGGGATAATCACTTTTTGTAAATGAACATGTCGTGCGTGAACCATTTGTAAAAATAATAATAGGAATACTAATTTCGATTTTTTGTTTGTAAATTCTTTCCGTCTCAAGCGATTCTAATACATTTTTCAGAGTTTTTTTTTTTCAAGCAACAAAGCGCAACACTGAGCAGTTGTTATGAATTCATTTGATTTTCCATTTTTCTTGGAACTTGAAATAATTGAGTTTTTCTGCATTACATAATTTTTTATTTTTTATCTCCAAAGCTACGCATAGAAAAAAAAAACTCAAAATTCCTTTTTTTTGCTCAAAATTGTACGGAAAATCAAAACATATAAATCAAATCAAATCAAATCAAATATGCTTTATTGTTGAAAAGACATCGTATTTGTAATAAAGCCAGTAATTACTAGTAAAATTAAGAACAATAAAAGCACCACCTTAAACGATATTTTACAATTACAGTCACAGACCATTCACTCATCAAGACAAAATTTCTGCTAGTCAATAAAATCGTCGTTCATAAATTCAGGGTATTATAGTAAGCTTTTTTTCTAAGCAAGTCGCTCACTCTTTTCTTGAACACATCAGCGGATTCGGACATTCTTACATCCGTCGGCAGGTGGTTAAACATTTTTATGCTAACATAAAACACAGAATTTTTTGAAAAATATGATTTCGGAATTGGCGAAGGGATCGTGTTTGACTCTCTAAACTGGTACCTGGTTTGCCTGTCATGGACTCGGTGCTTCTTGAAGATCAGTTTGACAGTTTCCAGGATGAATAAGCATGGAAGCGTTAGAATGCCGTGCCCCCTCTCCCAACTCGGTGAAAATTAGTCTTACTGCAAAACAAGAACTAGCCAATTTCTTGTTTAATGCCTGGACATGCGGAGCAAATCTAAGTCGGTCATCCACGAAGAGTCCCAAAAATTTCACCACTGCTTTTTGTTCAAGATTATGACCGCCTATGTTAACAGGATCGCAGGTGCACCTGAAGCTCAGCAGATTGGTTTTGTTGAAGTTGAGGCACATCCTGTTTGAATCGCACCATTCCTTGATCTTGACCATATCATTTGCCACTTGGTTTGTAAGGATCTCTTGCTGTTTATGAGTCCAAAGTACAACAGTGTCATCGGCAAAAAGAGTAACCTGGCCACGTATATCAACTGATGACAAGTCATTGATATATAAGAGGAACAAGATAGGTCCAAGTACAGACCTTTGTCGTACTCCATGATTATTGGATGATGGAGAGAAGGTACTCTTCGTGGTGCTGACTATCTGATGCCTATCCCTTAAGTAAGAGCTAGACCATTCATGTGCCCTGCCCCTGAAACCATAGCGCTCAAGCTTCTCCAACAGTAAACCATGACTCACACAGTCGAACGCCTTGGAGAAGTCACAAAAAACTGCCGTGGCGATATCTCCGTCGTTTAAAGACAAAAATACATTCTGGAACAGGTCAAACCATCGTGTGTTCCCCGAGACTTCCGAAAAGCGTGCTGACCGTCAACCAGTATACTATTCCGTGAGAGAAGAGACATCATCCTTGATTTTACCAGCCTTTCTACAATTTTGGAGATAGTTGAGAGGAGACATATGGGGCGAAAGTTACTGAGATAATCCTCCTCGTTTCTCCTTGTAGATTGGAATGACCACTGCCAGCTTCAGAAAATCCTGGAATACGCCTTTATCGAATGAGTCATTCATAACTTGGGCCAGCGCTTCTAGGGCTTCGACGCCAACGCACTCCATAACCTTAATAGATATTTCGTCACAACCTCTGGAATTTTTATTCTTGATGGATTTGCAGATTTTCTCAAGCTCGTCTACATCAGTATGAAACAGAACGAAAGATTCGCTAACTGAACGCTTGACATAGTGTATTGGATTGACATCGGGATGAAGGTTCTGTGTCAACCTTTCGGCAATGGACAATTCGCACCTTTTTGGAAATATGAAAAATATAAGGATTAGTAAGTACTGATGCCATTGATGTTTAAAAAATCAACCTACGACCTCTACTAATGTAGTAATCACCGATTAAGGTGCGCCCATCAACATCCACTACGTCACAGAATACATTATCTATCTCCGTCTGGTGTATTGACTGAGATGACTCTCGCTCTCTCGGGAGGGTAACATGGCCCCTCCCCGTTTTCGATTATTGAAATTTGCGTTTCCGCTGATGACTTTCTAATATTGTCTAGAATACGTATATAAAATTTCAAGTCATTTGAAAATTTATGCAAATTGTCCATTGTACAAAAGTAGTTATTCAAGTGGTCGCACTCAATTGTGGTAAGGTTGGGGACATAGTTTTTACCTCGCAGTTTTCTTTTGATTTATTTGATGCCTCGTTCAGTCTCTTATTATAATATTTTTCCTTGGCAGCCCTAATGACTAGTCGGTAAATCCTGCGATAATCAGCAAAGTATTTTTGGAAATGTTCACTTTCTGTATATTTTCGTAGATTGTGTAGACACCCTAGATTTCTCGATGAAGTTTTGATACCTGAGGTCAACCATAGTTTTCCCTGTTTCTATTTTATTTTACGAAGTGGAAAGCTACTCTCGAATGTTGCCGTTCAAATGTCCATAAATGACTGGAACCTGGGCCGAATCAAAACACTTCTCCAGTTAGCCGATGATGCTGATTTCTTGAACTTGATGAAGTTCTGCTGAGAAAAAAATCTGGTCATCTTTGGTGGCTTCACAGCTTCATCTCTATCAAGATAGACTTTTGAGAAAATTGCTTCGTGGTCAGACAAACTATTAGGAATCACGGATGTATTGGAACGGATTTTATCATTGAAGTTCAGACTAAAGTAATAAGTAGTAGGCATATCAACTAACATAGACACATTGAAACATTGAAGAAGATTTTTCAAAGAAGATGCATGCAGTCACGCTGTTATCAGTAAAGTTGATATTAAAATCGCCTGCGAGAACAAATTTACAGTTCTTGGGCAGTCGAAGCAACAACATTCCCAAAAAGTCATGGTTGCTGGAGCCTGAATTCAAAACCACCCTCAACAATCAAATGGTGGTACTTTTCAACAGCAGTGACATCGTGCGCCTTAAAACAATTACGATTGATCAGAACCATAGTGCCACCAAGCTGTGTATTTTTCCTAGTGTATACAGAAGTGATGAAATATTTGGGGATATGTATATTCTCAAGAGGCTTTAACCAATGCTCCGTCAGTAGAGCTACGCCTGGCCAGGAAACTTTTACAATGTATGTCATTGAGCCCAGCGCTCACCTCGAGAAAGTCATTCTGTGCAAGATGCAGATTGTGATCACCAATTACATTATCATGGTGAGCTCCCGGTTTTAGGATTTTCTTGACTTTCAAGTCTTCACATCTGTATAGCCTCCGGATAGTCTTTCTTCCGGTCTCGTCACTCAATAAAACAACCCTGCGCCGACTGCCCAGGACATAAGTTCGCGGCTATCAGTTAATGGAAAGTCAGCTCACTTTGTAGTTTTTACTTTGTGAGAACCTGAAGTCGTACCACGTTTTTCTTCAATGAACGAAATATGAATCGCTCTTGGTCCAGTCCTGGAAAAGTTAAACTCAAATGAATTTCTCAAGCGGATATACTTCCTGAAAGTTTGAACCAAATCGCTTGAGGCGTTTCGAATCTACAGACAAAAAATCGAAATTTTCCTCAACTTTCAACATTATTTTTTTCAACGAGACGTTTGCGGAAACATATTTATTCACAAATAATAAAGTACCATAGGTACTCTTTCCAACATGGCGAAATGGGCACTTTTTCATACTCACCTTATAGATAAAGAAAACCAATCAGGAGATTCCTTTGGTAAAACAAATAATCCATCATCTCATATTGAAATACCACCTAATCTACTTAATATTATTTTCTATTCATTCAATATACGCTCATGATACGAAGAAAACCAATGAGCTAGTAGAGGAAGAGGAACCGATACTCTACGAACTCTCCAACGTGGCCCGAGCGCTTAGCAGAAATGCAGGGTGTAGACGCGTGTTGTCTCAATTTTGATTTGTTACTTGTAACTTATAATTAACGGGCAAATGCAGGAAGAATACTAAAATAGCTTAGCTGTTCATCTCTAATACCGTTGCTAAATTTAAAATTTGCTGGAAAAGTTTTACGGTGTAAATCTTTGCGAACTGCTGTGATTGAAAGTGTTCATTTACTTTTATTTGCAGTCCGCCCGTTCGTTTTTAGTTCGTGTTAACACAGAGAACTATGTTTATGTCCGAATTAGCTGACTATCGGAAAATGTTCACGAAAACCGAAGGTAAGAACAAAGAGTATTATTAGAGGTATCGTTTTTCATCAGTGAATGTTATTGAGCCCCCTCATAATCGCTATTTTGTGCTTGAAGAACACTCCACACCTCATTGTTTTGAGAAAAGTTGTCAGAGAGTAGGCCCGAAAATAGGGGCCCTGGACGTTTAGCTTTGCCGACCATAAATGCCATGGTTATTTTAAAATAAGGCTATGCGTAGAAATGAGAAGAACCGAATCTATGAATTTTTACATTCTAACTATACGTATAATACCTAATGGAATAGAATAGTCGATACTTGGAGTTACTACGTTACGTTTGTATTTTTGGTTTTTTATTGATTTGTTCTCAAGTTATGAAATATTGATACTTATTGATAAGTACTATCAATAATTTGTTTCTGTTTGATTACCACGCCAACTCATATTTGATCATATCGTTGATATTGTTGCGTTTGTCGGATATAGAAAACACTGTCAAGCTTTAACAAATTTAATTCCAGACAACTATTTATGTACAGTCACCTATTTCTGTTCAAACTGCCTGTCCACAATAATTGTTTAACGACCAAAACCAAAACACAATTTTTTTCCACATGGCGGAGAGCCTTCTTCTATATATCTTAGCCCCACTTTCGCCAAAACTGCATGAATAATGTGGAACTATCGAGAATCATCGGTAGACTAGCTGAACGCGCCAAAATTCAACGCGAGATAATGTTGGAAAATAAGTCAAACTCAAAACCCTACTCTACTACATGGTGTCACAGATTCTAGTGTATCTATGCATGCGAATATGAGTTATTATAAGAGATACAGGGACCGTTAAATGGATGCAAAGTTGTCCATTCTTATGCTTAACAAAAAGCCATTTTAAAATTTGAAAAATTCCGACTACTTCCGAAAATATTCGAAAAAAACCGAAATTTATAATTCCCAGAGTTTATTTAAGTAGATATTAAAATGGAGTATATTTTCTCATCACCACTTTTTATCCACTACAATATTGCGGTATCAAATTGAGGATCTGACTTTTCGTCTTTGAGTGGCCATCATCAAGTTCATTTTTCTAGTTATCTTCCGACGTCTTCAAGGCATTGAGGTGTCGCAACCATCGAAAAACATACTCATCTGAAAACTAATACCAGAGAAAATTCGTTAGGCAACCCTTGTCTCTCTAACACATAGTCTGGTTCATAAATCCATCTTTATTCGACACGATAGTCTTATGAGAAAACCTGCACAGCGAAACAAAATTAAGTAATTGACTGAACCAAAATTGAAATAACATCCAATAACCAATAACGATATATTCTTCAATAAAATTTAGTTAAATCCACAAATGACAATAGACTCTGGAAAATGTCTTGCAAGATCAAGACTCTTGCAAGAAATTCAAGACAAGACTAAGTTTGGAATTAGGGTTTTGACTAAATTTGGAGAAAGTTTTTTATTTATCATTTCACGTTAAAAGACCAAAAAATGACTGTTTGCTCAAGTTTAATTCTATGTTATTACATTTTTGAGACGCCCTGTACAATAAAAATCAATTTTCTTATCGTAGCTCCTATTTTTAGACCAAGCAAAAACTTTTATCAAGAATAACTTTTTGTCGTATCTTTTAATCTTTGGTCCATTTCACCTTTTGTCTACCCCATCCATACTGTATAATATAGTAATCGCAAAAAAAGTAATTCCATAAAACAGGTAGATAGGTACGTACCTACCATAATTTTAAAAATATAATTCTAGTCAATATACCTATCAAGAGTAATATGTACCTATGTCAACAGATGAGAGACAATTTGGCGGACTTTTTTCTCTGCTATATGCTATATCAGCAGATATTAAAATGTTTTCAATTTTCATTTTTAAAATTATGTTCTTATGGCATATGTACCCTGTATAATATAAATCAATTTTCTCATCGTCCTTGTCTACCCCATCCGTGGACATACTGTAGATAAAGAATAGAATTATTCTTTGATATAGATATATAAAGTGTCATATCATTGAGATTAGAAAGAAATGGGCTTCCTTCGAGCATGGAGGTATCAATCAGAGGGTGTTCCATATTTTAATAAACAGTACTTGTTCCGTTAAGATTTTTTTTGCTAAAATTAGCGTCGTTCATTTCCGTATCACTTTTATTATACGACGAAGATTCTTTCTATGAAATAAAATATAAACAGTTTTTCAATTTTTTGTTAGGATATAAAATCTTAACAAATAATATGTGCAAGACAAGAAATTTCAAGTCTTGCAAGACAAGACAAGACTTTAGTATGCAAGACTTGTGCAATGCAAGACTTTGAAAATTTCTTGCCTTGAATTGCAAGACAAGACAAGAAACTAGTTTCCAAGACAAGAATTCTTGTCTTGTGCAACACCAAATGACATGGACAATAAAAAAATTACATGTAAAAAACCGAATCAATTTCTGCGCAAGTGTTCAAAAATATTGCCATTTGAACAAGATATAAAAAATAACAATAAAAGGTGTATAATAATTGAAAATATTGGATTGCTAAGGCCACCTATTACTCTACACCTTCCTCTAATCACCAAAGGACATCAAAAGATCACTAAAAATGAAATTGAAAATCCAGGTCCGTATTTAAAAAAAATTAAATTCAATATAGATAATGGCAGCCCAAAGACGAAACGTTCGATTTTCAATTTGATACCACCATCTTGTAGAGGAGCAAAAGTAATTCATTCAACCGACCCTGTATCTCTTATGATAACTGAGATCTCCATACATACACTCGCATCTGTGGAACCCTGTATATCTCAAAATTCATTGAAAACCAAAACGGCAACCATGACGATTTATCAACACTATAGATATACAAGGTGGGATACGACAAACTTCCCACCCTGGTTTTTGTCTATAACTCTTTGGTAAAAACGCTCGGACAAGTGGAATTTTGTTTTTTGATCGTATTTTCACCCCGTACCTGTAAACCTCTAAGAAGGGGTGACAGGTTTTACCGCTTCCAAAAAAATAATATCGGAAAATGACCAACAATATTGAGTTTCAATAAGTAGTAGCAACTTGAAACTTCGAGGTTATCATCTTGGTAAAAATACCTATCAAATTAATCGACCCCCCTTTCCATTTGAGTTTCTTGGGTATCTCTTCCAGCATGCTTCTCACCACACGCCAGTCGACTTGGTCAATGGTCATCTTTGGAATCGCCAATTGAGTCTTGTGACAGCTTCAAGGCTCGAGTCTCGAATATGATTGAGGGCTCTTCAAACATCCTTGTAGGTGGTCGAATGTTGTGGAAGCTTCTTCGTCACAATGCAGAACAAGCGTCGTGTCCCTTCCGTGATTTTGAGCGCCTTTCCCACCTCTGGCTTTTGTCGTCGGAGATGATCCAATCATCCGAATTTACGTTTAAGAGCAGCAGCCAGTCCACTCTTCATGCTAAGGTCCTCAGTGACCCAGCGACTCAACTTATACGTCTCCGGTGCTTTAAACAAATCCAGCTGTCTTTGGAAGAACGCCATTCTGGATTTTCTGGCCATTGAAGTGAAGGAACATGAAGGTGTCCTCCTTGGGTTACCCGATCAGCCTTACTTCAGCCTCCTGCTCGTCATGGTTCCCAGCATACCGGACCAAGCAGTTGAAATGAACAACCCTTAGTTTTCCCCGTGGTGGCTTCCTGATCCTGTAAACGACGTCATTCAAAGTTTCTGCCCTGGTCCGAATGCAGTTCCAACGGAAAAGCAAAACGGCAGATCCACTCCTTAACCAGTACATCAGCCACGGGGGCAGCTTCTTGGTTTGGAAAGGTATACGCTTCGGCCCACTTGCTGAAGTGGTTCATCACGACCAGGATGTATTTGTTTCCTTCGCCTCACCGAGGAAACGGTTCAGCCACATCTATAGCAATCCTTTCGAATGGGCTTCCAACCTTGTTTTGACACATAGGAGCTTTTGGACGTTTCTTAGGTCCGTTCTTGCAGCACATACGGCACATTTTCTGCACCACTCACGGACATCGGCCTGGCAGTTGACTAAGTACTGTGCTAAGAATCATCGAGTCCCATTGAGCCCTGTAGGATCTAACTGAATTATAAAATCGCGCGACTTCTTGCCAAGTTGGTCGTTGACCTACCTGTTTCCTTCCGATGGTTGGCTTCAAAATCTCCTGGATCTTTCTCCTGGTCCCCCTAAAGTGCGTCAGACTGTCAGAAGTCATCTACCATAGTTGTTCTGTACATGGTCCTTCTCTTCAGCTCTATGGCAGTGCTTACAGAACTCTGGGCAAGGTCTTTTGGACAAGGCATCAGGTCCGTTGAGCTGCCCCCTCCCCCGGATGGATTTTTTTTGTCAAAATGCTAGCACAAATAGGGGACACATAGCACAACCTAGTACACAAGTTTTTAGAGCTAGCACACCACAAGTTTAGAGTCAAAATCAGTTGAAATCGGGGGGGGAGCAGATCAACGCTAGCCCCCCTCGGTTGGATTTAAAATGCTAGCACAAATAGAGGACACCTAGCACAACCTAGCACACAAGTTTTTAGAGCTAGCACACCACAAGTTTAGAGTCAAAATGCAGTTGAAATAGGAGGGGGCCAGATCAACGCTAGCCTCTAGGATTTTTTGTCAAAATGCTAGCACACATAGAGTACACCTAGCACAACCTAGCACACAAGTTTTTAGAGCTAGCACACCAACGGTTAAGAATCCAAATGCAATTGAATTCGGGGGGGGCAGGTCAACGCTAGCCCCCCCACCGGTAACGTTTTCTTGGTAGAAAGCTAGCACAAACAGAGGACACCTAGCACAACCTAGCACACCAGTTTTTAGAGCTAGCACACCAACACAAGGGTACCAACTCAACTTATACACTACAATGTGGGCCAAATTGAGTTAGAGCATAATTTGATCCTTGATAACTTTTTTGTTTGTTCATGAATTTTGATGATTTTTGGATATTGGATATGATATTGATAAATATGTTTTGGATGTTCCTCCAAAACCGAGCTTTCAAATTTTCGCCCGGACAGGACTTACGACGTTTTCATGAACGTCTAACCTACAACAAATTGATGACACTTCTTATGAAGATCTGAAGCATTGATCTCTCATCAGCAAAGTATATTATATTTGAAGATACCCTAATAATTAAAAGAGGGAAAGAACCAAATTATGTTTTGGAAACAACAAAAAAATGGATTCCCAAATCTGTCGCCTCACTGTCTGTAGCTTTTATAGCGAGAAAACTTTTTCTGAAGCTGGAAACATATATGAAGACAAACGGAATAGATTGACTCCGAGGAATGCACAAAAAAGTTGATTTTCATATTATGTAAGAATTCATAAGAGATTATAAAAATGTATGTTTCTTTCTACTGTCGACCAAGCAAGCCGAAGTGCCGGAGTCAGTAGATTCGGTGAAGAAGCCGGAGCCGGCCGAAGTCAGTATGTTGGCCGGACCATAGTATAATCAAATCCAACTCCTTTTTGTTTCAATGACAGAAGTTTGCCTCATTTATACCCTGCTAACAATTTGAAATGCAATTGTTTTGCAGATCAAGAATTCTAAACTTCGCATAGATCTTTAGACATACTTCATAGTGGGTAATCGTATTCTATAACTTTATAGGTAATTCACCTATGTATCAGTATCATTGAAATCGTGGAATCTGCTACGGTATAGTTTTATTTTACATTTCACAGTGTATAAATGAGGCGAATTTCTGTCATCAAGACAAAACGAAATTTTCACGTTCAGGTATATGGAGCTGTCGCTTCTTGTTGTTTATTATACTATGGCCGGACCTCCGTTTCAACACCATCAAAAATGCTGTACGTTGATTGGTTACGAATTGACAAAAATTAACGTATGTGCATGCTATTTCATCAATGCAACGTATGTCCTACATTAGTTCAGCCATGGTGGTCTCCCCATGACGTAATGCGCGCTTCTGTTCAAAATTTGTCCGGCAATTATTGATCATACTTTATAATAATAATAATTAACATGTTTATTTAGCACTTGGCTAGTTATTACAAAAATACACAACATAAATCCTATACAGTGCGTTGTTTTTAAGACGGAACATAGGGATTCCCATGTTAAATTTTCGATCCCATGTTAGCAGTACTTCTATTCGTAGTACACAGCTGAAACTTGCCGTAGATGAACTTTGATGCTTCGAGATTAAGTAAGTCCATCAATTACGCCAGAATAACTTGGAGAAAGACTCAAAAAATGCTTTAATATATCAGAAAGTTATACTTTCAACATGCCTTGTATATGACGGTGACAACCAATTTCTTTTTATTTTTATGACCATTAGGGATACTGCTTGGCCGTTAATAGGGGACATTTTGAACAGTTTATCTGAAAAATAATGTTTCATTTTTATAATCGTATTACACTGTTAGAAATAAATTAAATTACAATTTGACAATGAAGTTATTTGGTTGACAGTGGCATATACAAGGCTAGTAAAAAAGTTTCACTTTCCAATTGATAAAAGCCTTTTTTTAAATTTGTTTTCAATTTATTCTGTGTTGATTGATGAAAAAACATAATCTATAAGCACCAAAGTTTATCTACGCCAAGTTTTAGCCGTGTACTTTGGATAAAAGTACTGCTAACACGGGACTGAAAATTTAACATGGGAATCCCTATGTTCCGTCTTTAAAAAAAAATCCACTGTATATGTCAAGTCCATGTCAGTTACTTGCTACATACATTTGCGTCAGATTTTTGGAAACACAGTGAACAAACATGTCTATACTTGGCGCACTTCTGATATATTTTCAGGCAAGGCATTAAAAAGACGAACTCCTTCAAAAAATAATGTCTTTTGTAATGCCGTTGTCTTAACACAAGGGAAATGAAAGTTTTGCCTAGAACGAACATTATACTTATCACTTTCTATTTTAAAGATTAAAGTGAGATTCGCCTTCTTTATACTCTGAACAATTGGCAGCCAGTTCAATGTCCGCAACATATCTTTAACAGATGAATATCTATCGCAATTAAGAATTACACGCATGGCCTTATTTTGTTGTACCTGGAGTCTTTGTCTTCTTGGGTACAGGATATAAGAAGAGAACAGCAATCATTGAAATGAGGTAACACAATAGTATTGAAAATTAACATTTTTGCACATTGCGATAAACAATTTGAAACACGACAAAAAAACCTTTTGACCTAATTTTTTACATAGATAATCTATTTGATAAGAAAACGTCAACTGAGGGTCCAACACAATACCCAAATATTTGATCTCCAAAACAAAGGTAATAACGGAATCACAAAGGTTCACATTAAGACCTGATGTCGCATATTTTCTACAGTTTGCCTTAGACCCTATCACCATGCATTTTGTTTTTGCCGTATTCAATTTTAATCTATTTTTACAAAGCCTGTCATAAAGTAAAACAAGCTCATTGTTCAATGTCTCTGTAATTTCTCTGAAATGTTTTCCCGATAGAGAAATCAGAGTATCATCTGCAAACAGATTAACAAAGGATTTATTGAGAGCCTTGTGAATATCGTTGACATAAATAACAAAAAGGAGAGGACCGAGAACACTTCCCTGCGGGACTCCTAATACACTTTCAATTTTACCAGAAATATTACATCCTACCTTAGTTCTTTGGAATCTATTGCTTGAATAATCCTCAATCCACTCTAACGCTATATTGTTTACACCATACAGTTTCAACTTTTTGGTAAGGATATCCCGATCAATAGTTTCGAAAGCCCGTTGCAGGTCTACGAACACACTAAGCACGACGCCATCTTCATTTATGTCCCTTCTCCACATTGCACATACATACTGCAGGGCTGATTCGCACGAATGGTTATTTCTAAATCCAGACTGTTCAATATATAGTAATTCATTAGATTCAAAGTAGTTTCTTAGCTGCTGACACACTATAGTTTCAATAATTTTATCCAAAACTCGAAGCAAATTAATCGGTCTGAGTTCGGCGGGCACAGTTGGCTAGGATACTTTGGGTATGGGAATTATAATACTAGTCTTCAACTCACTAGGCATTTTTCCAGATGTAAGAGATGTGTTTATTATATGAAGTAGTGCATATCCAATCACACAAAAAAGGTCCTTCGCCAACTTAACGCTCAACGATTCATCACTGGTACTTTTATTCTTGAGTCCGTATACAATTTTTTTAAGCTGCGAAATGTTGATAGTTTCAAAGCGAAGCAATTGGTGATCGTTTTTTCTCGTCAATCAAGAGTCTTTTTTCTATGCTTGCTGAGATATCCACGATGCTCTTTGAATAGAAATTATTAAATTTTTCTTCTATTCTCTCCTCACATCCACCAAAGTCAATATCTTCCAAGTCCACCAGTTGTTTTCCATTGCCTAACAGATCTTTCAATGTTCTCCACATTTTTTTGCTATTTCCTTTGCACTCGTCTATACTCTGGTCATAGTATTTTATTTTTTCGGTACGCCATATGGAGATTGCTCTATTCCGAAGTCTTTTGAAGTCATTCCAGTCCTCAGGTTTTCTGGTCAAAGAAAAAATTTTATAGGCAT
Organism: Orchestes rusci; assembly: GCA_958502075.1. NCBI lineage: Eukaryota > Metazoa > Arthropoda > Insecta > Coleoptera > Curculionidae > Orchestes > Orchestes rusci. The sequence goes on along the minus strand of OY293303.1, from coordinate 46,424,632 downwards.
TGTTTCTTTTGTTATGCGCTTCTTCAACAACCCTTGTGATCCAGGGATATTTTTTTGACTTATATTTTGTCATAGGCGATATTCTGTCCAATGCAGATTGAATTATATTCATAAAGTCTACATATAAAGTGTTTACGTCTGTAGATGTGTAGTTCCATTGTGCTCCTACCAATTCTTCGGTCAATCTCGATATAACCCCTGGATTTAGACTTCTAAAATAAACATCCCGTATATTCTCTGTTGATATTTCAAACAATAAATGAGTATCAACAATTTCGTGGTCACTCAAAATAGGAAAATCTCTTGCAACCTCTTTGGCATTAAAATCGTTTGTTATTATGTGGTCAATTAAGGTGGAAGACGCATCCGTTATTCTTGTTTCTTTTTCAACGATTTGTTTGAGTCCTGTTGCGTGTATAATGTTCCTGTAATGTGTTGTATCCCCTCCATTTCCCAGCCAGTTTATGTTGAGATCTCCCATGATAACTGTTTTTTGCTGATGGATAGTGTCATCATTCAACTTTCCTTCGAGGTAATCTAGGAATACTCTACGATTTGCGTTTGGAGATCTGTAAATGGCTCCTACCATAGCAGTGCTCTTACCAGAATATATCATTGACCAAATTGCCCAATAGTTGTAATCTACGGCCTCATTACAAGTTTCTACATATCATAGGGTGTCTTTTATGTACATTATGGTCCCCCAGTGTGTCTACTGTTCGAGTAACATATCAATGCGTTATAACCAGGTATATTTATTTCTGTGTCGTCTATTTCAGGGGTAATGTGGGTCTCACTCAAGCATACAATGGATGGTTTTTTATCCTGTAGTAACTTTCTAACTTCACTGATGTGTGATGTGAATCCTTGGATGTTAATGTGAATAATATACAAACTGTTCCTTTGCAATGGACCTGCTACCGCTGAATTGTTTAATTGTTATATGTACTGAGTTCTGGATCAAGTTCTTTCAAGTGCTCTCCGGTAACATACACATTCCTTAACAAAGACAGTGTGCCTATAATTCACGTCAGGAATTTTCAGTACCGCTGATGCATGCTTACAATCTGCACATTCTTTGTTGGTCGATGTACAGTCCTCACTTTTATGATTCCCATTGCAAAGAGGGCAAACATTGTTTTTTTGCTGACAGTGTATGGCTTTGTGTCCATATTTCCAACATGTATAACAGCGCAACACACACACAGACTCAAATACAGGAAAACTCTCCCATTCTATATACATTTTTCTATTTGAAATCAAATTTTTGAAGATCTCTGGCGACACTTCCATCACAATATTTGGCAATCTCTTACCCTTTGGAGTGAACTTTTCGATAATTTTCATATGATTGTTAACAGCTGACAGGCAATTTTGATTCTTGACCATTCGGATAAATTTTTTTTCGCTATTTGCAAATTTCTCCTGTACACCAACGACAATAACTTGGATTAGCTGCTTTCGGAATTTCAACTGTATAGTTTTCAGACATTTCATCAACCGCCTTGTTTTAAAGTTTTTTTGAGGATTCACTATCATTACAAACAATTACAACACTACCTTGGCCAACAGATTTGAATTTGTTTACTTCCACAGCTAAGTCCGATGAATTAATTTTTTGTGCGACTGCATTTTTTGTTATGGAGCTATCTTGGTTGGTATTTTTCGGTTTAATAATAATTAATGGCGGGAAATTATTTTCCCTCACAACAGTTGTTACGTTTAATAATTGTCCGTGGATAAATGTGGAAACAAAAGGTCATGATGTCTGGTAAATTTTAGTACTATATTTGCATCGAAATGATTTATCTTCAAATTTAATGGTCCGTCACCTAAAAATACTGCAGTTCTCCTTATCGCTTAATTTGCATAAATTCCTGATTTGAGTGAAAATTAAATTTATGGTACCTGTAGCGCCTTGATACGCTTCACGCCGGAACTTGATCTAATTTACAGGTGTTTTGAGGAGTTCGTATCAAATAAGTAGTTGAATTGGGTGTCGTTAGATGTGGTGGGCTGCGCAATTTCGGGGGGAATCAGCAAATATTCGTTTCGTCATGAATCGAGGAGTGAGATTTTCGCCATCTTTGTGAATTGAACAAATCGTGCTTCGTTTGCTGTTAATTTCAAATTTGGATTAAATTCTGCCAGTATTGGGATTATTTTGAAATTAATACATTGGCTGGTATATTGTGGAGTTACTGTTGGAAGCATCTATTGGAAATACCTCGCCATACGAGTTTTATTTGGATCAAAGTGAACTGAAGACATGTGTGCTGATTTTCTTTTGGCTTCAATCGCCAATTATTTTGGGGTGAAATATTGCTGATTTCCGTAAGTTGTGTCCAACTCATATTTTTACTCGTTTGGAACCAGTTTTAATCCCATAGGACTTTTGGGCCGAGTTTTCCCACACCCATTCCAAGGGGTTGATTTGCTGAGATCCTGGAAGTGCCAACAGAACAACGTTGTAAGTGTTTCAAGTACTATTTTGTTACATGGACTAAGTCGCCTGTATTTTCTTAGGGCTTTCATGTTTCCCTCCCGTTTCGAGGTTTTTTTTTTGGACCTCCTTGGCCTTGGCTTGTTAACCTTGAAGGAGATTGCGCAGCGGTTTGATGGAAATCGGCATGGTGTTTGGAGAATGCGGATTGCGGTGGTTTGTCAGATAAGCTATAAAATATAAAATATATATTATATTTATTTATTTATTCACTGATTAATGTTTTTGCGTTGCTGAATTGATATAAATTATAATAACCAATTCGGAATTTTATCAATTTAATTTGGACATTAATGAACTTTGAATTTATATTGGTTATATTGGGTGTATTACTTGGTTACATTGTCACTTATTTTATGCAATAATTATTTGAAGGTTTTGAGGTGAATAGGTATTTGTGAAATTTCTCGTGATCACGTTCAATTAAAATCTTGAGCTCACAAATCGAACTTTTCGATCGTCTAAAGTGACGATTTAGTTTAACACTGCAATTTCTAATTCAAAGGTTTTCCTGAATAAACGACCTATTGTTTCATACTTTGACTTTTAAATTCGTTTTATGAGAAGTAGAGGTTGGTTTGAGGTTTATTGAAAAACCATAGGTTTTCCAAAGTAGGCTGCCATAATTCAGGTGGCGCCCGGATCCACAATCCAGTTTGGATATTTTCAATTATTTTCTCAATTGAGCTAGCAGTTGGCATTTTGCTGCACCATAAGGCAACCCCAAACTAAGCAAGTAACTCAGGGTGTAGCACAGTAGACCTTTGCTTTACAGTTTCCTGGACAGGTGTTAAATTTTCCAGTTTTCGCAGTATTTCCGTACCATTTGTTTTATTTTCAGCCACTTGACGCTTCAAATTTTCGATTTTCTTACTGAAACTAAGCCTTTCATCAATCACCTGGATACAGTTGTCACAACACCAGAAAATGTTTTTCTTTGCAGCACTTTGTTCGTTTTATCATGACAGAACCGGACTTACGACGTTTTCATGAAACTCGTTCATTCAAGCTCGTTGAAAAAATGAACTGCGCTACTGACAGACCATACTCATATATTTTTTGAGAAGGACATTTGTGAAAAAAGGTATCCTGAGAATAACTATATTATAAAATATTAAACTATGTTTTTTTCTGTATTATGGTGCTTGTCGGCATTGAAACTATTTCACTTCACTTTGATCAAGGTTTCTTGAAATTCCATAGCAACGTTGTTTGTTGTAGATTTTTCGAATTTTTGATTTATTTTAGAATATTTGAAATGGGAAAAAATAAATAAAATATATTTTTGTCGTTGAAAATGTATAGGGGCGCGACTTTTTGGTGCATCCATATTCTTTTCCATTAATCCTTTAATCGAATTTTTATCTTCCAAAGACAACATGTTTACTCGTTTAAAATCAGACATAAATGCAAACTCTACAATCTCAAAGATTTGAAAAATGTTCCACAAACAAAACACGTTGCTATTCAAGAATCTTTGGTCAAAGAGGAGTGAAAAGTTTCAATGCCGACTATCGAGGACTGTAACTGCCGACAAGCACCATCATACATAAAAAACATCGTTTCTAAGGTTATGGTTCTATAATATCGGTATTTTCAGGATACCTTTTCCCACTAATGCTCTTCTCAAAAAAAATATATGAGAGTCTGTCAGTAGCGCAGTTCGTTTTAGCAACGAGCTTAAATGGACGAATTTCATGAAAACGTCGTAAGTCCGGTCCTGGCAAAAATTTAAAAGCTCAGTTTTGGAGGAACATCCAAAACATATTTATCAATATCATATCCATTATCCAAAAATCATCAAAATTCATAAACAAACAAAAAAGTTACCAAGGATCAAATTATGCTCTAACTTAATTTGGCCCACATTGTAGTGTATAAGTTGAGTCTCTCGATCCAACGAGCTACTTGACCTTCCGGGTTCATGAACTGTAGGAGCCACTTGAGTGCAGCATGGTCGATTCTCAGCAGAACCTTTGTTTCGTATTGTAGAGGTGCTCCACCCCTTTGACAACTGCCAGCAGCTCTCTTCTTGTGACGCAGTAGTTCCTTTCAGGCTTCGACAAAGTTTTGCTGAAGTGACCGATGACCCTTTCATATCCCTGCTGGATCTGGGACAGCACTGCACCAAGTACTACGTACACGGATGCCAGCGTGTCCAAGCGAGGAAAGTGCCCCTTTTAACATGACGAAGGCTTTCTGGCAGTCTTCATCCCAGTGGAAACGCCTCTGTGCCTCCGTGAGCCTATGAAGAGGCCGAGCGTTGTTGGCAAACCCTTGGACATAACGCCGGTAGTACGTGCACAAACCCAGGAAACTTCGTCATTTGTGAAAGTTCTTCGGTACTGATGGCCACTCCTCAACTGCCATTTTCTTTTGCTGGTCAACAGCTACTTCCTCCGCAGACAAGACATGACTCAGGTATTGAACTTCACTTTGGAAAAGTTGGCATTTCTCAGGGCTCAGCTTCAAATCGTTTCTGAAGAATTGGGCTTCGCATCACCAAAAAATAAATGTGGTCTTGGTCTTGGTCTTGATAGTCTTGGTCTTGATGGTCTTGAAAAAAAATTATACCGAATATTCAAAGTACTCATAGCATAACAAACCTACAATAGATGTTTTTCATGAAACGTCAATAGGGAACCACAGACGGAGCGACTTGGTATTTACCAGACAGTGTCTGTCTAATTTTGCATACTTTGAACGCCTGTTAGTGTCAATTTTTCATTAACAACTAACGTGAAGACCCAGTCGTTACGCGCGTCCTTTGATCGTGAATCAAATTTTGTGCATGTGAGGCCCTATTGAGGGATTGTGTCCGTGCAAGAACAGATCGTTTGATAAATCACGGACTAAGAATGTTCGTGTGTGGACACGATAAATCAGACCGCTCACAGACGAAGTCGACGGATATGGTATGGCAGATTTGGTCGGCCGACCCCGTCGGCCTCGCCCGGCCGACTTCGTCACTACGTGTGTGGGGCCCTAATGAGTGGATGTTTCATTAAAATCTTAGTTCTGAACCGAAGAAAAAAATAAATTCCTATTGTATAGTTTGGCCTTATAGGCAATAAAATATGCAAACAATTTTCAATGAAGAAAAACGTTTAAAAAATGCGAGAGTCATACGGTCTTTAAGACACAAAAAGCTACAAGTACTTTTCCTTATTATTTATTATTACCTGGATGGCAGTACGATTTTAACAAGCTGCAAGAAATATCAGTTGTCTTTTTTCACTCAACTTTATAGCAGGTGACATCAAAAACATACGTCTTTCGCATTTTTAGAGCGTTTTTCTACATCGTGAATGGTTTGCATATTTTATTGCCTATTGGGCCAAAATATGCGGAATCTACTTTTCTACTCACTATTTCCACCAAAAAAACTTATCCAGGCACTCATGCCAAACAAAGGTTTCCGAAAAGGCGTCACATAGCTCATTTTGCATTTTATTCGCCTATTCATAACAAGTAGATTTGGATTAGTTTGTGTGAGATGCGGGGTTTGTGTAACTGACAGCGCTGCCTTGTCCACCGATAAACCGATTTTAGCACAGTTTGTTTATACAGTACAACCCCGATAATCCGAACTAATGATTGCAAACTACCGTTCGAAGTATCGATTTGTTCGGATTATCGGCTCAATTTTTTGAACAAAACAGCTTTTCAAAACAATCTAAATGACGCAACAAACAAAATAAAGTGACGACAAAAAAAATACATAATGTAAAAAACACTAGAGTTTTCGTGAGAAAAAAATGTGTTTTTTTTTGTTTCATGTTTCTGCTACTTCGTCCTCCTTTTTTTTAATTCTTTGAGGAGAATGTAGTTTCAAACTAATGACAAAACATCTTGTTTGTTTCCCACCAGAAATATATAGTTACTTTTTGAGACTCTCTGCTCCCTAAAGTCAAGAATACGGTAGCAGGTGATCGGATTATCGAGATTTATTCGGAATATGGAAGTTGTACTGTATAGAGAATCGGTATACAATTATTCCTTCTAAAAATGTTCTCAATACTTGTATATTCATCAAAACTATGATGAATATACAAGAATAAAGAACATCTTCAATATTCAGTACCTAACCCATTATTCATTTTTCACGTAGGTACACTACTTGATGATTTAAGCATTTTGTTAGATTTATTTATAACTTGTTACAGAGTTCAATACATTTGTTTTGAACATTGTAATTGTTTGATTAGATGGATTATTATGATCATTTTTTTGTGATGTAAAAAAATACACACTCAGATGGTAAATTTGAAGCTCTTTAGCTCGGAAACCTTCAACATGCGCTTAAAAGAACTAGTTTCGTACTTATTATAGCAAATCTTTATAACCGTTTCTATAGCACAATATAAATCCCACTTCTGACACCACTTGTTGCGTTTTTGGCTATAGAAAACACTGTCTCCAGCTTTAACTAATTTATTTTCAATCAACTTATTTATGTTTTTAAACTGCCCGTTCACAATTAGTCTTCAACGACCAAAACACAACTGTTTCTGCAATGGCAGAGAGGCTTCCTTTATACAGGGTGTCCGGTAAGTATGGGGCAAAATTTCGGGAGTGTATAGGGGAGGTCAAAATAATCCTACTTTGTCATAAAAACTTTTTTCCTAAACAGCCTCCCAAAGGGGTAACCATCGATTTATTAGCTCTTACTTTTGAACCGGCTTGTATAATTTGATGAAATTTGAGTATGTTGTGTACGCCATAAAGAATCATAAAACCATGGTAAGGTCAAAATTTGAAATTGCATGGGGAACCAGGAACGGACTGACCCCCATACCTTTTGGGCCAGATTTTTGACAGGTGTCATTTAACAGAGCTGAAAACTACTTTTTCAAATACTTTGACCTTTTCTTATCAAAAAAGGTGCTCTTCTTTTGTTCCGATAAAACTAACCGTTTTCGAGAGAAATAGGTTTTTTTGTCTTACAGGTTATTGCAATAATACACTAAAATACTACGGCGAGAAATCAGTTGTTGTTATTGTTGCTATTGTTGATTGTCATGTTTGTTGCAACGGTAATAAACACAATTTCAAAATTTCGCAAAAAATCTTTTTAAAATGGCAAAACATTATGCACATTGGAAAACTTGTATTTACTGTGCAAATTTCATTTTTTATACCAATAAATATAGTCATGCAAATTTATTATTTAACAGAAAAAAAAATTATATTTTTTCTAGGGCGCTATGTTTTTGGTTTGACAAAGCTTTTGATTCTGAACAACTCTTCTTCATATCATTTTGCTGAATTTTTGAAATAAGAGTACTTTACTCTTGCACAATTTTTATATTATTTGATGCTTGACTTGCAATCATTCTGATTGACCCTAATAAGACTATCGAACATGCACCAACTTTCGACATTATTTGTGTTTTGGTTCTAGAACTGATTAAAGAATAACCCCACACTTGAATGGCCACACTGTATAAATATATTAGAAATTAGTTCAATTTATTGATTTCCTCTTTCGCCCTGATTATATGGATCAAAATGAGAGAACATTTTTGTCTTATGGATGGAGATTTACTTCATGTTGATCAAATGTGAACAAACATCCAAAATAGTTTGATGGTGCATCCACATGGGAGTAGTGACCGCGTTTTGACATTTCCAGCGTTTTGACATACCCGTTCTGATTGGTTGTATAATTTTGAATCATGACGGCGGGAATATCACGAACCAATCATATCGCAAAACACGAAAACGCCGTTCTTGAAGGTTTACCATGAGACGTGAAGATATCAGGGGCCGGATTCCGCGTATTGTGGAATAACATAGCGACACGTCGCTCTTTCTGTGAAATAATGGGAAAGCGACGTGTTGCTAGAATTCCACAGGTACACGGAATCCGGCTCCAGAGGTTGTATGTCAGAATGTCATTTCTAATTCTGCCAACGGACAAAAGATCTAGATAGATAGATAAATAGAGATATGGAGAGGTGGCACCACTCAAGATCAGTATGAGGTAAGAGACGGAGGGGGAAAAATATGACATCATCGGTGTCCCTGTCATTCGATTGCATCGGTCTGCATCGTATCGTGTCATGTGTCATTCGCAAGGTTGCCAGAACTACTGTCTCAACAGCAGATCCACTGATTTCGCTCTTGGGTTTCTGTTCTACTGATTTTGATAGGGATCATCTGGCAACACTGGACATAGATGACGTCATGACCGTGAAAGTGAGGCAACCTGTTATAAACTGATCTTGGGCATCACGGACCTAAATAAAAAATGGTCTGCTAATGCATATGGCTGACTCTGCCAAAAACATATACCCATAAAACTATATACCGATCACATGGAATACTGCCATAAGCCGACTGTAAGAACAAGAATATCATTCCTTCTCACTTTTGAATCGGGACGAGCCTTTCTGCGCAGTCTCGCCAAAACAGCCGAGAAACAGTTTCCGGCACAAATCCCGCACATCTAGCGCAGCGGCAAAAGCTTTGTTTTTAATCTTGGAGAAACCGCTTTCGTCCTACACGAAGCCTAATATTCCACTCAAGTGGCCAACTATTACCTATTTGGCTTGTGAAGTTTATCAAGACGCCCTGGAAAACAAAGACTTTTCCTTTCGATCCCGGATGGTTGCTATTTTTCGAAATGCATTATATTGGCGCGACACGGCAAACTACCAATCAAAAAATCTAGATCCGGTTCATGCGTAGAAACTGCAGTCCCAATTCAATTTGGCCGGCTTATGCTCGGCACATTAGATAAATCTAGTGCGGTCAGTGTATAGTTTTATAGGTATATGGCCAAAAATCACTGAGGCATGGACGCGCCCATGATGTGACAATTTGAGTTGGTATCTCTGATTTTTTTTGACGTGCCACCAATGGCTGCATTCCGACAACTAGCGCTTTATTTAAGCGGTCCTACTGGATTGACATGATTTGCTGTGCTGCAGCCCAGTTGTCTACCGTTAAAACATGTATCTCTTTCGCTTCATCGCAGAAACTCCCATTGAAAAATGCAAACAGCTGATTGTTTTGGAGGTTATGTCACCTTTTATTTGCATTTGAGATTAATGGATTTTTAGAAGATACCTATACTCAAAATTCAAGATTCACATTAGCCTAGTTAACATCGATATCTCGTTTAGTTCGGTCCGATAAGACCAAGTAGGTAGGGATAGTACAGTAGGACCAATGCTTGCTTCTTGCTCGTTTACACCGTCTTGCAACGCGTCAACTAAATGAGTACGCGCGCTATTCGTCAAATCTCGAGAACAAGTCGAAATTATTTATCAACACAATTCGTTACCAAAAAAAAACATAACTAAGTACGCTCAGATTGACTTAGAAACTCAGAACCAACAAAATCACAACACAATTTGTGAATTGTCTCTTCTTTCTTTCGTCAATGGTGATTACTGTGGTAATCACCATTGACGAAAGAAAGAAGAGGACTCGTAACTCAAACATACATCTCATACATCGAAAGTGTTACCGTTATTGGCTTGTCTGGCTCCAAAAAAATGGCGTCCGTAAATTTGTATTATGTGAATTTTACTGCTTTTGTGGATCTTGAATTTCAAAAATATTTGTTGAAAAAGATTATGTTCACCACTCGTCCTATAAAAATTGTTTTCTACTTTGACACTTTCGCCATTTTTTGGAGCCTAAATGTCACAAAATCAATCACATTGTGTATCCTCTTTTTTCTCTTATCTAAGATAATCCCAATCAACATAGCCTCATAATTATTTTGATTAGGATCGAACCAAATCTAGTTCGGTACACCTGCTGGCGAATACCGAACCAAGAGCGGACCAGCTTAGTCCGCAACTGTTTACACCATTCGAATCAAATATTTGGTTATGATATAGTTCGAATTTAGTACTTGGTCCGCGGACCAAGTTTTTGGTGTAAACTAGGCTATTGTGATTTTGGGCAGGGTTTTGGACATTATTCTAGATACTTATAAAACTATGAAACGTTTTGTACTGGATTATTAGTAACATAAAAATGAGCCTTCATTCAACCCAATTTTTCTAAAATATCATTACCTATAATGTTCTTTCAAAAGCAAAGTGTCTAAGAATACCTATACAGGTAAGTCCCATTCCAAACATTCATTTTGTGGTAGTACGAATATTCGTAAGAGGTAAGAGGCGCAAATTAGAGCAGATGACCTGATATCTTGACTGATGGAAAGAGAAATAGAAATAGAACAAGAAAAAAGGAGAATCGAACATGAAAAAAAAATAATTAGAAATAAATTGGCACAAAAAGAACTCTCATTATCTGGTTCAAACAAGGTTTCAGTCAATACAGGGAGTATTAGTTTGGAAACAGTTGATAGTGAGCCATGCAACTCAAATATGGTAGATAATTGGTTAGATAAACATAACCTTCCACAAAACAAACACCAAAATTTTGTGAAAACACAAACAATTAGATTCAGATCAGATTCAAAGATAATAAATGAAAATAACACTGTTATGAAATGTCCAGATTCGATTGATATGGGAGATATAAAATCCATTCTAACTAGACAGACATTGGACAAGAATTTGCCTTTATTTTCCGGAAACGTCAAAGAATGGCCAAATTTCATAAACCAATTCGATAGTACCACAAGATTGCTAGGCTTAAGTGAAGAGGAAAATTTATGTCGTTTGAGAAAATATCTCACAGGAAACGCTAAACGTGCAGTAAGTGGACTTTTGATGTCGAATGACTCTATAGACAGAATAATGCATATTTTACAATCTCGTTTTGGAAGACCGGAGCAAATTGTACAATTTCTAGTATCTGAAGCAAAATCATATCCATTTCTAAAGAGTAATGATTTCTCAGGCCTATTGCAATTTTCTGATATGATTCAAAATTTGGTTTCAACACTGGAAGCATTGAATATGGATAGTTATTGGACGTGTCCTCAATTATTATTTGATCTACTTCATAAACTACCATACTCAGTGCAAATCTCTTGGAGAAGAAGTTTAGCAAGACAAAAATACGTCAACCCATAGTTTTCAAGAATGGATATGGAATGAAGCAGAAGCAGTGACCTTCATTCAAGGATTGCCAACAACAATACGACCTGGAGGGAGTGGTTGTCCTAGAGTTCAGCATACATTGGTCACAGATGAAAATACTTTTAAGAGGCCTCTAAATAAATGCAGCTATTGTAAAAACAGTCATTCTCTCTGTTTCTACTTTTCGGTATTGTGCCCCAAAAACGGAAGATGCCAAACCCCCACCCAACTACCACCGCCGCCGGTGCTTCTGTCACCACATATCAACAAATGGACGATCAAACGGTGATTGCTCGTGTAGGAATTGAAGTGCGTGAGTTTTAATGTACTGAGCCTGGATTATGGTTCCTGCGACTCGAGGCTCAGTTCTGATAAGCTGGAATTACGTCTGACGACTGCAAATTCGACCACACCGTTACAAGCCTGAACAGTAAAATTTCACTCGAAGTTGCAGACATCCAACAAGAGGCACGTCTCACGACGATTCAAAAACCCGATTACTTGACAGATATGGCTTGTGTTTCGATGAAAAAATCCACCGATTGATGGAAATGACTCTCGGCGACCTCAAACCGACCCAGCTCCTCCACCGTATGCAGGCCCTAGCACCAAGTACCGTAAGTCCACGGTCACTTGAAAACCTCTAGCTTGACCACTTGCCACCTCAAGTTCGAGGGGTTATATCTATCCTGGACGATGATTTGGAGGTACTGGTCAAGAAGGCCGACAAATTCATTCGTTCATCTACCCTTCCAGTCATGCCGATTGAAGAGAAGCCTTTAAAAGAAGTTGTTGCTGAACTGTTTGAACAAGTCAGTGCACTTTCCAGAAAAGTTGGCCAGAGTGAACAATCTCAATCGCAACCGGACCAAACAAACAGAAGTCTTCCGTCTGACGGTCAGTGCTACTACCATAGGAGATTTGGGCTTCGAGCCAAGAAATTAAGACCTCCATTCACGTTCGCAAAAAACGACCAGGGGTGCAGTAGTGGTGACAACTGTCGGCTCCCACACCACACGTCGCTTATTCGTCACAAATGAGAGCCTGCAACTCCAATCTCTCATTGACACTGGTGCTGACTTGAGTGTGCTGCCACGAAAACTGTATACAGCTACGCAACCTACTGCTTTATATATGTAGTCCACTCCTGGATCCTGCATCAAAACGTATGGTCAAAAGCAGTTAACGCTGAACCTAAGCCTTGGTCAACCGGTCAAATGGACGTTCATAGTTGCAGATGTCACCACTGCCATAATAAGCGCCGACTTCCACACACACCATGGCCTCTACGTAGATATGCGGAACAAACGCCTCGTGAGTTCAACTGTATCAAACGCCATTACCTGCGTGTCCCGTAGAGTTAAGGCCCTAGAAGTGGGTCTATTCACCGCCCATCCTTATGACCGTTCAACCGTCCTACCAGACGAAATCCAGCACTATATCGAGACTCACGGTTTCCCGGTATTCTCGAAGCCACTTAGGCGCCCGACCGTCTCCCGGCAGCACGCACCGAATTCAACGACCTTATGCAGGCAGGCATAATTCAGCCGTCAAAGTCTCCGTGGGCCAGTCCACTTCATATGGTCCAGAAAACCAACGGCCAGTGGCGTGCCCGTGGTGATTTTCGCCGTCCTTAAGCCGTCACCAAGCCCGATCGTTACCCGGTGCCGCTCATACAAGACTTTGCGAACCAGTTATATGGTAAGAAGATCTTCTCTACTATAGATCAGGTAAGAGCTTTCTACCAAATACCCGTCCGCCCTGAAGATGTACCGATAATAGCTGAAATTACGCCCTTTGGACTGTATGAGTTCCTGCGTATGCCATTTGGAATGCGAAACGCAGCTCATACTTTGCAGTGGTTTCTCGACACCCTTTTCCGTGAGTTTTCAATTGTCTACGTCTACATTGACGACATCCTGTGGGCCTCAAAGACAGGGGCGGAACACGAAGTACTTCTGAAAACGGTTCTCCAGATCCTCCAGGCCAACGGACTGCGGATTAACCAAGAAAAGTCTGAACTTCGTATTAATAAAGCGAATTTCTTGGGTGTAACAGTTTTACCGGTTGGCATACTACCCCTTCCATTGAAGGTCAATGCTGTACGGGATTTTCCCCAACCGACGACATACCGACAGCTGCGTCGCTTTATGGTAATGATCAATTGCTATCGGCGTTGGCTTCCAGGCGCTGCAACTGAACTCATGCCGTTGACCGACCTACCGTCACAGCAGGAGAAGAGACCACAGGAATTCAACTTGACCCCAGCTGCATCAGGTGCTTTCACCAGAGTTTAGGAACTTCTCGTCACCTGTGCGGAGCTGTTGTTTCCAGTGCCTAATGCTCAGTTGAGCATATCAGTCGAGGCCTCCGATACCGATTGGTGGTGTGTTACAGCAGCTTGTTGGTGATCATTTGCAACACATCGCTCTCTTTTCCCGTAAGCTTTCCAGGACCGAGCGGAACTACAGTACCTACGACCGGGAACTGTTAGTCATATTTTGTGGCATCCAACATTTCCGCCATTTCGTTTAGGCCAGAAAGCTTACCATAATGACCACAAGCCCTTGACATACGCCTTCCAGCAGCGCCACGAGCGTCAACGTCCTCGGCAGATTCGCCAGTTGGGATTTATTGGCCAGTTCTCAACAGATATTCGTCATTTCAAGGGCGCAGATAATATTGTCGACGACTCTCTTTCCCGACCCGAAATAGATGTCCTTATGGCACCTATTACCATAGACTACGACCAGCTTGCAGAAGCTCAAACCACGGACGAGGGTCTGCAGTGAATTCTACAAGATCCAGGCAGCTTCCTGAACCTCCGACGTATCGTCTTGCCGGATGGTCAGAGGCCTGTATACTGCGATGTTCAGGATGAGCGTGTGCGAGTTTACGTTCCGGCTGCCTTCCAAAAAAATATGTTTCTGAAGCTCCACAACCAGTCTTATCCAGGACATGCTGGCCACTCTTCGATTGATTGCATACCGATTCGTATGGCGTAACATCCCAAGTAGCATTTTGCTGACTACGTTCTAGTTCTGCATCAATCACAACGTTGGGAATTGGTAAGATGACGACTTAAACACATTTTATACATGTCGAACGTGAAATATTGATTTTAATTATTAAAACATTAAAACCGACCGATTGGTAGATGGTCACAGACTTTCGGATGTAATTGAAGCAGTTTCTGGAGGACTGGAGCTGATAATAATGTTTAAAACTGATTAACCAAAAAGCACTATCTACGTCGCCATATTGTTTTTCCAAAATGAACAAAGCAAAATTCGGTTATTCTGGTTTTTCCGCATGACATAGAAGCTGGTGCTTATATGTGTGAGAAATCCAGGATCAGACATTTATTAATCAAGTTGTCCTATTTAAATATGTAGTTTTCTCATCCAGGATTCTCCGAAACGCATAGACACACACATACCATTATAAGAAACTATCTACCAGTCCATTATGAAAATATTGACTGTTAGATCGCGATATCTTTGGTACCAACTATCACCTACCCACTCACCTTTGCGTTAAGACAAAAATCCCTTCATTTTTAAAAAGTTCACCGCTAATCTCGCCATCTTGGAAATTGTCGTTTTGAGATATGTCTCTTTTTAGGGGTATGAAAGGAGCATTTTTAAATATTTTTCGAGTAATATCGAAGGCAATAGGACATATTTGAGCCATACTGAGCGTGGGAGAGTTTTTGAAGGTGGTTTCAAGTATATTTTGAGTTAAACGGAAAGGTTGGTACAGAACCGTAATAAATGTCTAGAGTTACATCCATGTGAGTAGTGCCCCCCTTATACCGGTCTCGTCCCAAAATTGGACTCATCAGTAAGGCAGCTGGCACCACTCACACCGATGCAACTCTAGGCACTATACCCTAATCTAGGTAAATGTGCAGCGGTTGTTTTTAGACAACAACTGCCATCTATTGGCTCGCAAGTCTGCGAACTCGAATAGATGTGAGGTATGTTCGAGCTGCACCTCTCGATCATGGAATATAGAGACATTGTTTTACGGTTATCCGATGTTAAACGGAAAGGTTGGTACCGTAAAACAATGTCTCTTTATTTCATGATCGAGATGTACAGCTCGAACATACCTCACATCTATTCGCGTTCGCAGACTTGTGAGCCAATAGATGACAGTAGTTGTCTAAAAAAAACCGCTGCACATTTTCCCAGATTAGGGTATAGTGCCTGAAGTTGCATCGGTGTGAGTGGTGCTACCTGCCTTACTGATGTGTCGAATTTCGGGACGAAACCGGTATAAGGAGGGCACTACTCACATGGATGTAACTCTAGACATTTATTACGGTTCTGTACCAACCTTTTCGTTCAACATCGGATAACCGTGAAATAATGTCTCTTTATATTTTGAGTATCTTGATGATTTGGTTTTTTGAATAAAATATGAAGTTTTTTCTTAAATCAGAAAATAGAAGCGGCGCTTGGAAAATATTGGTGGAAGCATCGACACATTTATCAATAAAACTGACGGGGTTTGAAATTACGATACAAAGTAACACTTGAAAACAGAAATAATATAATTTCCCACATGGTCGGTACCTAGCCATTTGCGTATGATTATGATCTTTCCATTTCGACTACTGTCAAGTTGCTTGTTTGCGCAAAGCTCAGCGCTTCATGTAAATCCATCTAACATATTAGGGAGATAAAACCAATTGCCATTTTTTAAACGTATCCGTAAACGTAGACCACAGCCTACCATTTGCAGTCGAATGGGTGTATAGAACGCTTCCACCGTACCCTGAAAGCCGCCCTCATCGCCGCCGATTTGGTATCATGGGTCGAAGCACTTTCCCTGGTAATGCTGAGTCTGCGAAACACTTTCAAGCGAGACTTATGTACAGCCTACGAGCTGTTGTATGGTACACTGCTTTGTCTACCTGGACAACTTATTGCTCCCAGTGCAGCACCACTTGACGAACATCGATTTGTGCAACGACTACGGGAAACCATAGGAGCGTTACGGCCTTCACCAACGAGTAAACAGTCTGCCCGCACCGCCCACGTCCATCCAGACCTGCAATCAGCAACACATGATTTCATCCGTGCTGATCAAGTGTAGCCACCGTATACCGGCCCTTCAGGGTGTTGGACCGCCAAGAGAAGTTCTTGACCGTGGACGTGAAAAATGTACCTCAACGAATTTCCATGGACAGACTCAAGCCATCCTATGTCTCAGCATACTATCGAGTAGTAGAGGAACACTTCTACGCTAACCGACTCCAGCTGGATGTTTGCAAACAGGAACAGACCCGTTCGAGACTGATGAGTCCCTCACTGAGGGGGAGCCCTGTGGCGAATTCCCATGTAGCAACACGCCCCAGATCGGTTAGCAACACCGACGATGAGGTGACAAGGCTGACAGACTGACAGACGGCAGACGATTCCCGCTTCGAACCAACCGACACGCGATTTTTCCGATATTCGACCAAAATTTGATTTTTAGTTGTATTTTGTGTGAATAAAATGTTGTATTACGAGTGCGTCTATTGTGCTCGTCCGCAGAAGACCCACAATAACATCAACATAACCGCAATCATTGCCAAGCATTCATAGGATTCACTTTGATATGCACATATTTACAAAAACAAACGAACAGTTATTATTATGCATGTTTTTTGTAAAACACAAACATGCAATTTTAACCTTATCGAATGCTTCAAAGCTCACAGTAATTTTGAATGCTTTGACATATGAGCACATTGGCAACACATGACTAGAAAATGGCTGCCCCCATAGTGTCTAAGAAAATTTGGATGCACAGTCGTCCAAACTCATTCTCGTACCTCTATATCTCTGGTGATAGCACGCCTTCTTGGGGGCAGCCTTTGCTCACCAGTGCCTTAATCATAGTGTCTCCCGTTTTCAGTTGAAATGTTCTGCTTTGCAGCATGCAACCGATCCAGCCAGCAATGGCTGGGTCTACGTTGTGCTTAGCTATATAGGAGCCAGTTCTACGATGGCCATGATCGTCTAGTGGTTAGGACACTACGAAAAGGCAATAGATCTTTCCAAAAGAGTGTTCTATTGGCCCTCATGGAAGTTTCGCATTTGAACTAGTCATTAGACAGTTAAGGTGCAGAAACAACGTAACCGTAGGTATCCCATATTGATGTAAAGTAAACGTAGAAATGTTCAATGTCAAATGTACAGTGAAGGCTAACGTGTGAATTTCATGCTGCATATCGTATCTCGATGACGTGAGTGTTTTTAAGGTTAAGTTTCACGTCATGAACATTGAACTCGATACTACCGTACCTGGAAGAGACCCATCCGTGCTGTTTACATCGAGTTGACTGAAGACAAATTTTCGACTAGAGAGAGATAGAGACAGAAAGGGGTGTCTATCTTTGTCATATCTGTTGACATGATATATTAGCTGTGTTTGTTATGCACCACTTGTGCACACTTTTTCCCACTGCAACACTCAGTGTGCCTTTGTTTGTGAAATGTTTGTCTGTTTTTCAGGATAGAATCTTAGTACGTTTAGTAAAGATATTCTATCCTAAAAACCAGACAAACATTCCACGAAGAAAGCCACACTGAGTGTTGCAGCTAATATTATGTTCAATCAATATGTAGCTTTCTATAGTTTGGGTGCCAAACAAAATGGTTAATTTATGCAGTGCATTTGGGTGTGGTGATAAATACACTCCAGAAAAGCAGATCTCATTTTTTGGCTAAGTGATATAACTCCAATCATTAAGGACAAGAATGCACCTTAAGTATACCTACACGAAATTGTCCTAGTAAGGGCCCTACTCACACTCCTGCGGCAGGGGCAATCTAGGCCTGCCGCAGGAGAAACTTCCTTGTAAAGTACGTTTTGTTTTGAAAATGTGACAATTTCACATTCTGTTCGAGTTCGTTGGTACTACTAACATCATTTCCAAAGTTTGTTTTCTCATATCTTGCTTGAAATAATGCTAGGAAGGTATGAAGGGGCCCTTACCGCCCTGCTTAGAAGGCGATCTAGGAAATTGCCTCAATCGCCCTGCCTCCTAGATTGCCCCTGCTGCAGGCGTGTGAGTAGGGCCCTTCAGGAATTGACGATGGTGAACACTCCAAGAAATGCAAAAGTTCTATTCGGACATTCCTCAAGCCCCCTATCAAAAAACACCATATTTATTAGTTTTAATGTGACCTCAAAAATAAAAGTATTTTCATTATTATTTTAAGCTATTATAGTTTTCCAAGTTTATACCTTAATACCTTTACTTCACTCAATACACAGGTTAAACATATAAATCACCCTGCACCTACTACCTACCCTTTATTTTCTCAACTATTTAATCGAATTACGGATCATCTAATTATACTTCATTATTTACTAATTTGTTTCTTATTTTGCATTTTTCCAGATAGTTATTTGAAATATATAGATCCATCATATCATGATAATCAAGACTACTAAGTATGCACAGAATTGTAGTCATTTTTTCCAAGCAAATCAACCGCTTTTTCAATTTATCTTCAAACTATTTGTAAACCTCCGACTTCGCATAAGGACAATGAGTGTGACAAAGATAGCATCCCCTTTTTAGTCCAATCAAAATATACCTATGCGCCAAAAAAATACGACTAAAATTGCCTCAGTTGTCGACACGACAGGGGCCCTTCCAGTTACGTAGTATCGAGTTCAATGGTCATGAATTGATGCTGCTACGAACGACACGAGAGTCATGATCGGCGAATTTCGGCTCAATACGTCTTAGATACTGATAAGACCAACGTGGAGAGACGCTGCGTTATGGCAGACGTAATCCGAAACGTTTTGGTATTGATCATTGCGCAGGCGCAGTAGTCGTTCGGAAAAGATACGCTCACGTTTTTGTAGTCACCTAGTTTTGACAGACCGGTTAGAGTGGCTCCCGTGACCATGCCAAAACAAAAGCAACGTGAAAACATCTCAAGTGTATCGTGGTCGTCATACCAATAATTCAATTGAAAAGTGGCATGATAGACACATTAGACACTTTAAGCAAACCCAACATTTTTTTACGTATCCGCGTCCGGATCTCCAAACGAATCGACATACGTTAATCATATAAAAACCCGCTTAAGCAGCGATCGGTTCTACGTATAGGAAACGGATTGGTGGAACGTCAAAGTTGTCAAACTTCGCGTTTTGTAACCTGGATATTGATTTTTGTTTATATTTTTGGTTTGGTTTGGATGTTTGTGTATTTTTCGTTTATCGGTTTTGAAGGGCTTTTGTTATAATTCTTCGATTAGTTGAGATGCGTTCTCAGATACGGATACGATGAAAGGCCCGCAACGATGCGTGCAACGGAACGAATTGGAACCCTCGCATCTATTCTGAGCATGCGCAGATTGGTGCGGATACGGATACGTTTGAAATTTAGGACGTGCTTAAAGTGTATATTAAGCGTTTTCATGGAGTATGGTTTCATATATATCAATAAAATAAAATATACCGCGTGCGTCTCAGTGAGAAGGAAAATGTAATCCGAACAGAAGAATCCCATAAGTTCATCCTTGGGTAGGATCTCGATCATCCTCACCAAGGGCAGACTCATGGGTAGAAAACACGTACCGTGTATATGTCTGTTTCAACATCCTCGCGGAGGAATCGACAAGCTGGCTGCGGTATATTTTATTTATAGGTTTATGGTTTTCTAATACCATACCTCATTAAAATGCTAATTGAGAAATTTACAAAAGAGATGCAGACTGTGCATAGAAAAAGTGGAGAATAATATGTCAGGCCTCTTCTGTAACTAGATCATCTACGTTACCGTATACCTACCTACTTTGGACTTGTTCAAGAAAATTTCAATAGAAAAAGCTTGCACTTCACTTTTTCACTTTTGTCTCAACAAGGTGAAAGTTTGAAAAATGATTATTTCTGAGTCCACTATGACATATCTTTAAGTTGACTCAAATATTTTCTAAAAAGCTCATCAGAAGTGCATCAAACTATATGTTTTTGAAATCAGAAAAATATCAGGTCTTTCTGAATGCCGATGTCATAATATGAACAGGGTTCTGTTAAGTATAAGTTAGTTTTGGAATGGATTGATTTTTGAGAAACACCTTCAAACAGTATATGTCTCCGTAACTTGGAACCATATATGAACAGTGTGTCTGCTCAAGTTCGCACAATATGGAACTTTTTTAATATTGATTTTACAAAGAGTCCAAGTCTGCAGCTGAATCTAGTTTCTAGACGTGGTTTTGCGACATATCTTTGGAGGGCGAACTTCAATTGTTTTTTTTGATAGCAGTAGAAAGCCATTCGACGAATCCATGCTTGGTTACAGATCAAGAAACAACCATTTCAACTGACTATTTAACGATGATCTTCAACCAAAAAGCACTGATCCTATACCTTGCAGTTTTCGCAATAATTCTCACATGTGAAGCTAAAAAGGAAAAAAAGAAACAGATAGCAGAATTAAAGCAAAAAGAAACGAACCCTATCAATTTTATAAGGTAATTTATTTTCAATATTGAGTTTCTCTTAAAATAAGAAACTATTTCAGGTTATCAGTCATGAGACTAGTCTGGGGTCTAGCAACGAGAATAGGCTTCGGCGAACAAATTTCTGATGCTTTGGAAGGCGCTTTTGTCCCACCTGGGTTGAACGACGACGAGGATTATGGAGAAGATGGAATTTTTTCCGACGACTATGATTATTAATAAATAATGTGATGAGATGAATTTCGAAGGAATCGACTTGAAATTTGTTTAGTGCTTCCCGCACCCTTTCAATGTCATGACGACAAAAGTAACAAGTGCTACAGAGACTTTCAACGTAGACGTTTAATCAAATTTAATTCAATGGTTTTTTTTTTGTGCGTAATAAACGCAGTTAAATAGAAAATGTGTGTCTAGTCTCTGCTTCACAACTCACAGAACATACCGATTCGGTTCATTGGTCCTTCTAGCACCGGAAAGATTGGTGATCAGCAAGCTATTGTTATCTGTCACTTTTAAGCTTATGCAAGACGCTCGTACCTGCCACCAATCACCGCCTATTTCATCCCATTTTCCAGTTCCGAGTCTATGTTCCAGTCAAAGAATAGGCAGATTTTGTCGTTAACCAGGTTACGATTTGTCGTTACCACGTTAGGTTGGGAAATTCGTAACCTGGTTAACGCCAAAAAGGAATGGGCTAATTACAGGAGTCAGCTTACACGTTTTGAAAATTACATCGATGATTTTGGTGACGAATATGTCCAATTGAAAAACCGAATCACAAAAGTGGTGCTATGAGTTTGACGAGGTTCAAGTACAGTTAGAATTACTGGAAAAGGCGTTTCGGTGGTGTATTGCTAGCCACACGGATGGTCTGGGTTCGATTCCCGGGTGAGCCGTGGTTGTTTGTGTGTGTTTGGGAAAAAAACAATTGCGTGATTGCAAATATCACTTGCTTGGGTAGATCGACTAAGGTGATAAAACCCATTGTCGCGAGCTCACGGAGAAGGTGAAAAAAAATACTGGAAAAAGACGAGGAAGATGAAACCCATAAAACAGGAAGAGCCACGTTTGAGGATTCTCATTTTCTGGTTATTTCGAAGGCCAATAGAATATTAGAGGCCAACGCTAACCTCGCGAATCAAAATGCTGCACTTTCTATTAAAAATGTAAATGTTTCTTCTCGTGGCTCGCTAGTTCCTAGTGTAATGTTTTCAAAAATTGATTCACCCACTTTCAGTGGACAATTTGATGAATTTTTAACGTTTCATGATTCTTTCAACGTGTTAATCAATGACAATCCCGCCTTGCAAGATGTGGAAGGGTTCCATTATCTTTGTAGCTCATCAAAGGGCGAAGCTGCTCAGGTCATATCCTGTTTGGAGACCACTGCTGCTAATTATCAAGTAGCTTGGAAATCAATCAAAGATAGGTATGACAACATAATGATGATTATTCATAACCATGTCAAAGCCTTATTTGAACATAATTCTGATAATAAAGAATCTCATGTCAGCTTAAGACATTTACTGGACAATTTCAATAAGTGTTACTTCATGTAGACTGTATATTTCTTGAATAAAATTAACCTTCTTTTGGTACAAAATGGAGTGTAATCAAGGAGAAAAATTAAATTAATATTTCACGATAGAAAATATCTTGACGGCTTTTTCTCTCAGGTTATGACACTGACTTCCACAACTGACTGGTTGTTTCATAGTTTATGGTTGGTGTTCCATGTAGATGGGTTCATGACTTGACATACCGCCCTTGACATACCGCCCTTGACATACCGCCCATGACATACCGCCCTTGATATACCCATTTCAACGAGCAATAGAAGTCAATAAGTCTATTTTTTTTAACAGCCTGTCTCTTTAGGAAACACACACAATTTGTTTACTGCACGTTTACAAGTGGAACGATCACTGCACTGTACCGTAACAACGCGTGTAACATTGTCTACACCCTTATGTAGCTCAGTCACTCGTCTCATTTTCCATTTGCAGACCGGCAATAATGACCAAACTGCCAATCTTTAGCAAATTCAGAAAATCTTTTCTTCATTCAACTCGCAGCTGTAATTCGGAGATGTACTCTTTGTTCCACCGCTTCCAGAAAAGTTTAACCATCTGTTGCAAACGTTGACAATTTTCGGCAACACTGGTATAATCTTCTTCAGGAACGGATGTGAGTATTTTTCCGACCAACAAATGAGCTGGAGAAAGTGGGGTCATATCTTGTGGGTCTGATGAAATTGATGATATCGGTCGAGAGTTTAGCACTCATTCTATTTGAGTCAGGACCGTACCAATATCCTCGTTATTAAGACTAGCGTCTCCGACAACACGTTCAAGAGGATATTTTATGTTTTTGACGCCAGCTTCCCACAAACCTCCAAAATTTGGTGCCCTTGGTGGCATGAGTTGCCATGAGATTTCTTCGGCTGATAATTTTGAGGCTATTCCATCAAAGTTAGAGCGTAAAAATGTCTGAAGAATTGAGTTAGCTCCCACAAAAGTTGTTTCATTATCGGAGTAAAGGTAAAAGGGCTTGCCCCTTCTAGCTACAAACCTTTTCAGAGCCGCAAAAATGGCTTGACTAGTCAAGTCACTGAAAAGTTCTAAGTGGACACACTAAGTGTTCATACACACGAAAATACATATGTACCCTTTTAAAATTTTAGGAATTCTGGATTTTCTATCTCTAATAGAAATATGACCAGCATAATCCACTCCCGTATGGGTTAAAACTAGTTGAAAACTGGTGATTCGAAACTCGGGGAGATTACCCATCGAATAACTATGTGGAGTTGGAGCAGATTTAAAACAGGTGATGCATTTTCTCACCATGGTTCTTGCTATTCTACGTTCTGATATGGGCCAAAATCTTTCGCGTGTTGCCTATAAAAGTTGTTGGGGACCGCAATGTAACAGTTTCATATGCAAAAAGCTCATAATCAGAGTAGTTAAGTGATGTTTGTTATGCAATTAAGCCGGGTGTTTTTGCTCATCAGGTACACCTGCATTTTGAATTCTACCACTGACTCTCATCAAACCCATTTCGTCACAGTACGGTTTTAAACATAACAAACTACTCGAGATATTCAGTGAACGTTTGTTACTTGGTAAATAGTAATCCCTTGTTCAATGATTGCATCTGAGATATTTTGACTAACATATTGAGAGCATTATTAAGTTCCACAGATGTTAAGTGGCCACAAGTAGTATTGTGACGAAACATGCCCAGTGGTACAAACTTCCAAGGCGGACGACAGCGGACACGACGTTACAGCCATTGCATCTCGCTATCGAACATCTCGACTTTTGTCCCGTTTGTCACAAGCCCAAACCACTGTTTAGATTCCAGAATCACAAGGTTTATTCGGTTGCCTTCATCTAGAATATTGGAGAACTTTCGCCATTTATCGAAGCATTAAAGAGGATATAAAAGCTCCGCCATTCCGACAACAGGGCAGTTCAGATTTCGATAAGCTGTTGTTGTGATATAAATTGTATGTAAAAAGTGAGTGCTGTACATGATGACTTAAAATAAATAAATCAAAACTAAACAGTGTTTTCTATAGCGAAATTCATTACATTGGTGTGTGTGCTCTAAAGACAAACATAAATATTTGCTGCAAAGGCTGCGAAACAGGTGCCTTCAACCGGATTGAAGGTTGCCGAGTTAAAAAGGGAGTTGGAGGAGCGTGATTTGGATACAAGTCGAAAAAAGCTGATCTACAACAACGGCTTCGTGAGGCTTTAATGGAAGAAGGCATCGATCTTGATACGTTCCAATTTGAGATTCCTGATCCCAGCGCACTGGAGAAATTGTCCAGAACTATGGAAGAGAACTCGAGGAAACTGACGTCACAATCGAGCCGAGCAAAGGTGCTAGTGCTAAAATGGAGCCTGATACCATCCGAGTTCACATGGAAGCCCCTCAGTTTGATGTCGAGCTGTCATGGAACAACTACCGTCGTCAGTTCGGGGCAGCAGCAAGGGCAAATGGATGGACCGGAACTGAAAAAGCCCTGACATTGACTTTGGAACTTCGTGGGAAAGCAACGGAAATCCTTCAGACGCTTAACATCCAAGAACAGAGAGACTGCGATGTTCTGGTCAAGCATTTGGAGCTGCGATATGGACAGACTCACTTGGAGCACATCCACCACTCTCAGCTGAAGAACCGCTCTTAGAAGAACAACGAGAGTCTGCAGGAGTGTCAAGCTGATGTAGCTCGCCTTGCACGACTGGCTTATCCAACCACTCCAGAGAACGTTATGGAGAAGCTTGCAGTTCAGGCCTTTTCTGATGGACTTCGAAACCAGGAGATAAGGCAGTCCTTAATACTCCATCGTCCTGACAGACTGGTGGATGCGCTGGCAAAAGCCCTGGAGTTTGAAGCGGCTAAGCAACCCGTCAAGCTTCCTGCGCGCGTACGAAGGATTGAGGGACAAGATCTCGCGAGGAAAGACTTCTGCGACGCAGATGTGAGGAGAGTCGTCAACAAAATGGAGGCGTTCAAGCTTAGGAAGCTACGATGCTGAAATTGTGGAGAGCTTGACCACATTCGTAGCCGATGCAAGAAGGAGAGACGAGCACCTTCTTCGACGTCAGAAAACCAGGGAGGGTCGATGCGAAGGGACAATCGTCGACCTGTAACCAGTATGCTCCAAGGAAAACCGCCATAGTCGCCTCTTCAGAACTCAAACAGAACAGCGTGTTTGTAGATGGCTTGATCGATGGAGAACATTGCACCACGCTGCCGATCATCGGGCCCAATATTGTCACAATACCGACAATGATCAAACCACTACGAACTGCAACAGTAGACCTGAGAAGAATGCATGGTGAAGTGGAAGCGGCAGTGACTCTGGGAAGCATCAGCTTCGAACATCCAATGCTGGTTGCTTACATTGAAGAAGAAATCATCATCAGAAAGGACATCATGAATACCCGAGTCTTCCAATTGGATTTCAAGAATGGAACATTGAGAGTCAACAACGAGGAGGTGATTCTACATGGTAAGAAGGAAAAGGTAGTGCGTGCATTGCTGGCTGAGGGTGCTTCGATTCAAGAAAGAAGCGAGATGATTCTGTGGGCTCGCCTGGAAGAAAAAGTGAAGGAAGGAAGCACCGTTATGTCTGGGCCAAAATCGCACGTTTCCGAAATAGGACGAGGGATTGCTCGTGGAAATAGCCTGGTACAAGTGGGGAGGACTGTGCCTGTCAGAGTGACGAACGTCAACTATCACTCAGTGAGCCTTGCGAAAGAAACTGTTTTGGGGCTCTGCCCATCAATTTTCTACGTGGTGTGACAACTATGCGAGACTGAGACGACTTTTCCTGAATTCACGGAGGAAATGGAGAAGTTAGTGGCCACCTGTTCGAATGGCCTGGAACGGAACGAAGGTAAAGGGCCGGACAATTGTGGTGCAGCAAAAAATCAACACCGAAGGTGCACGACCAATGCGTCAAACAGCTAATAGACTACTTTTGGCCAAGAAGGAGGAGGCGGATAAGATAATCCAGGATATGGAGAAAGGCGGTATCATCGAGCGTTCAAGTGGTCCGTGGTCATCGCCAGTGGTGCTCGTCAAGAAGGACGGATCAACGTGACGAAAAAGGACATCTACTCGGTACTACGGATCGACGATACTTCGGACACCTTGGCCGGATCAAAGATCTTCTTAACTCTGGACCTGAATAGTGGATACTGGCAGGAAGAAATGGCTCCAGAAGATCGGGAGAAAACTGCTTTCAGCGTTGGAACTGGGTTTTGGCAGTTCACTGCTATGCCATTTGGATTATGCAACGCCCCTGTTACGTTTGAAATGCTAATGGAAGCGGTGCTCAGGGGTTATCGTGGTCAACATGCCTGGTGTACCTCGACGGCATAATCGTGGTTGGCAAATCATTCAAAGACCACCTGAAGAACATGGAGGAGGTATTCCGGAGACTGAGAAGTTCTGGTTTGGGGCTGAGCCCAAAGAAATGCCAACTGTCGCGGAGTGAAGTTCAATACCTGGGTCATATCGTGTCGGCCAAGGAAGAAGCTGTCGACCTGCGAAAAGTGAAGGCAGTTGAGGAATGGCCAGTACCAAAGGACCTTCACGAATTACGAAGTTTCCTGGGTTTGTGCACGTACTACCGGCGTTATGTCAAAGGGTTTGCCAACATCGCCCGACCTCTTCATAGGCTTACGGAGGCACAGAGGCATTTCCACTGGGATGAAGAATGCCAGAAAGCTTTCGTCACGTTAAAAAGGGCACTTGTCAGCGCGTCCATCCTTGGCTTTCCACTGTCTCAAGGGATCTTTGTTTTGGACACGAATGCCAGCAACGTAAGACTTGGTGCTGTCCCTGATCCAGCAGGGACATTGAAGGGTCATCGGTTACTTCAGCAAGACTGTCGAAGCCTGAAAGGAACCACTGCGTCACAAGAAGAGAGCTGCTGGCAGTAGTCAAAGTGGTAGAGCACTTCTACGAGTACCTCTACGGAAGAAACTTTCTGCTGAGAACCGACCATGCCTCACTCAAGTGGCTTCTACAATTCTAGAACCCGTAAGGTCAAGTGGCCCGTTGGATCGAGAGACTGCAGGAGTTCGATTTCAACACTGAACATCGAGCTTGTTCAAGAAACAAGAATGCTGATGCCTTGTCCAGAAGACCTTGCCCAGAGCTCTGTAAGCACTGCCAAAGAGCTGAGGAGAAGGAAGCCAGCATGTGCAGAACAACTGTGGTAGACGACTTCTGGCAGTCTGACGCACTTCGGAAGACCAGGAGAAAGATCCAGATCTGAAACTTGCCATCGGATGGAAACAGGCAGGCCGACGACCAACTTGGCAAGAAATCGCGCGATTCTCGACCACCGTGAAGTCCTACTGGGCTCAATGGGATTCGATGGTTATCAGTGACGTCATCTTGAAAAGGAGGTGAAGAATGTGGATGGCACGGGAGATCGGAGGCAGTTGGTCGTTCCTCAGAACAAACAGGCAGAAGTAATAAAGGAGGTCCATGCTGGTGGCACGGGAGGACATCTGGAAGTAAGGGAGTAAACAAGCTGCGGAAAAGGTCTTTCTGGATCAACTGCCAGGCCGATATCCGAGAGTAGTGCAGGAAATGCGCCGTTTATGCTGCAAGCAATGGACCACAGAAACGCCCAAAAGCTCCTATGCGCCAGTACAACGTTGGAAGCCCGTTTGAGAGGTTAGCCATAGATGTTGCTGGACCGTTTCCTGATTCGAACAGAGAAAATAAATACATCCTAGTCACGATAGATTACTTCAATGGGCCGAAACGTATGCCTTGTCAAACCAAGAAGCTGCTACCGTAGCTGATGTACTGGTTAAGGAGTGGATCTGCCGTTTTGGGTTCCGTTGGAACTGCATTCGGACCAAGGCAGAAACTTTGAATCGGCGTTGTTCCAAAGTGTTTGTGACGTCTTGAAGATCAAGAAGACAAGAAGTACCAACTACTGCACTGCATCCACAATCGGATGGCAGGGTTGAACGAATGAAAAGGACCATCAACCGTTACTTGGCCAAGGTTGTCTCTGACCATCAAAGAGACTGGTACGAACACGTCCACATGTTCCTTTTGACATACCGACCCGCAGTTCACGAATCAACAGGCATGACCCCGTCAAGAATCATCATGGGTCGTGAACTTCGGCTGCCTTGTGATGTAAAGTTTGGCTTTAGATGACGCAAGTGATCTTCGAAAAAAGATCGACACCAACGAGTCCGTTTGAACATCCAAAGTACAAGCGACAGGATGAAGTAGGCCTACGACGTGAATGCCGTGGAGGGCGGGCGTTCCAGGTTGGGGATCTGGTTTGACTCCACAACCCACAGAGGCGACGTGGCTTTTTCCCAAAACTGCAAAGTTCTTGGGAGGGCCCGTATAACATCCTGGAGCAGATCTGGCGTCGTCTAAAGGATTCGGAAGCCACCACGAGGAAAACCGATGGTTGTTCACTTCAAACGTTTAGCTCGGTATAATGGGAACCATGACGATCAGGACGCTAAAGTTTGGTGCCACCCAGGTTACGTAAAAGCCGCACTTGTGAAATATACGATGAAAAACAAAACAAGGGTTACGATGAACTCAACGCAGTTATGATCTGGCTTGGTTTATTGGGTAGCGACAACTGTTTGCTGCGTCAACTATTATTGATACCTTAAAATACGTAGATTGCTAATGAGGTGAAATCTATCTAAATGATTATGATAACTATAGCTAATTCCTACTTTACAACATCCGTCGCCCCCTAAGAACAAAATTTGTAATTGGGGTTACGAATTTCACTGTGGCTAGAATTAAGTTCAGTTGTTTCACCACACTGAGTCTCATCGGATTTTTCACTTTGCGGCACTAGATTTGATAAACGGACACTTTCGGTTTCGATAGTCTCATTTTTCTGTTTGTTCCTCATTACGCCGCACCGTTCATGGTACTTATAACCTAAGTAACTTACAATTAAAAACAATATTAAATATACTACAATATAATTGTGACGAAACATTGTTCAGTAAATGGTGAAGGCGCCGAATCGATTGGCTTCTGGTACATTCCAGCGAGGCAAGATGGCGTCGAATGTTCTTCGCTTTTCTAAAAATATCTGGAATGTTCTTTCAATCCTGGCGAGGGTATATAATGAGATCCGTCATTCCAAGTTAGTTCAGTTCAGTTCTGAATACGTCTTGAAATATAGATCGTAAAACATAAATAAAATGTGATTTTGTTTGTTAATAGTGAGTTCTGTACATAGTGACTTGTAAAATAAATTAGTTAAAGCTGAACAGTGTTTTCTATAGCGAAACTTGCTACATTGGTGTCAGAAGTGGGATTTATTGTGTGCTATAGAAACGGACATACATATTCGCTGCAATGGCTATGAAACTAGTGTTTTAAACCGGATTGAAGGTAACCGAGTTGAAGAGGGAGCTGGAGGAGCGTGATTTGGATACAAGTGGGAAAAAAGCTGATCTACAACAACGGCTTCGTGAGGCTTTAATGGAAGAAGGCATGGATCCAGATATGTTCCAATTTGAAATTCCTGATCCGAACGCTGTGGAGAAATTGTAGAAAAACTTGAAAGATGAGCTGAAGGATCAACTTCAAGAAAATTCAAGGAAAATGAAAGAGAACTCTAGGAAGTTGGAAGATAAATTGGAAGAGAGGTTTGTAGAATCTTCCAGAGCTATGGAAGAAATCAAGGAGCAACTGGCGTATAACTACAACTGTTCGAAGGCTCATGTAGCAGAGGAAATCGGAAATCTGGAGAAACAACTCGGAGAGACTGCAAAGGCTCTGGAAAACGAAATCGACGAAGTGAGAAGGCAAGTGGCAGTAATCATGCAACAACCGGAAGTTACTATCAGGAACCACGATGCGAGTGCCAAGATGGAAGCTGATAACATCAAAATCCACATGAAAGCCCCACATTTTGATGGCAAGCTGTCCTGGAACAATTACCATCGCCAGTTCGAGGCAGCAGCAAGGGCAAATGGATGGACTGGACCGGAAAAAGCCCTGGCGTTGACTCTGGCTAGGGCTCTGGCTGGAAGCTACAGAAATCCTGCAGACGCTCAACACCCAGGAGTAGGACGACAACGATGTACTAGTCAAGCATCTGACCAACAACGAAGAGATGAAACTGCATGGTAGAGAGGAAGAGACAGTTCGTGTTTTGCTGGCTCGGGATGCTTCAATTCCTGAGAGGAACGAGATGATTTTGTGGGCTCGCCTGGATGGGAAGATGAAAGAAGGAAACATTGTGATGTTTGAGCCTGAAATAAACGATTCCGAAGTAGGACGAGGCATTGCATGTGGAAAGAGCCTGGTACATGTGGGAAAGACGGTGCCCGTGAGAGTGATGAACGTCAATTATCACTCTGTGAGTTTGGCAAGGGACACAGTTTTGGGGCTCTGCTCGTCAATGTCTTCTGTGGTGCGACAAGTATGTGAGACTGAGAAGACCATCTCAAGGGTTCACCGGAGAGATGGAAAAGTTAGTTGTCACCTCTTCAAAAGACCTGGATAAGAGACAAAAACAACGATTGAGAGGCCTGATAAGGAATTACGGCGACATCTTCGACAACGGGACTGGAGAAAAGGGCCGAACGAACGTGGTGCGGCACACCATCAACACAGAGGGAGCACGACCGATCCGCCAAACAGCTAGAAGACTACCTTTGGCCAAGAAGGAGGAGGCGGACAAGATAATCCGGGACATGGAGAAAGGCGGTGTCATCGAGCCTTCTAGTAGTCCGTAGTCATCGCCAGTTGTTCTGGTTGAAAAGAAGGACGGTTCAACTCGATTCTGTGTGGACTATCGTCAGCTAAACAACGTGACGAAGAAGGACAGCTACCCGCTACCACGGATCGACGACACTCTGGATACCTTGGCCGGAACGAAGATTTTCTCATCCCTGGACCTGATAAGCGGATATTGGCAGGTGGGAATGGCCCCCGAAGATCGAGAGAAGACTGCTTTCAGCGTTGGAGCTGGGCTGTGGCAGATCATTGTTATGCCATTTGGGTTATGCAACGCGCCTGCTACGTTCGAGCGGCTGATGGAGACTGTGCTCAAAGGACTATCCTGGTCAACATGTCTGGTGTACCTGGATGACATTATTGTGGTTGGCAAATCATTTGAAGTCCATGAAATGCCAACTGTTCCGGAAGAAAGTACAATACCTGGGTCATATCGTGTTGGCTGAGGGAGTAGTAGTTGACCAGCAAAAGGAAAAGGCAGTTAAGGAGTGGCCAGTACCAAAGAACATCCACGAGCTAAGAAAATTCCTGGGTATGTGCACGTACTACCGGCGTTATGTCCAGGGTTTGCGAACATCGCCCGGCCTCTTCACAGGCTCACAGAGACGCTTCCACTGGGACGAGGATTGTCAGGAGGCCTTTGACACGCTTAAGAGGGCACTTGCCAGCGTGCCCATCCTAGGCTACCCACTACCTGAGGAAAACTTTATCCTGGATACAGATGCCAGCAATGTAGGACTACTGTTCCAGATCCAGCAGGAACATGAAAGGGTGATCGGCTTTTTCAGCAAAACCTTGTCGAAGCCGGAACGGAACTACTGCGTCACGAGAAGAGAGCTACTGGCAGTAGTCAAAGGGGTAGAGCACTTCTACAAGTACCTCTACGAAAGAAAGTTCTGCTGAGAACCGACCACGCCGCGCTCAAATGGCTCCTACAGTTCAAGAATCAGGAGGGGCAAGTTTCTCGTTGGATCAAGAGACTTCAAGAGTTCAACTTTGACACGGAACATCGGGCTGGATCCACTCACAACAACGCTGATTCTCTGTCCAGGAGACTTTGTCCAAAACAATGTAAGCACTGTCAAAGAGCCGAGGAAAAGGAGGCGAGCACTTGCAGGACGACTGCGGTGGATGATTCCTGGCAGACCAGGTCACTTCGAGAGGACCAGGAAAATGATTCAGATCTGAAGCTGATCATCAGATGGAAACGTGCAGGCCAACGACCAACTTGGCAAGATGTCGCGCGATTCTCCTCCAACGTGAAGTCTATGGTTCTCAACGATGGCGTCCTGAAGAGTGTTGTGAAAAATCTGAATGGCACATGGCACATGGAGCCGACAGACAGAAGTGATGGCGTCACGGGAGGGCATCTAGGAGTGACGAAAACGCTGGGAAAAATGCGAGAGCGGTTCTACTGGGTCAACTGTCAAGCCGATGTGAAGGAATGGTGCAGAAAATGTGCCGTATGTGCGGCGAGTAATGACCCCAGAAACGTCCAAAGGCTCCCATGCGTCAATACAACGTGGGAAGCCCCTTTGAAAGGATCGCAATCGACGTGGCTGGACCGTTCTCTAAATCGGACAAAGGAAATAAATACATCTTGGTTGCCATGGATTACTTCAGCAAGTGGGCTGAAGCGTATGCCTTGCCAAACCAGGAGGTGGCTACCGTTGTCGATGTCTTGATCAGGGAATGGTTTTGCCGTTTCGGTGTCCCGTTGGAGCTGCATTCAGACCAGGGCAGGAACTTCGAAAACGTTATTCCAGAACGTCTGCGATGTCTTGAAGATCAAGAAGACAAGGACAACGGCGTTGCACCCACAATCGGATGGCATGGTGGAGCGAATGAACCGAACCATCAATCGACACTTGGCCAAAAGTGTCCCTGACCATCAAAGAGACTGGGATCAACATATCCACCTGTTCCTCATGGCGTACAGGTCAGCAGTTCATGAATCGACGGGCGAAACACCTGCCAAGATCATCATGAGTCGTGAACTCCGGCTGCCCTGCGATTTGAAGTTTGGCTGTCCACCTGGTGAAGATGTCGCTGTGGAAGACTACGCAAGTGATCTTCGTCGAAAGATGGACGATATCTATCAACGAGTCCGACTAAACATCCAAAGTGCCATAGGACATCAGGCTGCCGGTTTGGGGGCAGTTGCCGATACCGACATGAGGGCAATTCGGGACGAATTGCCTTGAGAAAGGAGCAATGTGACGAAACATTGTTCAGTAAATGGTGAAGGCGCCGAATCGATTGGCTTCTGGTACATTCTAGCGAGGCTAGATGGCGTCGAATGTTCTCCACTTTTCTAAAAATATCTGGAATGTTCTTTTAATCCTGGCGAGGGTATATACATCATTATATAATGAGATCCGTCATTTCAAGTTAGTTCAGTTCAGTTCTGAATACGCCGTGAAATATAAATCGTAAAACATAAATAAGCTGTGATTTTGTATGTAAATAGTGAGTTCTGTACATAGTGACTTGTAAAATAAATGAGTTAAAGCTGAATAGTGTTTTCTATAGCGAAACTTGCTACATTGATGAATATGATTGAAATCAATGGGTTTTGTACTTGTAGTTACCATCGCTTGTTCCTTTGTTTTATAGATAGGAATGTGCAATCAATTTTTCTCTAACTTGAATAGTTTGAGTTTTATAGCATGTCAAAGTTGCAAAAATGCCATTTTTCAAACGCGATATCTCGATAACGGTTGAATTAAGGAACATCAGTTGTATCACAATTTTTGTTCCAAATTAAAGAAAGAATTGAAATATCAATTGATATACAGGGGGTTCCATTTAAAAAAATACAATTTGATGCGTTTCGTGTTTTGGGGACACCCTGTATAACATGAAAATATTTTTAAAATGTAGCCTTAGAGGGTCCCTATGCATCCAGAAAAAAAAACTTTTTCAAAATCATATACTTCGGCCATAATGTTTCGTGTCGAATAACGTGAATAACCCTGTATAAAGCAACAAGTTTTTAACATTTTACAATCTGGTGGTTTTGAATTAAGAAAATTCCACTCCAATGAACCTGAAGTATTATTAGACATAAATAATCATGAAGACGATGGCGTTGTTCATTTTGGTGATTCTTGTGAAAATAAGACTTTAGGTGTACTAAATTCAAATTTCTTCATTTGATCCAGTGACCAAGAGGCGCATATTATCTTGTATTGCTCAAATCTTCGAACCTCTAGGTCTTATTGCTCCAGTGGTTATGACTGCAAAATGTATCATTCAGAGGCTGTGGCAGGCTAAATTTTCTTGGGATGAATCCGTCACGTTGGACTTGCTGACAAAATGGCAATCATTTTATGGACAATTAATTGATGTTAACAAATCAAAGATTTCTCGAAAAATACCTATAAGAAATCCAGCTGTGATCGAACTTCATGCCTTTTCTGATGAAAGTGAAAGCGCTTACGGGGCAAGTGTTTATTTACGTTCAGTTGACAGTTTTGGAAATTGCCAAGCTAGTTTGGTGTGGGCTAAGACTAGGGTTGCCCCTCTCAAAACAAATACCATTTCCAGGTTGAAATTATGCGAAGCGCATTTATTGGCAGAACTTGTTGAAAATGTAAAAAATGCGTTAAATCTATCAATAGATAAATTTTATTTTTGGTGGTGCTTTTCAACGATTGTATTGTCTTGGATAAAGGCTGAATCAAGGCAATTTAAAATCTTTGTGGTTAATAGGATCTCACAAATACAGACATCAACCACTGTGGATTCTTGGAATTATATCAGGACAGATGAAAATCCTGCGGATTTATTGTCACGTGGGGTAAGTCCTGGAGATCTTATGAACTGCAAATTGTGGTGAAAGGGCCCCGAGTGGCTTTCCATGCCAAAAAATGATTGGCCAATAACCTCTCTGTGTCATATTGATGATTCAGATTTACTTGAAAAGAGTTTGAATTCTATAACTGTTGTAACTAATCATACAGTTTTTGATATTTTTGAGCGTTATTCATTTTTAAATGAATTACAAAGAGTTTTTGCGTATTGTCTACGTTTCATAGATAATTGCAGAAGATCTTCTATACAGAGAAGTTTTGGTCAACTACAAGTGAATGAGTAAAAATTGCCCAGGAAGAAGAATTTAATGAGGATATCAAATGTTCACTTAATCCAGAAAAGGGTTCATATAAAGGTAATTTGCCAAGTCTCAATCCATTTTTAGACATTGAGGGTATTTTGCGTGTTGGAGGAAGACTAAAAAACTCCAACTTTTTTTATGAGAAAAAATACCCCATAATTTTACCAGCTAAGCATAAATTGACAAGTTTGATAGCAGAACGTGAACATATTAGACTTTTGCATGTCGGACCACAAGGCTTACTGGCATCTATTCGAGATAAATTCTGGCCCATTGCAGGTAGAAATCTGGTTCGCAAGGTGGTGAGATCATGTTTAAAATGCTTTCGTTTTGATGTTCCTACCATGCAGCATATCATGGGAAACCTACCCAAGCAACGTGTTTCACCAAGCAGACCTTTTCTAGCGACTGGAGTTGATTACATGGGTCCAGTACTGATAAAGGATAGATTGACTCGTAATTTTAAAACTGTGAAGGGATGGGTGTGTCTTTTCATTTGTTTATCTACTCGTGCTATACACCTTGAATTGATCAGCGATTTAACCACCAATGCATTCATGGCTGCTTTAAAACGATTTTTTGTGCGACGAGGTATCAGTGCGGACATTTTTTCAGATCATGGTACTAATTTCATTGGCGCAAAAAATGAAATAAAACGATTTTTTCATCACTATTCAAATGAAATTGAGTCAAAGCTTTCTACTGAAGGTATTAAATGGCATCTTATTCCACCCCAATCTCCACATTTTGGCGGCTTATGGGAGGCGGGTGTAAAATTTCATTTGAGACGGGTATTGAGTAATACTCCGTTATCATTCGAAGAGTTTGCTACTGTACTATCACAAATAGAAGCGTGCTTGAATTCGAGACCTTTAACTCCTCTAAGTTCTGATCCGATCCTCATCCTCTTACTCCAGCGCACTTCCTTATTGGAGAGAAATTAACCAACATCCCCGAAGAAGATTATCTACATACTGCTGGAAACAGACTCAATAAATTAAGACAGTTGCAGCAGATGGTTCAAAATTTTTGGGCTAGATGGTCAAGGGAGTATATTTCACAAATGCAGCAAAGAATCAAGTGGAAGCAAAATCATTCCACTTTATTGAAGCCAGGCACCGTTGTTATGATAAAGGAAGATGAACTTTCTCCTTTGAGGTGGCCGCTTCGTGTCGTCACCGAAACTCACCCTGGCTCCGATGGTGTCATCAGAGCTGTAAGGTTGAAAACTGCAACATCATCAAGAGGCCAGCTGTTAAATTGTGTATTTTGCCGAACATAAATTGTTGAAACCAATGGTTTTCAAGGCGGGCGGTATGTTCAACAAGATAGTTTTCGAACGTGACTATTGTTTTTAATAAGACTGACGTCGTGAAAGCGGTACACCGAGGTGCAAGTTATAGAATTCCTGAATTATTTAGGCTGAAAGATTTTTCAAAACCTGGGCATTTAACTGTGAGAATTTCGTCATGAGCACTCATAAAAATCGTAGGATTGATTTTGAATAGTGTGATATAAATTGTTTTATTTATTGCAAGTACCCGTTTTTGGCAAGACTTGGGTATTTTCTGAGGATAAGTATATAAAAGCGCTTCACAATCGTTGTGTATTTGTAAGAGGAATAAGGCTCGTGTGGGGTTGCTGGTCCCCCATCGGGCGCCTTCCCAGGTGGCGGATAGGGGAATGCCTCCCAGATATGGATGGTACCGGGAAAATAAAATAACCCGGGGCGGACCAAAACCAGCACTTTAGAACGATGTGTGACAAACCTAAGGACTTTGTACCCCCAGAGAGTTGCAATCTCACCGTTGGTTCCGACCGGGTGGAAGCCCTGGTGGCCAACGCTGGCCTCACGGATTTTGGGGAGGGCCAATCACACGTTCTGGCATCCGAGGAACAACCAAACCTCGATGTAATTCCTCATAAACCAACCACGGGTAACCAGGGAAGCAGTGATGCAATCCCCGGTGCCGGTGTATCTGCCATTAGTACAGGCGTTGATTGGATTGAGAGGATTGAGAGGGCTAAAGCTAAGGAAGAGTCTATACGGCCTCGTAAACCGAGGACAAATAGAAATCCCGGAAATAGAACCCTCCCGAATAGCTCAGGGAACACTGGGAAACCTGATGCTCGGGCCTCAGAGCCTGGAGCATCAGGTAAACCTAGGACCCCTGCAAACAAATCCTTTGCAAAGAGGGGTCGCTCTGAGGGCAACACACCAATCCCAGAAAAAGTCACGGCACGGGGATGCTGAAGTAACACCCAGTACATCAACTGGGGAAACTTACAGCGAAGCCCTAGCCAGGCTTAGAATGGCCATCACTTCCGAAAAATATCCGGATGAAACCTTCACTGAGGAGCAGTGTAGAGGCCTACAACAGTCTCTACTCCGGGAAGTGTTCAAATGCGAACCCGGAACTGGTCCTCAGTTCAAGAACAGCAGCTCCAGAGGTGGGGTGATTTATATCACTTGCGCCAATGAAGCTGCCAAGACTTGGCTGCTGCGGGTGGTTCCAGGCTTTAGCCCCTACGAGGGAACCAGTCTTTGAATTGGCCTGGCACACAGAGTGGTGCCAGTCGTGAGGGCTGCCGTCTGGATACCGACCAAATCCGCGGGAATCAAGGAACCAGCACAAGCTCTCCAGTTCCTCAAAACCCAGAACATGGGGCTGAAGATCGAGGACTGGAGAATAATCAACCACAAGACGGACAATGAGGGCATGACACTCATTGTCGGTCTTGACAGCAGATCTCTGAAGGAGCTGTAAAACCGAAATCTCCGGGCCTACTTTGGGTTTATGCAGCTAACCTTCAGACTTCTCAAGAAGGAGGCTCCTGATGCTGAGGGTAATACAAATAAACCTTCAGCACAGTAAGGGAGCATCTGCTGCCCTTTGCTAACAGCTGGCAAAGAAAAACATAGACCTGGCCATTGAGAGCTTGCATATAAGTGAGAAACGGAGTGCAGGCTCTCAATATTAAAGAACTAAATTCCAGGGATCAAGTAGCCGTCCAACTAAGCTACAAAGAGGAAGGAACCCAAAAGGACATCATAATAGCCTCGGTCTACCTTCCCCACGATGCACCCAGACCCACACCATTGGAAGACCTGGAAAAACTAGTGAATCACTGTGGGCAGAGAAACCTACAGAGTATAATAGGTATGGACGCCAACTCGCATCACACCATCTGGGGGAGCAGCGATATCAACAAAAGAGGTGAGTCTTTATTGGATTTTATTATAACCCATGATTTGGAGATTCTAAACAAGGGCAACAAGCCGACTTTTGCAAACCGCATACGGTCGGAAGTTATTGATGTCACTCTGTCCACCTCCCGATATCCAGCGGTGGCGCGTATCCGACGAACCATCTCTGTCGGATCAAAGGTATATACTGATGAAAATCAATAGTATTAACAAGCCGTCAGAAATGTACCGCGATCCACGCAAAACAAACTGGACTGAATACTGGGAGGAGCTGGAGGCGGGGTTGAGCGGGATCAAGGAACGTATGCGTAACAGATTTGATGTTGAGGTGGTAGCGGAACAACTACAAAACGCCATAATTTACTCATACCATCAAAGTTGTCCGCTAATCCGGCGTTCTTCATGCAAGGACACAACCTGGTGGAACGAGAAACTTGACAAGATGAAGGGGGAAACACGCAGACTCTTCAATGTGGCCAAGAAAACCGGTGAAAGGGATGAATACCACCATATTCTGACGAAATACAACAAAGAAGTAAGGGAAGCTAAGAGGAACTCCTGGAGGAAGTTTTGCACTGAGGTCGAAAAAACCTCGGAAGGCGCATGCCTCCAGAGAATCCTAGCTAGAATTCCCCTTCCACCAATGGGAACACTTAAGAAACCAAATGAGGAATACACGAAAAATGGCGAAGAAACCATTGAGAAACTACCCAGGGCACACTTTCCAGACTCGACTATAATCAACTCGCAACAGAGAACCAACTCCCTATCTCCTGAGATCCTCCGGATAAGAGGATCAAGAGATGATTGGGTCATAGCCCGACAGATTGTGACACCAAAAAGAATCGAATGGGCCATAAACTCATTCGAACCATACAAAGCACCTGGATGCGATGGGATAATACCGGCACACCTGCAGCAGGGCGAAGACCAACTCATATCGATGCTTAGCCAACTATTCAGAGCAAGCCTGGCAACGGGACATATACCCATGATATGGAAACTCTCACGAGTGGTCTTTATACCGAAATCCGGGAAAGATAGCTCTCAGCCCAAGGCATTCAGACCAATAAATCTCTCGTCGTTTCTACTCGAAACGATGGATAAAGTGATTGAAAGGCACATTAGGGAGACCTCCCTAATAGAAAGGCCACTACACAAAAACCAAAACGCCTATCAACCTGGTAAATCATGTGAAACTGCTCTGCATGAACTTGTTCATGAAATAGAGCAACCACTGAACAACCAAGGAGTTGCCCTAGATGCATTCCTTGATATAGAAGGAGCATTTGATCACACCTCCTTCAATTCAATGACCACCGCAATCAATCGGCGTGGAATTAAAGACACAGTTTGTAGGTGGATAAGAAACATGCTGAAAGGTAGGAGAATTCAAGCAACTATGCCTGACAAAACTGTAACTATAGAGGCAGGTAAAGGCTGCCCTCAGGGTGGAGTCTTGTCCCCTCTCCTCTGGAACCTAGTCGCAGATGAACTACTGGTAGAGTTAAACAGCAAAGGTTTCTACGCCAAAGGCTATGCCGACGACGTAGCAATACTTAGCACTGGCAAACACACCAAGACAATATCGGAACTGATGCAGACAGCTTTGACAATCGTAGAAAATTGGTGCAGGAGGGTGAACCCGAAGGTCTTCCTGAGAAAACCTCCCTGGTCAGCTTCACGAGAAAGAGGAAGACAGCGGAATTATATAAACCCATGTTCTTTGAACAAGAACTGCAGGTGGTAAGAGAAGTCAAATACCTAGGCATCATCCTGGATGACAAACTCACATGGAGTTCACACCTACAGAAAATAGTAAATCGAGGTAAAGCCACAATAATGGCAACAAAAAGAACGTTAGGAAAGAATTGGGGCATAAATCCGCGCATGGTACAGTGGCTCTACTGTACCGTGGTAAGACCCACCCTTGCTTATAGCTCTGTTGTCTGGTGGCCAAAAATCGAGCAGCGACAAGCAGCCACGGAGCTTGCAAAAGTTCAGAGGCTAGCATGTCTCTGTGTAACGGGAGCCATGAAAACTACACCAACACATGCCATGGAGGCCATGCTTAATCTACCCCCTTTAGATATCTACTTCAAAATGGAAGCAAGAATGGGAGCATATAGACTTAGCAACACCGGGAACTGGAGCCACTCAAACTCCCAAGGACACACTAAGTTAACCAGCACAATCACGAACCACTTAGTAACAATGAGCAGTGATATCATGTTGAGAAATATTAACTTTAGCACGTCTCCCAAGACCAAGCTAATATGGGAAGAGGAAACGGTGAAACAACTCCGGATGGCTAATGGGGCAATATGGTACACAGACGGCTCCAAAACAAGCCGGAGAACTGGTGCCGGAATCGTAGGTGAAAATCCAAAGTGGGAAACATGTGAACCACTCGGGATGTACGCTACAGTTTTCCAGGCAGAAGTACATGCAATAAACGTATGCGTGCAAGAGCATCTCAGGAGAGGCTACAGAGGAAGGAAAATCCTTATCCTTGGTGACAGCCAAGCTGCAATCAAAACCATCTCCTGTCGGGAAACCAAATCCAAACAAGTCATGGACTGTCAGCAAAACCTTGTCACACTGGGAGTATCTAACGATGTCACTCTTGTATGGATACCAGGACACACAGGGATAGCTGGGAACGAGCGGGCGGATCTACTAGCACGCAAAGCTGCAAACACACCACTTCTGGGTCCAGAACCTGCTATTGGTATTACAAAATCCTCTGTGAAAGGTTGGCTGAACTGTTGGTCCAAAAAATAACAGAAAGCTAGATGGTGCCAATCACCAGGACTGAAACACAGTAAATCAATGATTGCAGACGAGATCGAATCATCATTCTCTGGCAGCCTACTGAAACTCAGCAGGAATCAGATTAGGAAAGTAACAGGTATACTAACTGGACACTGCACTCTAAGGAAACACATGCATATCATGGGTCTTTTCAACGAGGAAACCATATGTACACCGATAATCATCGGTGTACTTGTTTCGATGGTGTGATACATCAAAACCATCGACATTTTTGCTTTATATAGATGTGAATAATCTGTATGGAAGAGCAATGACTGAACCTTTCCGTTCAGGAGAGTTTGAGTGGATTAGCGATGTATCTAACTTTGATGTTTTGTCAATTCCGGATAATTCACCCTTAGGATATATCTTGGAAGTCGATGTGAAATATCCCACCACCACTCATGACTTGCATAAAGATTTTCCATTTTGTCCTGAACAACGAGTACCACCCGGATCTAAATTATCAAAATTGATGGGGAATCATTTCGATAAAGAAAATGATGTTGTTCACTATCGAAATTTGAAACAAGCGTTGGTAAATGGTTTGAAATAAGGTAAAATACATAGAATTTTGAAATTTCGACTGTTCACATGGTTGAAGCCATATATTGAACATAACAATAAATTAAGAACTAACGCGACAACAACATTTGAAAAAAATCTTTTCAAACTATTCAATAATGCTGTTTTTGGTAAAACGATGGAGAACATCAGAAATCATCGGGTTATCAAACTTGTGAATAAATGAGATGGGCGATATGGGGCAAAAAATTTCATTGCATGTCATCGATTTCACAATCGAACTATTCTTGACGCAGAACACGATCTTATAGCTATTGAAATGAGAAAGAATGATTTAATTTTCAATTAACCTCTGTATATTGGTATGTCCATCCTGGACATTTCCAAAACATACATGTTTGATTTTCATTTTTTTTTCATTCATTATATGCTACCAAAATTGGGTACTGAGCGCTGTGAACTTATGTACACTGATACGGATAGCTTCATCTATGAAATTCAGTGTAGTGATGTTTATGATGAGATTATCAAGGCTGATTTAAATAAATTTGATACCGATCATTCTCAACCGATCAACAACCCTTATAAAATCCCGTTGGTCAACAAAATAGTTCTAGGGCTAATGAAGGATGAAGCCAAATTTCATTGGTCTTAGATCAAAAATGTACACTTTCAAAATTCAGCAAGTCCAAAAATTGTGAAAAGGGTCAAAGGGGTCAAATACAACGTAGTAAAAAATAAATTAACATTTGATGATTACTGGGATTCTCTAAGACATTCAAAAATTATCACTGCTACTCAGCGTTGCATTCGTTCCTATGCGCACAATGTTTACAGCATTGAGCAAACTGAGGTTGCGTTGAGTGCCAACGATGATAAAAGATTTCTG
Source organism: Orchestes rusci (assembly GCA_958502075.1). Taxonomy (NCBI): domain Eukaryota; kingdom Metazoa; phylum Arthropoda; class Insecta; order Coleoptera; family Curculionidae; genus Orchestes; species Orchestes rusci. The sequence continues at coordinate 46,381,799 of OY293303.1, read as the reverse complement.
CAAGTGAATACCTTTGATACTCTTCCAAATAAATTGATCAAAACGTATCTTACAGAAAACCGACAAATAAACTAAGTAGTTGTGAGTTAGTATCATTTTAAAAGGGCTTCAATTTGGCAAAGTAGTTCAATGTCAGGGAACTATCATTCTGTTTATGAAAAGATCAATATTATATGTATATTATTAGTTCTTGTATTATCGTAGAAGTAATTTTTTTCTGTACCCTATGTCCCTCAAGTACATATACCTGCAATAATGTACTTTGGATAGAATCTGTATTCCTGAAAATATATGATTTTTGAAGTGTTTCCGTGTGTTTAATTCATTCGATTGGATATGCAATGGGAATATGGTGAGTATGTCTGTTTTTCAATTCATGGGAATATGGTTTTGAATATATCTAAAATCTCCGCATTCGTAACAATATAAATTATGCTTTTTTCAAATATTGAATCGATAGTACGCGCCATCTATATCAACGATTAGCTCAAAAAACTACGAAAAAATCTGCATCTACATTAGAAAATCACAGCTCACCTACTACGCCATCTAATCATTCTTATAGTAAACGATCAGAGAATTGAATCAAGAAAAATCGCAGCTCACCTACAACGCCATCTAATCATTCTAATAGCAAACGATCAAAGAATCGAGTATCTCAACAACTATGAAGAAATCTGTGCAGGGGGACTAAAACCCCCATGTCCCCCCACAAAACACTTAAACTGTCTTGCCCCACAATTTGAGACCAAAACGATACCAACTGTATCCCAAATCTACAAAATATCTCAAGGCTCGGTGGCGTAGTGGTTTAGATAGTCACGTACAAATCCAAAGGAGGATTTGTACGTGACTGTATTTATGTCAGGAAATTATAGACCTTTTCTTTATAGTCATTTCTTGGGCATATGACTAAGCAACTGCCTTTGTCTGCTTTAACCATGATCAGATCATTGATTTTGATTTTCCTTTTAATTGATCTTAACACTCCGCTCTGTTCCACAGCCAATTTACTCCTGGAGCAGCCCTGTTTTGACCTGGTGCCTCTGATCAAGTGCCTGCAGTGTCCCTTGATGGAGCAAATGAAATCTCCCCCCAAGGAAGATAGAGCCAATTCTATGTCAGCTATCAGGTTTGTGACATCGATACTCTTCAGACCCTTATTCAGAATCCCTATCTCCTGATCAGAGAAAATGCATTTCGAAAGGTTCAAAATACGTGGATGAATTCTCAAAAGAGCGGCGTGTATAGACTTTCCTGCAATGATTGCTCATCAAATTACGTGGGGAAAACGGGAGGAAAATTCAAAATTGGGGTACAGGAACATCTAAACGCACTCAAGTCCCCTAATGACAACCGATCCGCCTTTGGGGTACATCTGAAGAAAGCGGGCCACACTTTCACCTTTGACTCAAATTTTCAAATGTTACACCAGGTCAGTGTGGGCCGGAGACTCGACATGCTCAAAAACTTAGAGATAGCCAGAACAATGCAGACTCCCAATATCATCTTCCTGAACGAGCAAGTGGGGGCCACGTTCATTGAAGCAGCAAGGTTAGTCCATATATTCGACAGAACGCCTCATTCCTGACACTGAAGGTTTCTTTTCTTCCTGACATCTGTCAAACAACAACAGCTGATGTTTATGTGAGGTTAGGTTGATTTGTTTACTTCTGTCAAACATTTTTAGGGTTGCAATTTGCATTTTATGTTTTTCATGTTCAATGTTCATTTTAGTCTGGTGTGCTCCATTTCGTCCGTCCTACAGTAATGTGATATACAATAATTGTTAGTCTGTAAGTTACCTTTTATTTTATATTGGACATTTTAACATTACTTTGTCAATTTTAACTGCAGACTCCCTCTTGATGATGGCTAGATAAGCCGAAACGCGTCGAGGGTTTTAGTTAATTAATACATTTGTGAAGAATTGAGGACTCCACTTTCTTCTCCCCTAGTATAATAAATTAATGTTTGTTCTCTGTCGGACATGTGGAGAAAATATGAATTATGATGATTGTACTCACAATGATGAAGAATGTGCGTTATCCGGTACCTGGGTTATACATGAAGTTTTAAAAGCAGTTGAGAGGCGGTACAAAATAACTCAAACAAAAAGTCAAGCAATTGTAATACGCATGTTCTCAAATGATTATATAAACCATTTATTTTTCTGAATGATGTTCAGTATGTTTTCAGAATCAAAGCTTTCGCTTATCTAACCATTTAAAGAGATTGAAAGAATTAGAAAAAACAAATTCAAGATTATAGTGACAAAAAGCAGATGTTGGTGAAATACTCACAATTGAAAATATGATACTACTCGTTTTGGATGTACAAGGATTTATAATTGAAAACAAAAAAAATATTCCTAGAGAACTGGCTGCCTATGATGGAGAAAAAATATGCCATTATGTATTTAGATCTCCCTTTCCTATGGAATACCTACCTCCAGAACTGCATAAACAAGCAAATTGGTTGATGAAAAATCGTCAGTGCATTTCATGGAATGAAGGATTTACTCAAATACATAAGTTTTCCGACATTGTAAAAAATATAACAAAAAACGTGGATCATGTGTACGTGAAAGGAAAAGAAAAGGCGCAATACATTGGAAAATATTCATCGTAGCCCGTTATCGAACTTGATGACAATCCAGCTTTATCGTTAAAAAACCCACATTGTTTGTACCATTTATCATCACCTGCAATGTGTGCACTTACTAATGTTTATAATTATAATAATAATAATAATAATTTTTATTTCCAAAGAAGAAAGGCATGTAAAATGTACAAAAGTAATAAATCTACTCAATAGAAATAAAAAGAGAAACATCTCAGAAGTCCAAGGACTAGTTTGAGATAATGACATATTATTTATGACTACTCAATAACTCAGCTTAGTATCATTAGCCTTACAAAATATCGATTTTATGATTATTCTATTCTATTCTATGCCTACCAATTAACCCTCTATATTCGGTATAACACACTATAATATGAGCAGATCCTTGAACAATCATATAAAAAAAACAAAATAATCTATTTTTTATCTTGAATCAATGAGATTATTAATAGCAGATGTGGGCTGAGAGAGAATCCACTCTTTTAGGTCGGTCTTGAATCGCTTCAAATTTTTCTCTTCTTTCACTTCTATGGGTAGCTGTCGGTAGATATGGGGTGCCAGAAACCAGTGGGATCTCTGCGCGTGTGTTTTCGTAACCTTCATAGTCCTAGTTTTCATTTTAATTTTGTGCCTGGTATTATAGCTGTGCGATATTTCGGAGAGGTTATGTTTATGTTTATTCTGGAGGTTCAAGATTTTACATAGATATATCTTTCTGGTGTTACGAATTCTGCTGATAGTGTATAACTCTTCTGAAGGGTATGTTTTGTTTCTATTGTACATTATTTTAATAAATATTTTTTGTATAGTTTCGAGAGGTCTAATATGATTTGAGTAAGTTCCCCCCATCCAATGATTCCGTATTGTATATGTGACTCAATCAGTGCATAATATATTTCTTTCATTTGCGCAATGCTAAGAATCTTCTTCAGGTATTTAGATTTGTAGAGCATACTTCTTAGTTTTTTTATCACATATTTAACATGTGCGTCCCATTTCAGATGTTCGTCTATTTCTATGCCCAGGTATCTAATGTTTTTGACTCGCTCGATATTTATTTCTTCATGTGGTAGTTTTATACTTAGAAGTTCGTATAAGGGAGTGGGACTAAATGCTATAAATTTAGTTTTTTCAAAATTAATGGATAGGGACATCTCATCAAACCAGTGTTTAATCATCTTCAGATCGGTTTCTGCCAGTGCTTTCACATCTTTCCACGAGACTGCATCATACATTATCACAGTGTCATGTGCAAAGGACGATAAAACACCACTATTTTTCAAGTTTAGCTGTCCGTTAATGTATAGGGAGAATAAAACTGGTCCAAGTACACTTCCTTGTGGCACCCCAAACTCAACTTCCCTCCCCTCGCTGTACGAATAATTGATTTCCACTATCTGTGTTCTTTGTCCAATGTATGCTTTCAGAAGTTTTAGGGCTACTCCTCTGAAGCCGTGGTTCTCCAATATCTCAAACAAAATTCTGTGGCAAACCGTATCGAAAGCTTTAGTTAGATCCAGAAACACTCCTATTATGGCTTTCTTATCGTCAATTTTCCTGTAAACATGTGATGTTAAAAATCCAATAGCATCCTCTGTCGACATCTATTCCCGGAAACCAAACTGCCTCTCTGAAAGGATCTGAAATTTATCCATAAATTTCACTTCTCTGGTCGCCATAACTTTTTCGATTATTTTTGAAACAGATGATATAAGAGTTATTGGACGGTAATTTTCCATTCTACTCGAATCTCCTTTCTTGAAAACTGACTTGATGTTCACAGCTCGTACTTTAAAATTGTTGAGGGACTTCCCCTCAATAAAACTTCTTTTTGAATCGAAAAATTACTCTTTTTTTCGTTTAACACGTGAACAAAGTCTAAAATTATTGACAATGAATTGTTATTTTTTTCGTTGCTAGTCCCAAAAAACGAAGTCGCCATCTGCGTTGCTGTGGTGACTGTTTGCGTCGGCGTTCACTGTCCAATTTCAAAAGTGGGTGGTGTTGCCACGATCGACATGTCAAGTCGTGGATTAAACATACTCCCCCCTTTTGAAGGGAACTTCAAAATTGAATATGGACTGGTCTGGAGTGATTGGTGGGTAGAGTTACATCATTGTCTCTTCCTGTAGAGGCAATGGGCATAGGTGTCGAATAGCTCGGTTGATGGTTCCATTAGTTGTCTTAACAACAGCGACTCTTGATATTCCATCCTTACTTGGAAGTACATCAACAATACGACACAATACGACCTACTGGCCATTTGTGAGGAGGTAAGTGGTCGTTCTTCATCAACACAAGCGGTCCAATTTTAATTTGAGTGTGGACTTCTTTCCATTTGTACTGGGAATGAAGTGACGAGATATAGTGTTTGGAGAACTGATTCCAAAACTGTTGGAGCAACTTCTGGATGTGCTGAAGCCGGTAGTCCTTTTCGTCTTGCAAGTTTTCTTCTGGTATACTAGTTATTGGTCGGCCAATAAGGAAATTGGATGGGGTAATGGGGTAATAGGCATGAGATCATTTGGATCATTAGACATTGAAAAAAGAGGTCTTGAATTTAAGATACCTTCTACCTGAATTACCAAAGTATTCATCTCTTTAAAAGTGACATTACGGTTTATCAATATACGTTTTAAATGATGTTTTGCACTCCTTACGGTTGCCTCCCATAGCCCACCAAAATTAGGGGTATAGAGAGGAATAAGATTCCATTGAATGTTAAATTGAGATGAAAAATCTGATAACTGGTTTTGATTTGTGTGCAGAAAATGTCCTAGTTGTTTAACTTGGTTACTTGCACCTAGAAATGTGCTTCCGTTGTCAGAATATATTTTGGATGGTATACCTCTCCGAGAAATGCACCTTCGGAAGCATGAAATAAAATGTTCTGTAGTAAGATCGGTAACAATTTCCAAATGCACAGCTTTAGTGCAAAAACAAACAAAAACAACCAAATAACACTTTACCAATATAGACCCTCTACCTGGTTTATTCAGGATCAAGAATGGACCAGCATAATCAATACCGGTAGTCTGGCATGGTAAAGTTGGTTTTATACGATTGTTTGGTAAACTAGACATAGGACAAGCGAATGGAATAGGTTTGAATTTTACACACGTTATACAATCCCTAACGGTTTTTTTGCGAGATTACGACCTCTTATAGGCCAGTAAAGTTGCCTTATCGTTGACAACAACAGTTGAGGACCTGCATGTAATAATCGTAAATGCTTGTTTTTGAAAATCAGTATTGTAAATGGATGGTTATGGGGTAGAAGTACTGGATGTTTGACATCATAAGACAAATATGTATTTTTCAATCGACCACCAACTCTAATAAGCCCTTGATCGTCAAGAAAAGGACAAAGAGAAGATAATGTATGGTTTTTATCCAAAACCTTGTGTCTTGTCAATAAATTGGACTCTTTTGAAAAACAATCGAATTGACACTCTTTAATCAAAAAATTGTTAGCGAAATTCAGTTCAGTAATTGTAAGCGAACTTGTTTGAAGGTTTAATTTTTTCACTTTATTTTTTAAATTTTGTATAAATCTAATGCAAAATGCAGTAACTCGTCGAAGCTTATTAACATCAGAAAACAAACTGAATAAAAAATGAAAATTGACTTCATTTGATTGCAGTATTATAGATTTCGTTCTCAACTCGGGAACGTCAGAAAACGGCATGGACAAATGGTCAGAATTTGGCCATTGTGAAACTGGACATTGCAAAAATTCGGGACCATTCCACCAAAATGTAGAATTAATCAATTTTTCTGGAGTTATGCCCCTTGATGCAAGGTCTGCTGGATGATTTTTAGTGTTGATATATTTCCACGAATCGATATTTGACAATGATTGAATTTGGGACACTCTGTTGGAGACAAACACTTGTAATTTATTTGGTTCGATTTTTATCCAATTTAACGCAACTTGAGAATCGCTCCACATAAAAACTTTGATAGTGGATATATCAACCGAAAACAAAGTGGACAAAGATTATTTCACTAATTTTGCCAATTGACATACAAGTAAACATGCGCTTAGTTCCAACTTAGGAATAGTTAGACATTTCAATGGGGCAACCTTACTCTTTGCACATAATAAATGAACTGCGAAATTCTTGTCACTATCTTCACTTCTCAAATTTACACATGATGCATATGCATCTTTAGATGCATCACAAAAACAGTGTACTTCTTTTAACGTGAAACCTTGAGGAACTGCATTTCTTGGTATATGAAGACTACTGAGAATTGATAATTCTTTGTGGAACTCTATAAAACGCTTCTCCATTTCAACTGGTATTTTATCATCCCATGGTACTCGACAAGACCATAAAAGTTGGATGATAATTTTTGCATTGGACTTAATAATCCCATTGGATCATAAATCTGAGCAATGATGGATAAAATGTATCTTTTGGTTATGGAGAAGTTTTCCGAAAGAACGTTTTTAATTCCATATTTCAATTCATCCGAGTCTGTCAAACATTGAATACCCAAGGTTTTACAACATTCATTTTTTCCGAAACTCAATGTTGAATTGGAAATGTTTGATTGTTCAAAATTGGAAATAATATTAGAATCATTAGAGACCCATTTCCGTAAAATGAAATTGCCCGATTTTAAAATGCTAAAAATTTGTTGGCATCTTGTTGTCAACTCAGACAATTCGTTAGATCCTGTAAGGAGATCATCCACATAAAAATCTTTTTTTATTGTCTCACATGCATTTGGAAAACTGGTACAGTTTTTATCAGCCACCTTCTGTAAACATTTAATAGCTAGATAAGGAGCAGAACTTGTACCGTAAGATACTGTATTCAATTAAAAAAAAAGAGAGATCATCCTCAGGACTATCACGCCATACAATTTGCTGTAATGGTCGATGGTCTGCATGCATTAGAATGCATCTATACATTTTAGACACATCAGCTGAGACAACCTAGACGTAAGTTCTGAAACGAAGAAGAATATTCAAAATATCCTTTTGAACTTTTGGTCCAATATATTGGAGATCGTTTCAAGACCATCCAGTGGAAGTTGAACAACTTCCATCGAACACAGTCCTCAATTTAGTCGTGATGTGATCTTCTTTGAGAATTCCATGATGAGGTAAAAAATACATTGGAGATGAATTGGATACAACATCTGCAATTACTTTAGACATGTGTCCCATAGACTCGTACTCATTAATAAATTATGAATATAATTGTTTGAACTTGGGATCAACAAATTTCTTCTCGAGAGATTTGAATCGTCGAGTGGCTACCTCTCTGGAACTTCCTAATAGGCTCGGGAAATGTTTTAAGGGAAACTTCACAACAAATTGGCCCTCTTCATTGCGAAAGTTTTCTCTATAAAAAAGTTCTTCGCATTTGACGTCATCGTTTGATAAGCAATCAGGAACTTGGACTTCCTCAATTTTCCAAATTTTTTTTAATTGCTCATCCTCTGGAACGTGACTTTTCACAAAATGACAAACTGCTCTATCAACGTTAATGGGAGAATTTCCTGCTACAATATAACCGAAAGACGTATTTTGTAGGATAGGACGACCGTCACCCAATTTTACTTTGCATTCCTGAATTAAATCCCAAGAAATACTGGCACCTATCAGAAGATCAACTTTCTTTGGACGATAAAACTCTGGATCTGTTGGCAGATTCCTTTGGGCACCTGAAGCTCTTTCATTTCTACAGGAAAATGGGGGAGGACATTTGTGATACTTGAAATTACATAACAAGAAATACTGCAGTTAAAATCAGTTGACTTGGAGAAGATCTTGATGTTGCATTTCTTCTCTAATGTGGAGCTTACCTTGTTTATACCTACAATTTCTAACTTGGCTGGACTACATAGCAACTTTAATCTGTTACAAAACACGTATGCATGTTACCTTTTGAATCTTGAACTTGACATGAAATAGTAGACAACAAAATATTGCTCGGTTGGTCTATCATATTAGGAGCAACTAACAGATTTAAACTCGGGGATTCTTGTAATTGACTTGATTTATCTAAATGCAATAGGGAATTATGTTTTAAATTTTTGTTTTTGCTTTTACAAATTTTGCACGAGCTACGAGAACGTTAATTGTCAGCAGTATGACCAGTCAATGAACAATTTACACACAAATTGAGCTGATTGACTTTTTCCAATCTTTCTGGAATTTGTAAACACAAAAATTCTTGACACTTGTAAATTGAATGGTCTTTACTTCAAAAATTACATTTGAATTGTGACTGTTGTGCTACGAGATTGACATGAGATTTATTATTGTGTCTAATATTTCTGAAATTGGACTTATTCTGGGGAGTTGAGTTTGTGGATAAATCATGACTTTTCGAGAACGATTGTTCCAGTGATTGCAATAAATCAACCTTGTCTTTAAGAAAAGTGAAAAATTCATCAAACGTCGGTAATTCTTCATGACAATCAAACTCTTTCCATTCTCTCAAAGAAATTTTGTCCAATTTATTGGATAACACATCAATAATTAGGGAATCAAACAGAATTTTTTCAGATAACTCAAGGCTTTGAATTGCATTGATATGCTTTGTAATTATGTCCAGATTATTATTGAATTGATGAAAATTCTCCTTGTACACTTGTGGAATTTTAAATAACACTTGAAAATGCGTATCTAATAGGAACTGTTTCTTGTCAAATTTTTGACAAAGAATCTGCCAACTTTCTTCGAAAGGTTTACTCACACCTTCCAAACCTTCAACTAGTCTCGATGCATATCCTTCTAATGACGCTTTCAAAAATTGGAACTTTTGAGTATCTGTCAGACTTTTATTGAAATAATGGAATCAAAATCCAATTTGAAATTTAAACAATGTTCAAAATTTTCCGAAAATGTAGGGAGTTTGAGTTTTGGCAAAAGAATATTTTGAAACGCGTCCATTTGAGAATTTCAATTTGGTAAAACGTTGCTTGCTTGTTGAACAGATGATGTGGTTTCAATTGTATTGGAAACTTTCATACTGATCAGTTCCTTGTTTAAATAAGTCGATAAAAATGCTTGCGCCTCACAAAATCTATTCTGAAAACTTTCTCGCTCATCGTACTGAGTTTCAAGATCATTTTCTTCACACAAAGACTCAATTTTCATTTGAATGACCTCAAAATCTTGTAACAGATTGGAATTTACTTTGAAGCGTGTGTCAACATCAACCAAACTGGCTTTTTCCTCTGGTGAAGATAACTTGATATTCGTTATAAATGTTTGTAGAATCGTCAATTTATGCTTTATAGATCCTCTGTTGCGAATTAGAATTCTTAGATCAGATTCCATTCTTAAATTATTGAATATGATACTCAGATGAAAATGAGTTTAACTTGAAAAAACTAGACTTGAAATTGTAAACTTTGACTTGAAAAATGCCTAGGAAAATTGTGAAACAGGATACTTGCGATTTCCTATGACATTGGCTTGACCAAATAACTTTATATCCTCTGGAATACTGCTGGCAAATTCAATCGTAAGCGTCTTCTTCACTCCAACTAGATGATCGGACAAAATTTCCTCCAATCTCCATGTGCAAATCACACTCGTTCGCCCACCATTCCTTCCACTCAAATTGAAGCTTGTTCTCGAAATTATCCGGGTTAAAGGACCAAGAAGATGTTCACAACTCGTACTTTAAAATTGTTGAGGGACTTCTCCTCGATAAAACTTCTTTTTAAATCGAAAAATTACTCTATTTTTCGTTTAACACGTGAACAAAGTCTAAAATTATTGACAATGAATTGTTATTTTTTTCGTTGCTAGTCCCAAAAAACGAAGTCGCCATCTGCGTTGCTGTGGTGACTGTTTGCGTCGGCGTTGACTGTCCAATTTCAAAAGTGGGCGGTGTTGCCACGATCGAAATGTCAAGTCGCGGATTAAACACTTGATCAATCCTATTTTCAAACATTCGGGGAAACCACCAGTTTCGAGAATTTTATTTGTTAAGTGAGTTAGTGGAGACACAATATATTGAGACACCAACTTCAGGGTAGATGATGTAATGCTATCATATCCCGGCGCCTTATTTTCTTTTAGCCCTCCAATAACCCTCTCAATTTTCATCTCATCCACAGGGTAAAAGAATATTGAACTTTCATTAATCTTTCGTTCAATCACCGATATGGTAGGCCTGACAATTTTACTTGCAAGTGTTTTCCCTACTTCAATGAAATAGTTATTAAAACTGTCTGCCATTTTTTTATCATCTGTTATCGTTTCCTCTTCTATACATAGTTTTTTTAGACTTTCTATTCTTGTTAGTGAATTCATTTATTGTTTTCCAAAGTGTCTTCGAGTCATTTATGTTGTTTTCTATTCGTATTCTGAAGAAATCGGCCTTAGTTATGTCTTTAAGTTTTTTAAGTTTATTCTTATACGACTTGTACTGTCTCTCTGCTTCCAGATTATCAGGATATAGGCGATGTTTTTTGTATAGTTCTTGTTTTGTTTTTACAGATTTGATCAATGCTGTGGTGATCCATGGTTGTCTTTTCTTGTTCGTTGGCTTTGCATATACTTTTCTGGTAGATTTCTCAATGTGCTAATTCAGTAGATTCATGAATATGTCAAAACTCGCATTTAGATCTTCTTTTTTGTTATAGACAGTGTCCCAGGTCTCTTTTCTCATACTTTCCTGCAGTTTAGCTTCGTCCAAGATTCGTTTCTCTTTATTTTCAAGAGGAATGGATTCTTGTCTAGCAATTTTCAAACAAGCAAGTACAGGATAATGATCAGTGATATCCGTCTCGTACACAAAAGACTCTATATCCTCAAAGTGATCATTTTTTGGATGTCTCAGAAATATATGGTCAATGCAGCTCTTTGACCCATTATGTTTACGTGTGAAGTTGTTAATGAGTGAAGTTTATCCAGCAGTACTGAGAATGTTCAAATATTCCTGACTATATTGGGTATTTGCTTTGATGTCTATATTTATATCTCCTACGATAAAGTGTATATAGTTTTTGGGTATTTTTCTCTCAACGTATTCCTCCAGGCTACTATTCAAAACGGATGGATCTATGGCATGAGGCCGGTATATTGCGCTCACAATAATTCTAAAATTTGATTGCTCCACTGATGCATTTGCAATTTTTATATCCCCCAAATCATCAACAATGAACTCGCAATTCTCTCAATAATCTAGTCTTACATACATTATAACACCATCATTTTGATTGTATTTACCCTTATTATATACCTCGATATAATTTGGTATTTTGAAGATTTCAACATTTTTTATTTGCCATGTTTCTGTGAATATGATGATATCGAAAAATATTCCCCTTCTGTTAAATTGTTCCATTGTGCACCAATATATCATCAAAGTTCTTGTTGATACTTCTAATATTACAGTGGAAAACTCGGAAACATCGCCCCAAATGGACACCCCCTCTAACATAATCATCAATATCAGAAAAATTTGTAGTTTTCTTTTTGCTAATAGTGAGATCACGCAAATACTGATTCATCGCTATAATTTTCAACGTCTATCTACAATAAGTAACTAATATTATACGTTGATACCTCTAATAGTAATAACATTACCCAAGCAAAAAGGGCAAATATATATTTGAACCAATTAATGCTCGAAGTCTAAAAATATAAAATCTATTCTATGATGATAGTAGAACAAAATGAGAAGCATAGTAAAATTATGAACTGTCTTTGCTAAGGATATTTGGTTGCGATCCTATTTGAACGTTTATTTGAAACTTTTGATGTTGACGGCAGCTTTCGCTTTCTGGTCACTTTTGCATCCGTAGTTGATTCTCTCTCACTCTCTGGGTTCTCCTCTTCACTACTAGTTCCTTGGCTATCTCGTTCGTTTTTTAGTTCAGCAATTGTGAACACTTTGTTTTCAATTATTAGTGTATTCCCTCTAATATTTGCCTGTTTCTTGATATCTCGGGCCTTTTGGAGTTCTGTTCTTAGAAACTTCTGGTCTTCGTACTCAGTCTTTGTCAAATCCTTGGCTATGAAGATCCCAGTACCCTTGAGATTTTTTGCTTTTTGCAAGATTTCGATCTTCAAGGGATAATGCAATATTTCCACCACAGTAGGACGATTTTTTCCTTCAGTCTTTGTTCCTATTCTGTAGAGGTCCTCAAGATCTTCTTGTCGGTTGTTGATCTTCAGTTTATTTTGCAGGAGAGTGCGTAAAAATGTATAGTCGTCTATCTCTGAAGTCTGCTTCGGAATACCGTAGATGACAAGGTTGTATTTTCGGAACCTTTTCTCGATACCCTCTACTCTATCTTGTAGAAGCTGGTTTTCCTTTTTCAGTTCGGCGTTTTCAGTTCGAAGTTCTTCGATCTCTCTACAAATGTCACTTTTTATTGAGCGAATTTCGGTTTTAATCTGGTCTGTTGCACAAGAACTTTGTTTTATAAAATCTTGTAGTAGGTTAAATACGTCTTTAGTTGTTATCTCAGTTGATTGTGCCATCCCAGAAGGAATACTTTTCTCAGTCCAGAGCTATAATAGCCTTGGATAGCAATTTGGTTTATACACGGCAAAAAATTAAGGATGTAAAGACAAGGGACACTCGCTTCTCGCCCTAAGACTTATCAGGGCATTTCATGGACATACACTGAAAGTCCTGGGAGAGATGCAGGGGACCGAAAGAACAAAGGGAAAAAGAGTAGGAATACTTTAACAGTCTTACTTTATCTACACAAAGAATATTTGCCGATGCAGTATGTTAAATCAAATCAACATTTTGGAACGCAGTCAGGTTACTAACAATACCAGCATGTAAAGAACATTCCTTGCTTATAATCTTTGTCTAGATGACAATACGTTAATTAGGCCAGGGATTGGATTTAGCGATAAGTAAATTATCTTTACCTGTTTCTGGTGCTCCAATCATGGAGTTTTTTCACCTTTTCGAATTTAAGTCACACTTTATACACCAAAAAACTTCATTAAATCGCTACCGGTCTTCAGATATATCACATCAAGCTATAATTTGTATAATAATTGTTTAATGGTTGAATAAATATCATTGACCAAATAACAATTTTTTTAAATTTTAAACAAAATCATCATTCCTTCATACTTAATTGTATGTTTTTATACAGCATTCACATCAGGTTTTGAAAGGGTAGACAGGAAAAGAAATATTAACTCACCTTTTTCCAGAAACATCTCTCAAGACCTCTACTCCACAACGCCGACCATTTTTACAAATAAAACACCATCTATCTATACACAAACGTTTTTATTCAAATTTGAAGAATACTTCTTTATAAATATTTACAGGTATACATTTTTCAAGATCAATCAAATAACCTACAAGTGTAGCAACCCATTTTTCTGGTTACAATTTTATTTGCTTACTGATCATTCTTCTCTACCTTGATAATCATATTTGACAGTGGTCAAAGTGATATTTGAAAGCTAAATTCCTTTTGATGGTATTTTGAGTGCAGAATGCAGAAGATGGGCTCTTATGCTGCCAATGTGCGTTGTAATGATGAGCCAGATACCTATTTTACTGATTATGGTGAGTGGTCTCACAGAGTTACCCTACTTAATTCAATATTACGCGTTATTAACTAATTAAGAGAAATCCTATTGTGTTTCTATTCTGCAGCCACTTCTGGCGAACTATGGTGAGAAAATCTTACCAGCGGTCTAAAGAGTTTGATTCTTGAGCTATCATGAATTAGGTTGAAATGATCTGCCGCCGCCCCTTTTTCTGAGTGATGGAGATTGAGGAATGACTCACCATCAGTAGTCTAAAGAGTTTGACACTTGTTAAATGATCTGCTACAGCTCACTGTTCCTAAAGCGTAGTTTAACTACATTGGTATGAAATATAATCATACTTGTGGTATGGGAGTTTGGTTCTTGTGAATGAAGTGATCTCGAGTTATGAGTATCTAGTTAAATAATCATCCATAGGGCTATATCGACTTGCCACGGCTCTATTTTAGGCGATTGCGTTAGAGACTAAACATATAACGCGTAGGTTTCACATATTGGCTTGACGTAATTAGCTGTGAGTTGATATTAAACTTGATTAAAGAAGAAAGCTATTTGTGCCAGATTATATGGTTGTCCTGCAGCCTAGGGACGCCCCATATTGTTGTTTATTTTTGGATTATGTGTAGAATGCTACACCAATTCTTGTGTGATGGTCTACTTATGATCAAATATAATATAATGGAATGTCTGTATTTCACTTGCATTGTATTCGGAGGTTGATAATCACATCTGAGGAAGTAATATCCCTGGCATTGTACAGTAGTATAGATTTTAGAATTGGTGTATTTCTCTTATTTTGATTTTAGTTTGACCCAAATTAAAATATCTTAAACGTGACAAATACCTCAAAGTATGTTAACATCAATAAGAAAGGTGACTCAACCTACTTTTTAGTTTCAGGTGCGTTTGTTCTGGTCAAGAGTGAAGCTGAGTTCGGTGAACCGGTCAAGTATTTATTTGTTATTGTTACAAATAAATCCTAACAATTGTCTGAAGTGAATTTTACTCAACACAAGATTCATTTCCTTCATAGTCTCCAAGAAAGATCGTAGGTCTGATGTATACAGGAATAAATCACAGGCTTCAGCAGCTTTCCGATATTTCTCTTCCAGGTTTTTCCACTCTTCTTCGGTGTAAAATTTCTTCATACCATAAACAGCCTCATGCTCTGCATCATATTGAAGATCTCGAAATTCTCCAGCCAGTTCCTCCATTGCAGCAACCATGCCGTATGATGGTATCATCTTAATTAGATACAACTTGTATCAGGGCCCGCTGTAGGGGCGGCCAGTCCGGACAATGGACAATTTGCACATTTTTTGGAAATATGAAAAATATAAGGATTAGTAAGTACTGATGCCATTGATGTTTAAAAAATCGACATACGACCTATAATAATGTAGTGATCACCGTTTAAAGACCGCCAATCAACATCCAATACGTCACAGAATACACTATCTATCTCCGTCTGACGTATTGACTGAGATGACTCTCTCTCTCTCGGAAGGGTAATATAGCCCCACCCCTTTTGCGATCATGCAGTGAAATTCGCGTCTTTTTTTTCATTTATTGAGTATATTTTTGGGTATTTCGGAAAAATTTTTGCGCTGGTGCCTTTCAAATAATGTCTAGAAAACGTATATAAAATTTCAAGTCATTTGAAAATGTATGCAAATTGTCCATTGTCCGGGGCGCCATATTCGAGGGGCGCCATTTTTATTCTGATTGAGACAAAAAATTAATAAGTTGCATACTCATAAACCAAAATTTCAAACTTAGTAGGTAGAATCATCAGAAAAAATCACAGAAGTTTGGGGGCATGACGCCACGGTAAACTAATACGTGTGTGGCTCATACTTCTTTGATTTTGAGTCTACTACTTGTCAAGGTGGTACAATTTGCCGAAAAGTGTGAGGCAGGTTAAAAAATACTAATCTCTAGGATAAATGGATAATTGAAACGCCTGACGATTCGGCAAAATTACGTGCCCAAAACGTAAACACCAACACCTGAAAACCTAGTTGAGCTCGTGAGCATGCCTATTTTTTCTAAGACATGGACAGAGCTGTACTATTACTGTCACAAAATATAAGGATTAGTAAGTACTGATGCCATTGATGTGTAAAAAATCAACCTACGACTTCTAATATTGCAGTAATAACCGATTAAAGAGCGCCAATCAACATCCACTACGTCACAGAATTCACTATCTATCTCTGTCTCTCGTATTGACTGAGATGACTCTCTCTCGAGAGAGAGAGGGTAATATGGCCTCACCTCGTTTGTGATCATAGAGTGAAATTCTCGTCTTCTTTTTCGTTTATTTAGTATATTTTTGGGTATTTCGAAAAAAAAATTTCGCTGGTGACTTTCAAATAATGTCTAGAATACGTATATAAAATTTCAAGTCATTTAAAAATGTATGCAAATTGTCCATTCAAGATCCATTCCTGATGAAATGCTTCAAAAACACTGCAAGTATTTGGAAAATATTTTAAGCGATGGTGATTCTGATGACATAAATGGGATTGAATTAGTCGAAGAAATTTTTGCGGTATGTGCACTTCTGGAACAAAAGGAAACTCTTATCAATGTACTTACATTAATAACAGAGTTAAATTTTGCCCCAAATCTTAGTATTGCTTTAAGAATCTTGCTTACAATACCAGTAACTGTTGCAAGTGGGGGAAGAAGCTTTTCTAAATCAAAGTTGATAAAAAACTTTTTACGTTCCACTACCACGCAAGATCGTCTTAATGGTTTGGCCATTTTGGCGATCGAGCATGCATGAGGTTACTGATCAAATAAACCTCAAAGCTGTAGTAAAAAAAATTGCAGAAATAAAAGAAAGAAAGATAATTTTCTTTTGAGTTTAACCATGGTTATTGTTAGATTTTTTTGTTCCTATTATGTAAGTTTATGAAGTTGTGCAATGATACATTTTTGTAACAACAATTATTATAAAAAATGTACCTGTTTAGCAAGACGCTTTCAATTGTTTTTTTTTTTAATAAACGTTTTCAAAGCATTCAATTTTTTATTAAAAAATAAATAAATATGTATGGGAAGGGGCGGCAAATTGTATGTTTGTCCGGGGCGGCGTAAGCGCTAGAGCGGGCCCTGCTTGTATGATGGTTATACTTTGATGTAACTTGTCTTGAGTGATGAATAAATACTGAATGGTTGAGATTAAATAGCAAACTCTTACGGAGAGGGGAAAGTAAAGTAAACAAAATGTACAAAACATATTTTCTATTGCTCAGTAGAATGTTTTGACAATTCATTACAAGCAAATTCTCCTGCATCTGTACTAATTTGATCACTAAGCCACTTGGATTTGGATTTGTTTAGATAGTGCACTGTTTCGTTAATTAAAGTGCCGGGTTTTTTGAGTTGATTGATTGGAAATGGGTGGTCCATTTAATGATTTCTATTTCAAGTATTTTGAAGAAGTTCTCCAGGTTGAAGCGATGTTGACATGATCAGGAGACAAATTCTTGAATGTCTGTTGAGGGAGCACTCCCGGGAATGTTCCCAGGAATGCTCCCGGGGGTAAAAACGAACTTTTTCTCCCGGGAACGAAAATGTGCCGTATTCTTGAAAGACTTGAAATGTAGGCCGGGTTGCCGCGTATTTTCAATATAACCAAAAACTTTTTAGACTAAACCAAGTGTACAAAACTACCCTTTTTCAATCTAGAAGCTTACGGGACCGCTATAATTGCTCCAAATGCCGTTGTTTTCTAATAACTTTTCAAATAACAAACTCTGCTCAGGAAAATTAATACGTATTTTTCAAAAGCAATGTACATACAGGGGGGGTTCCTGGATGAATTTTGAGTCAAAAAGGTCATATAAACTTTTTTCTAAAAAGAAAAATAAAAAAAAATAAAAATAAATAAAATAAAATGAAATAAAAATGAAAAAATAAAAATAAAAAAATGTGTGTTCCTATACCATAATATCCTGTGGCAAAATTCAGTTCAATATCTCAAACCGTCTTTGGAAAATGTATTAAACACTGAAAATAAAATGGATCTTCAACACCCTGTATCTTAAAAACCAAGCAATTCAAGTCCCAAATTCAAATGACCTTTTCGACTTAAAATTTATCCAGGAACTCCCCCTTAAAATTATGACATACCATTAAGTAACACCCTGTATAGAGAGAACCGTTTTTTTTTTTAAATTTCTCATAAAAAGTAAATTACCAGTTTGTAATTGATTATTCCAAAACTTGCTTTTTCCATATGGAAATATTGGAATTTCAGACAAGAAATACATGGAACTTATGATATTATTTATTTCTTTGATATTACGGGTCGTCAAACAAACAAAACAATATACCTTGGTACCTTGCTTTGTGTACTTATATTGTTAAGACCGACGCTCGTGTTGGTTCAGTTAGGTACTATTTTCTGGCATTGACTTTGCTGACACGGAAAAGTCTGACAAATTTAGAGTCATAAACTTCAGAGAGGGGAAAAGGATCCGTTTTTATTTCCATCCACTCTGCAGTCTTCTACAGTACTACATTATCTTGAATGTTGTCATGAAGATTATAATTTGATCGAAATAATCTACATCCATTATACAGTGCGGCTCTAAAAGGCCCCCCCCTTTTTTTTTAATGTGTGCACCAAAAATTTTGAAACTTGGCATACTTTAATTGCTGTTGAAATACTACTTTTTGATGTTACTGCCTTGTTTTAGTATCCAAGATGCGGCTGGACGCCATTTTGAAACATTTTTTTAAATAGAAAGGGGGGTCGTGTGACACATCATTCGAAAGGTCTTACAATGAAATAATCTGTCTGACAAACAATGAAATAATCTGTCTGAGAACTCCTGACGGACTTTTTCTAAAGTATCGACATTAATATTTTGACAAAAAGCAGTAATTCTTTGCTGTAAATCTAAAAGAGAGTCTGGCTGTGCTGCATATACTTTCTGTTTTAAATATCCCCATAAAAAAGTCCAATGGTGTTAAATCGGGCGACCTGGCAGGCCATTCGGTAGGACCCCGACGACCAATCCAACGATTGGGGTAAGTTATGTCCAAATACTGAATTACATTTCTGATGAAATGAGGAGGCGCACCATCCTGTTGAAAAATTGGTGCCATGCCAAATTCGTTGAGATTATTCTGACGTATTTTCACAATCAAAGGCTCTATTGTATTTTCTAACAAGTTCAAATACAGGTCCCCTATCAAATTTTCATGAATGAAAACAGGACCAACAATATGGTTCCCCAATATGCCAGCCCATTCGTTAACCTTTTCGGGATATTGCGTGTGGGTTTTCCTAAAAACATGCCGATTCACGTCACTCCAATAACGAGCATTTTGCCTGTGTACATGGCCATTTAAACAAAAAGTACACTCGTCACTAAAACAAATATTTTGAACGTAT
Organism: Orchestes rusci; assembly: GCA_958502075.1. Taxonomy (NCBI): domain Eukaryota; kingdom Metazoa; phylum Arthropoda; class Insecta; order Coleoptera; family Curculionidae; genus Orchestes; species Orchestes rusci. The sequence continues at coordinate 46,362,249 of OY293303.1, read as the reverse complement.
CTCGGTTCTCGGCCTATTCTATCGGTCATAATTTTGCAAAATTCCAAACGTCTGTCAGGATCATCTTCAGTCAACTGGTGCACCATTTGAAATTTATGAGGATAAAATTTCTGTTTTTTCAGCAATCGTTCTACAGAAGCAGACGAAGTATCACAGATGTCTGCAACCTGAGAAGTCAACTGTTCAGGATCTACCACCATCTCACCAATGTTTGCAATTTGTTTATCTTCCGAAATAGATGGTCGCCCTTGATTCTTCAAGCTATGAACACTACCAGTCTCGATAAATTTCCGCACTAACTCGCGAAGATTTTTCCTGCATATCGGACGGCCCGGGAAGCGCTGATTGAAGATTCTTTCCGTCTCATGGAAATTACGATTTCCGCCATAAATAAAAATTGCTTCAATTTTTTCTGCGAGGGGACGCGAATCAGGCATTTTTGTAACACTTCCTTACCAACACAATAATCAAACAACTGGCTCATATCGTTTCAAGATTTTCACATTTGGTTAAACTTTAGTGCTGTGGCGAGGTAGTGTGGAAACTGTATCTCCATCTTGATTTAGATTTAAGTATTATGATGCTAATAAATGCTTTCCAATTTTTTTTATCATCTTGAAATTCTTTATCCGCTTTGTATCAGCATCCCTATTTGTTAACCTGTACTGTTTTGTTCAGGTTCACCATCATTTTTCCGGAATCTGATGTGTCAGCTCGTTAAAAAATTGAAACTTAATGTAAACGACATTTTTAAAAACTAAACGTTTGGCAGGCTGTCATATCCGCACGGATGCGTTTGATCCTATGAAATTTTCACACAATAATCTACTCGATAATACCTTTCGAATGATGTGTCAGACGACCCCCTTTTCCATTTAAAAAAATGTTTTAATCTTGAATACTGAAAGTACGTCAGTAACATCAAAAAGTAGTATTTCGACAGCAATTAAAGTATGCCAAGTTTCAAAATTTTTGGTTCACACATTAAATAAAAAAGGGGGGGCCTTCTAGAACCGCACTGTATAAACAGCACACAAAATCGATTTCAACAACCAAATTGAATAATCAGATTGTAAGGTTGGAAGAAGTGGGAGCTCATTCTCCCTTTTTAAACTTCCCGGGAATCTCCAAATCACCCGTCAAACTTTCAGGAATATGACATTCGCCGTACTATGGTTAATCACGCCCCCTTCCCGCAAAAGTTCTCCTCCCAGATATTCAAGAATACGGGTCTAGGTGACTTATGGATCCGTGGCGAACCAACATTTACACATTTCCATCTTTCACATCTGACAACGTTGATGCATCGATGTCGTAGGCACGTACGACGTAGAGGTAGCTAGATTATTCTTCAGTCAGTGTTACGTCCGTAACGTCACATTCCAATTTTATTTATTTATATTTTGGTAATGGTGAGGTTGATGGATTGTGTCTGTTTGCGGTTTATGTTACGTTTCGAGTTTGATTCATACTCGGATCCCTATTTTAATCGTGTACATGGGAAAAAGAATCAACTCTTTTCTATGATCGATCGAAAACGGTTAAATTTATCGAAATTTTTTTGTCAAAAGGTTGGGAGAATGAAAATATTCAATATACAGGGTGTCCCAGCAAGGGTGGCCACCGGCCATATCTCAGAAACTACTGGACCTTAAGGTTCAGGAAAAAAAAATTATCACTAAAGTGGCCACGAGAAAATGCTGGGAAATATTTATAACTTCGAAATTTTTCCGCTAGGGGGCGCAATCAAAGCTTAAATATTAAAATTCGAAATTTCTCCGGAAATTCTCAGATTGAGGTATATCTTTATCAACATGGTTAGAAAACCTAGACAATTTCACGTCTTTTTGGTACAGGGCTCATTGGCGTACCGATCTTCGTGTGAGTAGGGGAAGGTAGTGAAAGTGTAATTGTTCAAGTGGCTGTAACTTATAAACGACTTGTCCGATTTTGTTGCGTATAGGCTTGTTTGGAAGATAAATGTGAGTACTTCCGTATATCGTATCCAGTGATGCGTGATTGTCTCCAGAAAAGTTGCTAGAAGGCGTAATTTGAATTAAAAACTGTTATTTTCGTTTCACCGCAAAAATTTAAATGGTACGGTATAATTCTGATAACAGAATCGAAATGAAGATTAAATTTACAAGAAAAAACCTCCAAACCGCAGGTTGATATCTTTTCTCGTTTTCGAGTTATGGCCGAGAAAATAATTTTTGACACTCGAAAAGTTGTTTGTTGTGTAGTTTTATTTAACTTTATAAATGTTCGAATTGTCCTCCATCTTGTAAAATACATTTCTCAATTCTGTGCCTACAAATAGAAACAGCTGTTTCTATTTCAATTGGTGCAATGGAATGTATAGCATTCTCAATCCGCTCAATCATATTTTCTCTTGTGGTGGGACGAGTTTTGTAAACGATGTCCTTGATTCGTACCCACAAGTAATAGTCCAACACAGTTAAATCGGGGGATCTCGGTGGCCATGGGAACAAACTGCCCCTTCCAATCCAGCGATCTGGATAACGGTTGTTTAAAAAATCACGAACTCTCCGTGCATAATGAGCTGGGCAACCGTCATGTTGGTACCACATGGACATCCTAAGACCAATGGGAACATCTAAAAGTATTTGCAAGTCATTTTCCAAAACGTTAAAATATGATTCACCATTTAAATGGCCATCAATAATATACGGCCCAATAATTTTGTTTCCTAACACTCCGCACCAGACGTTTACACTCCACCTGTTTTGATGATCCACTTCCCGCATCCAGTGTGGGTTTTCCCGCGACCAAAAGTGCATGTTATGCAAATTGACATTTCCACAACTAGAGAAACGGGCTTCATCGGTCCATAAAATTTGGGAGAGGAATTGAGGATGTTCGTTGCACATTTCTCGAAGCCAATAGCAATGGTCTAGTCGCCTGTTGAAATCATCTTCTGATAGAGCTTGGTGTAAGGAAAGATGGTATGGACGAAGTTTGAAGTCTCTTAAAATTCGGAGCACTGAAGAACGACTTAATCCTAGATGGTGGGAAATTTCTCTTGTGCTCAAATGCGGTGAAGCTTCCACGTAAGCGAGAACGTTTATAATATTGTCTTCATGGTTTCTTACCGGACGTCTTCTGATTGGAACTGGATTGAGCTGTACACTTCCCGTTGTTCTTAAACGTATTGCCATTCGCCAAAATACCTTTCTGCTGTAGTGCCTTCGTTCAGGATACCTTGCAGCGTATTCACGTGCCGCAATCGGAGCATTTCCAAAACATTGAAAATATACGGCGAGCATATCAAAAGCCTCGGCATTGGTGTAAGACATTTTAACAGAGAATGTTAAAATGATAATCAAGAGATTGTTATGATTGTAATATCTGTTTAAATTATCTCCATGAAAACCCGCCGATGTTTTTCCACAGCTACCTAGATTTTTTTTCAACCCATCATTGCAATATTTAATACATAATTAGATTGGGATTTATGCTCATCAAAATATTTTTCATTTATTATGAGTTTTGTTCTATTGAAATAACAAATGAAAAAACATTAAATTTTACATAATTTGGACTAGTTATTATCATTGAAGCCAAAAAAAAAGCAGGTTGCAATAGAACTACACAACAAACAACTTTTCGAGTGTCAAAAACTCTTTTCTCGGCAATAACTCGAAAACGAAAAAAGATATCCACCTGCGTTTCAAAGGTTTTTTCTTGTAAATTTAATGTACCTTTCGATGCTCTTATCAGAATTATACCATACCATTCAAATTTTTGCGGTAAAATGAAAAACACTGTTTTTAATTCAAGTTACTCCTTCTAGCAATTTTGCTGGAGACAATCACGCACTACTGGATACGATGTTCGAAAGTACTTACATTTATCTTCTAAACAAGCCTATACGCAACAAAATCGGACAAGTCGTTAATAGGTTACAGCTACTTGAACAATTACACTTTCACTACCTTACCCTACTCACACGAAGATCGGTACGCCAATGAGCCCTGTACCAAAAAGACGTGAAATTGTCTACGTTTTTTAACCATGTTGATAAAGATATACCTCAATCTGAGAATTTCCGGAGAAATTTCGAATTCTAATATTTAAGCTTTGATTGCGCCCCCTAGCGGAAAAATTTCGAAGTTATAAATATTTCCCAGCATTTTCTCGTGGCCACTTAAGTGATAATTTTTTTTTTCCTGAACTTTTAGGTCCAGTAGTTTCTGAGATATGGCCGGTGGCCACCCTTGCTGGGACACCCTGTATAAATCGATTAATCGGTTTTTAATTATTATGTCAAAGTGTATGAGAGATTTCGAAAAATCCAAGTATAAGCATGCAGTGATGCTTTCCGAAACCGTCAAGAGTGTTTTTTTTTTTCTTTCAAAGGACAAAAAGGCACAATGACTTTTCAACAAAGAAAAAGTGTGAACACCTAGACTGGGAAAATGAATAGAGTACTTATTAATTTCAATTTCAATTTCAATTTCAATTTATTTCATTAAATTAAAAAGTACAAGCAATTTTTAAAATAAAATTAACAATGGTTAGATTAAATCTACTATGTTGTTCCAACTCCTAGATGAATTAACATCTGTATGAGTTAAGTGAACGAAAACAAAATGATAATTAACCATTTTCCCTTCTCGTGTGCCGTTCAAAGAAAAACTAAAATCAAAATACAATTTTTCACCATAAAAAATAAATAAAAATGTTGACCTAGAGTAGTATTAATTTCCTAGCTAATTATATCTAAGAACTTAAAGTAGAAATGCTTGACAATGAATGATCTGCTTTGCTTATTGAATTGTTTTACATTTGATATACGCCTTATTTCTATGGGTAACAAATTGTAACATTTAGGTGCCAAATAATCAAAGAATCTAAGGTTATTAGACTTATTATTTTGAGGTAACATGACGTGTTTAGCTTGATTTATTCTTGTTTGGTATCCATGATTAATTGTATACTGTAAATGCTTATGTTGATGCATATATGCACATATTGCATGAATGTACATACAGTTTAAATTGCAGATTTCATCATTATATAACAACCTTGTTGAAAATAGTCTATTTTTCTTGAACATAACTCTTAAAATACAATTTTGAACTATCTGCAGGGGGTATATACTAGATTTGTAACATCCTCCCCAAACAATTAATCCATATCGGAACAAAGACTCCACCAGGGCTTTGTAGATTATCGCGATGAGCTTGCTGTCCATAATTTCTCTCAGTGTATAAAAGTTAAAAATTAGATAACGAATTCTGTTGGTGAGATAGCTTATATGCTTCGTCCATTTAAGGTGTTCGTCTATGAATATTCCCAGGTACTTTACTGCGGATACCTTTTTCCATTAATACCATTAATGTGACCAGATTTTTAATATCTGTAGAAATGAGGAAAAAACATGGGGGGTCCAAGACTTTTGACGTTGTGTACTAAGGTATAAAGAAGAACTACAAACTTTCATTTGCTTTGATAGAACAAATAAAAAAATCATCTACTATTCCAAGAGAAGTGTGTAAAAATGTAAGAGCATAATATGGTACATCGACTATCGACTACATATAACATCACACTACAGTTTTCTTTATGGAACAGACTGGCACAAAGAGACAAAAATTATAGAGGGAGAGTACAGGGTGTCCCGTTTTGGTTGCAATTGCGGGTTATCTCGGTTATCACTAAAGATAGAACCTTGCGTTTTGACGAACCTTAGCTACTTTTTTATGAAGCGAAAGATGCCATGAACAAAAATGTCATGGGCCTTTCAGTTTTTGAGCTACAGGGTGATTTTGAAAAAGTTGCATTGTTGGACACCCCTCGTCTCGTTGATCTGGATTCTACCCTATTAGTCCAGGAGGCATTGGAATTTTTTTCGACTTATTTTCCCAGTCACTGTATTTGAGTGCATCTGTTCTTTTAGTGACAAAAACAAGCATTTTTGAGTCTGGCTTAAATTTCTGGATGAAGTGGATGTGAATTTGAACTTAAATAGGGCAAAATCTGCTGAACCAAATACCAACATATATTATAAAGGGTGTCCCAGAAAGAATATGGCAACAGTAGATTCTTCACACACAAATATTGCGATCGCCCCGAACTTGTCTATCCCAAAAGATGATTTAACAGAGATACAGCAGCCTAGTTTGGGGACCCTTCATTTGTCCGACCCTTCGTTTGTGCGAAAGATGTTGCCGGTTGTTCGCATTATTTCTATTATCCAGCCGCGGCGCGTCTGACCTTAGTTCCATCACGAAGTTAGGGTGCCAAGTCGTGCATTGGATTTTTCTGATTTTGGATGAGCTACGCGACCAAAGAATTTATTCTTTGATGCGACGACGAATGAAATTTGGAAGGCCGCTGCCAAAATTTAATTTGATTTATACTGACTATTATCTAGTTAGTTTCCTATATGATATTTTTCAAAACAAATGTTTTTATTTATAAAATGAAAAGCTTCGTTTTTCCAATCAATTTCTTGATTATTAATTGTTATTGTGGGTATTGTGTTGGATCTTTTACGTGTCATGATAATTATATTGCCAGTGTTTTTGCTGGGTTTATCGTGATTTTCCATTATTTGTCATAATGATTAGATAGTATGTCAGCATATATAAACGGCGTCGAGCTATAATTGGGTTTTTTGTCGTGAAATAAAGGGGGATGTCGTCGGCATCCATTGACATTGATATTTTTGAAGTTGGTAGCACAAAATATCAAGGGCATTACACTACAACAAAATGTTATAGTATCATGTATTAAGGGGGTTGGGGGTTGGTAGTGTGGGCACAGAAAAATAAGCTGGGTGGATGTATCGGATCTATACAATTTATATAGTAGGGGGTTGTCTCTGGTAAGGGGACAAGAATAATATAAGTGACGACACTTGGGGGACGCCTGCTCTTTGTTGCATAGTTTGGGATAATTCGGTTCCAATCTTTGTTTTGAATCTGTTTTTGCGCCACGATGGATCTATGAACTGGTGATACTGTCTACCTGGGTTTATGATAAGGCCCACAAAAACCCAATGGGTTTACGGATTGGTTTACGATTACGATTGATCTGATATTTTTGTAAATTGAAGACCATATGCCGGTTGCCTAGGTAACCTATGAATTTTGAGGTTCGGACACGCAATGACGTCGACAAAACCTGCGCGTGAGCATATATATCTTGTTTGTTATATCATGATGTATACTGACGTGCATTTTTACGCACGTTGGTCGGTTGTTATGAAATTATTCTATTTTTCATTTTTCACAGTTTGAACACAAATAGGTTCATATCTACATTTATCAGACGTTTCAATGGTTTTTATTTTTTAACTCATCGGAAAAAATTAAACATGAAACAACAGAAAATCAAAAAATGATTTTCACCTTGTAAGGAACCCTATTACTAACTATTTTGCCTAAAAAAAAGTCTCTCCAGGACCGGTTCTGGAAAAGTTAGATTCAAACGAATATATGGAAAAAATACTAAGAACCTTGGATTCTGGAGTTTCAAACAAAATCACTTATGGTGTTCAGATACAAAATCTGATCATCCTCTCATAATCTATTAACCATAAAAAAAATGCACACTCATTTCGGACTCATATTATGTATGTGTGGGTGTATTGTACATCCAGTCGTCCACCGTCAAGTTCTGACTATAGTTAATTTCCTTACTTTGAGGTTCAATCAATTTAGGATAATTATTACATTTTTGACTACTTACTAGTAATCAATTAATACTACGCAGCCTACTCAATTTCATTACTCATTGAGAATGCCGCATAAATTTGGACAAGAGAATGTTTTCTGTATACCCCCTGTCGCGCTGTGGGGATATCCAATCAAGCGGCGCGTTCGCCACTCGACCAGCTCAGTACTGAGGGCATACTGTCCATACTGAGGGTTAAGAAAGGAGTGAACCCCACCAGTGAAGACTAACAATGGACAATTTGCATACATTTTCAAATGACTTGGACATTTATATACGTATTAAAACAATTTTAGAAAGTCATCAGCGAAAAAATTCTTTCAAAATAACGAAAAATATACTAAATAAATAAAAAAAAAAAACGCGAATTTCACTGTATGATCGAAAACGGGGCGGAGCCAAATTATCTCCCCGAGAGAGAAAGAGTCATATCTCAGTCAATACGCCAGACGGAGATAGATAATGTATTCTGTGACGTAGTAGATTTTGATTGGCGCTCTTTAATTACATTACTACTACATTAATAGAGGTCGTAGGTTGATTTTTCAAACATCAATGGCGTCAGTACTGACTATTCCTTATATTTTTCATATTTCAAAAAAATGTGCAAATTGTCCATTGTTGTAATGGAGCGGAAGAATGGTAAAGTGGCACTTTTCGAATTAAAATCCATGCAAAAAATGGAAATAATCACATAGGCAAGAAAAAATTGATTCTTAACACGTGTGGGAAAAGATCACTTTCCGCGCACTCGTTAGGAAAATACCTATTTTCAGTCCCGTAGATGTAGATATCAAAATATGTATATGTGCTGAATTCAATAGTTTACCGAATGATCTGAAAAACTGTGATATCCTTAATGATCTTAAACGTCTTTTATAGAATCATGTATTGCCCACATTTGAATCAATTGCATGCATGTTTGTGAAATTATATGTTGATGTGATTTCTTAGTTTTTAAATTTTTATTTGTAAATAAAGTTTTATTTACCTAAGTACCCATACAGGGTGTCCGGAAAGTCAACGATAATACTGAAAGGGGTGATAGACCAACTCATAAGCTTCCAGAAAAACATAATATGACCTCAGTACAAAATTTATGGTTTTCGAGATATTGCCACTTAAATTTCAAAATATTCAATAAGAAATCTTTTTTCACAGAGAAATAATTTATAAAACCATAGAGTTTTTACAAAGGTCATATTATGTTTTTCTGGATGCTTATGAGTTGGTCAGCACTCATACCTACATTTTTTTCAAAATTGAAAAATTGATTTTTACATCATATTTACATGAAAAAGGTATACTTTATAGAAGTGGCTAGGAGTTACCGTGCTCAAGATATTTGAACTTCAACTAATCCATGCAATGTGATTTGAAATGGAAAATTTTGAAAATAAACATAAGGGGCTTTGAAAACGGCGCTATCATGGTAATTATTGCATAATCAAAGTACTCATTTTACTGTAGACTTCTCAAAACAAGCAGAACATTAAACGAAGAATTACTTTTGGTCGAAAAATCAAATTGTCAGTGAATTTATCCTCTTGGGCCTTGTATCCGAGGATATGTAAAGGACTTTTTAAAATTGTCTTATTATAATAATAATATTCTGAAGAAATTCTAATGATAATGCCAGTCGATAGAGTTTTGTTCACAATCGTGGATTGTGGTGAAACGTATGTCCTCCATCCTCCATCGTCATTCGTCAACCGGTCGCGTGTCTCCGATTTCGATGTGGATATGGCAACACCGCTGATGGAAATATGTAAAATTAGTTCGCTCGCATCCACAAGTGGTGTAGAGGTAGAGAATGAAAGGTGAAAGGTCCTTGTTCACTTCAAAAAGTTTACTGATATTAGACCCGAAGCGTTCCGACCTTCTCGGTCATTATCAAGGGGTTAATCAATTGACCATTCCAGAATACGTGACCTTGACAACGATGTCATTTTTGCTGGGTGACAAACAAATCTGTTAATAATGCTTTTTCAATCAGTTCTTTTCTAAAATGGCTCACAGCAATTATTATTCAACGTTAAGTGGTGATGTGAAGATATAATACGACCACAAAATCGGCGTTATACACAATATTGATCCCTATGCTCTTTCGATTAATGGATATCACCATGATGGATTTAGTAAATTATCGATATTAACTCACAGTTCTTACACTGGGAAGCAGATGAAGGCTTATGAGAGTTTGCGAGCCTTCAAGCAGTACGAATCCTGTATTCAGAAAATTGCTGCTAAACAAATCAGCGAAGAAGCATTTGTTGTGATGTCTGAGGTAAGAATCATGGATCATTCTAGTTATACTGGATGAAATTGGTTAGTATTTATTAGAAAATATGTTATCAAAAACACCAATTTTATTTATGTACACATAACTGACATAACAAGCTTCAACCTATAAATTGTGTGTGCCACCCAGCAAATGACAGTAGTGACGTCATACGTCATACTGGAATGGTCAATCTGAAAAATTATCGCAGTGAGGTTATGTTACATAAAAATCAATAAAAGGTACTCACACTACTCACAGCGATATACAAAACAAGGTGCATCACACATTGCACACAGTCAGAACAACACAAGCAGTAAAATTTTGAAAAAAATAAACACTAAGAGCTAAAACACTATTACACACATTGAATGTCATCATCATTGAACTGTAACCAAAGTCAAAGTGAAGTGAACAAAACATATGACAGACTTATAGAGCTGGGCTAGAGTTGACCAAAATGCGATATCGATACATACAGAGAAGATACTATCATTACTATCGAAAAGGTTGCAGCTTCTTTTAAATTATTGCTTATTGGATCATTTAGCGAAGTAATGTTTTCATCGGTGGCTATTCAAGCTATTTCCAACGAATCCAGTGCATTCAATCTTCTTCGTTTGCCTTCCCCAAACAGTACTTTAAAATTACTTTCTGAATCGAAGCGATGGTGTGTTTCTTTGATGTGTAGGCCAAATGCTGATCTTTTGTCTGTGGGAGACTTGACTGTATTCAAATGTTCCTTGATTCGTACTCTGAAATGTCTCCCATAGTTTGTCCCTTAGACTATAAATGAAATAGACAGATCTGTTTACATTATTTGATGGAGAACAGACGTCAAATCACATTCTAGCAGCTTGCGGTATAACTTGCGGTAAATGCCAAGTTTCCCTGTAATGGCAGACACAAGGAATCTCTCCGCAAGTGCATGCTTTGAAAATTCGTGAAATTTAGTTTGCAAATGTTCATTATCTATTTTGATCAGCGCAAAAACCATTGAAGACATTCATGTCATTCGCTTTCGATAACTTCAAGTTCTTAAAAATATATAGTTCCAATTTTTACACCATGAACTCAATATAAGTATTTCCAATTAATCACATGCGGCAACGTCGCTCAAACGGCCTCCCGCTTGACAAATGCCCCTTCCCTCAAAATAGGCGCTCAAGGAAACGGTGATTCGCTCAATTCGATCATCTTTTGTCTGTTATTTTTATTAACGTGAAGCAAAAAGAGAAGAACTCGGTAGCTGATGACAATGATGACATTGGTTTATCGAATCACTCTAAACCGAAAGCGCCTATAGTAAACGACCGTCAGAATTTATAGTAAAACGGTTTTCATTCTCATTCATAACGTAGGGAAGCGTCGAAAGAGGGGTGTTGAGCAGTCTATGTATGAAGGCATTAAACGCGGCCAGTTTTTGTGAAAAATAGTGGTTTGAGTCTGAAGGTATCACGTGGTCCGTTTGTGTCGGTTTTCTGTAAATCTCGTATGATAAGTGTCCTTGAGATTTCTGGATGTTCAAGTCCAGGAAATTGATAGATCCATTATTCTCAAACTTCATGGTGAACTGAATATTGGGATGTAAGGTGTTCAAGAAGCTGAGAAACTGGTCTAATTCAACCCTAGATCCTTTCGAAATAACAAGAGTGTCGTCCACATAGCGCCTCCAAAAAACTATATTGTCTAACAGCGGGCTGGAGCTCTTGAAGAGGAGATTGGATTCGAAAAACCACATGAAAAATTCTGCTAGTAGTGGCAGTCTATCGCCACTCATGGGTAATCCATCCGACATCCTATAGAATTTGTTATTGAATTTGAAGAAGTCCAAGGAGAGGCACTTCTTCAGAAGGTCTATGACTCCCTCCGTTTCTCTACTAGTGAAATTGGTGGTAGATGATCCTCCACAATCTGTAACAGTTGTTGTCTTGAAATGTTCGGGAACAGAGTGACCACATCAAAGGAAACTAAGAGATATTCTCTAGGCAGAGTTAGTTTCTTAAGTTCATTTATCAATTGTAGAGTGTTCTTGACAGCAAATTAATTAGTGTAACTCATTTTTTCCGCTTACAGACGATTTAACCACTTCGCAACAAAATACGCTGAGGAATTGATGAAACTCACCACTGGACGAATTGGCATGTGAGTTTTGTGTATTTTAATCCTACCGTATAGATTTGGAGTATGAGAGTTCATGGGAACAAAGGGCTTACTGTATTGAAGAGATGTGAAAATGGGACTCAATCTTTCTATCGTTTTCTTCAGTTCTGTGGTGTAATGTTGATTGGGGTCTCTAGTTAATAATTTCCATGACTCTCTATGAAATCTTCAACCTTCTTGGTGTAGTCATTCCTATTGATTATAACTAGACAGTTGCCCTTCTCAGCTTTTCCCATTACCAGATCAAAGTCGGTTATCTTTTTCTTAATGGCTTTGATAAGTTTCTGATGTTTCATTGCTAGCTTTGCTCTGGATTGGTTCGGTCTCGATTTAATGTTTCTTATGGCATTGCGGCAACTTCCTCTAAGCGTATTCAGAACTTCCAAATCGGTTAGGCAAACCTCGATATCGGCTAACAGGTTAGTTATCGATATCTCATCCAATTTCAGTGTAGGGCTAAAGTTGAGTCCCTTGTTGAGAAAATCTAGTTCCGAATCCGAGAAAAAAGCATTGCTCATGGTATCCTCGTATGAAAAACATGATCTGGAGAACTTCTTCAAAATCTTAGAAATTCAAGTCCGAACTCTCTGCTCCAGAAATATACAAATCTTTTTAAAAGAAAGAACAAGGCTGAGGGACACATTTGGTTTATTAGTCGATGCATACAACAGAAACTAACACCACATTACGTTGAACATAAATTGAAGAATATAGATGGGCTACCATATCGATCACAGGAGAAACCAAGGGTATTAAAGGTTACATTCATTAAAGAAGAAAGGAAGAAATGGTATGCAAAGCGTGATGACTACAGGGCCAAATGACGTTCATAATTGGAATCCTTTCAAACTTTTACACCGAGCCAAACTGGACAGAAATCAAGAACGATGTCGATGCCAAAGTAAACAGGAAGAGGATTTACCACTTTCAAATACTGAGGAAGAAGCTCAGGAGTTTAAAAGAAGAGCACTCTTTACAACACTCAGTAAAAACAACTAAGACATTTTCTGATCATATTTTTCATACGAGGATACTGAATATGAGCAATGCTTCTTTCTCGGATTCGGAACTAGATTTTCTCAACAAGTTTAGCCCTACACTGAAATTGGATGAGATGTCGATAACTAATCTGTTAGCCGATACTGAGGTTTGCCTAACCGATTCGGAAGTTTTGGATACGCTTAGAGGAAGTTGCCGCAATATCATAAGAAAAATTAAATCGAGACCGAACCAATCCAGAGCAAGGCTAGCAATGAAACATCAGAAACTAATCAAAGCCATTAAGAAAAAGATAACCAACTTTGATCTGGTAATGGGAAAAGCTGACAAGGGCAACTGTCTAGTTATAATCAATAGGAATAACTACACCAAGAAGGTTGAAGATTTCATAGAGAGTAATGGCATTAATTTTCTCGTTAATCATTTTATTCCTAAATTAAAAATTATTTTTAACTTTTTAGTTCGAAAGCGCGTTTTTTATTTTTTTTTTCACTATAATTTATTTGATGTGAAAGTTTTTAAAAAATCCGGCAGTGGCTTTTGAACAGGATAAAATTCGATTTTTTCTAATTTGTATTGAAGTGAGGTCAATTACTTACATTACTACAATTCAAATATAATATAAAATATAGAATAAAATATCTGGAGTGGTAGGAAAGTTATGATAAAAAAGGCATTTTTTTTTAAAACTTCAACACCCTGTATTTTCAAAACGAAGCATTTTCGGACATAATTTGTATTTGGAAAATGTTCTTATTTTCTTGTAATCTATACAACAGTGTTAGAAGGAAAGTATCAACTAAAAAATGACCCTATATAAATCAGTCCTTCTTCAAAGGTTACATAATAATTAACTATGAACTAACTTTCTTGGCTTTCTGAGAAGCAAATTTGTTAATAATTTTGGCGAGCATATCGGGAACCAATCATATCGCAAAACGCAAAAACGCCGTGTTTGAAATACGCACATGAGAAACCACCATCATGTAGAATTCACATTCAATTTCACTTCGAAGTGGAAATGACAGATTTCCGCATGGCAAACAGGAATCAATGCTACCATCTACATTGAATTTGTATTCAAAGTCACGCTTATGCCAGATTCAATGTAGATGGTAGCTTATGATTCCTGTTTGCCAAGCGGAAATCTGTCACTTCCACTTCGAAGTGAAATTGAATGTAACTCAGTAATCACTGTGAAAGGGAGTACATTCTGACGATCTGACGGGTCGTCACCAAGACCAAGACTAGTCTTGTGGTCTCGCGAAGCCCTAATCGTAGCGACATCTCCTGTAGCCGGGCGAAGTCTCGAATTCGTTGTTCTCAAATTTTGGCGTTGGTTCAGTAAATCTGGTCGCATAATTGTTTTTGTTGCGCCGGTGTCCAGCAACATGGCGGGATGTCGCCCATCGACGACGCCATCAACGAACACGCTGACGGCGCATCCTTTTATAAAAGCAATTCGAACATTCGATGGGGCACGTGGATGTTGGTGGATCAAACCTAGCCTCTCATGGTCGACCCGTCCTAGTTTAACGGTAACGACGATGTCATATTGCACCTGGTTTTTGCATTGACTCCGTAGATGCCCCAATTCCCCGCAGTTCCAGCAACGAATTGTCCACTTCTTTGTTATCAGTGCCTCCTTCATCTATTTCATTTCTCTTACCAGCTGCACCATCGGATTTTTTGAAAAATTCTCAAAACGATCGTCCTCCTCCAACAATCGTACATGCACTTGTCCCCTTGTCACTTCTTTTGCAGCCTCAAACTCTAGCACATGAGTCAGTGCATCTGTCAAGATCTTTGGACGCGCCATTCTGACATGTTGCTGTGCCTCTACGTCTCGCAGTCCGTCGACAAAGTTCTGCATGGCCAAACAATCAAGAACGTTCTCTGGTACCGTCGGATGGGCTATGCGAACGTGCCAGGCAACGTCGCTTTCAAACTCTTGGAGGCTCTCATTGGGCTTCTGTCGGCGATTCTTCAGCCGCATCTGATACACGTACTCAAGATGTTCCTGACCGTAGCGCATTTCCAATCTTCTTACTAACTACTGATAGTCACCCAACTTGTCGACCGGCAGGGTCGGAAGAATCTCACTAGCGTCTTCACGTAGAGCGACTATGAGATTGGTGGTCTTCTCCTCATCCGTCCATCTATTACTTCCGGCAGCCGCCTCGAACTGCGTGTGGTAGTTATGCCAGGAAGATTTTCCATCGAAGTTAGGTGGCTTTACACGGGTCGTTGACGTTGACACTCTTTTGTCGGCATCCATCCTGACATCGTCTACAGGCTGACAACTGCCACCAGCCCTCAATGCATCCAGCTGTTCTTGTAAAATGCTAATATTCTCTTGAACTTTCTTTTCAAGGTTATCAACTTTGAAGTCCATTACTTTCTCAAGCTTTTCAGCAGTCACCTTCATACTCAACTCCAGATTTTTGAGATCCTCTTTCATGCTCAAGATGTCAAACACGAAGCTTTCTGGATCTTTCCCACATTCCTGCAGATTCTTCCGTAATCGTTCCATCAAAATAGCCTTTTTACTGGTGCTATCCAAGACCCGCTCTTCAAGCTCACCCCGCAGCTTTTTCACTGATAGCTGGTCCAGCTTCTTTGGCGCCATGACAGTCACTTTTCCAAACACTAATTATCTCACTTCTGACACCAATTATTGTACCGTTTTTATTACTAAAAACCAGAATTACAGTTTAGAAAATTAACAAGCTTGACAACAACTGTCGTCTGACAACACACCTCCTACTTTTTTTTTAATTAAACATAGCGCGTTCGCCACAATATATTTCCAGAATGTTTGATCCTTTAGGTTTTATTGGTCCTATAGTCATTAAAGCTAAAATTATGCTTCAACAATTGTGGTTATTATCGCTAGGTTGGGACGAAAGTGTTTCCTAGTCAAATTAATACTAGTTTTAGAACTTACCAAAACCAAATACAGTTGTTACCATTTCCATTCCTCGAACCTCGAAAGGTCATTCTTGAAAGTCCAATTCGAGTAGAAATTCACACATTTTCTGACACGTCTGAAACTTCGTACGGCGCATGCGTCTTTGTAAGACCGTCAAATCATGAGGGGAAATTTACGATGAATTTGCTTTGTGCGAAGTCAAACGTAGCTTCATTAAAAAATGTGTCATAACCACGTCTGGAACTGTGTGTTTATTGGGTACAAGACTATGTCAGTTTGCTCAAAGCCCTTGATTTGCCAATAATTGATCAATATTTTTTTTGGTGCGATTCAAGTATAACATTAACTTTGCTTGGATGAACCTTATAAATGGAAAACTTTTGTTGGCAATCGGGTAGCTGAAATTCAGGAACTTTCAGATAAGCGTGATTGGCGACATATTCGATCGAAGCATAACCCTCTGCCGACAATATTTCCAGGGGTATTAATCCAATAGAGTTCGATAATTCTGAATTATGATGACATGGTTGTGAATGGTTTCAGTACGACTGCAGTGCGTTTTTTTTTTAAACGGAACATAGGGATTCCCATGTTAATTTCTCAGTCCCGTGTTAGCAGTTACTTCTATCCAAAGTACACGGCTAAAGCTTGGTGTAGATAAACTTTGGTGCCTAGAGATTATGTTTTTTCATCAATTAACACAGAATAAATTGAAAAAAGATTAAAAAAAATGTTTTTATCAATTGGAAAGTGAAACTTTTTTACTAGCCTTGTATATGCCACTGTCAACCAATAACTTCATTGTCAAATTGTAATTTGATTTATTTCTAACAGTATAATATGATTATAAAAATCAAACATCATTTTCTAGATAAATTGTTCAAAATGTCCCCTATTAACGGCCAAGCAGTATCCTTAATGGACATAAAAATAAACAAATCAACAATGAGGTTAGACACGTCAGAAAATTGGTTGTCACCGTCATATACAGGGCATGTTAAAAGTAGAACTTTCTGATATATTAAAGAATTTTTTGAGTCTTTCTCCAAGTTATTCTGGCGTAATTGATGGACTTACTTAATCACGAAGCACCAAAGTTCATCTACGGCTGTGTACTACGAATAGAAGTACTGCTAACATGGGATTGAAAATTCAACATGGGAATCGCTATGTTCCGTCTCAAAAAAAACGCACTGTATACTAAATGGCCTTCTGATATGCCTATCAAAATTTCAGAAATTCCTGAACGCAAAACCACATTCAAATCCTTGATTGCTACTGAACGTGATTTCTCATTTGTCTCAAGTTTTCGTCATTTCTGAGATTGCAACGCGTAACAGTATATATCTCACGTTTCAAAAATAATGCGCTCAATCTGCAAACACCACTTTCACATGGTCCTTTGACGCCTCAAGAACTTGATGTTGCATTAAAATGTTTGGTTAGATGGCGGTTACTAAGGCGGTAAATGACTTTTCAAATTACGAGTCAAGATGTTTATGGACGAGGCGACGAAGGAGCCGAGTATATATCTAGACGAGTAGTTTAATGACATTTAACGGTAAAGTTGCAAAATGGACCAAATTTTGAATAAAAAAACTTATTCCTGTCAATTCGGCGGAAAGGTTTCAAAAGAAGTTTGAGGCTTTCTGCGAATGGCGC
Organism: Orchestes rusci; assembly: GCA_958502075.1. Classification (NCBI taxonomy): domain Eukaryota; kingdom Metazoa; phylum Arthropoda; class Insecta; order Coleoptera; family Curculionidae; genus Orchestes; species Orchestes rusci. Next base: position 46,344,508 of record OY293303.1, on the reverse strand, counting down.
AAACCGTGTAGATAAGACAGTGAACGAAAATATCGTGTTTGGCGCTAGCCAAACCGTGTTACGAATGCAATTTTACAGTCTTTGATGATGCGAAATGTCATTTTTGGAGTAGTCAAGTAATTTTTTTTTACAGTCTCTGATGATGTAAAGTATCATTTACCGGACTGGTTTTGGGTCCGGTAAATGATACTTTACGGTACAGTATGAAATAATATATCTTTCAACATTTGATTATGATTTCAAACATCCAATTATCCTTCCTAAGGGGCATCCTCTAACAAGGTTGATTATTACATGGGAACATAGAAGACTACTTGATGCCGGGCCACAGGTAAAGTCCTTGGCAAAAACAGGGATACAATTCTAAAATCACAAGGCACGTCATGCTGTGTTGCCAAGTCACCGAGTAGAGGTTCAATTATTAAGATATATTGCAGATTTATAGGTAACGCTCCTGCCCATATGGCTGCTCCTGCCCGAGTAAAAAGGTACGCTCCTGCCCAGCGTAGCCGGTGGATGTTCTCTTAAATATCGTTTAAAAAGTAACGCTCCTGCCCAAACTATCTTATGCTAAGATCTTGTATATCCTCGACTCGTTTTGTCGTTTTCCTTAAAGACTGTCGATACAAAAATGGCAACGTTGCAAATAAATTGTATCCGTGTTTTCGCCAAGGATACGTGGGCCACAGCAATACCCCCTATATCCACAGAGTGCTGATCGCTTGACGTCATGTTTAGTAGGTGGTTTTCAAAGTAACACGACAGTTTCAAGCATAAAAACGCGCGCAACCAGATACATGATTGCCATATCATCGGCCATGACTGTGAATATAACGTGACACGTGTCTATAGAAGACCGAATACTTCGAGCTGACAAACTGCAAAGGTCAAAGAAATTCAAAAAATCATTGAAATAGTAAGAATAACAATCATTCATTAAGTGGATGATAAAAGTCCCAAGATAAACAATGTCGCGAACGTTTAGTGTTGTTGGTTGTCGGTCCAACTAAGAGCGAAACCAAAGATTTGAGTGTTGATGATGTGCCGGTACGTAGGATCTGAAAATAAAACATTGGATTAGAGTTCAGACAAAGTTGATGACACTCAGCGAAAAATAAACAAGTCAAGAGCATAATATTGAAAAAATGTAAGAACATAACATCAACTTTTGTAAAAGGTAGGTTAAAGTACGTTTGATTATTTTCCAATTTATAGTTCAGTATTTTTATTCTCTACTTAATAAAAGCCTACACCAGCAAATAATTCCTTTTTATTCTTGTCTTTCTAATAAGAACAAGAAAGGACGGCGACAATCCATGTCAAATATGTTGGAATAGAAAAAACATACAATAATGCTCGAACTTCTAAGATCATATATATTATCTATTAATAAGTATATGGAAAGCAATTCTATACGCTTGATGCCAGGATGAGATAGAAGATCCCGCTGTACTGTATTATAGTTTTCGCATAAGTCTATCCTTTTCTATCGCCTGGGGACGGTCCCCACGCGATAGACTTATGCGAAAACTATACAGTACAGCGGGATCTTCTATCTCATCCTGGCATCAAGCGACGCTCGTTGTTCAAATGGGACGGTTCCCATATAGAGTTAATAGATATATGCCTAAGATCATGATTGGTCATAGATAGGTACCAATCTTACATGTCAAAAATGTATGTGGTTGATTAAAATTTGCCATCTGATGTTTGCATTTTAGGTTTCGGACCCTGCAGAGCTTTTAATAAGGAAAAACTTATTGTTGTAAAATTAATGATAGCAAAGTTTACCATTTGTATACAACATTATGAACAATAAATCAATCAAATACTAGAAAAATTACAGTATATAAATGAATAAAATAAAAAACACAGTAACATATAATTTGTATAAGACATCACAGGCTACAATGATTTAAATGGAAAAAATGTAGATCCAGATGTGAACCATTTATTTGCTCACAGTTGAGGACCAGACAGTGGCTAGTTTCCGAGTGTTTTTTACAGTTTGCTTTTTTGTACCGGCACATTGTCAACACTCAAATCTTCGGTTTCGCTCCTAGTTGGACCGACACCCAACAACACTAAACGTTCGCGGCATTGTTTATCTGGGGACTTTTATTATCCACTGAATAAATGATTGTTATTCTTACTATTTCAATGTTTTTTTGAATTTCTTTGACCTTTCACGTTTGTCACAATGAAAGCTCGCAGTATTCGGTCTCCTATAGACACGTGTCACGTTATATTCACAGCCATGGCCGATGATATGGCAACCATGTAACTGGTTGCGCGCGTTTTAATGCTTGAACGGGTCGTGTTACTTTGACAACCACCTACTAAACATGACGTCAAGCGATCAGCACTCTGGCCTTTATATTTCAGGGGGTATTGGTCACAGGCACTGTTGGCGACTATTTGCACGCGCTTCTGGCCAATATCGGGAAGAAACTAGGTACGAAAACTACAGGAAAACTGCGTAATATGCTTCAAGGTTCGTCCTGTACCATTCAATACATTAAAGAGACATTGTTTCACGGTTATCCGATGTTAAACGGAAAGGTTGGTACAGAACCGTAATAAATGTCGAGAGTAGTAAGGGCTGTGCCGGTTCGGCCTCATTTCCCAAAATGCCCGCTAGGTGGCGCCACAATACGGTGGCGCCACGATAGCGTGACCGTCACCACGTGCGCGTGACGTCATCCGTCGTCGGCGTGTTGTGTGGGGGTCTTCGCGACCTCTGAACCATTTTCCAAAATGGCCGCTAGGTGGCGCCACGTGCGCGTGACGTCATCCGTCGTCGGCGTGTTGTGTGGGGGTTGAGGTGGGGTGTGGGGGTCTTTGCGACCACGTGCGCGTGACGTCATCCGTCGGTGGGCGGTGTGACCGTTGGTGGGGGTGGGGGTGGGGGGTTTGGGATGGGTTGTGTGAGTTCTCAGTAGGTTGCGGTGGAGGAGTTGACTATAGTTCGTCATCCAAGATGTTCTGTTGTGAGAAAAAATGTTTTATCACTCCAAGTTTACAAGTTGATGGCTTAGCCTGCTCCGAATGTGAGTCATATAGTTATTGTTGCTGTGAATGTGTTTCACACATACCGTCTAAAAGTCACATTGAAATAACCATCAATGCAGTTCGTATCAATGGTAATTTGCGATGGATTGTAAAACGTTACTGCCACTCTACAAAATCAGACATGGGTGAATTTATCTGCGATAAAAATCCAATGATTCATCCAGAGATGTTGAGCACCACCACCAAAGTGGGGCAGGTGGATCAGTTGTGTTCGAGGCGATGGACAAAACGGATGCAGAAAAAATTGCAGAATTCTGTAGACGATTGGAACAGCTAAAGAATGACATTACATTTTATGAACAAAAAAAGTTCATGATTCAAGCCTTGAAGAAATTGAATATTGCGGGTAAGTGTTATCATCATTCAGTTCTAGATTTAGCTCGAATGCACGGTTTTCTTATCAGTAACGAGTCTCAGCCTGCAGTTTTCTTATCACAAGTAGACAGCACGTGGGTTTCCTATCACACTCCTCTTATCAACAGTTCTAAATTTAGCTCAAATGCAGTGTTCTTATCAGTAACATGTGTCAGCCTCTGGTTTTTTCTCGACTATAAATTGATTCACCTAGTTGAAATTAGTTCACTTGTTAGTAGCTGCTGCATCGGTTAGTCGACTCTTCATTACTCATTCAACTAGTGCTGTGACCATTATAATTTTTTTTTTTTTTTTAGAAAATGGATCTTGCACAAATAAATTTTTCATGCAAAGCTCTTCTTAAAAAAACAATCAAAATATCGGAACTAACACCAAATGTAAAATATCCCATTATGGAGATGCGTATAGTTCCATCCAAATATGGTGATGTACCTTTGATGGAACTAAAGGAAAATATGGTTTTTCTTCCACAACGATACACTCAACCAATTCTAGCCAACCTAGAACACTTTGAACCATATAAATATGCGATACTTTTTAAGTCGGTGGTGCAGCTATCTAATAATAAAACGACATCTGATTTTGAAATAGTTGATAATGAGTCGACGTTGCAGGGACTACAATAGTTGTAGGTTAGTATCATCATTTTTCACAAAATTATCTCATTTCATTTTTTTTATTTTCTTTCCAGAACCAATCCACCATGAAAATCATCGCAATAGACATGCAGGGCTTCAATTTGGTACAAGATTTCAAAATCAAGGAGCTGTCAATCACAAATGGTCTTCAATCTAGTCATTTTCTCTTCAAACCAGATGTCCCATTCCATTCATTATCATATGGGGATAAAAGAAGAGTGGATAAGGCAACCAACAATCATGGTATTGTCTATACATCCGGATATGTGAATTATGAAGATCTACCCAAGATCATCTGGACACACTTATGCTTTGTTGACCGAGTATATGTTCGAGGCCCCCTACAAAAGACTCTTCTCACAAACATCCTTTGGGATTGCACATCAGCACACCACCCTGAAATTATTGATGCAGATGAAGACCTTGGACTACAGCTTCCCCCCACATATCAAAAGGATGTTCCAGTCTGCTTCAACCATTTGAGTGATAATTTTTATATGTGTAGTCTACGCAACTGTAAGATTCTTCATGATTGGATTCGACAAAAATTGTAATAAATGCTTGAAAAATGTATTTGTGTATTAGTTCAACATCAACCATGGTCCTATTAGCATCAAATTATATTCTGCTCACTGCGCTTTTCAATAATATATTTTATGTGCATCAACCTGCTAATGTGATTGAAATGTTTATTTGTTTTAATAAAACGAATGACACTTGGCCAACTAATTGGTTGAAGATGCAGCCACAAGTGAATTATGATGCGAAAATGTTCAGCATTCCATTACCCACAGATGTGATGGACTACAAAGTACGGATGTTTTTCCAAGGTCAAACGCATGGTGATAGTGATTGGAAAAATGTAACCACCTCCATTGACATCCCCACCACAGTGCCATATCTGTTGTATTATATCACAACCAGTATCACACTTCTCACCCTCAAAACAACTTGGGAACTTTATCAGTATGTTGCCTCAAGAAGTTGAAAAAATACGTGCAACCCTTCACCAACTCAATCCATCATACATACAATACTTGAAGAATCTTCCCGAGGAACTTTTGGAGGAATTTCTCAAACCATGTTGGGGTCATAGTACATCGGATGAAGATGATTCCGGAATCGATGATGAGGATCCATATTGTACATATAAACTCACCTGTCATATTTGTATCAAAACATTATTTGAATAAAGAAAAACTGTATAAAAGGGGTTTGAATTGTGAATTTTAATCAGTTTAGCGATAGCGGGTGACAATGAAACATCTAATGATTTTGATGTGCTTTCACTACTTCACCACAGCTGAAGTGAATGTTACAGAGTATCTGATAAGATATGGATATTATACACCTGTGGAGAATGCATTACAAACAGATGCATTGGTGCAATTTCAGGAGAACTACTTATTACCGGTTGATGGTGCTGAAAATAATGAAACATTAGAGTTTATGAGCAGACCGAGATGTGGTATGAGTGATTATCCAGAGTCATTTATACTGAAAAACGCTTGGAATAAACACGTTTTGAAATGGTACTACAGTCGAACAACACTCCCACAAGATATAAATCCTGTGATTGAGAGAGCATTTGCAATGTGGTCTGAACATGCAAATTTGACATTTGAGAGGAATGCCATAAATCCAGATATAATTGTTTCATTTGCATCATTCAATCATAGTAATAATCGAAGATGTATGAGTGGTCATTGCGACTTCCCATTTGATGGTTCCGGTAAAGTTTTGGCACACGCTTTCCCACCACAAGACAATCATTGTCGTGAAATTCATATGGATTCCAGTGAAAATTGGTACTATGGACTTGATGGAAAAATACCTGACAATCAGCTAAACTTTTTATCAAGTTTGGCACATGAAATTGGTCACGTCCTAGGTTTAGGTCATTCATTGGATAATAGTTCACTTATGTTTCCATTGTATGGAAAAACCGCTCTAAATCAAGATGATATCAAAGGCATACAAAACTTATATGGTGTGAGAAAGCAAGTTCTAGCAAGTCCACCACCACCACAACCACCGATAAACCAACTACCTGTAACAACTCAAATTGATGCTTCAAATCTAAAAAATTCTCAAATCTATGATATTTGTGATGCCGATCCAAGTCAATTGTTATATCTTATACACAATCAACATTTATATATTTTCTATAGGGAAAAATTGTGGATAATGAGTTTGAAATCAAAAATGTTTTCCTCAAAAGCTCTACCGATTCGTCTACTACTTAAATTCCTGCCACCGTTTGAAAAACTAACAGCTGTGTATAAAAGACCATCGGGGCAGATAGCTGTAGTTATAAATGATTATTTATATATACTTAGCGAGGATAATAGATTTAGATTAATTGACCAAATCAATATAACAAAAAGATTTGAACCATTTGTGGATGGTAGAAAGTTACTTGGAGCAGTCAATACCTATTCTGGAAAAACCATCTTCTTTTATGACGATAATGCCTTTGTAAATTTGGATGAGTGTACTCTACAGCCAGAGTCCTTTGGCTACACATCAATACATTTTAATGGTATACCACCCCTATTCACCACAGTTTTTCGATATGTGAATGGATTGTTATACTTCATTCAAGATGGTCGCTTTTTTGAATATAATGAATTTGAAAATTCCCTACAAAATTCCGGTAAATTGGAGTTCAATACATTTGGTATAGAGTGTCCCATGATATCTTTATATGAACAACTTAGACTGTTACTTAGGCAAATTGTAAGTAAAATTCCTATGAATTCATAGTTTTAATTTATTAATAAAGTACAGCAACTATAGCGCCAAGTTCAAGGTTGTGGTCGACTGATAAAGAGACACGCGGTCGATGTGCTATTGTGAATAAAATTCTTGTGAAATAAAACATTGTTTGTTTTAATTTGGTCTATTCAAAAATTCATATAAAATATGGTATTTCCATACACCCCCTCAACACGGATAGCATGAGCAGCATCCATCTGTTTGCGCTCAAACACCGCTTAAATAGTAAGGCGATGTAGATAAAAATATACCGCAGACACATAATCAGACCAAGCTCACCAATATCAATCCATATTCGAATAAAATTTTGCAAATTTTGCACACCGCTATCAACAGCCCACAACCTTGAACTTGAGCTTTTGATAAAAGTCGCAAACACACACATAATCTCACCAAAATTTGATCACTCACTATCAGCAGCCCACAACCTTGAACTTGAGCTTTTGATATGCCGCACACCCACTTTGCTCGCTCACTATCGGCATTATCGTAAAATGAATGTGTTGTCAATAATAATGCAAACAATTCCACACAAAGTTTTTATTTAATCATAATTGCTACAATTTTTTTAAATGTTTCATGGTGTACTGCAAATCTGGTCCTTGACTGGAACACCTCTCGCCATTTGCGATCAAGCTCTTCAAGCGTCTCCATCATACTAATTCAATTTTCTCACAATTTCACTTAGAGGAAGGTACTCCATAACACAATCATGGATGATTATGCAGTAGGCTTTTGTTCTGGTGGGAAATCCATCACGTGACTCAATCTCCACTTTTACATCTATGGTTGATGCTTTTAGGGATTCATCACGTCGAGAACAGTCGATGACAAATAATGCATGAGTTTTGAATTCGGTATAATCCAAAAGTGGTCGCTTGTTATCCACTCCCCCAAAGTGTTTGTAAAATTCTGTATAGTTGTAGTGAGCTTCCGAATAATCATCCTTTTCAAAATTGAGGCTTATCCGTTCATATGGATAATAATCTCCGTTTAGAAACAATCGAATGTCTGATATATTCAGATGATCGAATTGCGTTATGGCTGATGCTACTTTATCAACACGATCTATTTGAAAAGCGATGATTGCATATCGTGGACAATCAACACTGGTTGTTGTTTTAATACTCCAAACTTCTTTGGTTGCATCTGTCTGCAAAGCAGGTAGCTCATGTATCTCCCATTTTCTAAACGGTATATGAATAGCTTGATCACTTCGAATGGATTTCATTAATTGGAGTTTGATTGCATCATTGGCCACTATATGTTTAACTTTCAACTCAATAGCATCTATTGAAAGCTCTGCGGTGGTTGTTTCTTTCGAATCAGCTTTTTCCCTAATCTGCATACAATTGAAATCATTGCGTGATCTTACCAAACGAATGGTGTGTTTACCGCAAATTGCGGTTTTATAATCATTAAAAAGCCCAAAAAAATGACTCAACGGAATTCGCATATAAAATCGCCCATCAGATAATTTTGGTTTGTCTGGATAGGTCCAACCAGCAATTTGTAAATGCCTGGTATCCTCATTTGCATAACATAAATATCCACGAAATAAACTAACAATTCCCGGATTTTTCACTTGTTCCACCTCAATACCATTCAATTCATAAGTGATTGAATCAAAGAAAAACGCACCAGCATTATTTAGTAGATTAATATCCCCCGTACCAGTTTTTTTCTTCAATGAACCTTTAATTATTAGCGCCGCCTCGTTCATCAAAAGCCATGCATCGTTGCGATTAATAGTAATTTCAATATTATCATTATTCCGGAATGACTTGATAAACGGGAGATAAGTGCGACATTCCATGTGGTTAATCGTATCATCATGTATTGGCTTTCGATACAGATCAAATACTTGTTTTGACAACATAACCAATTGATTTGAGAAAGTTTTTGTTTACAAGAGATAATTTTCCACCCAATTTTCCCTGCTTCGAACGAGGTCGCACAACGACTGATCTAGGTAATGCAACAACACCCCTTTTATATGCTTCAATAACTAGCACCATTTTTTTTCAATTCCAATCTAATGATGATCTCCTCACCACGGAAGTTTATCAGATTAAAATCCTGATCTTGAACTTGTAGAGTGATATTATTTATCTCGTGATTTGTTATTGGTAGATAAATCAAGTTTTTGGGAATCTCATCGATTGCAAACCCTGGGTCAACACTGATGGGAAATTCGTAAAGAGTGTGCGATGGTTTTTCGTTGTAATATGCTCCACTGGTAATATTAGAATCAATGTGAATTGTACGAACTTTTACAATATTCACAGGTAAATCTGATTGATGTGTTATACCTGCTGGAAGAATTCTGGATGAGAACCCCAACAATTTGGCAAGAGAATCCTCCTTTTTAAATACTATATCAAAATGAGGATGGAAAATTTCACACTTGAGAGTGTTATTATTTGGTTTTAATGAAAATTTTTGTGATAAAAAGTTTTGTAGATATGTATTGATATCACCGATTTCGTAGGCACCCGATGGTATTACAATAGATTGAGACTTTTTCTCCTTATCCAGATAAGTAAATATTGTATTCTCATCAATGTTGGGAATAGTGTTGTAGGAATGAAATCCTAGGACAGTCAACCCGTATTGATAATCAGGATCAAGTTGAATGGGTGGAGTAAAGTCTGTGGATAGTGTTGATGTACGACCTTTCACTGTGAAGATTAAAGACATGACTGACAAATTTTCATCACTTTATTTGTTTTTATAGAGAAATTCAAGACATAAATGTCCACAATTTGATGTATTAAATTTTTGATAACAATCCCGGTTGTACAGGATGTGCGCCTTATCACCAAGATAAGTTGTAAGCTCGACTGGTGGTTTCAAATTACCAAAACTATCAAAATAGTTAACTAAATATCCACGCTTCTTGTAAGCTACCCAATGCGTACCACTATGGTCATTTGTATCCAAATTCAAAACAGCACTCTCATTGATGTGTACTTTTTGAGGCAAAGTGTCTCGCATGAATACACCTCGAAAATATGGAATTTTAAATTTTTTTACATACAGTTTAATTTCATAGTCGTATAGGGCTCTGTTGGGTAGCTTTATTGGTAGTTTTTTTGTTTTTTCAAAAACAATCCAAATCCACGTGGATTCTTTTTCAAATAAATGCCCGACCCCTTTCGACCAAGCTCCATTGACAGATTATGTCGCTTATTCTCATCCATTTGCTTTCTTGCATTTTTCGTGTCCACCACCGTTTTAGCTATAGCTGCAGCTCCCCCCGCAAGACTTCCAAGAGCACTGAGTCCAGCAAACAGAGGAATTAATGGGATAATTCCACCAGATTTTGATTCAATGGGGATGATTCGGGGAATTCTTATTTTTCGTCGACCTCCAACTCTTTTCACTGCTTTTCGAGCTGCGCGTAATGCAATCATGCTACTTTTCCTCAAATTTGATTCATCACAATTTTTTAAAGACATGGAAGCAGGTCTAATCACTTTTTTATTGAATGAATGACCCATTCCAAGTTTCCTTTTAACCTTCATCCCCGTAGTCACTAGCCAAGCAAATGTTTTTTCACCCAAACTAGAATTTTTATCTTTTACTCGCTCCCACGCTCGATTTTCCAATTCCCAATCTGCTTTATGTCGATCTGACAATGAAGAACTTTGTGAATATGCAATATCGTGTTGTTTACAAGCGGCGTCAAGTGGATTTACACCTGTATCTCCTCGCTGTAAACGTTGTGCTAATTTGGTTCCAGGACCGCAAAATTGATATCCCGGTAGATGGAGTTCAACTGGTAGTTTATTGATGATTGAATTGACTAATCCACAACCTTTATGTTCAAAGGTTAACATAACACTAACATTTCCAAACTACTCCCACCTATATATACCCCTAACACATCACATACTCCATACACTCTCAATATGCATGTGGTACCACAAGGACTTAAGCTCCCAATAGAAAATTTTGATCTGAGTGAAAAAGTTGCACATTATTCAAGACATGGTAATTTATTACCAAATTATGTTCGTGCCATTTTTTGCGGCCCAAGTGGATGTGGGAAAACAAACTGTCTTTTCGCATTATTATTTAACAGGAATGGGTTACGTTTTGAAAATGTATATGTCTATTCAAAATCATTATATCAACCTAAATATAAATTATTGAAGGATGTCTTGGGGGGTGTGAATGAGGTTTCATACTTTCCATATAGTGACAATGACATGATTATGGATCCAATGCAGGCGAGAAAAAATTCAGTATTCATATTTGATGATGTGGCGTGTGAAAAGCAGAATAAAATCAGAAACTATTTTTCCATGTGTCGACATAAGGAGATTGATGTTGTATATCTTAGTCAGACCTACTCAAAAATACCAAAGCAATTGATACGTGATAATTGTAATATGGTTGTATTGTTTAAACAGGATGATGTTAATTTACGACATGTCTATGATGAGCATGTATCACCTGATATATCTTATGATGACTTCAAAATGATATGCTCACAATGTTGGAATGGACATAAATTTGGAGCTCTTGTAGTGGTAAAGGAATTTGATTTAAACGATGGAAGATATCGTAGGGGGTTTGATGAGTATATAAGGGTTGGTGACTTGTAACACCTCATTAATCATGAAGCTGTTGAATCAGTCAGATGTAGAACGTAAGCAAAAAATATGTCACATAGCAAAAGATATTCGAAAAAAATATCTTGCTTTGAAATTGGGTCGGTCTGAAACAGATGAGTCGCTCGAGCGAATTTTCAAGCCCATTACAACACCATTGAGGAAAATTGCAAAAGATGGTAGAGAAAACCTTCAAACCATCTCAGAAACAACTCAAGAGCAACTCGAAAGCAACTCAGAGACACCTCGAAAGCAACTCGAAAGCAACTCAGAGACAACTCAAGAGCAACTCGAAAGCACCTCAAGGACACCTCAAGAGCAACTCGAAAGCAACTTGGAGACACCCAAACACCACAAAACAACCTCACGAAAACACCTGGAGACACCTAAACACCACAAAAAAACCTCACGAAAACACCTAAAACCTTTAAAAAAACGTCTGAAATCATCTCCAAAGAATTTCTTCAATACCCCCCAAACACCTATTGATTATGGTGATGAAAATTGGGTTGATGATGATGATAGTGATGCAAGTATGCTAGATGTTTTTCATTCCCCAGAAAAATTAGTTTCAAATTATGAAAATTATTCGCAAATCACACAAAAGTATATATCAGCTTATCATAATTTATCGGGAAATATTGATAAAACTAGTACAGGACCTAAATATGATGAATCATCATCAAAATGGGTGCTTGGTATCACACCAATTGATTTTCGGAAAAATGGCGATATTCTAATCAATAAAGAACAATTTGATGGTACAGAGGGACTCTATGAATTGATATTTCTTAAGGAACCTAAAAAATACACTCAGACTGATTTAGATGCATATAAAAAAATTTTAGAGATAACAAATATATATCGAATGGGGTTCAAACCATCGGGAAAAATCAAGGGCAATGTGGGTTATAAACATAAGAAAATTATTCGCCCGATAATTCAAATTATTCACCCAGAAGGAAGTGGGTTGTCCACAATGCTCTACAATTCAAATCCAATTGATTATGTATACTGGAATGATGTAAATGAGTTAGTCGATAGACTGAGATTATTAATTGGATCAAAACAAGCTGGTAACACCTCTCATGATAATGAAATATCATCCTTGATTGAAGAACTTGAGGAAGCTGGGGTTATAAAATCAGTTGCGAGATGACCTTGGATAAGTTTGGTCGTTCAAAAATCAACTCTGCGGAAAAATTCAGAGTGAAAAAGCAAATCAAAAAAATTATTGAGGATTCTGAGATATTACGACGTGAAATTCAAAAAAGAGATGATTTCATGGTGAATAAAAAATATGTTGATGCTACATTTTCAAAGTATGAAAACAATCTACATATATTGCTTGATTTAATTGAAAAAAGATTGACGAAATTGGAGGTGCTGAAGGTGGATGAAAAATATTTTATTGATTTAATGGAAAAGTATGAAAACCGAATCGGAATCTTTGAACAACAGTTTGTAGCTATACGAAGTGAACTTCAAACATTGAAGTTATTTACGCAAAATTAATTTCAAATATTGAAGTTATATTTGTAAAATCTGAATGAGTATGAGTCAGTAGCAAAATGAGTCTTGACAAGTTTGGACGTAGGGTGGGGGTGCAAACGTATCAACCAACTCCAAGGTTACAATTAGCTTACACATCTGAGGGAGATATCAATATGGAAAATTTGAGAATATGTAATCTCAAACAACCAACAGAAAGTCTTGATGCTGTGAATAAAAAATATGTTGATGATCTGCTTCAAGATGTACAACATAAATATATAACCCTAATTGAAAAATTGATTATTATTAATAAATTTATTGAACGTAAAATCCCCATTGCTGATGAGCATATGGCTACAAAAATTTATGTTGATGAATCCATTTCAAGAGTAAATCTGGGGCTTCGCAGAGATCTAAAAAGCGCCTCGGATGATTTGGGTAATAAAATGAGTGATGAGAAAAAGATTTTAGAGGAGCATATAAATATCATTAATGCGTTGAAAAACAAAATAGAAGTCATAAGGGTTTCAAGTGCTCGAAGTGCCACCGCCACCGCCACCGGTGACTCTGTAACAGAATCCAATTAAATATGTCAAAGACTCAGCTTGTTGAAGAACTTTTCAAACCCATAAGAAGAAAATTTCCCAGACGTCGTACAATCATCAAAGGTTTGGATGATTTATGGCAAGCTGATTTAGGTCAAATGGATATCTATCAGAAAGATAACAAAGGATTCAAATATTTCCTCATTATCATTGACTGCTTTTCAAAATACATCTGGATTGAGCCAATAAAATCCAAAACTGGGGATGAGGTGACAAAGACTTTTGCACGTATTCTAAAAAAATCAAAACGTCATCCTAAAAATCTGCAGACTGATCAGGGAAAGGAATTCTATAATAACCATTTTCAACGTCTCATGCAACAATATAATATTAATCATTATAACACATACACTGATAAGAAAGCGGCAATAGTCGAGCGTTCAATAAGAACGATTAAAGAGAAATTATTCAAATATTTCAGTTTGAATGGAACGTATAAGTGGATAGATATCATTTCGAATATTGTCCAAAACTATAATGAGCAAAAACATAGTGTAACTAAAATGAGGCCCTGCGATTTGTTTGGTGATAAAAACCTTCAAAATGTTCTATTAAATACCGTATATAATCATATAAAAGTTGCAACTCATCCACGTAAATTCAAAGTTGGTGATGTAGTGCGCATTAGCAAAGCGAAGCATGTCTTTGAAAAGGGTTATACACCCAAATGGACAACCGAATTATTTAAAGTTGTTAAAGTTAAGGTTGGTACACCAGTAACCTATCTTTTGGAGGATATGTATGACAAACCAATAATGGGTGCATTTTATGAACAAGAATTGCAAAAAACAAAACAGGAGAATGTGTATTTGGTGGAAAGGGTGTTGCGCAGAAAGGGTACCAAAGTCTATGTAAAATGGCTTGGATTTGATAATACACACAATAGTTGGATTGGAGTTGATAATATATTATAAGTTGCGCATGCCTAAAACATATTTGGGGGTTGGATGAGAAAAATATGATCAGTCTTTAAACATGTGTGAAGGGGGCTACACCGCAGGTGGTGATCAAATTGAACAATTGTTGGCTGGGTATGAGAAGGCTGTGAGTGATGGTCAAACAAAATCTCTACTGAGCACGATGTTTTCCTGTACCACTAGTGACATCAAGATTTATGTGGAATTAACTTTGCAACACAATTTCCAACCCATAATCAGAATACCCATTGGTGAGCAGCAGACATTAATTTTTGAAGATGATGTGTGGAATATAATGATAAACTATCTTAATTGGCTCCTCGATGGATGGAATCTGGAGCCCCATCTCCACCCAACATTCTCGCATAACGACTTGCAGATTGGCAGTTTCCCGATGGAAAATGGAGCGAAATTAGTGTCAATTTCAAAACATGATCAAATAATGTATTTAACTGAAAATAATGTACATGACCTTTGCATTGTTAATAAACATTTTGTGGTCATAAGGATTCGGGAACTGAAGCAGCTGGATTTCCCCAAATATTATCATACGATTTTAAATACTTTACATGAATTGATTAGTAAAAGTTGTACACATGTTTCCATTGAGGATGTTATTTCAAATTTTTATAAAAAATCTCCTTGTATAGAAACCTATTGTTTAAAACAAATCATGTACCATGATCGAAATAGATTGTTAACTGATCTGGATAAAATAAAGCGTATAAAATGAAAAAAAAAATGTTTAATTTCTTATCACCAGTAGACAGCCATGTGGTTTTGCTATATCAGCAAGCTTCCGCACACAAAACCATATAAATAGACGATTCCGATTGATTTGTGAATTAGTCTTGTATCAACTCAACACACACACACAGACTTACCCACTTACAACAAGCAGAAATGGTGAGTACATTTTTTTTTTTTTTTTTTTTGTGCAGTGAGCTGACACAATATATTCTAGAACTCCTCAACATCATCATCTAAAAATCAATACGCCCCCTCGAGCTCGCAACAAAAAAAGCCGCTCAAAATGATGGTAAGTGTGTGATTTATTTTTTTAATTTAGCTTATCGGTGATTTAACACCTTGTAGGATTCAGAGCTCAACCACCTATCGTATGTGTGTAGAACCAGCCCCCGCACCAGAATCGTTTTCACCATCAAACAGCTGTTTTTTTTTTTTCCAGGACTCCCATAGACATGTTTATGGCGGCGGCGGCGGCGGTGGTGTTAGCGGCTCAGTATGCTGTCCAGATTGCAAACACGTATTTTGTTTTTGTAAAAAATCCATAGACATTCATACTTCTGTACCGCCGAATTCCTCATCATATAGTTCAAATTCATTAAAGTGTAATGAATCAATTCCACCGAGTACTTAGGGCTTAATTGTATGTGACCGCTGTCGCCGCCTTATGATGAAAAAAAAAAAATGTTATCATAAAAATGTTTTATTTCCACAACTATCAACAATATCTTGTAAACTATAGTGGCCCCATGGGAGGGTGTCGTGACTATTATCAATCAAACAGCGTTTATCATCTAGGGCATTTAGGGCTAATTTAGTTTGTTCAGTGCTATAAACGGAATGCTTTACTGAGCGGATTGTGCATTGGTTAACAATTTTTTCAACATTTTCTTTTAAACATTTTACATAATCATCAAAAGTAATTTGGTTCTTGACAATACAAGACTTTACACCTTTTGCTTTTTTCATACATTTTTGAACACCTTGAATTTTATATGAATACATTTTCGACCTCAACCCCACAAAATGTGTCATAATTTTACCATTTGCTTCATCCTTCATTAACCCCAAAACTTTTTTATTTACTAATGGAATCTGATAAACGTTATCTGGAGGATAATCGCTGGTGTCGAATTTGGAAAGATCTTTTTTGATGAGCTCATCATACACATCATTGCACTCAATATCGTAAATGAAACTGTCCGTGTCCGTATACAGAAGCTTGGGTTTTTTAGAAAAAGATTTTTTTAGCATGAAATTATAATGAAAATCATACATTACAATCTTTGAAATGTCTAAAATACACATACCAATGTAAAGTGGTTTGTTGAAAATGAGATTTGTTTTCTTCATTTCTATAGCTACCAGATCTTCGGCGAAAATTGTTAAATTATGAAATGCTGCATTGGAAATCAGATTGTTGGCACCATATCGACCCTCCCATTTATTAACCAATTTCACAATACGATGTTTTCGAATGTTTTCCATTGTTTTACCAAATACAGCATTATTCATTAACTTGAAGAGATTTTTGCTGAAATCGTTAGTGGCTTTTGATCGAAGTTGAGTGTTTAGTTCGATGTATGCCTTTAACCAAGAACTTTGCTTGAATTTTAAAATTCTATGTATTTGCGTAATTTTGACACCATTACTCACAGCTTGCTTTAAATTGCGGTAATGAATAACATATTTTGTTTTGTTTTGAAGAGTTGTTAATAGTTTTGGAAATTTGGACTTTGGAGGGGCTATATGTTCGGGGCAGAATGGAAAATCGCTGTGCAAGTCGTGAAGTGTTTCAGGGTATTCCAAATCCACCTCCAAAATATAACCCTCCGGAGCATCATCCTCGATTAAAGTAACATCGAAATTTGGTAAATCAATGGGATCAACCCACCCGAATCCATCGTATGGTAGATGTTGAATCATTGCCCACCCATAAAGATTATTCACATCGAGGTAGAGTAGGTAGTTTGATGGTTTGGATTCATCATATTCCGTCATGTATTTATTATTTGCTTCAGCATACCTATTTGAGCACACTGAAATTCCTCCTCTCAAGCCCTTTTCAATAAACATAATTTGATCAATGTCTTTCAACAGTCTCAGCTCACATTTTGTATATTTCAGCATACAATCCCAAGTATAACCTGGTAGAGTGAAATACCACGCTGGATCCAAACCATAAATGTTATGTGCATTGATTCTAAAGTTTTCAAAAACATCACTCAACAACAAAACATCTGTTTTTAAATACAGATCGCTGTATTGACCTAAATTCTGAATATTGAATTCATCCCATACTTTTTGGGCATGTGAATACTCCTCATCACTAATATTTTCATCATATAATTTTGAATAGAACATTTCTTTGGGTGGTAAACTTGTTTTTTCCAATCTAGTCATATTATCAACATAATCATAACAAAAAACCCCCTTACGTGTTAATAATTCAAATTGTTTTGAATTACATGAGGAAAATTCTCTCTTTAGATTTATCAAATCCTCCAATTTCAATGTGGATGCTAATGAACTCAAAGATGCATTTAAAAATCGTAGTGAATCGATATATCTAAATTTTATGCTGGTTTCATCATCATACTGAGTGAAGGAAATGTATTTTTCTTTATTGAGTGGAAGAATACTGAATTTTTCCACCCTTCCTATGGCTTTTAGAATGAAATGGGAATCGTAACCTGAGAGATTGTGGAATACAATGGGGACAATGAATTGTTTTTTGAAATTTAAATTGCAATTTGAGTGGGCAAAACCTCTAATATCTCCCGTGAAATGATCATGGTCAACAACAATCTGATCTGTGTCAATAAAAGGTTTCTCACAAATGTGACACTCTTTGGCCATACTCTTGTCCAACACTTCCGACTTGGGTATAATTTTAGACATCTTATCTTCAACAAATTTCGCAATATTTTTCAGTTGATCTCCAAACCAACCCAAACAATCTTCGCCGCGGTAGCTTTTGTAAAAGGTTAGCGAGTCATCATAGGAACACTTGAATAAAAATCCAATGCTGAATGGAATATGCTCTTGGAAATTGACAGTTTTTAAATGTGTTAACTCAGCAGGAATTTTCTTCAAAATTGATTCGAAATCCCCATATATGATGAATGGTGCTTTTTGTTTATAAATATGATTTCTGAAGGAAACATGATCATATTTGGGGAATGAAATTTTTGAGTCATTTTTTGTTTCACACACACTTGAATGTTCACTCAAGCGTTCCTGAGACTGAAAATAGTTCAAACATCTATCGCAAATGAATATTTTATGCCCATGTTTATTAATTTGTGATCTCACTAACCTGGATAGATCCCTTATCAAGCAATAATGATATGAAATTTCAATCTCATTTTCAATATTTGGCAATGGTTCAAAATCATTAATTTTTGGAAAATATTTATTTTGAATGATGAGTAGGTTGACGTGTTTTTCCAATTTTTCACCTGTTAACCTACAAGGTAGAACGCTAAAGAATTCATTCTTTTCATTTTGAGTCATCTCCAACATATAAACATTCACACTTATATTATTTAATTTTTCGAATTTATGAATTTTGTTGACTGTCATTGGAAAATCCAAACCCTCTGTATTAAGGACGCGGGTGTAATGTGGATATGATTCAACTCTATCGGAATTTTTTCTGATTGGGTACAAAGCAGCGACTATACACCAATAAAAGCATGCGTTATCATCATTTTTAATGTTAATACATGCTTGTTTCTTCGAAATTTGATTGGGCAAAGGAATGTAGGATGAAGCACCCACCCCAAAGCTATGTTTATTAATACAAATCTCTAGACTGATAATTCTTCTTAATGCCCACCCACTGTCACGTTCTTGAAAATCCTCCATTTTTTGCAAAATTGGCCTACTGATAAAATTATCAAACCACTCAATCAAATTGGTTCCCATGTCCAAAGTTTGATTTTTTGTGGGAAAATATTTATATTCGAGGTGCTCAACGTTATTTTTGTTAACAACGAATTCACCGCAAAAAGTTGCATTCACTTTTATAGCACTGAACTCTTTCAAAATTTTGTTGATTCTTACTTTAAATAGGAAAAATGAATCACTAAAAAAATCCCCTAGATTCAAATGTGTTTGGTTGATAATTACCCCAGTCCTTATGCGGGAGTCAAACGATGTTTTCAGGTCCTCCCACTTGACTCGACTACTGCGCTTGTGTCCTCCACCCACATGTGCCTCAAATTTCGACTTGATAAGCATCCGGAATCTTTTCAAATGGCCCAAATTGGCCACCAACCTTTTTCTCAATCCAATGGATAGTGGTGCAGCCATCGCCCTTTGGAAGTCTCGGATGCTTTTATTTATATTCTTCAGCCAACGCTTTTGATCTTCATCGGTACATAGTAGGGGAAATGCCTCTTGGTACTTTGCAACAATGCAACTGCTCAATGATGCAATTTCTTCGAATAATTTCATGTTGTTGTGATAATTATTGTTTGTAACAGTAGCAGTACTCAACATCTACCAACAACAACTCAATCGTAAATGATGGGGCACCTAAAAATAGCAAGACTATTTATACAATCAACGTGACGTCGGTCGGCTCACCTTATTCAATTATTGGCATCTGGTTTTCTTATCAGTAACGAGTCTCAGCCTGCAGTTTTCTTTGTGATAATTATTGTTTGTAACAGTAGCAGTACTCAACATCTACCAACAACAACTCAATTGTAAATGATGGGGCGCCTAGAAACTGCAAGACTATTTATACAATCAACGTGACGTCAATTATTGGCATCTGGTGTTCTTATCACCAGTAGACAGCATGTGGTTTTCTTATCAGTTCACCGAATTCGGTTCCACTATAAAAAGGTTTGACGTCTAATGGTGATAAGAAAACTGCAGGCTGAGACTCGTTACTGATAAGAAAACCGTGCATTCGAGCTAAATTTAGAACTGAATGATGATAACACTTACCCGCAATATTCAATTTCTTCAAGCATGAACTGTTCATAAAATGTAATGTCATCCCATCCCAAACCCCCCACCCCCACCCCCACCAACGGTCACACCGCCCACCGACGGATGACGTCACGCGCACGTGGTCGCAAAGACCCCCACCCCCACACTTCACCTCAACCCCCACACAACACGCCGACGACGGATGACGTCACGCGCACGTGGTCGCAAAGACCCCCACCCCCACACCCCACCTCAACCCCCACACAACACGCCGACGACGGATGACGTCACGCGCACGTGGCGCCACCTAGCAGCCATTTTGGGAAATGGTCCAGAGGTCGCGAAGACCCCCACACCCCACCCCAACCCCCACACAACACGCCGACGACGGATGACGTCACATCTCGCGCATTCACCATTTCATAGCAAATTTGCGCCAGAACCGGCACAGCCCTTACTACTGTCGAGAGTTACATCCATTCAAAACAACCGCTGCACATTCATACCCAGATAAGGGTGTTGTCGGGAGTTACATGTATGTGTGTGGTGCCATGCTGCCTCACTGACGAGTCCATATTCGGGACGAAACCAGTATAAGGAGGGCACTACTCACATGGATGTAACTCTCGACATTTATCACGGTTCTGTACCAACATTTCCGTTTAACAATTAATACATTGTCAGGACAACTTCCGGAAAAAAGAATAACTTTTTCTAGACCATTTTTAAATTGTGGTGTCGACTATGCTGGTCCTTTTCAAACAAAGGTAGGATTGTCGAGAAGTAAGCAATTAGTCAAGACTTATCTATGTGTTTTTATTTGCTTGACAACTAGGGCTGGTACACTTGGAACTGGTAGCCGATTTGTCAACAAATTCCTTTTTAAACGCTTTTAAACGTTTTGTTTCACGACGAGGTAAATGTTCGATGATTTACTCTGATAATGGTACCACTTTTTTAGGTGCCAATAACGAATCGAATAAGTTTATCACTCACATAATAAATCAAAACGTTTTTGCTGCCTTCTTCGCCACCCAAAACACAATACCACCTCGTTCTCCGCATTTTAGCGGAATTAGGGAAAGTGCCATCAAGGCAATTAAATATCATTTGCGTCGAATCGTTGGTAATCCTTCCTTAATGTATGAATAATTCAATACTATTATAGCTCAAGTGGAGGCCTGCTTAAACTCTAGCCTCTTTCTCCACTTTCTGCTGACCCTGACAACCTAACCCCGTTGACACCGGGACGTTTTTCAATTGGTTGCCCATTAGTCGCCGTTCCCGAACCTGATCTTACTGAGATAAAAACAGAACGTCTCACTTGGTTACAGCACCTGACAAATGATGGAGCACTTTTGAAAGAGGTGGTGTAAGGATTACATCACAGAAATTCAAGCACGTTCCAGTAAGGGTGTGTTTCACACGACTCAAATGTTTTCAGTCTGCGAAGATAACCTTTTCTCATTGCTGTGGTCAGTTGGCAGAATCCTAGAAGTTCATCCCGGTGACGATGGTGTTGTGCGCGTGGTGGCTATTAAAACCGCGAAAGGTGTATACAGGCGTGCTGTATGCAAGATCTGTGTTGTAGAACCCACTGGTGATTAGTCCTAGCTGATTCTGCAAGCATGTTGAAAGCTTATACCGTCACGCATTTCAAGGTGGACGGAATTTTTCGTGCTTCCCGAACACTCCCAATGTCATGACAACAGAAGTAACAAGTGCTACGGAGACTGTCAACGTAGACGTTTGATCAAATGTAATTCAATGTTTTTTTTGCGTAATAAACGCAGTTAAATAGAAAATTTGGGTCTAGTCCACTGATCTAAACCCATGTATAGGCATAATGCATGTGTCATCTGAAGCAAATGTGGCGAGGCATGGGCGAAAAAATGATTGTCTGCGTCTGATTCACGGTCATTTTCCAGTAGAGTCTGTGAATGTTGATCATGCGTTGTAGAATTCAATCTATCGATCCGACCAGATGTGTACCCTCGCGGTCATCTGAACCATTCCCGTACTACATCCGTTTTCGTTTATTCGTGATCGACGCCATATTGCTTTTTTATGCTTTGTTGTGTTGTGCTTATAGAACTCAATGTTTTGTAGTGTGGATTATTTTTCTTTGGACGTAGTGTTTGTGTGTGACTTTTTGACTATGTCGACTACTTTTGAGTGCCTTTTTGTTTGTAATATTCAGTGACCTGACCGTCATGAGTTCGGTCCTGTCCACACCTCGTCATGATGACATTATTTTGCTGCAGTGCGCAATATCCAACTTGCCGGAAAATGTTCGGGTTCATTAACGTTTTTCGGTCGTAATTTAGCCATTTCGAGTGCGGCGTTTGCTCATCCAGTTGTTTAGATCAGTGGTCTAGTCTCTTCTTCACAACCCACAAAACATACCGATATGGTACAAAATTATTGATTTTTATATTTGGATAAAATGAAGTACAATAATAAATCAAATTACCCCAACCTTTTTTATCTGTACACTCATAGCAACTCTTATGCCGGGTCAACACGAAGACAATAAGTAGTCCACTTTCGATACAGAAAACATATGAAATGATATCAAAAACAATCTTACCTAGTTTATATGTTTATAGATGAAGCGCCTTTCTTTTGCATGCGCAAAGTGCTCAATGACAAGTTCATTAAAATTTTCCGTAGCTAACAAATTTGTTTCAATGGAACACATAGCTAAAGCGTTCGATCTACTTTCACACATTGTATTTCTCGTAAATGTTTTAATACGCTTCAACGATGAAAAAGAACGTCCACATATAACTGTTGTCATAGGCATTGTACACAGATTGTTTTCATAAAAGCACTGTAACAAGTAACAATGGTAATGCACCCGACGCACTTGCAAAATTTTGTCTGCTGTAAATAACTGTTAATTTATGTTTTAACGAATATTTATCTAGGTTAAAATTTTCAACTGCTAGTTTTCACTACTGACTGGCACCTGCTGACCTTCATAAATCAAAACAAACAAAACGTAACCTTCATTAAGGCAGTCACGAAGAAGAAAAAGCGGCAACATGTTCGCGGACTTTTTGTATTACGCACGATTGTGATGACTGTCCTCTTCTAAAACAAATATTCCTCCCGCCCCCTCCCGACTATGCGGGTTTTCATATAGACAATGCGAATGTCTGCGAAACAGTGCAAATCGGATATCGCCCGGCTCGTAACTATCCGTCCTAAAAACATTTGCCAGCAATGATAGCCGGCTTACAGCGTTGCCGGCTTGTATTGACCGTCCTAGAGTTTCTACAATTCAGATTTAGAATTTTAGAATAGACCTATCCAATTTATGCGGAACACAGATGTAAATAGGAATCCGAGCCCGCTAGACAGAGATACCGATATTTTTCATGCGCAAGGGGAGGACACATTCAAAAGCTGCGCAAGCATTAGTGCGAGAGAGACAATCAAGCAGTGTCAAGCACGTACGTCTAGAGGCTATGTTGAGACGTACGTGTATTTAGAGAATGTTCTTAATGTAAGGTTTATATTCAATTCGTCTTCGAATTAGAACTGTCAAATTTCCACTTGGCAAACCGGAATCATATGCTACCATCTACAATCAAATTGTTTTTGAAGTCAAGCTTACGTCAAATTCATTGTAGATGGACTTTGACAGTTCCACTTTGAAATGAAATTTTCCTACAGCCGTGCGGAAAATTCAATTTTCCGCACCGATATCCGTGTGGAAAATCAGATTTCCCGCACCAGTGCGGAAAAATTAACAATATCATAAGCAAACAGCAACCAGGTTTCCAGGTAACTATGGTCGCTTAGTTACACATTTCGACATTCATTACGTCTGTAGAAAAACTATTGTACCTAACACTTGCGGAAAATGTTTTTCCGCCCTCGGCTGCTTCACCGAACTCCGCTACGCGTCGGTCGGTGAACGGCAGACTCGTGCGGAAAAACTAATTTTCCGCACTTGTTAGGTAGATAGCTATAAATGTACACCGGTAAATGACCGTCGACATTTATCAGTGTTGACAGTTCACGTATGTTGATTGTTTATTTTTCCTTCGAAACATAGGATTGAAAAGTGTGTTCGTGTATTTATTGTTTTTGTTATATCCTGCTTGTATTTTGTGCTCCTGTATTTGTTATTTTGTTATGTGTGATTCATTCAATACTCTACTTATAATAATGACTGATACAAGTGTATATCGGTGAAAGACCTTTCGCCTTTCGAAGGCTTTCATTTTGGGATTGCGGAAGCCTTTTTCACAAGAAAATCGTGGACGCACAGACAGAGTGATCGAGGCTACAAGTTTTTTGCTGGAGGATACATCCATGATTTCTTAGACCATACAAATGAGTTCACCATCAAGGCAAAATGCTTCAGAAGTCATAAAAAGAATGAGAGCCCACATAGGCTTCATTTGAAATTTTCATCCATAGACGTCATCATCGAAGCTCACAATACATGTGAAGTGGGGTAAGAAACGATAACTATGTTATAGTCAAATGGGGGACTTCGGATAAGATTTTTTTAGACTGATTCAAAATTTACTAGATTTTTTTGGGTATACATACCGCCAAATCCTATCAACAATATTCTTACTAGAATGACTGAGCTTGACGCAAACTTCATTTAAATAAATTGACTTAGGTACTTACTTGAAAATTTGATTTATTGGCAGTATGAATAAGTAACTATTTACCCCGCTATTTACTTGAAAAAATAATCAAACCAGTGCTTATGCAGCTGATCTTAATTTGATTCCCAAAAAAGAACCTATTAGTGAATAACAAAACTTCGTAAGATATTGTTTCTGTTAAAAATATATAAAGGTTAAATCTTGGGTTAAATTCTCATAGGTTCATAAGTTCGTTTTTCCTGCTTTCAATTTCTTACCAAAGACACTACTGTACCCACTAAATGTTAGTTTTGATTAAAATGTGAATTGATAATTTCATTTTCCTAATTAACAAATCGTTCTACTAATTATCAATACTAGGATTTTACTAGAGTAACTAGAGGGACTGAAGAACATATTGATCCCATCAATTTGATAAGACTCATGGAGCTCATAAGTTTCGAATGTTTTTCTATAAGGTATCAAATTTTAGATGTTAATTTTATCGAACTACGTTGTATTGTGGAAATTCTTCACGTATTTTTTTGCTGGGACAAAGACCCTTTAGTCACGAAGGGTATGAAAGCAAAGTAACATACTATCTAGTTCATAAAAAAAAAATCTTGAATGCTGTTATGTTGGCCCCTAAATGACACTCCTGCAAATTGGTTTTTCTCGAATAACTTCCACAGTACAGGGTGATCCCCTATAATATATTCTTTACTCTGTAACTTTTTTATTTCAAGTGTCAAAAATATTACATGGACTCACGTGCAAATTAAGGATAATTTTTAATGAGAAAATAAATAGAGTTATATTTTGATTTTGCATAAAGTTATCTGAAATGGTTAAATAAAAATGTTTGTTTTCGCGATTATTGAAGTTCCTTTTTCTTTGGTCGCGTAGCACATTTTCATCAAACGAATTGGTTTGAGAAGAATTAATAGACAATTTTTTCGTGAAAAACATCAAAACATTTCAAGTAGGGACTTTTTGAGTTTTTGAAAAGAAGATATCGATTTGGTGGATGAGAAATGATGCATGGTTTTACCTACATGCAAAAATTCTAGTATTGATCTTTCCTTGAATTTTTAAAAACACTCTTTAACAAACTGCGTTTGTATTTTCACCAAAGAACAAAATGCGTATAGAAAGTCTGCTCCTCGTATATTCTTTGGGGTTTGAGGGCCCATCTTAGTAAAGAAGGCCTGAAGACTGTCCATATATTCTGGGAAATCGTGTGTGAATCCAATATAACCGCTGCACAAAGAGTTCATCAACATCAGTTACCCTACACTCACTATGACTATAAACAAAAAAAAAACAAAAACTATCAAATATTTGAGCTGTCAGGAAATTTTTAAATTAGCTAATGTCACTAGATGCTGGAACTTGGGGTATACATACTTACCTGAAATTTACGAATATTTTATGTGATAAAAAAATATGAAATATGTCCTAAATCACCCTATTTGACTGTATGTATGCACTTTGCGTTCATTATATTCAACAGTATTGACGGACTATTGCTTTTTTATAGAAATTCCGAATCTTGCAATCACGTGGTTGGACTGGGTCATACTATCTGCAGCATCTGATTTTGAATGGATTTACAAGAGTGCCATAAAGAGCATAATGCACTTCAATCCCAATGAACTGCAAAGGGAAACCAACATAACGGCAGAACAAATTCCTGAGATTGTTTTCATCGACCCGACAAACATCAAGAGGACAGAAATCCCTCTGCTTTTTCGTATAAAAAAACGCATACGGAAAAACCAGTTGATCGAAATAACCCGGTCGATTAAACAATCCTGAAAACTTCGTTAAAAGAAATCAACCCGCCCATACCATTTGCCACTACACTATCTACCGAAAACATGACTGATCAAGAAACAATACAACTGGTATGGTATGTAGTACCAGCTTTGTAATTCGTAATGGTTTTTTCTTAACCAATACAGCTATTTATGTGCCAGCGTCTTCGCTATTGGGGCATATGACACGTTCCAAACGTAAAGATGTTGCGGGACTTGAAAGGGAAAGTCTGGACGAGTGGTCCCAATAATTATTAAAGTGAGAATTTGAAAAATTAAATAAATTTATAACTCTTAAAATTTTGCCGTAGTTTCATCGAAATTGTGTAGTGTTTGTTAGTGCACCCATAAAATGTTTTATGAGTAAATCAAAGAGATGGTTTTATAATCATTATCACAATATACATTTTTTTGTCATAGTAAGAAAAGAACTCTTCACTTGTGAGCAGGAAAATATACGTTTGTGAGACTTCTAGAGTATACCTATACCTACTTTTAAACTGTACTTAATCAAATGTTGATGCAAAAATATAAAAAATAAAGGATAAACTTGCAATATGTGTTTTTATTACCGATATAAAAATAATTGATATAAAATAAAAAATACTAAGTACTTGGGTATTCATTGATATTAACCTATATCCAAGGCTATACCTAAAATAATTACTAAATGGTAGCCAAAACTGTATAAATTTGTTGCATTGAACCGAAACTAGAAATAGCAATTTTTGATGATGATTTTTTAATCTTCCATATTTTTTCTTTTGTCATTTCCAGAGCACAGTTTTAGGCAAAAAAGTGGATTAGCGAGGAGTCATCATTGTTATCGTTGGTTTTCTTGCTTTAGGTATGCAACCTCCTTCTCGTTATAGTTTGCAAGCTGGTAAAGTGCTGGTGCCTTTTGAAACTGTCCTTCACATTCGACTTCCTGAAGAAGGGAAAAATTTCTCCAAAAGCTTGAAAATTGAATAAAGAAGACTTAAAGTAGCCTTCCTCGTATTATTGACTGCCTCTCACGAGCTCCTGTTACGAATTAACATTAATTTCACAAACACTAGCTGGAGTGAATTTTCCCTAACAAGAAATGTTTTATTTATAAATTAAATGTACCCTGTATATTTGAGTGGCATTATGATGAACAAAGTCTTGTGTAAATCTTGAAGGGATCATAAAACTTGTCCAACAAAAGATAAAAGAATGCGAATAAGAGGAGGAAAAATAGTATTGGATATACAGGGTGTTCCCGCACAACTTCTAGTGTCTGAAGAATATTGAAAAAGCATAAAAAAATAATTTGAGTTGTGACATCAATCGCAGTTTCCAAAATACAGGGTGTACAAATTTTTTCCTCTGTTTTGAAAACGCCTTCGCCAATCTTGATAAAATTCAACGGGGTTTATACATATGATAGGTATTAATACTATTAATGAAAATTTCTGAGCCATTGGAGCGCATTCAAATTATTTAGGGCCAGATTTGGAGAATTTGTGTGTTGTATTTTTGATGAAAAAATTATACGCCACACTTTTTTCTCAAGAAATATTCTTTTTTTAAATTACTTATTTCAACTTTCAACGAAAAAGGTCACGTGAGATTTTTCTCTCCGACGCACGAGTTCGAGTAAAAAATAAAAACTTAACTAGTGTCTTTTAAAGCGTTCATTACCGGACATTTTCAGTTTTGGGAACAGTCGGTTTTTCTCGTCTCAAGGAAAAACTCAAAAGTCCCTTTCCATAGAAATGAGTATTTAGAAAAAAAAAATCTGTGTAAAAAACAGTGGCATACTTTTTTTTTCGAAAATACAAGAGACAAACTATATTTTAGAAACGATGCACTTGCGGCCATCGGTGTCACTGTATTTATGAGTCAAAAATAACCAAACGTTACCCTATAAACATAAATCGGCAAACGCCCTCTAAGAGAGCTATGCTTCTCATAGACTACGCCCTTCTTAAAGGGGGACACCTGAGGATGGATTATTTCCGAAAAGGTTTAAAATAAAGTTTTAAAACTTTGGAATCTTACTAATTTGAATGTGCTGAATTCAAATAATATTAATTCAGAAATTTGATAACCAAGTCGGATGCGTATCATTTGGGGGGACAGTGAGTATGAAAAATGAATTGAAACTTTTTTATAAATCATGTTCGTATTTTTTTTTAATTTAGAAAATAATATGAGGTTTTTCATGCAAAAAAGGTAGTCTTGGTTTGTATCGCTAGGGCACAACATTTTCAAAAAAAAGGAAATTAGAACTCACGCTGCATAGTATTCACAATATCATATTACAGAGTATTTCCTAAAAATTGGTACAAAATTCGTCGGGTGATTCTAGAAGATTTTCATGAGACATAGTTCTCATAAACATTAATTTGTCGAAAAATGCTTTCCAAGGGAGCTACGGTTTTGGAAATATTGAGGAAAAACTGTCCTAAGGGGGCCCTATTTAAAGGGGCGTCGCTCTCTTGGAAAGCATTTTTCGGTCAAATGTTTATGGGAACTTCTTTTCATGAAAATAACCCAGGAATCACCCCTCGATTTTTTTATTGATTTTTAGCAGGGTTCGAAGGATAAATCAAAGATATATATCACGATATCAAGATATTTATCATGATATTTATATGCTGATATATCATGGATATTTATAACAAATAACAAATTAGTGCACATCAACCATGTCGTTCATCATTATTCGATGCCTAATCGTCTTTTTGAACGTTAAATCCCCGATAGAGCTTCTGTAAAAAAAGTATTTCTTCCCGAATGCGCGAAAGCATCTGAAGACATATAACATTGATCCTATAGCCGGTAGGTATATTTCTCGAATTCTGTTGATGAACCCATGAATAATTGATTATGTGAAGTGAAATCGTTTGAATTAATTTCAAATCTCATTTCTTCAATGAAATTATACAGGGTGAATGAGAGGGAAATGGAGATGTTTTATGGATATGTTTCAAAGTCTAAATAAGCAAAATATGCTCGTAAGATCAACTCCGACTTTGAATTCTATCATGAATGCAGGAAAAAAAACATAAAATGATACCTTGAGGGGATTTTTCAGAAATTGCCGCTTATGAAAAGGTGTAGTTTGACTTTGAACTAAGATGATATGGATTAATATTCTTATTTTGCAATTGAACAATCTGGGAAAAATAAGTTGAGTGGTTTATCTTTGAAAGTATCTTTTCGAGTAACTCGATGTATAATCACAGGTCCGATACATAAAAAGCTCGATAAAAAGTTAGTGATAACTAAAATTCACGCAAGCATACCTTTGGTGGATTCCTCACAATACTGGTGGTAGTGGTGGTCAACATACTATCGAGCGTACTATGTTCCTTCTCAAGTAAAAAAGTCACCATCTTCTGCGTCATTCGACCATGTCGAAACCTACAAAATATCCCAGAAAATCTTAAATCATAAAGCAATTTTTTTTCATGCAATACCTTTGATGTGGAGTTTTTTTTATGTTTGGTATTTCTGTCTGTTTTCACTCTATGGGGGGTTGCCGAAGTGTATTCATTTTTGTAGGGTTATTCGCTGGTCCAGTTTCTGCTGATAGATCTGCCCTTTTCATTGTACTGGATGAAGCAGAGAAAATTTTCCACCAGATTTGAGAAAGGCAACGTATTATTTACAGATTCCGCATTTGGAACGGCGTTTTTCCTTAATTTGGACACATTTTCTCCGAAAATAATATCTTCTTTTTTGAACTGCTTAAAGCAAACCTAAAATGCCTAGGATAACCAAATCATATGTATTTAAATCTTACTCTTGGTCTGCGGTCCCATTTTACTCCATAACTTAGGTTACTTAGGGCACACTCAACCACTGACCCCACGATTTTTCTCAGCGCTGATTTGCGCTCCCGTGCCGAACACGACTCGCATTTGATCAACTACGTCTTCTGAATATTGAAATATAGAACAAATCATGAAATAAATGATCCAAAACCAGATATTTATCGAATCAGCTGTTCATTTTCTAAAATGTCAATATTGTCATTTCATCCTGTTTCATGTTTCAGCCTGCTTTACATATACCTAAAAATGCTCTAGCCAATAAAAACGTTCCTCCAATTGCGCACGCAACTTTCTCTGCTCAGGTGTAAATGAATGGGTCTATTGAAGAGTGTGTTAGGGGCATGAAGCTTACTTTTTTAAAATAAATTAATTAAAAATGATGATGTCGCAGCTTCGGGAGGGCACTGTCCCGTTGCCCTCCTTGCAGCGGTCGCCCTTGCTTTCGAATACTTTTGATGTGAGTCTGATGAGTCTAAAAGTGGCATGCTCTTTATGCAGAATGACAACTGGACCATAGTACCATGTAGTATAGTACAGTGTGTCTAGCCAAGTCCAAGTTCGCACCAAATGGAAAACTCTTTCATTATTAGTTTTACGAAAAAACATTTACGAGGTTTCTCAAATAAACATGATTCTCGCTCGGGGTTGAAATATCTTTATTTGCGACAAAATAGAAAATTATTGTCACAGTGTGTCGCAGATAAGATGAATACACCCCTGTTTTTTCCTTATTCCCAGAAGTCGGGATTCGAAATTTTGTACAGTCATACAGATTGATGATTCAACAGAAATTTTAACTTTGAAGTCCGCCTACTACGTCTTCGCAAAAAGGGCCAAGTCTTAATATTTTGCTTCGCCTCATATAAAAAAAAACTGTTAGATTGTTTTCTTGAGAAAATTTAATTTTTTTCAATTTCATGATTCCCATAGAAACAACTCCTATTCAATATTATACTGTCATGGCGTCTCAAAAACGATTTCTCAGGTCATGGGAAGACATGATTTCTATTATGTCATTGATTTAATCTAGAAAAATACAAAAATAAAAATTAGAATTTTCTCTTGTAACTCGGTATGCAGGGTAAAATTTAATTTAGAACAACTTTTTCCAGTAACTTTTTTCGATATCTCTGACGCAAAGCAAAGTATCAAGAATAGTTCTGGATTTATCTTACACCGTGTTCTGGTGCAAGAAGGGGATATCTGTTTATATGAGGATAAGTGCATAATTCTGAAGAAGTGAGATATCTGCTTATATGGGTTCAAAAAGTTGCTCCTCTTGCCTGGTGCAGGTATGGGATACGTCCGGGTAACAGAAACTGAATCATTTTATCCTCCGGACATATTCCGTACTTGCACCAGGCAAGAAGAGCCACACAGATATCTCACTTTTGCAGAATTATGTTATCCCCTTCTGCACCAGTCTTCAATTGGCCTTCTTTGCGAAGACGTAGTAGGCGGGGTCTAGAGGTCTTTAGTTAAATATCATAAACCGTGGAGGTCATCAGTCTGCATGACTGTACAAAATTTCGAACTCTGACTTCTTCAAATAGAGAAAATACAAAGGTGTATTATCATCTTATTTGCGAACCACTGTATAAAGAAAATTTGATTATAATTTTTGAAAACTACGTTAAAATATTCAATTACACCTATCTACAACAAAAATAAGCTATTGTAAGGGTATTGTCTAGATTGGTGATTTTCTCAGATAAAAATTAAAAGATATTTCAATAAGCACGTCAGCCATAAGTCTGTTCACAAAAAATTGATATACATTAAAATAGTGTAAAACAAAGATTTTGATATGATAACAGCTATATTCGAAGTGTGCTTGAGAAAAAATCAATCTTAAATACAACAGCTGCCGTTGAAATTGAGTGCTTTGGTTTAGCGAAATGAACGCACTGTGACGTCAGATGCTTGCTGCTAGGGAGACGTGTCCCCATAATTCTAACGGTCAATGGTCAATAAATCAATTGATTTATTTGGAGTGATGTACTATATACAACTTTAATTATTCGTTGTATCAATGTATCAAGTTTGAATGTTTTACCTACCTGACAATTCGCTATGTCTCCAATTTATTGAACGCCTGAGGAAGATGTAATAGAACAGCGGTTGCTTCTCATTAAAAAGAAGACTTAGAAAGACATGCATTGTCCCCGTTATCTCCCGGAATCCTCAACAAAGTTGATAACGAAGATTCTACTAAGAAAAATAGTTGGGGGGTGAGATGGTGTCGAAGAGGTACATGCAAATTCACTATCCCCTTCTTGCCCCAAGTCCAAAATTTTCAAAAATCATTCTTATCTTCATTGGGTGATAATGACAGAAAAAAAACCTGCCATAAGATAGCTATAGGTACATAGTAGTTGCCCAGTGTAGCAAAAATATGTTATTTTGATCTCATCTGCTGCACACTTTTCTCAACTCGATTCTTTGACTCTCTCCCTAATGGATAAAAATTTGACCGTTCGTCCAGACCATGTGTTTTTGACGGCTGTTCGGCATGTCTTTGTCAATGTCATACAAGAAAAGTTTCAAACATATCAGAGCGCGTATTCTGTAACGTCATAGAGAATACGCGCTCAGGTTTTTGAATAAATGTGATACCCCGTCATGCCCCTATCTCACCAACTTTAGTCTTGAGCAAAATTCACATTTTTTATCCTCCCTCGAAATATTTTAACAACGGTATCCTTCATTTAGCCAAGATTCGTTCATATAAAAGATTTCCTGTTTTACCTTTGAAATTGTTCTCACTACTCACAAAAATCGCCAGCAGACGAAACCCTCTTTCTCTACTAAAAGTGATTTTCTATTTTGAAATTTTTTTCATAACAAAATTAATGTTTTTGAAAAAAATGAACGTGGCATGTTATGACTTGGACTTTTGTTTTGTGAGGTGGAACACCCAGTATATTATTTTTGGTTCTCCGGAAAATTCTAGGTATGTCTAATGTATGATGTGCTGTGCCCATTTGCAGATCCCAGTCTGATAACATTAAAAAACACACACAAATCAATGTTGATAGGTTATAAATAAAATATTTTGTGATGGAGAGTTGCAAAACACATTCTACATGCCAAATATTGATATCATACAGAAATCCAAGGACTCCCTGTATACGGATATGCATTTGATTTTCTACACTATTCGGACTACACTACACGGACTTGATTGGAGAATTGACCACCTGGTTGCCAACCGTTGATAGGTACGGCTGACGTAACACTTTTATAAAGATGTTAAGATTCGTAATTCCAAGAATTCACAGGATTCCTACGATTTGTAATAAAGTTTTGAAAGTGTATTTTCAAACTTATATTTCACAGAACGCTATTATACCTACC
The DNA here is from genome assembly GCA_958502075.1 of Orchestes rusci. Classification (NCBI taxonomy): domain Eukaryota; kingdom Metazoa; phylum Arthropoda; class Insecta; order Coleoptera; family Curculionidae; genus Orchestes; species Orchestes rusci. Next base: position 46,310,723 of record OY293303.1, on the reverse strand, counting down.
TACATTGAATATCGATATTGAAACGTTTGCTGTTTTATTTGTTACTCACTTTTCTTCGTCCTCTCTCATTGGTCCTGTTCGCGGTCAGGATTTCAAGTGGAGAACAAGTAACTTTCCCAAAATAAAACAATAAATTAATCTTAACTACTTTGACTTTATTCTTAATAATGATACAAGGCTTGATTTGTAATTATTCACTAATTTATGGTGATACCCTAATTGAGTTACGGAATCTGATCACAACCATACGCCATAGTACCCGTTAATTATTCAATGAATTGAGCTTGAATGATTGAATAGGGATGATTTCATTGACCCAAATGAATGATGATTTAAAAGCCACTTAGCTGTGATGATCTCTGAATCCAATTCCGGAACACCGTCACTCGTACTTGTCTGAATCGTTCCAGAGTCCAGCCAATAACCACTGGAGATGAATACCCGTGATTTTGAACCAAGCAGCTCCAATACCTTGCACAATGTCGTAGTAGAACACAGCCAGCACTCCAACGGGAACAATCGAATCAACAACCAAAACCATAAAATGAAATCAACCCCTCACTTCCTATGAGTGGACCTCCATTACTTATTTGCGGTGTGCTCACTATAAAAAAAAAAAACCAAAATCTGCATCATGCTTCTATTCTCGTAATCCGTTAGGAAATCAGTAAAATATCTCATTCCAATATCCCTCGATGATATTTACCTCGGATTTATGCACGTCCTGCTTGGAAAGTCTCACTCCCTGAGACGATGAATATAAATATATTTAATTGTTTTCGGGACAACCAGCCATTTTCGCGGCTCACAGGAAACAGACAGAACTTGGATTAGAGAAAGAGAACCCTTTCACTTGCTCAACTTGGTCTATAGCGCCGTCTATCAGTACCACTTATAATGTTCATACGCAGATTTCTATAGGTATTGTTAAAACATTGTACAATTTGCGCATCCGCCATCTTATTCGGATTATACAGGGTGTTTCGCGAAAAAAATCAGGATGAGTTTCCCCACTTAAAAATAAAAAGAAAATTTCATATAAAGATGTGTCCGGAAATGCTTCATTACAGAGCTACAGGGTGTTAAAGTTATAATTTAATTTATTTTTTTTCAGTTTTTTTATTTGTTTTTGTTTAAATAATATTTGCATGAAAGTTGTTGATAACATCACACACAAGTCGACTTTTATCTTTTTCACTGAAAATATGAAGCATTAATGCGTAATATGTTATAACTTCTAGCAGGTTACCTTCGCCATAATTTCAAAATCCCATGTATTAATTATTTCAAATCCAAATATCTCGAAAATTGTTCCACGTAGCGACTTTTATCAAGTATGCCTTTTTCGCATAAAAATAAAGGAGAAATATGTTTTTTCACTCAAATATGTCATACGGTTACGTCCAAAAAAGTTATGGCTGTACATGTCAGGACAAATGAGTGTAGGTGGCGCCCTCTACAACTTAGAGCCAAACTGAGATAAAATTCGAATTCCGCATAAAAAGAAACCCTCAAATTTCGATATCCTAATATTCTAAAACCTGAGAGGTTCATCATTACGTTGCAAAATAGAATCAAGCAAAAAATCATAATGCAAACTGCTCTGGAACGTCTATTCTATCGAATCATCTGTTTTTTTTGGGCGTCTATCCTGACGTACAATATCTGCATCCATGCACTCTTTCATGAAAGTGAAAAAAACAATAAAAAAAATTGAAACTAGAACGATTCTTTCCAAGACAATAGCTTCTTCTTTTTCGTTTTTCATAGTTGCAAACTGGGACCTTCTATTTTTTATTTCTTGATATTTTTTCACTGATTCCCCGTAATGAAGTCTCGACCATTCATCAAAGTCATAAATGGGTTGTCGTCCATCAGATGGTGGAGGCTTTGATCTATATTGCCTGGATTTGAAAAATTTTTCTAATGGATCATCGGAACTTGGCTCACGGCAAGGCATTGATTCTGGAGATCCCATAAAACCTAGATTAGAGACAAATCAATCAAAAATCAGGTAGATTATACGTATTTTCTTGCATACACAATTACACATCGACAACATGATTTAAATCAAAATTTGAATTAAACGTAAAACAAGACGGTTACCTTCTCAGGGAACTTGAAACTCTACAGATAAATATATTGTGCGGGATTCAAATGCGTTGGTACCCGTTTTCATAAGAAAAACCCATAAACACCCTCAACGTCATTGGACTTTATTGTTATGCAAACATTTAGAAGGGGAGCTAGTGCAATTTCTCAGTGATGATTTAGTTAAGGCCTATTTCTTGAGAAGATATTGTAATTAAATTGCATCCTTTTATCATATAATTGAGGCTGAATATTTTCATCAGAAAAATTGGCGGAAAGATTGGCCGGTTCCTTAAGCGTGGCGAATCATCCTCAACATGTCGAGGCACCGATGAACTTTTTATGATTTGGTCAAGGCTGAATTTGTTGTTCTTTGGTAGAAATGGTAGCCCACAATCATCCAGAAAAATTGGCGGTTAAATTTACCAATTCCTTAAGGGTGGTAGATCACCCCCAACATATCGTGGTAACGATGATCTCTTCATAGTATGATTCAGTTAAGGCTGAATTTTTCACCAGTTGTTCTTTGGTAGTCTACAATCATCCAGAAATATTGACGGATCAATAATTGGTCGATTGCTTAGGGGTGGCAGATCAACCCCGACATTTCGTGGTAACGATGATTTTTTCATAACATGAGTTGAGGCTGAATTTTTTACGAGTTGTTCTTTGGTAGCCTACAATCATCCAGAAAAATTGGAGGATCGATTGGCCAGTTTCTTCAGGATGGCGGATCACCCTCAATATGTCGTGGGAACGATGCACTTTTTATAAGATTATAATTCAGATGTTTTATAATTCAGTTGAGGCTGCATTTTTTAGTATGTTATTGTGGCAAATATTTCAAGTGTATGTCGACGATATTCCCAATACAAAATATGTTTTCTTTTTAATTTTTCAAAAAACTTCCTAGTAATCACAGCCCTTTAATTACCTCTGGTGAAGATAATATTGTCATACTCATTCGAAAGGCAGCTGAAAAATAACTTTGAAACTATACAAGACACGGAAACTTTGAATCATTTTTTTAAAATTTATATCGCCTAAAAACAAGGATTGGCATTTTGTCGAATATGTATTAAAATGAAAAACTGAAATATTTTTCAAATACCAAGAGGGGGCAAAATTCACCTACGGCAATAAAAATCAAATGTCCAAGCGTTTTTTTTTTCCAAACAAAATGGTATATGATAGGATTTGGTTCGTTTTGATTGGCCCACCACATGTAGCTGCAAAGTTTTTTTCAAGTTGCATTTGTATCGAATGAGCGTCAAAATATCATTGCAGATAATTGGAGAGTTTTGATCACTATGAAGATTTTTAAGGAACTGGCCAATCGATCCGCCAATTTTTCTGGATTATTGTAGTCTACCAAAGAGATATTGGTGAACAATCCAACCATAACTAAATAATAAAAAGATGCATTTTTTACATGTTTGGGGCGTTCCGCCACCCTTAGGAGCCGCGATCCGGGCGAACCCTCTCGGTGACACTCAACCAGGCTCCGTACAACATTCTCTCAAAAATTAGCCCGTAACTAAATCATCATTGAGAAATGTCACTGACTCTTGGACTAATTCTGATACTGATTGATAGAACAGTAAAAATCGTTAAGCGTTCTAAAGGTACTTGGAAAAATTCAGTTTATTCAGATTTGGAAACAAACTGAATCAACTCAAACTAAATAAACCATAGTATGGGATGAGTTTTTTTCCAGGTAAAGTACTCAGAAATAGAGTCGGAAACAATATCACATTACAAACGAAATAGATTTTAAATGGACAAGGATTGGCAGTCTTGTATGTAAGCTTAACTCGACCCCAATTTTGGTGTTGCAAAATTTGATAACTGTCAAAAGATATTTTGGAAAACTGATTTTTGGTGAGGACCCTAACAACGTAAATATAAATTATGAAAAAAATTGTGTGTTTATCTACGGAACAAAAATGACCAGACAACCACTTTTGTTCCACCTATCAATTTTACATGTGTCATAAACTTGTGTTTATGACATTTATTATTTATATTGCGACGAAACATGTCCATATTCAACGATGCCGCCGGAACAAACAACGTACAGGACATCGCCGCAGACCAGAATTTGGCAGTTCTTGCCTCTGCAGCCCGGAAATTGTGACCACTCGATGCCGGCAAGCAATCGAGTGTTCTAGATCAGATGATGAAAAATAACAACTGTCGCGAAAATAGCCGGACCTTCACAATCTGTTGTGAATTAGTACCAATATAAGGACGCGTCAAGGAGAAGACAAGTTCTGTTGTGAATTATAAGTAATCACTCTTACCAAGTAGTTGGATGCAAAAAATAAATCGTATCAAATTAAAAGAGACTATAATTTGATATGGTTGCTTTTGAAAAAAACGGAAGTGTATGTTACATGTCAAAGTTGACAAGTGAAACAATAAAAGGTTGTCTTTATGTCTTTTTAGTTTGTTGTATGTATTGTTAGCATTTTTAACTGTGGTGTTGCTGTAGTGTTTATATTCTTAACTGTATAATATGTTATCATATTATACTACTCTAGATTATTTGATTATTTTATGCCTCCTGAGTATACTTAAATTCATTGACTATAGACCTAGCAAAGTTTACTAATATACAATAAGTTAGGTCACTTAGAAGTCGGCTCTTTGAAACCCGTATACAAGCGCGGCCGCGGCGTCAAAGCATGCCGCTCAAAGAAACCCGCGCAGCGAAAATGGTTCAAAGCGACCGACAGACGTTCCGAACTAATGGGAACTGGGCTCTCCAAGAGAAACGAAGTAGAAGGGTGGAGCCGGTTTCGCGCGTTTTCGAAAGTGGTCCAACTGTTTATTATTAGTAAACTTTGGACCTAGCTTGTCTTTTCCGAGAGCGATCATACATTAGCTTCAACAAAACAAATATACCTATTTCTTTCTATACCCCTACGACAGTTTATCTAACAAAGCTCTGCCGCTCAATATTTTGCACCAGCATCATTGCCAAGTGTCCACTTTTAACAAGGTAGGTACTCCATTCCACTCTCCATATTTATCAACAGTTAAAACATGATAGGATCATGATAGAATCAACCCTCATCTAATCTCATCAGTTGAAGATACAACAAGAACGATATTTTTGGCATCCAAATATGTATTTTTCTTTCTGGCACGATTTATTTGACAATAACTTATCATCTCCTCCAAAAATGCCTCGAAAATGTGGCAACAAGATCAGGTTTCTTGTACTACTACGTATCTATTTCAAGTCCAACCGTAAAAAAATTCATTCATGTTGGTTGTAGTTATGACGCGTTTATGCGGTGTTGCTTTCACATTGTCTGTGTTAATTGCTCAATTTGCCTTGTTTTTGTGTGATTTTCACACTATTCGTGATTTGACGATATTATTTGTACATTAATATGGTGCGAAAGTGGCAACTTTATGATAAACTGGACCATAAAAACCAGGACTTTTCGTTTCATCAGTAAATATACTGCCATCTTGATTTTAAAATAGATTCTAGGACCTCCTACCTTCTCGCTTCAATGGCGTATTATGTATTTTTGAAAATGTTTGCATTTCATAAAGAGAAAAATATATTTTAAATGATAATTGAAACAAAAACTAAAGTATTAACAACCTTTGCTCATAAACATAAAGGACATTCCTGGTTCCATAACACTATCTATCTACAAATTTTGAAAATTTTCAAATCTCACTGGATAGTAGGTACCCTTTTTTATTAGCCATTTTCGAAAAAAAAGTGTGAGAGAACCAATAGTTTTTGAGAAAACACTTTTTGAATAAGACTTGCTTTCATAACATTGGTAAGTATACATTATACAGGGTGTCTCCTTATTGCGTACAATAAATTCAAGGCGTATTCCTGAGCTAATTTCACGAAAAAAAAGTTCATATTAAACCTATGAACACATAGTCCGGAAGTGCATTGTTTTTAAGATACAGGATGTTAAACTTTTTTTGTTATCGGTTCTTCACAAATGTTACAAATATCCTTGAACCGATTTTTTTGAAATTTGGCAGATTTATTTTTAGTACCTAATAAAAGCCAAATTTAGCCTTACCTCAGTAAAAATCATATTACTCACTTATTTGATGTGGAATCCGAAAATAAAATAAAAAATAGGGGTTTCTATTTGAAAAAATGAAGTTGTTTAATCACAACTATTAAACATGCATTATTTTTCAATCTAAATATATTTCCAATTTTTGTACAAATTTCATGATAGGTAAAGAACCCACAAGTTCAATGTTAGATAGGTAGGAGATTGATTAATCATCACGTTCTCGAACCATGGTCGGTCACTCGGTCATGATATGATTGTTATGCCGACGAAAGCACGAACGGAAGTGCATAGTAGAATATGCTTAATATAATATTTTGATAACATTATTTGTGTACTATAACAATTAATCATATATAAGCAAGTCGTGGGAAATAAATCACCAGTATTCAACAATTACCCAAAACGTTGTTTTACTCAGCAAATGTACTGTGCCCAAGCCCACTTGGCCATAGCAGAAAGTGAGGCTGCTCTCTGGCAGTAAACTCTATCTTTTCCGCTGCTCCACCGAACCGAGTTGAGCAAGTGTAATCTACGAGCTAAACCTAGCTCGTACAGGAGTTGATGGTCGTAACTTATTATTGGTCCACCCTGTCCACCAAACAAAAATTCGGCAAGAGATTTTGCTAACTGTTTTTCCAACTCCGGTTGGACCTAAGAATAAAAATGAACCAAAAGGTCGATTAGTATCCTAAACACCAGAACGGGAGCGCCTTACTGCATTACTTATCGCTACAATTGCAACTCTCTGCCCTATTACTCTTTTTCCTATCCACATAAAATTATCATAAAAAAAGCTGTGAAAAATAAGAATCAACGAGTCCAAACGTTTTTACCAAAACAAAACCCTGAATTTCAAATGAATTTGTTCCAACCTTCACGGTCGCATTGTATGTACAGGGTGTCTGTAAAAGGTCTTTACAAAATCTCATCACATATTCCCGAGGTCAAAATAAGCCGATTTGAAGCAAATTACCTTAGTCCGGAACTGCTCCGTTTCCAAGATACAGGGTGGCAAAGTGGAAAAGTAGAAATCGAATTTTTCAAAATTAGTGAACATTTTTCAAAGTATTACTTTAAAAATTTGGTACCCGGGAGTTTTTTGGGATGCGAAACCTGAGTATGGACACTATTTCATTGAGGCCGTTAGAGGGCGCTGCACACTGCACTTCTGATGATTTAAAATGGCCATAACTTTTTTCGAGTGAAGTTTTCCATTTTTTCTATTGAGATAATGAATTCATAGGCATTTTTAGACAAAAAATGTGATCCTGTTATAACCCGCCAAAGTGATCCGTTTTCGAGATATTTTGATTTTAAGTGTTCGATGTCGCACCGGAATATTCAAATTACTTTGAATTAAAAGAATTGTTGTTACCTTCAAGTGTGAAATTTGGTCAGTGAATCAGTGGTATTTGAATTTTATAAGTTGACAAAGCTTTATGGGGCGAAAAAATCATATCAAAATTTAGATTAATATCGGTCCACGTCGACGCCTATAGATTGATATTATCTTAATTTCGATATGGTTTCCTTACTCCATAAGGCTATGACAACCTACAAAATCTAAATACTACTAATCCACTGACCAAATTTGATCCTAAAGGTAAGTAATTTGAATATTCTGGTGCGGCACCGGACACTAAAAACCAAAATATCTCGAAAACTACTTACTCTAGCAGATTATAACAAGAATACCTTCTTTGCCGAAAAATGTCAATAATTTCATTTACTTCACAAAAAAAAGTAAAAAACCGTACGAAACAGTTTTGGACAAAATTTCACTTGAAAAATGTTGTTATTTTTTTGCATTCTATACAGTGTTAAAAGTAATATACCAACTTAAACATCACCCTGTAGTGTTGTCTCTTTCGCACTTATTGTGATGTTGGCGTCAAGACTACTACCATTTTATGAATGGGATGCCTAGTCTATATTATAAAAATCAATAGTAATAAAGCACCAGATATCAGTTTAGCTGAGATCTTTTGGGCATCTAAAAAATGATAGGCCACCCACATTGCCATGACATAGTAGGCGATAAATCGCAGAATTTGGCGTTTTTCCGCTTTTTATGTCTATACGTTTTAATGGAATCACTTGGCGGAAAATCGCAAAATTCTTAGATTCATCGCCAAGTATGTCATGGCACTTATTACAACTTTTGTAAACGTTCACTGTACAAACAACGTTACCCGATATTAAAAAACTTCAGTTCCTTTCAAATGAATAAATATAAATGAGATCAAGTTTACTCCACGCTCCACTACTCGATACACGTGATACACGCGATATAGCTGCCAGTTAAATTGCAAGGCCATCGGATATTAACTAAAGACTAGAAGGTTAACTCCATAAAGAATGGTTAACTCGCCGTCAAAAGCGGCTCCGACTAGCCGTATTTCCGGTCCCACTCTCGATTTCGCCGATTGGAAATTCCGGCCGAGATGCGTCATTGGAGTTTCGTACACCAGTTGGAGATCGATCGTTATCTTTGAACTTGACTCCCTCGTTAAACTTGCTCTTGGCCGGTTTTGGTTTTTGATCCTGGGAATTTCGGAAAATCGCTTTAGAGACACGATTTCCAAAGGTTCCGACATGGAGTGAACCAACTGTCTATTATATAAATTGTGGCGACGCAATGTAAGGGAATGTGTGTTTTAACGATTCGCGAGAGTGACCCAACTTCTATTTATCAAGTAAACTTTGGCACTACAGTGAAATGATCAAAATTTTGTCAGTGGCCTACCATACTGAAGAGGTATGGAGTAAAAACAACCTCATTTTTTGATTGTGATTTATTTTTACATTTTGATTCTAGAATCACAGTCTTCGATGTAATAAAATGCAGTTGTCTCTAAAACGATTAACCCAATCGATGTGCACCAAGAGTATCTTTTTCAAGTAAAAATCATTCAAGACTGTGATTCTAAAATGAAAAATGAAAATATATCACCATCAAAAAATGGGATTGTTTTTACCCCTCACCCCTCGGTATGAAACGCCAGGTACCAAATTCCAATATTTCATTGTGACCGAAAATTAGAAACCATGATGTATCATATCATAATGTAAGATCAGAATGTGAAAAAATGATGCCATACAAAAATTGGATTGTTTTTACCCTCAACCCCTCCCCGTATGGTACTTCCCTTATTGAAATTTTGAGCTAAAATTTAGGTTGCTGCTTTTTTTGTACAAATCGCACGTGCACATCGCAAGAGATGTTCGTGTGTCTGTGGGCGGCTATGATTTTGCCTTCTTATTTTACGAAATGACAACTTGGACATGGCTAATGTTTTAGAAGGAGTCAAAGCGAAACTTCTTTCCCTTAGTAAAAATACCATTTGCATACATGTCGAGACTGTATACAGTATGGCCGCGGATGCGGTTAACAAGAGGTGAAATGGACCAAAAATCGAAAGATACTACAAAAAGTCATTCTTGATAAGAAAAAAAATCTGATTGCCAAGAAAATAGGAGCTACAATGAGAAAATTGATTTTCATCATATAGGGCGTCTCAAGAATGTAAAAACATAAAATTAAACAAGAGCAAACCGCCATTTTTTGTCCATTTTCGAGAAATGATAAATAAAAAACCTGCTCCAAATTTAGTCAAAACCTTAATTCCGAACCTACCAAAGAAAATTTAACTTATAAAATTTTTGAAAAATTATACAATTTTGCAAGTCCGCATTCTACCACTTGCATATTATGACTTATACCTGTACATGATTACCTGTTGTTATTGTAAGTATAAAAGTCATACTATGGGAGTAGTAAAATGCTGACTTGCAAGATTGTTCAATTTTTTAAAATTTTCATAGATTCAAATTTTTTTCAGTTCGGATTCAAGGTTAGACTTAATTTGGAGTTTCAATTTTATGTTTTCACATTTTTGAGACAATCAATGTTCTCATCGTGGTTCCTATTTTTTCAGTGAGCAGACTTTTTTATCAAGAATGACTTTTTGTCGGGTCTTTCAATTTTTGGTCCATTTCCCCTCTTGTTAACCGCATCCGCGGACATACTGTATATGCTAGGAAGACATTTTCGCAATAGATCCATTACTCACTTGGATGTAACTCTAAACATTTATTACGGTTCTGTACCCACCTTTCCGTTTAACATCGGATAACCGTAAAACAATGTCTCTTTATTCCATGTTCGAGAGGTACAGCTCGAACATACCCCACATCTATTCGCGTTCGCTGATTTGCGAGCCAATAGATGGCAGTGGTTGTACACATACAGGGTGTCAATTTGAAAAAGACCAGCATTTAATTGTGTCCAAATCAATGATAGTATGAAAATTTAGCGAGACACTAGATACCTCAAAAGTTGTACCCCTCGATATCTAAATTGACGTGTCTCACCAAAATATCATCAGTTCAAGGAATAATTAATTCTGTTCGTTTGAAAATTTTTGTCAGGAAAGGAACTTCAATTTTGGGAAAAAAGTGATGTAACTTATCAAGAATAGCATGAAAATTTCAAAAATCGCCAAATAAGTGGGGGTTTCCATTTGAGATTCCAGGGGTAACTACCCTGGGCGTGAGAGGGTTGATTCCAGAAAAACAACAGATACCTCAAAAGTTGTCCCTCTCGATATCTAAATTGACGTGTCTCGCCAAATTTTCATACTATCATTGGTTTGAACACAATTAAATGCAGGTCCTTTTCAAATTGACACCCTGTATACCCAGATTAGGGTATTGTGCCCAGAGTTACATTGGTGTGAGTGGTGAAATGCTGCCTTACTGATGATTCCATATTCGGTATGAAACCGGTCTGTGGAGGGCACTACTCACATGGATATAACTCTAGACATTTATTACGGTTATGTACCAACCGTACCGTTTAACATCGGATAATCGTAAAACAATTTTTCTTCAAGAATTTGGAAAATATCATACATTAAATAATTTACTTTTCACATACGAAAATCGTTTCTTAACCGTGTCTCAACCTTAAACAGCTACTTAGATAGATGAGATGATCGAGAGAAGCAAAGAAATACCGTCTGGTCGTGTCCTTACGAAGGCGTAAAGTTCCACGTGTAAAAAAAATGAAAATCTCGACATTCAAGTCGGAATTTCGTGAAATAAAACGAGAAAAAACTCAAATTTCGTGAATAAAGACGAAATTCCACATTTAAGTGGAGATTTCGAGAAAAAAGTCGAAAATTCGTGAAAAAGTTGGAATTTCGAGAAAAAAGTCGAAATGCAAGAACAAAGTCGAAGACAGACTATCGATTTTTAAGCGTATCGAGAATTCAACGAATAAGTTTTACCAAATAGGTACTTTCAATTGAGAGGTATACCTACACCACAGTTTATAAAATATACAGTTGGTTCACTCTCTATCGGCTTCTTTGAAAATCGTGTCTCTAAAGCGATTTGCCGAAATTTCTAAAATCCTATATAAAATCCAGTCGAAAACCGACCCAAAACAGGGAGACAAGTTGGAAAAAGGCTATCGATTTCCAAGCGGTGTACGACACCTGGTAAGATTTTGGGACCAGAGCGGGACTGGGAATGCGGCAAGCCGGAGCCACTGTTGACGACGAGTGAACCTTCTTGTCTTTGTTTATGGATTATAATGATTTTTTGATGACATTGAATATACCGGGCGTTCCAGAAAGAAAGGGACATACGGTAACAACAAATTCCTCGAAAACAAATATTGCGATCACCCCGGATTTGTCTCTCCCGAAAGTTGATATTAACAGATACAGGGTATCAAAGTCGAATTTGAATTTTTGATTTTTTCAAATAACTCTTGAAATAATCAAGTTATATTAATGAAATTTGGTATATGGGGATTGTTTAACATGCAGAATTCATATCTGGCCTTGGTATGGCTATCACATGTAGGGGGCGCCACTTACACATCTTTCCATCCATTCAAATAGTCATAACTTTTTTGTGTGCACTCGAACATTTTTTTTTATTGAAAAATTAATTTCTTCATCATTTTTACGTAAAAAAAGTATACTTTGGGAAAGTGGATAGGAGTAACCTTTTTCAAGATATTTGCACTTAAACTAATCAATGCAATGTTGTTTCGAATGGAACATTTTGAGAGGGGGCATCAAAAACGCCGTTATCACGGTAATTTAGAAGAGTGTCTCGAAGTTCAATTTTCTTATTAAAAAAAATAAAAAAAACAAAAAAAAATAAAAAGAAAACAATTTTTTTTGTAAAAAAATTTAAAACTAGTTTTTTTTTTTTTTAATCAAGAAACATTGGGCATTCAAGCTCATATCAAAATTACCATGATAACGCCGTTTTCAAAGCCTCGCAAGTTTATTTTCAAAAATCTCTATTCAAAACCACATTACAGTTCAGATATCTTGAAAAAGGTTACTCCCAGCCACTTCTACAAGGTATACCTTTTTCATTTAAATATGATCGAAAAATCAATTTTCCAATTTGAAAAAAAATTACTAGTGCGCACAAAAAAGTTATGACCATTTGAATGAGTGAAAAGGCATGTAAGTGGCGCCGCCTACAAGTAAGAGCAATCCCGTGCTCAGATTTGAATCAAACAACCCCCATATACCAAATTTCATCAATAGTACTTGATTATTTCTAAAGTTATTCAAATAAATCAAAAATTAAAATTCAACTCTGACACCCTGTATCTCTGTTAATATCAACTTTCGGGATAGATGAGTTCGGGGCGATCGCAATATTTTTGTGTGAGGAATCTGCTGTTACCGTATGTCCCATTTTTTCTGGGACACCCTGTATTTTGAATGTGCTCCAAAATTGAATTTTCAAATTTCGGTCAGGACTGGATTAACGAAGTTGATATAAAATTGGTGCATTTAAGCTCTTTGCAAAAACGAACTGCGCTACTTACAGACCAACTAGTATATCTTTTAAGAAGAGCATTTGTGAAAAAATATATCCTGAAAATATCCAGATTTTAAAACCAAAACCTAAAAAACGATGTTTGTTTGTATGATATGGTGCTTGCATGTCGGCGTAAGAACTATTCCACTCAACGATCAAGGTTTCTTGAAATTCCATAGCAACCTTTTTTGTTTGTTGAAGATTTGTCAAATTTTTGAGATTTTGGAATTTTTGAAAATAAAAAAAAAACAATAAATTGATCATTATTTATTCAAATTTACTTAAATTTCACTAGAAAATTTTGATTGGCACACCTATATTTTTTCCGTCAACCGTTCAATCGAAATTTTATCATTTAAGGAAAGAACCATGTTTACCTACCACCTACCGTATTTAAAATCAAATAGACAAATTCTAAAATGTCAAAAATCTAACAAATTTTTTAACAAACAAAACTTTGTTTTTCTTTGGAATTCCAAGGAAACCTTGACAAAGGAAGTCATGTTTTTTTAGCAAAGGTTGGTGCTATGTCGGATTCCCAAGTTTTGTTCTAGACAATTTGTCTATCCATATTTTGAATCTTTGGACTATCCTAAAGAAAGTAATTTTTCCAAAATTTGGCTGTAACTCCATTTATCCAATTTTTAAGAAAGCGTGTCATTATTTACTTTTTATTTTCTATTTTATCTATATTTTTTCCTTACTGTTGCATAATAGAGTGATTTTGGAGCAAAGAAAAGATTTAAGCACAAATTGAACGTTATTGACTCCAGTGGCGTGCAGTAAACATTTGTTACCACTTCTAACCAATTAAAAAAAAGTCATGGTTGTTACGCCACTGAAATACAACCCTGAAGTGAAAAAATGCAACTTGAATTTGCCCATCAAGCTGATAATTTGAATGTACAATTAAAAAATTTGGTATAAACTACATCATGTTGAAGTTGCAAATTTTTACACACCACTGGAGTCAATAACATTCAATGTGTGCCTAAATCTTTTTTCTGGTCCAAAATCAATCCACTCTATGCAACAGATTGGAAAAAAATACCGATTCTCAAAAGAAACCCTGGAAAAGTTCTTTTTTAAGGCATAAATGACAGACTTTTTTAAAAATTCGATAAATTGAGTAATGGCCAACTTTTGAAAAACTCGAGAAAATACTTTTTTAACGATAGTCTAAAGATTCAAAATATGTATATAAACATTTTCATAATGAGGAATTGGGAATCTGTCATAGCACCGAACTTTACTATGAAACATGATTTCTTTTGTCCACCCAGTATAGGTGGATAAATAAAAGGAATATACCGCTCCAACCATGTAAGTGTTCACGAAGAATTGGTCAAGGACCTTCCGAAGATCGCAACTTTTCTGCACTTTATAATCGGAATGGCGCAAAATATCGATTTCGATTCAGACTTGTTTGTTTTCGTTTGTTGGAATATTGGAAAAAAAGATTTTTTATCTCAAGTGTTCCAACAAATTTGAAAGTATAGTTTGTAGATATTGAAAAATACTTTTTTTCTGCGTGTACAAAAAGTTTCAAAAATCATTAATATATTGGCGAAATCAAAAAGTTTGTTTTTTTTTTAATGGATCATCTAATATTCGAATGTATTTTTTAATTCCACCTAAAATTCTAAGCATAATTCATTCAACATACCATATACCTAGATCAAACGATTTTCGAAATATTCGTGTTGAAACGCACGTTTTTCACATAACGCCAAAAAAAAACGCATTACCTGGTGTCAACTCGGGGCGGTTATACCGGAAGTGTGTGTCAACTTGCTTATTTTGAATAGAACACCCTATACAGGGTGTCCCAGAAGTATTGGAAGATAGTTGAATGTATGGTAGGGGTGGTTCATCCCAGGCTTCCAAGAAGAGATTTAAATACGGTATCAAATGATCAGTCCTTAGGTACTGCGTATACTGTCCAAGTTTCATTTAAATTGATTCCACCGTTTCGGAGCTTTCACGAACAAACCTTCAGGGTGCAACTTCAAAGTACGAATAATTCCGAAAATTCCGTACGAACATATTTTATTATTTTGGTCCCGACTAATCGTTATTTAAATATCGCTCAATACTTCTGGGATCCCGTGTATGTTATAAGATTTTTGTTACCTGAGTATAAGTGTTTCAAGAGTTGGTCAATATTTGAGATGGTCAAAAATAAGATTAAAAATTAAATTGAGAAAAGTGCCAAAAATCATTTTTTTCAAATGGGAACCCACAAATTTTATGATTTCATCTTATTGAGCGTTAAAAATAAAGGTGAGTTTGTACACCATTGTACATTCCAAAAATAAAAAAAATAAAAATATACAATGGACAATAGAGACTTTCTGCACCTCTTAAAATAACATCAGTTATTTTATCCGTTATGGTTAACTGTATTCAAAATGACATTTACTTTATCCGTTATTAAGAGAAATTTTGCTCCACAACAATTTCACTTTATTCATTATCTTGCTTCTTGTTAATTGTACTTATTTCGCTAGTATTTATTTCTATGTCTATTATCAATTGTTTTTTGGAAAATCAGACATACCTAAACAATACCAGAACCATTCTAATATGAAAATTGATAAAAATCTAGTTCCACTTCCGACTTTCAACTATGTATTTCTAAATCATCTACACAGTACAGACAGACAGACACACACTAATTAGTTTGTGATGCAAAGAAGTTCAGAGCATAAACAACAAACAACAAAAATATTGGTGGTGCTTGGCAATTTGCCAGCTCAGTATATACAGGGTGACAATTTTAAAACATGAAATTTCGATATCCTGGGAACGAGAAACTTAATTAAAAAACGCTCAAAACAGATTCTTTAAAACGAAGGGGGAACAAAAAAAAGCCTATAAACCCACCCTTATCTGTATCCCCTAAGACAGGGTGAGATACACCCCTGAAATCTTGAATAGAAAGGGGGGTGGGATGATACCTCATTTTGAAGGTCCTTCGACCCTTACTACAACTGCCGAGTTTCAAGCCTCTGCTGTCATTCCTGTTGATATAACAGCTTGACAAAATTTTATTTTTGATTTTATTTTATTCAATAAATAATTCCCCTCAAGAGTTAACTTCTCTATACTAAGGGGATATGATGAGAGACTGAATACCTTCAAAACGAGGTATACTATTACTCCAAAGAAGTATTTTTAAAAAAAATTAAAATAAAAAAAATGGGTGAAAGAAATCCTGGTCAAAAGGCCTGACTGATTGCTCGTCTTGAAGATCTTCAGTCCTTCATCATATCCTCTTAGTATGGAGAAGTTTACTCTTGCGAGTAATTATGTATTGAATAAAATGAAATGAAAAAATAAAATTTTGACTAGCTTTCATATCAACAGGAATGACAGCAGAGACTTGAAACTCGGCAGTTGTAATCAGTGTCGAAAACCCTTCAAAATAAGGTATCACTCGACCCCCCTTTCTACTTAAGATTTCAGGGGTGTATTCCACCCTGTCTTAGGGGTTACAGATAAGGGTGGGTCAGGAATGACAGCAGAGACTTGAAACTCGGCAGTTGTAATCAGTGTCGAAAAACCTTCAAAATAAGGTATCACTCGACCCCCTTTCTATTTAAGATTTCAGGGGTGTATCCCACCCTGTCTTAGGAGTTACAGATAAGGGTGGGTTTATAGGCTTTTTTTTGTTCCCCCTTCGTTTTATAGAATCTGTTTTGATCGTTTTTTGATTCAGTTTTTCGTTCCCAAGATATGAAAATTTCAAGTTTTAAAATTGTCACCCTGTATATACAGGGTGCCTCCAATTAAGTCGGCACTGTTGCCAACTTTATTATTGAAGATACGAGGTCGTTTAAATGAAAGAACTAGTAGTATTTTTTCTGCGGATTAACATTATGCTGTCAAAAAAACAATTGAACAATGCGTTCTCGATTTATTCCAAAAAACCTTTTTTTTTAAATGGGTCACCGTGTATATTTTTATCATAATTGATCAGCCACTCTTTTCTGAACATAAAAGGTTATTATGATTTTTTTCCTGAAACCAAAAATACCGGAGTTATGCGTATTTTCCTCGACTAATTTGTAAAACGTCAAAGTAACAAAATTCAATGATTCAATTGTTTCAAGATGAGCTTAACAAACAAAATACGTTTAGAACGGTATAATAACTTTGATAGCAAATATGGCAACCGATATGTATTATTTTGTCAATATTTTAAATTTCATGGCCAAGTTACCAAAAAATTTCCCATAAAAAAATGTCCCATTCGAGAACGCGGTGTTCGATTGTTATTCTGTTAATACCACGTTAATCAGCAGAAAAAATACTACAGTTCAACGTAGATTCCGAACCACGGACATCGATTCCATCGGACCACAGACATGTTCTACCAGTCTGTACTGGAGACCCGCTGAGTTCGCGGTGGAACCTACCGACAGGCGAGTGTGTATCTTTGTCCTTTGTTCCCTACGAGAATATCCGATTCTCCCCGGTCTGGTTACAGGTGTGAATAGGGAGGACAATCATACCTTTTGCACTCTGCCGTATAGGTTCCGCTAAAATAACAGGCAGTCTATTGCCATTGCTGGGGTTCGAACCCAACACCGGACTGGTTCCCACTTACTGACCCAACGCTTTACACGTTGCGCCAGCCCGGCCCCAATAAAAATATTTATGAGACGTGAGAATAGGTCGAGTCTGGTCGTGTTCCGTAGTTGAGTTCGTGACAAGGTGTGTCAGATTGTTGAGCACATAACACCCACAATATAAAGGAGAGTCAAATGGCAACTTGTGACATATTTTTAGCCAGCAGCCATTAATACATGAAAATGTATTTTGCCAAAAATCCACCGCGGCGCTAGAATTTGTTTGCTGTCTTGTCCCTGATTGGTTGATCGGTTGATAAGCAAAGTTCGTTGTCATTGTCAAAAGTTCTTATCATGAGCTTATTTCATTTCGAAGTAAACTTTTTGAAAATGGAGTGTAATCAGAAGCGTCGTTATAACAGCTTTTGTGTGATTCCTAATTGTCATGATTTAGCAAGACACATAGATTACCTAAGGAGGATGCGGAACTTTTCGCAAAGTGAAATTGTGAAGTGCGGAATCCATCACTGCAGAAAAAGACCTATGAACAAATCCATAGATCTTATTTGGCGTGTGATATCCAGGATCCTCCTGAATTTGAAATATGGTAATTTTTAACCCAATTATTACGAAAAAAATACTTCACTTTAATCGATATTTTTTTCAACTCTATCATAATGGGGCCGTTGCACGTACTTTTTTTTATTGCATATTCTGAAAATATAATCAAAAATATTGGACCCATGTTTTTTCCTTTTTTTTATCCATTTTTAAGGTCATAAACTAGCATCGAAGTTCACCAAGAGTCCTTTCAAGCCTTTAAATGATGACGCGTTTGCGGCGTCGCTGCTTGAATCCGGAGAAGGAACGGCGCAGCTCTTCCGTGGATCGATAACTGGAGAGAACGCAACGCTGCCGAGATGCTTTTTGCTTGGGGTCGAGTGTAAAGCGTGTTTTATTCTAGGGATTTCTCAATTTCGAATTGACGTTCGTGGTTTGGATCGATGATCCAAGTTATTAGATCAATGGTTTGGATCAACTTTGCTCTTCCCGGTCTGGAATCCTTTTTTTTTAAGTGTCTTTGGCTAGAATATAAGACGTATTTTTAAAGAATAAATGTGAATGGTTGTTTTCCAGATACCTACAACGAGGCTTCAAATTCACCATTAATTAATTTCTCACCAAAGAAATGGAAAACTTTTTAAAATTGCGGTGCTACTCGAGCATGTGTTCTACCAACCTCTACCTGCGAGAAGAATTTTACCTGACTTTTAATGGTTCTATAGATGAGAAAATATGTGGATCAGATGACCAATTCAAAGAAAATAATTTTTATTTATCCATGTACCGAAGAACAACCAATGAATAGTTGATACATTTTAAAACTCTTTTACGTGTGATAGCTACTATTAAAAATCAAGAAACGCATTAATTTTTTTGGAGGATTAACAAAATAAGTACGGAAAATATAGAAATTTATGTCTTATTGAATGAATCCAATTTGGCAATAGTGCCGGCATAAACCGTTATAAGGGTAACTTTTGAAGGTCGTTTGTGTTGTTTGGGAATATCGTAATTTGCAGTCTCTGTTTAGTATGCGACGCTCCCGGTAGTTATTTATCAGACGTAGGGATGAATTCAAAGAATGAACAATTTGCAAATTTTTTGGAAATATGAAAAATATAAGGATAAGTGAATACTCATGCCATTGATGTTTGAAAAATCAACCTACGACCTCTAGCAATGTAGTAATCACCGATTAAATAGCGCCAATCAACATCCACTACGTCACAGAGTACATGATCTATCTCTGTCTGGCGTATTGACTGAGATGACTCTCTCTTTCTCGGGAGAGTAATATGGTCCTTCCCCGTTTTCGATCATACAGTGAAATTTGCGTTTTCTTTTTTATTTATTCATTCTATTTTTGGGTATTTTGGAAAAAAAATCGCTGACGACTTTCTTATATTGTCTAGAATACGTATACAAAATTTCAAGTCATTTGAAAATGTATGCAAATTGTCCATTGTGTCTTTGAATTTATCCCTACGTCTGATAAATAACTATTCTAGGAGTCTGCATTAATTTGGGTCTGAGAAAAATAAATATCTAATGGGTTTTATGACACGGTCAGAGGTATCATAAAACCCAGTTCTGGGTGGTGTCGTATAAAGTAACCTGTTTCATTTTTTGCTTTAAATCACATCATTTACCAACAATTTCAAAGTTAAACTAAATGTATCGATCATCTCTATCGTTCATCATATTGAGCTAGTAATTCTTGTGAAAATACCATCAATAGTACATCTCGCAACGCCAAATTTGTTTCAAGCAGCGCACGATCATTTCATTGTCAAGCGGATAATGTATATTTCTCTGTGACGTCGTGGGCCCAGGTTGATGGAGTTATTTATTTCAAAGAAGCCCAGTTAAATGTAGTTCATTATTTTGGCCAATTCATGTGACTCATTCTATTAAAAAACCCACAGTTATATATTCTACGCAAAATCTGCTTTAATTTTGATATAGTGCAACGACCCTATTCTAGAATATTTTTAGTTGTGGGAATGTTATTTTTTGATGATTACTAAGGTGATTCTTAGGCGGCGTCCATAACGGGGACCCTTGACCCACGCTCCGACCCTCGGTCAGGACTGGCCATATTCGCTACGATGATCTCGGGTCAAGCATCCGAAAAATACTGACTTGAATATCGGGTTCGGGTTTCAGGGTCAGGACCCGTATTCCGTGTACCTGTGGAATTCTAGCAACTCGTCGCTTCCCCATCATTTTACACAGAGAGCGACGTGTTGCTATGGAATTCCACAATACTCGAAATACGAGTCCAGGTACGATATCTGGCTTCGAGCGGAGGTCGGCATACATTGAAATACATGGGTTTATTTAGTTGAGTACGGTAGACGTTACGTTAGTCCTAGACTCGGGTCGGATCGAGGCACTGAGCTCCGTTAACGCCCGCTTATTTAACCGATGTTGGGATTTTATCTTTGCCGCTCCGCCCGTTAATTCGTTTGAAGGTAAATGAAAAAAACAACAATATAACTAATTTTTGTGAAACCTAGTTGTCTTCTAAAATAATAACTCAAGAAGATAGAACTCACGTATATTTATATGTAACACTTGGCATCGTACAGGAAATAGGAAATAGGTAGCGAAAATATAGGACATTGATCTCAAAATGTTTGTTTTATTATTTGAAAACGAATGAAACAGTCGGCACCAATAGGTACTATTCTAACATTGGTTGAATAAGAATAACCATAGTGGATACATTTTAAAATGAATATTCCAGATACTTTCAATCTTGTGGGTATTATCACCATGTAATTATCAAAAAAAGTTAAAACGACATAAAAACAACTTTCTCCAAACCATTCATCATTAAAATAGTGTTTAGAAAGTTTTTTTTGAAAACGTATCTATTTCGTAATTTGGGTTAAATATACATACATATTTCAAAACCAGGAACAAAAGCTCGAAACAATTATAAGCAGATTGATGTAGATTTCTATTTTACCATATCCTGTCATGTGGTTTATGTGGTCATCCAAACAACCATTGTAGGGCGCCACTTTATAACGTCAAAACACTCCAACAACCTTTTTCATTGCAGTTTCCATTATATTGTAGGTGTTTTGTGTTGTTGAGTAGATCAATCCGCAAAAGTATCAAATAAAAGTGAACATTGTACAAGGTCTATTTTTGATTTGTAAAACATTCCATTTTGGTTTCGGCGATCGTTTATTGTCATGTAGAGATGTTTTTTGCTTCATATTTTGATCATTTGCTCAGTGGCGGCCTGTGGTTAATTCAATTGGGAGGCCAAAATGATATGATGTGTGGGGTGGAACAACGCAAACATTCGGACACGAAAAAAAACGTCAAGAGCCACCCAACCTCTAACATTGAACGCAATATCTCATGTTTAAATATAAAAAAAAACAAAAGCAAGCAAATACATAATTGAAATAGATCGTACTGAGCGCAAAAAAGTAAAAAGTCCCAGTATAAGGACTCGAAAATTTTTAAAATTGTTAAAAACCTACCTATTCATAATATGTTGTTTAGAATCATTCCTCATTATACAAAGTTGAGTCATGAAATTAACTATAAACAAGAAAAATAAGAAACAAAAAACTCAGCTTTGAAATTTCAATTCACTGTTTTATTTTTGTCCTGAGTCGAAAAGCTTGTACAAGCATTTTCAATTCGATGCGTTTTTCAAATGTCAAACTATCTCCTTTTGAATTAAAAATTTTCCACACTGCACAAGGATCCGACAAAATTTAAATTCGCGACCGATTACCGATGTTTGTGAACAATCCACCGGCAAAATAAAATCAATAGCCATCTATCACTTCTAACAGCTGACTTGCCAAGTCGACAACCCCTCATGATAGGTGCGTTTGCTATTTCGGTGTAGGAGTGTAATAAATGCAGATAGATTTTTGTAACTAATGGCTACCAGTGTAAAGGAAATTCAACAAACGCGTTAGTACGTTCAGTATTATTTAGAGGCTGAAAAAACCAAAAAACATATTAGCGATTTTTTTAGCGAAAATCTGCCTACGTTACTGGATTTTTCATTCCCTGAAATGGGTCAGTACCAAATTTCATGAAAAAATATTCAATTCAAAAATATTATTTCTGTGTGTAATTTTTTTTTCTATTTTTTTTTGTCAGTCTCGTTTGTTTGTTTTCATTGTATTTTGACATGGGAATATCTATTAAATGTTTATATTTAATTTTTTTTTTCTGATAGGTTTGCTTACGTGAGAGTTTCGAGGTAAAATAATCAATCGTTAATTTTTAATATTTTTTAATAAAATTTGGTACAGATCCATTTCAGGGTATGACGAATCCAGTGGCGTAGACAGATTTTTTCTAAAAAAATCACTTATATGTTTTCTGGATTTTTCAGCCTCTAAATATGCTCTAGTAGGACTTGGTTTCTGGAAAAAACTGGGCTACGTATGGCCTCGAAATAAACCTTTCCACTCTCCACATTTAAAAAAAAAAACGACAATATCGCTCCATAAATAAAAATGTTATGGGAGTGGCCCGCTTTCAAATGGGTCAATCTGTATAGTTTTCCATAAAACGATCGATTTTATTCCCGGTGGGACACCCTGTATAAGGTGGTACATTTAAAAAATCAAACTTGTTGATCTCCATGGTATACTAAACTTTCAAACTTTCCTCATATTTAGAAAAAAAGTATTTTCCCGTACCTTCATGACCATACCTTGAAATTGTATGTGACACATGAAATAAAAAAAAAAAGTGGGGGCGACAATATGGTGGATCACCCTGTACAGGGTGTCCCCCCGAATTCGAGCAGCATCAACGGGATCTCGGAAACTAGAAGAGATACGTGGTAGGTTAAATGGAGGCAAAGTTGCGCAATTTCATGCTCATTAAAACACCCTTTTGAAATAATTCGAATACTTCCCAAGATTTTTGGAAAAAAAACGAATAATAATAATAATAATAAGGCCTTTATTGAAACTCTTTCTCGTTACAAACGAGATAATTTGGGAGCATTAGCTTGCATAACATGGCGAAGTCTAGCCCATTAGGCTACTCCACTCAACCATTTATTATGCAGACTCTTCTCCATACAATAATCATAATACAGGGTGGTGCAACCAAGATGGGGTCGACGATTGTGGGAAAATGGTAAGGAATTTGAATAATTTTTTTTTGTACATCATTGTTAGTCAAAAAGGACATGTTCTAAAAATATAGCCATAGTACAGGGTGTCCCAAAAAGTTCGTGACAAACTAAACTTCTATTTTTTTTAATGGAATATCCTTTATGTAAGATTTCCAATCATTTCTCCCATCTCGTACGATCATTTTGATATAAGGTTTGTTGGGTCTAAAACTTATAATAAAGTATGTAAGTAGTAAGTAATTCCTTTATTTAGCAAAAGCTACAAAGGTATACAGAAAAAAAATATATAAAGTATAATAAACTATGTATCTAAGAATAAGCATACAACAAAAAGTATGAAAGACAATATCACATTATGGGTAATCCTGAAGATGTTCCTTCAGCAAGTATTTGAATTTAGACAGGTTATCACAGTTTTTCATTGTATAACACAGAATTTAACATTTGATCAGTGAAACATTTGATGATCAGTATAAAATCTTTACAATTTCTAGTATTATAGCTATGAACGTCACTAAAACATGTAATTCTATCCGACAGATATTTAGGTAACAATGTCCTCTTGATCTTAAATATAAATACAAACACATCAAATATATTTTTTTTTTCTCACAGACAACATTTTAAGAACATTAAGCATGACTTTTATCGTGGTATATCTATCACATCTCAAAATCAGTCTCATGGCTCTATTTTGTGTTTTTGGAATAATCTTATATTTTGGTATATTGTACAACAATGTTGAGCAATCTGCAATACTGAAGATGGGGAGCTGCAATAGGATTGTACAACAATAGCCTAGTTTCCACAGATAATCTTTGCCCTACCCTAGTAATGAAGCCTACTTTTTTGGCGTATTTTCTAACGGTGTGGTCACAATGACTATGAAAATTTAAAATTTTCGTCCAGTATGACTCCCAAGTATTTAGTTTTAGCTTCGTGTTGTATCTTCCAGGTATCGATCAAAATTCTTACATTATCTGTATTTATAGTGCTTAGGTTTGATTTTTTTCCGAAAATGCAAATTTTTTTCTTATCAAAATTAACACTTAATTTATTGCTACACAGCCATTTATAGAACTTGCATAACTCATTGTTCATGTCGATTATCATCGTTTCCAGATCAGATCCAATGATATATACCAAGGTGTCGTCCGCAAATTGTATTGTTTCACATTTTTCTGTTACAGTGACCATATCATTTATGTACAATAAAAACAATAATGGAACCAATACAGTTCCTTGAAGGACGCCATATTAAACCTCCATTGGCTGAGAAATACTGTTTTTAAACCTAACACATTGAGTTCTTCCTGACAAATATGACTAAAACCATGACAAGACCACACCCCTAATTGACCCGATTGACTAGATACTATAAAGTTGTTTTTATCACAGTGCTTCATAACCTGTACTTTTACGCTTAATTCTAAAAATTTTTCATATTGAGGAACAGTGTTTACGGGTCTAGACTCGTCGTGTTGTTTGGTATTTGGAACTTTTGGTACTGGAGTTATTATGGACAATTTCCACTTATCTGGGAAGACCCCTCTGGAGAGCGATGTATTGAGAACGTCTAGTAGTCTGTCTCCAACAACATCACATGCATCAGGTAGTACCTGTTTTGTTATGCCACTATCTCCACCACCCACGTTCTTCAAGTTTTTCAAGATATTTTTCATGTCTAGCCTAGCATGTCTATTTTCTCGAAAACAGAAAAATCAGTTTCAATAAAAGTACTTCGATTTTTCCAGGACTTTGACAATCTTGGGATGTTTTCTACAATACTATCGATGCTGCTGATGAAATATGCGTTGAAGTCGTTGGCAATGTCTCTCCCATCTGTCACAACCTTATTTGGAAAAACTATTTCATTAGATTGTCTGTTGTTACTTTTTCCAGGCAGAAGGGTTTTTTAATTTTTCCATAAAACTTTTGGGTTATTCTTGAAGTCATCTATGGTCGCTTAAAAGCATCGTTCTATATCCAACTTAATCCTCGCAACTATGGTATTTCTGATGGCATTATACGCATTTAAAGATTCTTCCTTTTTGTCAAAGACGACCCTTTTATATAGACAGTCTCTTTCCCTCATCAGTTCTCTAATTTCTGTGGAAATCCATGGTTTATTCAACCTTGACAATTCAAATACACAAATTTAGAGATTATCGCTGTCTTGGAATATAATTGCTATCTAAAATATTTGTCCATTTGCATTTTCTCCAATCTTTTGTAAGTATCACAGTTTGAAACGTCCCAGACAACATGATCAACCTTTATATTGAGCCCATATTTCTTATTAGACAACACACAGTTTTAACGCTCAATGACGTCACTATCACACTCTTTAAAATCATGTACTCCACTACATTTAAAACATACCTCGGATTGTTTACAGTCTTTGGCTTGATGACCATACCGGCAACACTTGAAACATCCGATGATCCCGTTGAATGGGAGGCGATCAATCTTGAAAAAAGACTCCTAGTTGGGCCACTTTTTTAGCGAAATTGAAAAAAATATCGAAAAACTAACTGACCCATGAAATATCACTTATCCTTGAACACAATAATCACATACACTTTGAAAAAATTATTTGCTATAATACAGGGTGATCAAGTTTTGCAAACACGACCTGTAGACAATATTTTCAAATGGAACACCCTGTATATTATATTTCCATCTTAAAGATAACATCATAAGCTTTCCAAAAACGCCATACATCATACCTTTCTCATCAATATTTTTTTTCGAAAATCACCCGCGAATACAAAGTTTCCTTATTGTACCGGGTGGCCAACTAAGAATGCGAGGTACCGTTTCTCGGAAACTATTTATCGTAGAGGCTTGCGGCAAAAAATTTTATGACTAAAACGGCCAAGAGAAAAACCTGGAAAATATTCTCAAGTTTCTGAAATGGTCGCTAGGGGACGTAACAACCAACACCATGTAGAAAAATAGGATTTTTATGGAATTTTGTCCAATGAAAATATATCGATGAGCTCATTTTCGGATTAACTGACTGTTTACCTACACTTTTTGTCAAAAACGTTTTTTTCTATCTATCATAATAAAGTGGTGGGGGAAGTTCAATTGTTTTTTTTAAACAAACGGAGATTTCTCCCGTTTCGCTTGACCGATTTAAACGAGCTTGGGCTCATATGAAAGAGCATGATCTGCACTTCAAAAAACTTTTTTGGTTTTGAATTTTTGACCTTCGCCGTCGCGGCTAGATGGCGTTAACTGAAATGGTAGCATGTTTTTGAGTCTTTTCCAAAAAAATCAAATGTAATGGTATATTCATCTTTATATATTTTAAAAGGGGATACATTTTCCTTTAAAAACAAACAAAAAAATTAATGTTTTTTTTGTTTTTTTTTATAGGAAAATGTGTCCCCTTTTAAAATATATGAAAATGGATATACCATTACGTTTGATTTTTTCGGAAAAAACTCAAAAGTATGCTACCATTTCAGTTAACGCCATCTAGCGGCGACGGCGAATGTTACAAATTAAGAAGCAAATGAGCATTTTATAGCGCAGACTATTCCCTTTCATATGAGCCCAAGTTCGTTGAAATCCGTCAAGCGAAACGGGAGAAATCTCCGTTTGTTCAATAAAACAATTGAACTTCCCCCACCACTTCATTATGATAGATAGAAAAAAACGTTTTTGACAAAAAGTGTGGGTAAATAGTCAGTAAATCCGAAAATGAGCTCATCGATATATTTTCATTGGACAAATTTCCATAAAAATCATATTTTTCTACTTGGTGTTGGTTGTTACGCCCCCTAGCGACCATTTCAGAAACTTGAAAATATTTTCCAGGTTTTTCTCTTGGCCGTTTTAGTACTAAAATTTTTTTCCGCAAGCCTCTACGATGTATAGTTTCCGAGATACAGTACCTCGCATTCTTAGTTGGCCACCCGGTACTAGAAATTATTACCCAGTTTATAAAACCATAGGTGGCCATGCATGAAGCCATGACAATATCAGGAATTAGTTGATCAATTAATCAGCAATTAATCCATTAATCTATTAATCAGCAAGTAGGCATGCGAAAGTTTTCTTTTAAATTCAAATAATGGCACTGACACTTTACTTGAAAATAATGGATTATGCTTGATTATACCGCCGACCAAGTAACAATAAGAAGGCTAACTCTTCACTTTATTGTGTAGCAGCATCAAGAGACAGCCCGGCGAGCCATTAGGGAGCACATCGTTTTCGAAGCACCGAACAAACGTGCCTGATATTTGAAAATCACAAGTAAACAGCGCTTCTCATAGTAAACTGATAACATCGGTCGTTGAACAGAATGGGGTGGACGGAGTATGGTGTTGGGAACTTCGGCACTCCTCGGGTCGGTTTCGCGCGCTTGGCAGAGTGATCCTTCTCATTGTTATTTGTTCGGTGATTATACGTAGTAGCTTTGACTAGTTATCAATATTTTGTTTCATTCGTGATATTGTCATGGCTTCATAGCCACATAATTTTATAAACTGAGTAAATAATGATAAAACTTTGTATTCGCGGGTGATTTTTGAAAAAACTAATGATCAGAAAGGTATGATGTATGAGGTTACCTTTGAGATGGAAATATAATATACAGGGTGTTCCATTTGAAACAAAATTGTACATGTCGTGTTTGCAAAACTTGACCACCCTGTATAATAACAAATAATTTTATTAAAAATGTATGTGATTATTCTGTTCAAGGATAAGTAATGTTTTATGGGTCAGTTGGTTTTTCGATACTTTTTTCCATTTCGCTTAAAAAAATAGCCCAACTATTAGTCCTTTTTCAACTTTGATCGCCTCTCATTCCTTTATTATAAGTCTTAGACCCAACAAACCTTAAATCAAAATGATTGTACGAGAGAGGAGAAGAAATTAGAATTCTTATACAGGGTTTTTCACTTAAAACTCCGCACGTCAATGTCTCGGAAACGAAAAGGAATATTTGATTTCTGTAAAAAGTAGTCAATGTATGGGGTCGAGTAGTAATTTTTCACAGTAAAAAAATTCGACGCCTACCAAGAGTAAAGCGTCGCGACGCATCGAAAATATTAATCGATTGCAGGGACTTTGAAATTACGCGCATGCAAAAGTACGAGTTATTCATAAACTTTTTTGTTATTCAGTCGAACTCATTTATTCTACTCAGTTTTGAGATATACAGTGTGTCCAAGATAAGGATGTCATTTATTCTACTCAGTTTTGAGATATACAGTGTGTCCAAGATAAGGATGTCTATCATGGGGATCTTGAAAACCGTGAGAGATACAAGGTCGGTTAAATGGAGGCAAAGTTGCGTATTTTGATGCTTAACAAAATGCCGTTTTAAAAGCCAGGAAGTCCGAAATTATCCAAAAAAAACCGAAATTTTTCAAAATTGTTTTCATTTTTTTCTGACCACATTTGAAGAGATATTTTGAAATGAATGGAACTTTTTCATTGCCACTTTTTGCCCTTTCCAAGATAGCGTTATTGAATTGAAGAACCGACGTTTCGTCTATGAGCAGCCATCATCAACTTTGTTCCTATGTTCCTAAACAAACGAGGTATCGCACTAATTAAAAAAGAGGTGGTTGTTTTTAATCCTATTAAAAATGTAATTTTTTGTCTCCCTCTAACACATGAGTTCTTGACTAATTTTTACTGGTCTAAACGTCTTCTCTCTCGGCCGACGGGGCGGAATCCCATCGGGGCCGATCCGGAAAGTAGCGGCGGCGGCGGCGTAACAACTAGGGTTTTATGGCAATTTTCCCAGGCCGCCGTGTTAGTACAGGGGCCCACCCTTGTCCAGCCCACGTAGGGGTCTGCCCCATCAACCGGTGTAAAATCCTGACATGTGTAGTAGTGCCAGCTGGCGCCTGGATCAGGACACTGCTACACATGTTGGGGGCGATACAACCGCGGCTGCCGGACTTCGTCGCTGGGACCACATATTTTACCATGAGGCCGTGGGAAGGGCGGGCGAATGAAGCAGGCTCAGTCAAGACATCAAAAACAATAAAACTAGACAACACACACACACACGCACACTCACACACACATAACACACAACACAACCCCCCCACCACTTTTGTTACTATGGATAAGTCGAATGACGATACTTCAGGTAAAAAATCGCCAAAGATGAGTCTCGAGGGCAATCCTGGCCCCCACAGCTCAAGTGCCACTTCGATGGATGTTTCCCTATCTAGAGAAGAGGCACTTCTACACTCCAGCTCTGAGTCCGAGCAGACTAGGGCTCCAGGGGCTCACGCTCCAGGATTCCAAGCTCCCGAAGCTGAGCTTGCCGGACCCTCAAAAGTCCGGCGTGAGCTTACGCCGGAGGAACGCGAAAGACTTAGGATGGAGAGGAAGATAAGGAGAAATCGGAAAAGGACCGAGAAGCGCAGGGAGGAGCGGAGGCGAAAGGGGGAACAGCAGGCAGTAACCGGCCAGCCAACTCCTCAAGACGCCCCGAAAGGGTAAAGAAGACTCCTGCGCAGCGACCCCCCACAAGGGGCCCACGACGCAGGGACGCTGGACGTGCAGCTAAACAGCTAAAACACGTCGAGCTCCCTGAGTGCCCGGCCTCTTGTAGAGATGAACCAGGGCCATCCACGCCCAGAGACATCGAAGGTGGGAGAAAAAGGGAGCGTCCAGATAAGGTGACGCCCCCCGAGAGACGAGCGAAGAGACCTAGGGGTGGGAGCCGGAGGGTCGCTGGCCGGGCCGAGTGCTCGGGCAGGGCTCTTCTTCTGAGGAACAGACCGAGCTCGACGCGGTCGGCGCCTGCGGACCCAGCCACTGGCTCTTATCGCTCAGCGGTCGGGAGGGCAAATGAGGTGGTTATAGTCCTAGAGGGAGAAACCACCACAGTTACACCAGAGGAAGCGGCGGAGATCCGAGGACACCTCATCACCCAGATGAGGTTGACCATGGCGGGCCCCGCGGAAGGCCCCCGAGGCCCAGAAATTCGGTACCGGAATTCGAATCTTCAGGAGAACGGTTGGTTCCTGGTGACGGCTGAGGACGATGCCTCTCGCGACTGGCTGCTGACGACATGTCCGCCACTAGTCAGCGGTGGCAAGGCTTTCAAGGCTTACCGAGCCACGGAAGCCCCTCGTTCCGTCAAGATCGCGTTTACGATCAGAAGCCAGGACCAACCCAAGGCCAGAACGATCCTGGAGATGCTGGATCTCCAGAACAGGTCCCTAGGTACCACTTGCTGGCACCACCTAGAGACGAAGGGAACCCCAGGGGAATGGCGTCTCGTCTTCCGAGTGAGTCGGGAGACGACGAAAAGGCTCGATGCAGTGATGCAGTTGGACCATGTTCTTCGAACTGGTTTCGATAAGGGTCTTCAGGGATAACACCCAACGAAGACCCGCCCAGCCCACAACATCGACAACCTCCAAACCCCTAGAGAAAAGGAAGGAGCCGACAGGCCAGTAGAGGGAGGCCCCGATCCATTAGTGCCTCGCAATGGATACTATACGGGTAAGTCAGATTAACCTCCAACACAGCCGAGATGCACCCGCCGAGTTAGTGAGCGTCATGGCAGGTAGGAGGGGTGAAGTTGTTCTAATCCAAGAGCCTTACTGCTTCAGGGATAACATCAGAGGCCTACAGTCCACCGGTATGACCATCTACACCGGCAATGGAGGACCAGATCGACCACGGACCTGTATAGCGGCATCCAAGGAGCTACAGGTAACTCACTTACCACAGTTGGGAACCAAGGATGCCACCGTGATCCTTCTGGAACACAACCACCAGGGGACAAAGGGTAAGTTGCTTTTAATAAGTCTCTATCTGCCGTATGATACTGTGCGTTTACCTCCTACGGAAGATCTCATTAAAATCGTTCAGTTTATTAAAAAGTCTAGTTTTCCCGCCGTTATCGGATGCGACGCGTACGCACACAATACCATCTGGGGTAGCACCGATACAAACGCGAGAGGCATAGCTCTGTTAGAGTACCCCACAGCGAAAAACCTTGAAGTTGCCAATAAGAATGCCGAACCGACCTTTGTCAATCGCGTCAGACAAGAGGTCATAGACATAACGGTTGTGACGCATAATTATCTGGATAAAGTGTTAAAGTGGAGTGTCACAAATGACATAACAATGTCCGATCACAGGTTAATCCGATTCTCCTTGCAAGCGGACAGGGAAGCACCGATACTGAAGCGGAACCCGAGGGCGACTGACTGGGACAAATTCAACACTTGTCTAAGCAATTCCATGGGCTCCAAAGGTCGGCAGATTCTCTTCTCAGGTGAAATAGATGCGGAGGTTCAATCCCTGACGAATGCAATTAACACCGCATTTGAAGAGTCTTGCCCACTCAGGAGAGCGGGGACCAAAAAAGTCCCATGGTGGAATGACTCTCTGGAGCGCCTTAAAAAGGAAGCCAGGAGGTCGCACCGCCGAGCACTTCAGGGTAAAGGGCAAGCCGACTGGGACAGCTTCGTTGAAGCCAGAAGGAAATTCAAGTCAGAGGTAAGAAAGAGCAAAAAAGCTGCATGGCGTGGATTCTGTGAGGAGATAGAATCTCTCTCAGAATCAACTAGACTATTGAGGCTACTTAGCTCAGAGGGAAAAACAGAGATAGGGCTGTTGAAAAAAGAAGACAACACATGGACCGATAACATGGAGGATACTCTACACCTTCTTCTACGCACTCATTTTCCAGGAGAAGGCAATAGACCTACCCAGGAGCCCCTCCCTATCCTCAATGCGGACTGGGAAACGGCTGACAAAGTCGTAACCGACGAAGCAATCGAGTGGGCCATAACTGAGTTCAGTCCAAACAAGGCTGCAGGTCCTGATGGTATTTTCCCGGCGATGATGCAAAGGGCTAGGCACCTGATGCAACCTTGGCTAAAGAACATCTTTAGAGCAAGCATCGCCTTGGGACACGTTCCAAACGCATGGAAAACCGCCAAGGTAGTCTTCATACCCAAAGTTGGGAAGGAGGACTACGGACTGCCAAAATCCCACAGACCGATTTGTCTAACATTTTTCGAAGCTAAAACCTTGGAAAGATCGATTGATAGGTAATTGACAGAGGAAATCCTTTCAACATTTCCTCTTCATAGGAACCAGCATGCCTACTGCAAGGGCAAAAGCACGGAGTCGGCTCTCCATGCGGTAGTGCAACTAGCTGAAAAGGCCATCAACGACAAGGAAGTGGCTCTAACACTATTCTTTGAAGTCGAAGGAGCTTTTGATAAGGCCAAAACCGGCGCTATTTGCGAGGCGCTCACAAGCAGGGGGTTCCCTCTTCCATCGTGAGGTGGGTCTGGTCCTCCCTTCGTGACCGCCAAGTAAAAGCGTCCTTAGGAGGCTACCAGGTTGAGGCAGAAGTCCAAGGAGGCTGCCCCCAAGGCAGCTGTCTCTCCCCCAGACTATGGTGTCTGATAATGGACAGCCTCCTCACAAAGTTGGATGCAGAAGGATTTTACACTCAGGCGTACGCGGACGATGGACTGGTGCTAGTGAGGGGTAAACACCTAGGGATCGTCTGTTAGCGGATGAAGCTAGCCTGTAAGATAGTAGAAACATGGTTTGGAGAGATGGGACTGTCAGTAAACCCCTCCAAAACAGAGCTCATCCTCTTCACCAACAGAGGGAATATCCGGGAATTCACACTGTCACTCAGGCAGGAGGTCAAGTAGCTCGGGGTTGTGTTGGACAGCAGGCTAACGTGGAAACCCCACGTTGAAAGGACAATAAAAAAAGGAACAGCAACACTGTGACTACTGCGTCGAGTGGTTGGAAGACAGTTGGGCCTAAAACCCCAGGTCATGCATTGGCTCTACCAGGCTGTCATCAGGCCGAGGATCTCATACGGATCCGTGGTCTGGTGGCCGGCAACCGATAAGACCACTTATGTACTCAAGCTAGACCGACTGCAAAGGATGGCTTGTTTGGATACAACAGGCGCAATGAGGACAACTCCTGGAGCAGCACTGAACATCCTCATTGGACTGCCTGAGCTAGGACTCTGGGTGAAGAGGGAAGCGATGGCCTCCTATAGTAGGATGGTTGCCCAGAAAACATGGAGGAACAATAGGAATGGAAGTTGGCCACACCCAAGGTTTCTATATAAGAGGTTGCCTCACTTTTACGGTCATGACGTCATTTATGTCTACTGTAGCGCCACTGCGGCCATTTCTCGAACCATTCCATCATAAAATCAAGAATGTCATTCATCGATATCATAAACTCACTATTTATTTCCAGGTGGACGAGAGATTTTTTGCTGTCGATGGTTTTTCTTTTGTGAAATCATCCATTTGCGTTTTAAAAACTGTTTATAAGTGTCTTATCCTTGGATTTGTCTATCAAATATAGTGTTTTAAAGGTAGGTGTGTCTAGAAATGATCATAATAGAGTTTGTTTACATGTGTTCAACTGTTTATTCTATTCTACCTAAATTTAGCTTTCATTATATTTCAAAAGTGGATTTCTCAGTATATTTAGGCAGGACTAATATAAAATAATAGTTAAAAAGTTGTGGAAATCTGAGGGTTGATGTTTTGAATATACATATAGAAAATACTCACATTTGGAAGAGTATTTTCGCTTCCTTGACCAATAATATACAATAATAATGTCCCAAAAGACAATTTCACACCTCTATTAATATTTTATTTCGATTTAAATGATAAAATTAGCAAGAAATTCAACGTTTTATCAATCATTGATCGAATGACACATGACACGACATGATGCAGTCCGATTCAATTGCATGACAGGAATGACACTCAAATGTCAGAACGCGGACTGTTTCAGACCGCTATCCACAAATGACGTCATATTTCCCCCCTTCCGTCTTTACCTCAGGCGAAGTGAGGCAACCTCTTGTATATTGATCTTGGGCCACACCAGGATATCATCACTGGTGCGGTGCGAGTTACCGCTTCTATCGGCCGGGTTGACACCCACGGATGGTCGCCTCAGACTCCGAAGGAGCTCTGGGGTGCACGTACCGACGAGGGAAGAGTGGCTGACCAAACCGATGGAGACGCCTGGCAACACTCAAGTCTGGTTCACAGATGGCTCCAAGGCTGAACGCACGGGTTCGACTGGAGCCGGAGTTTTCAGGGCTGACAGGAACACTGGCGAAGCTTTTCCCCTTGGAGGACTTGCAACAGTCTTCCAAGCGGAATTATTCGCTATCCAAGAGGTTGCCTCTAGAGACGAGGTAAAAAGAGGGTTGGAGAATAACATTGTTATCTACTCCGACAGTCAAGCGGCACTCAAAGAAATCACCAAACCAAGGATAAGCTGTCCGCTGCTCCAAGAGCGTAGGGATGTGCTACAAGTGCTGGGTGAGAACAAGAGGGTCAAACTAGTATGGGTCCCGGGGCGCATTTTTATAACTATCACACGGTATCGCGAATCGATTGTGCCCGAATACAGCTTATATATATCACATGTTATGTCCAACACACATCGTTATCCAGCACATGTAATCGCAAAATTTTCTTTCATTTCATATTATACGGTGATACATGTACACTCACAATACAAATCTAGTAAAAGTTTTCTGTTCTCAATTTTAATTTGTTTTTCATCTACCTGTCATTATCATAGCCATTTTGAAAATGAAAAAAATAAAATACGCAAAAGTATGTCACTTTATGTATTGTTCACCTTGATTGAATTCGCTATATCCACGTACAGTGACTTTTGGAACTCAATTTCAGAACTACATCTAACATATTATACTCAGTGACATTAGAAGTATTACACCGACTCATTTCCCATAAGACTCAATGTTAACATGACCTAATACAAAGCTTCATATCTCCTTTGAAAAAAGGGATATCAAATTAACCAAGAAAGCAAAATCTTCAGAATGAATAAAACTTCAATATTTTAACATAAAAGAAATTCAATTTCTACCAGAAAACTCTATAGAGTGTTTTGATTTTCTAGCACATCCCACCCAATGCCAATTGCATTGCTAGTGTGACTACAAAATTTTGAAACACTTTACAGAGTTTCTTGGTAGAAATGGAATTTCTTCTTTGCTGAAATATTAAAGTTTTATTCATTCCAAACATCTTGTTATTTTGGTAAATTTGATGTTTTTTTTTTCAAAGAAGATATGAAGCTTCGTATTAGGTCATGTTCGCATTGAGTCTTATGGGAAATTAGTCGGCGTAACACTTCTAATGTAACTGAGAATATTATCGGTGCATTGCTTAATATACAGGGTGAGGCATTCAACCTGAGACAGTGAATTATCTCAAAAACTATGTACTATAGAAAAAAATGTTCCAAACAAAAGTTGTTCAGTATCAAGGGGGAAACACAACGAACATATTTTTTCAAACCTTGACCATGATTTCAAGGTCAAATCATGTTTTAAATAAAAAGTTTTATTTTTCAGTGCAGAATCTTATTCTTCATAATAAAGAAGCAACTTTCATTTGAAACTTTTTTTCATCCTTCTTCAAAATATTGAACTGAATTCTATTCAATCGGTTAGAAAAAAAATTAAAATTGAAGCCATCTGCTTCCATTGCAACACTAACAACACACCGGTATGTGAATGGGGGCTATGATTGGACGGATACGTTAACTTAACGTATCCATCTCACCATGGTAACGCTGTTAGCAAATGGAACATTTGCATTAGTAAACAATCTCAACCTATACGTTAACTTGACGTGAATTTTATGATGATAACTGTAGCTTAAGGTAAGGAGGTTCATGCTTATAATGGAATAAAAAACTGTTGCTAATTTTCTATTTCCTAGAAAATGAGAAAATAGCTTACCCCGCTTTTTCTGTTCTTGACAAAATTAATAAAATCAAAAAAAAAAACAAGTACTAAGTACTTAGATTGGACAAAAGCTATCATAACTAATCTAAAAGAAAAGATAACTTGAGCTTTTTTGGCAAAATAACAATACAACAATCAACTATCTCAGAGCTACGAGCTGCATACATACGCTTGCAGACAGGTTGTAATGTGGAAACTAAAAAGTTTTATAAGAAGTTATCGAATAATTTTCGCGTTTGCATGTGCTTGTTAAGAAGGCGGCGCGAAATCATATGATAGATAAGAACTGCGATCGAGTAAAGTTCGGGCTCGTCCGATTCGCGACACCGTGTGATGGATATGAAAATGCTCCCGGGGCACGCGGGGATCACCGGCAATGAGCAAGCGGACAAGCTGGCCAAACGAGGATCCGCCACGCGACTGTCCGGACCGGAACCATTACTAGGCCTTAGTAAACAACTAATCTCACGCACTCTCAACGAATGGGCGTGGGAGAGGACAATTGAGAACTGGAACAGTAACCCATTATACAGGCAGGCCAAAGAGACGATATCAGAACCTCACAGGCCAAGAACGGCCCAATTGCTGAACAAGAGCAGGAAGGCACTGAGCACCATCGTTGACATTCTGACAGGTCATTGAAGGCTCAACAGACACCTGCATTGGTTAGGAATAAGCGAATCTCCCCTATGCCCTCACTGCAGAAGGGCGGAAGAAACCTCATACCACCTGCTGGAAGTTTGCGACAGGTGGGGTCGCTTGAGAAGGAAGGTTCTAGGAACAGCCACCATCTCCAGGGAAGAGTTGGGGTACCTGAGCTAGGAAAGTCTATTCCTATTCACGACGGAAACGGGCCGGTTTGAGTAGCTGGGTTGGCCAAGCGGGGATGTCGAAAAGGGCCACTAGGCCTACTCGCCGGGCTTTGCCCCCCCCACCTTTACCATTACCATTACCATTACGTAGGTGTTATTTGGTTACGAACTGTTTTGATATATAATTTCGACTTGTTTTTGACATTTTACGAGTACTCATTTAGTTCACGCGTTGCAAGACGGTGTAAATGGGCGAGAAGCAAGCATTGGTCCTACCGTACCATCCCCACCCTCTTGGTCCTATCGGACCGAACTAAACGAGTTATCGGTGTAAACTAGGCTACTACTCACTAATTGAAGACCAAGAATGATAAACACGCACTGTGTTGCCAAGTGGATGCTGTGAGAAATGATTTCCATATTTTTGTCTGTAGAGGATGGATGGAGTTAGTTTTGATTAGATTGGGTTAGTTTTTGCTAGTTTGGGTGAGTTTTTGTTAGATTGGGTAAGTCTTGGTTAGATTGGTCCAGTTTTGGTTAGTTCGGGTGAGTTCAGGTTATGAATATTGGGATAGTTATGGTCAGATTGAGTACGTTTGATTCGAGGTTTGATTTGATTAGATTGGGTAAGTCTTGGTTGGATTGGGTTAGTTTGGGTTAGGTCTGGTTAGATTGGGTTAGTTTTGGTTAGATTGAGTTAGTTTTGATAAGATTGGGTTAGTGTTGGTCAAATTGGGTTAGTTTGGGTTGATTTTGGTCAAACTGGGTTTGTTTTGGTTAGTTCTCTTCAGTTTATGTGGGTTTTGGTAAGATTGGGTCAGTCCTGGTCAGAATGGTTTAGTTTTGGTTAATTTGAGTAAGTTTCGGTGAGTTTTGGTCAGATTGGATTAGTTTTTGGTCAGATTGGGTCAGTTTGATTTGGGGTTAGTCTTGGTTAGATTGGGTTAGTTTTGATTAGATTGGGTTAGTTTTGGTCAGATTGCGTGAGTTCTGGTTTGTTTTCGTGAGTTTTGGTTAAATTTGGTTAGTTTGGGTTATATTTTCTTAGTTTTGGTCAGGTTGGGTTTGTTTGATTTGGGTTAGTTTTGGTGAGGATTGGGTTAGTTCTGGTTAGTTTGGGTCACCGTCTCAGAGATTCAGAAACTTGATTGATCAGATAAGCCAAGGATATAATTTTTGAAACTTTGACATTTTTATAGTTCTCGTTCTCAGTATCTTATGTTATTTTGTTTTTTTTTTTGTCATAGTCTATCAAAATATACAGGCAAAACTATTGCAGTCATGGTTTTTAAGAAGTTTGGATACGCTTGGCAACATTGCATGTTGGTTCTAATATGTAGCTTGTAACAATGTGACGAAGTTGTCATTTTAGGGAGTTGTTGCATTGAAATCTGAAAAAAATTTAGTTTATTCTGGAATTTTTTTTCTTGTTAAAAGTTGTTCATCCAGCATTTTTTTTAGTTGAAATTATTCTATAAACCCAAAACTATGCTTAAAAATTGGAAAATGCATTAATGGATGGATGCCTAATCTTTACAAGACCCAAGTTTTGTTCTAGAATTCGTGAAATATTCTTCTAAATACCATTCGTGCTTCAAAATTAACCAGATACATTTTCGCTCATGCCTGTTTTCTCTACAAATTTTACTCGACCTTCGGTCTCGTGAAATTTTGAGAAAACACACATTCGTGAAAATGTATTGGTAATTTTTAAGCACTCGTGGTATCACCCCCGAAAATCTCTTTACAGTTTAAAAGTTGGTCAGATATCTGGGACTTTCCGGTGAGCTTGCGTTGGCACTCAGAATGATCATCGATTGTCAGGACTCGCCTCACGGAATCCTCTCAGATTCTTTCTGGGGTTTTGTTTTATTTTAATTTTCA
Organism: Orchestes rusci; assembly: GCA_958502075.1. Classification (NCBI taxonomy): domain Eukaryota; kingdom Metazoa; phylum Arthropoda; class Insecta; order Coleoptera; family Curculionidae; genus Orchestes; species Orchestes rusci. Next base: position 46,271,937 of record OY293303.1, on the reverse strand, counting down.
GGGGAACGAACTTTGCCGGGTGGGAAATTGAGATAGTTCCGGAAAACTAGTACAGGGAGGCTTCTGGAGTTGTGTAACATTTCCTTTTTCAAATTATACATTTTCTTTCGTTGCCGGAAAATCAGACAGCCGAGGTCTGAACGTATTTCCAGCTAAATTTTCCACGCTTCTCTTCCACTTTATCCTCGTGAAACTTACGCGATCGCGTCATTTTTCCCAATACATTATCTCTCCACGCCGTCGGGAAAATGTCATTTTCATAACCGCTGTTTTTTTCTATTAAGAAGTCCGCCGTAAAATCGTCACTTCAAAATACGTACACATACCGCTCCCTGACATTTTATCTACAGATAATTCACTGCTGGTAAATTGCATTTTATTTAGCTGCTATTCTGAATCTCCGCCGGGAAAGCTTTGACTGATTTTCTAATGTCATTCCTTACGTTATTATTTTGTTTTTTTAAATTTATTTCACTGGACGGAATCCAGTCGACTGTTAAGTTTATGTTTGGGACAAATAGACTGATCTATTTCCACCACGCCGTGTTTTTATTCTAAAAGTTCAGTAGACCATTTCAAAGCGGAAATCTGCGGAATTTTGGAAATAACGAACGCCTGGACTTTCTTCACTGGTTCAAAGCTAAAATAAAGAGAGCGGCGCCCGACTTTTATTTAACAGCAACGATTTTCCTTATCCCCGACGGAAATCGAACCCGGAAAATCCCGAGGAGCGTCACAAAATTATGGCACGAAGTTTTCTACACAGTTGGCAAAATACTGGAAAAGATATTTGTGGTCAATGAAAAATCCATTCGAAAATAGAATATAGCAAATATCTTGGCAAATATTGACAAAAATGCTCGCAAAAATGTCAAAAAGAAATAATTGATTTTTAATGTTTATAAACGTCTGCGCAGAATATGAACAAATGAATCGTATTCTGGATATTCTTGAGAATCAGTAAGTGGTCTTGAGGCCAGTAAGCCGGCCACCACCAGTAGTCAACCACAAGCGATCTAGATTCCTTAGGTATGATTTGAATTTTCCGCGTATTTAGAGCTGTTTGATATGTTAGAAGTGATCTGTCACCTTTGAGGAGCAAAATATACGCCGTCAGTTTTCGGCCAAAAGTAGCGAATTTGGTATTGTGCTGCAACCATCAAGTTTGAAATCTGGCGAAATATGGACTGCGAGAACTTTGAGGATGAGAGAAAATTATGTTGTGAAGGTCTACGGTATTTTGATGGGTTTTGCTGGAAGAATGTAACTTCAAATTGATGTGAATTTTCCCAAAAACCAGAATTTTTCAATTTAGGGGTCAAAATTAATGTGGCCAGTCACTGGCATAGTAATCTTTCTCTGTCATCACCATATAATATGAAGTGAGCTGATTGTCCGTACCAGTGGTCGGCCGGGTACAGTCAAGGATACTCGAGTGATGAAAGATTGAATTTGATGGCTGACTTCCGGAATAGGCATTGATTAATAGTTGTACCAATAGTCGGCCCTAAAATTTTCTGGACGCAAAACCCCATTTTTTGGGTTATAATTTGAAGTTTATCATTCCACACAATGCCAAAAAGCAACTTGAAAAGGAAATATCACTTGGGTACAAAGAAGAAAGTATGCGAAATGCTCTCGAAGCAGTCAAAAATGGATAGATAAGGCAAAGATTATGAAATTACTGAGTACCTACCTCGTGATTGCGGAAACCTCCCGAAGGATCAATTCTTGAGTTTAGAAAACGCAAAAAGGTTGGTCGATTGGGAAAAACGGTTTCGCAAAATGTGAATTTCCCATTCAGAAGAAGAAATTAATCTCAACAGTACAATAGATCGTTTTGAATGGAAAAATCAAAACACCGTACCTATTTTTTCGAGAATATTTTTTATTTTTGTAGTATACTGTGTATTATTACCTACTTTTCATTTACTTTTTATCCAACTCCATATAAAAATCTGCTACACTAAAAAGGAAACACAATTCGTAAATAGGGGCCTGGTCGAATTAAACGAAATTTGGCACGGCCGACAATGGGAATAAAAAATCTTGAACTTAGTAAAAATGACTCATTTTTGAAGTAATCATGAAAAATGGGTCGTTTTTGCCAAATTCAAAATTCCATAGCTTGACTTTGTTAAATAATTGTGGAATTTTCAGGGAGTAGGTACATACTTTTTGCCCCTCTTTCGAATGGTGCTAGTTGTTTTTATCAAGTCACACAGAAAAAAAGTAAGAAAAGTACCCTTTTTTTGAAAATGAAAAAAAGGCTCTAAACAATGTTTTGAAAACGATCGCCAGGACACGTGAACTGACAAATGAATTGAAGTTTTTAATCAGTTGTTGCAGGATTGAAGTTTCAGCCAATTTTAGGCGGTTGCTATAATTTTGGCCGCTACTGTATATTTCAAGATGGTGAAGTTGAAAAAAGGCTTTGGTGTTACAGGTCGGAACTATTTATTATGAAAGTCAAAGTTTATCAAAAATGGCCGACTACTTGCGCAATTACCCAATCGGATAGTATGTAAACTGAAAAATGGCCAAATTCGGTTTGTCCGTAGTTTTTTTTTAAAAGAAAATATCTATACCATGGAAAAATATCAATATATTCACGAAGAGACTAAATATTTTTCAAAGGATATTTGAAATCTCAAGTCTACAGGGTGTTCTATTAATATTGCGAAAAAATTCAGGATGAGTTTCCCCGCTTCAAAAAAAGAACAAAACTCCTTATAAACATGAATCCGGAAATGCTTTGTTACAGAGCTACAGGGTGTTGAAATTTTATTTTCATTTTTGTTTTTTCTGAATAATATTTGAACCAATATCGATCTTTTGATGAAAATTGGTGATTGGGATTTTCTTATCATGCGAAATTAAAATTTCACCTTAGTATGACTCTAACTTGTAGAGGGCGCTACCTACACGTATTTCACCTGTTATGAATAGCCCCAACTTTTTTGGACTAACCTGTATTATATTTTTAAGTGATAAAACAGATTTCTCTATCATTTTTACGCAGAAAATGTATAGGTACTCTTTGGAGGTCACTACGTGCAAGCATTCGCGAGATATGTGGATTTGAAATAGTTTAAGTAATACATTGGATTTTGAAATTATGGCGAAGGTAACCTGCTAGAAGTTATAACACATTTCGTATGAATGCTTCATATTTTTAGTAAAAAAGATAAAAGTCGACTTGTGTGTAATGTTATCGACAACTCTTATTCAAATATTATTTAGGTAAACGAAAACAAATTAGAAAACTGAAACCCTGTAGCTCTGTAACGAAGCATTTCCAGACACTTATTTAAATAGAAAATGTTTTTCTCATTTTCGTGCAGGCGAACCCATCCAGTATTTTTGGCACTATCAATGAAACACCATGCTTGACCGTAATTTCATTATCACATGTCTTCATTATTTCGAATCCAAATATTTCGAGAATGGTTGCACGTAGCGACTTCCAACAAGTATACGTTTTCTGCGTAAAAGTGATAAAGAAATCGTTTTTTTTGGTTAAAAATATAATACAGGGACGTCAAAAAAAGGTATGGCTGTTCATATACTGAAAAGTAAGTGTAGGTACTGTAATTTACAAGATTTTTTTGGGTATTTCGCCACACCCTATCAAATATCAATCAAACTAGTGTTTATACACCCGATCTTCTATATTACCTGAAAAAAGTCTATTAGTAAATAATAAAACCTATCAATATCAAACGTTTCGGAAACGAATCTGCTTCCGTCGTCAGTGAAAACCTAAAAATGGACCAATTAACTCAAATTCTAGATTATGGATGCGCCACAAAACTACAGAACATATATACTTGTAGGTACTGTAGTTAGCGCCCTCTACAAGTTAGAGCCATACCAACATCAAAATCGAATTTCACATGATAAGAAACCCCTAAATACCAATTTTCATTAAAAGATCAACATTAGTTCAAATATTATTCAGAAAAAAATAAAAATGAAAATAAAACTTCAACACCCTGTAGCTCTGAAACAAAGCATTTGCGGATACATGTTTATAAAACGTTTTGTCTTCATTTTAGGTAATTATTGCATATACGGTTTTCAGCTATTTTCCGATTTTTTCAAAATTTTCTTATACAGGGTGTTACTTAATGGTATTTCATAATTTCAAGGGGGAGTTCCTGGATAAATTTTAGGTCGAAGAGGTCATATAAACTTGAGTCATAAAATGCTTGGTTTTTAAGATACAGGGTGCTAAAGAGTTATTTTATTTTCAGTTTTCAATACATTTTCCAAGGCGGTTTGAGATATTGAACTGAATTTTGCCACAGGATATTATGGTATAGGAACACACTTTTTTTATTTTTTATTTTTATTTTATTTTATCTTAGGTATTTTATTTTATTTTATTTTTTTTTATTTTTTTTTTAGACACAAGTTTATATGACCTTTTCGACTTGAAATTTATCCAGGAACTCCCCCTTAAAATTATGACATACCATCAAGTAACACCCTGTATAGACACATTCTAGAGTCTTCACGGATTGCAAATTTACTAGCGGAGAAAATTTTTTTTTTAGGTTAGGTCAGGTTAGCTTTGGTTAGTTTGAGTTAGGTTGGGTTAGATTTGGTTAGTTTGAGTTAGGTTAGGTTAGATTTGGTTAGTTTGAGTTAGTTTTTTTCTGGCATAAATGGAGGCCGCGTGAGCGACATCCTTAAACCGTTATTTATAATAAAAATCAAAAGTCATATTTTTTTCCCTCTGTCAGTGAATTCCCTAAAGAAACTAGAATGTGACCATACAAGAAAATTTGTAAATCATTGAAAAATAGCAGAAAACCATATAAGCAATTGTTACCTTATTTTAAAGCGGGGAAACTCAACCCGAATTTTTCGCAATATTAAGGAAACACCCTGTATGTGTTAACCAGACATTTTTGAATGTAAGTAGGTGAGTGAACGGTACTAACTGATCCTATGATTAATGGGATCATTAAATTAATGATGATGATGATTAACCTACCTTTATCATACATTCTTCTAGTGCTTATATTTCCCAACACTTCATAAGCTTCAGTAATATCTCTAAACTTCTGGGAATGTTGGTTTCGTTGATCCTCTGTATTTCCTCTATTTCTATCAGGATGGTAAATTTTCGATAACTCATAATAGGCATTTTTTACCTCAGACATGGTTGAATGTTTGGATATACCTAGTGACTGGTAATGATTTTTCCGATGTCGACGAAACGAAGTATGGAATTTTCTAATCTTTGATATGGCTATAAGTGAGATTTTATGGTACATTTTCAAATCAAAATTCGTAGCAACAATGAATGGATATTGAATAAGAGCCCGAATAAGAGTTTACTTTTATTTTGTAGGTTCCTTTCATGACGACTTTCAGTTGTTCGTTGTTATTGTTATGTTATGTAAGGAATCAGTAAGGATTATACTCGCTGCTGGATGTAGCTCCCGTCATCGATTTTTAAAATTAGCGTTTTCATGGAGTAGCCTAGTTTACACCGACAACTTGGTCCGCGGACCAAGTACTAAATTCGAACTAAATCAGAACCAAATATTTGGTTCGAATGATGTAAACAGCTGCGGACTAAGCTGGTCCGCTCTTGGTTCGGTACTTGCCAGCAGGTGTACCGAACTAAATTTGGTTCGATCTGGACCAGAATTATGAGGTTATGTTGATTGTTATTATTGTGAATTGTGTTAGTTCTGAGTTTCTAAGGCACTCTGAGCGTACTTATGTTTTTTTTGATTACGAATTGTGTTGATAAATAATTTCGACTTGTTTTTGACGTTTGACGAATTGCGCTCGTACTCATCTAGTTCACGCGTTGCAAGATGGTGTAAACGGACGAGAAGCAAGCATTGGTCCTACCGTACTATCCCCACCCACTTGGTCCTATCGGACCGAACTAAATGAGTTATCGGTGTAAACTAGGCTAGTATGGTATCATGAGACCATTCCAGTTTGGTCTGTACTTTACTTTTACTTCACTTGCAGCTCGCCGATTGGCTGAAAGTGACGTTACTAGCCTAGTTTACACCGACAACTTGGTCCGCGGACCAAGTACTAAATTCGAACTATATCAGAACCAAATATTTGGTTCGAATGGTGTGAACAGTTGCGGACTAAGCTGGTCCGCTCTTGGTTCGGTACTTGCCAGCAGGTGTACCGAACTAAATTTGGTTCGATCTGGATCGAAATTTTGAGGTTATGTTGATTGTTATTATTGTGAAGTGTTTTGGTTCTGAGTTTCTAAGGCAATCTGAGCGTACTTACTTATGTTTTTTATTGGTTACGAATTGTGTTGATAAATAATTTCGACTTGTTTTTGACATTTGACGAATTGCGCGCGTACTCATTTATTTCACGCGTTGCCAGACTGTGTAAACGGGCGAGAAGCAAGCATTGGTCCTACCGTACTATCCCCACCCACTTGGTCCTATCGGACCGAACTAAACGAGTTATCGGTGTAAACTAGGCTACTGACAGACCAAACTGGAATGGTCTTGTGGGTATACTAATCACTATACTTTTATTAAATACCACTTTATTGAACATAAATTGAAGATGAACGTTAACAACCGAAAAAAAGATGATGATAAGTCGTGAAAATTGGAACGACAGTGTTGAAGTTTTTCCTCAGTGTTGCCACTTGCATTCTCCATTTGTCAAAAGCCAGCAGTGTCGCCACACGCTTAAATGTGGGAAGTGCCAATTCAACAGTGTCGCCACAATACTCCGCCCCAAAAAACGGAGTTGGGAGAAAATCAACTTAAACTAAGAAAAATACATATTACAAAAACTTAAATCTTTAACAAGGACAACTTTTCAACATACATTGTAGAGTACATAATGTTTGAAGCTAAAACTAAGTTTAATAACTAAGTTACTATAAAACAAAATGTTTTAAACGGAAAAGCGAACTTGTTTGAAAGGAAGTGCTTTGGTAGTTGTCACTATAGGGGATGGATCTTTACTATAGTTGTGATCATGAGAAATATCATCAGGTCTAAGCAAAAAAGCGGGTTTAAGACGGTCTTTGGAAACATTAACATTTTTACCGTTGACTGAAATCGTGAAATATTTCTCATGTCGCGATATTACATGATAGGGCCCGTCATAAGGAGGCTGTAGAGGTTTCTTAACAGCATCCCTCCGTAAAAATATATGAGTACATTTATCAAGTTCAGGAGATACAAAAGGTTTTGCATTAGAGTGGTTACTATCAGGTATAGGTCGCAACGTTTCCATCTTGTTTCTTAACAGATTGACAAATGTAGAGGGATCGGTATGAGTCTTGGCATTTTCAAAGAATTCGCCTGGCAAACGTATCGTAGAGCCATAAACTAGCTCGGCGGGAGAAACTTCTATGTCAGGGCGAAGGGTGGAACGTAAACCTAATAGTACTGTGGGTAAAACTTCGGTCCAGTTAGGTGATGAATGCGCCATGATTGCAGCCTTTAATGTACGATGCCACCGCTCGATCTTACCATTCGTCATGGGGTGATAGGGTGAAGATCGAACTCTTTTACAGCCCATTATATTGCTAAGACTTTGAAAGAGAGAACTCTCGAATTGACGTCCTTGGTCGGTGACAATTTGTAGTGGGGTTCCAAAACGGCATATCCATCCAGAATAAAATGTGGATGCGACAGTTTCTGCTGTAATATCGCTCAAAGGAAATGCTTCGGTCCAACAGGAATACCGATCAATGCAGGTAAGGCAATAGGAATAACCATGAGATGATGGTAATGGACCAATAATATCGATATTCACAGTTTGGAATCGTTCTTCAGGTACTTGAAACTTTTGGAATGGGGTACGTGTATGTTTGTGTACTTTGGCCTGTTGACAACTAATGCATGCTCGAGTCCATACTTTAATGTCCTTATTCATCGACGGCCAAACAAAACGTGAAGATATGAGTTTAGTAGTAGCTCGTATGCCTGGGTGAGAAAGATTGTGAAATTTTTTGAAAATATGTTGTCTGAAGTTAAGAGGTACAAAGGGTCTCTTACGCGCTTGGCTGCAGTCACAAAAAAGTGTTGTAGAAGTGTCTGTAAGATTGCACTGTCTAAGTGATAAAGAAGTTGATTCGGGATTTAGGAGAATTCGTTGAAGTTCTGGGTCCTCTTTCTGATGTTTCTGGAATTCTTCATAATCGATTACAGCTGGTGAGTTTATGGTATTGATACGGGAAAGGGCGTCAGCAACGACATTGTTTTTTCCACTGATGTGAACTAGATCGGTGGAAAATTGTGAAATGAAGTCGAGATGACGTGTTTGTCTGGGTGAGGCTTTGTCGGATTTTTGTTGAAAGGCAAATGTGAGCGGTTTGTGGTCTGTAAATATAAGAAAACTGCGTCCTTCCAACAAATATTTGAAATACTTCACTGCAGAATATATTCCAAGAAGTTCTCTATCGTATGTGCTATATTTAGTTTCACAGGGAGTGAACTTTTTTGAAAAAAAACTGAGTGGTTTCCAAATTCCATCTTCGTATTGTTCAACGACAGCACCCATAGCTGTGTTAGATGCGTCTACTGTAAGAGACAGCGGTGAAGAAGGAAGAGGATGAACAAGCAAGGATGCGTTAGCTAAGTCATTTTTCGACTTATCGAACGCAGATAAAGCTTCAGTGCTCCACGATAATGGTGTTGAATCAGACTTTTTACAGTTCTTATGCATCTCGTGGAGGATGGATTGATGATCGGCAGCGTGAGGAATAAAACGGCGGTAAAAATTAAGCATTCCAAGGAAACGTCGTAATTCGCCAGCTAATATTGGCAGGGGGTACCTGAGAATAGCTACTACTCGATCAGGGAGTGGTTTAGTACCATCAGAGGATATTTCGTATCCTAAAAACTGCAGGGAATTCTCGCCGAAGACACACTTTTCAAGGTTGATAGTGAGTCCATACTGTTGCAGACGTTCGAAGACTTGTCGAAGGTGATTCTCATGTTCTTCTGGGTCGGAAGAAGCAATGAGAATGTCATCTATATAAGAGAAGCAAAAGTCAAGGTTACGGAGGACCTCGTGAATGAAGCGTTGGAACGATTGCGCTGCATTGCGGAGCCCAAACTGCATTTTGGTGAATTCAAACAAACCGAAAGGTGTGATGATGGCTGTTTTGGGGATAGATTCAGGATCGACTGGTATTTGATGGTAAGCTCGAACCAGATCTAAGGTGCTGAAGATGCTTTTACCATGTAAAATATGGTTGAAATCTTGAAGATTAGGCACAGGGTAGTTATCTGGTCGTGTAACTGAGTTTAAACGGCGATAATCACCAACAGGACGCCAGGAACCAGACTTTTTCTTAACTAGATGCAATGGACTAGCCCAGCTGCTGTTAGATGGACGGCAAATCCCCTGATCTAAAAGAATTTGAAATTCCTGTTTGGCGATAGCAAGCTTATCTGTAGGGAGACGACGAGCTTTAGACACGACCGGCGGTCCTTCGGTAATGATTATATGACTGGTTTGATGTGGGGAATGACAGTCTGCTTTAGGTAGTTTCGTTATTTCAGAATATTCTTTCTGTAAAGTGTAATATTTACAACTTTTGTCAATAGTCGAAACAGAGTTGGTTGTGGAAAGTTTGAGTTTACCGGGGTAAGAAACATTGGTGAAAGTATCAATTATTTTTTTACCGTGGAGGTCTATTAATATTCGAAAATGACCCAGGAAATCAGCTCCTAAAATTGCAGTTCCGGTTTGGGCTATTACAAAAGGCCAAGTGAAATTTCGTTTTAAACCCAAGCTGACAGTAACACTCTTCACACCAAAAGTAGGAATAGGGGTGTTATTAGCAGCATATAACTGAGTTTTATTAAGCTGACGATAATCGCCTGATACTTTGGGTAAAATTGAAACATCGGAACCTGAGTCAATTAAAAATGAAATACCTGTCTTGGGGTCCTTGATAATTAGTCGTTGGTTCTTCAAAAAGGTGGAGTTGACTGTGGCCGGGGGGCGACTGACCGGACTCACGACATCCGTCGCCATCAACGTCGTGAACTCGTGTTTTCCTGGATGGGACCCATCCGACAGGGTGCCTTGCAGGTCCTGGCACGCTCTTTGAAGTGGAGATGGTACCAACATATTTCTCCATCTTCCTCTTGAGGTTGGCGAAGGGGAGACGTTCTTGATGACCGACCCTTGCGTTGCATGGTGTTAGGGGACTGGTCACGATGATAGTGTTTTGCTTTAAGGTCCTGAATTTCGTTATGAAGCTTTTGAATGGCATCAGTGAAGCTGGGGTCGTTGTTTTGAACAGCAAAACTACGAGGCTGTTCGATCTCTGCCATTTTATCGGCCATTTTTGCCAGATTCTCCAGGTTGTCGTTGCTGGTAGCCAAAATAGACTGTATTTGTGGAGACAGATGTTGCATCCAGAGACTTTTGAGTAGCTCCTTTGAAACAGAAGTGCCCCCTAGGCGAGACATCTCATTTAACAGTTGAGAAGGTTTCTTGTCGCCTAAGCTCATGTCTGACAGAAGCGTTTTTAACTTTTTTTCTTGAGAATCTGAATAGATTGAGATCAGCTTGTTTTTAATGGCGGCATACTTGTTATTGGGAGGTGGATTCAGGAGTAGTTCAGATATTTGACTTAAAATACTGGTGTCAACCACGCTAACTACATGGTTATATCTAGTCAAATCGGCTGTTATATTTGCCAAAGCAAATTGGGCTTCTAATTGTACGAACCATAATATAGGGTCAGCCTTCCAGAAGGGTGGTGGTTTGATAGTGACTCGATCCACATGTAAGGCTTGTTCAGCGTGCAGATTTGCTCCAGCGTTAGCTCCAGTTGCAGCTTCCTCAGTCATGTTGGAAAACGTGGCTCGTAGTTAGGTACAATTCAAGCGGGTAAACTTGTATATAGTTTGAGAATTAGCTGTTTCCAGTACGGGGTCACCAGTTGTGGGTATACTAATCACTATACTTTTATTAAATACCACTTTATTGAACATAAATTGAAGATGAACGTTAACAACCGAAAAAAAGGTGATGATAAGTCGTGAAAATTGGAACGACAGTGTTGAAGTTTTTCCTCAGTGTTGCCACTTGCATTCTCCATTTGTCAAAAGCCAGCAGTGTCGCCACACGCTTAAATGTGGGAAGTGCCAATTCAACAGTGTCGCCACAGTCTCATGATACCACACTCCATGAAAACGCTTCATACTTCATGAAAACGCTTAATGGCTCACCACAGTGTTGCCGTATCTCTGTCTGTAAAAGTTGGGTTTGGTTGGTACTGTTGGGAGTTGGAATAATTGTAGATTGTAGTTTGTTAGGGAGGGAGGGGAGGCTGTATCTTTAAGTTTATGTTTATGGGGTATGGGGTTATTTTGATGTTTAAAATTTTTGTCTTGCATCTTGCACTTACATCTCATCAGAATATTCATAAATACATTTAAATACGTAACCTTATTCTTTCGCGATACCAATCCGTTTTGATCATGGGTCTATAATGCATAGTAAAATATAATTGTGCTGTTTGTGAGGACATTTTCAACCAATGAAAACCTGAACCGAACCCAATAAAAAAGACATTTCAGGATATTTTTTTTGTGTAAAACATAATGTGGGATTTTTTTTATTGATTGCAAAACCAAAATTCAAATATCACGAAAAGATGATGCATAGCCGATAAACTTATTAGATGCAATTAGAATGGTTGTAAGTCGAACATCATACACGGTAGGTCAAAAAATATAAAAATTATGCAAGAGTAATGTACCTACCTACGCTTATTTAAAAAAATACAGCAAAACGTTATAAAGAAAAGGTGTACAGAATCTAGAGTTTTGCCTTATTACCAAAACAAAGCGCCCTAGATTATTTTGGTCTGTATTAAATAATAAACTCAGAGGTAGGTATAATGGTATCGAATACAAAAATTGCACTTTGTATAAGATAGTTTATTGGTGTATACCCATGATACTACAACAAACAAGATAAGCTCACGCGCATCTCTCCCGGTGACCGCCCATTTGAAATGCATAGGGTGTTCGGTGCCCATTGCTAGGTTATGTTTTTAACAGCTATTTTCCCATATCTTTCTTATGCAAGGTGACCCGAATGGTCACCATGCGCGAATCGGTTTCAATTTCGTCCAGCTAGTGAGCTTATCTTGTGTGTTTTAGTATCATGGTATATACCTACCTACATTATGATTATTGATAGTTTACCATGTTAAAAAGATCTTTTGCGGAAATTCAAAGTTTTGTTCAATATTGTTGCATTGCAACGAAGATGAACTATGTGATTTCATGATTTTTTAAAAAAATAAAAATCCAAGTGGATTTCACAAAAATGCTTGAATTTGAAAAAAGTTATGAAAAAAAACAGTACCTACGTCACAACTTTAATATTCAGGCATAACTTTTAATTCTAGACAACTTTTTTTCACGACATTTTACGGATTTTTTTGAAATAAAGCCTAGTTTACACCGATAACTCGTTTAGTTCGGTCCGATAGGACCAAGTGGGTGGGGATAGTACGGTAGGACCAATGCTTGCTCCTCGCTCGTTTACACCGTCTTGCAACGCCCGATCTAAATGAGTACCCGTGCAATTCGTCAAATGTCAAAAACAAGTCGAAATTATTAATCAACTAAATTCGTAACCAAAAAAAACATAAGTAAGTATGCTCAGATTGCCTTAGAAACTCAGAACCAACACAATTCACAATAATAACAATCAACATAACCTCATAATTTTGATCCAGATCGAACCAAATTTAGTTCGGTACACCTGCTGGCGAATACCAAACCAAGAGTGGACCAGCTTCGTCCGCAACTGTATACACCATTCGAACCAAATATTTGGTTCTGATATAGTTCGAATTTAGTACTTGGTCCGCGGACCAAGTTGTCGGTGTAAACTAGGCTAGTGATAGGTACTTTACTGTTGTTACCTTTATCAATTTCTATATTTTTTGATCCACCCCGTGTATGATGTTTGATCTGCAGCCATTCTAATCGCAACTAATAAGTGGATAGAACATATAGAACATACACCAACTTTTGATGATATTCAAATATTGGATCTGCAATTAAATAAAAAAAATCCCATATGTTTCACACAAAAGAATATCCTGAAATGTCTTTTTTATTACAAGCGTCTCGCTCCAGCGGTCAAGATATCGATTTTAGGCAGCGCAGCTGTCTCGCGCATTTACGGTCCACGTCGTTCGTAACCGTGACGCAGGATGATTGCCGCGCTGGTTTAAAATAGTAATTTTACCTTGGTGTTCAAATTGAAGTTCAGCAAATTATTTATTTGAAGAAAAAAGTGAAAGCTGATAGATATATGGTAATTTCAATTGTTGGAGATCATGTACCTGAAAAATCGTATCACGAAGAAAAATATTAGTCTATCCTTTGTTAAATCACATATTATTGTGAAGTGTTCGTGAAGCACATAATTTTTTTGACCCTCTTTTGAATAGTGTTACCCAATGGTAGCAGAAAAAAGTATTTAGAGATGATTTGAATTTTTCTTATTATATCAACAGCAGTAAAATTTATTATTAAATTTACATAACCTATATTATTATAAGTCGTGAACAAATCAATTTAGTGCTATTATCATTAAAGTAAAAAAAAAATGTTGTGGAAAAAAGAGGTTTAGTGGTTTGAATCGAACCAGTTTTTCAGAAAACCAGTGTAATATAGAATATAACCAGAGCACCGAAACCAAGGTTAAATATGGAACCCTGCATCTTTCACATTAGGTAAACTTGCGCAGGAAAAATATCAAAACACCAAAAACTCTTCTATCTCCTAGACTAATAAAAATATTTAATTGACACCAGCTAAACAGGTAGTCTGACCAATAAAATACAGGGTGATTCAGGGGAAATATCAATACTTCAGGTACGCATTCAGGGACGAAAAATAAACATAAAAGTTCATATAAATATGGGTCCGCAAAGCGTTCATTTTCGAAATACAGAAATACAAAAAAATTAAAATGCATTTCTATCGGAAATGGTTCGTCCCAGCGAGGTACGAGAAGAGTACTTACCTTATTTGTGTAGAAGACTCCAGATTTTTAGAATTTGTAGGCAAAACTACTACTCAAAATCAACAATAAAAAAAGTGGGGCATATTTTTCCTGCACCCGTCCCTGTATATCCCACTCATGAAGGTTATAAAATACTATAAGTTTTCATTCATTAGATAGAGTGTTAAAAAATGTACCCAATTTTATTCATTTATCTCAACAAGATTCGGAAATATCTTCAAAAAACAATCATCAGGTCTTCACCCCTGTATTTAAAAAACGAAGGCTGTGCAGTCCCGTATTAATATGAACTTTCATGTTCATGTTTACACTCAATGATAATCCAAATGACAAGCAAAACATTAAGCTATTGTCAAATGACGTCACACGTACAGGGTGATTGTTTATATTTTAGTCAATAGATATATCTCAGTTAATTTTTATTCTACAAAGAAGTTTAAATGACCAAATTTGCAGTATTTTTCATGGACATTCAGAATTCGATAGAAAATGCCAAAATGCATCGAAAACCCAAACATTTTACACAACATGGAAACATGGGGGTGGACCACCCCTTCCATAAAATGTCCCCTCGTATATGTCCCTAAATTTTGATAGAGATTGATTAGGTTTGTCAATTAATTTAGATTGAAGAAGATAATCTTCATTTACATCGAGAAAAAAGCTCGTTTTTAAGAAAAACACCAATTTATTGAAATGTTCAAATTGTCCGAGAGGTTGTCCTATTTTGGATACTTTTGCGGGGTATCTCCGTTATTTTTATAGATAGAAAGTTGCGGTTCTCGCGACAGTGTGCAACTGTTTTGTAAAACTAAAGATGCCGTTATCAAAATGTTCATCGTCCTTTTAGTTATCAAGATAAAGGGTAAAATTGGAAATGTTGCTTTTTTATCTAAACTATCAGATAACTTATGAAAAATGAAAAATGTGAAAACTGTTTCTTATATAACTTTTCCCGCAGAACTCAATTCTGCCTTCGGAATTATTATACAGGTTCAGGTCAAAAGTCATGATCGAGGTCATGATGGACATTCGAATGATATTATTTTCAAAACTAAATTGTAATTGAATACTCTTTCAAATAAATTATTTTTTTTTTGCTTGCCCACAATCTCTAGTGTTTGATTCCATTTGAAATCCTAAAGCACCAAATGGATCACCCTTTATAACGACGCAACCTTATTTCTTGGTTGTAAACGCATCCATTTTTAGAAAAAGTGGAATAACTTTTGAACGACTGAAGCGAATTGCAAAAACTTAACGGATTTGAGAATTGAGATGCCAGAAAAGGTTCGATTTCAAATATCTAAAGATATACAGGGGTTGTTATTTAAAAAAAGAACTATGTTGAAGCCGGTTCTGCAGAAATGATACACTCTGTATATCAAAAAACATTTTCACAAACTGCACTGGGACACCCCTTTTTCAAATCCATTTTGCTAATTTCGATTTCTTTAACGGTTCAGGGGGAACCCACACGAAAACCGAATGCCAAATTTATCGAACGGAAAAACACAGATCTACAAAACTCGAATGGATAAATATCGCGCAGAATTTTAAAGGAAAGGTTTTGTGTCGAACAAAAGTATTTCGATCGGAAAATTATCGAAAAGCTGGAATGTCGAAAATGTTGTTTAGTGTTCAACGCGCAGACTCGCAGCCAGAAATGTAGGCAGTGTTGCCATGACGTCTGTAGGATCAAATCTGCTTTATACCTGGGTTTAGATTCAATTTAATTTCGAAGTGGAACTGTCAAATTTTTGCTTGCCAAATGGGAATCACATGGTACCATCTACAATGTATTTGGCGTAAGCGTTACTTTGAACATAATTTCGTAGATGGTACCATACGATTCTCATTTGGCAAGTGAAAATTTGACAGTTCCACTTCGAAATTAATTTGAATGTATGTTAACCTTACTTATTATTATTATTTACAAATAATATCATTTTTATGCAACGTAGCAAGGTTTACATTCAATAATTTCAATATTCAATCTGTTGAACTCATGAATTGACTGAAACTCATATAAAGTTCTATAAACACGCAATTAATGTTGAACTACTCTAACTTTCTAATTTCCAGGTAGTAGGGGTACCTGCAATAGTATGAATTATTGTGGAAAAATAATTTAAACATTGAGTGTGATTATGCAATAGCAATATGTAGAAGCAGAAGAACGAGTGATTACATGAAAAATACTTTATGTAGCAACAACAGCGATTACAGACGTAGGTATTGAACTCTAGTGCCTTCATTAATTTAATAAATAAAATTGGTGGTGAAATTCACAGCATAAAGGGTACGTGTCAGACAAATCATAAGAAAACTGAAAAAGTAGGTGGAACACTACACAATAATTAGGATTCAAAGAATATACCATGGAATATACCCTCACAAATTGATTTGTCAGTTTTATGGAAGGTTGTATCCATATAAATTATAACTTGCTGGAAGACACAATGACATATAATATGCTGAACTGCAAATGGCAAAAACGCTTTTACAACAAGCCTCAAAGCCTCAAGGTACCTACAATAATTCTATTACCTATAAAATTATGTTTGGGCAGAAGAACCAATTTTTCATTATTAGAATTTAAGACTTTTAAAACCAATCTTGGAGATTCTATTTTTACACTGTGATCCTGCTTAAAAATAAGAAGAAAATTTCCTATAAACATACCTATGTCTGAAAATGCTTCATTACAAACGAGCTACAGGGTGTTGAAGTTTTATTTTTGTTTTTTCTAGACAGGGTGTCCCTAAAATGTCTGTACAACATTAACCACAAATTCCTCAACCCAAAATAAGGCGATCTAGGCAAACTTATCTATATCCCAAATTCCTTCGTTGAGTCTACAGGGTAATCTATGATAAGTAATGACACCTCAATATTTTGGTTTCGAATTGTTAATTTCAAGTTAGGGAGGTGTTTCAGTCTAATTTTGTCTGTAACTAAAATAGCCTCCGTTTTGCTTATATTAATTTTTATTTGTCACCTATTGAAGTACTCAAAAGGTTTTGATAATTGTGAAGTCTTAAGCAAATGATCGAAATTTTGCGGGCTGAAGTATGTATAAATTTAAGTGTCAGCAGCATATAATTAGATAGTTCTGATGTAGTATATATGTACTTGGGTGTATCATGAATTAAATTGGGTCTGAAATTTATCCAGAATATGCTCCCTACTGCTTGGTTCTTACTTAATAAAAAGTTTCATTATGTTAATATAATCATTTTTTGTGATGAGTACCTAGTTATATAAGTTATTGTAGCTGCCACCTTGTTACGTTGATAATAATTAGGTATATACGAATTGTTTTTGTTGGAATTAAAAACACTTGAATAAATAAAGAAAATAAAATAAATAATTTACGGAAGGCAGTAAGTTTTTTTTTGTAACCCCTGCATCAAAAGCCTTCAAGGTGTATCTACATTATGCGGAAACAGTCCGGTCGGCATGACAAAACCATTGTTGCAGCCCAGACCAAACAGTCAATCTGTTCAGGACACTGCAGACCGACGGAAAAGAAGACTTCTCGAAATTTTTCGGAACAGCGCAGTTGTCAGTGTTACCCAATCAAGTGATTTACTGTCATAATCCAACTCATTAAGGATCAGCGAAAATACTGCCGAACGGCACGTTCAAACCGAATTGGTAATAATTCCACAGTGTGAGCGTGTCGCCGAAGTTGAAGAATTTCGAGGTTCTTGGGACACTATGCACTTATCTGGTGTCCTAAAAACCTCGACATTCTCGACTTATTTCAGTTTTCGATAAACACTTCCAAGCCAATACATTTCCAGGAAAATTTTATTCTTTTTATAAATTTAAAGAAGGTTCATAGACAATGGGGAACTTGCATGAAAAATTAAATCGATTTTTTTACTGCAAACTGAAGAAAATCGGAAAAAATGGATGCCAATTTTATCCTTATTTAATAGAGAATTTTATGACGATTCTAACGATATATCGTATAATAGGGTTATTTTTAAAAACAAAGTTTTCATGGGCATTTTTTTCTGATTTATGTTTTATCTCAACGTAGTTGATCTAGTTATCTATGGAACAAAACCATTGTAATTTATGAAGTTGGATGAGGCTTACTGATCTTCGATTAAGCCTGGGTTGATTAGAAAGGAAAGCCATCAAGCCGAAATATCGTATATTGACCACAGTACGATAGCCAAGGGACGACGATATACTTTATACTTCCCATCTCTAGATGATGTTATAGGTATCGGTGTCAATAATATTCTGTATGGTTCTTGACCCGTGTGAGGGCAGTGCCTTGTCAGCATGCATATTCAGCTTGTTTAGATATTGTCACACCGGGGGAAGTGCGATTTGGGGTCGAGGTGATAAAAGAAATACTTGTTAACGTTGACTTTCTATTGATATCATGAAGCAAAAATCAAAGAACATTAAATGAATGACAATATAAAAAATGATCAAAACATTGATTTGGGCCTAAACAATCAATTGCGGTTTCCTGGAGAATATAAATAATTATTGTATTTACATAACTGTCTTCAATTGGCACATTTTCTTACACTCGAATGCCCACAGTTTTAGTTTAGGGCGACCTTCCGACACCCGGGTTCTCAACTGACTCCCGGGATTATGATTTTCTACATTGACTTCAATTCTTCCTTGTCAGCACTTTATTCCGTTCGTTGGAACTAAATAATATTGCTATATCACACAATATCGAGGAAATGTACTTTGTTGGAATTAGAATCGATTTCGAAAATTAAATAATATACTACTTGAGGAGCAGAATTTCTAAATGCATTATGTCCATTTTTGGATTTTGCTGACAAATAAAGAAAAACAGCCAAAGATTAACCAAAAAATTGTTATGTTCAGAAAAAATGGATGAAAAAACATGCATGTTTCACCTACATGAAAAAAAACCAGTATTGATCTTGTCCTTGAATATTTAAAAACACTGTTAAACAAACTGTTTGTATTTTCGACAAAGGACAAAATGCATAATATAGAATGTCTGCACCCCATTTAATTATTGCAACATTTGCGGGCATCGACCTCGTCTATGAACAAAAAAAAACTTATTCTACAATAGAATCAATGGGCAATCTCTAAGAAAAGCAACCACCTACCTAATTCAGTTTTGAAAAGATGCAACGTTTGCATGAACACCTAATAACGATAGAATGTGGGTAGAATTTTCGAAAATATTTTGTAAAAACTAAATAAAATAACCATGGCAACCGTACCCACCATCAATGCTTTATTTCATGTAGGTATCATGTATTAAATCTTTTACCATCATAGGTAACTGGGTAACTAGCTAGATTAACTTTAATCAACTTGACCATTGTTTATTGTTTATCTTCTCTATTGTTTTCTATTAAGAAGAGTGACATAAAAGTGTGAGGTTATGTTACGCATGACACTGGACTACTGGACACGAGGACAATTGAGTCAATTGGATTCTACATGACATATCGACACTGTTGTCATTTTTCTTCTAGCATCCCTACGGCCGATTGCACCAACCTATTTCTATCCATGAAAATAAAACCAACAATCAAGTCAACTCCACTCTTCCTCTTTTTTCTCGCCGGTTTGAAATTTACTCTAGTCTCGATTAGAGCGCTCAGCGTGCACACTCTTTGAACTTTTTTCATCTCACGATATAAGTAGGTCTCACTTCGTATACTCAGCCAGCTGATAATTTTAAAGATTCATCTCCTGACCACGTCTTCATTTTCAATTTGTTCTTGTTGCACCACAACATCATCGGTACAGCAAAACAAATAGGTACGTTTCGTTTCTCTCGAAACATGTAGGCAACAAACAAAAATCGTGTGTATATCGGTGTTCACGATTTTTTTTATTGTGCACCAACGTAGCATATTGGAAATCTAGACAGAAATCACGCGCTGCCTTTATGATGTGATACATTGTTGCGAAACAAAAGTATCCAGAGTGGATTCGCTACTTATGTTCGCACCCCTACTATATATGGATACCAAATTTCATAAGAACATTCATTTTGTTCATTTTACGAAGTTATTTTTCTGTTTGACATGATATGAGCTCCAAAAAAACCAAAAAAACTTATCACTTTTCATTATTTTAATACTTTCATGACGTTTTGAAAACAGCTTCTATCTACAACCGTGCGATAACTAATATATAGCGCACGATTCTGCGTGTTGTACCATATTACATTTTTTATCTATGCATATTACCGCTCGTCGTGCTGTAAAAATTGTATTAGCGCATGTTGCTGTTAGCAGCGTGCTATAATTTTATTATGTTACTATACCAACGTTCACTCGTTAATTCTGTCGAGGACGGCAAAATGTCAGAGACCTATTTTTATTTATTGTAAACTTCTTTTTCCTACAGCCGTGCGGAAAATTCAATTTTCCGCACCGATATCCGTGTGGAAAATCAGATTTCCCGCACCAGTGCGGAAAAATTGACAATATCATAAGCAAACAGCAACCACGTTTCCAGGTAACTATGGTCGCTTGGTTACACATTTCGACATTCATTATCATTTATTTGTCATTAGTTGCATCAGAAACTTTTAAATTACGAATTATATCCTTATTTCCGCACGTCTGTAGAAAAACTATTGTACCTAACACTTGCGGAAAATGTTTTTCCGCACTTGTTAGGTAAATAGCTATTGGATATTTTGTCACCGCACGATTGTAATATGAAGTTTCAACATGATGTTAACAATAATACATAATCTTTCATCAATTAACGATTTTTTCCACTCACTCTTTTTAGTCGGCATTTGACCCCCTTAGGGGCAGAATTTCGCAAAATAACGTAACAAATATCTATTTAATTTCATTTGAGATTATTTTTACGACGTTTCAAAAATACATAATCTTTTATCAATTAATGATTTTTCTCACCTCATCTCCTTTGAGCCCGACTTTGACCTCCTAAGGGGTTGAATTTCAAAAAATAACGAAACATGTGTTTAATCAATTTCATTCAAGATTATTTATATGAAGTTTCAAGTTGATGTGACCAAAAATACATAATTTTTCATCAATATATGATTTTTCCTACCCCCACCCCCTTAGGGATAAAATTTCGCAAAATAAGATGGATGATAAATATAATAATAATTGTGCTGTGTGTCAAAAGTCAAAACACATTCTCAACTAAAGGGAACCTAGTGTACATGGTACAGTGTGGTCAATTTATCTTGTCCACGTTTTAAACCTGTCTTGCTCGTCATATTTAATATCTTATCGAAGTGAACCAAAGAATATGTTGTAGGGCTACCTGCCAAGTTTTTATTGTGATATCGAAACCAATGATATACAGGGATTTCAAAGGAAAGGGGAGTCGAGTGATACCTCATTTTAAAGGTCTTCACATCCTTATTACACCCTGAAGGAACCTTTGAGGTCGCTGTTTCGTTCCAATTTTTAAATTTTGGGCCAGTATTATTTTCCAAAATGACACTCAATTGACGTTTTGACATTCTCAGCAGCTGTCACTACTGTCTTGAGAAATGCAGAACGTCCTCAAATATTTTGTTTTGTTAATTAAATCATCAAGGATACGAAGTACTATTCACATGAATATTTATAATTTTCGTTTCAATTGAAGTTGAAAAATATTTCAATCTCCAATATATGAGAACGGTCTGCATTTCTCAACCAGTAGTGACAGATGAGAATGTCGCATTGTTATCAGTTATCACTTGAAACGCCGATATCTGGGAAACAATGAATTAAGGCAAAATAATACCTATATTGGAGAAAAATAAGTGAATTATTTTTTTTCATTGACTTGCCTGAATTTTACACCCAATATCAATCTTGTCAAATGAATAAAATAGAGATTGTCCGTTATCTGTAACCAATAATCTGTAAATCACGCCACGCACATCAAACTTTTGCATTTCGATTTTGTCGTCCGCTTCAAAATAAAGGTAAGTTATATTTTTTATAAAAAGAAGAAGAAAAAGAGTTTCTTTATTTAAAAGAAAAACAGACTCAAGAGCAGGGTCATTTACACATCAATAGTTGAATAATCTTAATTCCAAATACAAAAAGGAAAAAATGATGTGCAGCATCGTACACGTGGCAGAAGTGAAACTTCTTCCTCCACTATTAAATATTCTTTCAATTTTTTTGATGAAATTCCAAATAGAACCTATATACCTGATTTGAACATAATCCTTTGGAAAATAACAAAACTATGCAAACATAACCTAACTACCTATATATTTTTTTTAATTCCTTAATCAGATCCCAAATAGAACCTACATGACTAATTTGAATAAAATCCTTTGGAAAATAACAAAACTATGTAAACATAACCTCACTAAGTTATTTTCTTTTTATTTTTTTTGATCAAATCCCAAATAGAGCCTACATACCTAATTTGGACAAGATCCTTTGACAAATATAAAACTATGCAAACATACCCTAACTACCTATGTATTTTTTTAAATTCCTTAATCAGATCTCAAATAGAACCTACATACCTAATTCCTAATTTGATTAAAATTCTCTGGAAAATAACAAAACTATGTAAACATAACCTCATCAAGTTATTTTTTTTTAAATTTTTTGATCAAATCCCAAATAGAGCCTACATACCTGATTTGGACAAAATCCTTTGACAAATATAAAACTATGCAAACATAACTTGACTACCTATGTATTTTTTTGAAATTCCTTAATCAGATCCCAAATAGAACCTACATACCTAATTTGATCAAAATCCTTTGGAAAATAACAAGATTATGCAAACATGACCTGACTATGTAATTTTTGTAGACATTTTTTGATCAAATCCCAAATAGAACCTACATACCCAATATAAACAAAATCCTTTGGAAAATAGCAAAACCATGTAAACATAACCTCACAAAGTTATTTTTGTTACATTTCTTGATCAAATTCGAAACTAGAACCTACATACCTAATTTGAACAAAATCCTCTGAAAAATAACAAACTATGCTCTCTGAAAGCGTTACCGTTACATCGTTACATTTGCGTTTCATATTTTGCAGTTCACTCCCCATTGCCGACAAAATATCAGAACGCCGCAAAAGAAGTTTCGCTTCAAAAATAGATGCAAAGACAAAATAAAACGAAAAAAAAAGTTCGCATAAACAAATTGAATTAATTTTCTTTTTATTCAATTATTGTATTTTCACAATCTGGCACGATACAATAATGAAAAACCATTATAAAACTCGACTCAAAATCAAACACAAACCACAAAACACATACCAATAATAATAACCAGTTCCCAAGAAAAACATAATGCACAAAAACTGTACAAGGAAAAATCCGGCCCTGGAAGACACACCTGACGTCAGCAATCCGCTGATGAAAAAACCTCCCACTCTAACCCGGAACGCAACTTAGGCGTCACTCGCCGTTTTCGCGGGTATTTTGCCAGTTTGAACTTAAGTTATTTATTGCGACGTTAATATTTTTCGTATGCAAAAAAAGAATTGTACGAATACTTTTCAAGTCCAATTGATCATTTAGATGCAATAAAAAAAATACGTGCAAGGGGCCTATTTGCATACATTTTCAAATGACTTGAAATTTTAAATACGTATTATTTGAAAGTCACCGGCGAAAAAATTTTCCGAAATACCCAAAAATATACTTAATAAATGAAAAAGAAGACGCGATTTTCAATGCATGATCGCAAAAGGGGTGGGGCTATATTATCCACCCGAGAGAGAGAGAGAGAGAGAGAGAGTCATCTCAGTCAATACGTCAGACGGAGATAGATAGTGTATTCTGTGACGTAGTGGATGTTCATTGGCGCTCTTTAATCGGTGATTACTACATAATTAGAGGTCGTAGGTTGATTTTTTAAACATCAATGGCATCAGTACTTACTAATCCTTTTCTTTTATCATATTTCAAAAAAATGTGCAAATTGCTCATTGGGTCACCGGATTGCTTGATGCGCAGTTCAGTTCGAAACTCGTTCGACTAGTGAGTTTATCTTTTGTGTTTTAGTATCATGGAAGAATAGGTGACTTTATCAGAGTTTCTAATGAGTTAATAAGTTTCATCAGACGGTTGACAAATAATAGCCTAGCTTATACCGACAACTTGGTCCGTGGACCAAGTACCAAATTCGGACTATATCCGAACCAAATATTTGGTTCGAATAGTGTAAACAGTTGCGGACTAAGCTGGTCCGCTCTTGGTTCGGTACTCGCCAGCAAGTGTACCGAACTAAATTTGGTTCGATCTGGATCAAAATTTTGAGGTTATTATTGTGAATTGTGTTGGTTCTGAGTTTCTAAGGCAATCCGTACTTACTCATATTTTTTTTGGTTACAAATTGTGTTGATGAATAATTTCGACTTGTTTTTGACATTTGACGAATTGCGGGCGTACACATTTAGTTCACGCGTTGCAAGACGGTGTAAACGGGCAGGAAGCAAGCATTGGTCCTACCGTACTATCCCCACCAGCTTGGTCCTATCGGACCGAACTAAACGAGTTATCGATGTAAACTAGGCTAATGTAGTTATATTGCACTCACGTTGTTGACAAAAAGGAAACTGATACAGTGGAGAAAAGCTATAAAGAACTACTGAGTTCATAGCCCACCTGTCGAATTTGACAGAAAAGTCAATCCACTTTCGGCGCAGTACTACTTTGCTATTGCTCGTTGAAACTTTTGCACGCTGACTCCTAGGTAGTGCGTGATTTTTATACTCTGGAGCGAACCAAATGTACGACCACAGAGTGTGCGAGTTAAGAACTTGGGCCAGTCGGAATCGTCATATGATTGGTGAATTTGAGACAAATAAATTGGATATTGACCAATAATCACAGATTACGTAGGTATATGGCAAATATGTAGTTTCCAACTATGAATAACAATAACAAAAAAATAATAAATACATTTGACTAGAGTCGCTTGACAGTGACATCAGCAAAAGAATCTTGAAAATGAAGAAACAAAAATAGTACAAAAAATGCTTGGTCATCAATTTCAGTCATACAACAAAATATTGTTTGTACTTCAGATGTAAATTTCATACGGCCAACCGTTTGTTAAATAATACCTTGGTCGGATAAAGTTAATATATTAATCATGCACTCAGAAATTCTTAAATATTAACTAGCTGACCCAGCGAATTTCATTCCACCTTATAGTCAATAATGTCGTTTTAAATGAATTTTCCCATAATTTTGTCTTGTTATGAAATTTTTCCGATGCTTCAATAGTTATTCTACCTTTCGAGGAAGAGACAAATCCATTATTCAAAAATCATAAAAATCAGTCCAGCGACAGCGGTTCTTGAGTCTTGCGACACTCTGCGTCAGCCAAACGTCGCCGGATCAAAATTTCTCCTCTGAACTTTAGTGTAGAGACATGCTTTTATGGCAACCATGTTAGGCAGCTTAGACATTCCAAACATTCCATCACAAAACATTCCCCTCCACTTTTCGATAATTTTCCGGTTCGTGCAAAATCCGCGCGGAATATATCCTTTCGATATTAATTGTTTCTAGTAAAATACGTTCTATATTTGTTTATACCTGTCTTTTCTGGTCGACATTAATCCTTTCGAAAATAGTGGGTGGACTCGGTTCAGGCACAATTTAGCTTTCCCGTTTAAATGACTCACCCTTTGTATAAAAAAAACGGGGATACCCCCCAAAAGTACCCAAAATGGGACAACCTGTTCATTCAGGACACAATGTCATTATTCATTGAACATAAACATAAACTTCAGTTTTTTTTCGACCATTTATTGTCAGATTGTCAAACTAGCTGGACAATTTGACGATGATTGGTGTTTTCTTGAAAATTATTGATTTTTCCGATGTGGACCAAGGGTATATACCTACCTGTTTTTTGTTTTATTCTAAACTAATGAAATTGAAGAATCTAAATAAGAAACTCGATAAAAAATAATAACTTAAAAAAAAGAAGTCGTATCAAAGTTCAGCGGTATCTAGGGTAGAGGTGGTCGGCCCTAGGTTTCCGATATGAGATTGAATTACTTCTATAATCTCAAATCATCAGTCCTTATTGCCTATTCGGTCCAAGATTCATTAAAATTATTTTCACCTTGTAGGAGCTATCACGGAAAATTTATTCAGAATATATAACTTCGTACGAAAATATTTTATAGAATATTTTAATCTTATGTTTGTTCCAACTTACAGTCCTTAAAATATCTCCCAATACTACTGGGACACCCTGTATGAATATTAGCAAAGAGATTCATGTGTATGGAAGGACTGACCTGGGTGTTTTTTCTTAACATGAACTCTCAAAATAAATGTTCTGTCAAAATCCTTTCCGCATTCCCCACAGTGTGCGAGTGTGCCATTTCCAATCAAAAACACTACACGAGTACTGATAAATATTCACGCATCAACACTCAAAAACACATAAGGGAACGAATTAAAGTTTCTGTTGGAGTTGGATTATCAATAAATTAATTAGGTATTATTTCACAGAAAGCAAAAAAACCAAGTACACAAGTAGGCAAGAAGTATCAAAACAATATTATTTTGACAGTGCGTGTCCGTTCGTTATACACAATACGACGTCATGACGATGGAATATCGATACTCTATATCGATACGTACAAAATGCGCATGTCCGCTGCCTAAAATCGATATGTTGACCGCTGCAGCGAGAGCGAGACGCTTGTTTTTTTATTGCCAGTCTTGTGGTGGAGGGTGGAGTAGTCTCGGCACAATACTCGCCTGGGGATGCTTTAGTATTTTCGTCTTTAAATGATTTTTGCAATGTCGGTTCAGGTTTCCATTAAACGTTTTCATGGACTGTGGTATCATGAGACCATTCCAGTTTGGACTGTCATTAACGTCACTTTCAGCCAATCGGCGAGCTGCAAGTGACGATAATGTCAGAGCAAACTGGAATGGTTTCATGATACCATACTCCATGAAAACTCTTATTGGTTGAAAATGTTTTTTCACACTGTACTATCCATTATAGACCTATGATCAAAACGGAATGGTATCGCGAAAGGAAGCTAGCTAGCTATCCATTATAGGAAATGATATTTTTGAATAAGTGAGTTGAATGGAGGTTCATTTTTATGTTAATAATAATCCAACACAAAACGTTTCATAGTTTCATAAGTATCTGGAATAATGTAAAAAACCCTGCACAAAATCACAATGTGAATCTGGAATTTATCAAAATCCAAATCGAAATAATAAGTGACATAACCTCAAACCTCAAACCTCAACCTCAAAAACAAAACAATCAGCTCAGCTGTCTCTGCATTTTTCAATGGCCGCATAAGAGGAACTGCAGCGCTGCATCGCTTTCACCGAGCGATCTCACCAAAATGACATAAATGATAACTTCCACCAATGCAACACAGGTCTCCTGCAATAAAGAGAAAGATATATATGTTTTTTCGTAAGACTACTGTGCTGCAGCACAGTGAATTATGTCATTCTGGTAGGACCGCTTTAATATAGCGCTAGTTCTCGGAACGCATCCATAAGTGGCACGTCAAAAAAATCAGAGATACCAACCCAAATTGTCCCATCATCCAGTGATTTTTGGCAAGGTCGGCCATATGCATTAGCAGTCCATTTTTTATATAGGTCCGTGCGGAGAGGACACAAAAAAGAGATTTTGAAACTGGTATTTAACGTTTGACGTTGTGTTATCTGTCATCATAGTGATCAGATTTGTTGTGTTTTTGGTTTTTGATGTTTTGATTTTGATTTTGTGATATTTTCGCCAAATTCCTAGCAGAGCATACGGATTATGAAATATGGAAGATATGTTGGTTCAAATTGGACCAGATTCAGACTACCAAATGTGGGGTTTACATCATATTTTACGTCCGCTTGGCAAACGGGTATCATGATAATATGCTACCATCTAAATTGAATTTGTGTTCAAAGTTACTTTTACGTCAAATTTAATGTGGATGGTAGTACATAATTCCCGTTTGACAATCGGAAATCTGTCACTTCCACTTCGAAATTAAATTAAATGTAACTCAGGCAAAACCACGAGTATCATGGGCAAAACACCGACTGGAATGATAAACAGCTGATCTCCATCAACATCAATTACACTGTTGCCAAGCTGTAAAACATAGGATCAGTTTCTGTTGGATATTTAATAAAAAGACAAGAATCTTAGAATTCCAGTGCAAGCTGTAGTAATGTTTAACCATTTAAATTGTACTTTGTATGTTTCACGATTTCTATGTAATAATTAAATAATACTGTATATCAATATGACAACATGAGAAAATAACCGACGGTTATTAAGCGAACGTTAAGGCTCCGTAGATAACGTAACACGTTATCGGTTAATAACCGATTCGGTTATTTCCAGATATCTGCGCAAGCTCAGAATAACCGGAAACGTTAATAACGGGTCAAATAAGAGCTTCAAAAACTCCCTATTTTGTATTTTGTGAGTCCCTCCAAAACGAAAACATTTTCTACGGCGAAACACCACTCCGCGTCCGCGTAATTTTCGCGACCGAGCAGCTTTGGTACACTTGTCAAATAATTGACCGCCATTTTATGCCGATGCTTCACGTTCTTATGTCTTTCAACAAAATCCACGAATCTCGTATTTCACACAATTCAAACAATCCCGTCACGTTGGGCAACGCCCTGGGCCCATAACCTGTTAGATTTTGAGGGTAGAATTGTAAAAAGAGATAATTATTCGTATTCAGGACTGGTAAATCAATAAAGAAGTACGACCACGTTGAAAGCTTACAAAAGAAAAGACTGATGACCGATTGCACCAACCTATTTTGAGGATACTTAAGGCTAAGGGACCCAACTTGACAATTTTGCATGCAAAACTGTGAAGTTAAGGGTTCCTTATCCTATATCCTCAGCGTTGATGGCCGATTGCACCAACCTTCACTTAACAAAGACTTAAGTAAGGGGGCCTTAAACTGCCTTAAATTTTAAACAGCCCTCAATTCGTTTTCATTTGCACCAACACTCTTTGAGGGCCCTTAACTAAGTGTGTCCTAGATTTGGCAACGTTGATCAAATTTAGTCTTTTCTAGTGACTTTTCCATTATTTAGGTTGAAAACCTGACGAGAACAATGCGATATGTCATAACCTCATTTGTTTTTGTTCACAGAATGGTAGTTACACAGTGACTTTTTGCACCTCTTTTAAAATAACATCAGTTATTTTATCCGTTATGGTTATGGTTAACTTTATTAAAACATTTACTTCATCCGTTATTAAGAGAGACAATAATGAGTGTTTACCTTTTATTGTCACGCAATATATAAACTGTTTCACTGGTATATGAGAGCATAAAACCCGGAAGCCACTGATAACAATGATGACACAAAGCACTTTTTATTCATTTTTGTCACAGATTCAAACACAAGCTTTTCCTTTTTTTCACTGAATGAGAGCTTTACCGAATATATGAGGACTTTTGATTGGGTTTTAACGTATAAACAAATGAAAAGTTTGCAGTTTTTGAGAAGCAAACTTGAAGCAAACAGCAAAACAAAACAAAATTTGAGGTTAGGTTAGGAGTAGAAGGAGACGGCGCTGTGTTGGTGTTGCCACATTGACACAGAAATCACATGAGATCATGCTTGTTAACCAAATATAATATGATTTAGCGAGTGATTTAGTCTTGAATAAATAAAACAAATTGGCTCAAACTTGAATAAATAAATAGTTGATCAATTTGATTACTTGGAATATTCAATAGAAAATGTTTGATTTGTTTCTATATAACCCCACTCATCTATTGTCTGGAGTGAAACGTAAACTGTGGCAAACGCGCAGAATGCACGCTAAATCGGAAAAGGTTGTCTCTGTTTAATCGAGAAAGATGGAAAAGCTGGGGATAGTACGTCAGAGCCCGCCATTGAAATTGGTTTCAAATTTCCATCAAAATTTCAAACAGCTCTAGTAAATTGACAAATTCACCAAATGACTTGAAACTCTCACAGAGTACTGTTTGAGCAATTCTGAAAATCATGTTTATATATTTTTGTTAACTTTCAAATTCATGAAACCTCCCTATTGCTTGAGAATAAATTAATATTAGCAGTAGTATCCCTTCCTCTATTTCTCCGTAATTAAAGGAATCCGTTATGGTTCATAACGATAAAGGATTGTGATTTTGTCACTGTGCATGCTCAGAATAACGATAACTACAACGGAATGAAAATTTAAGAGGTGCAAAAAGTCTCTATTGTTCACAAGTTTTATCTGACCACTATTGCGTTTTTGGCAGGTTTTCTTTAAACACACGGGAATGGATGCAAAACAAAGAGACCCTGAAAGTTATGTACTTCACCTGTCATGATCATATTCGAGTTGATCTTCCATCTGAGTCAAGATATTAAAAACAGTTTGCTTATCTCAATAAAAGTCTCCTAAAAAACCCTATGATCCATTTCCTGTGATTGGGCCGCTCATACATTTTTCCCATTCCCACTCCTTATGACAGTGGACTGTTCGAGGGACTCTTAAAAGTATTTTTTGATGTAATTAATATTACCGATGCTGCCACGGCTAAAAGGCCAAAAAATCAAAAATGATGTTTTCATTTAGACGGATTCTACCCAATATTGGTATGTACAACCAGATGGATGATGTGCCTATAGTGATTAAATTTGAATATACTTCTCAAATCTGAATTGAACTTGGAGAATGTCTTAAATGGCAGACAACAGGCGCAATCACATTAAAATTATACAATGTCGTAGTCAAAGTCCTATTTAACTTATCACTTATCACTCGACACCCATATATTTTCAAAAATAAATCATAAATGTCTTTGAAAATTAATAATTCGTATAAAAAGTCAGTAACGACATTAACAAGACTGTATCACAACCTCAAATTTATATCGTTTACAGAGATAAGTCAGCGTTAAGTGGTCATCAACGGAGACTTAAATAAAGGGAGCGTTAAGGGAAGCTTAAGCTTTCCTTAACGTTGGTGCAAACAAAAACTTGGAGTTAAGGTTTCCTTAGCGTTACGTAGCCCTTAAAAAGGTTGTTGCAATCGGCCATAAGTATCCACAAAATTTGTTGGTGCAATCGGTCATGACTATATTTCATATTGCGATGTTGTCACGTTTACACACGTATACAACTACATAGGGATATTATGAATTATTTTACAACAGCCATTTCATTCACTCTCGTGTGAACAAAATGCTCCTTCTTGTGCTAAATCAAATTATTGTTACACACCATCAACGGCTCAATGAAAATAAACCAACCATTCAGAACCCATGGTGACGTCACAGCCGTTCTCCGCTCGATGCCAAACTGCCAAACGTACGTTCAAGCCCGTATGACACGATCACATTTCTGTCAGCCTCCTTAAATATCTGTTTGCAAATATCTGATCTCAAATCTGCGCGTAGATATTCAATAGCCTAGTTTACATCGATAACTCGTTTAGTTCGGTCCGATAGGACCAAGCTGGTGGGGATAGTACGGTAGGACCAATTCTTGCTTCCTGCCCGTTTACACCGTCTTGCAACGCGTGAACTAAATGTGTACTCCCGCAATTCGTCAAATGTCAAAAACAAGTCGAAATTATTCATAAACACAATTCGTAACCAAAAAAAACATGAGTAAGTACGCTCAGATTGCCTTAGAAACTCAGAACCAACACAATTCACAATAATAACAATCAACATAACCTCATAATTTTGATCCAGATCGAACCAAATTTGGTTCGGTACTCTTGCTGGCAAGTACCGAACCAAGAGCGGACCAGCTTAGTCCGCAACTGTTTACACCATTCGAACCAAATATTTGGTTCGGATATAGTCCGAATTTGGTACTTGGTCCGCGGACCAAGTTGTCGGTATAAACTGGGCTAATGTCGTTGAAAAGTGTTTGCAACGATTCAAGATAATTACGAATATTTCTGTTATGGGAGCATGCGCAATCTATTTCTTGTTAGGGTATTCACATTTCTCACCAGAAGTTTTGTTTTTATTTTTGTTAAAAGTATTATTTGGATTGCCGCATAAAATGGTTATACATAGAATAATTTTTATTGGCAAAAATTTGTCAAGAATATAAATTTGCTTCTAACAGCAACAAAGTATTATATCGATCCTACTTGAGGCACATAGATGCAAAACCAGATATTTCCACTTTTCACATTTTTTCGGTAAATGTAGGAATATTTTTAGTTTGATAGTTACGCATCGATTAAAAGCATAACCAGGGGCGGTCCTGACAGGTTGGGCGCCCGCGTGCAAAATTAGTTTTGGCGCCCTTTCCCCCTCCCCCTCCCCCTCCCTTAAAAAAAAAACGTTATTATAACAAAAAACATGTTGGCTGTACCCGGTTGCACCTATTGCAAAATGCACGCAGCGATCAAGCGTCGCGTCGCATCGGTGGGTGGCATGATTCAAGATGCAATTTTCTTTGTTTGGTATTCCGTTCCGATTTTGAAAAATTGCGTTGAACGTGTACGAAGTAGATAATAATTACTCGAACGGATCACTTATATTCAGTTTCAGTTTATGTGCAAAAAGAAAGAGGGCTTCTTATTTTAACTCTATATCTGATAAGTGATTATTACAATGCGCAAAAATGAAGTGAACAAGTGATAAGTAAAAATAATTGAATATATGTATATAATTGCGTGAAACTGTAACTTATTTCAAAAAAAGCATCAGCAAATAAATTGGCATTTTATATGAATTCCACTTACCAATTTTTGGAGTTTGTAAACAATATCAGCGTAGGAAAGTTGTCTGAATTCTTATTATAGGTCACGGTCACACTTCACACTACAAAGCACGTATCATTTATTAAAAAAAGCTCCAAACAATTGCTGGGCGCACTGAATTTGCCTCGCGAAACTTTTTGCCAGTTTTTACACTCTGATCCTCTGATCTCTGTCCGGAAGTTTGACATTAAACTGTACTGTCGTTCGGTGGAAAATTGTACTAAATGGGAATAATTGTACTAAACGAGTATGACGTCATCAAACGACTTGCCTAATGCTTAATCTTGCTTAATAATACGGAGATAACATTAACATTATGATGTGATATCGTGGATTTAAGATGCCAAACTGGCTCCTCCAGATAAGGCTCGGATTTTTTTTCTGTAGCTATTTGGCATTTGGCGCCCTTGTCAGCAGGCGCCCGCGTGCGGGGCACGCGTTCGCCGTACGCCAGGACCGCCCCTGAGCATAACCAACATCCAAAAGAGGATATTTGACTTAATAAACCTTGATTAAATATGTGCCTGAAGTTCAAAAAAAGTTATATCCAAACATATGAAACATGCAAATTGCAAAAAATGTAGATATATCCAGAAATGTAAAAAGTAAAATATTATTATAACATTATTAGCACGACCAGGGGATGATAGTTTGGTTGAGCTTCTTTTATTTTTTTGAGTTGAAATTAAGTATTTCTTCTTCGCTTGAATGGAACTACACCAAGTGTAGCGTTATACCCAAATCTTACAGATTACGCTATAGTAGCATACTATTAAAGACTAGCAAAATTTGAAATCAAATATTTTGCATTCTTACTTTCAAAAACCAGATATAATTTCATTTTATCATTTTTTTCATTTATTTCTCTAAATGTTGATAAAAATCCACAGTATTCAAGAAAACATCAGACAAAATCATATTTCAACCTCTTATCTAGCAAATCCATAGGAAAATTAAAAATTGTGGAAATGATATTTTTTGCGATTTTCTCGGTTTCACTCATGACGGAAATATCTGGTTTGGCATCCAGGTGCCTCACTTTATTTTGAAGCTAATTGGGTAGGTATAGAGAGGAAAAAACTTTGAAATCGGGATTATAGTTGATAAGGGGACAAGAGGGAATATGTTTAACAAACAACTGCTAATTCAGGTTTCCAGTCATAAAAACATTTTCTTAAACACTGAGACTGCTGAACATTCAACAAAATATCATCCAAACAAGAAATAAACACAATGAAGTGAGGTTAGACTAGAACCTTCAATGATGTGTTTTAGTAGCCTAGTTTACACCGAAAGCTCGTTTAGTTCGGTCCGATAGGACCAAGTGGGTGGGGATAGTACGGTAGGACCATATACTTATAAATACAATATACCGCGTGCGTCCCATAAGGCAAATGTGAGGGATTTCCCGCGAAGAAGTGAGAAGGAGAATACAGAAGAATCCCATAAGGCAATCCTTGGTTAGGATTTTGATGTACTACCCATGCGCGAAATACCATTTCCTATTGGCTCGGTTTCAAATTGTCACGACGGAGACGGACAAGGAGCTAGAGCCGGCTGAATTGAACGGGAACGTTGAAAAGACGCCATTATTGATTCATGGTTGTCTTAATTTGGTATATGAGGGCTGTTTGACATGCAAAATTCATATCTGAGCACGGAATTGCTCTTACTTTTAGGGAACGCCAATAACACCTGTTTGTTTGTATGTTTAAGCAAGCTTTAAAACATTTTTATTCAAACAGAGGAATCATTTAGGACAAAAACAGTTTAAATTAAGAATAATTTCATTGAATCCCCACAATACTGAAAATTACCGTGTATTACAGCGGTGCCTACCTACTGCCTAGTGAAAGAAATTCCGTTGTTTTCCTTCCGACAAAATACGTTTTTTTTCCCACTGCCAAAAAAAAAACGACTTTTTTCCTTCATCAAATACAACAACACATAAAAGAACTCGAAAAAAATCAAACCCAAATATTATTTCAGAAACTAAATCAATAAACCTAATTTTGTTCAGATTCATATTTTGAAAAACTCACTATGGTCCTCAGACCTTATATTCAACCATTTTTTAACAAAGAATCATTGCAAATTACGTAAATGAGTTGTTGATGTTAATGGATAACTAACAAAACAGCAAACAAAAATTAAAAATTATTTTTTCCAAATTGACCCGTTTTTTTTTTATAAAAAACACGTTTTTTTCTTACAATAACGGTGTCAAAGTTCTATTTTAAGGTTTTCATCTTGCGTTGCGCGACAAATGATTTGAGTTTACAAATTTGAAATATTTAAATTAAAGATATAAAACATGTTTTGTCCACAATAAATATTAATAATAATAATGAGTGCTATGATAATGACCAAGAGGCCGATATGCCGATATATATCGGTATCGGCCAGGACATTATCGGTATCGGTTAAAAAAGTCATATCGGTCGATCACTACCAGTTATACATCAAAAATTGTACCTATAGATATTTCCATATAAGTACATACATTTTATAATAAGACTATATTATAAAATGGTACATATTATATGGATATTTCACTAAATTTAAACTTGAAAACTGGAAAGGTCTGGAACAGTTTGTCGAATAAGTGTCTCTGAGAAGTAAGTATAAAGTTAGAAAGTTTAGTAAGACCTATGAACTGTGTGATTGCACTACCGCAAAGAAAATTACTATTTTCTTTTGATTTTATAATAAAGTCCTTGACGGGCAGCTCTAATAAGCGATTATCTCCCTTAAACGGTCAAATTTCTTGGAACCAATTTCAAATCTATGTTTTAACACATTTGTATATACTTTTATTTATAAGTATAATATGAACATTCGATGAAATTTTCTCTTAAGCGGGCACCTCCCATAAGCGAACAAAAAAGCTGGAACCGTGACTGCCCGCTTATGCGGGAGCTTTTGTTTTATTTATGTATATTATGGCATATTCTAAAAGCTTGATTGATGGATTTTACCCTTATTTCATTAGTGAAAAACATACTTATGAATACAAATATGGTGGAAACCAAGAAAGAGCTGTTTGATTTTCCAAATCTCCGTGTATTACTCCTTCTGTTACAAAACTAGAAGAACGCCGCCGATATCGGTCTACTCTCTATCGTCTATTCACCTACCTCTGAATTAATCTCACTTGATTTAAGATATCTACCGCAAATACCTCGAACTGTTATAAATATGAGCGATAATAATGACAAAAACATTATACCTACCTAGGTACACAAAGTTTATGAAGTAAAACCTTACCAATCTCTGGTGATACCTATATTGCTTCAAAAACTATTAAGTAGGTAACTATAATATTTCAATGTATAATCGAGAACAAATCACGAAACTAATTCAAATCGTTTTTGAATCAATAATAAATAATATTTTGTAGGGATTTTGTTGCACAAAAATGTTAAGTCTTATGCAATCTCACACCTAAACACAAAATCCTGGATCAGATAAGATGAATTCATGAACATATTTTCCACTCATGCTCATAATATTTATCACCCACCCCACATGTGAATTCACGTCATTTTTTTTCGGAATCCCGCGAAAAATTTAAAAATACGTCGATACAACAGCTGATATTAAGCATGCAGCACTAGCCTTACACCGATAACTTGGTCCGCGGACCAAGTACTAAATTCGAACCATATCAGAACCAAATATTTGGTTCGGATGGTGTAAACAGTTGCGAACTAAGCTAGTCCGCTCTTGGTTCGGTACTTGCCAGCAGGTGTACCGAACCAAACTTGGTTCGATCTGGATCAAAATTATGAGGTTATGTTGATTGTTATTATCGTGAATTGTGTTGGTTCTGAGTTTCTCAAGGCAATCTGAGCGCACTCACTTATGTTTTTTTTGATTACGAATTGTGTTGATAAATAATTTTGACTTGTTTTTGACGTTTGACGAATTGCGCGCTTACTCATTTAGTTCACGAGTTGCAAGGCAGTGTAAACGGACGAGTAGCAAGCATTGGTCCTACCGTACTATCCCCACCCACTTGGTCCTATCGGACCGAACTAAACGAGCTTTCGGTGTAAACTAGGCTACTGTTTCCGCCATGTTTCAGCCGACGAATCACAAACTTCGAAAATCGATTCTGCGCATAATTCAATCTCCTAACCAAGGACAGACTTATGTGTAAAAGTATATGTCTGTTTCAACATCCTCGCGGGAGTCCCGACAAGCTGCCCGCGGTTTATTGTATTTATAAGTATATGGGTAGGACCAATGCTTGCTTCTCGTTCGTTTACACAGCCTTGCAACGCGTGAACTAAATGAGAACGCGCGCAATTCGTCAAACGTCAAAAACAAGTCGAAATTATTTATCAACACAATTCGTAATCAGAAAAAAACATAAGTGAGTACGCTCAGATTGCCTTGAGAAACTCAGAACCAACACAATTCACAATAATAACAATCAACATAACCTCATAATTTTGATCCAGATTGAATCAAATTTAGTTCGATACAGCTGCTGGCAAGTACCGAACCAAGAGCGGACCAGCTTGGTCCGCAACTGTTTACACCTTTCGAACCAAATATTTGGTTCTGATATAGTTCGAATTTAGTACTTGGTCCGCGGACCAAGTTGTCGGTGTAAACTAGGCTAATGGGAGTTTCAAATTAAACAATCTGCGTCGATCTACGCGCACTTTTGGGAGAGGAATTAGAACATGTTCTGAATATCTGCTAGCATTTCTGATAGCAGAAATTTTCAAAAAAATACGTGTTTGCAACAATCACATTTTTATTACAAATTTCTGCTCGCAGAAATGCTATCAAAAATGTGATCGTCTCACACAGGCTTAAATGTAACTGAGCACTCCTGTGTAGTGTATAATCGTTGGGTCGAAAGTTGGGAACGCACCATTAAACGTCACTTCAAAAGCGGCAGCGCACGTCTTTTGTACAAAAAAGAGCGCATGCTCACAACGGTTGAGGCAACGCTCTTTGCAATTGTTTCTTGGGTCTTGTTTCTATTCTATTCTATTGTAAAAAATCATGTTATCATATTATATCATGATTCTTTGTGTACTTGAGACATTACTTTCTGTGTTTTACATTTTAGTATGCGATTAAAAGTTCAATCTTTATTGGTTGTAAAATCTTTTATTGAAACTTTGAATTAAATTATTGCCGCAACAAGCATATGATTATTTTTTAAAATAGTGAATTTTCACGGGATGTGTATTGTGAATTCATTTTACTTTTTCTGGTTTTGAGAATATATTATACCTTTTATACTCAATTTGTTCCACTGAATTGCATTTTCAATAACTACTTGACTTGCGATGTCGTATCCTGGGCGACCACCAATGATGCAGGGTCTTCCCATGTATGCGATGCCCATTGGAGGACCTGCTACCACCCTAATGCCTACTGTGGTACCCATCCAACATGTAAGTCAGAATTTCAAATCACATACATACCCCTTCAAAAGTATTGGACCCTCATGATTTTTCCCCATTTTAAATGTATCATTTCAAGGCTATTCAGGCTATAAAATTGTCAATCGTAGTGTAATTTTTAGGATCGGTATAGTTTTGCCCCTGTTTCGAATGGAGATATCCATTTTTTTTCAAAAACCACTTTGAAAAACCGTCCGGAGTGACGATTGTTTATTTTCAGAGGTCAAAAAGGCACAATGACTTCAACAAAGAAAAAGTCTGAGCATCTAATCTGGGAAAAAGAATAGAGTATTTCTACTATTTCTTACCGCCAGACTGGTTTTTTTCAACCTAGGTTTTATAGGTTTTTTGAAAAAACCTAAAGGTCATAGGTTTTTAAGGTTTTAAGGTTTTTTAGGTTTTATTATAAAAATTGCGTAACAGCATAAAATTTATCAAAACCTTCATATTTTACTGGGTCAATGGGGTGGCAATGTGCTGTGCATCATAGAATTCATAGAGTATTTTCACATACCCAAAGCTTTGTCCGCGCTATAGAAAAGCTAGGTTATGGCTCACCTCCCTATTTCTTTACATGATTGATAAGTGATTTTTTTGATGCTCTTGGCATTCTACTCAAGAAAAACCTTAAAACACCTAAAAACCTATAAAAAACCTATACAAAACCTAAAAAACCTTAAAACCTTAATATTAAGATTTAGGTTTTTAGGTTTTTACCAACACTGCGCCAGACATAATTCATTTTGCGTTATATTGTGGACACCAGCAAATTCTACAAATAACATAGCAACACGCTTGGTGGCGAAATGGAGTAGGCTGGGGAGTGTGTTCGGCGCTGAGTATACTTATTTATGTAACCAGATTTTTAAAATAGAGAAATGGGAAAAAACATGGGGGTCCAAGCGTCCAAGACTGTGTTTAGTTTAAAGGGATTTTTTCAAGTGGATCGATCCGTCGATCCACTGCCTTTATAGACCATCAGATAATGACATATTTGCCCTTCTCTGGGATATTCACCACTGAAAATAAAATTATGTCAGTGTTGATTTCAAAAAATTAAAATTTCTTCACAGCATTTTCCGACCGGAAAATTTACCTCAACAGCTGACCAGCTTATGGGACATTTTTGTCGGGTACCTTATGAGACCAAATACATGGTTTATAATTTTTTTACCAGTTCCACCAGTTTTTCGCTATTTAACATCATTAATTTTAGTGCAGAATATACCTAACTAAATATAAACGGGAACTTTCGGCTATTTGGTGTAATTGGGTTTATTGCTGATATATTATTATTAAAATATTCTGTGCAAACATGGACCGCATGGACCCTATTGTTTTGCATTTTGTCGAAGAAATTGAGCAAGGGAAAATTTTTGAGAGTTCACACAAGCGTCCTCAATCAAGCTAACAATGTGAATGATGAAATTCTTCACTGGAATTATTTTATAATTTTTTAAGCTTTTTATCAATAGGTACCTATTTCTGAAATCATTCATACAAAAATCATAAAATTTGGACCATCGCATAAACTTTTGGTGCATTAATTTGAGCTGAAAATTTAAAAATTTCAATCACGGGCGTATCATACTGAAAGGGTTCAGGGTTGAAACAATTTGGTCAAGGATGGTGGGAATTAACTGACTTTTACACCAATTGTTTTTTCTAAGAATTATCCAAGAATATTTAAAAACAACCCATATTAATAAAGTAGTAACTTGTCACCATGACTGTTTATTCGAGAGCTTAAAGCGCATCAAAGCGAGATCATTCATATATTTAAAACGTTTCAAGGTAAAACCGGCTACACACTATGTGGCCAACTGGGAAAACGTTGGCGATGTGTGGAGTTTGAAACATGTCTGTAAGTCGCTGAATGAGATTTACATCAAAGAAATATTTTTTACAAGACTACCCACCTCATAATAAATCATATATTCTATTGTGTTATAACTCATTTACAGACTCACATGTTTCAAATACCACGCACCGCCAACATTTGCCTAGTTGGCCATGCACATAGTGTGGAGCATGTTTTATGCGAATTATATTCGTTCAAACGGATTGGTAGTGTTTACAGATGCGTTTTATCCTAATTCGCATTTGGCCAATGCGCATAAACGGGCTCGCGTGAACCTGAAACCTGGTTAATGTCTTTCTAAAGTCGTCCTTTAAACCTGATTTACATTCAATTTCACTTCGAAATGTGACAGATTTTCGCTTGACAAACGGGAATCATACGCTACCATCTACATTAAATTTGGCGTAAGCGTGACTGGACTGAATACAAATCCAATGTAGGTATAAGGTAGCATATGATTCCCGTTTGGCAAGTGGAAATCTGTCGAAGTGAAACTTAATGTAAATCAGGCATTGATGAGAAGCAACAGTTTCGATGTTACTCGTGCATCTTCCTCCGTCTAAAAAATACAGTTACATATCTGAATAATAGCAATAGAGACAGTCTTCATGATTACATTCATTGACAAAAATATACATACAAAACACAAAGCGAGTATGCTCATTTTTTTTATAATAATATTTCAGATTCCTAGATTTATTCTGAACATAATACTTCATTTCAAGTTGTGACTCATAACACAACGCAACTCAACCACTGTCACACTTAACTTGGGTCATATTTAACAAATGTGTGAAACATAATTATTGAACTAGTTTTAAAAAACAAGAAAGCATCGGCAAGACTAAATAATTGTATTTTGATGACTTAATTTAATTTTACTCTTCAAAAATGGAAGCAGCGAAGGGAAAATAATTTTTTCTAATCATTACATTCAAATCAACGATTTTTTTTTAAATCATGTGATTAAAATCGCGCTTTAAACCTGGATTCAAATCACTGATTTAAATCAATTGATTAATACGCAACCCTGAAAATAGGTCGATATAGGCCAACTTATCTATATCCAAAATTGCCTCGTTTTAAATCTGCAGAGGGCGTCAAAGATTTAAAACAGTTTTGGTTTTCCCTACATTTTTGAAAAACGTGCCAATCGATTTTGATAATTTTTGGTACCTACTTAGACTTAGACCTCGAATTGGGCCATGAAATAACCTTCTTTGTTGGAATAGCGACCGGTTGTAATTAACCGGAAAAGTGACGTCATATGTAGTGATGGTTTTTTTTGACATTGACTTTTTGATAATTCATTCAGATGTTTTTATCTAATAGCACAATTTATTAGGGAGTTTTCTCTCTCTTGGAAAATTTCACTGAGCGGTAATGCTAGAAAAAATTAATTCAATGATAAAATATCTGTGTACCCAATTGAAAATATTTTTTTCTGGCACAACCACTTAGAGAAGACATAAATTCAGAGAAGTATGGGCCAGAAGCGTCACACTTAACCATATTGCCTACCTGCTTCAATTTGCAGGTACCCAATATTTGCGGTTTCTGTTTAGTATGACGCTCCTGGCCCAGACTTCTTTGAATTTATCTCTAGTGACATACTAGGCGATTAATCGCAAGAAGAAGCGGAAAATCGCGAAAAAAACGATCGCGACAAATCGCTTTTTGGCTTGATGACATATTAGGTGGAAAATCGCAAAACTCAAAAAATAGAGAGATTGCGTACTGCTCAGATGTATACTTGCAATGAATATATTTTATATTGTGTTTGATATGATTTTCCGTGATGTTGATATGTAATTTTTCCAACCACCAGGATCCCTGTAATCCGGAATTTGTGATAAATAATAATAATAATAATTTTTATTAGCATAAATAACTGTACAGGGTGTCCCATTTTGGGTACATTTGCGGGGTATCTCCGTTATTCTTATAGATAGAAAGTTGCGGTTTTCGCGACAATGTGCTACTTTTTCGTGAAACTGAAGATGCCGTTAACCACATTTTCATAGCCCTTTTCGTTTTCAAGATACAGGGCTTAACTGAAAATGTTGCATTTTAAGGTACCTCTCGTATCTAAACTGTCAGATAAGTTATGGAAAATGTAGAACTCGATTCTGCATTCGGAATTAGTATACAGGGTCAGGTCAAAAAGTTATCGGTCCCAACTTTATTTTTTTAAATGGAACACCCTGTATATTTATAGTCCATAAGGTTTGTCTTTTCTTTACCTTTTCAAAAATATATAAGAGTATGCACTTTGAAAAAAAAAAATTTAGCCCAAAACTTTGTGACCTGACCCCGTATACTAATTCCGAAGGCAGAATCGAGTTCCACGGGAAAAGTATATAACTTTCGATTTTGCCTTCGGAATTTGTATACGGGGTCAGGTCAAAAAGTTATAGGCTAAACATTTTTTTTAAAAAAAGTGCAAACTCTTATATTTTTTTGAAAAGGT
This sequence comes from Orchestes rusci, assembly GCA_958502075.1. NCBI lineage: Eukaryota > Metazoa > Arthropoda > Insecta > Coleoptera > Curculionidae > Orchestes > Orchestes rusci. The sequence continues at coordinate 46,229,413 of OY293303.1, read as the reverse complement.
AAAGAAAAGACAAATCTTATGGACTATACAGGGTGTTCCATTTAAAAAAATAAAGTTGGGTCCGATAACATTTTGACCTGACCCTGTATACTAATTCCGAAGGCAGAATCGAGTTCTACGGGAAAAGTTATATAAGAAACAGTTTTCACATTTTCCATAACTTATCTGATAGTTTAGATACGAGGGGTACTTTAAAATGCAACATTTTCAGTTTAGCCCTGTATCTTAAAAACTAAAAGGGCCATGAAAATTTTGTTAACGGCATCTTTAGTTTCACGAAAAAGTAGCACACTGTCGCGAAAACCGCAACTTTCTGTCTATAAGAAAAACGGAGGTACCCCGCAAAAGTACCCAAAATGGGACACCCTGTACAAAAAACTGTTTGTAAAATAGATAGAATAAAATAAACATACAGGATACAAAAATACAAAAATATTAATATTAACAAAAGTATAAAATACATCAAGTAACAAAAGAAAACTTGAGGACTGAATAAAATCTGGCAAAATATAAGTGTACATTTTGCAGTACGTTGTTTTACACCATGCCCAATTGCATCCTGGGCCCGTATTTTCGTTCTCCAAAACGCTCAGCGCTTTCAAAGCGTATGGCATTTGACAGGCATGTCACCTGATAGAATAACAAATTTTTGTTGTTCTGTCAGGTGCAAAACGAAAATTTACGTCACAAATGCCAGGCGCTTCGAAAGCGCTGATGGTTTTGGAGAACGAACATACGGGCCCTGGACAACTTTCAACGAATGCACAACAGAGCGATGCGAATGATACTACGCTGTAATAGATACACGCCGGTCAAATCGATGTTAAATGTTCTTAATATGTTGTCTGTTCGTAAAAAAAAAGTGTTAAACGTACTTATATTTATTTTTAAGATCAGAAATAATTTAGTACCTCGATATATCTGTGATAAGACAAAACTTTTTAAAGATGTCCATTGTTACGAAACTCGCCAAAAAAATCATTTTATTTTAAATAACTCGTCTAGTTCAAAAACGCTCTCCAGCACTTTTTTTTTATAAAGGCATTATGTTTAACCGCCTACCGATAACAATCAAAGACTGTGATAATGTAGTAATCTTCAAAAGAACTGTCCGTCAATATGTTATGGAGAAATTTTAAAAAATGTTATTGATTGTTAAATTTTAATTATTCATATTCATATTTTACTATTATACCCCACTTTTAATTGTTATATGTTTGTATATGATATAATTTTCATTCATATTCTATGTCATACTATTTATTACTATTACCTTCTGTTTTTTTGTATAGCAATTATGCTAAATAAACGCATCATTTATTATTTATTTACATCAAAAAGTTTCTAGTAAATGTGCATGAATCAGTCTTTTGAGCACTTTCAGATTATCCAGTTTTTCAACTCCAAAAGCAAACCATTAAATTCTGACAAACCTTTACATAAGTTAGTGTGTGTATAAGTCATGACTAGACGTTGTTTCTATTTCTAATTTAAAATAGGTCTTATTTCTAGTATCATAATTGTGCAAGTTTTCAAATCTCGTAGTTTTCATCACAAATATAGTATGGAAGCAGCCTTCGTTTGATTTTAAAAACCAACACAAATACATCAAACATCACTTTTTGTCTTATTGACAACATATCAAGCACATGTAACATACTTGTCATTGGCGCATACCGATTACATCCGATAATGACACGCATTGCTCTATTAGGTATAAATTGAAAATCGTCTATGATGTACTGGGGCATAGTTTATAAAACGGAACTACAAAAACTCCAAATGAGGAGCCGCAATGCTCTTGTATAACAATAATTTAGTATAAACTGACAAATACTTTTCTATCCTCGAGATGAACCCAACTTTTTTTGCATATTTCCCCATGATATAAGTAGCACCTAAATATTTAATTTCTGGATATAGATAGTCTTAAATGATTTTTACGCGAAAAAGATATATTTTTTGAAGACTATGATTCTAAAAAAAAATGTCAAAAATGAATCAACATCAAAAAATGGGGTTGTTTTTACAACCACTTCAGTATAATACGTCAATGACGAAATTTTTAAAATTTTGAGATCGGGATTAAATTTGGCGTCAAAAGCCTATGCACGTACCAAATTTTAATATTTGAATGTGAGCGGTTCCGAAAATTTGAGAAAAACTTGTCCTTAGGGTGCCGATGCATCGATGTAATAAAATGCGATTTTCTCAAAAAATACTGGCCCTGCTCTATCGATATGGACCAAGAACGTTTTTTAAATGAAAAACCTTGATGTATCATATTCTAAAATCACATTGAGAAAAAAAGGTAGCATAAAAAAATGGGATCGTTTTTACCCTTAACCCCCTATGGTACGCCCCTGATTCAAATTTTAAAATTTTGTGCTCAAATTCTGATTCAGCATTAAAAGTTTATGCGATGTGTCAAATTTCATAATTTTTAAATGAACGGTTTCGGAAATATTGACGAAGACCGTCTTCAGGGTGCTCTATTTAAAAGGACGTACCTAGCTCCCTTAGGAAGCATTTTTCGACAAATGTTCATAGGAACTTTTTTCCATCAAAATACCTCAGGAATCATCCCTTTTTACCAATGTTTAGGAAATACCCTGTAAAGGATACATTTCACCACCATTTCACTGTACTGTATTTTATGAGCGATCGTTTTCATATCATATACAGTATGTCCACGGATGAGGTTTACAAGAGGTGAGATGGACCAAGAATTGAAAGACGACAAAAAGTTATTCTTGATAAAAAAAAGTCTGCTTGTCGAAAAAATAGGAGCTACGATGAGAAAATTGATTTTTATTATACAGGGCATGCCAAAAATGTCAAAACATAAAATTAAACAAGAGCAAACAGTCATTTTTTGGCCTTTTAACGTGAAATGATAAATGAAAAACTTGTTCCAAATTAAGTTAAAACCCTAATTCCGAACTAACTGAAGAAAATTTCAATTTATAAAAATTTTAAAGAATTGTATAAAAGTCATAATATGGAAGTAGTAAAATGCTGACTTACAAAATTGTACAATTTTTCAAAATTATCAGAGATTCAAATTTTCTTCAGTAGGTTCAGATTCAGGGTTTTAACTAAATTTGGAGCAAGTTTTTTATTTATCATTTCACGTTAAAAGGCCAAAAAATGACTGTTTGCTCTTGTGTAATTTTATGTTTTTTTTTGGGACGCCCTGTATAATAAAAATCAATTTTCTCATAGTAGCTCCCTCCTTTTTGTGGTATCTTTCAAGCTTTGGTCCTTTTCCGCGGACATACTGTATACTACCTACATATACAGGGTGTCTCACGGTCTATGGTACGTTAGACGTTTACGGAAAACTAGACAAAGGATCGATCTGAAAATTTGGCTCAGCACATAATCGAGTATGATCTATATTTTAAAAATATTTTCAGTTCTGCAGTGTTGCCGCTTCTACCCAAAAGTCGTGGCAACTTTCTTATTTTAAATGGACCACCCTGTATATTATTATTTTGTTGGATTCCTTGACTGATTCTAATCACTTTTGCTTGATATACTCCTCCGGCAGCGGTTTTCGAGATATAAATTAATTTATAATATTTTTGTCGTAAAACACATCAGTGGATTGAGTTCAATAATTTTGTACTTGAAAACGGTGGAGAGTTGAAATTGCTCTGCCGACTAGAGGAAGGTAGGTTTATATGGTTCCAATGGAGAAAACGATCTGTAAGTATACAGGGTGCTTCAAATTTATTAATCTTTTTCCTATACACAAAAATGATAAAAAAGCTATTTTTTCAAATGGAACCCCCTGTATATTACTTGAAAAATGAAAAGACCAATAAATTTCCTTTCAAATGGTATCCCATGTTCCTATACCTAAACCTTCAGGTTCTACAAGAAAAAAGCATTTGTCTAAAAAATAAATTATATTGGTATTATTGATATGAAACATAATGTAGTTGCAGTTTGCTACTAAAAATAAATTGTTATTGCTGTGTGACCTGGCAACTATAGGTTGCCCTAGAAACTACATTATGTTTCATATTTATTTTTTAGTAAAATGCATTTTTCTTGTAGATCCTGAAGGTTTAGGTATAGGAACATGGGATACCATTTGAAAGGAAATTTATTGGCCTTTTCATTTTTCAAGTAATATACAGAGGGTTCCATTTGAAAAAATTGATTTTTTATCATTTTTGTGTGAAGGAAAAAGATAAATAAATTTGAAGCACCCCTGTATATTTTCAGATCGGTTTCTCCATTGGAACCATATAAACCTACCTTCCTCTAGTCGGCATAGCAATTTCAACTCTCCACCGTTTTCAAGTACGAAATTATTGAGCTCAGTCCACTGATGTGTTTTACGACAAAAATATTATAAATTAATTTATATCTCGAAAACCGCTGCCGATAGAAATAGGAGTATATCAAGCAAAAGTGATTGGAATCAGTCAAGGAATCCAAAAAAATAATAATATACAGGGTGGTCCATTTAAAATAAGAAAGTTGCCACGACTTTTGGGTAGAAGCGGCAACACTGCAGAACTGAAAATATTTTTAAAATATAGATCATACTCGGTTATGTGCTGAGCCAATTTTCAGATCGATCCTATGTCCAGTTTTCCGTAAACGTCTAAGGTACCATAGACCGTGAGACACCTTGTATAATCAGACTCCTTACGATCTAAAATCCTTATCGACCTCTATGTTCAAGTTTAAGTACAAGCAGATTTTGTTTAATGTAGGCAGATAGTGACTTCACATTCGCATGTTTTCAATTTCCAATACTGTTGCAGGATGGTTTATTTCATATATATACAGTGTGTCCAGAATAAAATGATGTTTATGGCACTATATGGGGATATTGGAAACTTTAAAAGATACGACGTTGCGTAAATGGAAGAAAAGCAGCATATTTGTATGCCCAAAAATATTCCACCTTTGTTTTATTTTAAATCGATACCGTAATGTGGATACAGGGTGAAAAGGGAAAAGGCAAATTTTGAAGAAACCACACAATTTTGCTTATTATAAATGCTAGAACTTTCAAATTTTCAGGATATGGTTAAGAGGATACGACAATTCTAAAAACGACGTCAAAAAAATTTTAGGCCCACTATGTTGCGTCCAGCCAAAGTCAAGTCTGTTTTTTTTTATGAAAGTCATATTTTTGAAAATCATTTTCAATGCGGATTTTGAAAATGAAAAAATTCAATATGGCGCCCATAAGAAAAACAAAAGTTGACTTCGGCCGGAAGCAACATAGTGGGCCTACAATTTTTTCGACACAATTTTCAAAATCACCGTATCTTCTTACCCAGTTCCAGAAATTATCAATACCTCATCTTTTATAATAACCGAAATATTGTGCTATTTAAAAAATGGCCATTTTTCTTTTTCACCCTGTATCTCCATTACGGTATCGAATCAAAACAAACCAAAGTGAGATTATTCTTGGGCACGCAAATACGCAACTTTTCTTCCATTTAACCGATACTGTATCTCCTGTAGTTTCCGATATCCCCACGTACATCATTTTATTCTGGACACACTGTATATATATTTTTATATACAGGGTGTTTCATTAATATTGCGAAAAAATTAAGGGTGAGTTTCCCCACTTAAAAATAATAAGAAAACTTCATATAAAGGTGTGTCCGGAAATGCTTCGTTACAGAGCTACAGTGTGTTGAAGTTTTATTTTTATTTTTGTTTTTTCAAAATAATATTTGAACTAATGTCTATATTTCCATAAAAATCGGTATTTGAGGGTTTCTTTTTATGCGGAATTCGAATTTTATCTCAGTTTGGCTCTAAGTTGTAGAGGGCGCCACCTACACTCATTTGTCCTGACATGTACAGCCATAACTTTTTTGAACGTAACCGTATGGCATATTTGGGTGAAAAAACATATTTCTCCTTTATTTTTATGCAAAAAAGGCATACCTGTTAGAAGTCGCTACGTGGAACCATTTTCGAGATATTTGGATTTGAAATAATTATTACATGGGATTTTGAAATTATGGCGAAGGTAACCTGCTAGAAGTTATAACATATTACGCATTATTGCTTCATATTTTTAGTGAAAAAGATGAAAGTCGACTTCTGTGTAATATTATCGACAACGCTTATTCAAATATTAGTTAAACAAAAACAAATAAAAAAACTGAAAAAAAATAAATTAAATAATAACTTTAACACCCTGTAGCTCTGTAACGAAGCATTTCCGGACACACCTTAATATGAAATTTTTTTTTTATTTTTAAGTGAGGAAACTTATCCTGTATTTTTGGCACTATCAATGAAACACAATGCTCGGCCATAATTTCATTATCATATGTATTCATTATTTCAAATCTAAATATCTCGAAAATGGTGGCACGTAGCGACTTCTAACAAGTGTGCCTTTTTTGCATTAAAATGAAGGAGAAATATGTTTTTTCACTCAAATATGTCATACGGTTACGTCCAAAAAAGTTATGGCTGTACATGTCGGGACAAATGAGTGTAGGTGGCGCCCTCTACAAGTTAGAGCTAAACTGAGATAAAATTCGAATTCCGCATGAAAAGAAACCCTCAAATACCGATTTTTATGAAAATATAGACATTGGTTCAAATATTATTTAGAAAAAACAAAAATAAAAATAAAACGTCAACACCCTGTAGCTCTGTAACGAAGTATTTCCGGACACACCTTTATATGAAGTCTTCTTATTATTTTTAAGTGGGGAAACTCACCCTGAATTTTTTCGCAATATTGATGAAACACCCTGTATACCACTAGATACTATGTTTTCTCAGTTGGCTGAACTAGGATCTTTTTTGAATTGATTTTCAGCCTCCTTGTTGTCATTGTGATCATTAATCCATAATTTTACTTTGAATCTGTTTTTTAAATGATGTATATTGTGATAACAAATAAATTATTATTATTATTATTATTATTATTATTATTTCTTGAACGTAAAAAAGGGACTAAACATTTTTTTTGAAAAAAATGCCAGGTCTCCTGACAAATGGATTGAAGTTTCCAAATGCACCATCACTTCTTTGATAACTAATGCAGGATCACAGTCTTATCAAATGGACAATTTGCATACATTTTCAAATGACTTGAAATTTTATGTACGTAGATAGATAGATAGAGATATGGAGGGGTAGCATGCGCCATCCTTTTACTTAGGCCACTCAGGGGGGCCCATAGTAACCTTCTCCGGGGTTTACCCGTCGAGCCAGCCGACAGAGTTGATATAGTTCAAGACTGTGGCGGCCGAGCAACCCCCGATCGAGGCCAGGTCTGGCCATTTTTCCCTCATAATGGATTCTCTGATATTCACGACAGCTGGGCAGTGGCAAAGGACATGCTCAGCACACTCGTCGTCCTCGTGGCACCCTCTACAAGTCGGATCTGTTACCACACTCAAGGTCTGGAGGTGCTTATTCAGCTTACAATGTCCCGTGAGCATTCCTGTCAGTTTTCCAAGGTTGTTCCGCGAGAGTCCAAGAAGGTACTGGGTTCGCGCGGCTTCGGGACCGTGTATAGCATAGCGGCACTCGAGTGCCCAAACCGTCGTGTCCCCCATCTCTCCCTTAGAACCTCTACTGTTTGTTCAATAATTCTGCGATTGATGGCTTTTGAGGACAGTGGAACGAAGGGCCCTGGGCGCCTTTCGCGCCAAACTGTCCGCTCTTTAATTTCCCCTGATTCCACTATGTCCGTTAATCCAGGATACTGTAACGGAGTTCTCGTTGGAGACCGACTGCAGAATCTGATGACACTCTAGAATTAGTTTGGATGTTATTTTATTTTTTTTCAAGGATTGCAAAACTTGTTTGCTATCGGTTAGGAAGATAATGTTTTTGCCCACTATCTTTTTCTTTACTTTTTGTATGGCCCCTTGCATCATGCCAAGCAGTTCTGTTTGGAAGACAGTTGCCCTCGAGCCTAGGGCTCTACTGATTTTTAGGTTGAGCTCCGGTATGAACACACTCAGCCCAGCACCACATTGACTTTGTGAACCGTCTCTATCCTCTTCTGTTGAGCCGTCTGTATTGATTTCGTGGGCTCTGTTAAAAATGTAGCACGGTATCAGGGCATGCAGCCTAATCGCTGTTCTTTCTGCCTCGCCTCTCAAGTAAGCATCAAGAGGCGGCAGGCACAGGAGCACCTGCATTGCCATCGTTGATCTGGATCTCATTGCACCTGTTGTCACAGGCATGCTTATCTTTGAAGTTGCTGCATTCTGATCTGAGCTGTCACTTGTTTGGTTTTAGTCCACCACACAATAGCTCCGTACACAAACATTGTACTGATAACGACCGTGTAGATCCAGTGGATGATTCTGGGCGATAACCCCCGGACTTTGCCAATCGCCCCTCTACATTGCCAGAATGCTCTTGTGACCTTCTTTGATTTTTCGTTTAAGTGCTTGTTCCAATTGAGGGTTCTATCTAGAATGATTCCTAGGTATTTAACCTCTTTAGAGATCCCGAGTTGCACACCACACAGGAGAGGTGGTTTTAGGTTAGTCAACTTCCTTTTCCTGGTAAAACGTACAAGCTCGGTTTTTGTTGGGTTTACAGATAGTGCGTTTTCGTCGCACCATCTTTCTACCATCTTTAGCATGCATAGTTTCCATCACGATGCCTTCATATTTTCCAGTTAGCAGAACAGTGATCTCATCTGCATAACCAGTGGTGTCGAATCCCTGTTCGTTGAGATTATTTATAAGGCCATTGACTACCATGTTCCATAGAAGGGGTGACAGCACGCCTCCTTGGGGGCAGCCTTTGCTCACCAGTGCCTTCCCCATAGTGTCTCCCATATTTAGTTGAACTGCTCTGTTTTTAAGCATGCAACCGATCCAGCCAGCAATGTTATGCCTAGCTAGAGCAAGTTCTACACTTTTAAAAGTCATTTTGACGAAGACGCCTTTTATGTCTAGGAAAGCCCCTAGTGTGGACTGCTTGTGAAAGAGCTTCTTCTATTCTTTGAACTACAAAGAGTAGAGCAGTTTCTGTCGATTTTCGAGGTTGATACGCATGTTGATTGGGGTGAATTTCCCACAGAGGCAGGTAAACGTCCCTAAACTGTCGGTCACAGAGCCTTTCCAGTAGGGATGGAATGGACTCACATTAGGCACGACTACCGGATACCGGACGTCCGGCGGCCGGACCTATGAATTCTATAATTTTTTTAAACATTGATGTGACTATCGTGACGACTCCAAAAAACGGTTAACTGGTACAGTTATATACATATTATATTACCACCTCAGCATGTAATTTTTTCTCCATAAGTCGAATTTATTTTTTTCTATAGGTAGGTAAGTTGAATAACATCTAAGATAAAATGAATCATGGAGCATTTTTCGGAAAACCACCAATTTGGTGTCCCTTATTCGGAAAATTACCGATTCTCGGTGTTTGTTTTCAGTTTCTTCACAAATGACCGAGCAAATGACTAAATAGATTAAAATATAAATGTCTGTCTTGTGTTTTATTTCCGGTAAAATCATAGTATATTTCTGTTACCAAAAATCCGGCCAAACTTGTTAGAAAATCCGTCCGGACCGGACGTCCGGTTGGGATGCCGGACTGGCCAGATTCGGTACCTCAACCGGACGTCCGTTCCATCCCTACTTTCCAGAGTCTTCATCAGAAATGATGTTAAACTGATAGGTCTGTAAGCTTTTTATATACGTTTTCTAGACAATATTTGAAAGCTATCAGCGAATTTTTTTTTCCAAAATAACCAAAAATATATTAAATAAACAAAAAAGAAAACGCAAATTTCACTGCATGATCGAAAACGTGGTGGAGCTAAATTACCATCTCTCTCTCGAGAGAGAGAGAGCTATTACAGTCAATACGCCAGACGGAGAAAGATAATGTATTCTATGACGTAGTGGATGTTGATTGGCGCTCGCACCTTGACTTCAAAAATGTAATTTTTTCTCCATAAGTCGAATTTATTTTTTTCTATAGGTAGGTAAGTTGAATAACATCTAAGATAAAATGAATTAAGGAGCATTTTTCGGAAAATCACCAATTTGGTGTCCCTTATTCGGAAAATTACCGATTCTCAGTGTTTGTTTTTAGTTTTTTCACAAATGACCGAGCAAATGACTGAATAGATTAAAATATAAATTTCTGTCTTGTGTTTTATTTCCGGTAAAATCATAGTACATTTCTGTTACCAAAAATCCGGCCAAACTTGTTAGAAAATCCGTCCGGACCGGACGTCCGGTTGGGATGCCGGACTGGCCAGATTCGGTACCTCAACCGGACGTCCGTTCCATCCCTACTTTCCTGAGTCTTCATCAGAAATGATGTTAAACTTATAGGTCTGTAGGCTTTTTATATACGTTTTCTAGACAATATTTGAAAGCTATCAGCGAAAAATTTTTCCAAAATAACCAAAAATATACTAAATAAACAAAAAAGAAAACGCAAATTTCACTGCATGATCGAAAACGTGGTGGAGCTAAATTCCCCTCTCTCTCTCTCTCTCTCTCTCTCGAGAGAGAGAGCTATTACAGTCAATACGCCAGACGGAGAAAGATAATGTATTCTATGACGTAGTGGATGTTGATTGGCGCTCGCACCTTGATTTCAAAAATGTATAAAATATTGTTATAACAATTTTGGTGTTATCCAGGAAACTGATATTGGTCCTTCTGTAACACCAAACAAAAAATTGTTTATAACAATATACTGTTTATTAAAGTGCAAATGAGATGTTCCCATATTTTCGATAACTTTTGCATGCAAAGTGTTGATATTTTGTCAACAAAATCTTGTTTTCAAATTGTTTAAACAAATAACTTGGTTAATTTATGAACAAGTTGAATATCCATAACGTACGCGAAAAAAGGAAACACAAATCAAAAAAAGAATCATCAAAATCCGTTAACAAGTTCCAGAGATATACAGTTTTGGACATGCTATTCGAATAAGGTTGCCCTCCCAGTCTTCCGAGCCATGGTATTTTTCGTATGCCAACACAAAAGACATTCATCAACGACCCTTCTGAAGTGCAAATCATCTTCAACTTTTCCACACGATAACTGTAGGTCTTGTCGATAAATATGTTTCTCAATTTACTTGCGATCAAAAGGAAAAAAAATCTATCTGTCCCATAAAGACTTGAGTTGATTGTCAAATATTAAAAAAAAAAATGTCTCAGGGCAAATTCAACAAAGATATTCTATTTGTTTAAAAGATCAAAATAATAGAGTTTTTGCTTAATGGTTTTGGAACACTGGAAAAGTGTTTTCTCTAAATCTTTTCCAATATGATGATACATTTTTAACAACTTTCATGGGATATGCCCAGAATGGTGAAATTTTCATTAGTGTACGTATAATGTTATTGCAAAAACTACTTGACGAATCGACTAGTAATTTTCAGTTTTCACCATATATTAAGGACTAAGAGAGCTAACTTTCCACTCAATAACATCGCCGTAAATTGATTTTGACAATAGTTATTGTTAATTGAATATCATGCAAATCTCAGCGCTTTTTTGCAGTTTTCCAAGCAACAAACATACAGACATGTAAAAAATAAAAATATGCATTTTGAAGGTCTTACAGTTCTCTACAAGATGGTGTATTTGAATTATTTTTCGAAGACTTCATTATATACTGACAGGCAAAAATTTACGAACATTTCATATTTTTGATCTTGAATTGTTCATAACTCATAAGAATCTCCGATTCTGCTTTAGAAAACGCATATTTTTCTATAGACGCATAGTACTAGAAAACTAGTCAGTGTCCTGGCAAAAGTGCCATTTCCCTGGTCCATGTTATAAGAACCCGAGTTCCATTCACTTCTGGTAACTGAATCGAATTTATTTGTGAGCATAAATACAATAAGTGTGTCCAAATGATTAACTTCCTCACCTTGTAACGCTCCAACCCGTACCCTACCTACCCTCTTAGGTATCAGATTGAACGCTATCCAAGGGCTTTTGGTTTGTTTGAATGTAAGTAAACAACGATTTAAATTGACCTTAGTCTATTTTCAATTCAAGCAGAAATGTGTATACGTATCAATCTTTAGACATAGCAGCATAAATAAACATCGAAATGTATAAATACGATCATAACTCGAGTTGACAAAAATATATAACTAATACTGGCTCATTACCATCGCAGCAACATAAGTTGGGCTAAATCACCAGGAACAAAGACGGGAATGAATACTCGACCTGCCACCGCTGGGAGTCACAATCTTATCATTTGTTAGGAATGGTTTATGTCCTATTATTAATAAAGCAATACAAAAACGAAAAACAACTTGACTTTGTGCAACCACAGGCTACTACAACTTGGATGGTCTCCGACGCTGTTGTACAAGTTCGCGGTGCTTGAAGAACCATGTCGTGACGGCCACAGTCAGTGTTGTAGGAGAAACAGAATGGTGATGATGCTGAACCTGATTTACTGTTTATCTTGTCTCGAAGGTTTTATGCTTGATCAAACCCGCTGGATGCCCATATTACAGTCCCGATTATCAAAGCTTCGTGCCAAAAACCCATTAACCTCAAGTGAAGAAGAAAAATCCCGTCTAGTATTCAGAACGATTCCATTTTCAAAATCTACGTCGCACACACATTTCTTTTATTTCATACTGTACCGTAAAGTATCATTTACCGGGCCCAAAACCAGTCCGGTAAATGATAATTTACATCATCAGAGACTGTAAAAAAAAATTACTTGACTACTCCAAAAATGACATTTTGCATCATCAAAGACTGTGAAATTGCATTGGTAACATGGTAACACGGTTTGGCTGGCGCCAAACACGATATTTTCGTTCACTGTCTTATCTACACGGAAGATTTTGCGCCATTCGCAGAAAGCCTCAAACTCCTTTTGATACCTTTCCGCCGATTTGCGCTTCGCAGCTTTTATGCAAAATTTGGTCCATTTTGCAACTTGTTCACTCAACATAAACGGTTGGTAAGGTATATCAGATAGGACAAACATAAGTTGTTACATGGTCTGGCTGGCGCCATCTCATGGTACGAATGTGAGGAGGACTGCCACCCTAAGTGTGTGGTTTGAGAAGAAAACACTTTAAACCGATTAAAAATAGTTATTACAGTATGAAACAAAACAATGTACGATACACAGCCGTTAAATGTCATTAAACTACTCGTCTAGATATTCTAGACTCGGATCCTTCGTCGCCTCGTCCATAAACGTCTTGACTCGTAGTTTAAAAAGTCATTTTTCTACGAGCGTGCGCAAAGTAGCCACTTCGCACACTCATTTGCGTGTGCAAAGTAACCTTTTCCCGCACTAGTGCGGGAAAAATTTTTCCCGCACTCAAATGTCAAATAACTACCTACCAATTTGTTGTTTTAAACTTCGTTTCCATACCAACCAAACTGTAGATTATGCACTTTGTAATTCACAAAATAATGTTCTTGTTACTTTTCCCTTTTCAGTCAAAATCAAAATGAAACACACAATTCTTTTTTTGCGTTAAAAACGCATTCGCCAGTAACGTAAACAAACATTGATAATGACGACTTTCAATCGGCATTTGTGAGTTGTTCTTGCTTGATTTTGGTTCAAACTACTGTGTTTATCGGAAATATTCGAAAGATCTGAGCTGAATACTGGCATCAAAAAAACCTGATCATGTACACAAACCATAGAAATAAGTGTTATTTCTATGATACAAACAAACGAAAAACGGACAATCAAATTTATAAAAGTATAAACGATTAAACGAAGACTGACACTGACTGCAGCTGTCTAGATTGTCATGTCAAATCAAAACAGTGTTGCCAATAGCAGGGAATAAGGCGACAAAAGAGGAAATTTTATGAACAGTGATCGGACATGCAATTGCATTTCAAATATAAAATAAATCAATTATGATTTTGATTAAACCCATATTATCCAATTTCCAGCTGCCGCCACAAACCGATCTTTCAATATAAATATATTGTTAAGCATAAATAATCATTATTCTCAAGTTCTATGTTTTTAAGTGTGTTCAAATAATATATTATCTAAAGTTTTCGTGTCTAATCTGTGAACGCTCGTAGAAAAAATATTGTTCCTAACAAGTTCGCAAAGTGTCTTTCCCGCCCTTAAAGCATATCCGAACTCCGCTTCGCGTCGTTCGTCTAACTGCTTTTGCGTGCGGGAAAGCATCACTTTGCGAACTTGTTAGGAAAATAACTATTACCGCCTTAGTAACGTAAATAACTATTGTTAAAAATACTTGGACGGTCCTACTTTGTCCTTTTATCCAGGTTGTATGTACACACAAAAAATAGGTCATTTTCCAGTTTAAGGACTATCCGATTATGGGCTTAAAATAACTACTTACTGATTCTGAAGGATATCCAGAATACGATTTATAAGTTCATATACTGCGCAAATGTTCATTAGCATTAAAAATCAAAGTATTTCTTTTTAACATTTTTGTCAATTCTTTGCGCATGTTAAGCCATTAAGCTTATACAATTTGGTTACCTTCTATTTGTTATCTTCTATTTTTCAAATGTGTTTTTCCGTGCCCTCAAATATCTATTCCAGTTTTTTGCCAATTGTGTGGAAAACATTTAGCCATTTTTATAGTCACATTTGACTACGTTTCTGCTTGAATTATACATAATTATTTTAACAATATTTTTCAAGCTTTTCATCTATTTAGACCCTTTTAGAAGGTGTTTGCGACCATTGAAATGTTGCGCAAATGTATCATCTGGCAATTTTACAGGACTGGGAGCTAATACAGTGTGACCTCTATAATACGGACACACTTAAATCGGGACATCCAGTACTCCGGATTTTCAGACGTTTTTATCCGGACGCATCTCTCTAATCCGGACACAATTCCTGCGCGCGATACCCTTGCCTGTCAGCCAACGAGCGGAGAATTCAATTTCAGTTTCCATGATTGCAGACCATGTAGAAATAACGTTTCATTTTTTTTTCATAAAGGAGATCTTTTGTTTTGTTTCATGAATTATTCTGGAACTTATTTATATCATAAAATATGTTTGCTCTCATATTTAGTAATACGGACGAATCAATTATCCGGATACGCTCCTTACAATTTATTGTCCGGATTAAAGAGGTTATACTGTGTAGGGGTGGGTCAGCAAATGCACAAAAGTCGTAGAAAAGGCAAGTTTCTTGGTAATTCATGATAAATCAATCAAAAATTGGCGTTTTGTTTACGACTTTTGCGCGTTTTTTTTACCCACCCAGCACCCCTATTCGCTCCCAGTCCCGTGAGATTATCACATAACCACACATTTGCGCAACGTTTCAACAACTTCTAGAAGGGTCTAAATGAAAGTAAAAAAAAAAAAAAATTAAATCTCAATAGTTTGTAAACTGAAAAATTATCAAAAAATATTAAAGTGGACTTTCAATTAGACAGACATCTTGTTATGTTGCTGGTTGCACTTCGAAAGAACCCACCTGGCTTTGCTTCGTCCCTTTTTTCCCAACTTTTTCTGTACCTACTACCAGCATCATTACTTGCGTATTTGGAACGTTCAACGTTTTACTTTGAATTTTGACTTTACTTGTACAATGGTCGCGCTCATAAGACGGAATTGTTACCGCTACGCTCCGGGAGCGCTCTTCGGCAACTGTCAGTTGACTGTTGAGTTTCATGAGACTTCATTCATAAGAAAGAGCGGTAACAGCTTCACAACTGTTCCGTCTTATGAATGGTCGCGGTCATAAGACGGAACAGTTACCGCTACGCTCCGGGAGCGCTTTTTGACAACTGACAGTTGACTGTTGAGACTTATGAGAGTGCTACCAAAGTAGCACTTCAAACATAAGAAAGAGCGGTAACAAGTTCCACAACTGTTTCGTCTTATGAATGCGAGCAATGTCATCACGTGCATCGTTGCAGAGCAGCACCAAGTCGAATGTTAATGTTGGTTTGCATTAGTGAAATATTTTGGAGGTATATTCGGAATCAGATTGCTGCGCGAATCCTGAGTGTTCCGCTACCGTCCGAAGTCACACACACCTGCACCGCACCAACATAATCAAACTTCAACAACCCATGGTTTCCGCTCTTTTTTCTGGTTCAATTTAAAAGTAGGTATATGCCTGCGTGAATCCAGCCGTCGCAACCTAGGCTTTTCAAAGATTTCAAACTTTTATTGAATAGTTGTCTCAACTCCGAATCCGAATACGACTCCTTGAAACTTCGGGAAAGTCAAACAAATCGTTGACATAATAATCATAAACAATTGAACATTTATTTTCGTGCAGGTCTATCAATATTTTCCAAGCATTCAGCTGATTATCATTAGTGACTTGTCAATTTGCGATGGCCATTAATGGTTCACCGCTGAGAAAAGACTTTGAATAAAATAATTTTTCTACATCCGACAAATGCACATTATTATGGACAATGGCTTGAAATCCATCTCTACAGGGTGTTTCAAAAACATGTTGCCAAACTTTAAAGGGTTATAATACCTTACACAAAAATATTACGATAGAACTCAACTTGCCTATTCCGAAAGTTGATATTGACAGAGATACAGGGTATCAAAGTTAAATTTTAATTTTTGATTTTTTTGAATAACTTTTGAAATAATAAAGTTATTTTGATGAAATTTGGAATATGAGGATTGTTTGACATGCGAAATTCACATTAGACCTTGATTTGACTCTCACTTGTAGGGGGCGTCACTTACACACCTTTTCACTCATTCAAATAGTCATAACTTTTTTGTATGCACGCGTACTTTCTTTTTTTATAAAAAATTTGATTTTTCCGGCATATTTACATAAGAAAGAGTGGCTGGGAGTAAC
The DNA here is from genome assembly GCA_958502075.1 of Orchestes rusci. Taxonomy (NCBI): domain Eukaryota; kingdom Metazoa; phylum Arthropoda; class Insecta; order Coleoptera; family Curculionidae; genus Orchestes; species Orchestes rusci. The sequence continues at coordinate 46,212,602 of OY293303.1, read as the reverse complement.
CTTTTTCAAGATATTTGCACTTGAAGTAATCCATGCAGTGTTTTAAATGGAAGATTTGGAAAATTGACATAGGTGGCGCTGAAAACGGCGTTATCATGATAATTTTGACATTTGTTTCAATATTTTTTATTAAAAAAATCAAAATAATTTTGCATTTTTTATTTTTTTGATTTTTTATTTTTCAGTTTTTTCTCCATGAGAAACATTGGACTTTGAAACAACTGTCAAAATTATCATGATATTGCCGTTTTCAAAGCCACCCACGTTTATTTTCAAAATTTGCCATTTAAAACCACATTGCATGTAGTACTTCAAGTGCAAATATCTTGAAGAGGGTTACTCCCAGCTACTCTTACAAAATTTACCTCTCTCATGTGAATATGACGGAAAAATGAATTTTTCGATAAAAAAAGATAGTACGAGTGCATACAAAAAAGTTATGTCTATTTGAATGAGTTAAAAGGTGTGTAAGTGGCGTCCCCTACAAGTAAGAGCTATATCAAGGTTAGATTTGAATTTCGCATGTCAAACAATCCTCATGTAAAAAATTTCATCAAAATAACTTCATTAATTCAAAAGTCATTGAAAAAAAACAAAAATTAAAATTTAACTTTGATACCCTGTATCTGTGTCAATATCAACTTTCGGAATAGGCAAGTTGGATTCCCTTGAAGTTTGGCAACATGTTTTTGAAACACCCTGTATATTCGAGCCATTTTTCGTAAGCGCCGTTAAAAATTGGCAATTCAAGATTTGGCAAATGGAAGGTTTTTGACACATCAAACTATTAGAAATAGCGTTGGATCAACCCCCATTTCAGACTGTTTCTCAGAATTCGCAGTATTTAAAATTGTCTTGATTTTTCCGTATTGACTTGATGGGAAATTTCAGTCCCTAGAATGGCATCGATATTCTCGTCTTCTAGCTCTGAACAGAAAATAACACTCTATATTATTATGTTTAAATTAAGAGCGGATCAACATTGTCTAACCGAGTTTCCCACTGAATCACATCCTCCGATAAATTCTCTAGGTCAACTGTATCTAGAAAAAACTCAACTCAAGTTAAAGAGCCTTTAGAAGAGCCTCACTTTACTTTGAATTTACGTAAATCGCCATGCGGATAATGAATTTAAACGGCATAAAATATAATGAGCCGAATTTGTACCACCAAAGAGTTCTTTATTTGATCAGATCCACACTGATTTTTTATACCAAATTTTCTTTTTCGTTAATGTAGTTAAGGTTAAGAGAAACTTTGTTTACAATATACACGAAATAGGCTTCCCACCGTATTCTACACTACACTACACTTGTTTCACCTTCTTTTGACCTGGTGTAACTAGAACAGTAATGTGCATCCTACACTGATTTAACAAACACGCTACACTGTTTGCACTCAACGCGTAACAGACGCCGCAGTGTAGAAAAGAGTGAGTTCCTGTGTAAACAAACCTAACAAATCAAATAAATATCGCATTCAAAGGATCTCAAACACAGTATTGAATGGGTCCGGTAAACTTGAGTCCGTCACGAGAATCAGTATATTTTTCATTCAAGTGAAGAGAGCGGTTCATATAAAATAATTATCAAGCATAACATTTGCGGATGATTCATGTTTTCAGTCTAAAGCTGGCTTCCCACGGCCCGTGATATTACAGGCTGGGCCGTGCCAGCTCGCGCCAACGCGTCGTGGTAAGAGGTCCGCCCGTGGTAGTCCGAGCATACCTGTGGTGGCCCGTTCTATCCGACGCGAGTCGGTAAAGGCCCGATCCGGCGCGACGCGAGCATGTCTGTGGCGGCCCGTGGAAAAACGGGTATTGTCCACAAGAAAAGATGTATTGTATGTCTACCGACAGGTCGACACTTGTTAGTAAATAATGTCCACTGAATAATATGACAGCTGCTGCAGCAACATTCATTTGATCTTGCAACATTTTTGCATCAACGGATCGACTGAACCTCGCGCACCGATTGCAGAATACGCGGCGCGGCCTGCAATATAACGGACCGTGGGAATGGAGCCGCCCGAAGTCTCTTGAATTGATCCGGGCTTGCTCAAGCCCGCGCGGTCCGACCTGTAATAACACGGGCCGTGGGAATTAAAGATTCCATAACAGTTCTCCTGGATTCAGTGCCAAAACTAAAACTCCCTTACCTGATAGCTTTGTCACAGACTTCAAGGCAATGTTGCAAAAGAGTAATCAGGTAATGTAAGAAATGCAGTGATTATGTGTAATTTTTGGTGATTGTACACATTCACTAACCAAACCCGTGACAGTAAGAAATGGGGTACATAAGAATATTGAATTCCCACATTCACTAGGGAATGTATAAAATCACTAGTTATTCTACAAAATCTCTTTTACTTATCAGTAATTGTAATATTTAATATAAAATAGGTACCATTGTGCCACATACATTTTAATATTCTTTAATAATTATTCATTTTACAATAAATATTTTAGTAGTTTTAGCACTGAATTCGAGAGAACTTCCAAACCAAATTTGAAATGTAAAACCTCGTGTAAAACATGCATCATCCGCAAATTTTATGCTTGTTAATAACTCTATATGAACCGCTCTCTTCACTAAAACAAAAAATATATCAATTCTCGTGCCAGACTAAAGTTTTCCAGAACCCAATTGAAATAACCAAAATCTATGCTCGGACTTACAGCTTTCGGCTTTATTGCTCCGGACTAGAACTCTTCTACCACATCTCTACTGGCTTCCATAACTGGAACAATATGACCGACAGGACTGCGTAAATCCTTTTTTTGGCGACAACCTAAAACAATGATCGATCCGGTTCGATAAGACCAAAATGTTAGAAGTTGACAATATAATAATAGTGCTTCGTTTTTGGACTTAACTTAATTTCTCTGATAATACAGAAATATTCAGGGTGTGCACACAACGTGTGTGCATTGTGAGCACACAACGTGATCGATCTCTGACTGATGAACACCTACTTAGCATCTGACAATCACCTAACGACCGTCTAACAATCACTTACCGACCACTTAATAATAGGGTCAATTTCCTAGATCGCCTTCTAAGCAGGGCGGTAAGGGCCCCTTCATACCTTCCTAGCATTATTTCAAGCAAGATATGAGAAAACAAACTTTGGAAATGATGTTAGTAGTACCAACGAACTCGAACAGGATGTGAAATTGTCACATTTTCAAAACAAAACGTACTTTACAAGGAAGTTTCTCCTGCGGCAGGCCCAGATTGCCCCTGCTGCAGGAGTGTGAGTAGGGCCCTTTTAACTAGGACAATTTCGTGTAGGTATACTTAAGGTGCATGCCCTTGTCCTTGATAATTGGAGTTTTATCACTTTTAGCCAAAAAATGAAATCCGCTTTTCTGGAGTGTATTTATTACCACACCCAAATGCACTGCAGAAATTAACCATTTTGTTTGGCACCCAAACTATAGAAAGCTACATATTGATTGTACATAATATTAGCTGCAACACTCAGTGTGGCTTTCTTCGTGAAATGTTTGTCTGGTTTTTAGGATAGAATATCTTTACTAAGGGTACTAAGATTCTATCCTAAAAAACAGACAAACATTTCACAAACAAAGGCACACTGAGTGTTGCAGTGTGAAAAAGTGTGCACTAGTGGTGCACAACAAACACAGCAAATATATTATGTCAACAGATATGACAAAGATAGACACCCCTTTCTGTCTCTATCTCTTTCTAGTCGAAAATTTGTCTTCAGTCAACTCGATGTAAACAGCACGGATGGGTCTCTTCCAGGTACGGTAGTATCGAGTTCAATGGGTAGAGCATGCATGTTAGCCTAAATCCAACCCAACTGTTGATAGACTATTAACATTAACTAAATTGTAGATATCAAGATAATTCGTTAAATAAATCTTTGCCAATGCGAAAATGCCTTTTGAATTCAATATCCGTATAGGCATCAGACACCAAGCACTACAGTTTCAAACATCTCTGCTTTATACAGTTTCGCTTCTTTTGCAGTAATTTGTATTTAAAATTATTTCGGTTAAGCTGTCTCCAGAATCAGAGAACTTGAAGATGAGGAATAATCATCATCGTCAAAAACTTCAGACGATATAATACTTCAAGATTACTATTCGAATCATCCATCGGTGTTTTGTCTGTTTATTTTTTAGGTTAGAATATCTCCACTCTCCAGGGGTGCGTTCACAATTATTAACCCGGAACTTTCGTCAAATGTCAGTTTCATCTGACAGATGACCTAGGGTAAATAATCCTCGTTCACGATTGTTCGACTTGTTATGGTTTAACATAACCTTTAAAATTTGAAAATGTATGACTGTTACGGTCATTGAATAATAATACAACCATTTTACAAAAACACTAAATAATACCACCATAGCTATACTTTCTAAGCTTTCATTTTATACTGTGTTTCTAAGAAGTTATAAGCGTGTGGAATAAGGAATAAATGTAAAATATGGATCCCGGCATTCCAGGACAGTGATTCGTCGTCAGATAGCGCCTCTCATTCTCATTTGCCATTGCCACAGGGAAATACTCTAAAGCATTGTCTGGAAAAAAGTTAATTGACAATGTTGTTTTTTTAGCTTACAATTTTTTACCGATTCGGTTTAATATCATTTTTCCATCATCTGACATAATTGGTATCCGCATATACCACAAGATTGTGCGATTCTGACGACATAATATTCATTTTTTAATTAAATTATCACCTGCCCTATAGTATCAACGATCAGCCGTGTAGTTTGTTGTTTTTGGTTAGGATCACACGTTTGTACACACAACGCAGGCGCGACAAATCTTCACCAGCTAAAAAGTGGGTTGAAAAGTTGATCGCCCGGAGAATATTTACCCAAATTGTGAATGAGTGTGAATCTGACTCGGCGAGAATTGTGAACAGCCGGGAAAGGTCAGAGCGTCGCCGTGCGATCGCCCGACGACATTTGTGAACGCACCCCAGAATCTGCACGAACGCGTTTGTTCAATCTCCTTTACACTGATAGCCATGACTTTCACCAGCAGTCTGCACTACTCTACCCTACACCGAAATAACAAACGCACCTATTGAGTAAACAATCCTTTTTTATAAGCGCGATTGCCACATTATAAAATTGATTAACATGACAATACTAACAATCATCATGTAATCAAATCAAATCAAATATGCTTCATTGCAACAGAATTAATACATTCTATGGATAAACGAATAGAAAATGGAAAATTAAAAAAAACGCATGACAAGTACCTACACATAGGCGAAGTTCCAATAATCAACAGCACTGTGAGGAATATTTCAAATAAACCAAAACGCGCAAAAGTGATGGTAGATTCGTTGTAAAATATCCCTTTAAGCAAAATATTGAGAAACAATCAGGTGATTCAAAGGCGCCAGCAGTTGAAAGATTCAGAAATTTGGAAAATCGATTCTTGAAAAACGAAACTTTTGAAACGCAATACAGGGTGTTACTCTATGGTATGTCATAATCTTAAGGGGGAGTTCCTGGATACATTTTAAGTCGAAAAGGTCATATAAACTTAGGTATTGGAATGCTTGGTTTTTAAGTTAGAGATTTATTTTATTCTCAGTTTTTAATACATTTTCCAAAGACTGTTTGAGATATTGAACTGAATTTTGCCACAGGATAATGGTTTAGGAACACACTTTTTTTATTTTTATTTTATTTTACTCATTTTTTTTAATTTTTTTTTTAATTATTTTCCCTAGAGGCCTTAAAATTTACTTTTCAAACGCAGACCTGGATTTTTCGGTCCCTATACAGTGTGTCCAGAATAAAATGATGTTTATGGCACTATATGGGGATATTGGAAACTTTAAAAGATACGACGTTGCGTAAATGGAAGAAAAGCAGCATATTTGTATGCCCAAAAATATTCCACCTTTGTTTTATTTTAAATCGATACCGTAATGTGGATACAGGGTGAAAAGGGAAAAGGCAAATTTTGAAGAAACCACACAATTTTGCTTATTATAAATGCTAGAACTTTCAAATTTTCAGGATATGGTTAAGAGGATACGACAATTCTAAAAACGACGTCAAAAAAATTTTAGGCCCACTATGTTGCGTCCAGCCAAAGTCAAGTCTGTTTTTTTTTATGAAAGTCATATTTTTGAAAATCATTTTCAATGCGGATTTTGAAAATGAAAAAATTCAATATGGCGCCCATAAGAAAAACAAAAGTTGACTTCGGCCGGAAGCAACATAGTGGGCCTACAATTTTTTCGACACAATTTTCAAAATCACCGTATCTTCTTACCCAGATCCAGAAATTTTCAATACCTCATCTTTTATAATAACCGAAATATTGTGCTATTTAAAAAATGGCCATTTTTCTTTTTCACCCTGTATCTCCATTACGGTATCGAATCAAAACAAACCAAAGTGAGATTATTCTTGGGCACGCAAATACGCAACTTTTCTTCCATTTAACCGATACTGTATCTCCTGTAGTTTCCGATATCCCCACGTACATCATTTTATTCTGGACACACTGTATGTGATTTTTATGCACATATTTTTATCACAAGATGTATCGGTAACAACGGCCCTATAAACTGACACCACGGTCACCTAATATTACACCAATGGTTTTTTCCATATGGGGTTTTATTGAGGATTGTACTACCTATCGAAGTACAATAATAATACATAATCTAGATGATAAACCAGAAGACTTCGAAGGATAGCATGACTTGTTTTCGATTTTACCCGGTTTGCGTCTTCATCCTTACGTTTCAAGTGCAGATATCAAGATGATGTATCGCTGCATTGAAATAGACTCCAGCGAGCGATCATTTCAACAAATTATTTGGCGAAAAAACCTCAAAGATGAATTGAATGTGTACAAGTTGAATACAGTAACATAATATGGTACGTCTGTGGTCTTGGTCCTAGGTCTCGAAAAATAAATGTGGTCTTGCGATGGTCTTGCTCTCGATATCTCAAGACCAAGACAAGACTGGCTCAGTCTCGGTCTTGGTCTTGATAGTCTTGGTCTTGATGGTCTTGAAAAAATATATACCGAATTTTCAAAATACACATATCATCAATATTAGCATACAGCATAACCAATAGATGTTTTCCATAAAACGTCAATCAGTGAATGTTTCTTTAAAATCGCAACTCTGAATCGAAGAAAAAAATACATTTCCAAAATATACAGCCCGTATATTTTGGCCGAATGGGCAATAAAATATGCAAACCATTGTCAATGAAGAAAAACCCCCTAAAAATGCGAAAGACATACGGTCTCTTTGTCACTTATAGAGAAAACCACTGTTCCTGATTGTTATTACCTGGGATGGCGGTACGATTTAAACAAAGTGCAAGAAACCGCAGTTTTGTCTTTGTCTTTTTTTACTCATCTTTCTTCATAGCATGTGACGCCAAAATCGTACGTCTATCGCATTTTTGGAGCATTTTTCTTCATTGTAAATGGTTTGCATATTTTATTGCCTATTGGGCCAAATTATAGGAAATCTACGTTATTTCAACTATAAGAATAAACTTATCTGGGCATCCTGGTGAAACATAGGTTTTTTTGCATTTTATTGGGCTATCCACAATGAGTAGATTATGATTAGTTTGTGTGAGATGCGGGGTTTGTCTAACTGACAGCGCTGCCATGCCTACCGAACAATCGAGATTAGCACAGTTTTTTAATATAGAGAGTCATTGTTTTATTGTTTGAACATTCCATATTATGATTATTTTTCGTGTATTTCCGGAAATTTTGTTGAGTTGCGAATTTTCTTGAAAAATTCGCAGCGAAAACAAGTTTCCGGATTTTCAATTCAAGCTCGCGGGAGATTTGGCACAAAAATTTCATGCCAAAACTATTTGAGAAGAACTACAAATTAACTGCCACGAAATAATTTTTTTACATACCTATGTTTACCTTGAAATTTTTCTGTGTTCTAGTAAAATGTGATTCAAATAATAAAATGAAGTATATGATATTCTACCAACATCACACAATTTTATAGTACTAGAGGACAGGGAAAACAGTTTTAGGCCTACCTCATGCAGACGCTAATGAGTTGTGGCACCTTTTTTCATCAATTGCGGTGTTCATGCCATAGATGTATTTTAGTTTTCCCATGCTCTAGTAGAATAAGGTTTAGATAATGAAATAATGTAGAAAACATTCTACCTATGTGAAATAACTTGAAAGTACTAGAGAAAAGGGCGAAAATACAAGTGTGTGTTGTATATGTATAATACCTATACCTACCTATAAATTGTCATAGTGGGTAGGTTTTCATAAAAATGTAAAGTAGGTCCTTAACGTATTTGGTGAACGAATCTGGCCTAAATCCTGAACAAGAAGATCTTTTCAAGGACATGACGAACATTCTTCGCGAAATAATTCCATATTTCACCCATAAATCTAGTGTGGAAAAGAACAAAATATTGTCGAGGCATTACTTTTATTTTATGAAGCATAGTCATCTAGTGAAAGAAGCCAACGGCTCCTCACTCTACTCCCATTAAGAATGAAAGACAGCTGTCAGGGAGATTTCCACTTATTAATCTTTCAGTCACGTGATTATGGGTAGGGTGATTTCCGATAAAATTAGGTCGTTGCCATAGCAACATGTTAAAATGCAAGCGTATGATTGGCTAAAGTGGACGGGTATGGAATTTTCAAAGGAATCTACTGAAACATTGCGATCAAATTTGAGGATGTTCGTTTCAATGATTTGGCAGCACTGATCTATAATACCTGCTGTCAAAAGAAATTTTCGAAGAATTGATTTACTTAAGACTTATTGAAAGAGATAGATAAAGTCATTTGCAGATTTTAATAAATATTTCTATAGATTTTTCTTTTCAAGACCAAGACCGAGACGATACTCTCCAGGTAGAGTCTTGGTCTTCAACATCATTTCTTGGTCTCGGTTTTGTCACCAAGACAAGATCAGGACTAGTCTTGTGGTCTCGCGAAGCCCTACTCGAGAGGAGAAGCCTTGGACATTTATCACGAGATATCGGAAACACTCTCAGCCGCAAATCTTCTTCTACGAAAAGGGTCATAGAATGATGCAGGTATTTTAAATTAAATTTTAGAAACCGGTAAATGCAATGACGAAGATCGTATTTTATTCCAAAAGGAGAAGAGCTGAAAACATCAGGTATTCGTTGGAACACAAATCATGATAAATTAAAATAAAGTATCAACGCTAGATGAACGATAATAAAATCACAAAACGAATATACTCTCAGTAATAACACGCGACGCGCCTTCATAAATTCATAACACGTCGTAGGCCGTTGGAGCAACGCTCGAGATGGTTTATCTCCATCTTTTGCCGTCCGCCGTTCGTAGCTAAACCCATAGGAATATGGCTAAATATGTTTTTGTTCACATTATTCATATTTTTTATATCGTAAAAATAAAACGAAATAACTTCAAAGTTTATCGGCGTTGTGGTGCAGTGGCTAATGCATCGGCTTCTCACGCAGGACGCATGAGTTCGATCCCCGGGCGGGCCAACGTCGATGTTAAAATTTGGAATTCTGGTTTTAAGAGATGCATCGTCTTTCCCGTGTCATGGATGTTGGCACGTTAAAGAACCCTACCCTAAACAGAGAGGGATTCGGCAATATTACCAGATGAGGTGAGACAAATTCCCTGGCGTCGGTGATTAGCCTAAGTCGCAGAAATAGACCGACGAAAAATAGACCAGACAAAAAAAAACTAGTAAAGTAAGTAAACAAAGAATTTGAAAATCTTCGACGGTATAGAAGTTTATGAATAATGCATTGGGCGACGCACAGTGGAGTATTTTCAATCAAATCCTGATCAAAAGTTCATAAATCCCATTTTAGATTATGTATTATTTTAGCTCCGTAAATCTTAAAACATGCGAAATGAAACGCCGATTTATCAGAACTGACTTCTTTATATTTCAAACGTACGAATCACGCCACACAATGACTCATCCTCGTCAGGACTCCCAGGGTTGTACTCATCGCGTTTCGCTGTCGCTGCGTTAAGGTCCGGCGTAGGACAAGTTTATTGGCTAATATTCGGCCTTCCTGACATCGTGGCGTCCTCGCTATTCTTGGGGTTGTTCAGTGTAGTGTACCTATGAACCAATCATGATTACAGTGTACAGTATCTCAAGTCTGTACCTTATTATTATTAATATTTATGAATAAATCCATAAATCCTCTTTTTTTTTTTTAATCTTATTATCTGTATTTCAGTTTAATGTGTGACCTCCGTTACCACACTTCATTCATTATTTTCTTGAATTGTGAACTTAGTTACCACAAAATCTTATTCCTTTTTGTTTACTTTCTTGTGTGACCTTTGTTACCACACTTGCATTCCTTCATACATAATATACACATACATACATATTTAATTATGTATTATTGTTATTTTTTTTTTTTTTTTTTTCCAGGCTGTGAACTTAGTTACCACAGATCCTTGTACAGAGAATTATCATTTTCACACTGTGAACTCTGTTACCACAGTTTAGGTGCTTGTGATCTATGTTACCACAATAATTTTTTTTTTTTTTTTTTTCAAAACCAAAATTCTTCTAAAATTCTTGAATGATTTTATTGACAAAATTTCAATGAAATATGAACAAATTCAGACAAAATAAACAATCATATAATTTATGTATAATATAGTTATTAATACTATATAATTATTACAAGTGCATGCGAAGATTCAAATTCTACCCTTCTAGTAAATCAATTAATTCTTCTGTACTATCGACTGAACTATCGCTATCAGTCTCTTCCAGTACGCCGCCTGTATACTTTCTTAAATTTTCAGCAGCTACAACAGCCTTGAACCGTTTATACCCTTTCATACCTTCGATAGCTACTATTTCATAACGATCATTTCCCAAGGCCTTGTGTACTTTATATGGCCCACCAAATTTATAATACCCCACTTTTCTAGATTTTTCTTTTCCGCTTTTATCTGAACCAGACCATAGTACTAAATCCCCCATTTCATACACAACGCAAGACTTCCGCTTTTTGTCAAACCTAGATTTCATTTTCCTGGACTGTTCATCCATTTTTAATTTTGCTTTCACATTGATATCTTCTGGGACATCAAATTCATCATTTCCCAGATCTGAATGACGATTTTTATTGTATCCGAACATGAGCAAATGTGGAGTGAAACTAGTACTTTTATTTACTGTATTGTTCATACCCCATATAACATTGGGTAGGGATTTTTGCCACTCGTTTTCATTATTTATGGAGGTGTTAAGGCCTTCTAATATGGTTCTATTGTAACGTTCTACCTGTCCGTTTGACCTTGGTGACGCAATTGAATTGAGAATGTGCTTTATCTGATACTGATTTATGAACGACTTGAAATGATAACTAGTGAAGGCTTTGCCCCTATCCGAGATGATACGTTTTGGAGTACCAAACATACTAAAAAGGTCACTCAGATGAGCAGTAACCTCTTGGGCCCCTACTGTCTTACAAGGTCTCGCAAAAACAAATTTTGCAAAAGAATCAACAATAACCAAGATATACGAGTTACCTTTGTGACTCTTGCAGAAAGGCCCTAAATGGTCTATGTGCCATGTATGTAATGGCTCTGTTGGTTTATCAATCGGATATAAATACCCTTCTTTCTTTCCATAATTCCCCCGCTTAAACTGACAATCGAGACACGCTCGAACATACTTTCTCACAAAACGATTCATACTCTTAAACCAGAATTTTTCTTTTATAAGTGCCAGACAGCGTTCTAAGCCTACATGACCAATATCATCGTGATATTTCCGCAGCAAATTAAAGCGGGCTGATTTTGGGAGAACTAACACGTATTTACCACCCAAAACCTGTCTATACAGTTTGTCTTCCTTTATCAAATATTTGTCTAATATGTCTTGATCACTAGCCTCAAGTAATTTAGCTTTTATCAGTCGAATATCTTCGTCCTGCATCTGTAAGGTTAATATCCAGTCGGTAGTATCCAGGAGTAAGATATCAGAAACAGGATTTCTGCTTAAAGCATCATCATGTCTAATTCGCTCACCCGGCCTATGCTCGATCTCAAAATTATACTCCTGAATACTCAGCCACCATCTTGCTACTCTTGGGAGGATATCCTTCTTTTCGAATGCGGACTGCGGTGCAGTCGGTTATTATTTTAAAATGAATTCCCAAGAGATATATCCTGAATCGTTTTATTGACTCTACAACCGCAAGAGTCTCGAGATCGTATGAATGATAAAGACTTTCGTCTCGAGAAGTAGCTCTACTGAAATAAGAAACAGGCTTTAACAATTCGCCCTCGTATTGCATTAAAATCCCTGCAATTCCTTTTGATGATGCATCCGTGTGCAATTCAGTTTTCGCTAGAGGATCAAAGATTTTAAGTATTGGCTTAGTAATAAGTTTATCCTTAATAACATTAACCGCGTTTACCTGGTCAGCGCCCCAACACCAAGGAACATCTTTACGAAGTAACTTTGTCAATGGAGCGACAATCCTAGCATGACCTTCAATAAATTTCCGGAAATACGAGCTGAGACCAAGAAACTGTCGGACCTCATGCACATTAGATGGCATTTTGAACTCCGCCACTGCTTTTATTTTATGATCTCCAGGTCTTATGCCCTCTTGAGAAATTTCATATCCGAGAAATACAATTTTACTTTGTAAGAAAGCACATTTCCTAACGTTTAATTTTAAATTCGCCTGTGAAATTAGATTCAACACTTCTTCAAGAACCTCAAGACCCTCTTCAACAGTATCTGACGGTATAAGAATATCGTCCAGATAAGCTAAGACCTTGTCAAATCTAAGCTTACCTAACACTAAATTTACCATCCGCTGAAAAGTCGCCGGAGCGTTTGACAACCCAAATGGCATTCTCAAAAACTCAAATTCTCCATCTGGTGTAACAAATGCGGTTTTGTGAATTGAATCTGGTGCAACGGGAACCTGATAATATCCTTGAGCCATATCAAGACTCGTAAAATATTTTTTTCCACGTAATCTATTAATTAGGTCCTCGATATGAGACAAGGGATATTTATCTTTGATGGTTATAGCATTTAATTTTCGATAATCTACACAAAGGCGAAAATCTCCCGTCTTCTTTTTTACTAACTACTGGGCTAGAAAAGTCTGAGGTAGACTCTCGTACTATACCACCCTCAATCAACTCGTTTACTTTATCGCGGACTATTTTCTTTTCAAACTCTGACAATCTATATGGTCGATGCGAAACTGGCTTATCTGTTGAAAGATTTATTTTCAACTCGACTGATGTATTGCGACCTAGTTCTAACGTATCACATGCAAAACAATTCTCAAATTTTTGCAACATAGTCATAAGCTTGGATATATCAGCTTCGTTCACAGAACCGATCTTAATTTGATCAATTTCCAAAGACAAAACAGTTGATTCACTAAAATGCAGAGCATTTTCATCTAAAACTTTCATTTCATTACAACCCGAAAATTTGAATCCTCGTGTTAACACAAAATCTTTCTCTAAACAAAGTGGTCTGGAGCTTAAATTAATGACATTTATCGTTTGTATAGGTCCACTCATTATACTACTTTGAATACAGAAATTGCAATTTGGAAATACAACAAAGTCAGCAGGCACAAAAATAATATCTTCATGGCTATCAAAATGTATCAGAATTCGCTTAGAAGTCCAGCCTGGTATGTGAACATGATGATAAACTTTAATCAGTATTTTAGTAAGAATGAGTTCTGGTATGTTTTGATTATTTTTGTTATCATAAATCGGCCTTAGGTTGACCTTATTTCCTTTGATCTCAAGAAGAACATTATTAGCATTTATTACGGGCTGGCCAACGATTATGTCATAATTATTGAGTTCAACCGAAACAAATATTATAGAGGTAACCATAGAAATATTTCCTACTCTAATATCAACTTCACAAACTCCATCTGGTAACGTCAAACAATTACCAAACCCCCGTACATAAATGTCAGATTTGTTAAGTTTTAAATTTAGCTGCTTTGCTACAGAAATATGTGCAACGTTTATTTGACTTCCAGTATCTAGATAGCCATTGAAATTCTGTCCATTGATAGAAACAAGAACATTATAAATAGAATTTGACACTTGCCCTTGCAATTTCCTGACGTCCTTGATTTTGGTCTTGTCCTTAAACCAGCACTTGTCGGCGGCATGTCCAACTCTTCCACACGTGGTACAAGGGTTGAAAACAACAGGCTTCTTTTTCCAGCAGTCTTTCATCAGATGACCTGTCTTCCCACATGATGAACAGTGTGCTCGCCTCTTGGTCCAGCAGTCTTGCTCCACGTGCCCTCTTTTGCCACAAGCAGAGCAGCTGGTTACAGATGTTTGATTCCTCGCAGTCCCCGTTCCACTTGCCTTCAATGGACAATATCGAGATTTGTGTCCAACTTTTTTGCAAATATAGCACATTATTTGGGCCGAAGAACTACCAGGTTTTGTATCACTCTCCCATTTGTTGTTGCTTTTGGATGCGGTGGTATCTATTTTGCTAAGGAAACCGTAGAAGAGTTCATCTGCAGTTTGATAGTTTCCAGCTTTGGCTGTCCCCTGAATATCCTCGGGCAACCCGTCTATTATGCACGAAACAGCATCTGTTCCAGTTAGCTTGCAATTTGTCACTAACATGTTTTTAGAATAAAAGTAATTCATCATGGATTCTTTAGAAAGTTTGCGTCTGCTCAGCATTTGCAACAAATAGTTTGCACAGTCGGTATGAGAAGGGAATGCATGAACATGCATTGCATTGCCACCGAAATCTTTTTTTTTTATTAGATTTCTATCCCACTTCTGAGATTTTAGCTCCGTAAATCTTAAAACATGCGAAATGAAACGCCGATTTATCAGAACTGACTTCTTTATATTTCAAACGTACGAATCACGCCACACAATGACTCATCCTCGTCAGGACTCCCAGGGTTGTACTCATCGCGTTTCGCTGTCGCTGCGTTAAGGTCCGGCGTAGGACAAGTTTATTGGCTAATAATTATTAAGTTCGAATAATAAACTTCACCTCTAAAAGCCCCTTTGGCAACGTGGCGCTTGTTTTATAGCGATGACAACGGTTATTGTGGACGTGTCTTACGCTGCGTTCAAGACTCATTTTTGTAACGATCTTTTCAATAGAATAGTACGGTTATGTTTGGTGGAATTTTATAGTGTTCATCATGGATATTGAAGATGAAGGTATGTATTCGTATATATTTGTTCGCTGATAAAAAATGATAAAAATACTTTTTCATAACTTGCTTCTATCACTGAAAAGGCTACTTAGTTTATCTGTATAGACTTTAATCAGGGGAGTTTTTGGATATGAGTTAAGCGGAGTTAACTCACTATTATGTTATTACTGTGAACTTAATTCATTGCTGAAAATGTTTCCACAGAAAAATCTTCCGCATGTATCCGCCATTATTTTAAAAGTTAATATTCATCAACCCTTGTTAATCATAATATTGCTTTTCTCTAAATAATGAAAAATAATTAAAAATTTTAGAATAAACTATTGATCTGAAATGTGGTATAAATAAAACATGTGAGTGAATAACTCGACTAGTCTATACTCTATATTCATGTCAAGAACGTATTTTTCTGGATTCAAAATGGCGGAGTCAAGATAATGGGGGCTATGATTTAACGTTCACGTTAACTTAACGTATCTGTTAAGATTGTTTACTAATGCAAATGTTCCATTTGATAACAGCGTTACCATGGTGATATGGACATGTTAAGATAACGTAAACGTTCAATCATAGGACCCAATATTATTATACAGATAATCTCTTCATTTTTAAATATAAGTAAATACCTACCTTCATTCATGGCTGAATTGGAATTGGATGACTGTATTAAAGAAAGCATTTTAAAGTATCACAGATATAATAAAACCCTTTTTTATAAAATATACAGTGTCCGCCATAGATTTGGGAACATATAGGAATTTCTTTTATTATTTAGATTTTTGGGAATTTCTTCGGGTATAGTTTGTGCATGTCTGATAACCAAAAAATCGATTTTGATACATGCCATGATTTCTTTGGTTTAGTGAGAATTTTTGAAAAAGTTCATTCTGGTGTCAAAAAATGGGTTAATTCGTCAACATATCGAACAATTTCATAAGAAAAAGTTGATCAGAATCCACGAAGAACTCCACAAGCCGGATCATGATGAAGCCAACGATGAAAACGTGAATATTAGTGAAAGCGAATCTGAATAGTTTTTTTGGTGTTTTTGACTTCTATTATAGTTTTTGAAAAAGAGTTATAGTACTAAATCCTTTTTATTCATTTATCAAATCGATTAATAATATAAAATAATTTTGATCAACTTTCGACACGGAATACTCCATTGTGCGACGGCAACGTTAGCGGTATTATCATCATTTAGATTTACTAAGAAAAATGCACATAAGACAATTGATTCAGTTGTTCAAAATAATGCATTTAGTGTACTTATTTTTCTGATGATTCAGAGTCTTTTGAAGACAAGAAAGTACGATGCAAAATTATTATTATTATTTGAGGAATGAATTGTATTCACTCTAAAGATAATTAAACCGTCAAGACAACCAAACATAAACAATACAAAATATAAAAAACAGCAAACTGTCAAATATCTGACTGAACATACCCAGACGCTGATAAATACGGATGCGAAGATGTCACACAATGGATGTGTGTGATTACTTCGATTAGCCACAAAAGTCACACTCACACCGAGTGCGAAGTTTCTGAACTTGCCCCAGTTCATACACTAACCAGTAATGTATCTCTTGTTTCGTTTATTCATAAATCGCCCAAGCAACGAATAACCTTGAACAGGCCCAAGATCAGTATATAACAGGTTGCCTCACTTTTACGCTCATGACGTCATCTGTGTCAGGCGGTGTCAGGTGTTGCCAGACGATCCCTATCAAAAACAGAAGAACAGAAACCCATGGGCGGAATCAGTGGATTTCCTGTTAAAACAGTACTTCTGGCAACATTGCAAATGACACATAACTCGATACGATGCAGACCGATGCAATCGAATGACAGGATTCAGTCTACCGCAGACGCTAGACACCGATGAGGTCATATTTTGCTCCCCTCCGTCTCTTACCCCGGGCGAAGTGAGGTTACCTCTTGTTTACTGATCTTGGAACAGGCCCGCTTAGCAAAATTTTACTATTTTCCATAGTATCCATAGTAACCATAGGCGTCTTATATTAGATATGTAGGTGAAGGTCAAGATCAGCACATAACAGGTTGCCTCACTTTTACGGTCATGACGTCATCAATGTCCAGTGTTGCCAGATGATCCCTATCAAAATCAGTAGAACAGAAACCCATGGGCAAAATCAGTGGATCTTCTGTTGAAACAGTGGTTCTGGCAACCTTGCGAATGACACATGACATGATACGATGCAGACCGATGCAATCGAATGACAGGATTCAGTCCACTGCAGACGCTCGAACCCGATGACGTCATATTTCCCCCCCTCCGTCTCTTACCTCAGGCGAAGTGAGGCAATCTATTGTATACTGATCTTGGGTGAAGGTATATGTTCGTCATAAAAGAAACGGTTTGGACTGCACTGCCACTACCGTCGGATGAAAAAACAGTATTGAAGGTCATCAGCTCAAATGTACGCTACGTCACGAGATATATTACTGGTTAATGTATAGACATACTGTGGTAATATCTCAAATTTTTGACCCTCTGGGCTTGATAGGACTAGCTATCATTAAGGAAAAGTTGATTATGCAGCAACTTTGGCGTCTACAACCAAGCTGGGATTCGGAAACTCCCACTAAGCTCAAAAATAGTTGGATTAAATTTGCCTTGGAACTTTAGTACCTGAATCAAATTTAAATCGTCATGTTTTATCGCGAGATATGCAGCGAATTGAATTAATTGGAATTTGTGACAGTTCAGAATCAGCGTAGGGCGCATGTGTGTATTCATCTTCGATAAGTAAAAATGGATATTTAGTCAAGCTTTCGACAGTCAAGTCGCGAGTGACTCCTTTGAAAAGTCAGTCACTTTCACGTCTTGAGCTACTAGCAGCAGTCTTAATTTCAAAATTAATTTTGAAAATCAAAAACACACTTGATACTAATATATCAAGGATAACATATTTTATTTTACCTACTCGTGTGCGTGAAAGTGTACTTTACAGCACGCATTCGTGTGTAGTACCTGAGTAGCACTTTACAGCACTCCGTGCGGTAGTAGTTATTTACGTAGCTGAGCCGGTAAATGACTTTTTAAATTACGAGTCAAGATGTTAATGCATCGAGGCTCTAACAGTGTAGTGCGTGTAGTGACAGTTGAACTACACAATGTTTCTTTATTGAAACGCACAATAAATAGAGTCTGTATTTTTCCACTGGAGACAAAATCTTACAATGACACACGTTAAAAAAGGACTTTTCAAGGCGGGCGGCATATGTTAAGGATCCACTGGTGTTCAGAGATCGGACAGTTACAGTGTGCACCCTACTTGAAAAGGTGATATTTTCTGTATTTTTTTTGATTTTGAGAGACCGTGATAATTGTCAATTGACACACGCGCTTGAACTTCGATTAGTCTTTTTAGTTTTAGAATAGCATAATATATATTTAAATAGGAATAAACCTATTACAATGGCAACCAAGTGTGTGCTCATCAGAGGTACTGGTCTTTCAGAGTTGAGAATCCACGAAACCCATACATCACCACCATCAGAATCCGAACACATTTAACATTTTTACACAATTCCAAGACATATTGTAGAATGGAAGAAATCATAAAACTCTCAAATCTAATCTGCGAAAAAGCTTACAAACGCATAATAAGCCGATATTCCTGCACTCACTCCTACTTCTTTTGAAATTGCCTGAGTGCACAAGAGAAACGTGCGATTTTAGAGGCAGTCTGCTCAATGGGCACTCCACAATCCAGCCTTTTATCAATTCCGACCCCCAAAATGACAATTATTATTACAGGGTGGCCAAAAAATAAATCAAGAAAGCTGCCAAAACATTTTTTTTTCAAATGGAAACACCCAATTTTTATAATTTTATCTCATTGAGCATTGAAAATAAAAGTGAGTTTGCATAAGATTGTCCATCCCATAAATTCTTATTCTTATTTTTTTTTTTTAATTTTTAGTATGAACAATCCTATACAAACTCAGCTTTTTTTTCAATGCTCAATGAGATAAAATTATTAAAATTGGGGGTTTCCATTTGATTTCCAATAATTTTTGATATTATTTTTGGTCCACCTTGTGATAATAGTTATCAAAATATTGTGAAAAATCTTTGAAAGTAGGTCCCTTTCAACAAGAAATCCAATACAAACTAAACAATAAACGCTTTCTTGTGCAAAAAATTTACATTTGAATAGGAACCTACAGGGGAACCTTCAAGCGTCATTTTTGACATGAAAACTCAAATATTTCGAAAACGCTTATACTTGAGTATAGAAGAAGATATTTATATGAAATCTGTCTAGAATGTAACGTACAATCCAAGAATGTTATAATAAATAGGGTGTTTCATTTGAAAAAATCATCAACCTGTCAATATTTGACAGTTACCAACATTTTTTCACATTTTAGTCTACACATTCTCAAAGTTCTTAAAAAAACATGAAACTTTTGTATGTATCTTATCTCAATATCTTTTCAAATAAACTATTGGTGTGTGCAAAAATATACGGCAAGACCCTGTACAGTGAACGTCCTAGGATTGATGCCCGAGATACTCCTCTCTTGATATATATTTTTTCTACGAGCGTGCGCAAAGTAGCCACTTCGCACACTCATTTGCGTGTGCAAAGTAACCTTTTCCCGCACTAGTGCGGGAAAAATTTTTCCCGCACTCAAATGTCAACTCAAATAACTACCTACCAATTTATTGTTTTAAACTTCGTTTCCATACCAACCCAACTGTAGATAATGCACAAAATAATGTTCTTGTTACTTTTCCCTTTTCAGTCAAAATCAAAATGAAACACACAATTCTTTTTTTGCGTTAAAAACGCATTCGCCAGTAACGTAAACAAACATTTATAATGACGACTTTCAATCGGCATTTGTGAGTGGTTCTTGCTTGATTTTGGTGCAAATTACTGTGTTTATCGGAAATCTTCGAAAGATTTGAGCTGACTAGTGGCATCAAAAAAACCTGATCATGTATACAAACAAACCACAGAAGAAACCAACTATACAGAAGCGAAGGCTCTGCAATTTTCGTGTGCCAATTTTCAGTGCGCATGATCAAGTCCGCCATTACACAACGGACAATACTGTCAGATTACAAGAAGCGTTAGATGACGATAGGTAGACAGGGCCGTAGCTACAATAGGGCGGATCAGGGCGCCGCCCTGACAGATTAAATGTTGGCCGTGACATAAAATGTATACGGAAAATACGGAAATACGGAATTAAACCATTTAACCCACGAAGTGGCAACCGTGCATTGGGATGAAAGTAGGAACAAGCCGCCGCCGCCGCCACCCGCAGATGTCGGTGATTCCCAGAACTACCAAAATAACCTGTTGAAAGCATAATATTATGATAGTTTTTTTTTTGCCGTAGAGTTGGAAACCATTTTTTACGAGTTTGAGAACATTCTTATTGTTGACTGAGTGACCATCAGGCGTTTGTGTTGGCAGTGATCTCTTAAAAATAGACATGGACATCAGAAATGTTTTCACCAATATTAAACGGCCATTGGACGTTGTTTCTTCCATTAGTTCCAGTGGTAACAACAATCCTAGCTGCTCTTCCTCTAACGATACAAAAAGAGTAGCAAAGATTTCCAAGGCACAGGGCGTGAATATCGAAGTTACAGATCTACCCAAAGCAGGTGAGCCCATAAAACAAATAATTTTGAAAGAATACCCAAAACAAACCAACGGCCGTGTGTTTCGAGAACGAGGTTTATTTCTAAGTCTTTTTAATTATACCCTTAAAAAGGACCAACTTCTCGAAGAAGCTATCAAACACATTCCTAAAAACGTCAAGTACACTTCTCCTGAGATACGGAATGAAATTATTTGTATATTTGCAGAAATAGTACGTGAAAGCATATAGTGGACGATATAAAAAATTCTGATGTTCCATGGTTTACACTGTTAGAAGATGGTACCAGAGATAAACTGATAAAAATAACAGGGAGAATGTGTCAATAGAAATTCGTTATGTGAAAGATGGCATCGTACATGAATCGTTACAAGGTATTTTCGTGCCTGAGTTCCCACAAATAACAAATAATATTGCCCTGACAACAATCAGTAATGCCCTGGTACCAATGAGGGCCTGGCTACGGCCCTGTAGGTAGATGAAGCGTTGCTTCGATGTTCGATCTGTTTGTTTATCAATAAGTATCTTGTGTTTTTTCACTGTATTTTGTGGTTTGTGTACTTGTGTTTATTTGTGTTCAGGTTCTTTGGTCCAGTTCAGTATCTGGTGTATTAAAAAAACTAAAAACTATATTGTGAAGCTTCCAGTTTGTCGATCACCAATCCGTAACCTGGAAGAAACTGAAAAATATAAGAATATAGGTATCACCACAACCTTTATTCACTTTTTTCGAATTCTCAAAAGTCATTCAATTCTCTTCCCGACAACTTCAAAGATAATGCGAAGAAAATAGGTAGGAACATTTGGACATTGGAAGCTTAAGAAGTTTTTGAAAGGATAAATTTTTCTCCAGATTTTTCTTTAAAATCATATTTTTCCATAGTTCAGACCAATATAGATCAAAATTTTCTAATTTGATTTGCCATAATAACATGAAACAGAAGTAACAATACTGTAATGACAAAAAAATCAACCATTCAAAATAAAAGAAATTTTTCTCAGTGTGCGACCAACTTTCTAGCCAAAAAGTTTTTTCAGTGTACCAGCGTGAAAATGTGTTATCGTCAGCTGTTCAAAACGGGAACAAGAAGATCAAAGGCGCCGACAAATGCCTTTTCTTCTGTATAGTTGGTTTCTTCTGTGAACAAACGGACAATCAAATTTATAAAAGTATAAACGATTAAACGAAGACTGACTGATCTTAATGACGCAGCTGTCTAGAGTGTCATGTCAAATCAAAACAGTGTTGCCAATAGCAGGGAATAAGGCTACAAAAGAGGAAATTTTATGAACAGTGATCGGACATGCCCTTGCATTTCAATTATAAAATAAATCAATTATGATTTTGATTATACCCATATTATCCAATTTCCAGCTGCCGCCACAAACTGTTCTTTCAATATAAATATATTGTTAGGCATAAATAATCATTATTCTCAAGTTCTATGTTTTTAACTGCGTTCAAATAATATATTATCTAAAGTTTTTCGTGTCTAATCTGTGAACACTCGTAGAAAAAATATTGTTCCTAACAAGTTCGCAAAGTGTCTTTCCCGCCCTTAAAGCATATCTAACTGCTTTTGCGTGCGGGAAAGCATCACTTTGCGAACTTGTTAGGAAAATAACTATTCCTCGACTTCAACAATCTTCCTCTCATGTCAAATTCCACCACTTGTTGAGTTCTATCATACAAATAAGATTTCATCAAATCAAGAGCCACTTCAAGAATGCCATATTTTGAGAGTCTATCCAGCATTATCTCATGTCCACGTTATCAAATGCCTTAGAGAGATCTAAGCACACCGCTAACGTTTGTTCTTTTGTTATTCAAAGAATCACATATTTCCTCTAGTCTTTGGTATATCGCTCGTATAGTTGACTTCTGCTTTCTTAAACCATTTCGCCAGTGACAAGATAGATTTGTTGATTATGTGTTCAAATATTATACTGATATTAGGTAGTATCGAAATGGGTCGATGATTTGCTCCTTTATCTGTCTCCTTTCTTGTATACTGCCTTAATACTGACCTAGAGTAAATAATAGATTAATGTATGTCAAGATTATGTATCTCAAGGGCTCCGATATAATATTAGCTGAGTCTTTAAGTATACACATCATCTCCTACAGCTTTTTTGTTACTCAGCTTTTTCATTTTACCAATAACTTCATTTTGATCAGTCGGACCCAAGAAAATAGAGGACCGTACTTAGTGTTTGTCATCCAAACCAAATACATTTTTTGGATGTCCAGAGGCTGCGTTATATCTTTATTAACATTTGCCGATTTAACAAGAAAATTATTCATTAAGGTCACTTTTTCAGTAGCTTCACTTTTTATCTCTTAAAACCCCTCCAGAACCGTGAATCTGTCATGTCTCTGTTTTATAATTTCTCCAACCTACTGCCAAGTGACTTTCACTTTGTTTTCAGCATTTTCAATGAAAAAATTGAAAATCTGAACTGACACAAATCCCTGAATTTTTTGAAAATAAAGTTTTCTTTTCACTTTGCACGATTTTTTTATACCCTTAAGGCGAATTTACACGGGTCGATTTTTGCCGTGCGGCTAGTTGCTTCCATATCGTCTGGCCACAGCAGCATCGCTACCCCATTTACACAGGCGACTGAAATCGCAAGAGAATTTCATACTTTTCAACAAAACTTTGTGGCTAGCGGGGTGGGCGGGATCATCAATATTCACACTTTAGATATTTCCACAAAAATTGGTACACTTCTTTTGACCATTAAATTACATTTTTTGATGTATTTTTTTTTAAATCCACCAGTGGCGTTCGAACAGGATTTGAATTGAATTAAAAAAAAAAAAAAATACCACGCCACTGATTTTTCCTGGAATCAATATTATTTTTGATTACTCATTGACTTTGAAGTTGATTTGGTCTCTTGATATCTTTTCGTACGACGAACGGTTTTTGTTTAAAATAATGAAAGCCATTTTGATGCATGGTAAAATCGCTGAAATCTGTTTTGTATGTTAAATTCGTTTTTGTCTAATTTGTATTAGAGTAAGGTCAATTATTTACATTTCTAAAATTCGAATGTATTAAAAAAATGTATCAGTAGGTAATTTTTATTTTTATTTATACTTTTTATATTTATCATTTTTTTCTTAGAACTTCAACACCATGTATCTCGGAAACGAAGCATTTGCGGACATGATTTTATTTGAAAAAAAAAACTTATTTTCTTGCATTCTATAAAGTGTTGAAAGGAAAGTATCATCTTGAAAATCACCCTGTATTTATGATTTGACACATAATATGAATATGGTCAGTAACCCACTATTTGAGACATATCCACTTTCCGTTTCACTAGAATTATGAAAAATATTGTCAATGAGTGTGGAAGAGTGTCGACTTATTTGGGTTGACTGATAAATACCCTGTCTGAGACTCAAGTATTCATTACATTTAAACAAATTCTGACTGTTTCATTTTCGTCAAACATATTGATAACTCCATCTATTACCATCTCAAAAGTAGCATATTCATTACAGATATAATTCAGAGTTGTCTCCACCTTTCTCCAAAAATATCTATGGCAATCTTCTTCCGATACACTAGAACCATCAAAATTTTGTTGTTTTTCAATAGCACACGACATCTCGATAACACCCTCAACACTCACTACGGTTCGCTCTTCCTTGAAAACCAGATTCTCCGCCACACAGATGCAATTACCTCCAAGCTCAAGTGTTGAACCACAATAAGATGAAACCATTTTGTATCCTTGTATTTTCATGTTGTTTCTTCTTCCTTCATCCAGTGTTCACTAAACAGCAGAATGTGAGGTCTCTCTGGTAAAGTTTCCAGAAAAAAATCAACGTACATAATCCTGCCTCTGATGGACTGCATATTTTGATGTAGTATTATGTACTTCGACTTTTCTCATGCATGTGACTCCAAACTTCTTATTTGTGATCGCTATTGTTCTTCAGCTATGTATTATACTTTCGATCTTTCTTGTACAATAATTCTTGCATAGGTTGGACAGTCAATACTTTAGTAGAATGACTTACATCCAATTCTAGTTTATATCTCGCATTATTCAAGTGGCAATTTATACAATTCAATGTGACAACTGTACAATTCTTTGTATCATGGCTGACACTGTTGCATTTCCCACATACCTTAGGTTCATCACAGCTTTAAAGTATGACAATACTTGTTACAGTTGAAGCATCGGCAGACCAAAATATATTCGAAACGGCGACAAGCTCTGCAACCAATGAACAGTCTAGATTGTCGTGAATCAGTTTTAATAAGTTGGAAGGTGAATCGCACTGAATATTTGCAAAAAAACTTTTAACCATCTTTTTGCAGGTGATTAACTTAATAGAACAGTTTGCTGCATAAATATCTGCTTTCTGTGCTTTTAGAGCGATGAGCAGTTCTTGCTCTTGTTCATCATATTTCTTTTCCAATCCAATATTTTTCATGCGCGGATTTTTTTCTGTGGATCAGTGGAATAAAATCCTTCAGTTTGGCCTAATTACTTTTTCCAAGAATATTAGCTTCTCCCGTAATTCTGCACATTACAACGACAGCGCCACCTTTAGCTTTTCTAATATCAGTAATTGGATTGATCTACACTTGATGTCAACAGCCGCCTAGTTTCTTTACTTTCACAGTTTTTCAGTGGCCTCATAACAACCAGTCCCTCCATCACCTTGATGGCATTACTGCTCCCATTTCTCTTGATATTTCCAGAGAAATTATATGTACAGATACATATATTTTATCGATTTAGTTTGGGTTGATTTAGGTTAGTTAGTTTGGGCTAGTTCGGGTTAGTTTTGGTTAGTTTTGGTAAGTTAAATGGAGATAACATATTTCCGCAAGAAGTTTTTTGCATGATTATGTTTATAAAAACATTTGGAGTGCAAGACAGTCTCATGTTTTCATGTGATTGATATCGGTTTTCTAAAATTGGGAAAATGAAAATGATCCATTTCCGCAGCAAATCTCTTGTACAGTTGTGTTTCTAGTGCGCTCCAGATACTAAAAAATATAAAAAAAACATCTATAACTGATTTCGGCTAAAATAAAATCTACCGTAAAAATGTATATGTACAGGCTAAAATTTGATAAAACATCACTGCTGCATTATCTATTGAAGAAGTAATGGTTAATTTTTTTTGCCCGACGCGGACTAAGAACCCACGCGCGAGCTGATTGCATGACGACTTTCTTTCTGTGTAATTTTTGATGAAAATCGCCAGCATCATACGAAAAGGGGGCAACATTTTTGTAGGTATTTCCTGAATATTTCATAATAATTAAGCAAAGGATAGTGAAGCTTTCAAATTTTGAACTTGGCAAAAATGCTCCTTTTTCTTGATTTCTTCAAAAACTGGTCATGGGTTTCAAAAGCCTTTTTTAAACGAAAAAAAGAGCATTCCAAGACACATAAACTGATACATGGATTGAAGTTCTTGAATGCTTGATTGAATATTCTTCAATAACTGATGCAGAAGTAGAGTTTTATCAAACTTTAGGCTGTCTATACAGGGTGCCACAAATTCGGGTGTATGCATGAGTATCTCTTTTATCATAACCATAAGAGATACAGGGTCGCTTAAATAGACGCAAAGTTGCTCAACAAAATGTCATTTGAAAATTTAAAAAAATCTGACTACTTCCGAAGTTATTCCAAAAAAACCGGATTTTTGCTAAAACGTTTTTATTATTTCCTAGGTTTATTAGAAATAAATTACACTTTGTCATTGCTACATTATCTTCTCTAGAAATTGACTGTATCAAATTTGAAATCCAACGTTTCGTCTTTGAGCAGGCATCACTAACTTAATTTTTTCAAATACGGCCATGGATTTCTGATTTTATTTTAAGTTACTTTTTGACTAAAGGTATTGCGGTATCGCAACCTTCAAAAAAAAATGCGCATCTAAAAATAACACTCTACAAAACTAATAAACCACTCTCGTCTCTCTAACACATATGTACAGGGTTGCCCAACGAAGGGTGAACACCCTTGTAATTTCTTTATTTTAAAAGATATTGCAAAACGTCAAGTTCAAAAGTTGTGGGGATTTAGGTGAGGAATGAGCGACATTTATCAGAAAAACAATTGAGCATTGGATAAAAATATGGTATGAATCATCAATTTCCTCGCTTATTTTAAATCGAGCACCCTGTATATTATTTGAATTTTACTTCTACATAAAATTCTGAACACATTTTGTGGAAAGGCTTTTTTCTCTAAAGTTGATGGTTTCGGAGTTATAACGAACTAGCCCAAACCCGCGGCGCCGCTCGCGTTCCATTTTTTTAATGTTTTATTTTTTTTCTCCCGCTGACCGTATGCCCCATAGAACCTACATAATAACACAGTTTTTTATTATTTTTTAAGATTTTTATATGTTTTTATCTTTTTTTTTTTCCTCCCGCTGGTCCTATACCCCATAGAACCTTCATATTAGGGAGATAAAGCCCAAACCAAAATTTCAAACGTATCCGTATACGTATCGAACTGCGCAAGTGCAAAAGGGATACGCTGACAGATTTGCGTTACGTTGTGCGTATCGTTACGGGCCCCTACGGTATACTTAACCGCCCACGAATATCTGTCTTTTTAACGACAGACGTCAAAAATGTGTCAACAAAACAGCTGATAGGTTTTGTTTACAAAATTGAAACATTTCATCAAAGCTTTGAAATAAGTACGGACATAAACATGTCGGCAGTTATGGTACCTACTTCCTTCCTAAACCGAAACAACTTCATACACTTCATACACTTATTCAAATCAAATTGTTTAAATTAAAAGCTCCATACAGTACAACAGTATTGCCCAATAATTCTTCATCATGTAATTTATGCATGATGATGGCATCATCCAGATCATCATCCTGATCGTCGTCATCGGCAAACACAAAGTGGTCAACTATAGCATTCATATTTTTCAAATTAAAACACGAATATATTTAGTTCGAATTCAAACGATGGAACATCACAACATGACATGACATATGAACCTGACATTTGAAAGGAAGATCGGTATACGTATGAGCGATACGGTGATAAGTGGCTTTATATGGCTTTCTTTCCCATTAACGTAACACGATGCGTTACATATACGTATACGGATACATTTGAAAAATGGCAATTGGCTTTATCTCCCTATTACCAACACAGATTTTCACATTCATAAGTATAAGATAGTATTTTGGCTAAGTTGCATCAATGTAAATCCGGCTCCACACTATGTGGCCAACTAAACAAACGTTGGCGACGCGTGGTGTTTAAAACAGTAAATGAGATAGAACTTTATGGATGGAATATATGCAATATGAGGTGGGAAGTCTATGGCATATTTTTCTTTGATGTTTGTCTGATTTACCATTTTACAGACATGTTTCAAACTCCACGCATCGCCAACAGTTGCCTAGCTGGCCACATAGTATTGAGCCGGTTTGATAGGATCTGGAAGGTACTATGGTTACTGACCTGTTGTTATAGTGGTTGTTTATATTATACTAGAAGCTTCTAGTGCTTCTAACAATGATACTATTATATAACCTATAACCCAAAACACTTCATCGAGCGCATGCATATTTGATAAGCCAAAGGAGGCATTTTTGAAAAAAAAAATTGCATACTTACCTAGATATAAAAATTGATTTTGATATGTGAATGAATATTTGAGATAAACTGGGTATGTTTTAAGTTGGCGTTTTCCTTTTAACATGAGACAGGACTTGATAAAAGAAGCAAATTTCCCAAATAAAATTTCCTCGAGAACTCATAAATAAAAGAGTTTTGGCTAAATAAAGTTCCTATGCGAAAACTGTATTTGATACGAAAAATAAGCTGACATTCTAAGAAAAAGTGTAGTAAATCTCGAAGATTATGGAAATGCAGAATCATCATTAAAAAGTAAAGCCTAAAGAAAGAGAAAAAGAAAAAAATATATATTTTTTTGAGATTTTGTCCCTGAGTCCTGCCTCATGTTACAAAGAAAACCTCAACTTAAAATACACCCTGTATAGCTCCAATCCTCATTCCCATATAAAAAACAATTTTTATATCTACGTAAGTATGCAAAATTAATTTTTCGAAAATGCCCCCTACGGCTCATCAAATATGCATGCGTTCTATGAAGTTGTCTTGGGTTTCACGTATTATAATGATATTATTGTTGACAGCTCTAAAAGCATAGTATAAATAAACTACTATACTAAAAGCTTCTCGTATAATGTTAACAACCAAGTTAATTCACTATAACAACAGGTGAGTTTTTTCCTGCATGCTTGAAGTTGGCTAAAGTGATACTCATTCATAAAAATGGAGACCATGGCAAGTTGGAAAATTATCGGCCAATATCTATACTCAGCACGTTTTCTGAAACAATGGAAACTATAATCAAAAAAAGACTATACAGCTTCATGAATAAATATGTCAGGATGGATGCATTCCAGTATGGCTTTGTTGCTGGCAGTAATACCCTATGTGCAGTAACCGATTTCATTAAGGGGATTCATCTGCTCTCAAAAGCACTGCTAGCAGAATAAGTTTTCAACACGTCAGCCCCTGACGTGAAGTAGGTATTCATCACGACTCATTCATCACGGTTGGAGTTTAACCAAGTTGAACACATTAAGTGCTCAACGTCACACCTCTCCCCCCTATGAAACGTTTAATAATTTTGAAAAAATTTAAAATGTTAGAAACTGCCGTTAGAACTCTTACATTTACGACTAAACATCTTATCAACTTATCCTATCCTATCAACTACTTATCTTATGCACATCACAAATTAATATGTAAAGAGCCTATTATGCTATTCGTCTAAACTTTAATTTTGCTTTCGTATTGTCTTTTTGCTTTATCTTAGATTGTACCTGAAGGGTTCCTCTTCCGTTTCCACTTTAGCTACCTGCACTTCACTATTTTCACCTCGGCTTCCACCGTCGTGAAGATTGGACACTATTTCGCGCAATGGCATACTCTGCGATGTGTCTCCTACGTTCTGCTCCATTTTGATACAGAGCCTAACACAGCGTAATCGTAATCGATCCTCTCCTCGTAATTTTCGCGGCAAATTAAACTGAACATATCTTCGTTTCCATTTTGTGAATGTAAAATATCTCCTATTTCTGTGTGTTCTTTTTCTACATTTAGAAGTATATTGAATTTATTGTCGAGAATATCTAATGAGGTATTGAGTTCTATATCGAAATTCTGTGGTAGAAAAACTACTGGGGTGTAGTCACTTGGCAAGTTACTCAAGTTTTTCGTGGTATCCTTAATGTAGGGTAATGATGTTCGTTTGCATGTGGTTTTTGAATTCGACAAATGTGGCTACGTGAATATGTTTTGTAGGGGCATCTGTTGTAGTTGGATAGTCGTAATGGGATAAACGGTTTTGGGTTAAAGTTTTCTGTTGTTGCGGCATAAGATCTTCAAAATCGGTGTCGTAGTATACCGTGTTTATTCTGCTGAAATAATCTGCATTTGTGTTTTTCTTTCCTGATTTACAAACTATGATAACTATATTTTTCTATTTTTAGTCTCAGTCTATCTAATCTGGATCCTGGGTTCTTGATTCTCAATATTTGTGCTATAGGTTTGTGGTCTGTGCATATCACGAATTTAGTTTGAAATACGTAAGGTTCTTTTTCTGTGATGCTGTAATTTGTTTCTGCGGAGTTCAAAGTTCGGCTTGCGAAGCTAATGGGTACATCTTTTCCTATTTCCTCTTGGGATAATACTGCTCCTATAGCTCGGCTACTGGCATCAGTGGTTATAATGAAAGTCTTGGTGAAGTCTGGGAAACTTATTATTGGTGATGACGTGATTAACCGTTTTAGTACTTGGAATGAATTTTCACATAAGTCGGTCCATAAAAACTTGACATTTTTCTTCAACAAATTTGTGAGGGGTTGAGCTGTTTTAGCGAAATTGGGTATAAACCTTCTGTAATACGAAGCAAAACCCAAAAAACTTTCCACATCTTTTTCCGATTTTGGTGTTGCCATTTGTGTTACGCCATTCACTTCTGACGGGTCTGGGTGTATACCTTTTTCTGACATGATATGACCCAAAAAATAGATTTCCTTCCTCAAAAAATTACATGTTTTAGGATTCAGTTTGAAATTAAATTTTCTGAATTGGTCGAACACTTTTTTCATTTTGTTTTGGTTGTCAGTTATATCGTAAGCTGGAATAATGATATCATCCAGATACACAAAACAATAGATCCCTGTCAAGCCTGATAATACTGCATTCATGAGTCTTTGAAAAGTTGCTCCTGCGCCTTTTAATCCAAAAGGTAGCCTGATGTACTCGTTATGCCCTGTCGAAGTAGAAAATGCGGTTTTCTCTCGGTCTTTTCCACTCATTTTTATCTGATGGTATCCTGAAGACATGTCTAGAGTTGTGAAATAGCGTGCTTTTCCCAATGAATCTAAAATGTCGTCTATCCTTGGTAGTGGAAAGCTGTCACTTATACTTATCGAATTGAGTTTCCGAAAATCTACGCAAACTCTGTATTCGATTAATCCTTCTTCGTTAGGTTTTTTTGGTACTATTACCAATAGCGAGTTGTTACGAATTATATTTTCATTCAGCATCCTTTTTACTTCTTTGTCTTTTATTTCTCTGCTGGCATAGAGTGATCTGTAGGGCTTTGGAAATACTGGGGTTTTCCCTGGCAATAGTGGTATTGTATGTTCTGCGCGTCCGTGTAGGTCAAACTATCGTTTTCTAATTTGAAGATATCTGAATATTGAAAGCAGATATCGTTAATGCTCTCTTTCTCTTGCTGGTTGAGATGGTCAATTCTAAGAGTGTTCTTCAATTCAGTGATTCGGTCAATGGATGTGATCTTCATATCAAGAACAGATGGCTGGTCAAAGTGAAATTCCTGTTCTAGTAGAGTTAAAGGTATCTCCTTTGGCTCGAACGAGAACTCTTCATTGTTTGTATTCAATGTTAATAGTTTACATTTGTGGTTTTCGACTTTTGGAATGGTACAGTCGATGAATATTCCCTCGGAAATTTGTATCCGGTGACAGAAAACTATACTCCCGTTTTTTAGGTGTGGACAGGGGAAATCGATGATGTTTTCGGTGCGAGCTTTCAACATGAATGTAGTTTTGGGAGGTAATAATTGGAATCTATAATTGTTAACGATCAACTTTCCTTCTTCGGAATCAATTTTTGTGTTGTTGTACACTAAGAAATCGCGTCCCAGGATTCCATCATTGCCGATTGGGAAAGTATCAGACACCACATGGAAATTGAATTTTCCAACCTCATTGTCTAATTTTATGCCTAGTTGGATAAGTCCTAGAGTATATACTTGATATACAGGGTGTTTCCTAACCTCTGTGACAAAATGAAAGAGGTGATTCTTCGCTTAATTTTAAGACAAAAATGTGGTATAACTTTTTTTCGAATTTCGCTTTGTTTCCAAAATACAGGGTGTTTAATTTTTTTTTTGACTAGTTTTTTATTTTTAATTAATTTATCTTTTACTCGATTTTGTTGAAGTTTGGTAACGGTATTTATAGTGATAACGGGCTCATTTTGCCATGAACAAATAAAAATAATCGAATACAGTGGCGTCCCGAGCGGCACTTCAACCAATATTATTGGGAAAAAAATGTACGCCACTGACTTTTTGTGTCATTTTCATTTAATTTTTTTTAATGGGACACCCTGTATTTCATCCCTTAGTTCGATAGAGATAGAGGATTTTTTCTTGATTTCAAATGTAAAAGTGTTGGGGGTGTTATCTCTAAGGGTTATAAAGATATTAACGTTTTTCCATACAAGGAATAATGATAATAAATTGGACAGAAGGTGTTGATTGTTAGAGACCAGCCAACTATCCCATGTATAGAGAACTGAACTAACTATTTGAAATCAGGAAAGAATTCTCTATCGGACCAGGGGATAAAATGCAGGCCGCTAAACCCGAAAATAATGTAATTCAAAAAAAAATCATGAGGTAAAGTCATGAAGAGTTTTCTCATGTACAATTTGAGTATAATTATTATGCTGTAGCACAATTCAAAAGGACCACCCCTATTGCACAAAAACCGCAGAAGGAAAATTTCGGATTTTGCTAATTTTACGATTTATTTCTACACCTGTATCTCGAATGACACAATGACAATATGTTTACCTATAAGACCTTTTCTACTTGAATCCTTGGTTCAGGAATGCGTCTTTGGAATTACGGCCTATCATTGAGTAGCACCCTGTGTACTCAAATTAAAAAAGTTGAAACTTTGTTCAGTTCAAATTTGCGAAATTGAAAATGGCTCCGTGAAGCCATTTCACACATCGTCACATTAACATAATAGTAAACTATCTCTAGATTCACCTTTATAAAAGAAAATATTTATATATGTATGTAATTAATTTCCATTATATATCGTAGTGAACGATAATAATTAATGGATTGAGTGAACGAATCCATCCCTACCAAACTTTTCTTCCATACAGCGCATTTGGTCTGTATCGTAGTAAACAATGTCTGAACAAATTGTGCGCCCAGCCCAGCCATACTTTACTGCGATACAGCTCAGCTATGCTCTGTAGCGTAGTAAGGAATGCCAATACGCGTCCGGGAGGCAGCGGCTTTTTATTCTTTTCACAGCTGAGTGATAAACAAAACAAAAAGTTTCCCATATGTACTCAACTTTATGGCGGACATTGTGGTGTATAGTATACTGGGTGGGCCAACGAAAAATTTACAACTCGATTTTCCGGTCTTCAATATTTTTTTTTTGAAAAACCCTCGGACCCGTCGATTTTTGATTTTAGGGGTAACAATTTATGGGATTCATCCCCGTAACTACAACCCTCTCGCGGGGGTTAACACCAACCCCAACATTTTAGACAGGAAAATCGAGTGATACCTTATTTTGAAGGCCCTTCGACCCTGATTGCAATTGCCAAGTCTCAAGCCTCTGCAACAGGTGGTCAAAAAAAAAGTTTTTTTTTTTTTTTATTTAATAAATAATTACCCGCAAGAGTCAACTTCTCCAAACTAAGAGGATATGATGAGGAACAGAAGATCTTCGAAATGAGCTATTACTAAATAGTTTTGACGAGGATTTCTTTCACCCCATTCTTTTTTTTTTAAATTAAAAACTTACTCGAGATGGTCAACTTTCGATAATTTTTTTGATTATTAAAATGAAAAAAGAGACCTAATATCAGCATATTCATATACAAGATGTGGTCTGAAACCAGAAATAATACAAAGATTCGAAAACATTTAGGATTCAGTTTTCCATTTTTGTGCACTGTTTGGAGCACTGTGCGTCAATCAGTCGATAGCCTGACGGTCATTATTATATTTCTATACAGTGTGTCCAGAATAAAATGATGTACATGGGGCTATTGGAAAAGGTAAGAGATACGATATCGCTTAAATAGATGAAAAGTCGCGTATTTGTATGCCCAAAAATATTCAACCTTTGGTTTATTTTGAATCGACACCGTAATGTCGATACTGGGTGGACAAGGCAAATGTCCATTTTTGAAAAACCACAATATTTTGCTGAGTATAAAAGCTAACATTGTCACATTTTCAGAATATGGGTAAGAGGATACGACGATTCTAAAAACGGTGTCAAAAAAATTGTAGGCCTACTATGTTGCGTTTGGCCGAGGTCAACTTTTGTTTTTCTTATGGGAGCCATATTGAATTTCTCGATTTTCAAAATCCGCATTAAAAATGCTTTTCAGAAACATTGCTCTCATATGAAAAACAGACTCAACTTTGGCTGGACGCAACATAGTAGGCCTACCATTTTTTGGACGCCGGTTTTAGAATCGTCGTATTCTCTTACACATGTCCTGAATCTTTGAAAGTGATAGCCTTTATAAAAAGCAAAATATTGTGGTTTTTAAAAAATGTACAATTTCCTTTTTCACCCTGTATCTACATTACGGTATCGATTCAAAATAAAACAAAGGTAGAACATTTTTGGGCTTACAAATACGCTACTTTTCTTCCATTTAAGCAACGTCGCATCTCTTACTGTTTCCACTATCCCCATGTAGTGCCACGTACTCATTTCATTCTAGACACACTGTATATGTATGAAATCTAGTGTAAACATATAAAGCAAGATAAAATAATTTGAAAATTTTTATATTTTTTCTCAAGTTCACGCGCTCGACTGACGCATCATCCCCCCTCTGCCGCACGACTGACGGTTGTTTTTTGTTGCTAATCAATATGAATAATGTTTGTAAATAGTTTCACCTGAGACAAAATATCTTTATACAACTTTTTTTCATGAGTTCCGCAGCCTCCCACCGCTACTAGACTGACTCGGTTTCGTCATTTGGAATGTAACTACAACATACAGTATTAAATTCAACCGTGATGAAATTCTTCGAAAAAAAAGCCGCGGCCTCCAGGACTATTTGTTCAATTAGTGTGAAATTTGCAGGAAGTATAATATAATTTAAGACCCTCTTTCGAATGGTGCTGGCCATTTTTATTGGTTATGCAACAGTTCCGGCTTTTACGGTTACGGTTATCCTTACAGTTATAAGGTTACGATTATTAAAAAAAATAATAACGAAAAATAGAGAAAATGATGTTTATTTTTCATGATAAGAATAAAGGCATACGTTTAGTAAATGTTGAATAAAAATTCTGTAAAAAGAAACAAAAAGCTTTAAACACTTGAATAAATCAATATATTCTTCAGTGGACTGTAACTCTTGATTCAAGCTAAGTTCGAATAGTCCACATCTTCAACATATTTTACATCTTCGACCGACTTGTCGTTTTTTTAGTTCCATCTGCACTCATCGATAACATCTTGACTTGCGTATTTTTAGTCCGAATCGGATCCGAAAAATGACATTTTTCACATCTCAATGCTGAAAAGGAGATTTTATAGATGTTGGGAGTGGGGGAATTCGTTTTGTAGGTCAAGTTCTGTTGTTTTGAATTTTGATTTGAAATTGGACCGTTATTGACGTTATTTGATATCTAAAATGGTATGGATTGTGATTGAAAATGAGAATGGAGGCGCTTATTTTAGCGACCTACAAAAAGCAGCAAATAAAACAAACGCAAAAAAATGTGTGGTTGGTTAGGTTACGTTTGCATACTTTTGATGTCATTCCAGGTCATTTGTCATTTCTCGATTCGGCCGTTCGATTTCTGAAGATGTAAAAAATAAAATGGTCTGTCACATGATCGAACATCCTCAGATGTCACTGTCAATTCAGATGTGAACTATTCGAACTTAGCTTTAATGAATAGATTATGCAGAAAAGTAAATGGTCACTTTCTTGCCAATTGACATCTGACATCTAGGTATTAGACAAATTACCTTATCTATATAATCGGATAATGACAAAATTAATTGAGTTTGGCCGTGAGAGCGTAATATTTTAAAACCGCAAACTAAATTCAGCATCTTTTCACTTGAATTATAAAAAAGATTGAAACAAATCGCCAAAATTTCGAGGAGTGCGCAACTACTATAAAAAGTGAACACCGTATTCAAATACTTGAGTATTCAAAAGTATTTAATGGTATTTAAAGAGAAGAAAAGGTATTGAAAAGTATTCAAAAGTATTTAATGATATTTAAAGAGAAAAATAGGTATTGAAAAGTATTCAAAAGTATTTAATGGTATTTAAAGAAAAAAATAGATATTGAAAGGTATTAAAAGAGAATGAATGGTATTTGAAACGATTAGTTCAAATACTTTGGAGTATTTAAGAAGTATTGGAAGTATTTAAAAAATAAAGAAAGTTTTCACCTAAGACAGTATTTAAATGGTATAATAAAATTATTAAAATTATGCAATACGAGTGTTCATTTCATTTTCAGGTTCATTTAGTTTTCAGCCAACTATTCCATGTATAGAAAAACGTCAATATCTTTATAACCGTTAAAGAAAACACCCCCAACCCTAATTCATTTGAAATCAGGGAAGAATTCTCTATCGAACTAGGGGATAATATATAGGGTTTCCCGTTAACAAAAATAGGAAGCCTCATTTTTTTTGACTTCTGGATGCTCAATTGTTTTTTCTGATAAAAAACTCTGATAATTCAGAAAAAATACTACAACTTTGCCCATTCTAGGGTTAATATTAACGGAGATAGCTATTGGCAAAAATATACGTGAACACCCTATACAGGGTGATCAGTTAAGGATCCCGAAAACTATTCATCGTAGAGGCAGGCGGCAAAGAATTTTATTACTAAAACGGCCAAGAGAAAAACCTGGAAAATATTTTCAAGTTTCTGAAATGGTCGCTAAAGGGTGTAACAACCAACACAAAGTAGAAAAATAGGATGTTTATAGAATTTTGCCCAATGAAAATATATATATATATAAACAATATAATAGTCAATTATTGTTCTAAAATATGTACCTACTTATCAGATTTGCAATCTCTTGAAATTAACCAAACTTATTTTTTTGATAATCTGTCGATGTTATGAGTCGTTATTTGTTTAAAAAAATCACAAAAGTTAAGCAAATTTCATGGAAACACTGTTTAACGTATTTCTATACATTTGCAACCAGGGTTGGCCGATATATATCCGTGATATATATCAATGATATATATCACGATATATATCTGATATTTGAGATCCCATAAATATCAACTTGATTGATATATATCCATTTGTGAAAATACGTTTATTTTTTATAAACAATCTGGAGTTTTCATTAAACTTCTTTATATAAAGTGCCCTGGTGATTTCCATAGGAGGTTGCGGCACCTGTGTGACAGAACAACGTTTGCCATTCTCTATACTTCCCCTGGTCATTCCCCTGTTAGGCTGTGTCGACCTTTCGACTGTGTGGGGGTTGCATTCCGGAGGTTGTTTTGCCAGCTTTTTAATTTGTAAAAAATTATTATTTGTGATTAATCGATGATCTATTTTTCAAATACAATGCCGAAACAGAAGATTTCAGTTTGGAAAGACTACAAATGTGTTTTAAAAAAAACAACACTGGTAAATGGGCATCAGTGTCTAACCAACAATAATCGAATCGATGCCTTTGTTGGTGTCTGATCAATCTGACTATGACACGGATACAGAAATGAATGTTCCACTTATAAATTTTGGAATAAAAAATGAGTTTGTTCTCAGTATGTATTTAAAATAACGGAAGTTATAAAGTTCTAACACTGCATTATGTTTTAGTTTATTAAGTTTACCATTATGACTTATCAATATCATATATTTTGGAGTTTTCTTCACTTATTTTGATTGTTTGCTAATAAATATATTCGAACGTGTTAAAGCAGGCTGGTTTTGTTTAGGGTGTTTTCACTTGTTTAAATTGTAATAAAGAAGTAGAACGATGTAAAACAGTTCTTTTGTTTAAATAGAAAAAAAATCTTTGATATACAGGGTGTCCCAGCAAGGGTGGCCACCGGCCATATCTCAGAAACTACTGGACCTAAAAGTTCAGGAAAAAAAAAATTATCACTAAAGTGGCCACGAGAAAATGCTGGGAAATATTTATAACTTCGAAATTTTTCCGCTAGGGGGCGCAATCAAAGCTTAGATATTAAATTTCGAAATTTCTCCGGAAATTCTCAGATTGAGGTATATCTTTATCAACATGGTTAGAAAACCTAGACAATTTCACGTCTTTTTGGTACAGGGCTCATTGGCGTACCGATCTTCGTGTGAGTAGGGGAAGGTAGTGAAAGTGTAATTGTTCAAGTAGCTGTAACCTATTAACGACTTGTCCGATTTTGTTGCGTATAGGCTTGTTAAGAAGATAAATGTGAGTACTTTCGAACATCGTATCCCGTAGTGCGTGATTGTCTCCAGCAAAATTGCTAGAAGGGGTAACTTGAATTAAAAACAGTGTTTTTCATTTTACCGCAAAAATTTAAATGGTATGGTATAATTCTGATAAGAGCATCGAAAGGTACATTAAATTTACGAGAAAAAACCTTTGAAACGCAGGTGGATATCTTTTTTCGTTTTCGAGTTATTGCCGAGAAAAGAGTTTTTGACACTCGAAAAGTTGTTTGTTGTGTAGTTCTATTGCAACCTGCTTTTTTTTTGGCTTCAATAATAATAACTAGTCCAAATTATGTAAAATTTAATGTTTTCATTTGTCATTTCAATAGAACAAAACTCATAATAAATGAAAAATATTTTGATGAGCATAAATCCCAATCTAATCATGTATTAAATATTGCAATGATGGGTTGAAAAAAAATCTAGGTAGCTGTGGAAAAACATCGGCGTGTTTTCATGGAGATAATTGAAACAGATATTGCAATCATAACAATCTCTTAACTATCATTTTAACATTCTCTGTTAAAATGTCTTACACCAATGCCGAGGCTTTTGATATGCTCGCCGTATATTTTCAATGTTTTGGAAATGCTCCGATTGCGGCACGTGAATACGCTGCAAGGTATCCTGAACGAAGGCACTACAGCAGAAAGGTATTTCGGCGAATGGCAATACGTTTAAGAACAACGGGAAGTGTACAGCTCAGTCCAGTTCCAATCAGAAGACGTCCGGTAAGAAACCATGAAGACAATATTATAAACGTTCTCGCTTACGTGGAAGCTTCACCGCATTTGAGCACAAGAGGAATTTCCCACCATCTAGGATTAAGTCGTTCTTCAGTGCTCCGAATTTTAAGAGACTTCAAACTTCGTCCATACCATCTTTCCTTACACCAAGCTCTATCAGAAGATGATTTCAACAGGCGACTAGACCATTGCTATTGGCTTCGAGAAATGTGCAACGAACATCCTCAATTCCTCTCCCAAATTTTATGGACCGATGAAGCCCGTTTCTCTAGTTCTGGAAATGTTAATTTGCATAACATGCACTTTTGGTCGCGGGAAAACCCACACTGGATGCGGGAAGTGGATCATCAAAACAGGTGGAGTTAAGACTCCTGGTCTGGTGCGGAGTGTTAGGAAACAAAATTATTGGGCCGTATATTATTGATGGCCATTTAAATGGTGAATCATATTTAAACTTTTTAGAAAATGACTTGCAAATACTTTTAGAAGATGTTCCCATTGGTCTTAGGATGTCCATGTGGTACCAACATGACGGTTGCCCAGCTCATTATGCACGTAGAGTTCGTGATTTTTTAAACAACCGTTATCCAGATCGCTGGATTGGAAGGGGCAGTTTGTTCCCATGGCCACCGAGATCCCCCGATTTAACTGTGTTGGACTATTACTTGTGGGGACGAATCAAGGACATCGTTTACAAAACTCGTCCCACCACAAGAGAAAATATGATTGAGCGGATTGAGAATGCTATACATTCCATTGCACCAATTGAAATAGAAACAGCTGTTTCTATTTGTAGGCACAGAATTGAGAAATGTATTTTACAAGATGGAGGACAATTCGAACATTTATAAAGTTAAATAAAACTACACAACAAACAACTTTTCGAGTGTCAAAAACTATTTTCTCGGCCATAACTCGAAAACGAGAAAAGATATCAACCTGCGGTTTGAAGGTTTTTTCTTGTAAATTTAATCTTCATTTCGATTCTGTTATCAGAATTATACCGTACCATTCAAATTTTTGAGGTGAAACGAAAATAACAGTTTTTAATTCAAATTACGCCTTCTAGCAACTTTTCTGGAGACAATCAGGCATCACTGGATACGATATACGAAAGTACTCACATTTATCTTCCAAACAAGCCTATACGCAACAAAATCGGACAACTCGTTTATAAGTTACAGCCACTTGAACAATTACGAAGATCGGTACGCCAATGAGCCCTTTACCAAAAAGACGTGAAATTGTCTAGGTTTTCTAACCATGTTGATAAAGATATACCTCAATCTGAGAATTTCCGGAGAAATTTCGAATTTTAATATTTAAGCTTTGATTGCGCCTCCGAGCGGAAAAATTTCGAAGTTATAAATATTTCCCAGCATTTTCTCGTGGCCACTTTAGTGATAATTTTTTTTTCCCTGAACTTTTAGGTCCAGTAGTTTCTGAGATATGGCCGGTGGCCACCCTTGCTGGGACACCCTGTATATCAAAAATTGATATGTATCGGGTATATATCGTATATATCCGATATTTTGATATATATGATAAATATCATGATATTTGCCATCCCTGTTTGCATCCACTTTGGCACGAATCATTCTCTTTTTCGCTCTTTTTACGAATTTTTCATATTTTTCAATACCAAAATAAGATTGAGAAAAATTACTTTTCTTTCTTGAGTTATTCCCGAAGTTATCACTCAGTTTTGCAATGATCACATGATTGCATATCTCCATTTGCTTTTTTCGAGGCATTTTTGCATTTGCGAAAAAATTGCAAAAGTTCTGGAAACTTGGGAAGTAAAGTTTCGTAAATTTAAAGAGGTCTCAAATCCCGTTTTAAATTCAATACCGCGTTAAATACTTGTTTTGAGACATTAATTAAGGCCTCATTCCAAGTTTGCAGAACTTCTGCACTTTGAACGGGAATTTAAACAATGTTCCGTTCATCGTCGGTTAATCATGCAAAATTTCATAATTTCTATTCGAACATCTACAAAGACGAGTACAAACGAAGGTACAAGCATCATAACAAAGTTTAAAAACTTTTGCAGTTAATGATAAATAATTATTGTCCTAATATCATATGTCTAGAATAGTCTAGATCTACTATGGGGCCTACGATTGAACGTTTACGTTAGCTTAACAGTTTTTCTATGATTATGCTGCTAGCAAATGGAACATTCTCATTGGTAGACAATCCTAACGTAAATGTTCAATAATAGTATAGGGCTTATTCCATTGAAGCGGGCATTGAAGTCACTTTTTACTTACCTTCAGACATTGTGGCTTTATCTTGTTGGATATAACAATTGATTTTTCGCACCGCAGAAGAATGGATAATATACGGGATAATATATCACAAAACGCAAGACGATCCACGCTCTAAACTTCAACAGCAATTCAATATTCAATATAATTTCAAATAATGCGTTATCAAACATCTGCGGCTGCGCTGCACAAACCTGCGAACCATAGACAAATTAACAGTTAATTTGTCTATGCTGCGAACTCGCGAGCGAAGATCTATAATATACAATTACGAGAACCAAGATCTTGATCTTGCTCGCGAACGCTAGTTGATCAGCTGACTCAAATTCTTCGTTCTTGTGTTCTAGAATGACACGCAACCAACAATACGCTAGTTTTAACATCAGTGATTAAGTATTTAAGATGTATTCAAATATGTATTTAAGTATTTAAAACGTATTGGGAATGTATTGAAAAAGATTTAATAGTATTTAATAGTATTTAAAAGTATTTAATGAACATTTTTACGTATTTAAAATATTGAAAGTGAATATTTAGGTATTTAAAAGATTTGATGAATATTGAATGATATTGAAAATGTATTTAATGGTATTTAAAGACAACGTGTACACCACATTTAAAGCTTTGCGCACCCCTCGCAAAATTTGATACATGGTCAAATTTTTACGACTGCCAAATGTTTATTTCAAGGGGTAAACCCCAGAGAATAGAGTGTACACCGTAATTCCTTTTATTCCCATAATTCCTTGGAATTCCCTTGAACCTCTCTGGAATTCCTCGATGATCACTGGAATTCCTGAAAATTATATAGAATTCCTTGGAAAACCCTTGGAATTCCTTGGAATCTCCCAAATACTATGTAGTCTCTTGACAGTTATTATTGTTAAGCTTATTATTTATTTATTGGTTACAAAGTTTAATATTTCAAATCAATTAATCATATCACTAACAGAGAAACAGCAACCATTGGGTTCACATGATCTATTCATTCAACAGTTCACATGAAGGAACAATATTACCATTTTTCCAGCCTATATGTATAGACTACCTCTATTAATACAGGGAATTACTTCGATCTATACAGTATTCCCACGGATAGAGCACCCTATAGGTTTAGCGTACAGTTAACAGCATTACATCTCGGATACAATTTTTGTAATATCCCTCGTATTCCTTCAAAATTCCAACCAATAAAACTATCCAGTGCTGTGTGTCAATTTATCATCAAGAATAAAAACAATGATTAAACTGTTTTCATGAAAGAGACGAAAAATTAGCTGCCTTTATGCGCCTTTGCGCAATGTCGACCGGAAAGTTAAATTTTTTTTTTTGCTTTGACCGCAGATATAAAGGGATTATCCACTATTCCACACACTAGGTACTCGTCCTCATTGGAATTCGTTTTTTTGGGTCGTCTTCCTTGTTGTTGATTCTCAATAGAACCTCTTGCAACTCATTTTTTGTTTAGACACCAGACAGCACTACTGTTCCAGACAAGAGCTGAACCAACGGTAAGAATGGATTCACCTCGTGCAAACATCTCAATAGCCCTTGCTTTTTCATCATTGGTGAGGGTATTTCGCAAAGAAATATTAGCTCGAATTTCATCTGATACACCACTGATTCATAACAAGAATTTGACACAACTTATGTTTGTAATAAATGATTTTTTGACATTTTACGTGGGATTTCAAAAGATGTGCCCGAAATGTAATGATGTTAACTGTACCTTAAAGTTACTAAAAGTAACTCGTCATAGAAAGTTCCGCTTGGTTCAAAAAGACTGTTGCCATACTTTAAATTTGAACATATTTTACAAGGGGCTCGAAAAACAAAAAAACGTGAAATCCATTAGGAGTAAACCACCTTTATTTTTGGTTTTGGAGGAAAGTGGCGAATAAAAAAAAGATTTTAAATCCTATCCAAGGGCTTTTACTGAAATTTCAACTCAGAATTCCAAATTTCATTTTCCTTCAAAATTTGAAATTGTTGTTTCAATTTTTTTCTTTTTTAGATAATTTCACGTATCTTTTACCTTATGTATGCAGGCGAAAGTATTTTTGAATAAATCCGATATAATACATCTAATTTGCTATTAAGTTTATATTAAAAATTTGAAAACTTCACAGCAAAATTAAATTTGGAACACTTACTTAGTTGAAATTTTAGAATTGGTCGAGAAATTGGTCTTTGGATAGGATTATTTTTTTTTAAACAGCCACTTTGCTCCAAAACCAAAACGAAAAATAAAAGTACCTAGTTCACCCTTGATAGCATTTCATGTTTCCTTGTTTTTTGACCCCCTGTATAATATTTTGAAATTAAAGTTAGGCAATAGACTTTTCAAAACAAGCAGAACTTTTTTTGTAGATTGACTTTTGGTCGAAAGATGAAAATTTTGATTCATTATATCTATGAGTAATCTATCCGTGAACATACTGTATAATGATTGAAAACTTAGCTTCCTTTGTAGATTGATAAAAAGTGGTGGTTATTGGGAATGAGGACAGTTGCAATGAGAATCACTTATTCAAAAATTTTTTCCCGACGTTTCGGCCTATAATTCAGGCGTTTTTCAAGGGCTGAAACAAATGAATACAAGTATTATTCTTTCTTAATTATACAGTTGGCAAAAACTTACTCAATTTCAGTCCTCAGCTGGAGCGAAAATCAGCACAAAGTGGTGTATTTCTGGAGGAGGAATTGCCGACGAATGTTTGGCATGATTTTCAAGTGATGTGCAATATCGGTTATAGACAACGGTTCAACAAGATTAAGTCCAACAACATGAATAAGTTGAAGAACCTCATTGATAAAAGCACTATACAGTGTATTATCACACAGGATGGTTTCATCAAGAACTTCACCAATATAGTTTTGCCCCATGAAGTAAAACAAACTTTGGCACTTGGTCCCAAGTTTTCTGTTCCGTTGGAGAAATCAGACATTCCAATTCCCAATATCATTAAGGATCTAGAAATTTGCATTGCCAGTAAACCCATGGATGACCAGTCTAAGGATGTACTGAGATTGGACTGTACTAATATTATCATGAATTTCTGCAACGGTCCAGACTATCGCAATAAACCTAGTCCAACGCTAAAGAACTTCAAAATAACAA
Source organism: Orchestes rusci (assembly GCA_958502075.1). Classification (NCBI taxonomy): domain Eukaryota; kingdom Metazoa; phylum Arthropoda; class Insecta; order Coleoptera; family Curculionidae; genus Orchestes; species Orchestes rusci. The sequence continues at coordinate 46,167,783 of OY293303.1, read as the reverse complement.
AACGACAAGGGAAATGTTACGGTCATCATGGATAAAGTGGAATACATAGAAGGAATGATGTCGCTATTGAATGATAATGGAACGTATTCCATAATTGATAAAGACCCTACAAACATCATTCAGAAATTCAGACCATAAGCAACAAGTTGATTGAAGATCTGAGACGAAATAACTACATAACGGACAATACGGCAAAGGCTTTAAAGAGGTATAATTCCAATCCTCCCAGACTTTACGGCCTTAGGAAAACCCACAAGGAAACCCTAGCAATGAGACCGGTCGTCAGCTGTGTGGATGCACCCTCTTATAATATTGCCAAGTTTCTACATGATGTTCTGTATCCTTTCACGACTACATTCAAGTATGCTATCAAAAACTCTTACCATTTTGTAGATTCATTGTCTAATGTGCAACTGCCACAGGGTTACATCATGGTGTTTTTGGATGTGGTATCGTTGTTTACTAACATCCCAAAGGCATTAGTTGTGAACATTATCAACAAATACTGGAGATATATCGAGCCTTATACTGAAATGCCACGCAACGTGATTATTGATCTCATATTGTTTAACTTTGAGAACAGCTACTTCAAGTTTGACAATTTTTATTACAAGCAAATTGATGGTACCTCCATGGTTAATCCACTCAGTCCAACTTTGGCCAGTCTTGTCATGAACGATCTAATCGATTCTTGTATCAAACAACTTCCATTTAAAATATTATTTTTGGGGTTATACGTGGACGACACTTGTCTTGCTATTCCTGTCGATACTCTAGATACGGTTCTTGATGTTTTTAACTCATACCATCAGAAATTGAAATTCAGTGCAGAAATGGAACTGGATGGTAGGTTACCATTTCTTGATGTTATGGTGACTAGAGTCCCATCAGGATATCTACTCACCAACTGGTACCAAAAACCATCTAGTTCAGGTAGGATTTTGAATGTTAATTCCAATTGTCCAACAAGCCATAAGTTAGCTAGCATCAAGGGTCTTATCCACCGATCACAGAGTCTCAGCAGTCCTAGTTTTCTATAATGTTAAAACAGTGGGTAGACTTTTCTCTAATATCAAAGATACTTTGCCAACATTGTATTAAAATAATGTAGTTTATAAGATCCCATGTTTAGATTGTAATATGTCATATGTTGGTCAGACTAAACAAAATTTAGAAAAGCGGTTGCAACAACATAAAACGAGTTGCCTCCCGAAGAATGTCACCAAGTCCGAAGGAACAGCTTTAGCAAATCATCACTTTATGAAGAGTCATAACTTTGACTTTGCAGGAGTGACAATTCTAGATAATGAAACTAATTATTCAAAAAGAGCAGTCAGTGAAATGATTTGGATTGAACTGACGGGTGATACGGTTTACTTGAGGACCGATACCGCGGGACTCAGCGGTATTTATAAGGGTGTGTTGAATAAGTTCAAACCCACAAACGGTCGATAGTTGTTGTTTATATATTATGTAAATCTTGATTTGTGGAACGCAGCTTTCGATATCTTTTGCTTGACCGTTGACGTTGACAATTTGACATGTTATGACGTTATGATAATGATTTTATTGATTGTAATTTTCGTTTCAATGACTAATTTGAGCTACATGTGTGGTTTTCGTTTTTCGTTGTCGGCTTTTATAGTCTGTTTTACCGGTTTCGTCCTAAATTATGTATAATCAGTGTTAGTGTCCGTAATGCTATGTTACTTTTTTGATGTACTGTCAGTCACTGAAATTGAGTAAGTTTTTACCAACTGTATAATTAAGAAAGAATAACACTTGTATTCATTTGTTTCAGCCCTTGAAAAAGGCCTAAATTATAGGCCGAAACGTCGGGAAAAAATTCTCGAATAAGTGATTCTCATTTCAACTGTCCTTATTCCCAATAACCACCACTTTTTATACTGTATAATATGGAGAACTATACCTAGGAAAATTTTAAAAATTTAGTAGTTCACTAATGTCAATAGTGGCAACTCGATTAAACTATTTTCAAGATGGTGGCTTTTCCGGCGATACCGAGGATGATACCAGAAGTAGGTATCAACTTACTTATTTTGAATGGGACACCCTATATTTTTTTGGATTCTACGTAAGATTCTAGGCAAATTTGGTGTGTCATGTCCTATACCTAAGCCACGGTGACCTAAGCCCAAGCGTTTCTGACATATTTAAATTTTCACGTCAAAAATTGCGTTCTCAAGCCCTAAAATAATTAGCAATTTTTCCTATAAGCAAGACTTTAATATTTGGGTCTGATTGCTTGTTGAAACGAAATTACTGTAAAAATCTTTTTTCATTATTTTGATGATTTTAATACAGGATGTTCAATAAATAGGATTAAAAAAAAAATAAGAAACTGCTAAACATAATTTTTTTTCAAATAGAGACGCCCAAATTTTATAATTTCATCTTATTCAGCATTAAAAATAAGGGTAAGTTTATGTAAACTTGTTCATTCTCGAGTTTATTCTGAAAATTGTTGGTTTTTGGAATGTTTTCAATTTAATGTTTCTATTTCATACTGTACTATTACCGGAAAAATTTACTTTACTTCTCGCTTCACTACTCCGCACTCCGCTAAATGACTATTTGCATCATCAAAGACTGAAATTGCATTGGTAGCATGGTTTGGCTGGCGCCATCTCATGGTTTTAATTATTTACTTGACCTTAAATGTTGGTAACATAAGTAACCTATCTATATTACCTAAGTAGTGATATGGTTTGTCTGGCGACATCTCATGGTAAGAATGTGGGATGGACTGCCACCACCTTAATGTGTGCTTTGACAATAAGAAATTACTTTTTCTTTTAAACCGATCAAAAAAAATGGTCACAGTATGAAACGAAACAATGTACGATACACAGCCGTTAAATGTCATTAAACTACTCGTGATGATGATTTTTTAAAAATAGTTCCGAAACCTCTTGAGATAATTAATTGAATAAAATTTGCTAAAGTTAGTAAAGTTTTCACACTCTATCTTATGAATGAGAACATAGTACCTTTTCTATGAACTTCATGAGTGAGTTGATATAGGTACAAGGATGGGTTCAATAAAAACATGGCCCAAGATTTTTAGTAGTTTCGCCTACAAATTCTGAAAATCTGGAGTTTTAAACACAGATAAGGAACTCTTATCGTACCTCGCTGAGACAACCATTTTCGCGAAAAACGCATTTGAAAATCATATTACAGACAAAATTGCGTATACCAAAACCCTTAGACTATAAATAAAAACCCTCGGCGAAAGCTCTGGTTTACCTGTGATAGCCTTGCCAGATCCAGATGCAGACGGCTCTTTTCAGTAGAATCAGTGTACTAAACGATTTTCAAATCCATTTTTCTCGAAAATGGTGCGTCCTGGCAATGTACGAGAAGAGTACTTTATCTGTGTAGAAACTCCAGATGTTTAGAATTTGTAGGCAAAACTACTAAAAATCAACAATTAAAAAAAATTGGGCATATTTTCTTGAACCCGTCGTTGTATATCCCACTCATGAAGGTGATAAAAATGTAAAGTTTTCATCCATTATATAGTGTGTAAAAAGTTTTGGTAACTTCAATGTTTATTTTTGCATGAATACATTTTCTCCTGAATCAACCCGTACGACACATCTCACCTCAATATTTATTTTCAAATTATTCCTGAGTTCATTATTCTTAGTAGTTTTTCCATATTTTGTATCGATTTTTCATCAGCTTGAAGAGGTTTCTGATATTTCCACCAATAACGGCATTTTCTCAAAAGTCAGTCGTTAGTTTTATACCTTTAACGATTGATAATTTGTTGAAATTTGTTTTGTACTCTTTGGAATTCCTTGGAATTCCTTAAAATTGCTCGGAATTCCCCGGAATTCCTTGGAATTCCTTTTTATTTTTTGGAATTCCCCAGTTATTCCTCCATGGTGTACACCATAATACCTCTGCGGTTTATACAGAGTTGTTGTTGCTATACAGAGTGTAACATATTCGAGTATATAGCATTGGTAACTCGTTAACCATGAGAGATACAACGTCGGTTAAATAGAGGAAAAGTTGCGCAATTTGAATCTAAAAAAAATGCCGCTTCGAAACTTGGAAAATTTCGAAGACTTCCGGAGATATCCGGCAATAACCGATTGTATCGAAATCGTCATCTATTTACTCCTGAATTTATTTGAAGAGATAATTTAAAACGGATTTTCATGGCCACGTTTTCTGCTCTTCAAGATAGCATGGTTGAAATAATTGATATCCGACGTTTCGAATTCTCGCGACAATCATCAACTTTTTTTTTCAAATATGAACCCTACATTTTAAAATAATGCGGAAAGGTGATACGGGAGTTATCAAAAAAAAGTGTTAGATCCATTCAGAACACAACGTTTGAAAAAAGTTTTTTAACAAATTATAAAAAAAACAAAAAAAAAATAAAAATAAATAAAGCCGAGAAAAAAAGTCGAGAAAAAAGTTGATGGTTGCAAGAATTCGAAACGTCGGTTATCAATTTCGACCATGCTATCTTGAAGAGCAGAAAAAGTGGCCATGTAAATGTGTCACTCGTTTTCAATCATCTCTTCAAATAAATTCAGGAGAAAATAAAGAAAGATTTCGAACCAATCGGTTGCAATTTTCCAAGTTTCGAAGCGGCATTTCTTTGAGATTCAAATTGCGCAACTTTGCCTCCCTTTAACCGACGTTGTATTTCTCATGGTTAACGAGTTACCAATGCTATATACTCGAATTTGTTACACCCTGTATTTATGCACAATTACATATCAAAACAGAAAGATGCTATTTCTCGTTGTTCGCATTCACATGTGAAAATAAATCCCAACTAGAACCAAGCCATATAACTGGACATTGAGACTGACAGATTAGATCATAACTTGTTTATTATAATATTTTGACTCGATTTGTTATGTGCTATTTTGTTTACCAGGTACCCAGTGCTCCACATATCAGAGTATTTCCAAAACTGAATGCCAATAGAAATGAACAAAAAATCAATGGACCCGCAGTTACCGTTTTTGTTGGTGAGTCAATTTATTCATAGGACAGTATATCTTTTTTGTTCACATTTTACATTTCTTTCTTGTTAAAGAAAAAATATGTTGACCAATCAGCTTCTTTTCATGTTTGGTATAAGAATAAAGGTCCAAGTTTATAGCCCTTTTGTACTTTTTCAAAAACGTTTTGATCAAATCCCAATCAGAGCCTACACATCTGATTTGAACTAAATCTTGTGGAAAATAACAAAACTATACAAACCTAACCCCACTAAGTCATTCTCAAATTTCTTGATCAAATCCCAAATTGAACCTACATCTAATCCTTTGGAAAATAACAATATTATTCAAACGTAACCTCACCAAGTACCTATTTTTTTTTTCAAATTCTCAAATCCCTAATAGAACCTACACATCTAATTTGAACAAAATCCTTTGGAAAATAACAAAATCATGCAAACATAACCTCACTAAGTCTTTTCTTTCAAATTTCTTGATCAAATCCCAAAAAGAATCTACATTATCTAATCTGAAAAAAATCTATTGGTAAACAACAAAACTATGCAAACATAACCTCACCAAGTCAATTTTTTTAAAATTTCTTGATCGTATCCCATGTTAAAATGCGCACTTTTTTCAGATTTTCCCTGTTTACGTATCTAATTTGAACAAAATCTTTTGAAAATAACAAAATTATGCTAACATAACCTCACTAAGTCAGTTTTTGTTGAATTTCTTGATCAAATCTCAAATAGAACTCACATATCTGATTTGAACAAAATCCCTTGGAAAATAATAAAATTATGCAAACATAACCTCACTAAGTCAATTTTTCTTAAATTTTTTGATCAAATCCCAAATAGAACCATAACAAAATTATGCACTCAGTTATTATTTTTTCAAATTCTCAAATCCCAAATAGTACCTTCATATCTAATTTGAACACAATCCTTTTGAAAATAACGGAACAATGCAAACATAACCTCACGAAGTGAATCTCTTGATTAAATCTTGAATTGAACCTACATATCTACTTTGAACAAGATCCTCCTTAAAATGACAAAATCATGCAAACCTCACCAAGTCAATTAAAAAAAAAATGACCAAATCCCAAATAGAACCTACATTTTGAACAAAATCCTATGGAAAATAACAAAACTATGCAAACATAACCTCACTAAGTCTTTTCTTTTATTTTTCTTGATCAAATCCCAAAAAGAACCTACATTATCTAATTTGAACAAAATCCATTGGGAAACAACAAAACTATTGTTATGTTTGCATAACCCCGCTAAGTCAATAAAAAAAAACTTGATTATTCAAATAGAACCTGTGAGTAGTGTCCTTATACTGGTTTCATCCCGAATAGGACTCATCAGTACGGCTGCCAAGGAGAAAATAACTATTTTGTGTATGACGTCAGCGTGGCACTACTCATATTAATGTAACTGTGCAGTGGTTGTTTTGAACAGCCACTATTGGCTCTCAAATCATCGAGAAAGAAAAGTTGTGTTTTCAGGTATTTTCGGTAAATTGTTCCTATTTTTCTCTTCAGAACAACAATCCTCATATTTCAAGGAACATTTAAAGAAAAAATTGCCTAAATTGCTCCAGCCTTTTTCAAGTGATGGAGTGACCAAGAAAAACGGCATTCAAATTTATACAGGGTGTCCCAGCAAGGGTGGCCACCGGCCATATCTCAGAAACTACTGGACCTAAAAGTTCAGGAAAAAAAAAATTATCACTAAAGTGGCCACGAGAAAATGCTGGGAAATATATATAACTTCGAAATTTTTCCGCTAGGGGGCGCAATCAAAGCTTAAATATTAAAATTCGAAATTTCTCCGGAAATTCTCAGGTTGAGGTATATCTTTATCAACATGGTTAGAAAACCTAGACAATTTCACGTCTTTTTGGTACAGGGCTCATTGGCGTACCGATCTTCGTGTGAGTAGGGGAAGGTAGTGAAAGTGTAATTGTTCAAGTGGCTGTAACTTATAAACGACTTGTCCGATTTTGTTGCGTATAGGCTTGTTTGGAAGATAAATGTGAGTACTTTCGTATATCGTATCCAGTGATGCGTGATTGTCTCCAGAAAAGTTGCTAGAAGACGTAATTTGAATTAAAAACGTTTATTTTCGTTTCACCGCAAAAATTTAAATGGTACGGTATAATTCTGATAACAGAATCGAAATGAAGATTAAATTTACAAAAAAAAAAAAAAAAAAAAAAACCTTAAAACATTAAATTTATGTAATGTATCTTTCGATGCTCTTATCAGAATTATACCATACCATTTAAATTTTTGCGGTAAAATGAAAAACACTGTTTTTAATTCAAGTTACCCCTTCTAGCAATTTTGCTGGAGACAATCACGCACTACTGGATACGATGTTCGAAAGTACTCACATTTATCTTCTAAACAAGCCTATACGCAACAAAATCGGACAAGTCGTTAATAGGTTACAGCTACTTGAACAATTACACTTTCACTACCTTCCCCTACTCACACGAAGATCGGTACGCCAATGAGCCCTGTACCAAAAAGACGTGAAATTGTCTAAGTTTTCTAACCATGTTGATAAAGATATACCTCAATCTGAGAATTTCCGGAAAAATTTCGAATTTTAATATTTAAGCTTTGATTGCGCCCCCTAGCGAAAAAATTTCGAAGTTATAAATATTTCCCAGCATTTTCTCGTGGCCACTTTAGTGATAATTTTTTTTTTCCTGAACTTTTAGGTCCAGTAGTTTCTGAGATATGGCCGGTGGCCACCCTTGCTGGGACACCCTGTATATTAGAATTCAAACAGAAAAAAAATATTTGCTAGATAACTACTATACAATCTTATATTTGTTTCGTTTCGATATTTTCAAAAACAAAAAAGTTACAGCTGTTAAAAATGTTATCAAAGATAATGAAACACCCTGTACATACAAATTACATACTTCAGTGAAAAACCAACAAATACAAAAACATTAAAAATGTGTTAGAACTATGTTGAAAGTCAGGATATTATCCATAGAATAATAATTCATTCAAATCTTAGCTAATTCTGATTAATTCGCAACTTCATTTGGTATATCCGTTGTTCGAGTACACAGTAAGTCCGGCCATGGGGTATCCTATAGATCAAATGAAGCAAACATTTCTTTTTTCTAGAAAAAGTCATTGTTAATAAAAGTTTTTGCTTGCTAAAAAAATACGATTAAATCTTATTTTTTTCAAGAGTTGAGTACCCATCTTCGAAAGTTTTCAGCAAAATATGACATAATTATATTATCAGTTTACAAAATGTTGACAAGAAAGCAAGGTATACACATTTATTTATTTCAAATCACTGCAGGGAAAAAACTGTACCCAATACGTCCAATGGTTATTTTGCCTGCGACTTACTAGGAATTCGTTCTTTTGGTCTTAGACTGTTTCTTTTTGTGACTTTTCGTTGTGTGGAGTCAAGTCAAAGAAAGAAAAGTGAGAAGAAATCCTCACTGCACAGTTGAAGAAAGACCTCCTTCTTCAACTGTGCAGTGAGGATTTCAGTAAATGCCATCCACATTATTCATGATTCTTGTGCAGAATGTGGGACTACTAAAATGTTTGAAAGTCGCATTTTGCTTAAAACTTTTGAATATAGGTAATTTTTTTGAAAAGACATGATTGTTAACTTTTTGGAGACCCTGTATAAAATTCCGTTTTTTTACAAGGACAATCGTATTCTTTAAACAAGCAACAACAATTATAACGAATGACTTTCTCGAAAAATGAAGTTTTTGGTCCATTTGTAGTAGATGTAGATATGGGGATGAGGGTGGTAATTTCCACAGCACTTGAGCCACACAGCGGGCTCATTGCCCACCTCCAAGAGGAGAGAGGTTGCTCCCTTGGACCATCGTCGTCAAGCCTTAACTATTCAGTATTCAGCGTAGGCGAGAACTTAGTCGTCAAGCCACAGCACTTAGCTTTGGCAACAACGTAGCCCAAGGGCGGTTCCTCTGACCTCTCCCGTATACCGCAGTTCTAACTGAGGTGCTGATTGAGAACATCACCTAGTTCTAGTATTGATCCAGGATCCAACAATTTAAGCTACTTTATTAACTGACAGTCAAGTAATCAATAATACTACTAATACTAGCCTACTTAATTTCATTAGCCATTCCATTTGTCATATTCGATACCTCATCGCCGGACATACTGTATCTCTATTCTCAATTTCATTTGACTATTCCCAATTACATTTTATAAATTCGCAAAATCATTTGATTATTCCCAAAATCAATTGATATATTCGCAATATAACTTAAATATACTCTGCGTTATCTTCAATAGAAAATTAGTAAAAAAAGATTCCCTGTTTCTATTCTTTGTTCGTTCATTGTTTCATTCATATAGAATATGGTTATTTTTGTTGATGTTCATCATTTTGTTTAAAATTGTATCAAAACATATTTCATTGGAATTTATTTGATGATTTCTTTTTATTACCTTATACACACTTCTTTTACGACATCTTTTTCATTAATATTAGTACACCAACACACACTAATAGATATCCAAATTTAAATTTAAATAATTAATTTAATATTAATAAGGGTGTGGTGTGGTTGTGAGTTTATATCATAGAGCATAAACAATTTGTAATAATACCGAGAATAATACCTACTATGTACAAAAGTATTAGGAAATTCTGCTCTAAATAAAATGACATTATAACATTTTTCGTCGCACCAGTCATTTTTGAAATATGACATAAACTTATGTTTTTAAAAGAGAACCATATTAAATTTTATCCTTATTTGATAGAGAATTTTATCACGATTCTAACAATATATCATATGGGGCTATTTCTATGGGCATTTTTTGTTTTTTTTTTCTGATTCATGTTTTACCTCAACGTAGTTAATCTAGTTATCAATGGAAAAAAAAAACAATAAGGGCTGATTCTACAATCCAAGTGCGTGATAATTATAATTATCATTGGTTATACGGAGTATTGCCTTTTCCAAGGATATTCTAGGATTGTAGAATCGGCCCTAAATCAAATAAAGAATTGATAATAAACTGACCAAAATAAATTAAGGATATTTTGGTTTATCTGATCAGAATGAGAGGAAAAAAAGTTGGACACAAAGAATATGTTCCCTTATATTTTTGGAAATGGAAAATGTTGCTTATGAACATTGTACCTGTGTCAGTAAAACAAGTTACCAATAATAATAAGGATGAACCAACAGTTGTCAACAGGGTTAGGAAAGCGGTGTTAGAGCAACTGATTCAGACGAGCTAACGGTTGAAAATTGGAGAGTCTATCTTATACAGTCTTTTTCGGATCATAGGAGAATTCTCTTCGAAATCATCGGCGAGCTCCGAAAGGTAGTAGTTGTAGTCCCACAGAATCCTCGTAGAACAGACTGGCAAAAATTCTCTGACCTCATGGAATGGAAGGAGACAGGAAACTATTGGCTTCGGCGAAGGTATCATGATCACCTACCAAAGAGAAAATAGAGGATAATGCGACGAAGCTAGAGGAACAATTAAAGAAAGCCTTTCACAAATCATGTTCCTTAATTCGCCCACGCAAAAGCACCACCTCTTCCAGGTGGACAGCGGAACTGAGACAAGAAGGCTTTTTGATCAAGCAAAGAGAAATGGAACAGAGAAGGACTGGAATGAATTGAGAGGCCAAAAGAGACTCATGGCAGGACTTCTGCGAGTCTATAATGGATACAAATGAGTCTGCAAGGCTAAGAACGGGAGGTGGTAGCCCAAGAAGCATAAAAAGGCCGGATAACTCATGGACAGAATCCTGCAAGGAGACACTAGAACTTTTAATGGAGACGCACTTTCCAGGAAGTACCGAAGCAGAAATCAGCAGTTCTGATGAACAGCAGCTGATGCCTAATACGAGAACACATGAGGTGGTTGTTCCAAGGATATTATCGAGGGAAAAAGTAAAGTGGGCAGTGAACGGCTTCGAGCGGCGGTGACGGACGGAATGATGTCTATCATGTGACAGAAATCCCTCGACAGCATATTAGATGACCTGGTCGCCGCAGGCAGCTTTAGAGGTGATTCTGAACCTCCTTCCCATTGATTTGTTCATTAAAAGCACTGCCGCAAAGGGAGGCTTTTAAAACAGGCAACAAGTGGACACTCTATGTTGCTGAAGGAAATATCAAATGCAATGGGAAATTCACAGGGAAATTACCAAAACAGAGCAAATCCTCTGTGAGCACCCTTGTGGGAGTAATCACAGGACACGGTGAAATCGGAATCATGCTCCGAAAATGGGGCCGAGGGATTGATGACCTCTGCAAGAACTGCATCGAAGGGGATGAAACGATAGAGCATCTACTGTGTCACTGCCCAACTCTGAAAAAAGGACGCCTCAGGAATATGGGACAATACTACCTCGAAGAATGGAGGAAGCGGCAAATGTAGACATCGTGCTAATTTTGAATTCGTAAAGACCATGCGATGATTTAGAACGAAGAAGAGAAAGGCTGCAGGTTAAGACCGAGGAGACCTCTTCAAACAAGGGAACACAGTGGGCCATTTGGCATCCAAGTGAAAGCAAGCAACTAACCCAAACTAACCCAACCTACCAAAAATACGCAGAATGTGCATTCGAAGTAATCTCAATATCCTTAATTTATTTCGATCAGTTTGGTATGCTTATCACAGTGACACATTACAATATTGTACTATTTTGAAATCTACTTAAAAAGTTTTTTGCTAAAACGGATTTTTCCAATGGACAATTTGCATACATTTTCAAATGAGTTATACAGGGCTATTCACGTTATTCGACACGAAACATTATGGCCGAAGTATATGATTTTGAAAAAGTTATTTTTTCTACCTTTGAGGCTACATTTTAAAAATATTTTCATGTTATACAGGGTGTCCCCAAAACACGAAACGCATCAAAGTTGTATTTTTTTAAATGGAACCCTCTGTATATTAATTGATATTCCAATTCTTTCTTCAATTTGGAACAAAAATTGTAATACAACTAATGTTCCTAAATTCAACAGTTATCGAGATATCGCGTTTTAAAAATGGCATTTTTGCAACTTTGACATGCTATAAAACTCAAACTATTCAAGTTAGAGAAAAATGGATTGCACATTCCTATCTTAACTTTTCAAGAGCTATTCAAGGAGATTAAATTCATTCTTGTGAGAAAATGTGCCGAAAAAAGTTAACAGTTGACGGTACCTTCTATCCAAATGACAGAAGAGCTCTTGAAAAGTTAAGACAGGAAAGTGCAAACCATTTTTCTCTAATTTTGAAACGCGATATCTCGATAACGGTTGAATTTAGGAACATTAGTTGTATTACAATTTTTGTTCCAAATTGAAGAAAGAATTGAAATATCAATTAATATACAGGGGGTTCAATTCAAAAAAATACAACTTTGATGCGTTTCGTGTTTTGGGGACACCCTGTATAACATGAAAATATTTTTAAAATGTAGCCTATCCATCCAGAAAAAAAAACTTTTTCAAAATCATATACTCCGGCCATAATGTTTCGTGTCGAATAACGTGAATAACCCTGTATACGTATTCTAGACAATATTTGAAAGTCATCAGCGAAAAAAAAATTCCGAAATACCAAAAAATATATATGAAACAGAAAAAGAAAAAAGAAGAAAAAGCAGATTTTACTGTATGATTGAAAATGGGGCGGACTTAAATTACCCTCTCTCTCTCGAAGGGGAGTTATTACAGTCAATACGCCAGACGGAGTTAGATAATGTATTCTGTGACGTTGTGGATGTTGATTGCCGCTCTTTAATCAGTGATTTCTACATTAATAAAGGTCGTAGGTAGATTTTTTAAACATCAATGGTATCAGTACTTACTTATTATTATATTTTTCATATTTCCAAAAAATGTGTAAATTGTCCATTCAGAAAAACGCGATATTGTAGAATGCTACATAAAATGCAATAAAAATCCTGTAAGATAAGCTGAGGATTACTCTTGTTTATGGCCCCAACGATCCCCCGACTTTTCGGTTTTAGTTTTTTTTTGTGGGGCACTGTGAAAAACAAAGTTAACAAAAAATTTATTTTACAATAGTTTAACTTTGACCTGCTGTAATTAAAGCTTTCAATAATACTGATGGGCAATCTCTAAGAAAGGCAACTAATTCAGTTTTGAAAAGATGCAACGTTAGCATTAACACCTAAAAACGAAGGAATTTTCGAAAATATTTTGTAAAAACTCTATAAAAAACCATGGTAACCGTACCATTAATGCTTTATTTTATGTATTATTATGTTACTATAGGTAAAACATGAACCAGAAAAAAAAACAAAAAATGCCCATTAAGACTCTATTTTAAAAAATAACCCTATCATATGATATATCATTAGAATCGTGATAAAATTCTCTTCCTAATAAGGATTAAATTTGATATGGTTTCCATTTGAAAAAACCATACGTCTATGTCATACGTCAAAAATGACGGGTGTGACGAAACATGTTCTGATTCATCGAGGTGTTATGACGTAAGGGATGCTGTCATTTTATTAAGAGTAGAATTTCCTAATAGTTTTTTCATACAAGGGGCATTTCATAAAATCGCCAAAAATCAGTTTTTTTTTTATATCTTTTGACAGCTGTCAAATTTTTAAAATCTCAAAATGGTTTTGAGTGGAGCTTCCAAAACTGCAAATCTCTGCCCATTTAAACTTCCCCGTATCTGCTATAGAATCCGAGATCCTTGTGCTTGTGTTAGTATCTTTGACTATCACCCGTGTTCTCCGTTCATACTTGAACGCGTTCAAGATTTGACGGCGTTAAAATGCCATTTTTCGTATGCAAATCTGGTATTTAAACGCCGGCAAACCTTGATCTAGTTCAAGTATTAACGGAGAATAAGGTCCTATATATACCCCTAGTCCGGAATATTCGTTAACTGCACCCATTATAGACCGCTCGGAAAGCCGAACATTGGCCTTGTTAAATGCAGATGATATAGACGCACTTTGCAGCTATATCGTCTGCACTTAACAAAAGCAACCAACGAATTGCTGCATATTTTTCAGTGTATTCAGTTCTATGTGATGTCGCTAAGGCGACATCAAGTTTGATTTCCAACCCAAACTAACCCAAACTATCCCAAACCAACCCAAACTAACACATAACAATGTGTGATGTTAACTGCAGACGGTATAGTTGCAAAACGCGTCTATATCATCTGCATTTAACACCTCGACGTTCGGCTTTCCGAACGGTCTATAATGGATGCAATTAACGAAAATGCGACCAGGAATCCTGGAATATACTTGACGCCAACAACAGCATCAGTGAGTAGACAGTAGACGTACGTAGAGCTTAGCTTGATTTGTATAATCATAAAATCATAGTACGAGAGCGTTGCCAAATTGTCGAGATTGACTTACCTATGTGTCTCCAAATAATTAAGATAACTGTTTTATTTAGGTTTATCAACATTTGTCCACATGTTTTTTATTCTTTTATTGCTAACAAGAAAATTAATATTTGCACATGTTGTGTTTTCTTACTCATATGCTTCTTGAACAAACAAGAATTTTAATATACAATGCTCTCAATTGATGCAATCAAGTTATTATTTTGATAATAAAGAATGTAGCTATGTTCTTTTTTTGTTTGTCCATACAGAAAACCATGATTATAATAATTTATCAGAGTTTTCAAATATCCTACGATTTTTGAGGATTAATCATCATCTAAACACGGCAACCTAGCTTTTTCGACAAAACCAGAAATAATCGCTCAAACAGCTTTGCTCATTTATAAACAAGTTCGTGGAAGGCGGGACTTCTGGTTAACAGTACATAGTTGCCAACAATATTAACGCAGATTTTGGTGAAATGCACGTATTCAAATACAAATCCGATATTGCCAACAATAGCCCAAAAACCACTCTGTTTCTTTGTCGTTCTCATTGCACGAAAGGCGTCAAAACAAACAACTATTTATGAATGAGTTTCCTGGTCTAGTAGTATATTGTCAAAGGTTAGTATAAACTTTTTTTGTTTTAAAATGTACATATGGGATGGGTCTAAAATTGATAGTTTTCGAATTATTCGAATCTAACTGCAAAATTTAGCATTTTCATGATTGTTTTCTCCGTTATCGAAGACATTAGACTTTTGATATTGGGTAGGGATAAGGACCAGTGTTGTATGAATGTTTAGCCTTGAAATATTCGCCATTTTCAACACAGAAAATCTGGCCTTTTCAAATGGCACACATTATTAGATCGAATTTATGATTCAAAAACCAATTTTTTTTAAGTATCTACCCATCTTCAATAGCTATTGAGAAATTTCGATTTTTGTTAATCGCTACGTTGTGTTCTGTGTTAAAACCATTAAATACGCCTAGTTTCAAGTTTTAGTTCAGAACAAAAACTAATACATATTTTAATGATTGATGAGGCTTCATGTTTGGTTCTCGTGTTTCGTTTATCACTTTTAAAGTTAAAGTGTATTTTACCAGTTTTATCTCAAATTATATGTAATTAGTGCTAGTGCCCGTAATGCTGTGTTTCAGTTTTGTTGTACCGTCACTTACTACAATTAAGTAAGATTTTATCCAACTTAATAATTGGGAAAGAATAACATCTGTCTTCATTTGTTTCAGCACTTGAAAAAGGCCTGGAGTAAAGGCCGAAACGTCGGTCGAAATTTTCGAATAAGTGATTTTTATTACTACGGTCTCCATTCCCAATAACCATCACTTCTGTATTAATCTGCAAACGACGAAGTTTTTAATCATCCTGCTTAACATTTTCTTACAAAATTATCGTTATATGGTTTTTGGATCTGCCAAGTTCGGAAAAGCTATCAGTTTTTGAATTGAAAAAATGCCTAATAACTTTCCACTTTTTGGGGCCCTTCTAATCATCATAGAAATTTATGGAAATTACGTACAAACGTCATTTTTTTTAGCTTTTCGAGTATGTTAAGCTACGTTTCCACTGGAGGAACATTGATCAACATTTGTGTTTCTGTTGCTGGTTTCGAAAAATGTTCCACGCAATTGCCAAACGTTTCTCTTTGTTTCGGAAACAAATGCCGGTTTGCCCATTTTGAGCGGTAACCTTCAAAGGAAAATCGGCAAAAGGACGGAAAAAAATACAAGTAGCTAGGTTTTGCTATCGTAGTGGAAACGAATGGGTAAGTGGAAATAGAAACTGAATTTTGCTAAGAAGCTTGACCCTTGATCTGTGGTAGTTTCATTTAGTGAATAAAGATTAAATATGTCGTTTGTGTGCATCAATGATTTTGTTATAGAATTTATTGATAATTATTATAAACTTTATGAGGAGTTTGTGGAATGCAAAAGACAAAGATATAAATGCAGAAATTCGAAACATTTTTCTTTAGTGATAAGACAATATACACCGCTGTCGCTAACATAATTTCTTCGTCTTTCATAGAGTACGATTAAACTAAGAGCTATACACCGACGAAGTCTCCCTCTCTCTAATGGCGGGTTTAGCGAAGGCATAAGCATAACTTATTGATCAAAGCGTTATTCTAGGGCACAAGTCATAACAGTTAAATGTATGAATACAAACTACAGTGTTTATTGAAAACATAAGTCTCAATGATTAAAGCATAAACATAATGCATAAGCGTAAAAGTTCCCAACTTTCAACTTTTATGCACTAAATTATGCATAATCAGGGACTGTCTGATGACATTGACAATCTGCTGGACGGACTAGTTTGTTTCTTTTGTTATTTTTGTCGTTTACAACGGTGAAATAGTGAAATATTGAGGTGAATTTGAGTGAAATTAGTCTAGTGGAGTGATGAGTTTTGAGGAGGGATTTTTTATTGAGACCCTTGAACAGTTTCCATGCATTTGGAATCTGGGTCATGTAGATCATAAAAATAAAATCATGTTGGAGAATGCCTGGACCAAAATATCAACGATCACCGCGTCTGGTAGGCGAGAATTATATGTTTTTCATATATTTGACAGTTGTTGTGTATTGAATACCACATTCCATAAACACCCTAATCTCTTATGCTCTATGCATTATTGAAGTGACTTACGCCTTGATCATTATTATTATGCTTATGCGTTCACTAAACCATACATAAGGCTGCGTGGGGTTCTCATATAGCGTAAGAGAGACGATGACATCGTCGGTGTATAGTTATTAGTTGAATCGTAGTCTCCCTATCACAATAAGACCAGAGCACTCACCACACACTAAAATTAAAATTGCCAACAAATGATTCCAACTTTCACCCCGTCCAGTGGAAACACTGAGTGGCGCTTCCAATGAAGAACAGTGACATCTCCCAATTCTGGTTGGTTTTGTGGAAACAAAAATTTTACATAAATGTTCCTGAAAGTTTATGTTTACAGCAACAAGAAAAAACATTCGGAACAAAAAGTTGCTCAATGTACTTTCAGTGGAGACGCAGCTTGAAGCTACGTTTTCACTGGAAGAACATCGAGGAACTTTTGTGTTTCTGTTTCTTGTTTCTGAAATTGTTCCACAAAGATGCTGAATGCTACTTTTTGTATCGGAAACAAATGCCGGCAGTTGCTTCTTGTCGCCAGTTTCCATTTTAAGCGGTTAACTTCAAAGAAAAATCGGCAAAACGACGAAACAAATACAAGTCGCCACGTGCTGCCATCGTAGTGGAAACAAATAGGTTACTTGAAACCATTGAAATGCATACTATCGTACCTGGAAGGGACTCGTCAATTGCCAGATTACTGTAAATTTTAGGCAAGTGCGACAAAAAGAGATGGAGCATAGTATGAGGAGCTCCCTTCTCTGTTCTGTGTCTCATCTTCTGTCAAAGGGCACTTTCGGAAACACTGATCCGAATTCCCCTATCACCAGTTGTTTCTTTTTATTAACGTGAAACGGGAAGAGAATTAAGCACGTCAGCTGATGATCCGGTTAATTGGATCACTATTTCCTTGTGTCAAATGAATGTTATTTAATGGCAGATTCTGTGAACATATGTTCTGAATGTTTTGTTTATGAATTTTTTGACTGTCAGTTTAATTGATCAAAAAACATAGGAAAAATCCACTCAATTCAACTCAATATAAATATAAATCAAATGATCACACAATATAAGGAAGGTAGGTACCTCTAACTTTAAATAATAGGAGGATATGATGTACGAGATAATTTACCTACTATTTTTCAGTGGATGAAACAATTCGAACTCTTTATTAACCACAACTTTGCGTTATTTCGTCAAAAAAACGCAGTAAAAATGAAAAAAAAACTCAACTATAGACGATAAAACCCAATGACCCAACTTAAATATAAATCAAAATGATCACACTGATTGTGAAAACTTATGCAACCACTTATACAGTGTGGCAAGTGGATCTGTGACTGTGGGGCATCGGTAAGGGGAACGAAACAGTATTAAAACATGGCCGGTTTCATTCATGGAAAACCCAGTGGCGTGGTGTGTTCGAAAATATTTTTGTCTGAAGAATAATGAGGGAGAATTTTTGTTTATTTGTCATCGTCACAATATTTCCCAAAAAATCTTTTTTGGTCACTTGATTCACCCAATTTTTTTTTTTTTTAAATCAGGTTCAGTTGAAATATTCAAAACATAATAAATACCGGTTTGATATATGAGGAACCAGCGTTAGGTTCCTACTGTTTTTCAAGTTCATCATCATCATCATCATGATCGTCATCACTGTTGTCATCAGTTTCGCTATCACTATCTTGGCCCAAAGGAATAATAAGGGGCTCAACTTCCTCCATACATCGATCGGTTTCCCAAAATTTTTCCTCAATGTTTTTGACATGTTGGCAAATTTTCTTCCAATCGTCTGTTGTTATAAGCGTCATCGCTTCCTCAGTAACTTCTTTTAAGGCAGTGAGACTGAAGTTTCCGGTTGTGTTGCGACTCCTTATATTGAATTTGAGTTTTGCCCAAGCCAACTCTATTGGGTTCAACTCGCACATATAGGGAGGTGTTCTGAGGGGAGTATGTCCATGTGTTCTGATTATACGATCAACTACGTAGTTTTTTTCATCACCAGGTGGTTTATGACGGAGTACCAAATCGAACAGTTCAAATTTTCTGGCACTTGCGTCATGGTTTATGCCTATAAAACAAATTAAGAGTTGATTTTGTTCTAAGATAAAGGTAGAGTTTGTGTCGAGAAATTTCAATATGTTACGTTAAAACCACTGACGTACTGACGACATAAAAGCAGGTATAGCCAAAGAAGTATGGGCCAGAAGTGTCATATGAAACAATATTGCCTGCCTGCTTCAATTTGCAGGTATACCCAATATTTGCGGTCTTTTTCTCTTTGTTTAGTATGATGCGCCTGGCCCACTTATGAATTTATTTCAAATTCAATTTTTTTTTTAAATCTTATTCATCGTATCTTTTTTGGGTACAATATTAGCTCTAATTTTTACGTTACATATCAAGTTGAGTACGTCAAGTTTCTATTAGATGATTTTCAATTACGTTTGTTTATAAGTACTATTGTATGACTGATACTGAAGTATTGGAATAAGATTATTGTACGAACAAACACAATCTATACACGAATAAATGATATATATGAGTATATAACAATATCAATTGCCAAATGACATTTGAGTATTTGAGTGGCATAGACTGATGACTGATCCACGAATCATGTTCATGGCATAAAAAGAGATAACATGAACATGATATGACGTGATAAATATCTACCTTTGCTCGTTAACCAGGCCACTATATCTTTTTTCAAAGATGACTTCGTTGGCGTTTTGTCTTCTTAGACGGAATGATAAGGAGCGTTATCAAAAACAATAACCGAATTGGCCGGTATATTTGGAAGAAGTTTTTCGGAAAGCCACCGGATAAAATTCTCCTTATTCATTTGACCATGATAATCACCTGTTGCTGTCCCTGCTTTGAATATCAAACAGGCATTGTTGACAAATCCACCCTCAGAACCTGCATGAACAATGATAAGTCGACCTAAAATATACAACTTAATTATGTAAGTATTTCATAATTTAAATAGATATTGTAATTTTGTTTAAGAAACATAGGTATATATTTTTGCTTACCGGTTGAACTTATATTACTTATTACACCAGAAACGTT
Organism: Orchestes rusci; assembly: GCA_958502075.1. NCBI lineage: Eukaryota > Metazoa > Arthropoda > Insecta > Coleoptera > Curculionidae > Orchestes > Orchestes rusci. Next base: position 46,147,662 of record OY293303.1, on the reverse strand, counting down.
ATTGCTTTGCCAGCATTTCTTGAATGTCAAGTCATTGTCCACCCAGGTTTCATCCAAATAAACAATATTACTGCCTTCTTGACGATACCTTCTTATTGCGTGGATATATTTGTACCTCCAATGCAATATGTTGGGCCGCTCCATGAGAAATTTTCGTTTATTTTGGCATTTACGCCAAGAAAATCCATTTGATTTTAGTAAACCCCTGAGCGTTTCCCTTGAATATGGAAAATCTGACTCTTCCCGCAATTTTTGTAGTAATTTCCTGGTGGTCGGAACAACTTTAAATTCAAGATAAAATCTGTTAATCATATTTCGTATGATTTGGAAATCAAAATCATCATTGTTTTCGACCAGTGATCGACGCGGTCTTTTTTTTCCAGGACTGCATAACATTTTATCCGGGTTATTTCTTATCCTTTCTTCATCCTCCTTCCGAATTTTTTTCACAGTCGATACGCCAACACCAGTATAAAGAGACACTCGATCTAGCTTACGTTTGAGAGGCAATTTAAGCGAATTATCGGAGGCCTCCTCATCACAAACCCTATATAGACACAAGGAAAAATTCTCCAAAATTTAATCTATATCAATTTACCTATAAACGTTCGCTATCACTTCTCTTGCTTGGCTATGAAGTGTTTTGCCGTGAGTATATTTGTTCATTATTCCAAACAAATAATAACAGCGATAACAATAATCAACAACAACAACGACAACAAGAACAACAACAAGAACAACAACAAGAACAACAACAACAATAACGAGGTAAAAATAATGTCAATAATCAACAACAATAACTTTTTCACAACTATCCTCAAAGCTCAGAATTCACAGATGAAAGCACCGCCACTGAATGTCTAAATATTTGCTATTGTCCGGGTTTGTTATGATGCGCTGAAAATAGTCACGTTACTCACTACGGCCAATTGCGAGTCCAATCCATTCATCAAAAAAGTGCCATCACATTTGACAACCAATAAGACTCCTTCAAGATACGCCTTTCGACTATTTTCGAGTCCTGTTGCCGCTTCTCCTATGCCCATAATAATATTTGGAGAAAATTCTACTCATTCTAAGATTAGGTCTTGAGAAAACTAGATATTGATTGAAAATAGATTAAAAACTGTACGTTAATATACTTTGAACTTTCCTTGTCAATATTTGTAATTATGAAAATCGATTTTAAATGAGCTTTGTTTCACGAAGCAACAGGTTTTGCATTCTGGAAGTTAAATATGGCAATATCGATTTTTTTTATACGAATTCTTTCCGTGGTTACAGATCCGTTTGCCACACTGTACTTATTGCTTAGAGAGGAAGGGATACCGCCATAGTTATGCAAGCCGCATTGCATCGATCTCAATTTCCCTCACTTTTGTATCGTGTCAGGGCCATTCCAGCATAGGAAAAAGATATTTAATTCTCTTTTCTATGCATTCAAGGTCATATCCATTTCAATGCTTGGAACAGAATTTTGTTGAGAAGCTTGTTCATATTTCTTTTCTTCTTTGAACCCGTCCAGTGGAAAGAAAAGTTTCGCTTTGAATGAAGAACAGAAATCATGAGCGACAACTGACAATATTTGTTGCTTTTGTGGAAACAAAAAGTTTACATGAATGTTTTTGGAAGTTTATGTCAAGGTTTATGTTCACAGCAACAATAAGAAACATACGAAACAAAATGTTGCTCAATGTTCCATCAGTGGAAACGTAGCTAGCTAGAAATAATTCTATTTATTCTAAAGAAAATATGAAAATAAAAATTGGAATTTTCTCTTTAAACTCAGTATCCGGGGTAAGAATACAATGAATTGTCGAGAATTGGCCCGCTTTGCGAGAAAGTAGTAGGCGGGGTTTAGACATCAGATTCCAGTTGAATGTCTTGAAACATAGTGGAGCTCATCAGTCTGTATGACTACAAAATTTCGAAGCCCGACACCTTCAAATAGGGAAAATACAAGGATGTATTCATCTCAACTGCGACACACTGTATATCATCAAAATGAAAGTTTCTTTGTAGGTAATATTACGGAAAGAGCTCCTGATACAATGATTAGACAAATTTTATCTGCCTGTGGACATGTGATCAGTTGGAAGAAAGTGAAGGCGTTTGGATTTTGTGAGCTTGCTGGTCCAGATGCAGGATTACGAGCTGTTAGGCTGCTTCATAATTTGAATGTATATGATAAACATATTGTAGCCAAGGTAGATTCCAAGACCCAAGCTGTGTTGGATGAGTATAAAGGTGATTTTATGCCCGACATAATTATGATTTCTTGAAATCATATTTCATTTTTTTTTTGTTAGCTGAACGTCAAAAGAAGAAGAGATCTTCGCCTCTCCAAGATGAAGCTGAAGAAGAATTGGACGAAGAAACACAGTATTTGGATGCTTTAGCTAGAGATAGGGTCAAGCAGATATTGAATGATTATAAAGAAGAGATGGATAACTATGAACATAAGAAAGAAGGTCATTGATTTGAAAGCAATACGTATTTCCAATTTAGTATTTTGATGTTATTGATCATAATTTCAATTAAAAAAAAAAAAACTATGTAAGGTTTCTTCCTTTTAAATCTCAGATTCTTTCAATATTTAGGTATCAATATGACAGCATGGAATAAAGTACTTGCTGAAGCTGAGGTTGAAGAGGAGAAACGTGATCTAATTAGCAGGGAAATTGGCAAGTTTAGAGAGATAATGAAGGTAAGCAGTTGAAAATCATTTTTAAAAAATGGATTGGGTTTTGTGAATAAATGCCATTCAACTAAAAACTACATATCTTCTATTATTCTCAGCAGTGAAATGAAGTAAATCAGTTATGTTGCTTCATTTCAGTTTAGACAGTTTATTCGTATCAATCCACCAATATGCGATTTACTGAGTGAGTTAACATTGTCGTTTATAAAAAATCATGAAATGGAATGAATTGTCATATTTTCCAAAATAAACTATTCCAACTAGCCAACATGTTACCGGGGAAAATTGGCATACCGCATCGATCTCGATTATGAGTATGAAATGTTCTTGCGCGAAATGTAATTTTTGGAAGAGCAGAAGCTCAATGGCGTTTATTCATGATCTTTGCCACTATTTGCTGGTTGGATAAATATTGTCTAACTCGCAAAAAGACAGCTTAGATAATATCTATTATATATTAGAAATAAGATTGCGCTTATGTCGTTGTTGAAACTGAACAGGCATGGCGCTGGCGCAGTAGTCCCCATCCAGATAGTCGGCCCGTGTGGCGACGGTGGTGAGTAGAACGAAATGTATTGACAATCAATAAGTTCCTTTGAATAATATTCCCTAGATATTTCCAAGTTCTTGTTCAAGTCATAAGTAATCTAATTTATATATATCTATATCTTGTGCAAAATTAGAAATATGCAAGGTTATTATCAAGAATGAAAAATGAATCGTTTATAAACATATCTATATTCATATTGTACTTTGAAAAGAATAAATATCAAAGGAAAATGTGTCTTGTGGTCGCGGACATTCAATTTATGAATGATAAGCAAGGGCATGAATAAAAGCGAACTACCTGCTACCACTACAAGCAGTAGTATCTTTTACGTAGTGTTCATTTTGGAACGAAGTGGATACTACATTTCTGGTAATATCTGCATGCTTTACTTGTCATATAACATGCTAAATCACGAAGTAGTATATCACGTAGTATGAAGAAGATCATGACTGTAGTACATTCTTCGAAATGTATGACATTTTCAGTCTCATTTCGCTCGGCACTTCTTGTATTTCTCATACAAGAATATTGTTGCGTTTGAAAATTCTACTATGTAGTGGACATCTCCTGAATAGCGTGTACCACTATTATTGGTGTCTCCGAAACGGTAAGTGCTACGAGGTCGATTGAATCAGAGAAAAGTTGCCTTTTTTGATGCTCATTCCAGATCCATTCAACATGTTGCACAATTATTGGTTTGTGAGGTAAGTACTGAGTAAATTGTAAAAATGGCCCTAATTAATTTCGTTGAAAATTTTAGAAACTATTTGAAAGTTAATTTTTTTTATCTTGCAACGTGGTGTCTTGAAATAAAGCAATTTTCAAGTGCTTTGGTAAATCGCAAAGTAGTTCAAAGTTAATTACTATTTGCGACTTGATAACTTTTATAAGCGAATGATTATATGCCTAGTTTTACTTAACGCCTACGACATGGATACGACGTCTCGCAATCGAGCAATAAACTTTTTTTTAAACACGGACCTGAATCTTCCATTATCTCTAAAACCTCTCTGCATATCCTTTTCGATGATATTTCTACTAGACAAATACCATTGGCGTTGTTTCAAACCCACGTTAAGAATTATTACAAGGGCGGCTTAAATTTCATCATATTTCTAAATTCAAATATGAAAACGTTTCTTTTTATTATATTTTATGTTCAAAACAAGAAGGTCGACAGTTTTTTCCTTTTTGCATTCACCGAGTGTGGCTCACTTTTCTATCCTCAAACCCCAGCATCAAGAAATTTAAAAAAGTAACTCGGTACGGTTCTGTATTTTTGACTTTTTAGGTATAAATTAAGATATTGTATATTATTTAGACTAGAAGATTTTACGATGAGAAAAAGCCTCTCAAATTCTGAAATATGGAATCAGGGCCGTACATATCCAATGGTTTTGTGTAGTATTGAAAGGGAGATGCAGAAAGGGTTTAAAATCATGATAATGATCTTGGCCCTTATATGAACAAGTAAAGTTGATAATTTTTGACCAAAAACGAAACATTGCAGGCACAATTTGAAGACAAAAATATGAAACTTTCAAATTACAAAAAAAAAGAAGTTTGGGAAGTATTCAATTGAATTGATATGAGCCATTTTCACTATAACTTACCTTGTATTTCGCAAACCAATGAAAATTTTGCAATCGATCTTCAATGAGCATTAAAAACGACAACTTGTCCTTGATTAATCCGACCTCGTCTTCGTTGCACTTACCGTTTTGGATATACAGTGTGTCCACGGATTGGGTTTCGGTAAGATGTAAATGACAAAAAAATTCCGAGTTGGATTCTGATATTCTGGGAATCGCTCCTGCTTGGTCTAAAACTAAGATGTTGAGAAAATGAGGTTTGGAACTAATTTAGTGAAAATTTACAAGAAAAATGTATCTTTGTTTTGAACGATATATAAAAGTTTACTGAGAAAAGCTGTTGAGAATCAGAAGCTAAAGGATAAAGTACGCCAATTTTCTGACAAATCAACCCACTTTGATTTTATAAGTAGATTTTATATCATGATCGAGAAATTGCTGATTTTGAAATGTTAACAAAACCAAAATGAATAAATGATTCATTATAATAATATAAGACGTTAATTGTTGAAAAAATTATCACGAACAAGAACAAAATTAGAAATTATTAAATACATTCATAACATACTTACACAATAAGTAGGCTGCTTGTCTGAAGATTTAGAGTCTGCCTTAGCTTTTGATTCTATACAACTTTTCTCAATAAACTTTTCTGATATCTTTTAAAACAAAGGTACTTCACTCTTGTCAACTTTTACTAAATCAGTTCCAAACCACCTTGTATATTATTTCAATTCGCTCATTTTCTCATTATCTGAGTTTTAAACCAAGCAGGAGCGATTTCTGGAATATCACCATCTTACTCGGAAAATGTTTATCATTTATACCTTACCGAAACTCAATCCGTGGACACACTGTCGAAATAGTAGTACACGCTATTATTCAGAACACTCTGTAAAATTTATTTTTTTAATTGGGACTTGTTGAACTTGTGGATAGTTACTTATTGTTTATACATCATACATGAAGTTCTTGAAAATACTTCTATTTGCTGGATATGTTAGTTTCACTTGAATCTTTCAATAATTCATTGGCTCTTGAAATTTTGTAGGAACTTTCAGTAGGGGGTTGTCATTTGAGGTGGCTGGGGGTGAAAGCGTATACATGATTTGGCATCAAAAAAACCGTACTCAAAAATAAATATCGACGTGTCCGAGCGTTTTTCAAAAAATCAAAACCCCGAATTTAAAATGAATTTTTTCCATATTTTAGCCGGTAACTGAATATACAGGGTGTGGCATATTGAAGTCCCACATTTCCAAAGTCTATTGTGGAAAAACAGTACGACTTTTGAAAAAAGCTTTCTATTTATTGAAAGCACATATGATAAAGTTTTTTCTGTTAATTTTTTTAATTTATATCAGGTGGATTTTGGCCTTGACGGGCAATGCACAAATGGAACCGTTACTTCCCCAGGTGTTCTTACGGATCTAGCACTCCCTGATGATGATTTAGAATTTGCAAATCTCGTTCTCCTTCAATTTTTGATCCATTTCAAAATATTTTTCCGAAACTTGCGTTTGCGTTTAAGTCGAAGTAATTCGTGCGAAATATGCCTGTACGTGTCTACAGGGTCCTGCATTGAGGCGTCGGGCATCCATATCGTCCCTATTTACAACTGTATAATGAAAGTTTAATACAAAAATTGTGGTAGTAGGGTTGATGCAAATTTTAAAAATATTTTTAAATATACAGGGTGTCCAAAAACGTGTGACGTCATAAAATATATACAGTGTTATTCACGTTATTCGACACGAAACATTATGGCCGAAGTATATGATTTTGAAAAAGTTTTTTTTCTGGATGGATAGGGACCCTTCAAGGCTACATTTTAAAAATATTTTCATGTTATACAGGGTGTCCCCAAAACACGAAACGCATGAAAGTTGTATTTTTTTAAATGGAACCCCCTGTAAATTAATTGATATTCCAATTCTTTCTTCAATTTGGAACAAAAACTGTAATACAACTAATGTTCCTAAATTCAACCGTTATCGAGATATCGCGTTTTAAAAATGGCATTTTTGCAACTTTGACATGCTATAAAACTCAAACTATTCAAGTTAGAGAAAAATGGATTGCACATTCCTATCTTAACTTTTCAAGAGCTATTCAAGGAGATTAAATTAATTCTTGTGAAAAAATGTCAAAATGTTATGAAAAAAGTTGACAGTTGACGGTACCTTCTATCCAAATGACAGAAGAGCTCTTGAAAAGTTAAGATAGGAAAGTGCAAACCATTTTTCTCTAACTTGAATAGTTTGAGTTTTATAGCATGTCAAAGTTGCAAAAATGCCATTTTCAAAACGCGATATCTCGATAACGGTTGAATTTAGGAACATTAGTTGTATTACAATTTTTGTTCCAAATTGAAGAAAGAATTGAAATATCAATTAATATACAGGGGGTTCCATTTAAAAACATACAACTTTGATGCGTTTCGTGTTTTGGGGACACCCTGTATAACATGAAAATATTTATATAATATTTAAAATGTAGCCTTAAAGGGTCCCTATCCATCCAGAAAAAAAACTTTTTCAAAATCATATACTCCGGCCATAATGTTTCGTGTCGAATAACGTGAATAACCCTGTATATTTTTTAAATGACACCCCTGTATTTTTTGGCACATTCAGGATCCTTTTGTTGTTCTCTCTTATGTGCCAAAATATTTTTTTATCTCCTCTTATATTCTAGGAGCAATTAATAAAAAAGATGAAAAGATCGTTTTGCATGCTTGGAAAAATTAGAGAAAAAAACTTGTTAAATCTGTTTTGCTCCAACTAAATAGTGTGAGAGTAATGCTACAGTTCTAATAATACTCTGACATTCTGACATTAAACAGATTTCTGTATGTATTAAAATTCTCAATGGTTGTAGAGATATTTATCAAAAACCAAAAATATTCTCATTTAACTAAATAAGTATTGTTGTAGGTTTTCATTTATAACTTAAGAGAATTTAACAGGAAATATTACATTTACATTACATTAGATACAATACATTTTGACAAATGTTCAAAACAAAGTTTGCAGCAAAATGGACGACATTTTCAACATTCGTTAATATGAATTGCCAGTAACGGGTGTTCAATAAAATTTATGGTCAGCTCACCTATGGCTAACAATTGTTTCAAAAAACGTATGTCTTGTCTAACACCAAATGTACTTGGAATAAAGGATATGACGTCACTCAGTTACTCTTCCAATCAATGCAAATAAACTGAAAAATACGAAAGTTCTTGCAAAGGTTCAATTTCAGAATAATTTATAACAAGAAAAAATACAGGCTGTCGGGTAAGTATATGGCATAATTTTGAGAGGGGACGTCAAAATAACCCTAGTTTGTCATTTTTTTTTCTAAAGTGCCTTCTAACGGAAATACAGAGCCTTAAGGGGGTACTCGTCGATTTAATTTTCTTGGTTCGAACTTTTGAACCGGTATGATTTGATGAAATTTTAGTATGTTGTGTAGACCATGCATGAAGACTCATAAAACCATGGCAAAGTCAATATGTTAAATTGTAGGAGGAACCAGAAACGGACTGGTCACCAAACGTTTTGGGCCCAATTTTTGACAGGTGTCATTTAACAGAGCTGAAAACTACTTTTTCAAATACTCTGATTTTTTCTCAACAAAAAAGATAATCTTCATTTGTTCCGATAAAACTAACAGTTTTCGAGAAAAATAGGTTTTTGTCTTACACGTTATTGCAAAAATACACTAAAATACTATGGCGAGACACCAGTCTTGGCATTGAAAGACTTTTCGACACTCTCAGAGTGATTGACAGGACTGGAATCAATATATATATATTTTTTAAATTGGACAAATTACAAAAATTTAAAGAATTAAATTCACTTTTTAAAAATTTGTATTTGTTTTTTTTTTCAGTTTTTAATTAATTTTAGTATAGAGTGCCTTTTTTGTCTCAAAATTGAATTCATTGACAAAGCATAGATATAGATGTAGTATAAAAAAATAATAATTAAAACCAAATACATTGCATTTCATCAAATTATACAAGCCGGTTCAAACGTAGGATCTAAAAAATAAATAGATGGCCCCTTTAGGGCTCTGTATCTTCGTTAGGAGGCACAAATATTGCAAACTAGGGTTATTTTCGCCTCCCCTATACGCTCCCGAAATTATGCCACATACTTACCGAACAGCCTGTATATCCATGATACTATATCAAATAATGAGGATTTTGATTAGCCTCTGCAACGTTGTGGCAGTTACTATCAAACCATACGAACTTAGACACGGACCTACGTTCATGATAGAGAAAGAAAATCACGGCCACCTATGACCCTTATTTTTTATTGAACACCCTTTAGTTCCTGTTAAAGTCTGTGAAGTGATAAATAAACACCTACATTTTGTTTTTCCATGGCTGTCTATGATATTTTCACAATACTTTTCTAGTTTAATGAGGATATTTTTGGTAAATAACTCTAAAACCAATGAGACTTTTAATACATTCGCTTTAATAAAATATGCTTGTCATTAAATTCTGCATGGAATAAAATAATATAATATCAAAATAGTCGGATGTAAAAGATGAATGTGACTAGAATTATGATGAGATTTAAAATTATTTAAAATGAATAAATAGATTAAAAAATAAAAGAGTTAAAAATTATGAATAAAATGACAAGGAAAAAAAATGGATAAAACTGATAAAACTATGCACAACGTTAAATGACAGACATTCTGGTACAAACTGAGAACAAGGAGAATCATCAACAATAAAAAACACCAACCAAAAACTGCAAACTAATCCTCGGTGTTAGGACCTACACCTTATTGTTTGTTTTACAGTATGCGGTCAACTACAATCTCCTTCATCTTTGAAGATAATCATCCTTCTGAGAAGATTGAATCTTATCTGATACACTGTGGGCCGAATTAAGTTGAAACTCAGTTTGATTTGTGTCACCCTAACCGATATCGATTTTCTGTTTGCAGCAGAAATCTGGACTAGATTTGGGGGTTAGATAGATTGGCGTTTCACGCCGTTTGTTTGTGGTTTCTTATAATGTTGATTTTGCTTATATTATAATGTTCATTCAATCTTTTTGATGAGATTTTGATCACGTGTATTAATTTAATACTATTTCTTTGGCGGCCAATTGATATTTGGTGGATTGTAATGTAAAAAGATGGAAAAATGATCTGTCGCTAATTCGAAAACAAATTGAATGTAAATCTTACATTATATACTCCGAAATGATTGAGCTTTCGAATTCTGGCCGGTATCGGTCTAACGACGTTTTTATGAAATTGGCGCATTTATGCACCTTGCAAAAAAGAACTGCGCTATTTACCGACCAAATATCATTTTTTGCAAGAAGGGAATTTGTGGGAAAAGGTTTCTCGAAAGTATCAATATTTTTTTATGAGCAAAACACAAGAAACCTTGTCTTTTTTTTGTGTGATGGTGCTTGTTGGCATAAGGACTATATTTTACTACACTTTCTTCAAGATCTCTTGACAGTCCATCGCGACGTGGTAGTTTGTTGAAGAATGGTGACATTTTTGACTTTTTGAGTTTTTTTTGTGTGATGGTGCTTGTTGGCATAAGGACTATATTTTACTACACTTTCTTCAAGATCTCTTGACAGTCCATCGCGACGTGGTAGTTTGTTGAAGAATGGTGAAATTTTTGACTTTTTGAGAATTCTGAAATTTAAAAAAAACGCAATAATTAATAATTTTTTGAAAAAAATAAATAAAATTTAATTTTTATTAAAAATTTAAAGGGGCGTGACATTTTCGTGTACCCATATTTTTTCCATTAGCGTTAAATCAAGATTTCATCTTCTAAAGTAGAACCATGTCGACTTTTTCAAAATCATTCAACAAGTCCTAAAATGTAAAAAATCTTACGAATTCTTGACAAACAATGTTGCTATGAAATTAATAATAATAAATAATAAATATATCTTTATTTAGCTTCAGATATAGAGAATACAATAATTTTCAAAAATATAAGTAAGCTTAAAACCAATAAATAGAACATGTTCTAATGATTATAACTATAAAAAAAAGTGCAAACATATTTTATAAACTAGAATTGAGACATCAAGTACATAGAAAAGAAAAAAATATATATACAAAATAACTGAAGGGTGACGAACAAGTACACATACTTTTCTACATGTTGAGTAAATGCGACCGTAAACCCTTTTTAAAATTGTATAATTTATCACAGTTTTTTATTTCATTTGGCAAATTATTATATGGTGTGAGACCTTTGTAATATAGATTGTGATTAGTTCTTGTTAATCTTGCTGTTGGTACATAGAAATTCGCCGTATTTCTGGTTTTTTACTAACCCATTTTTCATTTTGAAAATGAATAAAAATGTCTTATACATCAATCAATCAATCAATATATTACCATATTTAAACATTTAATATAGTTCTAAAATAACAATGAAAGTTCTTCTAGTCAACTACGGGGTGTATAGTCTCGCTAGGCAATTAATTGGTCTGTACTTGAGATTCTACACCCACTAAAATAAAGCAAAATATAAATGTCTACAAAATTTAATAAAGGGAGCGAGAGAGGGGCGATATTTGTGATATGTGGGTATTGTACAATTTCATGAATTAATTAATACCTTCAAGTGGTCATAGTTATGAATAATGAAATTTTTTATTTCGCAGTTTAACTTTTTGGTGCACCTATATTGTTCAATTTTTATCAACAGGTTTAAGGGTAGCAATGTAGGGGTCTTTGGAAGAGAAAATAATATGTTTCTTTGTAAATGTGACCTATTGAAAAAATGTGATTGTACATCTTTTTTTTTTTTAGACCGAGTGTTATATTGATGGTCTAGTTCTGCAAAGATATGTTTAATTTTTTTATAAAAAAGTAGGCTTGCACATAGAAACAATCCTCTAAAATTCAAAACTTCAAACTCCGAAAATAGATCGGCTGTAGGATACAGATTGTTTTTGCGCAGTATAATTTTTAAAACTCTGTTTTGGCAAACTTTCAAAATTTGTAAAGCATTGTTTCTAATACCTCCCCAAATTACTATGCAGTACCTTAAAATTGACTCAACTAGCGAGTTGTATACTATTTTAATTGTTTTTTTTTATCCAAAATGTTCCTCAGTTGGTAAAATTTATAGTACAGCTTTCTCAGTTTTTTGGACGTTTCGATGGCATGTTCATTCCAGCGTAGATGTTGATCAATGTATATGTAATGTATTGTTCGTAAAGCACGATTCTGAACTTTCTGAAGTAAATAAAATTTTTTTTGGCTTAACGAAAACAACTAGTAGTACAGTAATCCAGATGGGGTGCAATTATTGATTTATACAGAAGTAGTTTGGGTTAGTTGGTCATGCTCAAATTTCTGCCAATCCTTTGTAGGAAAAATACTTTTTTTGCTATTTTAGAAGCGATGTAATCAGCATGTTGCCCAAAACTAAGATTTTCATCCAGAATCACACCTAGATATTTGAAGGATGTTACTCTTTATATCTCTTGCCCTTCGATATCGAAACTAAGTGCGTCATTCATAGTTCTTATTTTGTACTGGGTACCAAACAGAACAAATTTACACTTTTTACTGTTCAAAACCATATGATTGTCACAAAGCCAGTCGGCTATGTTTGCCAGGTCATATCTCATTCTGTGTACCATTTCCTTCACATCATAACCACAAACATACAACATGGTATCATCGGCGACCAGTTTCATCGAACAATGCTTTACATGCTGAAAAATATCATTGATATATAAAGTGAAGAGCAATGGTCCCAATACTGTTCCTTGAGGCACTCCAACATCGACTTTTATAGTATCTGAATAAAAATGATTGAATTTCAGTTTTTGAGTTCGATCACTAAGATATGATGATAACCATTTATGTACTGTTCCTCTTATACCCATCTAATACAATTTCTTTAGTAATATTTCTCTATTGATCGTTTCGAACCCCTCTTGAAGTCGAGAAAAACCGCTATGATATACATGCCTTCATCAATTTTTACAATCCAGCCGTTGCAGATCTGTATTAGTGCTGTTTCATATGAGTGGTTCCTACGAAATCCCGACTGATTTGCATCAATTAGATGGTTTCTATCACAAAACTCCAAAATTTGTTCTTTAGCAACAATTTCCAGATCTTTTTCATAAGGCGGCATAGAATTAATCGGCCGAAAGTCCTCTATTTTTTTAGAGTTGTGAATTTTTGGAAGTGGTGTTATGATAGAGCATTTCCAGCTTCCGGGAAAAATGCCATAGCTTAAAGAGTTGTTTATCACATCAAGGAATCTATTTCCAATTACAACAAATACATCTTTTAGTATACATGTTGAAATGCGATCTTCGGATCCTCCCGTGCTCCTCATTTTTTTGACGATATCATTCAGCTGATTCATCTGAACTGACTTAAATGTATCAATCATCCCATAAGTACTTACAAAACCCAAAATGTATTCAAAATCGTGCTTTGGTAACACAGATGCAACAATTTCTACAATACTGTCGATGAAATAAATATTAAAATTTGCAGAAATGTCACAGTCTTCCGTGATTAAATTTCCCTTATAGTCTATTTGAATAATGATATTGGATTTCTCCGGTAGTAATAACTTAAGATTTTTCCATAATTGTTGAGAGTTATTTTTATTTCCATCATTATGTAAATAATTGTTTTCATTTCTCATCAACTTATAATCATTCCAGAGATTATCGCTTTGATAAACCACAGCAGCCTTGAATTTCGTGTCTCTGAGTTTAATTTTACTCAATATTTCTGGTGTGATCCACTCATTATTAGTATATTTTGGGTTGATTGTCTTTGTACTGATTGTTGTCATTTTATCTAAAGATGCTGTTATTGACAATATCAAATTATCTGCTGAACAATCGGTATTTGTGATTGTGTTATCCTAGCAATGGCTAATAAGTCCATCTTTTATTATGTCGCTATTTTAATTCAATTTCATCTCATGAAAGCCTTGATCATAGTAGATTGAAATAGTTTTAAAATGCCGACAGGCAACATCATCATACCAATAAAAAAAAATCGTTTCATAGATTATGATCCTAAAATATTGATATTTTGTTCGGACGCCTTTTCCTACAAATGGCCTTCTTGAAAAATATCAGTCTGGTTCCTATTTGAAACGAGCATAAATGCAGCATTTTGATAAAAATGTCGTGAGTCCGGTCCTGGCCAAAAAGCGCCATTTCGCAGTGACATACACAACATATTGCTTATGTCCAACACAGCTCAGCGAAGGCTCAGCGGTCACAGCAGCTGGGTAAATTTTGACAGTTTTGTGTGCTTGTCCAGCTGCTGCCACCGCTGAGTTGTGTTGGACATAAGCATTGACTAATATCATATCCAAAAATCATCAAAATCCATAAACAAACAAAAAAGTTATTGAGAGACAAATTATGTTCCAATAGAAGAATCTACAGTAAGCAAGCCGAACATAAGACTGCTGACGTCACACAAAATTTTCATATCTCCAATGATAACGCCGCTAGCATATGGGTCAATATATACGGAATGACCCTGAACACAGGGTTCAAAACATGTCTGAAGTATCGTCAATATCTTGAAGATGGCTGCACATTTCCACTCAAATTGGTATACTTCAGCGCCGTAAAAAATCGCGTAACGTGAACTGTTCTCATTTGAATGAGACATCCCTTTATATTTTCACGGATATCGATAGATATTGGAATGCCATATGCACCAATAAGGGGTCTTATTTGTCAAAATTACCGAAAAATTGAACCAATATATTCAAAATGTTTTCTGTTATTAACATTGAAAACCATTTCTCCACATTCTCTGCATAATGGGTCATCTGCTATCCCCATTACGTTAAGGCGTTTCTTGAAGGGAGCATGGCCTGTAATGAGACTAGTTGCTTTCCTTTGTTGGGTCCTGGTGTAAGTCTTTCATACTGTCTGCTTTCCTGCGGATGGAGCATCAAGAAAAGCCCTCTGATGCTTCACGCCTGGAAGGCTTTCCCACTGATTCTTGTGTTGAGATTAAGATATAGTCTAGTTGATAAGGTCTCTCCTGTACAATTCTCCACTGATCCACGTAGGCTCTGTTCCCACTAGCGTGATCTCTTTTTCTTCAGTAGCGAATGTTGGTTTTCATCTCGCTGCTTTTCCACTCAGTCCAAAATAGGGTATGGGAAATATACAGGGTGTCTGTAAAAGGTCTGTACAAAATCTTATCACATATTCCTGACGTCAAAATAACCCGATTTAAAGCAACTTACCTCATAGCAAAATCGCTCCGTATCTTATATACAGCGTGGTAAAGTGAAACAATAAAAATTGAATTGTTCAAAATGTGTGAACATTTTTCAACGTATCACTTTGAAAATTGCTATTCAGTGGTTTTTTGGGATGCGAAACCTGAGTATGAACTCCTTTTCATTGTGGCCTTTAGAGGGCGCTGCATACTCCACTTCTGATGGTTTAAATTGGCCATAACTTTTTTCTCAGTAAACTTTTATTGTGAAAGAAATGATCTTCTAGACAATTTTGAGCAGAAAAGGTACTTTTGTTATAATCCGCTAGAGTAAATAGTTGTCGAGATATTTTGGTTTTTAGTATTCGATGCCAACCCAGAATATTTAAATTACTTACATTTAGGATAAAATTTGGTCAGTTATTTAGTAGTATTTTAATTTTGTAGGTTGCCACCCTAAAATATCAACCAAGGTTGATGCTTTATAACTTTTATGTTTTATCCTATTATTATGAATCTTGTACCATTTTGTAGATACATCTTTTTTGGTTCTTTTTGATCATTGTAGTAAGTGATATTTTTCGTTTAAGCACTATTATACAAGGGTCGATCAAAACGTCGCAACTTCAAAATATCCTGTGGTAAAGTTATGGCGGATAATTTTGTCTACATACTGTTTGCTGTAATCTCTAATGTATTCAAAACATTTTGTTCTTTTAATCATCTCATTACCTCATTTCTTATTCGAGCTGCAACATTCCGAACGGGATGTTGATTCAAAGATTTTTCTGAACAAAAATAATTGATATTATGTGATGTAGTTAGGGTTTACGACGAACAGCTGGCTCATCAGTTAAACTTCGTCCATTAAGAATGAGTGATGTCAAATATTCTAATGTATTCCATTTTTCTTTTAATACCTGATAAAGACGATCTATTATTACTATAACAGGATGTATCTTACAATTAATTAACATTACAACATAACATATCAGTATTAAGTATTTTCTCCTGGTGCAGCAATGACAGCTTACATTCTTCGTGTCCCTTTTTCTTTTTTTGAGAGATAGTTTGATATTTTTCTGTCAGCGCCAGTCGGAGTTACAAGGTCTATGGGCGTTTGTGCATCGCCATAGTCACCGTCACAACGAGGACGAGATGACGGCACCGAAGTAGCGGTACATACATCTCTATTCACCCGAGCGCGGTCATCCCGGCCGCCGGTTTTTTCAGTAGTTCGGCGTGACCGCTAGATATCGTCCCGAGATTTTGACGGGCCGATATGTTGCTGATAGAAATACGTTCTATCTTGCCCGTTCTGTTCTCTCCGTCGTTTGTGGTGGTTTGGCATTGTCTCTCATTGTAATAAAGATTGTAATGTAATGGCGAAAAAATTTAAATACGAGATTTATTCATTGATAGGAGTCATATATGGCAAATAATATTTGTTGGAGTAGAGGTGTCCTAAGATAACCTAGCCATCTTTTAAACGTTTATTTTCACGGTAATACGTTTACATACGACCGCAGAATCAAACTGAATTACTGAAACTCATAGACGAAATGCTGCAACTAATCCACCGAACTCCGAATTCGTTCGCCGTCACCAGGACGTCAAGTTTGGTTCACAAAATCTCGTTCTCGTTGCCGTGACGGTGAAGGTGGCGTTGGACAAACGACCTATGGTTGCACAGGACGAGGACAAACGGCTCTTTAAGTTGACCCCGAAGATCTTCGTTTGATTTGAGATCCGGGCTACATGCGGGCTCTAATCCTGGAAGTCCAAGCTCATCCAGATATTTGGTCACCACCCCTGCACCGTGATGTCTGGCATTCCGATGCATTGATAAAAACTGGTGCCCTTTTGTTTGTTTTTAATAATAAAAAATAAACTTCAAATCATCATTTCATTCAAAATGTTGCAGCTCGTATCAGAAATGAGATAGTGGGATAGATAATGAAAAAAAATGTTTGGAATTTAAAATACATCTGAGATTAAAGCAAACAGTATGTGGACAAATTTATCTGCCTCAATTTCATTACAGGATATTTTGAAGTTGCGACAAAAAACAACATTTTGATAAACCCTTGTATAATAGTGCTTAAACGAAAAATGTTACGTATTACAATAATCAGAATGAATCACAATAGATTTAACCACAAAATGGTACAAAATTCGTAAAAATGAAAGATAAAAAATGAAAAAGTTATAAAATATCAAAATCGGACAAAAAGTGGCGGAATTTCATGCCGGAGAATGTGGGGCACGAAAAACTTCCCACCCAGGTTTTCTCCGGTGTTGGGTCATTAAAAAAAAAACATGAGTCGCTTTTTGGTAAACCGCGCCCTGCCGCTATAACCACATTTTTTTTCCGAGGAAGTACTTTTGGTACACTGTCAAAAAATGTATGTAGACTACTCTTGGACGTGTTGGTGCAGCCGGGGACAAAACACTTTTTGGACTGGTACATATTAGGTCCCCTCGAATTTGCACTGTATTTTTTTTTAAATAGATAGACAATGGGAAAAAAGTGATGTGAACAAAAAAATTTATGGTACATAAAGTTTTGAAAAAAAACAGCATTTCAAAAATTTACAAATTCGACGATTTTTTGAAACAGTCAATGCGAAAACTCCTTGAAAGTCATATTTGGATGGAACAAAAATGACACCTGCAATATCATGTTGCCAAGATGTGACATTTAGAAAAATTATTTGTGAAAATGAAAAAACTAATTTTGCCGAATCAAACTCAAAAGTATAATATACCTTATCTACGCAGGAGCGTGTAAGTGCACTTTACAGCATTTGCGGGTGGCAAGTAGCACTTTTCAACTCTCCGTGCGGTAAAGTAGACTTTAGTATTTTGAGTCATTTATTTTGAAAATATCTTGACAAAAATAAGAATTTATCAGGAACTAGGAAAATCACTCTTGTCACATTGTCACACATGCTCAAAAATAATTCAATCTTGAATTTTTCTTACGTCCTATTTTTCTCAATGTAAACCTGACTTTGTAATAAAATTTTGATACGCTGGTATAATATTTGATTAATTAATTTATTATACACATCATTTTTCTATATTTACCACCAATGTTTCTAGATATCCTGGGTAACCATCATGTCATGAAATAAATTAACGATTTTTTTGGGTATTTCGCCACACCCTATCAAAAAACCATCAAACTAGTGTTCATAAAACTTATCAACATCAAACGTTTCGGAAGCGAATCTGCTTCCGTCGTCAGTGGAATCTAAATAAGGAACAATTAATTCAAATTGAAATAAATATTTCTCGTTTTTGTGTGTTTTGTCAGCAAAACTGACTTTTTCGTGTTTCTGGCACAAAATTTAAGTTTTACAAAAATTTACATTTCTGTGGTGGTTACTATGGCAAAGTTATGAAGAGGCTTATTTTCATGTTGGTGAGTATGTCGATTGGACGGCGAGAAATTGAATCAAAACATGTGTGTATTGTTATAGGCGGATGAAGAGGAATAGTTGTACGAGTATTTTAAAAATGAATAAATTATATTCCGTTAAAGTGCAACTATAATTCAAAATTGTCTAATTTTATTTAAAGTGACTTAAAGTGGTCAATATGTGTAACTTCTTCGAAATAAAACTGTTAAATAAATTAATAATGCCTTTGAAAAAGATGCTCATAGGTAAAATAATGTTGTACCTAACACATGTGGAAAGTGCCTTTACCGCCGTTGACGTTGTGACCGAACTGCTGTCGCGTGCGGTCAAATATCTCTTTCCACACTTGTTAGGTAAATAACTATTTTGCGAAACACAAACTAACCCAATCAGATCCAAAAGAAAAATACCATATAGAGAAGGCATTCAGAAAGGTAATTATTGAAACCACATGTTTTGTGTTTTTTTTTTAATACAATTCCATACATTTTTTTGCACAAACGTACAAGATTTCACTTTATCTTTCAAATAAATCCATTAAAAGTGCGAAATTCGAGGGGATCTAAAGTGTACCACTTTTTCATATACAGCTAGCTAAGATCGAATCATATGAAAAACTTTTTTATTATAGTTTCACGGAAAAAAGTTATTTTTTCATAAAAAGCTCTGCATGGTGTCAAACCTGAAAAGCAGTCATCAGATATCAATTTTTCTCAGTTGTCTCTTTCGAGGTTTCTCAAAAAATATGAATTTTGCTCAGGAGAAAAGCACAATAATAACATTTATCTTGGATGAAAATCAGTATTTGATGTTTTTCACAATTTTTTCGGAGCACTTTTTTTGACTTATCCAGCAATTGCTGATGTGTTTATTGAAATATCTTTTGATTTTTATCGGAGAAAATCACTAATCTATTCAGAACCTCATTTTCCTGGTTGATAGGTGTAATTGCATATTTGAACGTAGTTTTTTATTTTAACCAACTTTTCTTTACAACAATTTTCGATCTTGTCACAAATAAAGGTACTTTACTACTGAGCGAGAATCATGTTTTCTTAGAAACCACGTATACGACCGAGGAAAATCAATATCTGTTGATTGCCTTTCAGGTTTCAGACCATGCAGAACTTTTTATAAAGAATAACATTTTTCGTAAAATAAATGATAAAAAAAGTTTTCCATATGGTACGAGCTTGGGTAGACACACTGTATGTAGCGGCCATGAGCGACCGGACCAATTCAACGTAAGGACTTTTTCTTAAACTCAAATAGTTCAAAACAACACTAACTACTTTAATTCGAAAATAACAAATGCCGAGATTTTTAATGTCATTGTTACATTTCAAGAATGTATACATGTTACCTTCAGATCATAATATATGGGGTTACTCAGTTTTATCCGGCAATGTTCAAAATTTAGATTCCACTAATTAAAATGAAAATTTTGACATAACCTCAATTCTTTTAGTGGTTTTTGCAATGGTTCGAGAGGATATTTTGTCGTCTTTCAGAATAAATCAAAAAGTAAGTCTTAACTAAATTTAGTAAATAGAAAATTGTATCTTAACTTTTTCAAATCAAATCTTTGAAGGTGTAAATCTCGAAACTGATGACAAATTGAAAAATATGTTCATAGAAGAAAAATTGTTCATTTTAATTAAAAGAATCTAAATTTTTAATATAGCTGGATTAAAACTGGTTCATCCTGTAGATGCTTTTTCACGGTTTTTTCACTTGCATACGGTTTCTACCATCAAAATCTCTAAATTCGAATACTTGAAAATTGTGCAAGTTCCCTATATTTTTGAGTATTTGGCAAAATGATCCTTACCAAACTATGAACCATTTATAGGTCAGGGATTAAAGCTGGAAAAGAGGTTGGTTTTGCATTAAAAAACACCCGAGAACGAATTGCGTGGGACTATAAACATACAGAATTATAACAACTGATTGTTTTTTTTAACAAAATGGAATCGAAAATAAAAAAAAAAAACATTTTTTTCCGGTTTATAAACGAAATGATCAATTTAATCCAGTTATCGTTGAAAAAAACGATAAAACCCAAAAAATATGCACCTTTTTTTGAAAGTTGTACAAAACGCGAGAGCGTAGCGATGGGGGCAGAGATGACTACGCCGGGTTCCTACTACCGGCTGATTACCCAATGCGGTGCGCCCTCTCGCGTGAATTCTCATTTTGTACAACTTTAAAATGCGTTTGAGACCATTTTGAAGGCGTTTCAATTTTCCCTTTTTTCTCATCAAAAAATGAGGGGTTTGGAAAGGGCTTATTTTAGACTTTTCATATCTCTACATTTTTTGTAGTGTAGTCAAATCGATCTTATCGGTCTGTCATCTCTCATTCGCGCCGGATTCCGAACGTCAGTGCTTCCATCTTTAAAAAAAATCAAATCATACCAACTTGCAGAAAATGACAAAGTCACCTGTAGGCAATGTTGCCCATTTTACGGTACCTATTATTTTTGTGTGACGCCCATACTATAGGTGTCTAATTCTTGATTCATAATATTTTTCTTGTATGTATCAAGTTGTTGGAAAAACACACTTAGATAACGAATGATTAATGCAACGGTATATCACACATACCGTTTCATGAATGAAAGTATTTCGGCACACTTTGCGTTCATATTTGTTTTTGATTGAATTAATTACTGTGACTTGAACATGGAATCAAGAATAAGTGATACCTTTTTGATTTTAAAATCGCAATTGGAATGTATCCCTTCATTATTAAATATCTGCTTATTCTCGATGTATAGTATAAACTTTATTCAAATCATTAGTGAAAAAATACTTAGCATTAGTTAACCACTATCCGTATTTGTAAGTTGCGGGTACGTGGTTTGTTGCATTTCATTTTTATATTGTAAAAAACCGACCGGGGTCGAATGAATTCAGAATTAGAAGAAGATGAATATCTAGGAGCTTTGGATACAGCTCCAGCTAGGACATCTCATGACAACTATAATATTGAGAGTAAGTGCTTATTGAAACTCGTCTTTGGCTTAATTTAGGAATATTTTCAACATCATTGTAAAATCAGGGTGCTGTCAGTATTTGCCAATACCTCCATCGATATAACCCTGTTAGGTACAGTGATGACAAATAAGTGCCATTTTGTGTTTTTAGCAAGTATGTTATCAATAAAATATCAATTATGATCAAGTGAATGGATCCATTCGTGATTTAATATGCTTCCTTTATCATGGATGGGACAATGTTATTTCTAGCTCTTTCCCTCCGTAATGTTTTTAAAACAAGTCTAACATTTCTTCATTATTGATAACAAATTCGGAATGTCTTCCTATTAAGTATACATATGCTCTTTAGTTGACCCTTGTTTTTTTCCAGTCGATTTGTCACTTTGACAATGCAAACATTCATTGTTTTAACTGATTGATCCAAAAAAAATTAAACATTATCAACATAATAATAAATACATCAGATTGTTCCATATTTTTATTAAAATTATTTATCCAATTTTCTTTTTAGAAACAAGAAGAAGAGCGAGAAGTTAAGAAAAGAGAGAAAAACAAAGATGAAGAAAGGTCCTCTACACGATCACCCACTCCAAAGCGTCGAAATAAAGATGAGAGAAGTTCAAAAAAAAGGAGACGGTCTAGATCCAGGTGTGATAATCTGTTTGTCTCATGTATTCATTATTTTTTAAAATTAGTGCCAAAAATATATGAGATACATGAAAATAGTCGCATTTGTTGGGGATCTGATTATAAAACAGATTGCTTTTTAGATCACACATCTCTCAGCGTAGCGCAGAAAGAAGCCGTGAACGTGAAAGAGATCGTGAACGAGAACGCGAAAAAGAGAAAGAACGTGAAAGGGAACGGGAACGTGAACGAGATCGAGAAAAAGAACGTGAGCGTGAGCGCGATAAGGAGAAAGAAAGGGTCGAGAAACTTAGTTCAAAGGAATTGATGCGTGAAAAGGAAATTGAAGATGAAGTCAAAGAGAAAAAGAAAGCCGATAGGAAAGCCAGAGAGAAAGAGGCAGCGTATCAAGAACGACTGAGGTAATTCTCAAAATGAGAATATCGTGAATTGAGCTCAATATTTATTAATTTTTTTCTTTATCAGCCTAAAAATTTTAACTTGCCATTAGTATTGATTGTATGTACCAAATCTAATATATTTTTTCGTATATATATAAAAGAGCTTGGGAAACTCGAGAAAGAAGAAAGGCAAAGGAATACGAAAAAGACAGAGAGAGGGAAAGGGTCAAAGAAGAAGAAAGAGAACACGATGCGAAAAAACTGAAAGAGTTTTTGGAGGACTATGACGATGAACGTGACGACGTTAAGTATTATAGGTGAGAAACCCTCGTTATAAGCAGAAACTCTCGTTAGACGATTAATCAACGTACATAACTGATTTCAGAGGTCGTGAGCTACAGAGGAGGGTCGATGAAAGACTCAAAGAAGCTGAAACGGATACTAAAGACAGATTAAAGGAAAAAGAAGAAATGGAAGATCTGAGAAAGAGGATCTTTGCTGAAAATCATTCTGATCCCAATGAAGCATTTGAAAAAGTGAGTGAAGTAATAAATTAATGAAAAATTGTTCTGATATCTCGGTTTTATTATTGTTAAAATGTCAATCTTCGCAGGCAAGAAAAGAAAAAGAGGCGCAGTATAAACCCAAAATATTAATTGATGTTAATTTAGATCATTGGAAGCAAAAAGAACGTGAAAAAGAAAGAGAGCTGGAACGGCAAAAGGCCAGAGAGAGAGAAAAGCATAGAGAAATTGAGAGGGACAGACGACACAGAGAAGAAAGAGAGAAGTACGTTTTTTTACAAGATGAAGTTTATAGGAAAATGATGAAACCTCTCTAATACATTAAAATTTGAAGTTTCCAATTCATTTTTTCGAATCTGTAAAAATATGACTAATATTGTACACTGCTCCAAGAAATTAACGCGCCACCCCTAATTTTCACATGAGACTATGTGTAAACATGTCCCGGGGTATATCTTGATATCTTCTTTAAAAAGGAGCTATCAAGTGGACAAGGAATAAAAACATTAAAAAAGAACAATGCTTTGAAGTTAAGACAATAAAAAAAATCTATTTTTTATCACAAGATTCTATAGAGTGTTTTAAATTTTCAGGGCAATAGTGGGTGGTATGAATTAAGAGAAGCAAATGCTTTCACTCTAGAACTGTCTCTGTCAGTTGCTTATAAAGTGTATAAGTCTTTTTCAAGAAATTTAAGTAGAACCATTTGCTTGTTCTCAATTCATACCACCGAGTGTTCCTATACTAAGCATAGAGTAAAATGCAAATTTAATGATGTAAAAATTCAAAACACTCTCTAGAATTTAGTGATAAAAATAGAATCCATGACATGTTTTCACATAGTCTTTTGTAAAAATAAGGGGTGGTGCGGTTATTTATTGGAGCAGTATATATTTGAATAAGTGGGCGATGTTCATGTATTATAAATTTGACGTTCCAGATACGTAGTAGCCCAAGCTGCAAAAGAATTAGAAGCTGTTGAGGCTGAACCGATTGATAGTGATAGTGATATTGATAATAGTCATTTCAGTCCTCCACAACCAGATCTTGAAGATGACACAGGATCAAATGGCAATTCCGATTCACCACAGGTAATGTGTCTCCTCAGTTACCAATCAAAGAGGTCGAGTTGGAGAGTTATGTAGTATGTGACATCATAATCATTTTTAGTGGACACAAATTCAAGCTCCAGAAGAAGATTCCAGACAGTCCGGTATATCCCCTGGAGATCACCTATCGCAACATACTCCTACAATAGGAATGAAAATAACACTATCCAAACCAACAAACTTGAATAACCAGAATTCCCCTAATCAGGTAATGATAACCACTTAATTGAAACAATAACAGCATTAAAAAATATCAGTCAACTGATAGACGCCTTTATTCGGAGTGGAGGGGGGGTAAATTTCCTGCAATCAAAAAAATAAGTAATTAATTTGTTTCTTAATCTAGCTGTGCTCGTCATCCATATATGCATCTGCGGAAAATTAAAAGACAAATTATGAAGTTTTTTATTCTATCAAAATTGTTATCGATATTCGGAGTTGACAAATTAATTGGAGTTATCATTGTTTGTGGAATATGGGCGGTAGGCACTGTCAATATCTAATGAGTGGAAAAATGTGAAAGTCATTTAAATGTATATTAAATGGATATTCAGCAGCAGGGTTAGTACGATTTCAAAATAGAATTATTAGAATGCTGGACCTACGAGTAAGGGGAGAATTTGGACTTATCTAAAGCATATGGGAATAAAAGCTTTCAACATTGCAACCCGTATCTAAAAGCTAAAAAGTGCTGGACCAATTTTGTCATCTGTATGATTGATCATTGAAGCTTAACCGAAAATCCTGATAATTGATTAGTATTAAATCAGTTTAACGTTCTTATAGTCTTATATCGTGGTTGGGTAAGAGGAAAAAAATATACGTCAATGTTTCTTCGTATTTACTTATCGCTACGTTTCGATGCCATGTTTGCATCTTCATCAGGCTAAAAAATGGTTTGAAATTTGGTCATTTCCGGCAACTAGTTATTTTGCTTCGATAGTTCCGCCAAAGGGTAAGTTTACTAAACGGCTTCAAGTGGGGCGGAAGATGCGTGCGTCTTGAAGAAAAGTATCATAACATAATATTAACTTATACCACCGAATATATTTATTATACAGGGTGTCCCTGAAATGACTGTACAACGTTTAACCACAAATTCCTTGACCAAAAATAAGGCTACCTGG
The DNA here is from genome assembly GCA_958502075.1 of Orchestes rusci. Taxonomy (NCBI): domain Eukaryota; kingdom Metazoa; phylum Arthropoda; class Insecta; order Coleoptera; family Curculionidae; genus Orchestes; species Orchestes rusci. The sequence goes on along the minus strand of OY293303.1, from coordinate 46,122,360 downwards.
GCAAACTTCCCAATATCCAAAAATGCTTCGTGAAGCCTACAGAGGGCGCCAAAGATTTAAAAAAAAATGGTTTTTTCCACATTTTTCGAAAACTGCAGATCGATTTTGATAATCTTTGGAGTCTAGTCTTGGACCATTATATAACGTTTTTTGTTTCTATAGTGTCCGGTTGTAATCTTTCCAGAAGTGTTAAAAACGTGACGTCACATGCAGTTATTTGTTTAGATTTTTTTTGGAATTGACTTTCTGATAATTCAGATGATTGAAATTTTGCTGGGATAAGTGGTTGTGCCAGAAAAAAATATTTTCAATCAGCTGCACAGATATTTTATTATTGATTTATTTTTTTCTAGCATAACTACTTATCCCAGCAAATTGATACTGCATTATCAGATAAAAACATCTGAATTATCAGGAAGTCAATTCCATAAAAAATCAGTCACGTCATATGACTGATATGCAGCCATATCTTTTGATTTTGTATGGATTTGACTTTCTGATAATCTAGACGTTTTCATCCAATAACGCAGTGTATAGAAAAGCTTTTTTCTCTCTTGAAAAAATTTGCTGGGATAAGTGGTTATGCTAGAAAAAAATGATTCAATTATAAAATATCTGTGTACCTAATTGAAAATATTTTTTTCTGGCACAACCACTTATTCCAGCGAAATTTCTCAAGAAAGAGAAAAACTCCCCAATGCATTGAACTATTAGATAAAAGCATCGGAATAATCAAAAAGACAATTCCAAAAAAAATCTAATCAAATAACTACATGTGACGTTTTGCTAGAGGCTCATCTATTGCGTCGGCTTTGTCCAATGTCTTTTTTTTTTCCTTATGTCCAAAAGAGCCCCCTACGGTACCTAAAAAAAATTGGCATCTCTTCGAGCATGTTTAAAAGTGTATAGTAATATTTTCAAGCCTTGGAAACAAGGTGATTGCCAATAAATGTTACAAACTCATATTTTCAACCATTAAACATGAACAAACAGTATATTGTTATAGTTATTAAATTGCTACTACTTTTTGATGTTACCGACGTACTTTCAGTATTCAAGATGGCGGCTAACCGCCATTTTGAAAACAAAATCAAATGAAAAGGGGGGGTCAAGGTACTAATTTTGAAGGTCTTTTCATCCTTATCACAGCCTGAAGGTTCGAAGTCGCCGGCACGTTTTAATTTTTATTTTTTTTTCCAAATGTCGCCCAATTGCCGTTTTCACATTCTCAGCTGTCACTATTGAGTTGGGAAATGTACATGCTCATTTATTGGACATCCAAACTTCATTCTTGTACACAAAACTTTTTAAAAGTGAGGACCTTTTTGAACCGCATTGTATATCAAGAGTTCAACTCGATTCGCCTTTTCGATTCGGAAATCTAAATTGAAAATATCGTCTTCTGAAACTGACGTATCGGAACTCGCATACTCCAGATTATTGTCCGCTTTAAGATTATTAAAATAAGTTCCCTTTCCTTCCCTTTATGATATCCTGGCTTACGGTTTGAAGATTTCAGTAATTCTCGTCATCGTTTGTAAAATGTAGTATTCCCAAAACTAATATGTATCAATAATTATAACGTAAACCGTCAAACCTATGAATGATAAAATCGAGCAAATAAAACCTCAGAGCAAAGACAACAATGAATACTATTGATGTTGATGTATCAGTGGACTCTATGGACTAATTTTTTCGCCTTGGTAATGGTAATGGTAAGGGTGGGGAGACAAAAGCCCGGTGGCCCTTTTCGCCAACCCCGCGTTTCCAACCCTCTCCACCCAAGTCGTCTCGTCTCCATTGTGAAGCGGAGCAGGTCATCCCAGCTCAGGTCCCACAACTCCACCCGAGGAATGGTTGCCGCTCCTAAGACCCTCCTCCCCAGGCGACCCCATCTATCACAGACTCCCAGTAGATGGTAGGAGGTTTCCTCCGCCCTTCCACAGTAGAGACATAGGGGTGATTTGCCTATTCCTTCTATTGCAAGTGTCTGTTGAGCTTGTAGTGCCCTGTCAGAATGCCTACTCTTGTTCAGCAACTGGGCCGTCCTTGGTTTGTTGGGTTTTGTGATTATCTCTCTGGCTTGCCTACAAGTCGTGTTATTCCTCCAGTATTTTACGGTGTTCTCCAAAGCTCACTCATTCAGGGCCTCGGAGATCAGTCATTTACTCAAACTCAGGTATGGCTCTGGTCCGGGCTGACACGATGAAGAACATAGTCCAGCTAGCTAATCCGCGCGTTCGTTTCCTAAAATGCCCATATGTCCTGGTACCCTGACCAGTTTGACCTTCTTGCTCTAGCCCAGGGGCCCGATTCTTGACCGATCGTATCGCTCCAGATCACTCGTGCCGCTATCGAAATCGTTCGCATGTCATTCTTGAGAACTCGTCTCATGAACGAGTACTCGAATTTGACAACGAGCAAGTTTTCTCGCTCGCATCGTACAGCATAGTGTTCGAAAGACTTATTTGTGGTTAGAAAATTTATTTTTTCAGAGTTTGCTGAACTCGAGATCATGTTGATTGGATCTTTTTGCAAACATTGAGAATCTTGAGTTCACAGGGTATTTTCTAAACACGGGTAGATGATTCGTGAAGTCATTTCTGAGGTATTTTGATGGAAATTTTCCGAAAATTGCGATGTACGGTAAATACGCCCCTTCAAATAGGGCACCCTGAAACGCTTTTTTTCCATATTTCAGAAATCGTTCATACAAAAATCATGCGATTAGGTTCATCGCATAAACTTTCAATGCTGAATCAGAATTTGGACTCAAAATCTTAATGCATACCTACTTTTTTCAACATTCAGATATCAGAATAGGAATACCTGAAGGATTTAAGATGAAAAATACTCAGTTCACGTAGTTAATAAAGGTAGTGGTTTTCGACAAAATTGTAATTTGTTACATCGATGCATCGGCACCCCAAAGTCGGGCCTTCTTCAATATTTGCGGAGCCGCTCAAACTGAAATATCGAAATTTGGTACCTCTTCATAAACTTTTGACGCCAAATAATACAGAGCTCAAAAATTTCAAATTGTTTATCAGGGGTGCGACATTACTGATGTGGTTGGGGGTAAAAAGCCTCATTTTCTGTAGGTTTAGCATCAACGTCATGTTTTTATCAGCTGACTCATTGACAATGATTGATTGACACATATGACACGAAAATGATTGCAATGGATCTAGTAGCACTTGTAATTGTGAACTTGCGAACGTTTTATCTCGAAGGACGGCCAAGAATATGATTCGTTTGCACCATTCGTAAAAATTCCCTTCGCAGAGGATCGTATACGCGTGTATGCGGATGATGTCAAGAATTGCAGTCCAGGGCGTGCAGAGCATCACTGCACTCTTGAACCAGCGGGCAGCTGATCCATGGCTTGCATAATGCCCTTAGTGCCGCTTGACTGCCAGAATAGATAACTATGATATCTTCTGCCCGTCCTTGAACCTTGTCCATAGTTGCTACCTCCAGGATAGCAAAAACCTCTGCTTGGAAGACCGTTTAAAGCATTCCGAGAGGGAAAGCCTCCCCGGCATTCCTGTCCAGTCTGTATAATCCGACTCCTGTAGCCTTAGAGTTGGCTCTTGAGCCTTCGGTGAACCAGATCTGCGTGTTACCTGGTGGTTTTGCCGGTGTAGTCCGCCACTCGTCCCTAGATGGAAGTTGTAACTCAAAACTTCTGTGTATTCCATCCGTGGCTGTCAGTCCCGCCGCCAGTAACGGTATCGCACGCCTCACAATAGAAGCTAATCTAGTGTGGCCGACTTCTGTGCCTCTGTCCTTCCATACTTCCTGAGCAGACATCCTTAGGTATGCTGCCATCGCTTACCTCTTTATCCAGATTGCCAGCTCTGGCAACGCAAGGGGAATGTTAAGTGGAGCTCCTGGAGTAATCCTCATTGCACCGGTGATACTCAGACAGGCCATCCTTTGAAGTCTGGTTAGTCTGATTTCGTTAGTGGCTTTCTCGGTAGCCGGCCACCAGACGACCTCGATAAAGCCAGTGAACGACGTGTGGTTTTAGGCCCCACCGCTCGACGCAGCAGCCACATTGTGGCTATGCCCTTTTCAACTGTCCTTTCTATATAGGGTTTCCACGTTAACTTACTGTCGAAGACTACCTAGTGGTACTTGACCTCCTGATTCAGTGCCAGCAGCATCTTGTATAGAATGGGTGGCTGAAACTTCCTGAGATTCTTCCTGTTTGTGAAAAGAATTAGCTCCGTTTTTGTGGGATTCACTGAGAGCCCTATCTCTTCACACCATACCTCCAAAATTTTACACGCTGACCTCATACGCTCGCAGACGACTTCCAGATGTTTACCTCTCACAAGGATCAGGCCATCATCGGCGTAGGCCTGCGCATAAAAGCTCTCCAACTCCAATTTTGTCAGGAGACTGTCTATTTTCAGACACCAAAGCCTGGGTGAGCGGCAGCTGCCATGAGGGGGCATATCTGCCTCTACATGGCAGTCTCCCAATGATGCTTCCACCTGGCGATCCCGAAGAGCGGACGAAACCCAACTCACCAGGGAAGCCGGAGTTCCCCTGGCCCTAAGGGATTCGTAGATGACCGTTTTAGCCTTATCAAATTCTCCTTCCACGTCAACGAACAGGGTCAAGGCGACCTCTTTGTCGTTCAAAGTCCTTTCAGCTAGTTGCACTACGGCATGGAGAGCCGAATCTGTACTTCTAACCTTGCAGCTGGCATGCTGTGAATTGGAGATCGTCGAAAGAATCTCCTCCGTCAAATACCTTTCGATCATCTTTTCTAATGCTTTCATTTGGAAAGATGTCGCACTGATTGGCCTGTGGGATTTTGGTACCCCGTAGTCGTCTTCCTTTCCAACTCTTGGGATGAATACCACCTTGGTGGTTTTCCATTGATCTGGGACGTGTCCCAAGGCGATGCTGGCTTTGGTGTGAGCAGAAGCTTGGCTCTCTGCATCATCGCCGGAAAAATCCCTTCAGGTCCTGCTGCCTTGTATGGACTGAACTCACTTAGTGCCAACTCAATGGATTCATCGGTAACGATCTTATTTGCCGTATCCCAGTCAGCCATAAGGGGTTGGTAATTTCTCCCGGAGTGAGTTTGGAGAAGTTGGTGTGGTGTTTCCTCCCTATTGTCAGTCCATATGCCATCTTCGCTTTTCCAACAGCCCTATCTCTGTTGTTCCCTCTGAGCCGAGTAGCTTCATAAGTCTCGCCGACCCTGCGAAAGATTCAATCTACCCGCAGAATCCACGCCATGCAGCCCTCTTGCTACTTCTTACCTCTGATTTAAATCTTATCCGGGCTTCAACGAATATGTCCCATTCGAGCAGTCCTTTTACCTCGAGAGCTCGGCGGTGCGACCTTGTGGCGTCCTTTTTAAGCCGCTCCAGAGAATCGTTCCACCATGGAACTTTTTTGGTTCCCGCCTTCCCTAGTGAACAGGATGCTTCGAATGCGGTTATGATTGCTCTGTTGAGGGTCTCCTAGTCCTTCTCTAGCGTGAGAGCCGGACGAGCAACTGGAGCGTGAGCCCCCGAAGTGCCGGATGCCATGGAGCTGCTTCTGCCTGAAGCGTGGGCCCCTGGTTGTTCAGCTTGCTCAGTCTCGGAGCCGCTTGCCGAGAGGACTGAAGGCGCCTCTTCCATGGGTGGGGTCACATCCATGTCAGTGGCGTTTGGACTCTTGGGGCCAGGATTGCCCTTAGAACTGTTGCTTGGCGATTTTTTATCTGAAAAAGAGTTATTTTTGTTTTTCATGATAAAGGTGGCGGGGGGGTTTCGTAAGTATGTCGGTCTCTATGAAGGTAGTGTCAGTTAATGGTTAGGTGTGGTCTGATCTTGATGCCATGTTAGAGCTCGCTTACCTCACCGCTCCAACCTCGGCCTAGTGGAAGAATGTGTTTGTCCCAGTGACGAAGTCCGGTAGCCGAGGTTGTATCACCCCCAACTCGAGCAGCAGGGTCCCGACCAGGCGCCACCCGGCTCTTCTACCCGAGTTGAGATTTTACACCGGTTGATGGGGCAGCCCTCTACATCGGCTAGATAAGAGTGGGCCCCTATACCATCTACGGCGGCCTAAGAAAATTGCCGTAATACCGTAGTTGTTGATCGGCATCACTGGGATTCCGCCTTACCGGCCAAGGAGAGGCGCGGTTTTCGTCCACGAGCATCCATATGACATTCCTGTCACCCTCTTTCTTTTCTGGGCTTGGGACCAGCTAGGTGACGGCTTCAAGGCCGCGTGATGTGAATCGTCATCAAGACAATCATTTTCCCTCTGTTCAACGTGGATTTAAATAATGAAAGCTCTTCAAGCGTCAGATGGACTTGTAATCCGCGTGGTTGCCGACTGCTCGCTAATACTTGGAAAAAGAAAAATTATGAGTTCTGGTAAAATCTAGATGTCAAAGTTGCCTGATTAAAGTCTGTTTATCCAAGTAAGGCACTGAATCAAAACAATGATAAGTTTATGACCATCACGTGAACATTTTACGCAAACACCTTTTTGGCCCGAACCAGTCAGGCCAAAATATTAGAAAATAATATGACACCAAATTAAGTTGGAACACGAAGTGCATCAGGCCCAATGTGCATTGTCAACCCCGATCGTGTGCAGTATGTTTGGGTTCACTGTCTTTTTTTGATAAATAGACTTTGGGTAGCAATAAGTACTTATTTCTCATTAAACATATTGTACGGATATTTTACTCATCGCCCAAACATTCATACTTCGCTGAACTTTAAAAATTGCTCCATAGAAACAATCTTAGCTCCAACTATAGATCTATCATAAGAATCGCGTTAAAAGTAATAAAACTTTGTTATTTGATTCAAAAAAACGAAAGTCTTCAAGAAATATCAAATTAATGTGTACAAGGTTTCTAATGAACAATGAGTAACCTTGTTCACATTAATTGCCTATGACACTGATTATTCTGGATACACTCAGTTTAGTTTTATTTTTTGGTGTATTTTTTATTAATGTTTGTTTTTAGGTTCGTTCTAGCGATACAAGAAAAAAGAAAATAGATCTCAGAGAGATATTCAATCCCGATGAAGATGACAATAGTATACATGTTAAAAAAAGAAAACTAATACCTCTAGGTACGTATTTCTAGTAGAACTACATTTATCCAGGTTCCCGAAATTTCTACAAGGTTCCAAAAAAAAATGGTAAATGAGATAACAGCAGATTCCTTTCAAGAAAATACATATTGCGATAATACCCAACTTGTCTAACTGGAAAGTTGATATAATGAGCGATACGGGGTGTCAAATTTAAATTTAAATTTTTGATATCTTTAAATAACTTTTGAAATGATAAATTAATTTTGTTGATATTTAGTAGAAAGGGTGTCCGGAAAGTCAACGATAATACTGGAAGGGGTGATGGACCAACTCATAAGCATCCAGAAAAACATAATCTGACCTTTGTAAAAACTCTATGGTTTTCGAGATATTGCCACTAAAAGTTCAAAATATTCAATAAGAAATCTTATTTCACAGAGAACGTGGAAATTTTCGTGACTGGCTTGTTATCGCGAAGGCAAAGGTTTTGGGGAGATAGTAAAAAAAATCATTCTTTATTAAAAAAATATATTTTTTTTGATTTTTTTTTCATAAGAAACATTGAACATCGGAAGACTTGTTCAAATTACCATGACAACGGCGTTTTCAAAGCCACCTTTGTTTATTTTCAAAATTTTCCATTCAAAACCACATTGCATGGATCACTTCAAGTGCAATTATCGTGAAAAAGGTAACTCGTAGACCTTTTTGCGAAGTATACCTTTTTTACGTAAACATGACGGAAAAATCAATTTTCCAACTAACAAAAAAGAGTGCGTACGAAGAAGTTATAACCATTTGAATGAGTCAAAATGTGTGTAAGTGGCGCCCCCTACAATTAAGAGCTATATAAAGAACAGATTTGGATTTATGCATGTCAATTTAGATTATTATTTTGATGAAATTTAGTATATAAGGGTAGTTATATACCAAATTTCATCAAAATAATAATCTAAAAGTTATTTGAAAAATCAAAATTCAACTTTGACACCCTCTATCTCTTTTAGGTCCGGTTATGCAATTCAAGTATATCCTTGGAATAAGCAATACTCCGTATAACCAATGGGTTATTCACGTTATTCGACACGAAACATTATGGCCGAAGTATATGATTTTAAAAACGTTTTTTTTTCTGGATGGATAGGGACCCTTTAAGGCTACATTTTAAAAATATTTTCATGTTATACAGGGTGTCCCCAAAACACGAAACGCATCAAAGTTGTATTTTTTTAAATGGAACCCCCTGTATATTAATTGATATTTCAATTCTTTCTTCAATTTGGAACAAAAATTGTAATACAAGTAAATGCTTAACCCATTTAAACTCCGCTGTATCTCCTACCGTTTTCAAGATTCCAATGGTGAGCATCGAATTTGTAACTTATCTTATTCGTACACCTTTTCTAAACAAAAAAAGGACAGTTTCTCTATAACGCAAGAGGCAACCGTTTGAAATTTATAAATGTTGTTGCAGGTTAGAACCCCATAGATTAAAAATAGTTATTTACCTAACAAGTGTGGAAAGTGATAATTTACCGCACGCGACGGCAGTTGACCGACCGACGCGGAGCGGAGCTCGGTTACAACGTCAAGGGTGGTAAAGGCACTTTCCACATGCGTTAGGTCAGAATTTTACCTATGAGCATTCTTCTAAAGGCATTATCAATTCATTGAACAGTTTTATTTTTGAGAAGTTAGACATAATGACCAAAGTCACTTTTCCGCACTACTTAGTCGCACTGCGTGTTGTTAAGTAACATTACCGGACAGAGCGCTGTGAAGTCAAATTAGACAATTTTGATGTAGAGTTGCACTTTTACGGAACACGATTTATCAATTTTCAAAATACTCGTATAATTATTCATCTGCACCCGCCTATTATAGCAATACACACATTTGTTGATTTAATTCATTTTGGAATTTCTCACCTTCCAATCGACATTTTCACCAACATGGAAATCAGCCTCTTCATAATTTTGTCACAGTAACAACCACAGAAATGTGATTTTTATTCATGACATTATTGCACGTACGTCTTAAATATATCTGTACTGCTAAAGTGTATTATATCGGCTTCTAAAAATGGTTGCAGTATGGGGGCCGCCATCTTGGCTGGACGTTGACCAAAACGTATGTCTGAGCTTGATTCGGCTATCAGTATCACTCTTAACATGACCACTGAACACACTTAACCCAGCTTTTTGTCTATTTATATTGACCTTCACTCATAAGTGATTTTAAGTTTGTTTTTGTAAAATAGTTATTATCTGAAAGATATAATGTAGTTAGGCAGACAAGAAAGTAACTAGGAGTAGTTAGGTAATGTGGGCTGAGCAACAAAACACCTCTAAAGAGAATAAACTGTAACATTTTTGATGTAAACTCACATATTTGTATCCAAAATCATTGTAAGTACAAACGAACGCTCGTACCATTCATTTCCATCAAGTCTCGAATGCGAATGTAATCTTAAATGTATTTTTGTCATGTTAAGTTAAAGAGTATTCATGAATGAGTTCAAATTACCTTGAAAATTATACAAATCAATGTGGCATGACATTTCTATTCTTATTTTATTCAAGACAAAATATCTAATAGGGCCTATCTACCTTCCTATCTATTTTCAAATGGTTTAAGTCTATCTAGCAAAAATGGTAATATGGTACCTAGTACGGATCTTTACCAATACAAAAATATCACAAAAAGGTTAATAAAACATTTCATCAAAAACACTCGGCTCGAGAAAAGGCAATCCCAATTCTCACAAAATTCGCAAATCAATAATAATTATCCAATAGTCATTGAATTCTCACGTTCAAATGACACGACAAACGAACGAACGCTTGGCTATGCTCAATTTAGTTTAGTCTATGGCTATGCTTATGTTACCATCTACATTGAATTTGTAATTTGTGTTCAAAGTCACGCTTACGCCGAATACAATGTGGATGGTTGCATATGATTCCCGTTTGGCAAGCGGAAATCTGTCACTTCCACTTCGAAGTGAAAACAGCTGAATCAAGCTAAGACACACTTTTTGGTCAACGTCCAATCCAATATGGCGGCCCCCTTGGTGCAACCATTTTTATCACCGCTTTAGCAGTACAGATATATTTAAGACGTACGTGCATTATTGTTACCCAGGGTATCTAGAAACATTGGTGGTTACTATAGAAACACAATAAGTATAATACATTATTTCTCTATGGTGACCACCGTGACACAATCTTATCACAAAGTCAGGGTGATATTGAACCCATGGTAGAAAGATACAAGGTATGTCAGACACTCGGAGAAAAATTGGCTTGAATTACGCAATGACGTCAAACGCTATAATTTTTGTTTATAGTAACCATGGTGACAAAGGAACGTAGCTTTTCCCGAGTGCTATCTAGCATAACAGAGAAGTTGATTCATTTACTGTGGTTATTATCTCATTTATAAATACTAATATATAGATAATCAAAAAACATACCTTGAAAATTAATTTCTTGTTCCCATTCCTTTGTATATGGCATTTACTATTTCCCCAACTCTCCCATCTTCGTTGAAGCTTGATAATATCAAGCGATCAAAAACCAGACGAGGTTTGGAGATGGATTTAACTGACTAGGTCACTAGGTAACAAAATTATGAACGAAGCAATAACAGATAAGACGAATTATTCCTTTAAATATTCAAAATTCAAGTCAATAATATCAACGACGGACTTTATGAAGACTCATTCCAGTAAGACCTGTCATCTGTCAACCCGACACCCCAGTCAACGTTGCCAACTTGCAAATATACTGTACACCTTGGAATTAAACGTTTTCAAAATGCAGGTTAAATACAAAATTCTGTTTGATTTTAGGCAAAATAGATAAAGCAAAAAATAGCCTCAAATCAAAGCAAGTAATTAAAGAACCGCTTAGCGATATTTCTTGAAATTTTGTCTTAAGTTGTGGTTTCTAGAGGTGGTCCAATTGCGATAAAACGCCAATATGGCAACATTGTATCTTTGTTGCATTTGACCTCACAGTGAGATGCGCGTTGACATACCTTGTTTCTTTCTACCATGATTGAACCCATATATCTATTTATAACTATAAGGAAATCAATTCTACACGCTTGATGCCAGGATGAGATAGAAGATTCCGCTGTACTGAATATGTTTCGCATAAGTCTATCCTTTTCTATCGCCAGGGGATGGTCCCCAAAATTGCATCTTGCAAATATGCCTATTTTCTAATGTTAGAGACAAGGTTATTGACTTCTGAAAACATTCCGATATAATTTATACAGAGTGTTTTTCTCAGTTGGCGAATTTAGCGACGGAGAAACTCAATTTTTCCAAATGGAACACCCTGTATACTGATGTCTAGTTTTGTTAAGCACTCAAAACTTGCAACTTTGCTATTACAACTCATGTAATGAAAGTTGTTATCTCTCAATATTCCATCACTAGTGAGCCACCCTGTAGGTTCGTATGTTCATATTATGCAAAAAAACACGTTTTCCTATGTAGGATTATCTCTTCATTGTTGAGGGGTTGTTTGTGAACACCCTGTGAACACAACACTTTCTAACTATGTACGGTTTTGAACAAACTAAAGGAATCTTTCTTGTAAAATGGATTAAAATGTATCTAATTTATTTTTTTGCTCGTTAGTATGATCGTAGTGAAGCTTATAAAAAAAAAATGAATTCAAATTTTATCTTCTGAGGTTCAGCCCTGCCTGGATGGAAACTAATTTGTGTCATAATTTTAGTTTCGAAAAATCAAGTATGTCTTGGAAATTAACTTGAAAGCTTGAATTCAAAAGGCATTTCTGCATTGGCTCAGATTTATTCAACGAATTATCCTGATATCTACAATCTACACAATACTCTATCAACAGTTGGGTTGGGATGGATTTAGGCTACATGCTCTACCAGATAAGCCGCTGCAGCTTGGCTTGGAATCATTATCGTGATTGCTGCTAATGTTGATTTTTGAGAGTTTATCAGAAATGTTGCGAATTCCAAATCTAAGCAGGAAAGAACGAACGAAACGAAACGAAAAACGAATGCACGATGCACGGCCCCGTAGCATGTGTATTTAAATCGAGTATCTTCAAATTCGCTTAAAATAGTATTATAGTGTAAAAAAAATCGCTCCAAACGGTCTATAGTGTGAAATAGTCCAAAAAGAGTGGCTAGGATTGATAGTGCGAGTTTTGGGTACTGAATTCATGATTATTCACTTGAAATTATACCCACACGTACACTTGGTTATCTTATGTTGATGGTTTTTTACCCCGTTTCACCGGGAGCGGACTACCTACATGGATGGTTCTGTGTTTTGGAGTAGACCAGAAACAAGGATACTACGATCATTTGGACATCTTGATGCACAGTGGAAAACATCGCTAATATGGAAAATGAGCCTACATCATTTGCTGAAATGTACAAATTGTTAGCAGAACAGAACTCACAACAGACACAAACCCTTTGCAAACAAATACAAACAAGTGAACAAAGAGTGGCCAAAAAAATAGATTCTGCAAACAGAAAAATTGAAAAATTACAACTTGAATCGAGGCTAACCGAGAGGAAGTTACGGAGAAATAACGTATTGTTGTTTGGTCCTCTACAAGTTGAAAATAGAGCTGTTCTTGTTGAGAGAACGCTAGAAAAACTAAATGACCTTTTTTCCTTGAACTTATCTATCAAGGACATAAATAACATTTATTGGGTTGGAAAAAATACAAATTCGCCAATATTGATTGAATTTATATCATACCTGAAAAAATCAGAGCTCTTCAAAGATGGAGAAAAATTACGACGTCTAAAAGGAACTGGTTTTGCCATCTCGAACGATTACTGCGACAAGGACAGGGAAGAAATTAAAGTCTTGAGGAAACATCTAGCAAGAGCACGAGAAGAAAACAAAACGGCTAAAATAAGAGGTTTCCACATTGAAATAGAAAATAAATTGTATACAGCAAGTCAACTGGAACAAAAACGTCCGAACAATACCAACAGCTCTGAGGAATCTGAAGAATTGGAGTCAACTGAAGAGGAAGAAGAAAACGCACCACTTAAATCTGACTCAGACCTGGAGAAGACTAATAAACGAAAACCTAATCATACTCCGACACGTGAAGCGGGAATTGGTACTCGATCCAAAAAGAGTAAATTTAAAAATTAGTAATTGATTGGTAAAGTTTATACATAGTTAGGTGCTTCTAGTATTAGCTTAGCATATTTTTGGTAGAGTAGTTGGGGTCTTTGGTATGCATAAAGAAAGATTTCTGGGGAGGAAATGGAAATAATAAGAGTAAATACGGGTGTGTTTTTTATCACTATTTTTTAACTATTTTTCCCAAATACGTATAGGTATGATATTGATATAAAACATAGCATATCGAACCATTAATAAAATAAACAATAAAGTTAACTGATCTTGAATTACGACAATTAAATTAAATGGATCCATTTCTAAGAGACCTCGAAGAAAAAACAAAAACTCCGCAACTGATCAGAAATTTAAATGTTTTCAACCAGCAGCTTATCAGCAGTAACAACTTCAGAATTCTCCACTTGAATATTCGTGGAATAAAAACCAACTTTACAGAATTCGTGTGTTTCCTAAAACTGATTGAGGAAAAATTTGAAATAATAGTCTTGTCTGAGACACATATTATTGGCGACTTACAAATATTTCATCTGGATGGTTATATTGCAATTTATAACGAGGGAGTCTTCAATAGATGCGATGGCATCGTCGTTTTTGTCAAGGAAATGATAGACGTAGAAACTCGTTTTGAATTCATCGGATATGTAAAATGCGTCGAACTTCTCATAGGGAAAAATGAAAAAAAAATTCTTCTGACATGTATATACAGATCACCCTCAATAAATGAAAATGTTTTTGTAGGAAAACTTTCTGAATATTTAGAAACGAATAAATGCAGGACGAAACACATAATTATTGGCGACATAAATCTAGATTTGCTCAAAGAAGATAAAAGCTCTATAGAAGATTACAAGAGCATCTTGGCAGTATATGGGTTCATATCATATACAAACAAATGTTTCACGAGACCATTGACGAAGACATGTCTTGACCACATTTATGTTAAAGGGAAAAATGAAGACTGTTTTCGGGATTCGAGATCGTACGTAATTGATTTTAATATTACGGACCATTATCCCATTGCTCTTACCTTTGAATCATCAATCAACTCCACACCAAGATCCACATCATTCACAAAATCATACATAAATTATAAAAACTTGAAAAGTGATTTGAGAAAACAAAAATGGACCTCGGTTTTTCACACTGCGAACTTGAATAGCGCTGTGTTAAACTTTATAAGCATACTGCAGGAAAAAATAACAGACAACACACAAACAATAAAACAGACAAATACAAAGAACGGTAAAAATGATTGGATTACAAAAGGTCTATTAAACCGAATAAAAATAAAAAATTCAATGTATAATGAATGTTTGAAATATCCCGAAGATACCGAGCTCAAAAATCGTTATAAAAACATCAAAAACGAGTTGGTTAAAACTATAAAACAAAGAAAAAGGTTCTATGCACAAAGAAAAATCTCCGAACACGAAAACCAATCACAAGCTCTATGGAACTGCGTAAACAAATTATGTAAAAAGTCATTCAAAAACCCAAAGATTGAAAAAATTGACCTTACAGAGACCGAATCAGTTACAACTAAAATAGAGATAGCCAATCATTTCAACAAATATTTTTCGGAAATTGGCGAAAAATTAGCAAAACAAATGGATATAACTAGTAACTTTGAAGAAAAGACGAAATATTCTAAAAATAGTTTATATTTCCTTAGAGAAACAACAGATGAGGAGGTGAAACTAGTTATTAAAGAGCTCAGATCAAAGAGAGCCCCCGGTCCTGACGGAATACGTTCTGAAACAATCAAAGAGGTTGCAAATGAAGTGGTAGCAGTGTTAGTCTATCTCATCAATTTTAGTTTCAAAATCGGGACGTTTCCAGACGCTTTAAAATTGGGGGAAATAAAACCGCTCCTTAAAAGCGGATCAAAAACAGAACTAGAAAACTATAGACCAATTTCCCTAATTTCGAATATCTCCAAAATTTTTGAGAAGATTATTAAAAAAAGGGTTGTTTCATTTCTGGAAAAATATGATCTATTATCAAAAAAACAGTTTGGGTTCAGGATTGGGAAGTCGACCGAAGACGCAATAACTAGTTTAACGCAAGAAATTTATCAAGCAGTAGATCAGAAAAAAGCATCCCTTTGTATATTTGTTGATTTAACCAAGGCTTTCGATACCGTATGTCACAAAAAATTAATCATAAAACTGGAGCAAATTGGCCTGAGAGGTAGTGTTTTGAATATGTTTAAAAGTTATTTGAGTCACAGGATGCAATATGTTAATATAGATAATGTCAAGAGCGGACGCAGGGGTATAACATGTGGAGTACCACAGGGAACGGTACTGGGACCGCTTTTGTTCACTTTGTATATGAATAATTTCCTAGAAACAGATTGGATGGGTACTGTTATCAGTTTTGCTGATGATACGGTAAGTTTTTACTCAGGAAAATCTTGGATGGATGTAAGAAACAAAGCAGAATTTGACCTAAACAATATATTCAAGTGGTTTCAAAGCAACAAACTCACACTCAACCAAACAAAAACTAAATTTGTCCCCTTCTCCTCTTATACAAATGGCCTTCCAGATTTTCGCTTTTTACGCACCCAAGAAAATACTACAATATCGAGAGCAGATTGCGTAAAGTACCTTGGAATTATGATAGACCAACATTTGCGATGGGATAAACAAATAAAATATCTGGTTTCAAAAACCAGATATCTGGTGACCCGTTTTTCCTACCTTAAAACATATTTAAAAAAAGAACAGCTACGAAAATTATATTTCGCACTCGTGCAATCACAGTTTAATTATGGAATTTCTGGTTGGGGTAGTGTGAGGGCTTGTTATTTAAAAAGTTTGGATGTGATCCAAAAATTAATATTGAAAATTATTTTTAACAAGGAGAAGACATATTCCAGTAACATTCTATTTAAAGAGACTAAGGTACTTGACTTGAGACAATTATATTTTTTAAAAGTGTTGTCATTGGTAAATAAACGAAAGATCTTCCTACACCCAGTCACGCACGAAAAAAACACAAGATTCAAAGCAGATTGTATGGAGGTACCTGGAAGTAGGAAGGAAATAGGACATAAATCAATACAATTACTAGCTCCAAGGTTTTTCAACATGCTGCCTAAGAGCCTAAAAGATATAGTTTACTACAAACATTTTCAGTCAGAATTGAAACAATGGCTATTACAGATAGACAGACGAGAAATATACTGCTTCTTTTAATAAAAAGTACATAAGAATATATAGCATAGATATACCATAAATTGTTTATTATATAAGTTTATCAAATGTTGTGCATTTAAACCTAAATTGTGACAAAATTCCTGAAATGAGACAAAAAAAAAACAAAATTGTGACTATTTAACCCGATTAGCGACCACTAACAAATCAGCTTAAACAAGAGACAAATTGTTGTTTCTTCTAGGCTTAAATATTTATTTCAATGTATCGATATTATTTTGTATAAAAAAAAATTGTAGCAAAATGTTTCTGAAATAAATTGATTGATTGATTGATTGAAAGGAAATTGAATCAGAATACAAAATATGAATGAATACAAAGCTTTCCAGTTTCGCATCTTTTTGCATCTTGAGTGGATAAAAAGATTTCATATTATATTTGGTCGAAGTCTATATCCTATAAATGTATACATTCACTTTGACTATTTCGTCATCTTTATTATAGGTTAGGTTAACATATGGTTTTTTACAAAATACACGAAATAAGCTCCCCACCCTACTCTACACTACGCTACACTTGTCACACCTCCTCTTGATCTAGGGTAGCGAGTGCAGTAATGGGCAACCTACCCAGATATAACAAACGCCGCAGGGTAAAAAAGTGTAGTAACGTGTGCATTAGTGGAGGATAACAAACAGACCTATTGGCAGGACTCCATTCTGAAACTATCAACCCAATAGATTCCATGGATTAAATATAACGTATAGTCTCATATTTACTCATTGATTGATTCAAATATTGCATGTTTGCAGTTGTTGATAGTTTGCAAATAATGCACAACAATAATCTGTCATCATGATGCCAACGATGCCATCATTAGATATTTACCTTGCCGACCAAAAGTGTTTGCTGAGATTTTCGGTGGTTTAACCAAATAATATTTATTAAGATAATTATCAACTTACCGATTTGCACCCAATGGAAATCTAAAAAAACTCGAAGAACAATAATTGTTCGACGTGCTGAGACACCCAATAGCAGCACACTGCTTCGCACTCATCTTATTTATTCCGACAAATAAGACGCTTGACACGCTGCCAATAGCTCTTGCCGGCGAAACATACCACTTGAGTTTGGGTGTACGGCACTCAAATCGATTGCAGTGATTCGCGTCGGCGCAACTACCCCACGTTGACAGTTTATATGCAACGAGTGAATTATGGAGTAGACGACACTTTTGTGTTGCGTATACACGAGATCTAAGCTTGGAAAAAATACGGTATATGAAGAAAATTATTTTCTATTATACAGGGTAGGCAAAAACTTCAAGAACCTGAATTTTTTCCAAGAGTAAACTACTTCTATTTTTATTTTCAAGCGAAATTCCAATATCATTTTTTTTAGGACAGCATTAGATGTTGAAATGCATACAGCATCAATGACTTTATCTTTAATACAGTGGCATCAAAAAGTCTTAAAGAATGATTTCTATATTATCACAAATATTTATTTTGAATTTCGCAAATGAAATAATACACAAAAATCTTGAAATAACAACCTATAATTTCAAAATTTGCTATTCAACACATTTTTCAAGCAGGAAACGAATGAAGTCAAAACTTCTTCGAATTTTTTCAATGAAAATTGATTGAATAGCGTTATTCTAAATAACTTTTTCAAATGACATTCTGTTCAATAATCTATATTCAGGGTTTTTCACTTAAAACTCCGCACGTCAATATCTCGGAAACGAATAGGAATATTTGATTTCTGTAAAAAGTAGTCAATGTATGGGGTCGAGTAGTTAAAAAAACTCGACGCCTACCAAGAGTAAAGCGTCGCGACGCATCAAAAATATCAATCGATTGCAGGGACTTTGAAATTACGCGCATGCAAAAGTACTAGTTATTTATAAACTTTTTAGTTATTCAGTCGAACTCATTTATTCTACTCAGTTTTGAGATATACAGTGTGTCCAAGATAAGGATGTCTATCGTATTTCTTGAAAACCGTGAGAGATACAAGGTCGGTTAAATGGACGCAAAGTTGCGTATTTTGATGCTTAACAAAATGCCGTTTTGAAAGCTAAGAAATTCCGACCAAGTCCAAAATTATCCGAAAAAAACCGAAATTTTTCAAAATTGTTTTCATTTTTTTCTGACCCCATTTAAAGAGATATTTTGAAATGAATGGAACTTCTTCATTGCCACTTTTTGCCCTTTACAAGATAGCGTTATTAAATTGAAGAACCGACTTTTCGTCTATGAGCAACCATCATCAACTTTGTTTTTTTAAATACGGTCCTGGATTTTTTATTACGGATTTTAAGAACCTCTTATGTTCCTAAACTAACGAGGTATCGCACTAATTAAAAAAGAGGTGGTTGTTTTTAATCCTATTAAAAATGAATTTTTTGTCTCTCTCTAACACATGAGTTCTTATGGAAAAATCCATCAACATAATTTTTTTGAATAATTGCGATACATTGTTGGTTTAGGAACATAAGAGGCCCTTAAAATCCGTCATAAAAAATCCAGGACCGTATTTAAAAAAACAAAGTTGATGATGGCTGCTCATAGACGAAACGTCGGTTCTTCAATTCAATAACGCTATCTTGTAAAGGGCAAAAAGTGGCAATGAAGAAGTTCCATTCATTTCAAAACATCTCTTCAAATATGGTCAGGAAAAAAAGAAAACAATTTTGAAAAATTTCGGTTTTTTTCGGATAATTTCGGACTTAGTCGGAATTTCTTGGCTTTTAAAACGGCATTTTGTTAAGCATCAAAAAACTTTGCCTCCATTTAACCGACCTTGTATCTCTCACGGTTTCCAAGATCCCCGTGATAGACATCCTTATCTTGGACACACTGTATATCTCAAAACTGAGTAGAATAAATGAGTTCGACTGAATTACAAAAAAGTTTATAAATAACTCGTACTTTTGCATGCGCGTAATTTCAAAGTCCCTGCAATCGATTGATATTTTCGATGCGTCGCGACGCTTTACTCTTGGTAGGCGTCGAATTTTTTCAACTGTGGAAAATAACTACTCGACCCCATACATTGACTACTTTTTACAGAAATCAAATATTCCTATTCGTTTCCGAGATATTGACGTGCGGAGTTTTGATTGAAAAGCCCTGTATATAAATCTATTGCTGTTCGTTAGTCTCGCTAAAACTCGAGAACGGCTGGACCGATTTGGCTGATTTTGGTCTTGAATTATTTGTGGAAGTCTAGAGAAGGTTTAAATGTTGAATAGATATGAAAATGCCCGGAATTAAATAAAATCAACAATTTTGTTTTTCCTTTGAAATTTTATTTATTGTGTGTTAGGCTTGCATCCTGTTATTTTCCAAAGGATTTTGTTCAAATTAGGTATGTATGTTCTAATTTGGGATTTGATCAAAAATTAAAAACAAATGATATAGTGCGGTTATGTTCGCATAGTTTTGTTATTTTCCAAAAGATTTTATTCAAATAAGATATGATGGTTCTAATTTCGTGTTTGTTTAAGAAATTCAACAAAAATTGACTAATTGAGGTTATTTTCCCATAATTTTATCATTTTCCAAAGGATTTTGTTCGAATTAGACTTGTAGATTCTATTTGGGATTTGATCATTTTTTTTTTAAGACATAGTTAGGTTATGTTTGCATAGTTTGCCAAAGGATTTTGTTCAAATAAGATGTTTTGTACGGTATTGACCATAAGTGGATCATCGGCCTAAAATTTGAGAAAACTTTGACCCTTTATCAGCTAAAAAAACTGATGGCGCATTTGAAAACTTTAATCCATTTGTTTGCGTGTCCTGGCGATGAATACTTTTCAAAACTTTTTCCGTGTAGTTTTTCACAAAAATGGCTAGCACCATTCGAATGAGGGGTGAAAATTATGTACTTCCTTAAAATTTTACAAAAATTGAACAAAGGATAGTCTAGATCTAAAATCCAAAACTTGGGAAGAATTACCCATTTTTTGTGATTTCTTCAAAATTGAGCGCAGTTTTTTCGAATTTAGGTCGATGATCCACTTAGAGCCAATACAGTAGGTTGTAATTTGGAGTTTGATCGAGAAATTTAACAAAAATTGACCGAGTGTGGTTATTTTTGCCTAATTTTGCTATTTTCCAAAGCATTTTGTTCAAATTAGATACATATGTAGGTTCTTTTTGTAATTTGAAATGTTGTAACAAGAGATGTTTCCTGTTCAAACATTAAAAAAATATATTCGAGAAATTTTCTCAGACATATCATTTTAACTGAAGAACCGCTGGGACGATTTTTATGATTTTGTATACATATTATGTGATTCTGTGTACATATTATGTTTATGTCTGCGCTCCAAACAATTATTTAAACATCGGAAAAGTTAAAATAAAAAGGAATCATATGAAACAAATTCATTTAGCACAACATTTATTGATTATAAAACAGTATGGAATTAGCCGGGTCAGCTAGTTAAAGATAAAGCTCTTGGAAAAAAAGTCGGTTTTTGAAAATTTTCTCTTCGTGGATTGAATTTTTTTTGCAGACAATTTCTTCATCAGAAATGAGTTTTTTCCGAAAAATGATTTTTTGTATTAATTTGTGATCTTGTAAACACTATCTAGGGCAGTATATAAATAAATGAATAAACTCACGTTCGGCAGGATTTTCCCGACGCGGTTTGTACTCTTTTGGTGCTCGTATGCATATAAACATCATCTGATAACACAGGTCTACGAAGTGAAACTTTTTGCGAGATGTTTTATATTTTTTTATAATTTTGATGCGCTGATTCCAATCATTCTTTCTTCTATTTCTTTCCAGTGGTTCATTTCCTATTCTTGCATTTAGGTATCCCATAATAACGATTTTTTCTCGTGTTCCTATTTTGTCCACTACTGTTCGCAGTTCTTCATATAATCTCTCTCTCTCCTCTCTCTCTTTGCCCATGTCTGGTGCATAAACGCTTATGAAGTGCATTTTTCCATTGTTATTACTTATTGTTACCTGTAGCATTCTGTCGTTGACGTAGACTTCACTCTCTATTTGTTGTTGTACTTTTGGTCTATCAGTATTCCCACGCCTGAGCGTGCTCTCTGTTCTTGTGGTATTCCACTGTATATCAGGATATATTTGTCAATTTCACATTTTCCCTTTCCTTTCTTCTTAGTTTTGGGTTAGTTTGGGTTAGCGCATATCTCTATGTTATTGTCTATTAGTTCTGCTATGATCTCCTGATCCTTTGCATTCCAGGACATGATGTTCCAGGTGGCTATTCTGAGTTTATTTCGTTTCCAAATCTTTGTCCGTTTTTTTACTTTTGTCGTCATTTTTTCATCAATCGAGTTCCGAGGCAACAACCTTATAGATCCTAATCAGTCTGGTTTCCGTTTTAAACACTCCTGTCAGTCTGTTGTTGTGAACATAAGTGATGACTTTCCAAAAGCAATTGAATGTGATAATTATATAATGGCTGTGTTCCTCGACGTCAGAAGAGCTTTCGAAACGTTGGACCGAGAAATCTTGTTTGTAATATGAGAACTCTGGGAATCGAGGGACAGGGCTCTGTTGGTTCAGATCATATCTGTCAGATAGAACACGTGTGAAGTTCAATAATAGTGCGTCTGTGCCAGTGCTCGTAAACTATGGAGTACCGCAAGGTACTGTCCTAGACCTTTCCTTTTTTATTTTATACATGAACGACATGGGTGCATTTAAGCATAGCGAGGTTGTCCTATTTGCAGATGACACAATGATCTACATCGTTGGACAGAACATAGATAAAATTGTGGAGAGCATTAATGAGGATCTTGAACATCTGTATAATTGGTTCAATAGTAACAAGCCTGCCATAAATGTGAAGAAAACAAAATATTGTGTTCTTAGTAAGAAATCTGCACTAGCCCGTGTCAATGCAGAAAACTTGATACTGTGATAATTTTATTTTAACTGATAACTAGTCAATTGCTCAACACAATTTGACAAAAAGGACTCAATTATTCCAATCAACTACCCAGTGAAGTCAGAAGCTGTGATAACTTGAACCAGTTTAAATTTTTATAGAGATGTCATGTTTTGTCTCACTCCATTTAGTTCTTGATAATGTTCGATGTACACACACATGTTTTATACATCCCAATTTTAAATTTTACTTTTATTTATATATATTTTAAATATCTGTTTCATATTATGTCTATTTATTTATTGATATAACTATTTTGTACCACGCTGTCGCCAAGTGCTAAATAAATAGATTATCATTATTATTATTATTTATCAAAAATTTTGCTATCGGGCTTTGTTTCGAAGATACAGGCGGTTGAATTGGAAATTTTATTTTCGATTTTTTCGAATAACTTTTGCAAAAAATTGAATTTTCGGGGGTTTTGTGAGAAATTGGGATGTGATCGGATAAAACTAAAATCAGTTTCGGATTCAGGAGATCGAAATTACTTAAAAATAGATGTTGGTTCAAAGACATCAATATCGACACCTCATTGGCCAAATGACGTAAGCTACAAAAAGTGAATTTTTCAGGAGGACGAAAAAACCTTATAAATTTCAAATTAAAACTTCTCCATGGGTTAAACCGAATTATATGAGGGGTTTTTATATCTTTATGCATTGTTGTGTGTTACGTCCTTTGAACTACTCATGTATTTTCCATTTAGGGATCTAATTCTGGGATTAACCCGTTTTCAGCAATTTTGAGGGTTACGACTTTTGGCCTATGAGGTGTCGATATGTTGCCAAAAGCAATTTGACCCAAAGAATGTAATAGCGCCTGTATAAGCTATCGCATTTATGGATTCACTAGAAGAAACTTATATTCGGAAGCAGATTCTTGATGTTATCAATATAGTTTTAAGCATATTTTTATGACCACTAGTAGATGCTTGTTCTAATTAGTTAAAAATTTTACTAATATATTTTGCAGTATGTACTACTGAAATACTAGCATAAGCAGATGCTATGCGTTTATCAATACCACTCAATGGGTGGTATGCATAAAGCAAAGCAAAAGCTTTCACTATAATACTACCATTGTCAGTTGTTCATAAAGTGTATGTATATTACAAAAAATTTGAGTAAAAGCATAATTTGCTTGTTCTTTATTCATACCTCCCATGCTCTGTCTGATTATTATTATTATCAGATTATATGTACTATTATTCAATGTTTTTTATGCACTCAATCTCCTCCAGTGATCGAGTGCCTAAAAAGAACGAACTTTGACCTAGTTTTGACTCAGTGTTAGATGGGGTTCGTTTTGATGAAGTTGGGTTAATTTTTGTTTGTTAAAAATGGGTGTAGCATGAGCGACGCCCGCGTACATATCCAAAAATGATCTTCATAATTTGATGAATCTGTTTCATAGGGCACATCCATGTGACGTCATTTGACAATCTCCCTGGCTTGTTATTCGAATTGTTATTGAGTTAGTCTGATTGTTTCTAGTGCCTTCAAAAGGGCACATTTTTGCTCTTCGGAAGCAATTTATCAATTTTTTTCTCATTTCTTGATCGAAAAGTACAAATCCCCGATTGTTGTCATTGCTGTCAATGTCAATGAAGAACGTTTTTTCCCTGACCGGCTCTGGCGTTATTACTTCTACAATTGAATCACTGAACAAATTCTAGTCTTATTTAAAGTTGGTTAATTGGAGAAGATGATTAGATTATTTAATAAAAACATTGGTTCAATGAGCAACTATAATAATAGTGTAGGTGAAAAATAGGCACGGTTTAGTAAACAATAACCAATAAAATAATATTCTAGTGAGAAACATTAGTACTACAAAATGTAATCGATCAATTCAACATATGAATGATCAGAATTTGTCCAATACTTATACAGGGTGTATTTGAAGTTGTGGTTTTCTTTTTAACATGAGACAGGACTTGATAAAAGAGCAAATTTCTCAAATAACATTTTCTCCAAATCTCAAAAATTAGGAAAAAAAATCAATCACACCATATCAGATTTTGTCATGCAACAAAATGGCTTTCATTTCATTACACGAAAACCGTTAGTCTTACGAAAAAACACCAAGAGACCAAATTAACTCCAAAGTAAATGAGTATTTCAAAATTAATATTGATTTAAAAAAAAAGCAGTGGAGTACATTTTTTTTTTTGAAAAAATTCAATACAAATACAGTTCGAACGCCACTAGTAGAAATTTTTTAAAAGCTTCAACATCAAAAAATGTAATTCAATGGTCAGAAGAAGTGTACAAATTTTGTGGAAATATCTGGAGTGGTAGGAAAGTTCTGACAAAAAGGCATTTTTTCTGAACATTTTTCCAACCGTGGATGGATCAATATTACCAATAAAAACTTCTACTCAGAGAGTTTTCTTTTGACATGTATTGTGGAAATGTTGGAAGATTTAATGTGGCAAATTGTGGCATAACAATCCGCTATACCAAAGTTTACTAAATAAACCTCATAGTAAACTTTCGTCTTACATACTTTTGAGTAAATAGACATTGTTTCACGGTTATCCGATGTTAAACGGAAAGGTTGGTACAGAAACGTGATAAATGTCTAGAGTTACATCCATGTGAGTAGTGCCCTCCTTTAACGGTTTCATCCCGAATATGGAATCATCAGTAAGGCAGCATGACACCACTCACATTGTAGTAGAATGCTCTAAAAAATCATGATAAAAATACAGCAGAAGAAAAATTCACCTAAGTTATAAAAAAACATGAATTGATGACTTATTTTGTTTTTGCTCACCCTGTACAATAAAACTAACTTGGCCATCACGTTAAAATCGATTAGTGCCTTAACAAACAGGATAAGCTCACGCGCATCTTCCGGTGACTTCATATGGTGCCCCCATTCAAAATGTATAGGATGTTCGGTGACCTATTGCTAGGTTATGTTTTTAACACCTATCTTTCCTATACATCTGGGTCACCATGCGCGAATCGGTTCCAATTTCGTCCAGCAAGTGATCTTATCTTGTCTGTTTTAGTATCATGAATCGAACCTATAAATTTCTATTTGTCATCGTTTTTTATGTAGCGCTCTCAGTGTGACATGCCTGTTGATAATAGAAATCAAAAATAATCCAAATTTATGCTTACCTGCAGCATTCACACTCGTGCTCTTACTGAAGCACCGCGCGATGACTTGTGATGAGCCTTGAGCTTAACATTATGTTTGCGACCTGTTTGTACATGCATACTTATTCCTTTGTTTTCATAAATACCTCCAGAGCCTCAGCAACACGCTATATTATTCGTAGAAAGAAATTCTAATATCAAATAATTATATCAAATTGTATCTGAATGTCAACTATAACAGTATTAAGTACTGATAAAAATTATTTTTTTCCGTGAATTTGCGGACAAATACGTCGCTCAACAGCAAGGTTAATAATTGATAGTAATAAGGTTGCGCCGTAATACGTTCGGGTGTCGGACGAATCAGAAATATTTTGAGAGCGTTCACATACATTGAGAAGGCACGAAAATAGTTAGTAAAAATCGCGTTCCAAGCTTGTAGCTTTGACACGAGATATGAAAGAAAAGCTAAAAAATTAGAAATTACCTCAGGTGAGTAGGTCGACACGTCCGGAATCTCTCAGTGATAACATTCAGGTCTGTCTTATGGATTCTGGGGGAGACAAACTCGTGACACCCAGACAAATGCGGAAACGAAATCACTCGAATTTTCAGAATCGAACGGGGGATAATTTACTGGAGCTACAGGAGGTATTGGACAAGGTAAGTTGAGACATCATTGGAATGAGTGAAGAAGAGGTGATGAATGGATTACGCTTAAATCGGGACACATTCTGTACCATATAGGAGAGCCGGAAAGCTCAATGGGTGGTATAGGCTTGATAAATAAGAAACATGCTGAAGATATAATGAGCATCGCAAACGTTTCCAAGCGCGTGGCATACGTTAACTTCGTCTGAACCATAAACTTAAAATGAAAATTATCCAAGCTTACGCATCCACATCTACAGCCGACGAAGAAGAAATAGATCAATTATATGGGGATATCGACAGGGCCCTTACTGTTCCTGGATGTAGTCAAACCTTTCTCATAGGAGACTTCAACGCTAAAGTTTCAAAACAATTGGACAAGGCTGAGACGTTAATGGATGGATAGAGGCAATACTTGAATAAACTCCCTCTCACAACATCGACCATACCTAATGAATAGCTTCTTCCAGAAAAAAGAACACAGAAGATGGACTTGGATAATCCCAAATGGACAAACAAAAAATGAAATAGATTTTATCATTTCCAACAGGAAGGAAGAAGTAACCGACGTAACGGTGCTGAAGTTGTAAAATAGGAAGTGCCCACAGAATGGTTAGGGCAATGGTAACGATGGATTTGAAAAAAGAATGATATAAGATGGTCCGACGAAACAAAAACATTGAATAGTTCCCGCCTGGTAACGACTCAGATTACGCAGATTCCGTTACAGTTGCATTGGAAGATATGACTTTGATAAACCAACTCGATATTGAGGCCATGAATAGCAATATAATGAGAGCCATTAAGGAGGCGGAAAGATAGCATTGCAGACAAAATGATGAAAAACAACAGAAGCTCACCCAAAATTCGAAAGATATGATATCCCTACGAAGAGAAATATGAAATAACAGTAACTCTGAAGACGGTTAAACAAAGAAATATTCATGGAAATTAGTAAAGATGTAAGAAAATTCAATACAGAAAGTGTAAGGCAAACTATAAATAGGAACAGAAATATGAAGGTGTAACAATGAAAATTATCAAATGGAAAAAGAAAGATTTTGAAATTAAAAGACAACCAAGGGGTAACAACAACAAAGAGAGAAAAACTGCTAACAGAACACTCCTATACTGAACTACACACAAGAAACCATATTATTTTTTTAAAAAAGGTATTGTAAAATACTCAATTATTTAATACCTACCTCAAACAAATCGACAAGTAGAGAGATCGAAGTTTTGAGTATTTTGTTTTTGTCAGTCGTTTTTGATTAGACCATGTAGAAAGTCAAATTCTTCTTTGGTCATTCGAAAATACATATGAAAGGGTTTTGGATCAATTTGTAATTGTTGAACCAAACGATGAAATTCTCCCAATTCATTTCTTTCCATATGTATGTCATTCCTCCTCGAGAACGATGAAATCAGCCAAAATTTCATTTCTTCATCCCAGTCTGGTCTTGGTAATTGAGCTGTCGCTTTCCATAATTCAAAAATTCACGCAAGATATGCAAACACGAACAGATTGAAATCAAAGAAAAACTGTCCGAATTCATGTATTATAGATTTGTGTACCAAATCATAAAACGTGATAGTAGTGACACCTCACAGCTCAGATTATAGCGTTCTTGTCACATATAACATTGGCGATGCAAAACAGATGATTGATGAAATAGTACAGGCCTCATCAAAAGTGGGTCTACGAATAAATATAAGTAAAACCCAAATAATGACAAATTTAGTTCTCGCACAAAACATCATTATAGGGGACTCCGAGATTAAAGAGACGCGTATGTACAAATACCTCGAGCACGAAATACTATTCGGAAGAAACATTCAAACGCGTGAAATACAGCGGAGAATAGGTTCGGGTTGGACGGCTTTTGGTAGCTTGCGAGAGGTATTTAAAAGTAATATACCCATATGTCTGAAGGAAGAGAAAAGTGTATGAACCATGCGTATTACCGGTAATAACATATGGAGCAGAAACTCTGACATTGACAAAAAAGATAGCAGAAAACCTAAGTGTGGGCCAAAGAGCCATGGAGAGAAAAATGCTTGAAATCATCAAGAGAGACAGAATACCATTAGACAAAGAACTAAGATTAAGACATAGTTGAGTGTGTGACCGAGAGACATGGAGAATTTTAGAGGAGGCCTGTGTCCAGCAGTGGAAGATAACGGCTGCAACATGATGATGAATAAAACAACAAAACTTATTGAAATAAATACCATTTTATTGGTAACACATTAACAAATAGTCTCTCTATCCTGTTTCATGTTTGATGGGACAACTCGATTTACCTACCACATCTCCACAATGACACCAAGTTTCCTGGCATCTAAAAAAATATATATGGTTCACACTACTTAACAATAAGAAGATATACTGTATAATAACTTACCCTCAAACACGTTCAACACTTAGTAAAAAAAGTTTTTGAAGGATTTAAACCCTTAAATACGGATATTTTATGAAAATTACGGGGACATTAAGATGACACACCGATAACAGGAACGCCATTAATGCTCAGTGACGTCACCAATATATGGGACCGATTCGGTTAAACGTTCGTGAATTTTCGATTTTTACGGAGCAACCTTTACATATCAATTTACCTTGGCTCAACAGTAGCTGTCAAATCCCCATAGATACCCAAATATTTTCAATTTCCCTTGCAACACCACCATTTAGTTACGAAATACGTCGTTAGCATGGACTCTTTCTATGATAGATATGACGCATTGAACTCCATACTACGTAGCTGGACAGGACCCGGTCGTTGTCGACGAAACGTTAAAGTGTGTCATTTAGGCCAATGAGTTAGAAAGAGATAGATACCCGTAACTACTGCTATCTCTAATTCATATAAGCCAATGAGTTGGAAAGATATATATATATATATATATATATATAAGCAGAAGGGTAGCACGACTGGCTAGTTAAGAAAGAACTAGAGGTTAGTGGGGATGCAGTCTTGTAGATTTGAGGGGTCAAAGGGTTTTTCTTTTACCTCATGGCCACTTCGTAAAGAAGAATCTACAAGACTGCATCCCCACTAACCTGTAGTTCTTTATATATATATATATATATAAGCAGACGGACAGTAAGGGGGCTACTGTCAAATACAAATAACTTTTTATGCATTAAACTTGAGTAAAGGATATGCTACATAGAAAATGTTCATTTAAAGGATAATCCAAATATCAAATAAAAAAATGGGGTATCAATTTGAAATAAGAAAGTTTGACCTCGCCCAGACTTTTTGGAACACCCTGTATATGTGAAAACAAGTTCTAGAAATTTTATTTTCAACCATGAAACTTTCATTTGAGACACTTTTTTAAAACGTCAAATTGAAAAGTTAGAGTTATAATCAATAACCCTGTACATCATCGTTGTAGAAATGTATTTTTGCCGCAAGCGCTTGAAGCAACGGATATCTTTCATTTTCTGGTTTTACCATTTCACAGCTGTGACTGTAGTCACGTGTCATTGATCTACTAAACTCAGTATTGCCAACCCGAACTCATCCATAGTAGCGAAAGTCAAGACATTTGCATCACTCATTTATTGAAGAAATCACCTACTCAGGAGCAGTTACCAAAAACTAGTCGTCCCTATGAGCTCATGAGAAATTGACGCCAGCATATTTGTAATATCGGTTCGATAAAAGATTTTCAAAATGTTCCTTCAAATCTTGATGTCATATTGGGACAACCATATAATAAGCGTTGATCTAGCAGTGCGTTTTTTTTTAAATCAAGGTCAAAGCATTGACATGATCAAAATTGTCCCGTAATTTGTATCGCTTCTTTATGGTCTTATTCATTGAAGGACAAAGTTACTTTACCAGCATTCGTTCACTTTCAATTCATAAACAAAGATATTACAATATTACTTTATTTGTGAATTTCTAATGTGAGTTTTGATTATGAATGAAACTATTATTGCACCATTTTAGATTATGATGAGAAGAAAACAAAAAAAGACAAGGAGAATGGAGAGCGCAAAGTTGAAGACGCGAAGACCCAAGAAGAGAAACGGAAACATATCAAGACCTTGATTGAAAAAATACCCACTGACAAAGAGGCTCTATTTGCATATGAATTGGACTGGACACAAATAGATAACGGTTTAATGGAAAAGAAAATACGTCCATGGATAAATAAAAAGATCATTGAATATATTGGAGAGCCCGAACCTACACTAGTTGACTTCATTTGCAATAAAGTATTGGCTGGATCCCTACCTCAAACAATTTTGGAAGATGTTCAAATGGTGAGTAATTATTTCTCTTGGCCACTGATCACAGCTTATTTAAATCGGAAACTATATCGAAACCCGATCGAACAAGATCTACGACGTTGACATATTTAATGACATCATACAATCGGTATCTAAATGCGTTGCTATAACTGAAGAAACGCAGGCCAACATTCGAATTTAAAAATGAACGATACACCCTGTTTGTCCAAAATATTGTCGAGTATTTGATCAGTCTTCAAAGAGACATCTTAACAATAGATTTATGCCATAACTATATAAAAAACATACTGAGCTATGCACATATCAAACATTTGGACTTCAAGAAACCTTTTTGGGAAAGAGGGGACAGTAAAGAAAGAGTTTTTCATAGTTCTTTATTCAATATCCTGTATAAAAAAAGTTTTTTTGTAAATTATTTTTCAAATCATGCATTAAACTCGCAAAGAAATGCTCTAAATCGTGGTGAGAACCGCATATTTCTTCAGCGATTCGTTCAAAAATCAGGCAGTTGGAACAAGTGGAAATTTCGAGGATAATTTTGTCGACTACTAGGGTGGTCCGTGAATTAAGGTCTCCAGTGAGCTCCCGTCGGACTGGGTGAGCTAGCGTAAATCTGGCAACAACGGCGAGTTTCTTGCTTATCCTACTACTATTTTGGACTGAGCCATCCCTGACACGCTCAGCCCTGGCATGGCAGTCATTTATGTTGGACCGAAAACATGACGCTTTCGCCAAGTGCGAATTGCGTTCTGTTATCAGATTTTTGTGGTTCATGGGGAAAGCCCCTATTGAACTGCATAGTCATTTTACTCTTGAGACTAAGGAACACTCAAAACATTAGCGGCATTGTGGTTGAAGAAATTCAAGCACACGCCGTCGGTGGGGAAGATGTTGGCTTCGGTATTCTGGGATAGGAAACGTGAATACCGAAGCCATCACACGCCAAAGTGCTGTAGTACTCACCAGCCTCACCCCCTATCATCTGTCAAATATAAAGTGTCTCCATGATGCTGTGACTACAGACTTTTCGGATAAAATAACGCCTTAGTTATATCCAAAATCATTTGGCCAAGATACCAGGAGTAACTTTTTTTTTTTTAATGATGATTTTGCATAGAAAAAGGTGGTGATCGATTTTTATAATTACATATTATTGGTATGGTATGGTCTGTGATTATTTCACGAGTTAAGATGATTTTGATCACCAATAAGTGATACGTCTATAATAATTATCGCCGAAACTTGGTGATACATTTTTGGAGCCAGCTCTGAAAAATTTCAATTTTTTCAATAAGAATAAGAAACTTGTCATTTTCGATAAGGTTAAACCTGGAACGTTTTATACGAACGATGTGGTTGTATTCTATCTGTAAACGTTGAAGGCCATGTCTTTGGGATAAAAATAAGGTGACTCAACGCAACTTGCCTATATCCAAAATTGTCTGGTCACGTCGAAATAGGAAGTAAAATAATCACATAATTTTATAGGTAGACCATTCTTTGTTCAATTATTATGAAATTTTACATAATTTTTGATCCCCTTTCGAAGAGGATTTTTTATCAAAAGCCCGCTAGCTTCGCTTAGCATCTTGACTGTACTTGACATACATTGCATTGCCATGCAAAAAAAAGATACAGCGAACACGCTTAGTTCAGCGTCTTTTTTTCTCAATACTGTTTAAGTCTTGAATAAATTAAAAAAAGTATGCATTCCAAAAACATGGTGTTAATCAAGGTGTTTATTGAACAGGCGACATACAATAATTGGTCATGTGGAAAACATGGATTTTCAAGATTGATGCCACTAACCCAAACTGAAAACTGGATAAACGTCTCGAACGCAAATATTGGTACCTGCAAATTGAAGCAGGTACGCAATATTGTTTATTGGTGATACTTCTTGGAATTTATGTCTTATAGCCATTTAATTGGAGCTATTTTTTAAAGAGAAGAAAATCAATTCATTTGTTCAAACAGATAAAGATAGGTATAGGGAAGAATTACAAAAAAAATATCGTAAAACAATGGCGAAGCGGAAAATACAATAATATATAGGGTGCCTCATTTGCAATAGCAAAGTTATTGCTACTTTGTCAAAGAAGCGGCTACGTCGCATAGCTGAAATTATTTTTGATCGATAGAGCATCACGTTTTATGTGAATGTTCAAATTTTCAGAACGATACCTTCACTTTTTTGGTTCCTCGTAGACGTCTAAGGTAACATCGACCATGAATCATCCTTTATATGATTTGAGGTAAATACTACGTCTATTACTGTGTGCGTTTATTGATATCAGTTATTCCAAAGTTCGTAGAAATCTAGAATAAATACCATACATTGATGTTCAAAAACTGATTTGTCATTTGATCAAATAGTACAACAATAATTGATATAGGGTAAGATGGGGCAAGTGCATATAAGAATTTCACAAACTTGTGTTTGAGACTATCCAAATGTGCCATTCGTGAGAAGCTTGGATAAGTAGAAATTTACTTTTATCCAAATAACAACATTTTTACGAATAATAGCAAGTTTGTTTTAACAATGGTGGAAAAAGGTAGGAGCTTTCAGACAAATTTGATATAAAAGCAATTAGCGGGACAAGAGCATTCAGTAGGTATCTCTTATTGCGAAAAAATGATGCTGTGTATTATTTTTTTTATTGTACAACAAATTCTTAAGAAACTGTTTTATGGAATACAGGAACTAAACACGAAACAGTACGGTGATTTCACATCTAAATTGATGTTTAGGTAAATAAATAATATTCACACCATTTATAATTCGCAAATGATACGAAGCTAGTTCATCCTTTCTTCCAACCTGTGGTGCAGGCAGTACCGAAATGATATCTTCTTGGAAAACTTGAATGACACCTGCTACCTTCGAAGATTGAACGACTAGAATCAGCATAATACCCCGAACGTAGACGATTTGTTCGAGTCAATAACATTTTGTTTTTGTTTTGAATTTGTCAAGTGATGTTACGACGTTTACGTCGTTTGAAATAATATAAAATAGAGATCACACAGTTTTCAACAATTTCTGTCTATCAAGAATACAATGCTAAACTATTCTAGTTTGATTTCTAGAGAAAACTGTGTTGAAATTAGTAAAAATTCATTTATTTTTATGTAAAGAAAATACCTTGTCAACGAAACCACTTCCAAGATTGACAACGATGGTTCCTTGCGGTAGCGGTGTTGATGTAATTTCAACTTATTTGTGGTAAGATCTATACAACCAAACCGTCCATGAAGAAGCTTCACAAACAAAGCCCTTTTTTAGCATAATTGCAAGAGAAAATCTTCACCACGATGATAAATAAAATCATTTTAAACTGGAAAATGCTTGGTAAAATCACATTGTCACTGTGACGCATCTGTCAACGCCATGGTAACGCATTTCAAATAGTTCGATTTATGCATCCGACGTGGTCGTTTTGATGAAAATTCCCTTTATCAACTTCTTAGTGTAAAAGATTAGGAAAAACCGCTTGAGTATTCAACGAAAAGTAGTAGTAGCGAGTAGCAGTCTTCTTCTAGATATGCTCACTAGTTTTGTGGCGCAACCGTGATTTAACAGATTTTGGGTATTTCGTCACACCCTATCAGAAAATTCTCATTCGGTTTGAACGCAAATTTAAATAAAAAATAACAAATAAAATGATTGGAAATCTAAGATTTATTCAAGTGACTTTGGCACAAAATGTCACTTTTACTTTTTTGTGCCAAAACCACAAAAAAAAACAATTTTACTGCGAAATCACAAAAAGACGAACAATATTCTTTGAATTTGAATTAATTGTTTTTTTTTTAGGTTGCACTGACGACGGAAGTAGATTCGCTTCCGAAACGTTTGATATTGATAGGTTTTATTGTTCACTAATAGACTTTTTTTCAGGTAATATAGAAGATCCGGTATATTAACACTAGTTTGATTGTTTTTTGATAGGGTGTGGCGAAATACCCAAAAAATAATCTGGTGAATCTTGGATGTGCCACAAAACTACAGAGCATATCTACTAGGCGCAAACTGTTTCCGCCTCGAAACAAAAATCGACGGGTACGAGTTTGTAATTTTCAAGATACACGCGTTTATTATTTTGTTATTGTTGGACAAATTAAAATGAAAGCAGTACAAAACATCTTGCATGAATACAGTCATGCATTTGTCGCGGAATCACAACGTATGTTGCTAGGAGAAAAGTCATTCTACCGACATTCTGTGCATATTCGTCAGCATTGATGCATCCAGAAAATGAATGTATTCCTCGGAACGGAGTTTTGATCATCATTGTATCATTGATTTTTGTATTTAAATCCAAGTCCCTTTTGCGAGAATTTTTGATAGGGTTAGCCGAAATACTCACACAAATCTGGTAAATCATGGATGCGTCACAAAACTACAGTGCATACATGTATACCACATTTTAGTCTATGAAAACTTACCAAAAATCGAGGCGTCATCACGTTGAACTAGCGGCGATGAACAAACTTCTCGATGAAATTCACTAAATAAACTGGAATCTGGATAAACGTTCCAATCGAATGGATTGTGCACTAAGAAAACAATAATTGATATATGTCGACCGATGTAACTGTCAAACGCGCTAACTGTGAAAGAAAGAAAGACGCGAAGTTGTAAACTTTCAATTTTTCAATTTTCTAAGCTCGTTTCTAAGCAATTTTCTCAAGTTTTCTTTCCATAAGAACATTCTACGAAGTATAAGAAAACTTAAAACAAAGACATATCAGTGAAATAGGCAATATCTTTCTCAAGTTATGGCGTGACCAAGGGAAATAGGGATTCATTATTATATACAGGCTGATCAAACATGAGTCGGCACTATTGCTAACTTCTTTATTATTGAAGATACGGGGTTGTTCCAATAAGAGTACTATACATGGTTCAAAACCAAAAGTCATCGAACAAAACAGACTACACGTGATCAGATACAGCGCATGATACTAAAACATACAATATAAGCTCACGCGCCTCTTTCGGTGACCCCGTATGGTGCCCTATGGCTAAATGCATAGGGTCTTCGATTACCTATTGCTAGGTTATGTTTTTAACACCCATCTTTGGCATATCTTTCTTATACATTTGGGTCACCATACGCGAGTTGGCCCTTATTTTGTCCAGCTAGTGAGCTTATTTTGTGTGTTTTAGTATCATGGATATAGCGGAACGATTGAACAAGTCACATTTGTTGGTTTATTTAATTTCTTTAATTTTTCGTCAAATTTGCCATGAAATTTAAAATTTTGACAAAATAACACATGTCTGTTGCCATATTTGCTGTTCAACTTATTATATCATGCTCAACGTATTTTGTTAATAGCAATCAAGCTATTGGAACTTTTCACTTTGACGTTAAAAAAATATGTTTCTTTAGTCGTGGAAAATAAGCATAACTCAGTTATTTTTGGTCTGATAGTCCAAGAGGCAGTGACGATCTTCAGTACTTATTTTCCCAGTCAGCAAACATGGATAAAATGGTTCGGTTAGTAATTCTAAGCAAAATTCATCTATATTTAAAGGGGGAGTTTCTTGATGGGTTGAGGCGGAAAATATTCGTCCAAACATACGAATACACTGCACTTATTTTCCCATTTATAAAAATGGTTCTATTATCAAGAGTTATACTGAAGATGAGTAAAAATATTGTCTGGTCAGTCAATGAGAATGGATTATGTCTGACAAGTGAAAAAGTAAAAAGTTTTTATCAAAAAATTTTCACCCATTTTCCCAATCATGAAAATTATTCAGATGTTGGCCTATAATATAATAACAACTTAAAATACAGTCTGGCTAATGTAGAACTCCACGAAAGCCCTGCCAGACTCGCCAGGCGCGCCGAATTCGGCACGTTCAATAATACAGCTGTTCTTTTTCATGAGAGAATTAAAGAATTGAAAAATGTACCTGAATACACTATTAAAGTACGGAATTATGTGCCCCATGATATGTCTGTACTTGAAAAGTATTTTGATAATATTCATATTTTCAATAAAATTTTAAGATTGTATTAATGTATGTGCTAAATTTCAAGCCTGGGAAAATGAGTGCTACGTATCAGTAAAATCGGTAAAAATTTTTAATCCGCAAATTTTCAGCCACTCACATTCCAAAATCTGAGATAAGACAGACTGCTATTTTCATAAATATTATGTTGTACTTACGTATTCAAGTAAATATGAAATATTTATGACTGGAAAAATAAATGGACTTGTAACTTTTTTTTTAAATCCATCTTGAAATTTTAGCCAAACTCAAAAATGTTTCTTTTTTGTTATCAACTGAACCGATTAAGTCATACACCTACTGGAAAAATAAATTGAAATTTCACTGCCTCCTGGACTATTGGGATAAAATTCATAATGACCTTTTATTTTCAGAAAAAAGCTGGCAATCGATAAATATACAAAATATACACGGTATCTCATTAAAGAGAAATCGTTGAAATAAATCGATAACGCTATGTTCAATCTATTTTTTTTTTTAGCACCACGTTAATCAGCGAGAACCTAGCTGTAATTTAAATAACCTCGTATCTTCAATAATTTCACAAAAAAAGGGGAAAAATTACCCTTTTTTAAACTTGGTAAAAAAGCAGTAAACAATGTTCGCCAGGACGCATCAACTGACAAATGGATAGAAGTTTTCAAATGCACCATTACTTCCTGCTAGATGCAGGATTCAAGTTTTATGAAATTTTAGGCTGTTGCTCTACTTTTGGTCGGTACTCGTGTATCTTCTGGAATGATCATTCGTTCTGGTAACTTCTAACCCTGTATATTGTTCATAATGAATTTTTTTTAGATTTGCAAGGAATGAAATCTGGATTTTAACAATCAATCAATCTAGTACTAAAATTTAAAACTAAAATAATAATAGATTCGTATTTATTGTTAAAAATTTAACTTGACTCATGTCCAAAAATAATTTTACTCGAGCGCGACTGGGACTCTAGAAACTCCATGCAGCTGCACTTGAAACCTTGCAAGATCCAAAGGTAACCTCACTGCTAACAGAATACCTTCGGAAGCCCAATGTCCTAGCGGACTGCCACAATCTTGACTTCTGGTACTAACGCTGCACATAGAGAACCAACCAATACATATATTGGTTTTCAGAGTACTCAAGGGTTCAGTACGATACTTCGTTTCATGAAAAATTAGATGAGACATGTTGCAATAGAACAAGCACATAACTCCAACTGAGAAGAAAGCAAATAATGGAACTGTCTCTGGCAGAAGACAAAATATTTTGGAAGAGATAAACCGGATCTAGTCACAAATGACCAAAGTTTATTGTGGCTGCTGCATAAAAACACCGCAGAAAGCCACCTCATGCAAGTCATTTATCAGATGGGATCGCAGTATCCCAGTAACAAAAAAAAGGTTAGAGCTTGGCAGTGCTTCCTCTTCATCTTTGATCTGTTCTTTCAAGATCGATACAGGCAGGATTGTTCTTTCTATATTTCGAATAAAGCTCACCATGAAATCGATATTTTGCCAGAAGAGGGCTTATGGTGTCGACACTAATACCTATTCACGAAAGGTTTAAAAAGTGCAAGAACTTTCTCAAATACCAATATAAATAAAAGCTAAGATACATTCTTGAAAATATGCATAAACAGTATTGGTTTAGCTTTAATTGTGACTGGCTGACTAATAGACAAATCAAAACTACAACACAACAAAACTGTTAATGCCAAAGTGTCTAGGGTATCCTCCGACCCCAACTGTGGAATCTTGTATCGGGACAGTTTATCGACACGTTTAGAAAACAACAAAACATACGAAAATACCACGCGGATGATTAATTGAAATGCAAAGGCCTCTAAGTATTAAGTTTGTTTGTTATCCTCCACTAGTGCACACGAATTTACACTTTTCTACACTGCTACACTCAGTGTGGCTTTGATTGTTTGTCTGTTTTTTAGCTTAGAATATCTGCACTAAATGTAATAACGCGTTTGGAGAATTTCCTTTACACTAGTAGCCATAAGTTACACCATCAATCTCTGCATTACACTATCCTAAGCCGAAATAACAGAAACAACTAATGTCAAAAACTAGTGTAATGAGAAGAGACTCAGGTGAATTCTGGCAAAAAATACTCTAGTTGCCTTTACTCGTAGAAGAAGAAACACCTAGAGCCCAGGAGGAATTTCACTTGATACAGGAACATTGCTCCTGATGGATGAGGTCATGAGGTGTTACGCTAGACAAGAAACTCACCTATTGGAAGTACATAGAGAACATTACAAATAGCGCTATAAGAACCTTCATGAACACAAAGGAACGTTTGGTAAGTTTTGGGAACTATCGTCAGCCACAGTGCACTGGATGTACACAACCATAGTCAGACCCATAACCACCTATGTAGCAGTAATTTGTTGGCAAATAACTGACTGTGAAACAGACACTTTGAAAAATATAAAGACTGGATTGCCTCGGAATAACGTGTGCAATGACAATCACACCAACTGCAGCCATTAAAAATATACCTACTGGGTATACCCCTTTACACATCAAGGTAAAAGCAGAGGCTTTAGCGGGGGCCTAGTGTTCAAGAAGATAGTTTCCGAACGTGACTATTTGGTAAAGGTGTTAGCTGGCGTTTGCAGTCAAATGTGCGATATGTCATAATTTAAATAATTTTTGACAGAGACTTGATTCCTGTCAATTAATCTTGAATAAAATAGTATGAAGGAGAATAACTAAGAGACGAATCGAATGCATAAAAAGTGGGCCAGAATTCAAATCGTAATTCAGCTTCAATTGTTACCCCCAGATGGCGAAGAGTCGTTAGCGCTTTCATGTCAAACAAAAACGATCACCTAGGTAACCATAATGAAACTATTTTTATCAGCTAACTGGCATCAAAACTCTCATTATTTGATGATGGTAGGTATCATGTATATATTTTTTGTTATACATTATTCTGAAATTGAACCTTTGCGAGAATTTTTGTATTTTTCTGTTCAATTGCATTACTTGAGTGACGTCATATCCTACATTGGCAACAGTCATCAATAAACAAACAATGGGCTTGAAACACGATGTTGCGACGATTCAACCTTAATTTTTGCCTCATAGAAAATGAATTGTATGTGTATTGTAGAGTAGAAATTTGGAATAAATTAAGAAAATTGTGATAAAAGTCTGTTGACAATCATTGACCAGCAATAAACGTTACCATGACAATGAGTAAACAAAAGCGCTACTATCAGCAGCGCGCTCAAATGACTAACGAAAAAGAGGGACAGAAATTTCAAGGATATTCGTATGTCGATTCATCTCCTAGTTACAGTCCTCCATATAAAATACAATAATTATTCACAAAATATAAGAACCCTCCTAAATCAAACACATAACATATGGTCCTTCTTAACCGGATATTCAGCTAAGAAAAATAAGAAGAATTCATCGAAATAATCTAAATAACTGTTCGGCGTCCATGCAGCCAATTCCCTTGGCGGCGACACGAATATATTGAATCTACTACTATACTGAAGGGTGAAGAAGCAACGCAGTTGAAGAATAAGGTCAGTGCGCTCCTTTTTCCCTTTTATAAACAATCTTTATTTTCCTCTTTCACCTACGAGGCCCGATTCTATTTGTGAAAGTACAAACTCATTACATTAAAAAATAATAATAATAAACTATTGACTCAATAATGAGTGAATTAAATCAGCTACAAAATTCTAAAAAGACTTTGAAGTCACGACTAACTAGATTTAAAAACAATGTTGAAGCCATTGAACAGCAGGAGGATATTCAAGCGAAGAAGCTTGAAATGCGTATTACCAACATAGAAACTTCACTCGATTCATTTTATGATATTCAAAATAAATTGGAGTGTCTTGATACTGATACCTCGAAAGAGATTTGGCAGGAAGAAACTGCTAAATTCGAAAATACGTTTTTTAAATGTGTTTCTAAAATCTGTATTGGAAGGAATTTCAATCTCTGATCAACCTCCTGACAGTCAATCAATAAACAATGGGCAATCCACCCAGCGTACTATGTCAAATCAAGTTA
This sequence comes from Orchestes rusci, assembly GCA_958502075.1. NCBI lineage: Eukaryota > Metazoa > Arthropoda > Insecta > Coleoptera > Curculionidae > Orchestes > Orchestes rusci. The sequence goes on along the minus strand of OY293303.1, from coordinate 46,081,924 downwards.
ATATCAAGCTTCCAGCCATTCCATTACCAAGTTTTGATGGTACATTTGATCAATGGTTGTTCTATAAAGATACATTTTTATCGTTGATCCATGAAAATGATTCTATTCCTGCAGTGCAAAAGTTTCATTATCTTCGTTTGTCTGTACAAGATTCTGCAGCAGAGTTATTGAAATCTCTTGAAAGCTCTGCAGATAACAAACAAAATTATGCTAATAAGAAGCCACATCAAAGCTTTATTCGAATTGGAAACTGTTAAATCAGAATCACATTTACTTTTGCGCAAACTCTTGGATTGTTTGATTAAGCATCTTAGAGCATTGCAAGTACTAAAGCAGCCTGAAGATTCCTGGGATGCTTTATTAATTCATATGATATCATTGGAATTAGATCCTGTGACTCGAAGAGAATGGGAAACTGAACATGCAAAGCACAATGATATCACTTTGAATATTTTCACTGATTTCTTGCAGGAAAAGTGTAAATCATTGGAATCATTGCACTTAAATAACAATGATACTCTATTGCAAAAAGGTAAAAGAAATCATAGCGACTGGAGTTGATTTCATGGGTCCAGTTCTAATAAAGGATAGATTGACACGTAATTATAAAACTGTAAAGGGTTGGGTGTGTCTTTCCGTTTGTTTATCTACTCGTGCTATACACCTTGAGTTGGTCAGCGATTTATCCACCAATGCATTCATGGCTGCTTTAAAACGAATTTTGCGCGACGAGGTATCAGTGCGGACATTTTTTCAGATCATGGTACTAATTTCATTGGCGCAAAAAATGAAATGAAACGATTTTTTCATCACTATTCAAATGAAATTGTGTTCAAACTTTCTACTGCAGGTATTAAATGGCATCTGATTCCATCCCGATCTCCACATTTGTTAATCTACAAAATTTCATTTGAGACGGGTATTGAGTAATACTCCGTTATCATTCGAAGAGTTTTCTACTGTACTTTCACAAATAGAAGCATGCTTGAATTCGAGTCCCTTATCTCCTCTAGGCTCCGATCTTTCCGATCCTCAACCTCTTACTCCAGCGCACTTCTTTATTGGAGAGAAATTAACCAGCATCCCCGAAGAAGATTATTTACATATTGCCGGAAACAGACTCAATAAATTCAGACAGTTGAAGAAGATGGTTCAAGATTTCTGGGCTCGATGGTCAAAAGAGTATATTTCACAAATGCAGCAAAGAACCAAGTGGAAGCAGAATCATCCTACTTTATTGAAGCCAGGCTCTGTTGTTATAATAAAGGAAGATGGACTTCCTCCTTTGAAGTGGCAGCTTGGTGTCTTCACAGAAACTCACCCTGGCTCCGATGGTGTCATCCGAGCTGTAACGTTGAAAACTGCAACATAAATCATCAAGAGGCCAGCTGTTGAGTTGTGTATTTTAATGAACATAAACTGTTGAAACCAATGGTTTTCAAGGCGGGCGGCATGTTCAAGAAGATAGTTTCCGAACGTGACTATTTGGTAAAGGTTTTTATAGAGAGCAAGCCAATAAAACAGATTCTAAAGAAGATCTGGAACTGTAATATCAGGTTCCTGAGGTTGGCCAAATGAATTGCACTTGTTGACGGACGTGCCTCCATATCTTCAGATGGTTGTTGAAGGGACTGTTCGGAGTTTTCATTCATGTATATATTCCTGGCATGCGAATTCCTACGTACATTTTGTAGGCTTTGTGTTTTACAGTGTTTGAGATGATGTTTTCGTTGAATTGACATAATCCGGCTTTCCTGAATCCACAAACAATAATTACTTTTCTGCGTCTCTGACCATATTCTTCGCAATATTACTGAAAATTTTGATTTCGTGAGTTTCATTTGTCCTTGACAGGTTTCATAACACTCAAGTCTAAAGGTTGCAAGATATGGCTTCTGTGGGGTGGTAGTTTGATTATGAAGATATTAGCTTTAATAGCTGGTTGAATGACATTTGGGCCAATATGCGTCGCAAGTCCATCATAAATTGAAAGAATTGGCCGTTCTTTACGTATTGTCTTCAAAAAAATATCCCGAAAATAATTTTTAAACACATAGGATACCATTAGTGGTGGATGCATATGTCGTTCCCAGAATTCCTTTTCATCATATGACTCCAAACCTGTTTGCCTTTAAATATGGTCAATGAGGGAGCTTTATCGCAATTCGCGTTGCAGGCAAAAAGCACAGACGTATTTTCTCGTTCAGAAGTATTGGTTGTTCCAGTCGCCTTGGCTCCTTTTTGACCTACAACCTTGGTTTTGGTTGGATCTGAACAGAAAATTGTTTTATCCAGATTCCGTATCAAATGTGGCTTATTTAATATGTTCAAATCAGAGATGCTTTGTTTCACCTAATCAAAATAATGCTTCACGGTTGATGGGTCCATCCTTTTTTTCTAGCTTGCTCGACTTTCTCTGGCCTTTTTACGGGAAATTTATGTCGCCTCATAAACGAAAGTAACCGATCATTAATTGGAGTTCCTCATTTAAAAAGTGTTTTGATGCCGTTTTGTCTGACTTAATCTCCAACTAGAGTTTTGACTTCCCTTCAAAAAAAGCCAAAACCATATTTCTCCATTGTGACTAAGGCCACATTCCAAGATTCAGGTGAAGTGTAAGTGCTGTACAAAACCAACGTATTTTTCACTTCATATCTACTTCACCTGAATCGTGGACCCAGATGAGCTGCGGACTTCTCCCCTCTTCTGCCATTAACGTGATCCAGAAGTGTATTAAGAGGAATATTGTAAACTTTGCTGACTTGATAAGCTTTAAGGTCTATCCACACACGACAGTGACGGCACCGTACGTGACCGGCACGTGATTTGACCGACCAGATCAAAATTTTTATGGATATGGATCTGAATACATTACATAATTTGACGTTGAAATTCAAGCGTAACTACTACCACGCACTTTCCCAACGGAATCTGTGCCCACAATATCAAACCACCAAATGATCCATGTTATGTGTGGTTTTTTATGCATTATGTACTTACCAATTTTAAAGACAAAATTCCTTCAAATGAACACGAAAACTAGGAAGAATTAATGACCAAGCAACTAATATAGGTTTGACAAATAGAAACTGACGGAATAAGCGTTGATCTAAGTATTCTCGAGCTATCTACTTCTCGAAATGTTCAAAATTGATCGAATCGAAAATATCCTGTGCCATGCAGATGTCTGTAAGAGATCTTTTTTCGAGTTTTAGGTCACTTCGATATGCCCTGTAGATTTATGGCGCATCCTTGTTTTAAGAGATTTTTTATGGATATTTATATACAGGGCTTTTCACTTAAAACTCCCCACGTCAATATCTCGGAAACGAATAGGAATATTTGATTTCTGTAAAAAGTAGTCAATGTATGGGGTCGAGTAGTTATTTTTCACAGTTAAAAAAATTCGACGCCTACCAAGACTAAAGCGTCGCGACGCATCGAAAATATCAATCGATTGCAGGGACTTTGAAATTACGCGCATGCTAAAGTACATGTTATTTATAAACTTTTTTGTTATTCAGTCGAACTCATTTATTCTACTCAGTTTTGAGATATACAGTGTGTCCAAGATAACGATGTCTATCATGGGGATCTTGAAAACCGTGCGAGATACAAGGTCGGTTAAATGGAGGCAAAGTTGCGTATTTTGATGCTTAACAAAATGCCGTTTTAAAAGCCAAGAAATTCCGACTAAGTCCGAAATTATCCGAAAAAAAACGAAATTTTTCAAAATTGTTTTCATTTTTTTCTGACCACATTTGAAGAGATATTTTGAAATGGATGGAACTTCTTCATTGCCACTTTTTGCCCTTTACAAGATAGCGTTATTGAATTGAAGAACCGACGTTTCGTCTATGAGCAGCCATCATCAACTTTGTTTTTTTAAATACGGTCCTGGATTTTTTGTGACGGATTTTGAGGGCCTCTTATGTTCCTAAACCAACAATGTATCGCAATTATTCAAAAAAATTATGTTGGTGGATTTTTCCATAAGAACTCATGTGTTAGAGAGAGACAAAAAATACATTTTTAATAGGATCAAAAACAAACAACTTTTTTTTAATAAGTGCGATACATCGTTGTTTTAGGAACATAAGAGGCTCTCAAAATCCGTGATAAAAAATCCAGGACCGTATTTGAAAAAACAAAGTTGATGATGGCTGCTCATAGACGAAACGTCGGTTCTTCAATTTGATAACGCTATCTTGTAAAGGGCAAAAAGTGGCAATGAAGAAGTTCCATTCATTTCGAAATATCTCTTCAAATGTGGTCAGAAAAAAATGAGAACAATTTTGAAAAATGTCGTTTTTTTTTGGATAATTTCGGACTTAGTCGGAATTTCTTGGCTTTTAAAACGGCATTTTGTTAAGCATCAAAATACGCAACTTTGCCTCTATTTAACCGACCTTGTATCTCGCACAATTTTCAAGATCCCCATGATAGACATCGTTATCTTGGACACACTGTATATCTCAAAACTGAGTAGAATAAATGAGTTCGACTGAATAACAAAAAAGTTTATAAATAACATGTACTTTAGCATGCGCGTAATTTCAAAGTCCCTGCAATCGATTGATATTTTCGATGCGTCGCGACGCTTTAGTCTTGGTAGGCGTCGAATTTTTTTAACTGTGAAAAATAACTACTCGACCCCATACATTGACTACTTTTTACAGAAATCAAATATTCCTATTCGTTTCCGAGATATTGACGTGGGGAGTTTTAAGTGAAAAGCACTGTATAATAATAATAATAATATTTTTATTTAGCAAAAATGCTATACAGGTTACACTAATAAATGGTGTATTACATAACAAAATTGAATGCTGATAAAATAAATCAATAAATAAAATAAACATTCACAATTATTGAACATATTCTAAAATATACTGACGGAGACTACTCTTAAATTTAGGAAGACTATCACATTCCTTGATACTAGGAGGTAAACAATTGAATTCAAAGAGCCCTTTACATAACACTGAATTTGACATTAAATTTGTGTTTGGTGTTTGGTGGTCTTCGATATCACCTGAAAAAGAGTCTATTAGTTAACAATAAAACCTATAAATATCAAAAGTTTTGAAAGCGAAACTGCTTCCGTCGGCACAAAATGTCACTTTTACTACCATAAACACAAACTTTTACTACCATAAACACAAAAAAGCGAACTTTGCTGACAAACACACAAAAACAAGAAAGATTTTTTTTTGAATTGTTCCTTTTTTAGGTTCCACTGACGACGGCAGCAGATTCGCTTCCGAAACGTTTGATATGTATAGGTTTTATTTTTTACTAATACTCTTTTTCAGGTAATATAGAAGATCAGGTATATAATATATACTTATTTGATTGTTTTTTGATAGGGTGTGACGAAATACCCAAAATAATTTCTTAAATTATAGCACTGCACTTGCCCCGTCAGCGCACTTACCCATCACCCTTAAGTCTGCACTATTGCTAACTTCTTTACTATTGAAGTTACGAGGTCGTTCAAATGAGAGAAGTACAGTGAAGTCCGTATATAGTAAACCCGTTTAGAGTGAACAGTCGGTTAGAATGAACGCTTTTTACAGCACCCTCAAAAAGTCCCATAAGATACATGTATTTTTTTACCGTTTCAAGTGAACCCGTTTACAGTGAACGAAATTTCATCAACGTTGTTTTGATTTTTTCCGTTTATAGTGAACTTTTCCGGAAATTCCGATTGCTCGAATTTCAGCTGGAGACAAAACAACACATATTCGTTCGTGCATTCGCTTTTTTGCAATTACGAGAAGTTCCAGAAAGAATTTGAAGTTCATTTTGTAACCTTGAAGACTATAATAATATAAGCAACATTAGTTTTTCTAAGACACTAGTTCAAACAAAAATATTCGACTACAATATAAGGGTAGATTTCTTAAATATCTATATATTATCTTTGTCACTACTGGTTAAGTCGAGTATTATAAAAGAATGTCACTTTTGTTTTAGAATTATTTAATAAAAATGTACTACATAGGTGACAGGTTCTTTTTTTTTAACTATAAAACCCCCATTTGCACCATGAAAACCACAGGTCAATTTTTCTTTTATAGTAAACTCCGGTTAGAGTGAACCAATTTGAATGCATTTTTCGAGATCGTTATATCCGGACTTCACTGTAGCAGTATTTTTTCTACGGATCAACGTGATGCTAAAAAAAAAATTGAACATCGCGTTCTCGATTTATTTCAGAAAATGTATTTTCTTCCAATGGGATACCGTGTATATCTTCATCATATTGTCACAATAGGCGTAAGATTGGGCCTTCGTCTGGACCCTCACCTATCATGCTCCAGGGACGTAGCCGTCAGACGGGAGTAAAACTAGGGCAGCACATAGCAACATCTATTGCCTTCTCAAATACAGCCTACAGCACACACAGTGGGATGAGCATGTTGGACCTTGGCCAGTCCGGGTCCCAACAGTAAACTCGCAGCGGGGGCAGAAGTGTATTGTGAATACGAGAGGACTTCTTGCTGCTCGTGGGAAGGAAGATAGGAGAGATCACTGCTCTTCCAACTCCTTGACTAGCGTAGCGGGTTCTATGTATACACGAAAATGTGCTGACTTTGCATGGCGTCGTTCATTAGAGTGATGTGATTTCCTCCATGTTCCTTTGATCCGTTCGTATTCTGTGCTGACTTTGCATGCGGTCGTTCATTTGAGTGAGATGATTTACTCATAGTTCCTTTGATCCGTTCGTATCCACATGACACATGCTCTCTCCTCGATAGCATTGGCCCCCAATGCTCAAAAACCAACATGCCACATCCCTCACAATCTGACTTAAAAACTAATAACACTTGCTTGCTCCGGTCCTGAGTATTACAAATTTGAATGTTTAAATGGAACTCTATCCCGAAGAAAAATTCAGACATCTATTACAAATTTCACAAATGATAATATGCTGAGTAAGTATGTTCCTGATCCAAGGTTACTATATAATAGGTTGCACAATAACTTTTCTTATTCACGCGTGACGTCATCTGTTGAGACTCTCCATGCTTTAGCATAGGAACGGGACAGTTTTTGTGAATTTACTCGGTAGTTTTTCAAGATAGAGATATCAACCCGGGTATGTTTATAATCAGGAAAAAAATATCTCTTTAAATATCTAATAATATACAGGTATTGCCAAAGAACCAAAGAAAGAACCAAAGAACCAAAGAAGAAAAGAACCAAAGATCCAAAGAACTCAAGAACCAAGACACAAAAGAGCCAAAGAACCAAAGTACCAAATATCCAATCAATCAAAGTACTACAGTACCAAAGAACCAAAGTATCCGAGAACCAAAGTACCAAAGAATGAATGTCCCAAAGACTCAATCAAAGTACCAGGGGATTTAGGTACCAAAGTATGAAAGAACCAAAATACCAAAGAATCAAAAAACCAACGAATCAAAGTACAAAAAAAAACAGAAAAGCAAAGTACCAAAAAACCAAAGTACCAAAGAACGATGGTTTCAAAGAGTCAAAGTACCAAAAAGGACCAAAGTATCGGAGAGTCAAAGAACCAATGAGACTCAACAGAAAACGAGCTATTCTCTCACATTCTTTAACCAAAATCAGTCGCACAATCCTATTTATTTTCTGTAAAAATATGAATAACTTCCCTGTAGTACTACCTATACTACATCGTAACATCCGCGTAATGAAGTTCCTTTTCAAAAAATAAATTGAAATTAACCAAAAAAAAAGCAGTAACGACGCAAACTATCCACAAATAAAATGGGAAACACCATATACACTGTGATCTGCTTCCGAGAATCTCAACAACTGACGTCACAGCTTCCCCCTTCCGTCTGTCGCACCTTAGTTACGAGGCAACCTATTATACAGTAACCTTGTTCCTGACCAACACCAACGGTGACCATGGCAATCTATATCGTCATCAATGGCACCCTCGTTTGAATTCTTGCTGACGCTACGTGTTTTGTGGTCGGCTCAGATTTTGTAACCGCATGACGCATCTTGACCTCGATTGTGATGTTTTATTTGACCTGGATTTCGGGGCAATACATGTCACCCCTACTCGATCCAAAGTGACCTGTATTCCTCTTGATGGAACCATACTCCTGTGTGTGGGTTTCGGAGGACCGGAAGCAGTCGTTGTTCATCAAAATAAAAAACAAAAAAAAAAGATTAATCTACAGCAGCGTCTAAAGCTTGGTCAAAAGGTATATAAAAAAAAATCTAGGCTCCATTTTTCTTACCCAATACCTGACTATTTTTATCAATAAGTTGAAAAAGCAGTGCCAGTCAAGCCTCTTATCACTGCGGATGCCCCCGGGAGTGTGGAGCTTCGTTTACCCGGACGAAGTTCCTCTGCCTCATCATCTCTATTCCTGGGCCACAGGTCATACTGCTGTAGGCTCACCGCACTCACTTTGTAGACCCTCTGTACTCGCTAAGCGTGCGAGAGTGATCGTGAGGCGCATCCACCAAATGTCACAATAGGCGTAAGATTGGGCCTTCGTCTGGACCCTCACCTATCGTGCTCCAGAGACGTAGCCGTCAGACGGGAGTAAAACTAGGCAGCACATAACAACATCTCTTGTCTTCCCAAATACAGCCCACAGCACACACAGTGGGATGAGCATGTTGGACCTTAGCCAGTCCGGGTCCCAACAGTAGACTCGCTGCGGGGGCAGAAGTGTTTTGTGAATACGAGAGGACTTCTTGTCTTGCGACTGGCACTGCTCGTGGGAAGGAAGATAGGAGTAATCACTGCTCTTCCAACTCCTTGACTAGCGTATCGGCTTCTATTTATACACGAAAATGTGCTGACTGCATGGGGTCGTTCATTTGAGTGAGGTGATTCACTCATTGTTCCTTTGATCCGTTCGTATCCACATGACAATATTCGATTGGCTACCACTGTCAGAACGTAAAAGGTTATCATGATTTTTTTTCTAAAACCAAAAAGACCGGAGTTATGTGAATTTTCCTCGACTCAAGAGAAATATTTTATGAACGTCAAAGTGAAAAATTTAATTGTTTCAAGGAAAGTATGAACCAAAATACGTTTAGTTCGATATAATTAGTTGAAAAGCAAATACTATGGCAACCGATATACAATATTATTTTGTCAAAATTTTAAATTTCATTGGCAACTTTTCGCAATTTAAAAAAAGGCATAACCCCTTTTTTTTTTGTTTCAAGACAAAATTCATAATAACCTTTTATGTTCCAGCAAGAGCTTGGCAATCGATAAGAATAAAAATACAGGGTTATTCACGCTATACCTCATATTGTGGATAAATTCGTGACTTCCATGAAGTTTGACTTTTGGGGTTACTTAATGAAATTATTTTCAAATTATACAGTTTGTCTCAAAAGTATCAAAGTTGCGTTTTTAACAATAGATTTTTACATCCTGATCTGAATAAATTGTCATCTCATACAGGGTGCCCAAAACCTAAAACTAATCAAATTAATGGCTGTAAGTTGATTCATTCAAATGGAACCTCTTATTTTTTACTTTATAGTAGTTGATGTATTTTTTAAATACCTGTCGATTGGTATTATGGCGTCGTATACCTAAGTCTTCGCATCTGAAGAAAACGTCTTATAATCGTTTTTTGCACCATTTGGTGGTTTTTTTTTAAATACAATTCTCATGGTATCTTATTATCTAGTTACCTTGAAATGTGAAATACCAGGAATAAAACAAATGCAACAATGATTAGAAATTGTTTTATCATAAAAGACAAAGTGAAAATCTCGGTAAAAGTAAAAAACATTATTCATTATTTGTCATTTCTGAATTGTCTAGGTGAAAAGATACATAAAAACTTTTATTAGGACAAAATGATGCAAAAAACGATTATCAGGCGTTTTAGGTAAAAACGCGAAGACTAAGGAATACAATACCCTAATTCCAATTGACAGGCGAGTCGACAGGTAATTAAAAAAAAAACATTTGCTAATACAGTAGAAAATGTGAGGATTTCGAGATTGACATCCCCAAATTTGAATGAGATTAGAAAATAAAGTCCCTGATTGCTAGGTTTTTTTTATCTTTGACAAACATACATTTATCATGAATAAACACAAAATGAATAAAATATCAGATGTTATTCTAAAAATAATATGTATGTACAGAGTTGCCAACTAAGAATGCGATGTACTCCATCTGGGAAACTATCCATCGTAGAGGCTCGCGGCAGAAAATTTTACTCGGAATGTTATTACTAAAACGGCCAAAAGAACAACCTGGACAATCAGCCGTATGCTGTATCATTTACGTTAAGGGGATTCATCCGGTTTGAAAGTTTACTCAATGCAAGCATTTTTTCTGGAATGTGCCATTTTTTATTACATCACCTTTTGGAACAATTCAATAATATCTTCCACAAAATCTCATGTAATTCACAATAAATTGCCACCGTCTTCGAACAAAATCTATACCCATCTCTTTTGAGGCGTAATGTTTACTCAGTTTGGTTGCCGGCGTGACGAATACCTACTGTCTGTTTTCTCTCTGATGAAAACTTATTTTGCTAGCAGTGCTTTTTCTAGCGGATGAATCCTCTTGAATATAACATGAACGTTATGCGCCTGATATGTTATTTTGAAATCGCTATGCTTTATCAGCGTTTACTTTATCTACATAACGTATATACGTTATGGTCGAATGTTATTTGCCAAAATAACAGCCTTCGTATAACGTGTTCAGTTGACATGCTGTTATGAGATAACGAGTATGGAAACTTGAAGCGTTTTTGGAGCTAAGTTGCTGACAAGCTAAACAGTTTGACGATACAAATTCCTCAAAAAGGCACCAGTATGGATTTTAGTGTAGTTTTGCGCTTAGCCATTGCAGAAGAATTAATCGGAGCTATTCAATGCTAAAATTGCTAAAGGTATGGATCTAGGTATGTTCGAGATGTACTCCTCACCCATCAAATGAAGTGACCGCCGTCGAAAAATGTCGCTTCATACTGTGCTACTCTCTCCGGAGAAAAGATATACAGGATGTAACAAAGATGTAATAGCTTTGGTAATTTGTGAACCATAAGAGATACAGCGTTGGTAAATGGACCAAAGCTTAATTGAATTTCAACAAAATGCCGCTTCGAACTTGGAAAATTCTGAGTACTTCCGGAGATATTTGAAAGGAAATTCAAAACTAATGGCACATTTTCATCTTCACCGATCAGTGGGGATCTTTTATTGAATATTTTCAACTCACCACTCATTGAATACGTTTTCAGACTGTCCACGGATAAGGTTTACAAGAGCACAAATGGATAAAAAATTTAATTTTTCGGGGTCGCTTAAACTTCAAAAACCTGAATTTTTCCTAAGAGTAAACTACCTTTATTTTTATTTTAGAGTAAAATTCCAATTCAATTTGTTTTTGGCCAGCCTTAGAGGTGGTTGAAATACATACAGCACGACTATCTTTAATACAGGGGTATAAATAAGTTTCAAAAAATAATGTTTTCCCAAAAGGCCATAGGAATGTATTTGAGAGCTTAAAATTCGAATTAACAGTGAAAGTGTAGATGTTTACTGAAGATTATAAAGAGTAAAAAGATCCAAGATCTATTTCAAATCTCGGATTTAACTTACAAGCGTTATTCTTGATAACTTTTCTGAATGACATTCTGCACCAAAATTTGAAATTGTTTTATTATATGACCAGGGACTAAAGTAGTACTCTTAATCCCGATGAGAAATTTTATGGCCCGACCATTTTCCTGAGAGATTAAGAGTACTACTTTAGTCCCTCGTGATATCGCAAGAAATATACGATATTTTTCGTGCTTCCGGAACTAAAACGTAGAAATAATATGAAAAAAAGTACGAAGAAAACTAAATGCAATATTGAGATGGCGAAGGCGTTAGTCATGCACTGTGGCGTTCGACAAGTTACCATAGTAAGTTTTTCCTTGTTTGGCTCGAGAAAATGGCGTGCGAGAATTTCTATTTTGTGGGTTTTACCGATGATTACTATTACAATCTATTTCCGGGATTTTCGTCGATATTAGATCCCGGAGGGATATAAAGTGATACTTTAGTCCCGGCAATCAGTGACTGAAGTGGTCACTTTAGTTCCGGAAGTACGAAAAAGTAGTTTACTCTTGGAAAAATTCAGGTTTTTGAAGTTCATGCGAACCCTGTATAAAAAATCAAAATTGGATAGTTTTTTTACAAGCAATGTTTTTGATAAGAATCTATTTTTTTATTCATATGTGCTTTTTGGGAGTACAGTCTGTAGATGATCATTTTCATGTTTTTGACAAAAACAACTGGTCTCTCGTTTCTAACCTTTGGCTTATTACAACTTTCAAAATTCTCATCGTTTCTAGATCAGTAACATTATCTATATTATCTCATTTTCAGGTTCTAGATGAGGAAGCCGAAGTGTTCGTGGTCAAAATGTGGAGATTATTGATATATGAAGTAGAAGCTAAGAAATTAGGTTTAGTGAAATAACACATATTTTTTTTTTTTTTTTTTTTCATTTGGATTTGCGTACACTGGACTGATTCAGCTTTCAACTTCTCCCGATTTTATCATTGAACTTGCCTACATATTCATGGCGGAACCCATTTGTGTTCGAGTTTGACGTATTTAGTTTACTAGTATTCTATGCAATTCCTGAGTGTAATGTTCGCTCTGCTCCCCTTAGAATTAACCAACTCCACTTTGTGATTATTTCGGATGAACGATGGTTCATACTAAAATTGACGATTTCTTGCATGAGAGAAAACCATTCTTTTTGCATAGAACTTTGAACAAGAATATCATAAGCTATGATAAAGCAGTAAACAGTTCAGCAAAGCATAAAAGATTGAATAAATAATCTTTCCTTTTCATACATGATAATTATTTTAGCTGGACACCTGGAAATCCTTTTTTCTAAAATTTGTCATGTCGGGATGATTCATATGAACTTCTCTTATAAAGAAAACGTGATTTTTGGTAGAACAACGGAGACATTGATTTATATTTACTGCAGTTTTACGTGTACAGCCTCAATCTTTTCATGATATACATGAATATGAAGGCAAGTCTAATATACTCAGGGTCATAGAAAATGCAACACCTGTTGAAAGTGCTTCAATGTTCAATGTAATTTGACAACATGTTGACCTATGACTAAGTAGTTGGTGATTAAAATTTTGAGCCCGAAACGTCAAGTAAAAACTGAGATATCCTACCTTGATGTTAATAATGTGAAAAAACCTGAACTTTGTTGCGTAGAGTTTCCAGTGTTTGCGGGGGGTGATGTAATGTGTCCTGGGATACCCTACCACAAGAAGACATCAACCACCTTATCGAATCGATGCCGCGACGACTCCACGAGAGGTCGACAGAGGAGCATCAAAACATTATTAACATTAAGGTAGGATATCTCTGTTTTTACTTGATGTTTCGGGTTCAAATTTTAATCACTAACTACTTAGTTATGGGTCAACAAGTTGTCAAATTACAGTGAACATGAAGCGTTTTCAACGGGTGTTGCATTTTCTATGTCACTGAGTATACATTGAACTTGGGTTTGAGTCGAAATAAATAAGGTTTTTCTCATCGTTATAAAAAAGAGAGTAGCTTTGTCTGGAAATCTATCGAGGAAATCAAAACTGGATAGTTTTCATGTATTGTGAACGGGTCGATTAGAGTTCTTTTCATTTTTATCGACCCGATCATACACCTTGTTCTTATAAGCTTATTCATTGGTAATTAAATTCAATAATGGTCTTCATGAATAATTTAGGATGAACATACTAAATACAAAAGGAATAAAATATTTCACGAGTCCAAAAATTGTTTTATTGTTGAAAAAAACGCAGACAAATAACTGAAAAACAAACAAAATGTAGGTATATCATAAAATAACAAAATGCATACATATTTTTGCTGAACGATTGTGAGATTTTTTTACGCGACATGACATGCCAATGTTATTTGACCTACAATGACCGAATCACTCAATATTATTTTTGTTGAAAACATTCTTTACCAACAAATTTTTCTTCAAATAACTATTGGTACTTGAGTTTTTTTTTTTCATTTGAAGAGCTAGTTGAAGGTTCGCCGAAATCATACTTTGCCTTCAATCTCTCCCTTATCAGCAAACCTTTGATTAGTTTCTTCCAATTTCCAAAGACACGTTTGTCGATCCGTTCCTGTTCTTTCTTCTCTATCATTTTTTGCTCCTGAAATATATACATATAGCAAAAGTCCATGATATTTTGGATCACATAAAAACATTTTTGTTCTGTGAACTGGTCTTCATAATTAAAGGCGATCAAAAACATAATGTCTGAGTTACATTCAATTTCACTTCGAAGTAGAACTGTCAAATTTCCGCTAGGCGAAGATCTTTTTATCATTTAGTTAAGGCTGCATTTTTTACCAGTAGTTCTTTGGTACTCCACACTCATCCAGAAAAATTGGCGGATCGATGGGCCGGTTCCTTAAGGGTGGCGGATCACCCTCAACATGTCGTGGGAACGATGAACTTTTTATGATTTAGTTGAGGCTGAATTTTTTACCAGTTGTTTTTTGGTAGTCCACAATCATCTAGAAAAATTGGCGGATCGATTGGCCGGTTCCTTTAGGGTGGCGAATCAGCCCCAACACGTCGCGGGAACAATGAACTTGTCATAATATGATTCAATTGAGGCTGAATTTTTCACCAGTTGTTCTTTGATAACTCATGATCTTCGTGAGAAATTGACGGTTCGATTGGCCGGTTCCTTAAGGGTGGCGGATCACCCCCAACATGTCGCGGGAACAATGAAATTTTCATAATATGATTCAGTTGAGGCTGAATTTTTCACCAGTTGTCAATTGGTAGTCCAGAATCATCTAGGAAAATTGGCGGATCGATTAGCCGGTTCCTTAAGGGTGGCGGATCACCCTCAACATGTCGTGGGACCAATGAACTTTTCATGATTTAGTCAAGGCTGAATTTTTATCAGTTGTTCTTAGGTAACCTACAATCATCCAGAAAAATTGACGGATCGATTGGCCGATTCCTTAAGGGTGGAGGATTAGCCCCAACATGTCGTGGGACCGATGAACATTTCATAATATGATTCAGTCTAGGCTGAATTTTTCACCAGTTGTTCTTTGGTAACCTACAATCGTCCAGAAAAATAAGGAGATCGATTGGCAAGTTCCTTGAGGGTGGCGGATCACCCTCAACATGTCGCGGGAACAATGAACTTTTCATAATATGATTCAGTTAAGGCTGAATACTGTAGTATGTAATTGTAGCAACTATTTCAAGTGTATGATATGTCAAATGACGGACAAAATAGCGGTTCCAAGTACCTGGCGGAACGACTTGAATATTACGAATGACGAATGTTTTAATTTTTTGAAAATCTTCATAGTAATCAAAGCTCTCCAATTAACTCCAGAGATAATATTTTGATACTTATTCGATACAAATGCAATTTAAAAATAAATTTCTTTAGCGACATAAAAAAAAAATCCAGATTCCGTGACTTGTATAGTTGCAAAGTTATTTTCTAGCTGCCTTTCGAATAAGTATGACAATATTATCTTCACTGGAGGTAATTGAAGGGCTGTAATCACTATGAAGATCATAATATCATGAAAAGCGCATTGGTCCCACGACATTTTGGGGGTGATCCGCCCCCTTAAGGAACTGGCCAATCGATCCGCCAATTTTTCTGAACGATTGTAGGTTAACAAAGAACAACTGGTGAAAAATTCTGCCTCAACTGAATCATATTATGAAAAGTCAATTGTTCCCACGACATGTTGGGGCTGATCCGCCACCCTTAAGGAACCGGCCCATCGATCCGCCAATTTTTCTGGATGATTGTGGAGTACCAAAGAACAACTGGTAAAAAAATCAGCCTTAACTAGATGATAAAAAGATGCAATTTTTTACATGTTTGGGGCGTTTCGCCACCCCTTAGGAACCGCGATCAGGGCAAACCCTCTCGGATGGCACCCGATTAGGCTCCGTTCAACATTCTCTCAAAAAATAGGCCTTAACTAGATCATCACTGAAAAATGTCACTGGCTCTTAGACTACTACTGTGGGCAACAGTTCATAGATGGTCGGAGGCCAGATTGACAGCTTGTTTTATTTTGGCTGGCGCTGTTTTCCTTTATTGCAGTAAGGTAGGTAAATTGACTGAAATATTAATAGGACCGGTATATTCTTGATCATTGATGTTGCATGCATGCATTCCTTCTGATATAAGTGATATTCACGAAATGGAGGTTAGTGGGCACAGATACCTCAAACGAATATAACTAGATTAAAGTGAGGTACACTTGAGTTTCATCATGTTTTATTTTAAATCTTCAGGTAACAATTAAAAATGTAATGGTAGTGCCAGTTTTTCTGCATAAAAATGATGTTGAGGTATCTAAATCGTTACAACAAAAACGATGAGCATATCCCTTACTTATCTTTTGGACACCATTGAAAAAAAAACTTTTGATCAAATTAAGTTAAGAGGGACAATACAGGGTGAGTCATTTAAACGGGAGAGCTAAAATTCGCCTCAACCGTTAAAGATATCGAAATGAGCATGAGCAAAATGGATTTGAATCAAGGATGCCCCGGTGCAGTTTGTGAAAATGTTTTTCAGTATACAGTGTGTATCATTTTTGCAGAGCAGGCACATAGGTGTTTTGAATGACACCCCTCTATAATGATAATAATTATAATAATAATAATAATAATATTTTCCATTCTCCATTTACAAAATATTTACCATGAAAATCTTGAACATTCTATTTGGAAATAGATACACGATTAACCAGAAGTCAGAGACTTGTGTGGGAATCTACATCCTATATAGTCTCCGTTTATTCTTTTTCCATTGCAAGATAGCGATGAAGAGGAAGAAATGGAGACTATTTTCGAGTAAAAGTATTATAAAATCAAAAACGAAGAGGATTGGGATGAAACTTATAATCCCATAGCGGATGATGAGGAAAATATTTCGGTCTGTGAAGATTCGATCGGTACTAAAGACAATGAACTCGTTGCACTTGGTCAATGAAGAGCAGCGAAACGTAGGAGAATACGATTCATTCTGGAATTGTGAGGTAAAAAGACATATTGTCAAAAATCTGCTTCTAGGTACAATTCTTTGACTATCGCGGCGCGAGCGGCAAAGATACGAGGGGGCGTTGAAATTCGGAAAGAGCATATCGAAATCTATTAAATCACGAATTTTCAAAACTCCCGAAGAAATTTCCAGGTAGCACCTTGTTTTCGCACCAAATGACTGTACTATAAATAAATGAAATTTCATCAGATTTGAAATTGTTATAAATTATTCAAAATAATTGGGATTAAAATATAAATTTATATCACTTCCAAGGTAGGCAAAGCTCCGGAAAGTTTCAGAACGTGGTTAGCAGACATGGGGCACAAGACGAGGATAATGCCTTTATAATAAGATAGGAGAAAACAAAGAGAAAAACGCATGGCGAGATGTGGGAATCAAAGTCGCAGCACAGTTCTTATGGGACTGAGGTATCCACGTTAGCATACAGAATATCCGGCGATTGGGTATCCAATAGGTGAAATGAACCAAACTTCTCGTTTTTCTAGAAAAAGTTATTCTTCGTAAATATGTTTGCTTGCTATTAAAATAGGATTGTCGATGAAAAATGTTTGAAATTGTATACAGGGTCTTCCAGTTGAAAAATCATTTTTACTTTCAGGAGTTAAGTATCTATATTCAAAATTTGTCAGCAAAATATGACATAAATATCTTATAAGGAAACAAATGTTAACCATAAAGCAAGAAATACACATTTAATTAATTGAAAATTTTCCAAGTGAGAAACAGTACCCAGGCTATTTTTATTTTTGCTGCGACGTATTGGAAATTCAGTCTTTTGGTCTAAGACTATTTTTTAACGTGACTTTTGTTTGTGTGGAGGCAACCCGACGTAAGAAAGAGGGACGAAAGTGCAGTCTTCAACTGTGCAGTGAGGATTCCGGTGAATGTCATGCACGTTACTCATGATTCGTGCGCAAAATTTGAGACTAAAATGATCAGAAGTGAAATTTTGCTGAAAACTTTTGAATATGGGTACATTTTTCTGACAACCCTGTATAAAATTTCGATTTTTTTCAACAACAATCGTATTTTTTCAAAAAGCAAAATTTTGTATAAAGAATGACTTTCTCCAAAAATGAAATTTCAGTTTCATTTTACCTACCCACCCAATGGAAAACTGAAACCCAACTTTTTCCAAATGTTTGTACCATTTCTGGTTAAAGACTACATCCTGTATATGAATATGCTAATATAAAGTTTTTTTTATCATTTCCTTATCATTAAAATTATCGAAAGTTGATCATTTCAAGAATGTATTGCTATTTATACTATTTTGTGATCACCTCGTTTGATAAGAGCCTAGTGTTTGTTCACCTTTCATTTTTCACTTTGAATTACAATTATAAGGGCGGTGGTCCACACAACGATAACGGCACGATTTGCCGCAGACGATATATCGCGCCGCATCCGCCGAGTGCTCGCTCACATACACGATGAATCGCTCGACTTTTTAGAGATTGGCTTACACTTTTGTCAGGTTTTTCTATTCAGTTGTTAATTGTTATTGTGTCTGTTGTGAGCTCCAGAGTGATGGATCAAAGAAGACTGATTTTGGTAACGATGTTATATCGTAGACATCGAAAATGGCAAACTATCAGGAAGGAAAGAAAGTGTTGGGTGCATCCCATTTTGAGAGTAAGGTACATCGTAGGAGCATTTTTTTTGCCACACAGTGGGCGCGCGCTACATTCAATTGCTTGTTGAAAGCCGGCATTTTGGTCATTGCGATATCGCGTGCGGTTCATTGTCCGCGGCAAATCGTGCCGTTATCGTTGTGTGGGCCACCGCCCCAATGGAAATCCACAAGCGAGGTATGGACGAATTTTGTTGTGTTTTTCTAAGATTTTTTATTAATTTTGATAAATAATGTTCGTTTCTTCAATATACATATAGCTTTTTTGTAAAAGACCCCAAAAAGCGTCTTTTCATTTATGGGCTCATTTGATGACCTACAGTAAGTAGTTTTAGACATAGAAGCCGTTCTTGCCAAAACTTGCCCTTTGCGACAAAAAAAATATTATAGGTGATACAGTTCCCATAAGTAATATCGAGTTTTTGGACACACGTGGATCTTGGCTAAAAAAAAAAAAGAAAAAAAATGCCATGTTCAAACAACTTGTGCAATTGTTGGACATTTCTTTAAAAAATAATAAAAAAAGCCGTTTTGGAATCATCAGCTGACATTTTTTGCGCAAAAAGTTGGAACAGTATTTGGATATTTTGCATCTAGATTTCGGGAAGCGAATATGTGTTTTGTATGTTTTTTCAACAATAAAAACTGTTTTTTTTTTGCTCACTGATCTTATTAATTTTCATGAGTATACATTTTGATCTATTTACTTAGTGAGTGTCGTTTCTACAGCTTTGAACTTCCCTTTATATTCTGTAAAAAAGTTTTTAATATTATTTATTCATTTCAAAATCTCTATATTTCACTGGGTACCTTTCTTCTCAAGAAATCCATTAACTGATAATTGGAGTTACCATACTCTATACTATTTACTCTTTATGTATTTATCACAATTATTATCTCGATTCCGCGATTATTTATTATAAAGAGTAAGGCTATGTAATGACACACGACCTATATCCATCACATTTTTTTGGAGTTTTCTGTTATACTGAATCAAGAAATACGAAAAGTTTCAAAACATATTGTGAATGTTTTTGTTTGTGATTTTTTCCATTCTTTGTGAACATCCTAACCCAGAATTTTTATGTGTCAAATAAAGCTAAGTGCATCAGCTACTCAAACGTTTCAATCCGGTTTAAAATCTGTTGGGTTAAACAAGAGTAATGATTTTTGTCCAGTCATTCCATTCACTCAAAGCACCTGGACAAACTGTACAGGAATGTCCAACGAAGTGTGAAAAAGTGTAGTTAATCTCAAAGATAATGAAAATGCAAAATCATCATAAAAAGTGAAGCTCAAAGAAAAAAGAAAAATTAACAAAAAAGAAAAAAAGTAGAAATGTATCTGAGATTCTTTTCCTACCCCATGTTACAAGGAGCCCCAACTCAAAATACACCCTGTATATATCAAACATTAAATTTATTCTCATATCAAAATCAATTTTCATATCTAGGTAAGTATGCAGAATTTATTTTTCAAAAATGCCCCCTTCGGCTTATCAAACATGCATGCGCTCTATGAAGTTGTCTTGGGTCTCACGTGATATAAAAATATAGACGACGTCTATGAAAAATATCATTTGTAGCAGCTCTAAAAGCTTCTCGTCTAATATAAACAACCAAGTTCACTATAACAACAAGTGAGTTACTCTTATTATATGGATGCAAATTAGCCAAAATACTGATTTTCAATTCGTTATAACTCCGAAACCATTAACTTTAGAGAAAAAACACTCTCCACAAAAGGTGTTCAGAATATTATGTAGAATTCATGTTTTTCTGATAAATGCCCCTTATTCCTCACCAAAATATTAAAAACTTTCGTTTTTACCGTTATGCAATGTCTTTCAAAATCAAGAAATCACAAGGGTATTCACCCTTCGTTGGACAACCCTGTACTTACAGTGTGTCAAGGGATTGAGTTTTCGTAAGGTGTAAATGACAAAAAATTTCCGAGCTCGTTAACAATTTTCTGGGAATCGCTCCTGCATGGTCCGAAACTAAGATGTGAACATAATTAGTCAAATCAATTAACATACAGGGTGGTTTTGGTGCGATTTTATAAAAAAATACCAACAGTAAAGTACCTTTGTTCAAAGAGATATCGAAAAAAGTTATGGAAGAGAGTTGTTTGGAATAAAAAGTAATGGCCGACTACCAATTTTGACACGAATTTGTTTATTTTTATTTTTTGGGGAAAATCAAGTCCTCAAAAAAAAATAGGCCTATTTGTGTAACATTTGAGATTCGACCAAAGCTTTATCTC
Organism: Orchestes rusci; assembly: GCA_958502075.1. Lineage (NCBI taxonomy): Eukaryota > Metazoa > Arthropoda > Insecta > Coleoptera > Curculionidae > Orchestes > Orchestes rusci. Next base: position 46,060,912 of record OY293303.1, on the reverse strand, counting down.
AAACAACTTTCTTCAATAACTTTCTTTGATCTCTTAAAAAAGATACTTTACTCAGAATTTTTATAAAATCGACAAAATTTTCCCCAAAAAAGTCCTAAGTAGGCCAATTTGTATCAAAATTGGAATTTGGTCATAACTTTTTATTCTTAATAACTTTCTTACATAACTGTTCTCGATATCTCTTTAGACAGAGGTACTTTACTCTTGGTAATTTTTTATAAAAACGCCCAAAACCACTGTGTATATCAATTGATTTGACTCATTCTTTTCACATCATAGTTTTGAACCATGCGAGAGCGATTACCAGGAAATCGTAATCCTCAAATTCCAACCCGAATTTTTTTTGTCATCTACAACTTACGAAAACACAATCCGTGAACCATATACCTATAAAACTATACACCGATCACATTGCATATCGCCATAAGCCGAGTGTAAGAACGAGAATATCATTTCCTCTCACATTTGAATTGGGACGAGTTTTTCTGCGAAGTCTCACCAAAGCAGTTTCCGGTACAAATCCCACCCATCCTTTAAATAAAGAAAACAGGTGTTTCCTGTCTGTACACCAGAGGCATAGCCCAACGGAGACGTGCGTCGCGCGAAACTTCACAGCGTGGCTGCACGAGCGCTGCCATTTGCACTCTCGCACTCGGAGTGTCTCGCAAAAATGTAAACTAGCAGTAAGGAACTATCATCATTGGACATATAACACAGCTGAACAACTTGTATAGAAAAAAGTTATTTAGAATTCAAAGAAAGAAAGTGTTACTGGCAACGCTGCAATAAATATGGCCATTAAAATGGGACCAAACATATCCAAGACGGTTGGATCGTTCAGGAGATATTAGATAAGATGTCATGGGACCAAACATATCCAAGACGGTTGAATCGTTCAGGAGATATTTGATAAGATGTCATGAATCAAAATGATCCGGTGGTGTATTGGTATTATACAGAGTGTCTGTAAAAGATCTTTACAAAATCCTACCACATTTTCGTGATGTCAAAATAAGTCGATTTAAAGTAACTTACCTTATTCCGAAATTGCTCCGTTTCCTAGATACAGAGTGGTAAAGTTAAAAAATAAAAATTGATTTTTTCCAAATGTATGGACAATTCTCAACGTATTACTCAAAACATTGGTTCCCAGTGGTTTTTTGGGATGCGAAACCCGAATATGGACACATTTTCACGGTGGCCGTCAGAGGGCGCTTCACACTGCACTTCTGACGGTTTAAAATTGCCATAACCTTTTTCTTAGTGTAGTTTTTGTCTTTTTTTGAATTTGAATATTTCTATGCTAAAAAGGTACTCTTGACACAATCCGCTAGAGTAAGCCGATGTTGAGATATTTCGGTTTTTAGTGTTCAATGCCGCACCGGAGTATTAAAATTATTTTGAATGAAGAAAAAAATTTTTTTTCCCAAGTATTAAGTTTGGGTTAGTTTGGGTGGGATTAGTAGTATTTCGATTTTGTAGGTTGACATAGCTTTATGGGGCAAAAAAACCTTACCAAAGTTAAAATTGATATCAATTCATGGGCGTGGACATTGGGTTTTTTAGTTTACAGAGACAATTTTTGTTGGTGGTTTCCATAGTTACATCTAAATCAACTTATTGTCAACTTCAAAGCATCAAACAATTCTTCATAACGTTGAAAGTTTTTTAACTGCGTTAATGAACTAGCAATATTCCATTGTTCTGATAAATCATGGCCGTACAATATACCAATGCAGAATATACCGATATGATATAAGTATTTGGATATTGCCAAGGAAACGGACGAGAGAGTGTCAGGGTGTACTCCGAAAGATTTCCAAATCGTCGTTTACCAAGCCACCCAACGTTTGCTGCTGTTGAGAGGCGTTTTCGGGAGACCGGTCAATTTACTGCTAAAACCGTTGATTATGGAAGGCAGCGTTTTGTAAGGGTTCCTGAAGTCGAAGAAGAAATTTTGGAACGTGTTGGAGAAGATCCAGAAGTCAGCACCAGGCGACTAGGTAGGTAAATGGCAGTATCCAAAGATGTCGTTCATGTAGTACTTAAAGAGCAGTTGCTATATCCATATCATAAGATACCAGTTCAAGACCTTTTACCTCATAATCCTGAAAAGCGCCTGATTTTTTGTCGGTATGTTAATAGGCAAAGAGAAAGAGGATTAAACTTTGGCAAAAATATTTTGTTCACTGAAGATGCGTGTTTCACAAGAAGAGGGGTAACAAATTCTCATAATGAACACGTTTGTGCAGATCAAAATCCGCATACAATCAAGGTAAACCATTTTCAACACGAATTTAGGATAAATGTGTGGGCTGGAATAATTGGTAATTACATTGTTGGTCCTTTCGTCCTTCCACAAAGATAAACAGGTGAAATTTATTTGAAACACCTACAAAATACGCTGCCAGAGTTGTTAGAAGATTTTCCTTTACAACTTTGAAGAGATATTGTGGTTTATGCATGATGAAGCTCCACCACATTTTCCATTAAATGTTAGAAACCATTTAAATCGAGAGTACCCAAACAAATGGATAGGTAGAGGTAATGACGCCCTTGTGAATTGGTCATCACGTCCTCCGGACTTGAATCCATTGGATTATTTTTTATGGGGACATCTCAAGTCCATGGTTTGTTTACATGACAACTGTCGATAACGAGGAACAACTGTGGCAACGTATTCAAGGTGCAACAAATAATATTAGAGCTGATGAAGAAGTTATGCAGAGAGTAGATTTAAATTTTCTTCGACGTATAAATCTACAGCAAATGTCAAACAACTTTCGATTCAAGTCATCATTGCCACCAAGCGAGATATTATGTGATTTGCAGGTGGCCAAATTTGGCCACCAGCAAACTTCATAACAACGTGCTTGGTGGCAATTATGACGTAGATCGAAAGTTGTTTGGCATTTGCTATATGTACACGGTGGACATTTTGAACAGTTTCTATAACTCTTTACGAATTTGTTCTCGGGTTTTAGTAACTATTTTTTTAAAATATCTGGGGAGTAATAAACTGCCAATTTCATGAAAGTACCTTTTCTTGTGGTTATCTATTGTCACATTGGCGTGAAAATTTAAACTATGCACCAACCAACCCAATGTCCACACCCATGGATTGATATTAAAGAAAACAAATTATTTTTTATTCAAAATAATCAGAATATTCCGAAGAGGCTCAAAACCGAAATATCTCAAAAAAGGGTCACTCTATCGGATTTTATCAAGAGTACCTTTTTTGCAGAGAAATGTTCAGTTATGGCAACCCCTCGGTTAACGCAATAACCTTGCAAAAAACAAGGAACATATTGATAACTATAGGCCCATTACGATTTTGAATGATGTAGCTAAGATTTTTGAGTCAGTTTTATATGATGATATTCTCGCAAACTGTCATCATTTGTTTGCGCCTGAGCAGCATGGATTCTTGGCGAATAGATCTACTGTTTCTAATTTAACTGTCCTAACAAATGCTATCTCAGGTGCTATTAATAACAATAGCCAATTGGATGTTATTATGACAGACTGTGCCAAGGCTTTTGATAAGGTCGATCATGGCTTATTGCTGCAAAAATTATGTCAATTTGATTTTTCTCCTAACGCTGCAAATTTTTTTAAGTCCTATCTCGCTGATAGATATCTGAGAGTGAAAGTTGGTCAGTCATTGTCCGAGATGTTTCCTATTACATCAGGGGTGCCGCAGGGCAGTAATCTTGGACCAATGCTTTTTCTCATTTTTATCAATGATCTTCCTAAGTGTATATCTCACTCATCAAGTTTACTGTTTGCTGACGACTTCAAAATTTTCAAGACGATTTCTTCAAAGCAAGATAATTTACTTCTACAGCAAGACCTGCAGTCCATGACGACTTGGTTTTCTCAAAATAGAATGACACTTAATGTTGATAAGTGCTGTGTTATAACATACTCTAGGAAAGTCAATGTAGGATATTTTTCGTATTTTTTGGGTAACACTGAATTAAACCGATCGAGTGAAGTTAAAGACCTTGGTGTGTTGTTTCAATCTAACTTTAGGTTTGATGGTCACTACGAATCCATAGTTAATAAAGCATTTCAAGTGCTTGGTTTTGTCATAAGGAGTGCTAAGCTCTTTAAAGACGTAAATACTCTTGTCAAACTGTACAATGCTTTAGTAAGACCATTGTTGGAGTATGCATCTGTTGTTTGGGCACCCAGAGCCTCATCAAAAAGTAATTTAATTGAGAAGGTACAAAAGAGATTTCTTAGATTCCTCTATTTAAGAAAATTCAATGCATACCCTTACATGATATCGTATCGGAGCATGCTTCAGTCTTTTGGTTTTGCTAGGCTGGACGACAGACGAGTAATGCACATGGTTTTATACATATACTATATCTTGAATCATATTAAGTACACGGATTTTGAATTGGTCAATCAAATTAAACTATTAGTTCCAAAAATCAACCTTAGGATTATTAATAAGAGCATATTTTTTACTAGCCATTTCGATTGTTCACCACTGAATTTCATGCTGCTTAAGTGCAATTACTTAGCATTAAACAATGAAATCGATTTTTTCAATTGTAGTGTCAAGTACATTCGAGGGCTCTTTCCTACAAATACCATTTAGATCTTGTTTTATATATACATGTTAAGTATGTCGTTATATTAGTAATTTTGTTTGTTTGTTGTTATCTGTATTGTTAATATTTATTAGATTCACTAGTCCTTACATGTAACTACAAAACTTGTTTTGTGTTTGTAAGTGAATAAATAAATAAATAAATAAACCTTAGGATAACCTCAAAATGTTTGACATTTGTCCAAGTTGACCCAGGGTCAGCTTACCCATGGGTTAACTCCCAATTGATAACCTCCCCTTAGTCAGTCGGATGAGTCATTTAAACGGAAAAGCTAAATTTTGTCTAAACCGTTTAAGATATCGAATTATGCAAAATGTATATGAATACAGGATGCCGCAGTGCAGTTTGTGAAAATGTTTTTCAATATACAGGATGTATCATTTTTGCAAAGCAGGTGTCAACATAGCTTTTTAGCAACCCCTGTTCATCTTTAAATATTTGAATATTATGTAATTACCTTTTATTTTATTCATTTATTTATTTTGTTTGATTCTTTTTTCTTTTGTTTTAAATTTTATGTTACCTTTCACTTTGTATAACTAAATGGTTGAGCTACTGTACTGTATTGTTTTTCTGAAATTTCATTGTTCAATTTTTTTTTCAACTTTTCATTGTTCAAATTTTTGTTTCACTATTGTAATACTTGATTGTTATGTTTCAATGAAACTCATGACAATAAAGGAATTATTATTATTATTATTCTCATTGGTTAGTCTCACATTTTCTATGTGGTAAAAGGTAATGGGGGCTTTCGCAAAACTCACACCTTGTTGACTATTTCACGATTTTCCTTACTATCCGACATGTTTCTACGATCACTGATTTTTGCATGTCCGTTATTAGTTGTAGTGGTATATTGTGTTTCTTGAATCCTGAGGGTAACTCCCATGGTATGAGGCCAGTGACTGAGATGACTACGGGGATTATTATTATTATTATTATAGAATTTGCACCTTTTCGGGCATCTCAAATCCGTTTAGTTTTTGCAATTCGCTTTAACTGTTCAAAAGTTATTCCACTTTTTCGTAAGAAAATTACGTTCACAGCCATTGATTAAAGATACCACAGAGCGCTTGGTTTTTGAGATATCCAGTTGAGACTTTGCCAGTGTTCAAGCAACCCAACTGCCTTGGGTATCTCATGGTGGCAATGCCGTCGATTTGCATTATGGTACCACTTGCTGTGACACTTCACCCCCTGTACTTTGTTACATAGTCCCGTCCAGCTTGTCATTTTAGGTATTTTTCATCCTACAAGTTTTTTCCAAAAGTGGATCGTTTGGGAGATAATCTTGTTTTTCCAATAACTCATACAAATCTCATCGAAAGCAGACTGAACGTGCCGTGAAAATCTATTTTTTAACATATCAACGTCAGAATTACATTTATTGTATGCCTTTTGCTCTACTAGAAATCAAAGGAACTTGAGTTGACGGAACAAAGGACTTAATAGTTAGTTATTTTGATGACATTCAACTGCAAACCACAAAAACTATTCAAAATCATGGTCACTTTGACGTTGATATGTCAAAAAATGGATTTTCATAGCACGTTCAGAGTGTTTTCGATAGAATTTGTTGAGTTTTTCAGAAAAAAAAATATATACTCTCAAACTCTCAACTTTTGAAAAAAAATTGTCGGTTGAAAAATGCGTGCCATTCAAAAAAATTAAGTTATGATGCTTTGAAGTTTACCAACATTGAAGTGTCACATGCAAATCGACGGCATTACCACCATAAGATACCCAAGGCAGTTGCTTGAACACTGGCAAAGTCCCAACTTGATATCCCAAAAACCAAGTGCTCTGTGGTATCTTTAATCACTGGCAGCAAACGCATTTTTTTCTAGAAAAAATCGAATAACCTTTGAACAGTTGAAGCGAATTGCAAAAACTAAACAGATTTTTGAGATGGCCGAAAAGGTCCAAATTCAAATATTTGAAGATAAGCAGGGGTTTCCATTAAAGAAAACTATGTTGACTCCCGCTCTGAAAAAATAACCCTGTACATTGAAAAACATTTTCACAAACTGCACTTTGGCATCCCGTATTCAAATCCATTTTGCTCATTTCGATATCTTTGACGGTTTAGGCGCAATTTAGCTTCAACGTTTAAATTACTCACCCTTTAGAAATAAATAATGTAGGAGTTTTTTTAAATAAACAATAAGAAAAGGCTCTATATAGCAAATTCTTCACTAATGCCTATCCATCTTACTTTGTAATTGTACATTTAACAGTTGATAATGATAAAAAAGTGTGTGATAAAAGACTTCTCAGTTTTTAACTTTTAAAATATTTAATTTTTAACTACCTAATCAGAAATATGCTAAGATCAATTATCGAAACCAAAAAATCGACTCAAAAGGACCGATGCATATCCCAGCATTATTGATAACGAGTTCTTGGTTATGTTTTTGCTTTTCTCGGGTAAAGACGGTTGGTGAAGACCAAAAGATTGGTATAAATTTATAAAAGTGCAAACGCATGAATAATAATATGATATGGCGAATTATAAAGAGATTTTAGTGGAAAGGTGCAGTGATCAAAGTTCTTCAATGATAGAAGATAATTAATGATGGTTTCTAAACAAAAATTAGATTAAAAAAAGAATGGTGAAGATACTGCTTGATGTGACTCGAGTATTCGTGGCTGGAGCCTTTAGTAATTTCAGGATGTCACCAGATGTACATAAGGGAATCAATCATCATCTTTCGCTACTTCAGTGAAGATATGACAAACGCTACAGCAATAAACTTCCACGAGGTGATGTTGGAGACTCGTTATGAAGCAGATAGTCCCAAACTGCCGTTAGTATTAGCTTATACACAACCGAATACTACAGAACGCCGAGTCAAGTATTAGTATCCAAGTATTTGAAACATGAATGAAAATTTACTCAACTCAACAAACAGTATTTCCAAAACGAACGATTTTCGAACCTTTGTTCAAATGAACTTTTTGCATCAACTCTTACTGTTTAAACCATGACTTATGAAGGCCCTATAGAATTTTTAATTTTGACAATCATTCATTTTATTTTTACCCATACCCAATTTGGAAGCAGAGACGAATCATCAGTCCTGAAGGTCTTGGAAGAAAAAGCTGAGTTTTATCATAAAAAAGAAAGAATCAATATAAAATAGAGAAAAATACCCTTATAGACTATAAGGGTACCTAACCACTATAAGTTATAGTGGTTAGGTATACTAACTCCAATAAGGTTTTGAGCTCACCAAGAGAGATTTCTCTCTCTGTCAATTTGAAATTGAGGCCCAAAGTCATTGTTTTTTCACTTATTCAAATTGGAAAAGAAGGTTGTGGTAATACTGGTTGTCCCGATATTTTCATGACAGATTACACTTTGGCGATTCAGAGCACTAGTGCTCTGAACAATTGTATAGAATGCCAATACGCGATGCGGTATTACTCATGCTATAAAATCACATTTTCATAGTTATAGCTCATCATGTATTTTTCCGAGACAGCAAGATTTTTATGTTTTCTTGAGAGGAGTTCGATCGAATCAAGAAACTGAAAATAATTTTCAAGCATTCAATTTTTAATCACTGTCTTGCCCATTTTACTGAAAAGGATTTTTTTCCAAACCTCTAGGTCTTACCATTGTTAAGATGCAGCCGCTCCGCACCCTTATCGGGAACATGGAAGGGTGCATGATTTCTTTAGAAATAGGTCAATTTTGCCAAGCTCAAAGATTTATAGGTAGACTATCCTTTTTTCAATTAATTATGAAATTTTCTGAAAATACATAATTTTTGCTCCTCTTTCAAAAGTTGCTCGGCACAGAAAAAAAATCAGTGTTCAACTCTTTTTTTAGAACGTGACAAAGGGGCACTAAACAATGTTTTGTAAAAATTCGCCAGGACCCGCAAACTGACCAATGAATCAAAATTTTTTAATGCGCTATCACTATCACTTCTTTGTTAACTGATGCCGGATTAGAGTTTTACCAAAATTTTAGGGTCCTATTATTACTAGTGTTGCACCGAATATTTGGCAACTATTCGGTATTTGGCAATACTACCGAATAGTTGTCAAATATTTGGCCGAATACCGAATAGTTGATGTTTTTAAATTTAGGGAACTATAATCTGTTTGATTTAAATTGACTGTATTACTGAAAAATAACTGACACATTGTCGATAAACGGAAAACTATGTAAAACACTGCGTAGCAAAATTAACGCATAAGCAAGATATTATTTTTCATAATACTCAATGTAAACATGCGATCATAAAAAAATTCAAATTATTTATTTTTGAAAAACCATCTATCGAGTTGACTCGAACAAATGCATACTTCACAGGGTGATTTCAATTACCAGTACATTTCACCCAATGGTTATTGAATGGCCAGTGTTGCTCCAATATTTTGAAACAGTCTGGTGAATGTTTCATGTTAAAATATACGTTTTCTGTTGTTAAAATAATGTAGCTACATTCTTTCTTTGTCAATCAATTTTGGAGTCGACTTGATACATGGTTCTTCAAAAAAAAGATATGACCTCTTTTAAAAGGTAATGTTTACATTGAGTCTTATGGAAAATATACTGTTTATGCGTTAATTTTGCTGCGCAGTGTACTATAAGTGAGTAATAGACGATAAAACTACAAAACATAATAATATTTTTCATACCTTAATCTGAAATACTATACCTTATAATAATCCATTAAATTGTGATGCAGAAAAACAAATAGTTCTGCATTTGAAGGCAAAAGCCGACTTCTTTTATCCTCATAATACCTATAGAATTATAACTGACTGGATGAAGTGGACAGTGGACTGGACTGAAGTGAAACAAGCACATCAAGACAAAATGATACTATACTTCGACTGCAGAAGTCAAATTTGAGCAAAATGCACATTGAAGATTTTGTCACTATTCGGTTATGCCGAATATTCGGTATTTGGCAGGTTGAATGCACGTAATATTCGGTATTCGGCTATTTGGCAAAATCAATATTCGGTGCAACACTTATTATTACCTCGGCTAAAACTGTGTTCTCGGAGTTTATCGTTTTTTTTTTTTTTTTGATTCAACTCCCGGCATCTCGGTAACTTAGCAAGTCCGGACACAAGAAGAAAAATGGACTTAAAATTTAAAGATACGACAAAGTCATTCTTGATAAAAGTTTCTGCTTGGTCTAAAAATAACACGATTAGTACATATTTCACTCCCCTTCACTTTGTTTACTACGTGTACTCAGCAATTCACACTTTTTAAAAAATAACATGCAAAAAAAATCAAAATTTACAGGAAGACAAAAAACTAATTATCCTCTAACACACAGGTAATCAGAGCACTTAATAATTTCCCTCTCTGGGGAATCATCACCTTGTCGCTGGTGAAAGGGCTCAGTAACCTAACATCCAGGGAGCGATGCCGGCGGTAGCGTAGCTACCGGTAGAGTCACCCATGCCGGTAAGGTATCGAAGAGATGAAGGTGAAGCTAAGAAGATTCCCACGCAGCCCCAGTCCCAGAATGGGCGGCTGCACTGGTGAAAGGCAGCAGTTTCACCAAAATCGGGCTATAGCGCGAGAAGAACGACTTTGAAACGGTATAGTACCGAACACGGAAAAGCGCTGCTGAATCGGCAAAAACGGTTTTCCCACTGCGGTACAGAAAAGGAACGGAACCCTTATTGTATATTACTTTCCAACAATCTTAATGGCAGACAAAAACGATATCGATATACTGGGTCTAAGTGAGGTTAGATGGCCTGGATACATTTATTATTCAGGAGGCACTGACCCTGAGCATCGGTACGGTACAGCTATACTCGTTTCGGATAAAGTTGCACAGTCGGTCATAGACTTCATCCCTTCAAGCGATAGAGTGGCTCTATTAAAATCACAAACAACTCACAGACTTGAATATAATTCAAATTTATGCTCCAACAAGTGACAAACCAGATCAGGAAATCGAAGAATTTTATAACAAAATAGATGAAGTAATGCGGCTCACAAAGAAGGGAGAGATAACGATGATAATTGGAGATTTTATTGCCAAAATTGGTTGTGGTGCTGAGGGGGATAGCATAGGGGCATACGATCTTGGCGAAAGGAATAGTAGGGGAGACAGAATTATGCAATTCTGTCTAGAAAACAACTTTTTAATCGCTTACACCTTTTTTAAACAGCACCCAAGAAGACTATACACCTGGAGATCACCTGCAGACAGGGAGGAAAAAATCGTCAGGAATCAGATCGATTTCATTTTGCTCAGCCCCAACTTCAAAAGGTATATGAAATCTACAAAAACCTTCCCTGGAGCAGACATTGGCAGTGACCAGAACCCTGTCGTGTTGGACTTTAGACTCAATAGATTCCTGAAAGTTAAAAGAGAAGAAACGTCAAGAAAAATGGACATCGCACAATTGAATAACCCCGAGAAAAAGGAAGAGATAAGTTTTAAGATCGAAAAAGAACTAGAAATGATAGAGTTACCTATACGGAAAGAGGATGTTGAAAAGACATGGAACGATTTAAGAACTAAAACAACAAATATCCAGGAAAAAGACATCGGATTCACGGCAACAAACAAAAACCAGGAATGGATGACGAAGGAAATATTAGAGCTCATGAATGACAGACGAAAACACAAGGCAAATCCGACAAAATATAAACGTTTAAATAGGATCATCAGGAAAAAATCCCGAGAAGCGAAAGAGATCTGGGTGTCAAGAAATAGAACAATTGCAAGAAAAATATGACACCTTCAATGTCCATAAAAAGGTAAAAGAATTTACAAACAGCCACAGAAAACATCAAGGACCAATCTTAAGAGACGATAACAATGAGATAATTCTAGGAGTGGGAAATAAGCTGGCGAGATGGAGAAAATATATCGAAACACTTTTTAATGATGACAGACCTTGTTCCCCACAACCGATAGATCACATATTGAATGGAAATGCTCCAGAAATAACCAGAGAAGAAATTGTTCATGCAATAAAAGCAAAGAAAAACGGGAAAGGTACCGGTCCCGATAAAATCAACGTTGACATACTCAAATTAATTGCAGATTATGAAAGTAAATCTACAAGAAGTGCGAATATCAGATGGAAAGCACCCAGTTTGGATTCCGAAACGGACTCGGAACGCGTGAAGCACTCTTTTCCCTAAATGTAATGACACAAAGGTGTAGAGACATGAATGTGAATGTATTCGCATATTTTATAGACTATCGAAAGGCGTTCGACTGTGTTAATCATTAGAAGATGATCGAAATTCTAAGAACAACCGGAGTTGACGAACAAGACCTACGTTTCATATCAGAACTTTATAGGCATCAAACGGCGGTAGTAGAGTTGGAACAATCAACATCAGAAGATATGCAAATCAGACGGGGTGTTCGACCGGGTTGCGTCTTGTCTCCACTCCTGTTCAATCTGTACTCGGAAACTATATTTAGAGAAGCACTGGATGGAGTCCAGGGTGGAGTCAAGATCAATGGAGCACCAATAAACAATATCAGGTACGCCGATGATACAGTTATAATAGCCAACGATGTAGAAGAACTACAAAGCATCATAGATTCCGTAGTTCACTATAGCGAGATGTTTGGATTGAATCTCAATGTCTCCAAGACCACACTATTGGTCTTTTCTAAGACACCTGCGTGTCAAGGGACAAATAATCGAACAAGTGACCTCAATAAAATATTTGGGAGCTAACATCAATAGTCAGTGCGACCCGAAAAGCGAAATACTCTCAAGGATTGAGCAGGCGAGGAAGATATTCATGAGTATGAAAACATTTTTTACAAGACTAGACCTTAGTTTGGAGCTCATAACTCGAATGATCAGAAGCTACGTCTTCTCTGTCCTGCTATATGGATGTGAAAGCTGGACACTGAATTTACAGACCGAAAAGAGAATAGAAGCCTTCGAAATGTATGTGTATAGACGGATGCTGCGAATTTCATGGGTACAAAAGATCACCAACGATGAAGTACTCCAGCGCATGCACAAACAAAAAGAACTACTGAACACCATCAAGGAAAGAAAATTGCAATATCTGGGTCATGTGATGAGAGGCGAGAACAAAATTATAGCCAACCATGTCATTGTCAACTAGTTAATCGTCAGACCACTCGGTCGATCGATTGGCTCGACTAGCACAGCTCCTGTCAATGTCAAATGATTAATTTCAGCATTTATTAAATCCAGAATACCTCGTGCTTATCAATATGTTATCTATCGAGCAAAAAGTTTTTGTTATGGGGTTTGTAATGTATCAAATCTCTACGTATTGGAACAATTAAGGGATACATTTGTTGAAATAAGTTTGTGACTATCCCTGTGAATTTCAATCAAAGTTTCTTATGAAAAATTCAAATTTCGAAATAAATGGAAACTTTTACCAGGAATAACATTTTGGATTTTGATGTTTTCTCTAACACATTTTTTTTTCTTTGACCAGCCCTGTACTATATATCTTTCTCCTTCATCCTTTTCCGACAAAAATTTAAAAAAATAAGTATCAGCAGTTTCTTCAAAGTAATTTTCACATTTTGTTATTTTTTTGTCTACCTGTATATTTAAAGAATTTTTTCTTCAACGCTTCAACAAATGTTATTTTTAGGCCAAGCAAAAACTTTTAGAATTACTTTTTGTCGCATCTCTAAATTTTTAGTCCATTTTTTCTCTTGTAATACCAATCCAGGGAAATAATGTATGTTTATAGGAACTGTTTTTTCTTGAAACGACCTACTAGAAATAAATATTTTAACCGCAGTTTTTTTTTTAGATGAAAATTATTCGCCTTCTTCGTAGAATAAGATTATGCAATTAAAAAAATGCATTCATTCACAATGAAAAACCTAGTTTTATTGAAAACCCAGAAGGTTGTCAAGGTGAAAAATCAATGTAATCATATCTCTCCCACAATACCAAATAACTTTTATTTCAACTTTTGTTTGAACCTTACTATCACTATCACTATCACTATATTGCTTTCAAGTTAAATGGACCACCCTGTGTCATTTTTTTTCAAATCTGACATAGGCAATCATTTTCATTACTGAAGATAGACCTTCACTTGCAAAAGCAAAGTTTTAGGGGCAGACCAATTTATTTTTTTTGTGGTTATAAAAAAATTCAAAATGGCAACATAGCATTTTTTACAAAATTTGAGCACTGCATTGCCGTCAAGAGAACGAGAACGGAAAATTTTGATTGCGCAAGCCATTTACTAAATATTATTGTTCATATCTTAGTAGTAGAAATAACTTCTTCATAAGTTATTTCTACTACTGGTCTTGGTTGAAATTAATCTTTTCGTGTGCTAAAATGAGCAAGAATGCGTCCTATTAATTTACTGCTAAAAAAAACAAGAAAAATTAATAAATTAATCATCAATCAATAATTAATCAATTGATAAACTTCTGAGTAATAGCTTCTTTATAATAAGTTATAGACAATAATAATTATTAGATGGCTTGCGCTATCAAAACTTGTCATCCTTGTTCTCTTGGCCGCAATGGAACGCTCTGTCAGATTTTGTCAAAAATGCTATATTGTCATTTAGAGAATTTTATTTTTCAAGATACGAGCCATACGAGCCAAAATGGCAACGTTCCAGTAAGTTTTTTCACATGTATACATTTTTGATGAGTAACGCTCTAAAGCTTAGCTTTTGCAAGTGAATGTCTATCATGAGTCCTTTGTCAGGTTTTAGAAAATAACCCTGTGGATAATATCATTACAAACAACACTGCCAAATCTCATTGGAGTCGGCTAAAGGCAACGAGCAATTTATGAAAATTCGATTTGGAAGAAAAATTTGTTGAAAATTATGCGTTTTTGGTTCTTCATATTTTTTTATGAAGAAGAACCCCAGACATTTTTGTTTTCAGACACCCTGTATATGAAGAATTTAATTAACGAGTTCAACAATACTCACAAATTCCCATGCGGCCACCACTTGACCTTCATTTTCTTGGCACACTACAAACCCATCGTAAACAGGATGGCTTGACCCTCCATGAAAATCGAATCCCACAATAGCTGAGGCATAATCGATATTCAGACTTTTACATACCTTGTTAAGGCCAGGAACTGAAACAATAATTCAATAAAATAAAAATACATACTTCACTATACAATTAAAGGACAAGCAAAGTATCAATTTGGATTAGGATAAAAAAAAATAACCCACATTAATGTGAACCCTGCAGACATGCTTCCGGCATCGATCTATACAGGGTGTTAAAAAAGCCTGGAATATTGTTAATATCTTGAGAACGACTGAATATTTTTTAACTTCTGCAAGGAATAACTCTTTAATCGCTTATGTGAGTATACAGGGTGAGTCAATAAGATTTTTTTTAATTCAAATAAGAAAGATCCTGTATACTTTCACAGATATCGATCGATCTTTGCAAGCCGAATTCAATGTGGTTTATGAGGTCTTAACTGTCAAAATGACGAAACAATTATTGAACAAACAAATTCAAACTGTTTATTGATATTAACATCAAAACAATTACAAAAAATGTTTGGATAGGAAGGCAAGGCGAAATTGAATGGCCAGAATTTTATGAATCCAAAGTTTCAAAACGGTATACCCCCGTAAAAAGACCTTTTACAATTAATTCTAATCGGTGAAAAAAACTAGTACTCAAGAAATTGGTAGAAAATTAAATATTTGCAGTCACATAGCGTTGGCATCTTCAAGAAATTCTTTGTTGTATCCTTATCAACACAAAGAGAACAGACACTTCTTCCAAGAAGTTTTAACGTGCCTACACAATTTTGTGGGTGATATCTAAAAAGATTTGCAGAAAACCCACACTTTGATTTGATTTTTATGTTTATAAACAGAGCGCATGTTGCGTTTCCTTCGCCTTGGCTGCGGCAGTTTGCTTCAGTAAAACAAACTTCCTGATTTTGCAACTGAACTGTATTATACAGGGTAACCGGTAAGTATACGGCATAATTTCGGAAACGTATAGGGGAGGTCAAAATAACCCCAGTTTGTCATGAAACTTTTCTTCTAAAGAGTCTCCTAACGGAGATACAGAGCCCTAAAGGGGTACCCATCGATTAAATTTTTGAGCTCTAACTTTTTAACCGGCTTGTATTATTTGATAAAATTTTAGTATGTTGTGTAGGCAATAAAGACCCATGAAACCATAGTGGAGTCAATATTTGAAATTGTAGGGGGAACCAGGAACGGACTGGCCACCAAGCATTTTGGGCCCAATTTTAGACACGTGTCATTTTACAGAGCTGAAAACTACTTCTTCAAATACTCAGATCTTTTTTCATCAAAAGAGGCGCTCTTTTTTTGTTCCAATAAAACTAACCGTTTTCTACATGTTACTGACATAATACACTAAAATACTACGGCGAGACACCAGTTGTAAGTATTTTTGGTATTGAAAAATTTTCCGACACTCTCAGATTGATTGCCTATACTAAAATTAGTTAAAAATTGGAAAAAAAACAAGAAAATTTATTATTATTTTTTTGAATTTGACAAATTCTAGTACTGCCAATCACTCTCCCATTTTGCACGAAAACGGTTAGTTTTATCGAAACAAAAGAAGAGCACCTTTTTTGATGAGAAAAGGTCAGAGTATTTGAAAAAGTACTCTTCAGCTCAGTAAAATGACACCTGTCAAAAATTGGGCCCCAAAGGTTTGGTGGCCAGTCCGTTTCTGGTTTCCCCTACAATTTCAAATATTGACTTTATCACTATGGTTTTATGAGTCTATGGCCTACACAACATACTAAAATCTCATCAAATTATAAAGATGGTTCGAAAGTGACAGCAGATACATTAAATCGATGAGTACCCCTTTGGGGCTCTGTATCTCCGTTAGGAGACGTTTTAGAGACTGGGGTTGGTCCCTCCCCTATACGCTCCCGAAAGTATGCCATATACTTACCGGACACTCTGTATTTTCAAAAGCGAACAATTGAGATATATAAATTCTCAAATGAGAAAAATGACTTTTTGCATAGAAAACGTCTTGATCAATTCTTGGCCTTTGTGCACCTGTTGATGCCAGGTGGAGTATGTCCGGTTATAAACTGTAGAGAACTGAACATGCCGCCTCCTTTGGAAGCACCGTCTTTCGAAAGTCCAAACACCTAACACAGCAAAGCTTGCTAATCTTTGTCCAATGGCAATACACAAATTTCGGTTATTGCCCTCTTCATAATTCCTTTGGAAGTCTTCATTGACACAACACGACATTTTTCGCCACGTCCTAAATGAAGTGCCACTCCAGTATATTGGGGGAGTGTTTGATTCCTTGATGACCACAATCATTCCAATTTTCACAGGATCGTTATAATCCATCCATTTGTTCCTTTGCTGCAACTGGGTGAGGTATTCATAGCTCCAACGTCTCCTAAATGATTGAACCATTTGGGTTAACAACTCGAACCGATTGCATATATTCAACTGGACATCTTGCAAGTCAACTTGAGGCAAAGCAGATAGGGAAGTACCAATAAGGAAATGGCCAGGAGTAAAATGCTTAGGTCACTAGGTTCTTCGGATATAGGAGTCAAGGGTCTAGAATTTAGGCATGACTCTATCTGAATAACAACCGTTTCAAATTCTTCATAAGTAAGATTTTGATTCCCCACAACTCTCCTGATGTGATATTTTACCGATTTAGTCACAGATTCCCAAATACCTCCAAGGTGCGGTCAGAGTGCAGGAATGAGATGCCATTGTACTTTTTGAGATACAAAATAATCCAAAAAACGTGACAACGTATTTGCATCCCGCAAAAAGGCGTAAAGATTGGTCAATTCGTTGTCACTACCTACAAAGTTTGTGGTATTATAGGTATAGATATCAGCGCACAAACCGCGGCGTCCAACAAACCTCTTAAAACAGTTCAAAAATGATGCCGTACATAGATCATTCACAGTCTCTCGGTGCACTGCCCTAGTAGCGCAACACATAAAAGCACACGTATAGGCCTTAACCGTCATAAATCCTCGTAGTTTACTCACTTTAATTTCAAAAGACCCCGCGTAATCGATCCCACAATTCATGAATGGTCTACTGGGGATGACCCTTGCCCTTGGCAAATTTCCCATTATATTATTAATACCTTATCCTTAAAACAAACAACACCTTCTTAACCAAACGCCTACCGGTGATAGGCCAATACGTGTAATTGTGGCAAGTAAGGCTTCTGGACCCTGATGTAGGTTTTTATGATGTTCATAAATGATAATAAGACGGGTTAAAACATGAGTTTTTGATAAAATGATAGGATGCTTGTGCGTAAAACTCAAGTTAACCATTTTCATCCAAAAATGGAGTTGAGGAACTCAATTTGCTTCCTTTTGGTATCATTCTTTTTTCTTTTAAACACTTTATTTCGTCATAAATGTCCAGTTTTTAACATAACCTTCCTCCTTAACTTTTACAGTTCTATATAAAACGGATACAATATGCAATAACCCTTAGCATTTTCGAAAAATTCAAAAACCTTTTAAAAATATCGTTACCATTAACCACTAACAACACTTCTTGAACAGGTCTTCTTTCTGGTAACTCATCTGAAATTAAAAGTGTAGTTTCTCTAAGATCCCTCAAAACTTCATCAAGAAACTGAGGTTCGTTCCACCAGATATTACAAAACCGAAGACGATCTGGATCAATGCCCCTACAGTCCATTCAATCTTGAGTTACGCCTGATGTGAACAGAAGCACGCGGCGGCTCCCAGGGTCGTATTCTACTTCATTCTGTCTCAATAAAATAATTGAATAAATTCGTGTTTTCTTGAGTTTACAGGGTGTCCGGTAAGTATATGGCATAATTTCGGGAGCGTATAGGGGAGGTCAAAATAACCCCAGTTTGTCATAAAACTTTTTCTTCTAAAGCACCTCCTAACGGAGATACAGAACCCTAAAGGAGTAACCATCGATTTTATTCTTTAGCTCTAACTTTTGAGCCGCCTTGTATAATTTGATGAAATTTTAGTATGTTGTGTAGGCCATAAAGACTCATGAAACCATGGTAAATTCAATATTTGAAATTGTAGGGAGAACCAGGAACGGCCTGGCCACCAATCTTTTTGGGGCCAGTTTTCGACAGGTGTCATTTTACAGAGCTGAAAACTACTGTTTCAAACACTCTTTTCTCATCAAAAAAGGTGCTCTTCTTTTGTTCCGATAAAACTGACTGTTTTCGAGAAAAATAGGCTTTTGTTTTACAAGTTATTGCAATAATACACTAAAATACCACGGCGAGAAATCAGTTGTTGTAATTGTTGGTATTGAAATTTTTTTGGCACTCTCAGAGTGATTGAATTTGTTAAATTAAAAAAAAAAAAAAACAAAAAAAGAAAGATTTTTTTAATTTTTTATTTGTTTTTTTTTTTTTTTAATTTTAAACTATCCCCCGTATAGGCAATCATTCTGAGAGTGTCGAAAAATTTTTCAATACCAAAAATACCAACAACTGGTGTCTCGCCGTACTATTTGATTGTATTAATGCAATAACCTGTAAAACAAAAACCTATTTTTCCCGAAAACGGTTAGTTTCATGGGAACAAAAGAAGAGCACCTTTTCTGATGAAAAAAGGTCAGAGTATTTGAAAAAGTAGTTTTCAGCTCTGTAAAATGACACCTGTTTAAAACTCGGCCCAAAAGGTTTGGTGGCCAGCCCGGTCCTGGTTCCCCCTAGAATTTCAAAAATTGCCTTCAATATGGTTTTATGAGTCTTTATGGCTTACACAACATACTCAAATTCCTTCAAGTTATACAAGCCGGTTCATAAGTTAGAGCTAAAGAATATGAAATCGATGAGTACCCCTTTAGCACTCTGTATCTTCTTTAGGAGGCACTTTAAAAAAAAAGTTCCTTGACAAACTTGGTTATTTTGACCTCCCCTATAAGCTCCCGAGATTATGCCATATACTTACCGGACACCCTGTACAATGATTGGAATATACATGTAGGGAATATAAGACTGATCTATCAGACTTTAGTGCCACTTTTTGGAATAGGAACAGGTCTAGACAGCTTGAACTAATCTGCGAAATCTGAGTACAACTCTGATATATGCGTTGTGTGCCGGGTCATATGATTTCTGGCTCGCTCGACCAATCAGAAGGCTGCTCGAGATTTCGAAGGAGCTGGCAGTTTGTCTTGACGCTGCCTAAAACAAGGTTGAATAGAGTGTATAAAAAATATCCGCCGGATTATTCTCCGAAGACACGTGATGCCAAGTATGCTTCTCAGTAAGTCGGTAAATTTCTGCAACTCGATTAACTACTTATATTTTCCAATCGGAAGGTTCTCCTGTAATCTTAGAGAGTACTATCATAGAATCTGTCCAAAAACAAACTCTGCTTGGAGTCAAATCCAAAGATTTCATAACTTCTATTCCCAAGTTTTCAGCTAATAAGGCCCCACATAACTCCAGCCTTGGCAAATATATCACTCTCAAAGGAGCAATCCTGGATCTTGAGCATACAATGCTGCAATCAATTTTGCCCTCCTTATTTTCTGACTTGACGTTCACACATGATCCATAAGACAATTCTGTCGCGTCCGCGAAACAATGAAGCTGGTACATATGATTTTCCTATTAACCTGTAACAAGTTCAAAGCAGAAATTCTAGTTTGAAATGATTCCCATAAGATTTTAAAATTTGTTGGTACTTCTTCATCCCAATCCAACTTTAATCTCCATAATTTCTGTAAAATCAATTTTGCTCTAACAAAAATAGGCTCCAATTCCTAAAGGATCAAAAATCTGAGCTACCAAAGACAAAATCTTTCGCTTGGTAATAGGAACGCGTGTCAACTTTTCTAGCTCAAATTTAACCGAATCTTTTATTGGCAGAGTTACTACGAACCTTTCATCCTTGTCCCGATAAGTTGTCTTCCTAAAGACCTCTCCACATCGAACCTCCTACCGTTTATAATGTCTTTCATCTGGAAATTCTTCCAGTGTCCAAAAGCGTTCCAACTGGGCTTGTATTCCAGAATTTGAACTCAAATTACAGACCTGTGGTGGAACCACGAACAATCAACATCGACTCGACATCGATATTTTCCCCTTACGTCTCGCCTCGTCTTATCCTTATGACAGTCGCTATCGATATACGGAATATATCTCGCAAATCCGACTCGCTTTATCTCGATCACACTGAACGTTCCGAGATTTGAAATGTCGATCGATATAAGCTTGCCACTTATTATTTTTGGTTCTGCACTTTGACTATATATAGTCAAAGGTTCTGCAAAAAGGAAATAATTCAAGTTTTGGCATTTTATTCAATAATATAGTTGAGAAATATTCTTGGAAATATTAATTAAACGAACCTCTATTCTTCAAATAGTTACATATGATTGCAGAATTTTCATGGAAGTGGAGATTTCAAGAACTTACTGATATCAGTTGATTAAATAAAAAAACTATGGCAAAAATGCTGTCATTTGTCTTAAACTCTAGACTAGGAAGTACTTGTACTAATACTTCATAACCATGCAAAAATAATTACTTTTCAAAAATGAATTTTAAACTTGTTTTGAATTCGTAAAAACCTATACATACCTACCTATTTATACCAATTTAAAAAAGAAGTCAATCACAATACACAATAACCATAGTGTCAATAATTCCCTTGATGTTACACATTTTGTTACATTTCATAGTCGTAGAATAATATGCTCAAGCTTCATGATGATCGTTCATCATCAAAACTAAACTTTCAGGGGCCCGGGTCTAACTTATAGTCGGAGAGTCGGACATTATTTTTGAATATCATTACTCATACAAAAAAGTTTGTAGTTACTTGTACCTATCTATGCAGGTATTGTATATTCACAAATTCAATTCAATTTGGCAAATCTTTATAGGTAGCTTGATACATTGAATATTCAAACAAGTTAAGGACTTATCTATATCAATATCGACTTACCTTGAAAATTACGAAATCTTTTGATAAATAACTAACTTGGGTAAGATATTGGAAAAATAAAACATGTTATTTTTTATTAAGTTGCATAGTAACGAGGAACTAAAAAAAGTGGGACTAATAATGAATAAAACTAATTTATCATTGATAAATTTTAGTTGAATGCATCCTGATAAGTGATAAGTCTTTGCTGATTCCCTTTATTCAAAGCAGCAACTCCTTAGTTTTGGTTGTCTTCGTCTTCGTCTGAGTGGTAAAAGTTGATTACATTATCAAGGAAGTAGCTTGGTTTTGATTAAGGCGAAAACGTCCTCAAAATTGGGTGGTCCAAGTAAAATGGATCAAACCAATGATCTAATAACTTTCCCCTTTCCGCAGATGGGCCCTATTCATGTTGAATTGCCTTAAAACACTCCTTCGTCGTGCTCTAGCTCGACGAAGTCATCAAAATATTCACTGGTGACACCTTAAAAAATGAAAAAATCTTAATGGCTGAAATGATTTGAAGTAAAAAGCCGATGAAGTCGTTTTCAGGATCTAGTGGCATAGCTGTGACGTTTTCATTGTATAATTAGATAGCAGTAACTAATAAACTAATATGTACATGAAAGAATAGAAGGAACAAGGAACTTTTTTTCGAAAAGTCAGTAGATACTGACACATAGGACATAGGCTAGGTCTATATAGAGTCTAGGTACCCAAACAGAAATTTAGTAATTATAATTATCAACTTACCACCAAATCCGTATCAACATCAAAAGCAATACTCAAAAAGTTTTCAAATCAATCTCAAAATTCAAAACGCAACAGAAGATAGTAAACGATAGTTTAATTATAAGATTTGTAGGTATATGGTAAACAATAACAGACAAAATTATATGTTGGGTTATGAACAGATTGATGATAGGTCTTCTTTTTTAATGGAAGAAGAGGAATTTCGGTGGCGCTTTGATATGAACATCTACATTTACCGAAAACACCCGAAGTAAATGTCGATTATCGAGAAGCGATTGTTCATGGTTGGAAATATCGATCGAATCGAGATAGCTTATATCGATCGAGATAGTCTCGATTGTTCGTGGTTCCACCACTGTTCTTTATTTCTACCAATATTTAAAAATAGTGGCCCAGCCACAATCCATCGTAACTTGGTTTCTTGCATTTTGGGCTTACCATTTCACAGATAAATTTGATCTTTACCTGATGGATCCCGGAAAACCATAGTTCCTAGCCGCATATCAATTTTTCTTGAAGAACCAAAATCTCAATCTGCTAATACCAAATACTTGAGAATCTTCAATTCGGCAGGATTTATATTAACTGGTAAGGTATGCTCTCCGATATTTTATCAATTACCAACAGACTACATAGTTGTACACTCATAATTGTTACAAGCGGAATAATTATTTGGGTTGGCATAGCTTTTAATGTAAGTTACCCCCTTACCAAC
The DNA here is from genome assembly GCA_958502075.1 of Orchestes rusci. Lineage (NCBI taxonomy): Eukaryota > Metazoa > Arthropoda > Insecta > Coleoptera > Curculionidae > Orchestes > Orchestes rusci. The sequence continues at coordinate 46,037,908 of OY293303.1, read as the reverse complement.
TCCCAAAATAGTCATATATTAATCGTGGCAGCCTCAATTTATTTAGCATATCCTCTGTAATAAAAGAAGATTGAAAGCCCAAATCAAGTAATGCTCTACAGCTGTGCAAATTCCCTGTCGAATCCCTGATGTTCACTATGGCCGTGGATAATAATAACTTCGTAGTGATAACTGGTTCTCGAACAAGTGATGCATGATTACTTTGATCACTACCGCTGTGATCTCCATTACTAAGTTTATTCTCCGGTTTATCCTTATCCGAATGCAATAACACATTGTGCCTCTTATTACAATGTAAGCACAGTTTAAATGTACAATTTTGTGCCCTATGACCGCTCCTCAAGGAATTCCAACAAGCACCCATTTTCCTTTTTTTGACTCAAAGACATTCCTAAAAATTTTGTACAGATGTATAAAGGATGATATGGCTTTTCTTTGCAAACTATACAATCTGATCTTTCCCCAAAAAATGCTTTCAATTTTGTAAAATGTCCGCGATCCTGATTTCTGCTACTGGACATTCCTTCCTTTTGCCTATTTTCATGGAATCTCGAATTTTCCCGAACATCTCTTTGAAGTTTATCAGGTTAAATAAGTTTACACCTCGTCCAGTTCAACTTCCCGTATCCAAGCCCGTTTGCTCTCAGGATCTAACATTTTTTCATAATTAAAAATCAAAATCGTGTCGGAACTATCAACATTTTGACCCAAAGCCTTTAAACCTCTTGATTTTTTTATTACTTCATTGAGAAATTTCGTAAGTTGATCATATGACTCCTTTTCAATGCTGCGAATACTGAAAAGTGCTTCAAGATGGCTGTAAACTATGGTTTTTTCATTTTCGAAAAAATCTTTTAGCCCCAAGTCCCAAGCATGGCAGTGGTTACTTGCCGTTTACTGCATATTGCTGACCAGCTCAGGAGCAGCGCCCGTTGAAGCATTTTTCAAATAGTGGAATTTTTAAAAGTGTAAACTGTCGCGGTTGCAAATTTTCCTGCATAGAGGTCTATTGCTCGTGCTTACCAATAATAGATGCACCATTCTCCGTCAAATCGAAATAATCATCCACGAAAGCCAATCTTTCTGCAACGCTGGATATCCGAATCTTCCAGTTTTTCAATTTTGAATTGAACGCTTTGGAATTCATTTCGCCACCCATCGCACTTATCTAACCTCTCCTTAATCTGGTTGAGTTTATCCGGGCTATAAGTATTTATTAAATTTTGCAACCTGGTCAAATTCCCTTTCAGAACAAGGTGAGGTCCAACAAAGTAGGTGCCTCCATTGCAAATATATCCAACTACGACCAGAATAATTCGTTGTAATAAATCAAAAGTATACCCTGACGATTTCTATTCAGATAAAGTCACACCAAAATAAGAATGACAGTGACAGAATGGAAAGATTGGAAATATAAGATATTGGTACTTACCCTTTCCAAATCTCTACTTTGCCTATTCACCAGAGCCCCAGTGCTCTTGAATATTTCTTACTGTCTCCAGAAATTCGGTTCGTATGAACCAAAATTTATGTTTCGTTTCTTTAGCCTTGGCTGCGGCAGTTTTCTTCAGTAAAAGAAACTTCCTGATTTTGTGAGTGGACTGTATTTTATTTTTTAAGGCGAACAATGGAAAAATGTATATACATTTTCAAATTAGAAAAATTACTTTCAAGAGAACGTCTTGATGACTTCTTGACCTTTTTTCACCTGCTGATGCCAAGTGGATTATATCCGGTTATAAACTGTAGACAACCGAACAGCGCATTTTTAGAGAAATGCAATAATCTATTTGAGTTATAATTATAACTGGGCCACAGAAAATCCTCATGCAATCACAGAGACACGTTTCTAGTAACCATTTTCTGTCAACGTTTGAATCGCTATTATAGATGACTGATTGGACTATGGCTAAGCTGATACTCTCACTTTAACTTTCTACAGAATGATTTTCCTTTTTTTTTAAAAATCTTACAAAACATTGGTTCATGCATGTTAGTGCCCGCTTTACAATATTGGCTCGTAAGTATTTGAACGAAGTACCAAAATCACCGGATAGGGTATGCAGGACCACAATAATGGGCCCGTTCCTCTTTTCCTTCTTTTTTTTTGTAAATCGAAACCAGAACTTCCAAAAGATGTCAAAAATTGCCTAAAATTGACAATTTTGGCTAAAAGTTTGAGGAATGTATCATTGTAAGCAACTTCAAAACCGTATATTATCTAGGCCTTAAAACTGACAATCGTAGTGTAATTTTCAGGATCGGTATAATTTTTGCCCCTCTTTCGAATGGAGTTATCCATTTTTTTCCAAAAACCATTTTGAAAAACCGTCAAGAGTTGGTCTTTTTTTCATTCAGGGGTCAAAAATTTTTCAACCAAAAAAAAAGTCTGAGCACCTGAACTGGGAAAAAGAATAGAGTACTGATTTATGTGACCAGTTTTTTAATATCTGTAGAAATGGGGAAAAACATGCGGGGTGCAAGACTTTTGGACGTGTGTGTATTTCATGGCCATAAACAGAATTCAATTTTTTTAATACGTTGAAGCCCTCGTGGTCTCGCGGTCACATCATTCCTTCATAAATCATGTCTCAACTGAATACATTTCTAGAATAGTTAAACAACATCATGTACTTTAAAAACCAAAACACATAGAGCAATAACAGAATACACGTTGCCCAAAGCCAAATAAACGTTAAACTTGACGTTGGCAACGCATTGTCAGACAAACAGTGCAGGGAATGACGTCACTAAACCGTCGATCCGTTCTGGCCAATTTACAATCTTTGAACTTGAATAACTTTAGAATCGATAAAGCCTGAAATGATGACAGTGTGTTTTAGTAATGGAAAGGTATTGAAAGATAATTAAATTTGAAAAATATGTAACGCGAATGTCACAAACAAGCCCCTTGTGGTAACCTAGATCGCTTGACTTTAACACTCTAGAATTTTATTTCTGGGGCACCTTAAATCATGTGTTTTTGTAACACCAATCGAGACAGAAGAAAGAAGAGCAGAAACCTGCATAGAAGAATGATTGTTTAGTTTGTTGTGTTGAATTTTTTGATGTGTGAGAATTTAAAACATGGCTTATGAACGAAAAGGGCGATGCACAATATTATGTAATCCTTGCATTTGCAATTCGCGAAGGAAATGACGTTCGTCTGATTTTTACGACTTGACAAATTACTAAAATGGCGGACGGAGAGTGCAATATTCAAAGACAATTTATTTATTTTTTCACTTCCATTTAAAGAAAAAAAACCAAATCAAACTGCCGGTCGTCTGGATCCCAATGTACCAGAGGGACAGTAGGAATATTGACAACTAAATGTTGATTGGGTATATGCATAGATAAAAATAATCTTTGTTGAAAATAATGAGTTGAAACTTTTTAATAATTTAATAACATTTAAATAAAACATAGGCCGACCACTGCCACTTTCTTGGTTGAACAATCTACTCCTGTGCTTTGAAAGTTCTCAAAAACGAACCATACATTCTCATAACATGTTTCTTAATTAACATACCTGTTGGGTGCATCAATATAAAACTACCCGTCTCACATCGAGTAATGCTCGAGTCTTGAATAAAATTCGTTCCCGAAGAAACTGTCCCGAAGCGAAACTTCACAAAATGATGGTGATCGAAAACCCGATTTCAACTACAAAGAACTTTACTTCCTCAGGTGAAAGAACTTGTCAACCCTAAATACCATTTTAGCCTACTTCTTTGAATATACAGTGCTCAAAAAGTCCCATCCCACAACATTTAAACCGCTTTATTTGGAAGAATGAAGTTTGGATCCTCAATAAATGAGCACGTACAACATTTCTCAACAAATTAGTGACTGCTGAGAATGTGAAAACGGCAATTGGGCGCCATCTTGAAAAAATATCTGGCTTAAAATCTTCAAACTTTCAGGGTGTGATGAGAATGAAAAGACTTTCAAAATGTGTTATCACTAGGGGTCCATTTGATTTTTTTTATTTAAAATTGCGCCCAGCGGTCATTTTGATATTTTCAGCTGTCGCTACTATGTCAAAAAGTACATAACCTCCTCACATTTGGTGTGTCTAAATTTCGTTCTAATAATTATATCAAACGGCTCAAAAGTTAGAAGGGGATGAATCTTTTTGAGCCGCACTGTATACTGGTAGGCCAGGCTTCTCATTCATGAATCGTTATTTGTTTTGAAGCCTTCCGTACAATGAGAAAGACAAAGATAGAAAGTCGTTTTTGCGCTATTTTTGGCAATATCGCATTCGCGATTGTATACCAACCGGGTGACACCGTATAAACTGACACCACCCCTAACTCTTTTATTTATCTTCGATTTCAAGAGGAAATTTTTTGCAGCTCGAATATCACTTGTTATTTTCTGTAGTTTCAAAAGCGGTGGAGCGAAAAAAAGTTACTTTTTTTAAATGGAAAGCCCCTATTATTTCTAGCCACAATGAAAGATCTCACTTCTCTGATTTCAAAAATACCATATTTGTTGACTTTTCGCTCAGCCGTTTTCGAGATATTTTGTATCGAATTTCCACCAAGTAAGGCATTATGTTCTAGGTTATTGATTTTGTTTCGCTGCCATGGTAATCGCTCTATGGAAACTAACGACCTTTCGAAAAGTTGGACGTGGTTACTATGTTGCTGATGATCATCTCCACTCAAATAGGTCTCTTCGTAGAACAATCTCGATCCAGTCAGCATTTATCCGATTGATCAATGTCAGTCAGAAAAAAGTTTGCAAACTGCAATAACGAACGCTGATAGGCTCTGACTGGTTTGTGATTGTTCTAGGAACAGACCAAATAATAATTTCCTCATTCGATCCTTACAAAAAATCTTAGAAAACTGTATTCTCTGTGGCAGAAAATAAAAAACGCAGTGGAAAATTTTTGAAATCAGTGTATAGTACTGTATAGTGTGCATAAGGCAAAATGGAGAAAATATTCACTCTGATTAGTTTTTTGTTTTGTTATAGTTCTCTAGTTTCTGTTCTTTTGTAATTTTTACTATGTTTCATCAAAAATCTGGCAAAAGTTGATATTTTTTGTTATGTTTCTATGAAAATTACACTCCTCCATATACCTACTGTGCAATTTTCGCTTGATTACAGCGAAAATTGCACAGTAGGAATCGAAAATTGCATTGTTTACGTATCCATGGTCACGCTCCTTCCCAACCACCTAACAACGCCTTAGTTTGTTTATTTTTCAAGTGTGACAGTTCGTATTTTGATAGAGTTTTTCGATAAAATTTCACGTTTTGGAACGGAAACAATACAATCCATTGAAAAAAATGGTAAATATTATATTCTTTGATTCAATTAGTTACCTAATTCGAGTAATTTTCTACCTAAATTACACTCGTGCATCAAAATAATCAGATAATTTTGCATTCAAGCTTATTGCCTTTTGAAAACTACATTCGTTCATTTTCATATTTTGAAGAAAGTTTTTAGGCAATAAGCTTTCAAGCATAATTATCGATAATTTTTATGCACTTATGCAATTACCCACGATAACCATGGCCAACTTTTCGAAAAGTCGTCAATTCCCATAGAGCGGTTATTGTGGCAGCGAAACAAAATCAACAACCTTTAACCTAAGGCTAAATTTGATGAAAATCCGAAATATCTCGAAAACGGCTGATCGAAATGTGAACAAATATGTTATTTTTGAAATGGGAGAAATAAAATCTTTCATTGTGGCTAGAGATCAAATTTCGGTAGCGTTACCGCGTTAACGGTATTTTTGGAAATTTAACCCGGCAAATCTCTTTACCGGTAATTTTGAAAAATGCTCCATCAAATTTAGGCAAAGGCGTTTTAATGCATTATTCGTCATCCACAGGCTGAATCTAGAAAGCGCTTGGACACATTCATTTTCTTCACACGGTTGCATTGTTTTCTGACAGATGGAGCGGTAGTGGGATAAGTAGGGTATTCCCCGACTTAGATCCATGCGTGTTGGGCCAATAAGGAGGAGTCTCGGAAACCAAATCATGTGAACTGTGAACTTCCAAACTGGTAATTGTTATTCACGGTCACCGATCACTACATACGATTGTGATTATTTAGATTTATGTCTATTTTTGGTATTTTTGTAGTGGGATATTAATAGATTGAGATAAAATGTGTGTAAAATCGAAAGTGAGAGGACTTTTTAACAATAAAAACGAGAATAACAATACTAAATATGCTTGAAAATTTTGTGGACAGTGATATAAACTATTTACAGAGTGTCTAGTCTAGTCTAGCACTAAATCAGGAGGCAATATTTCTGTTTTATTTTTGCTTGATATTATTTCAAGAGGAATTGAAACTTTATGGTATTTGTTCAAACTTTATATTTTTGAGTAGTTTGCTTTCCATAACAAATAAAAAAATAATATAAGAAATGGTTGTTTTGGGTGAGTTTGGTTTACTTATTTTTGTAAAAAAAATCCCAAAATATTATTATTTTACAACGTGTATAATGTCCAGCCATATCATGTCAGAAGTATTTTTTCTGCAATATTTCCAAAATTACCAAAGTTACCGGTAAATTACCATTGAGAAAAATCAAATGAAAATTACCGGTTAACTTTAATCACTAATTGGAGACTCTGGTGCAAGAAGGGGATAAGTAACAAAAAGTAAATTTTTCAGGAGAGGCAAAACATTTTTTTTTTTCACTTTAAAATCTATGTTGGTCATGGAGTGTGGCCAAACTAGTACATCAGATGAAATTTACTTTGACATCACTCTACAGTTAAATAACAATAATATTGAGAAAACAAAACATGTGGTGCAAGAATGGGATAAGTTCAAGAAAAGCCGCATGGTGCAGTATTGGGACTGATAAAAAATCATACAAACTTTGGTTTAAAATCGGAAGTTACAGATATCGTATCCCGTTATTGCACCATACCATATCAGGAGATGTGTCGTTTGCATTAATAATTCAATAATCATTACCCGTATATATCCAATACTTGCTCCAAGCAAAAAGAACAACTTTTTAAACCTACATTAGCAGCTAACGCATTTTTGCAGAATTATGAACCTTCTTTTCCTTCTTGCATCAGGGTCTTCAATTGTGTCTAGAAATATTTGGGGCTTTCCATTTAAAAAAAGTTACTTTTTGTCGCTCCCCCGTAAAGTTTTGAAACTACAGGAAAACCCAATTGATATTCAAACTGCGAAACATTTCCTCTTGAATTCAGTATTTTTTATTCTGCTGTACGATAAAAATACGAAAGTTAAGGGAGGCGTCAGTTTATACGGTGTCACCCGATACATTTTACCAAAAACTCTGTTAAACTTGTTGACAACTCTGCAGAATTCTTTATGGTTTTGTCGTTAAAGCTAGGTTGCCGTGTTAAGATGATGATAAATCCTAAAAAATCATGGGATATTTGGAATTTCAAAAAAATAAATGAAAATAAGAATTTTTGGAATGAACAATCTCACCTTTATTTTCAATGCTCAATAAGATAAAATGATAAAATTGGAGGTGTCCATTTGAAAAAATTGATTTTTGGCAGTTTTCTTGATTTTATTTTTGGGCCACCCTGTAATAAATATAAAGTAGGGGTCCCTTCCAAGAAGAAATAAATAAGAACCTACAACGCTTATACTTAGGTATAGGATATCAAACTGCCTAGAATTTTACGTACAATCCAAAAATGTAATAATATATAGGGTGTTCCATTTGAAGAAAGCGAGTTGACGCCTACTTCCCGTATAACCGGAAGTCGCGGAACGTGACTATTATTTCATTTGAAAAGAGCATCTTCTAAAATCTCTCCCTACAAATTTTCAGAATCCCAATCGCTTTATTTTCAAAGATATTCTAATAGGCCACATACCTTGACGAACCCTGTATAAAGAATGAAAAAAAACTTACATGAATTATTCAAATGCCGCGCCGTGAAGAACTTCAACTTCACGTAAACTTCGTGATAAGGTTGGAATGACAACACGAGCGACACTCGACCGTCAAACAAGCTGAAGCTCTCACTTCCGCGCAGTTTGTATCAGTCTCAGAAACACTCTGGTTGACTCTATGATAAACTGAAGTCGTCTTCTCTACAGATTTAACTGATGAGTCCCAGGTCAATTGTCGTTTCCAGGCATTTAGAAGCAAAAGTTTCGGCAGTATTTGGACACGTATAACCTATATGGTCAAGTAATAGCTACATCAATGGAAGCATCAACCTCTTCGTAATTGGTTTATTAAAAAGTGTTTCCAGGTTCTCGTCATCAACATGATGAGACCGAGCATCAACCTGTTCATTACATCATTCTGATGAATGACTTTTTGTTCCTGTCGCGTACACTACCAGTACGGGAGAACACCATAACCGCGAAAACCTACGGATGCGAAAACCCACGTTTGCGAAAAACCAAAACCGCGAAAACCCACGTATGCGAACACTTCGTTCGCCTTCGTGAATGCTCGTTAGTTCGTCTTTACCATTTTTTTCTAACGTGAGTTGGAAAGAGAAGATAAACAAGAAGGATAAATATTTAACCGGAATGATGTGCAAGATCGATTGAACTTACGTGATCCGCGTTAATCCGAGTGAAACGAAACACATGTCAGCTATTGACGAGTTGAAAAAAAAACAAATATTTGAAAGTCTTTGACATTTTAATTCTCCTGATATCGTTTAAAAAGTAACGCTCCTGCCCATATGACTGCTCCTGTCCGAGTAAAAAGGTACGCTCTTGTCCATCGTAGCCGGTGGACGTTCTCTTAAATATCGTTCAAAATGTAACGCTCCAGCTCAACTTATCTTGTGAAACAAATGTTTGCTTAAGGACAGTTCATCAAGGAAAACATGGGTAAGAAAATCATTTAAATCTTCGAGTCACATATTTATCTCTCTCTATTGATCTCTTTCCAATAAAGCTCTCTGAAACATGCAGAGTCCCATATCGATTTTCGCGATTTTGCATTTTCGCATATTCGGGATTTCGCGGTTTTGCGTTTTCGCAGATTTGGGATCTCGCGGTTTTGGGATTTCGCAGATCTGGGATTTCGCGGTTTTGGGTGAATCTCACCAGTACTACCACCCTCTCAGGTCAAGCATGATTGCATTTGTTTCCTCGACAAAGTTAACTACTTCTTTGTCATTTGCAATAATGCTCAAAGCGGACAGAAACATCAGAAACAGACAGAAACATCAAATAACTGGTCTAAGCAGTGTTCTTCCTTCAGCAGACGTCATTTCTTTCCCGAGATTTTTGTTAAGCAGACACCAGTCCATATTCCAATACATCTGCCTGTGTACAGCTTGCCAGCAATATCGGTGCCTATAAAAACCTCTAGAGGAGTAGAATCATGTGAATCAGTTATATTGATGTTCAACATATAAAGTTCTTCTGTGCAAGGATTGATGGACCTATATGGAGGAAACTTCGCTACAAATGACTGCCTGATCGAGAGCCTCGAAAGAAGAGCTTTAGTTATCATGCTTGAACTTACGATCATCGCAATTGTGCTTTTGTGACAACTCATCTCCTACAAATAAGCCATGTGAGATGATGATCTCACGTTCAGATGTGTATCCACAGAATGCAGCCGTGGACATCATAAGTCTTCTGTGATCCAGTGTCAATTAATGCTCGTACATTCCTGCACTTTCTCGAATTTTCCATTGAGATATGCATAGTCAGTAAGAAAACCGGTTTTTGAACTGTCTACAAGCGATTTGTTGGCCTCCACTAGGTGGCTTATTTCACTGCCCGCTCTGTCGTCACTTCTTTGAAGTTTTGACAGATCAGGGCATATCAAGAGCATGTGTGCTCTACCACATATTATGCATCTCAATCTGCTTCGACATTTTGTCCATTGGTTTCCAATTTTTAAACATCGAAAACATTTACCCTTTCCTCCTAAAATGTCCGTTTTTTGGTCGTATGTAATACTTTCTTTTTTTTAATTTTCATATTTTATTATTTTCTGACGAATGTGAATACCCAGTGTATAATAAAATGAAGTAAATTGAGTGTTGAGTACTCCGGGCTTTGAAACAATTTAACTTTCATGCAACTTTTGACCGAAAATACACTTTTTGGATACAATTGAGCTTATTGCAAAAGCAAGTTTTTGACAGCTATCTTTTTCACCTACCACCTTTCATCTATTCGAGTACGCTGATCTGAGGACCAATGGATGGCAGTATATGTTTAAAACATCTACTGCACCTTATCCAGACTAGGATAATATGGGTCGAGAGTTACATATGTGTGAGTAGTGTCATGCTGCCTGACTGATGATTCTAATTCGGAATGAAACCGGTATCAGAAGGGCGCTACTCACATGAATGTAGCCCTCGGCATGTATAACGGTTCTGTAACAACCGTTACGTTCAATATCAGATCACGATACACTTAAATACGGTATGTCAGCGCGTGACGTCATCTACATTGCCAAATAGCGGACTTTGCATGTTGTCTTCCGTGGTTTCTACAACCTGGATGAGCTTTAACATCATTTTATAGCTTGGGTGATACCGGACCCTTTTGCTCAATGACATTTATTCGTATCTGTATATTTTTGGCTTTGTTTGAAAGAGCATTTTATAAATTCTTTGAACCTTTTAGTTCAAAACAGAAACACAATAGGGGACGTTTTGCAGCGATCATTTATTATTGTGATTCTTGGGAAAAAGTTGAATGGGACGGTACGGTTTTCTTGAAAAGCCAGCTTAATTCAAGTGAAAACTGCATCGCGATATCTCCAATTATTACTATAATGGAGATACCGCTATGCGATTTTCACTAAAATTGAGCTAATTTTATGGTGGTAAGAGCCTCAAAAAAATATCACCATTCCATTCAACTTTAAAAAAAATCGTTGTTTTGTGAGTTTTATTTGCCGTACTGTTGTTTAACGCAAAAAAACAATGGGTTTTGCTGAGGAGAAACCCAATAATATTTCACTCAATGAAAAATTTCACTTTCACGAAGGAAAAAGTTAATATCAGTACCTACCATTTTTAATACTTAGTTTTACTCTCAAGAAACATCGGTGAAACATGGTAGTCCAATAAAGATGTCGGTTTGCCAAGAAAAAATCTTTAACAGAATGATATTTTCAGGGTTGCTTGAGGACTGCCTTCTGAGTATCTAATCAAAAGATCTGACTCGATTACCTGGTGCGTTTTGAGCTCTAGAGGAGGTTTCCTAAACATTTTTTTAGAGAATGTTATAGAGGACCAAAGACTGAACAACTTCACCTCATACAAATTTTTGACAGCTCTAATACTTAACGAGTTACAGCGTATGAAATGACAAAATTCCGCTGCATGGCAACATGGTTTTGGAAACATTTTTTTACAAAAAAAATATCTGAATGAAAGTTACAAAAAATCAAAGGCTCAGCAACTTTTCCTAGTACATTTTTTGATGATCTCGCTTAACGACTTGACCGCTTTTTTTAACCAAAATTTTGGAGATCACTGGCCAGGTAAGTCGCTAAGCGGTAGGTGAGGTTAGGTTGCGAAGGGTATGCCCTGCTCCGCAGTTTCCTGCTGCGCATTGCTTTCACTCGGAGGGCAAATGGCCCATTGTGCTCCCTTGTTTGAAGAGGTGTACCCTCGGTCTTAACCTGCAGCCTTTCTCTTCATCGTTCTAAACCATCCCATGGTTTTCACGAAGTTCAAAATTAGCACGATGTCTACATTTGCCGCTTCCTCCAAGTCTTCGAGGTAGTAATATTCCTGAGGCGTCCTTCTTTCAGAGTTGGGCAGTGTCACAGTAGATGTTCTATCGTTACATCCTCCTCGATGCAGTTCTTGCAGAGATCATCAAGTCCCTAGGCCCCATTTTTGGAACATGGTTCCGATTTCACAGTGTCCTGTGATTACTCCCACAAGGGTGCTCACAGAGGATTTGCTCTGCTTTAGTATTTTCCCCGTTTTTTCCATATCCAAGTTTGGCCACAGAGCTCTCGATGTGTTGCTGTGTAGCTTCACCATATGGTTATCTACTGTCTCTTTCAATAGTTTCATCGTTGGTAGCGATGTGTTTTCCATTTTGGCTTCGTCCTTTCTCAGTCCCAATTTCGCCAGTCCATCTGCCATCGTGTTCCTTTCAATATTGCTATGTCCAGGAACCCAGCATAGAACGAGCTTCTGGTTCCTGATCCAGGACAATGCCTCACGGCAACTCATCACTACCTTTGACCGTACTATATCTGATTCTAGTAGTCTCAACGCTGCTTTACTGTCTGCATAGATTGTGATGGCGGTGGTTTCTGCATGCAGAATGCCCCATCCTTTCTCGCTAAGCGGTAGAGATCATGACAAATTTTATAGGGAAAAGTTGCTCAGCTTTTGATTCTCTAAAACTTTCATTAAGGACAGTTTCTTGTGAGAAAACAATTTTTCTGCGCAATTTTGTCATTTGATGCGCTTTAACTCGTTATAGGCCGTCGGATAACGACAGATTTTGCTGACTGATTTTCTCGCTTTAGGGATTTCAACTACTAAAAATTATGCCCGTGTTGAGCACAAAAAATGAAAATTTAGCGACCGCAAGTGTGCTAGGCATTTGGAAAATTAACATTTCTTCTGCAAAAAAAAAGATTTTTGTTTTATTTTCTCGATTATGGCATTTCAACACATCAACATATACAATGCGGCTCTAAAAGGTCCCCCCCCCTCTTTTTTTAATGTGTGCACCAAAAATTCTGAAACTTGGCATACTTTAATTGCTATCGAAATACTACTTTTTGATGTTACTGACGTACTTTTAGTATTCAATATGGCAGCTGGGCGCCATTTTGAAACATTTTTTTAAATGGAAAGGGGGGTCGTTTGACACATTATTCGAAAGGCCTTATCGAGTAGATTATTGTGTGAAAATTTCATAGGATTGAACGCATCCGTGCGGATATGACAGACTGTCAAACTAACAAGATAAAGAAATTCGTGAAATAAGAACAAAGAAAGCATACTTCAATTTTCTGAAAACTCCTGACGGACTTTTTAGAAAGTATCGACATTAATATTTTGACAAAAAGCAGTAATTCTTTGCTGTAAATCTGAAAGAGAGTCTGGCTGTGTTGCATATACTTTCTTTTAAATATCCCCATAAAAAAAGTACAATGGTGTTAAATCGGGAAACCTGGCAGGCCATTCGGTAGGACCCCGACGACCAATCCAACGATTGAGGTAAGTTATGTCCAAATACTGCCTTACATTTCTGCTGAAATGAGGAGGCGCACCATCCATTTGAAAAATTGGTGCCATTCGTTGAGATTATTCTGACGTATTTGTACAGTCAAAGGCTCTATTGTAGTTTCTAACAAGTTCAAATACAGGTCCCCTGTCAAATTTTCATGAATGAAAACAGGACCAACAATATGGTTCCCCAATATGCCAGCCCATACGTTAACCTTTTCGGGATATTGCGTGTGGGTTTTCCTAAAAACATGCGGATTTACGTCACTCCAATAACGAACATTTTGCCTGTGTACACGGCCATTAAAAAGGAAAGTACACTCGTCACTAAAACAAATATTTTGAACGTATCTCGGTTCTCGGCCTATTCTATCGGTCATAATTTTGCAAAATTCCACACGTCTGTCAGGATCATCTTCAGTCAACTGGTGCACCATTTGAAATTTATAAGGATAAAATTTCTGTTTTTTCAGCAATCGTTTTACAGAAGCAGACGAAGTATCACAGATGTCTGCACCCTGAGAAGTCGACTGTTCAGGATTTACCACCATCTCACCAATGATTGCAATTTATTTATCTTCCGAAATAGATGGTCGCCCTTGATTCTTCAAGCTACGAACACTACCAGTCTCGATAAATTTCCGCACTAATTCGCGAAGATATTTCCTGCATATCGGACGGTCCGGGAAGCGCTCATTGAAGATTCTTTCCGTCTCATTGAATTTACGATTTCCGCCATAAATAAAAATTGCTTCAATTTTTTCTGCGGGGGGACGCGAATTAGGCATTTTTGTAACACTTCCTAATTAACACAATAATCAAACAACTGGCTCATATCATTTCAAGATTTTCACATTTGGTTTAACTTTAGTGTTGTAGTGTGGAAACTGTATCTCCATCTTAATTTAGATTTTAGTATTATATTGCTAATAAATGCTTTCCGAATTTTTTTATCATCTTGAAATTCTTTATCCGCTTTGTATCAGCATTCCTTTTTGTTAACCTGTACTGTTTTGCTCAGGTTCATCATCATTTTTCCGGAATCTAATGTGTCAGCTCGATAAAAAATTGAAACTTGATGTAAACGACATTTTTAAAAACTAAAAGTTTGGCAGGCTGTCATATCCGCACGGATGCGTTTAATCCTATGAAATTTACACACAATAATCTACTCGATAAGACCTTTCGAATGATGTGTCACACGACCCCCCTTTCCATTTAAGTTTTTTTCCAAAATGGCGCCCAGCCGCCATCTCTGATACTAAAAGTACGTCAGTAACATCAAAAAGTAGTATTTCGACAGCAATCAAAGTATGCCAAGTTTCAAAATTTTTGGTGCACACATTAAACAAAAAAGGGGGAGGGACCTTTTAGAGCCGCACTGTATAACATTGTAGTAGTTAAGTTTTCCGGACAGAAAAGTTTGTGAACATTTTTTTCGTCTTCTGGCAAACCTTCTCATTTATGGCATTCGAACAATATGATTTTGATAATCAATAAACATCATAAAAAAGATTCCATAAGCTTTTTATATATTTCAAAAGAAGCCATAAGTTGTAAAGTTGTAGGAAAATTTGTGTTTTTTTTTTCATTTTCTCGTTGATGGGAATTGGCATGTAGGAAAAGAAATTGATTTCATGAACAGAAAAAAAAGCCATGAGTTGGAAGCATGAAATCAATGTTTTATATAAATAATCATGTATGAAGTGCGGGGTGACAACGAATTTCCTGACGTGTCTAACTTCATTGTCAATTTTTTTAACCAAAAAATTTCATTTTGATTTTTATGACCGTTTAGGATACTGCTTGGCAGTGAATAGGGAGCACTTTGAACAGTTCATCCAAGAAACAATGTAAGATTTCTGTAATTGTATTATACTATCAGAAATAAAAATGTAAATACAATTTGACAATGAAGTTATTGGTTGACAGTGGCTTATACAGAAAAAGTATTACTTTCCAATTGATAAAAGCATTTTTTCAAATCTTTTTTCAAGTTATTCTGTGCTAATTGGTGGAATAACATAATCTCTTGGACCAAGTTTATCCACTGTAAGTTTCAGCTGTGTACTTTGAATTGAACTACTGCCATAGTATAATAAACAAATTATACTATGCTCCCGTAGCATGGCATTGAAAATTTAACATGGGAATCCCTATGTTCCGTCTGAAAAAACGCACTCTATTATAAAATTATTTAAAAATACTACTGCGAGAAAATTGGAGAAAAAGGATCATCGTGGATGTTGATTGGCGCTCTTTAATCGGTGATTACTCCATCAATAGGGGTCGTAGGTTGATTTTTTTTAATACCAATGAGAAATCAGTACCTACTATTCCTTATATTTTTCATATTTCCAATAATGTGGAAGTTGTCCATTATTTAATAAACAATAATTAGGGGGATGTGTTAAATAATGTGTAATAAACTCATAATTATTGCTATTTTCACCAATACCAATACCATCAGCATTTCTTATCGACTAAACTTTCTGGGGGTTTTTGCTTTTTATTCACAGGGTCGTTCTATCGCTGTGATGTCCTAGACTTCAAAAAAAATGAGATGAATTTTTCAATTTTCTCAATGCATCATTTTCAAATCAATACTTATAAAAGAGCTTGTCCTGACTGACTCATCAACGCCGAGCCAAAACTATTATAGATAGAGCCATGAAATTTTGAAGAGACGTTCTGCTAAATATTTCAAGGTGTCACAAGAAAGGATTTTGGAAAATTTTATCCCTAAGGGGGTGAAAACGGTGGGTGTAGGAGAAATCATATATTGATGAAAAATTATGTATTTTTGGCCTCATCAACCTGAAACTCCATATAAATAATCTTGAATGAAATTGATTACACACATGTTTCGTTATTTTCTGAAATTCAACCTCCAAGGGGGTCAAAGTCGGGCTCAGAGGAGATGAGGTGAGAAAAATCATTAATTGATAAAAGATCAGGAATTTTTGGTAACATCATCTTGAAACTTCGTATAAATAATCTCAAATTAAATTGATCATGAAATTATGAAACAAGTGTTTCGTCGTTTTTAAAATCCAACCCTTAAGGGGGTAAACGGGGTGGGAAAAATGAATCAAGGAAAAATAATGTATTTTTGGTCACATCGAATTGAAACTTCACTATGATGATCTTCGTCGTTTTCCAAGTTTATGAGTGTAGCTTTCAACGTTATTCGATAACATTCAAACTATTGCTGGCGAAGCCGTGACGGGTACTGCTAGTGATTGTATGTATTTATTTAAATAAAACGTCGGTATCATGTTCCCGCTTATGGCTTTTTTTGTCTGATCTTGAAATCAATTTTTCATACTACGAGCCAATTCCCATAAACGAGAAGATTTGGAAAATGTCCTCTGATTTTCCTGCAAGTTGAGTAGTTTCATAAACTATGATAAGGACAAGCTAGCGTTATGGGTTTTTTTATAACATAGTTTTGGATCAACACATTTGTATTGCTTTTTATTTCGTTCACGAGAAAATCTGCCGGAATAGGAAGAAAAAAATTGCAAAATTTTCCGACCGTAAAATTCACTTTAACAGCCTTTAACAGCCTTATGGGAAATTTTTGTCGAGTTCCTTATGATATCAAAATGCATTCTATCAATTGCCATAAGCGAGAAAATACATCAGCAACCAAGTATTCTTTTACAAGATATCGGCCTTATTTCAACCCTTCAAGTACGTGCAATGCTTATGGCTTTGTTTTTTCACTATTACATTGTTATACAGGGTGTCCGAAAATGATGAGCAACAAATTCAGGTGAGAATTCTAGACACAAATTAAATGCAACCTCTTCCTATAATATTTTTTCGAAAATTGATTATTGACAGAGTTACAGGGTGTTAAAGTTGCATTTATTTTGCAGTTTTTTTGCAATACCTTTTTCCACGCTTATAATATTTTGACGAAATCTCGTATTTGGGGTTTCATCGGGATGTGGATTTTTTCTCGCATTTTCTAGAGGGCGCCACATACGAACCTATATTTTGATTTGAATGGACCTAACTTTTTTGTGCTACACTGCTTGTGACTTTTGACCAGATATTTTTATTCTCTTGACCTTTTGACATAAGAAAGGGATACTTCTTTTGTTGCGATGAATTCAACCGTTTTCGAGAAAAACACTTTGCTAGCATGTAATGAATACGAATTCAATTTAATTTATTTTCAACCTTAAACAAAGCATGCTTTGGAAACATATGCTATAGTTGCCGTAGAAACAAGGTTCGGAAAAATTAGTTTTGAAAGTTGGTAATTTTTTTACATTTTTTTGTCACGCTGATGGTGGTCAATGACAAAAATACTGAAAATAAAAAAAAAATAAAAAATGTGAAAAATAACCAACTGTCAAAACTAATTCTAATCAAATCTGTTTCTACGGCAACTTATAGCGCATGATTCCAAAGCATGCTATGATAAAACCTGAAAATAAGTTAAAATAATTTCGTATTCATCCCATGCAAGCAAAGTAATTTAAGCGTATTTCTCGAGAACGGTTAGATTTATCAAAACAAAAGTGTTATACCTTTTTTATGACAAAAGTTTAGGGGAATAAAAATATTCACTCAAAAGTCGCATACAGTAAAGCACAAAAAAGTAAGGACCCTTCAAATCAAAGTATGGGTTCGTATGTGACGCCCTCTACAAAATGCGAGAAAACGGTCGGCAAATTTGAAATCCTCATCCCGAAAAAACCCCAAATACGAGATTTCGTCAAAATATATGAGCGTGGCGTGGCGAAAGGCAATGCCAAAAAACTGCAAATAAAATTCAAGTTTAAGACCCTGTAAGTCCGTTAATAATCAATTTTCGGAAAAATGCTATAGGAAAGGTAGCTTTTATTTTGGGTCTAGAATGCTCCCCTGATTTTTCTGCTCATCATTTCCGAACACCCTTTATATGTTTATGTCTTGAAATGATAAACGAGAAAATAAGAAAAACTCATTTATTTTTCTGCAGAAGAAATGTTAAATTTTCATTTTTTGTACCCAACACTCACATAATTTCCAGCAGTTAAAATCCCTGAAGCGAAAAAATCAGTCAGCAAAATCTGTCGTTATCTAACGGTCTATTAAGTAGAATGAGCAGTCAAAAAAAAATTCGAGGCAAAGTTTCTCAGTCTTGGGTCCTCTATACCCTTCATTGCTCTACACAAATGTTTAGTTTCCTAATACCCCTATAGCGAAAAACGTTGAAAAGAAAACATACGAGATTTTTCTATCGGGTTGCTAGGTTCTTCCAACATATTAAGACACTATAACAATCATAAAAAATAACTTTTACTACGAGCGTGCGGAAAAGTTACTGTTCCGCACGAGTTTTGAAAGTTGTACTTTTCCGCACGATTTTTGTACTGTTAAAAATGAAGATATTCATGACTAATTGAATGATTTTTGTTACTTCAAATCAGATGGACATAAACACTCGATAGTAACAAAAAGCATACATAACATTTTTTTAGAAAAAATCGACTGAACAGGTAAACGGAGAAATGGATTGAAGTTTTAAAATGCAGCCTTACCTCGAGCATTACGTAATACTTTGATAACTGATGCAGGATCCAAGAATTCAAATTTTATCAAATTTAAGGCTGTTTCATTTTTTTTCCGTCCATACAAAAAAGTCCACACTTAAATTTTTGTATTGTCAAAAATGAACATGTTTAGGACTAATTAAATGATTTATGTTATTATTCTACCTTATGTGGCATTTTGAGGTATTATTAGAAAATCTTTGCGTATCAAAAACTTCTTTTTTTTTATAAATAAAATGGACAAAACAACTCGTAGGTAAAACATTGTACCTAACTCTTGCGGAAAATGTCTTTTCCGCCCTTAACAGCTTGCCCGAACTCCGCTTCGCGTCGTTCGTTGAAGTGCCGTCGCGTGATGAAAAGTACCAGCTATTTACCTAACAAGTGCGGAAAAACATTTTCCGCAAGTGTTAGGTACAATAGTTTTTTTACAGACGTGCGGAAATAAGGATATAATTCGTAATTTAAAAGTTTCTGATGCAACTAATGACAAATAAATAATAATAAATGACGAAATGTGTCACTGAGCGACCATAGTAACCTGGAAACCTGGTTGCTGTCTGCTTATGATATTGTTAATTTTTCCGACTGGTGCGGGAAATCTGATTTTCCACACGGATATCGGTGCGGAAAATTTATTTTTTCGCACGGCTGTAGGAAATAGTTATTTTCCTAAGAAGTTCGCAAAGTGATGCTTTCCCGCACGCAAAAGCAGTTAGACGAACGACGCGAAGCGGAGTTCGGATATGCTTTAAGGGCGGGAAAGACACTTTGCGAACTTGTTAGGAACAATATTTTTTCTACGAGCGTTCACAGATTAGACACGAAAAACTTTAGATAATATATTATTTGAACGCACTTAAAAACATAGAACTTGAGAATAATGATTATTTATGCCCAACAATATATTTATATTGAAAGAACAGTTTGTGGCGGCAGCTGGAAATTGGATAAAATGGGTATAATCAAAATCATAATTGATTTATTTTATATTTGAAATGCAAGGGCATGTCCGATCACTGTTCATAAAATTTCCTCTTTTGTCGCCTTATTCCCTGCTATTGGCAACACTGTTTTGATTTGACATGACACTCTAGACAGCTAAGATCAGTCAGTCTTCGTTTAATCGTTTATACTTTTATAAATTTGATTGTCCGTTTGTTTGTATACATGATCAGGTTTTTCTGATGCCACTATTCAGCTCAAATCTTTCGAAGATTTCCGATAAACACAGTAATTTGCACCAAAATCAAGCGAGAACCACTCACAAATGCCGATTGAAAGTCGTAATTATCAATGTTTGTTTACGTTACTGGCGAATGCGTTTTTAACGCAAAAAAATTGTGTTTCATTTTGATTTTGACTGAAAAGGGAAAAGTAACAAGAACATTATTTTATGCATTACAAAGTGCATTTTCTACAGTTTGGTTGGTATGGAAACGAAGTTTAAAACAACAAATTGGTAAGTAGTTATTTGAGTTGACATTTGCGTGCGGGAAAAAATTTTCCCGCACTAGTGCGTGAAAAGGTTACTTTGCACACGCAAATTAGTGTGCGAAGTGGCTACTTTGCGCACGCTCGTAGAAAAATAACTATTCCGCAACCAAAATATGACTTCTTATGTAAAAGACTATAACATCTCCAAAAAGCTACGTTCCGCATAGTAACCATAGAAACAGCAACGCAGATCACGTCTCTGCGCAATACAAACGAATCTCGTTCGCGAGGCTGACATCCGTGTTTAGGTGTACCGTGCCTCGAATTGCCGTAAAATAATGTCCCTTCAACAATGTTTCCCAAAAATGTGTATGGTGAAATTGTGTATTATTCATTTTACGAAAAAAAGTTATTCTCATTGCTCTGTATGGTCCAAAACTAAAATGCAACTATTAGATGACAAATTTTGTCAATCATGTAAAACGTCTGCCAGAAAAACATGAGTTTTGCTCAAGAGTAAAGGACCTTCATTGGTGACAAAATCGAAAATTGTGATTAAGCGAAAATCATGTTTTTTGACAAACGTACGCGGATGCAGAGCTTTTTGATAAGAATAATTTTTTGTCGTAAAACTAATAATAACAGAGTTTACCATCTGTATACAACTTCTTGAGACACACTGTATATGTTTATTGTTTTATTTTTTATGAATGTTGCCATTGCCGGATTCCTCGAATCATCTAAAATGCATCTCATCAAGGATTCTTTAAAGTTGATGTTTTCCAGTAATGTGGAAACATTGGGAAGGCGTATCTTTGTTCTCCACCAGTGACTTGATAAGGTTAATTCATTCCTACACAGATATATTGGTCAAATGTGATTATGAAAGTGGGATCTTTATTTTCCGTGAACATTTGCAATTTGTTTGAGAAACATTCACAAAGGACACCAGAATCTTTCTCGTAAGATGTAACATGAAATAAACATTAAAAATTTGGATGCAGACGTGTGATGGTGATTCTGCGTTTATTTAATTTTCCACTTGTTTTAGGAAAGAGCAGCTTTATCCTTCTCGAAGGAGAATGAACCCTAAAGGTGAATCCTGGGAAAACCTCCCTGGTCAGCTTCACGAGGAAACGGAATACAAGAGAGCTACTTCAAACCCGTACTCTTCGGACAAGAACTGCAGGTGGCAAGAGATGTCAAATACCTAGGCACCATCCTAGACGACAAGTTCTCGTGGAACACACACCTCCAGACAATATTTGATGGAGGGAAATCCACAATTATAGCAACAAAAAGAAAGTAGGCAAAACCAGGGGTTTAAATCTACGTATGGTGCACTAGCTCTACTGTAATGTGGTATGACCAACACTTGTCTACGACTCTGTTGTCTGGTGGCTAAAAATCGAGCAACGACAGGCAGCCACAGAACTTGCAAACGTTTAGAGGTATCCATGTCTTTGTATAACTTTTGTCATGAGAACTACCCCAACGCTTGCTATGATGGCCATGCTTAACCTCCCTCCCCTAGATATATCTTTATCAAAATGAAAGCAAGAATGGGGGCATATGGACTTGGCAACACCGGAAGCTGGAGCCACTCAAATTCCCAAGGGCGTACTAAGATAGATCTTCAGCACAATCACGAACCCCTAATTTAAAAATGAGGAGTGATGTCATGCTGAGAAATACCAACTTCAACACGCCTCTCAAAACCAAGCTACACTGGAAAAAGGGAACGGTGGGACAACTCTGAAGGACACATGGAGCAATATCGTACACAGATGGTTCCAAGACAAGCCGGGAGACATGCGCCGGAATCGTGCGGGAGAACCACACGTTTTGTGAACCACTAGCAAGTCTGGATTGTTAGCAAAAACTTGCCACGCTGGGAGCACCCAATGAAAAAACTCTAGAATGGGTACCGGGACACAAGGGGATAGCTGGTATTGAGCGAGCAGATCAACTGGCACGCAAAGCTGCAAATTCACCACTTATGGGTCCAGAACCTGCCATTGGAATCACTTAATCCTTTATCAGGGGCGTGCTGAACTGTTGGTCCCGAGAACAACTGGAAGCAAGATAGTGCCAATTACCAGGACCGAGACATAGGGCCGATATTCCAATGTCTTTTTAAGATTAAGGTACACTCAAAGGTTATTTTGGACCTTGAATTTGTCTCCCGTGAGTACCGTGTTCCAATTGCGACACACTAGATCCTTGGCTAAATGAAAAAAGTGGCGCAATTAAAAAACGGCACTTTTGGTGGCCAATTTCAAAATTCACATCAACTTTAAGTATACCTTAGCTTAAACCCCTGAATATCAGTAACCCATTGATCAGTATCCTCCTCACTCATTCTTCTTCTACCAATGGATAAACGAAAATGTTGTCGCGTTTTGAAGATTGTTGCAAGGAAATTTCGATGAGTTTTCCGAATAAGTCACGTTGCATGTGGACCTTTACAATTTTTCCAGACACGTTAATTTGCGCGCATCAGGTCCCACCAAATGACTGGCAGAATATTTTTTAATTCGTTTAAATATTGATGAAAACATTTAAAAAATTTGAAGATTTATGATTTATAACGATTGATATTTTTCCTAAGTATGTACAGGGTCTTCCTGTATATTTTTGCACCTCCCTAGAGAGTGTATTTGGAAAGATATTAAAATAAGTTAAATACAAAAGTTTCATGCTTTTAATGAACTTTGAGGATTTGTAGACTAAAATGTCAAAACATGTTGGTAACTGTCAAATATTGACGATTTTTCAAATTTAACACCCTATAAATTATTAAATTCTTGGATTCTACGTAAAATTTTAAAAAGATTTGATAGATCATGTCCTATACCTACGCATAAGCGTTTTTGAAATATTTGAGTTTTTATTTAAAAAAAAAAAAATAAAAAAAACAAAAAAAAATAATTTTTGGAATGGACAATCTTCTAGTAATCTAGTAATAGTTGTAATAATAAAAATAATAGTTAACAAAATATTTTGAGAAATCTCTGAAAATAGGTCCCTTTCAAAAATGAATACAACACAAATTAAACAATAAAGGCTTTGTTATACGAGAAATTTACTTTTAAATAGGAACCTACAAGCGTCGTTTTTTCATTAAAACTCAAATATTTCAAAAATCCATATACCTACTTACATATATGTAAATATAGGTAGAAGACACGATATATCAAATGTGTCTTGAATTTTACGTAGAATCCAAAAATTTGATAATATATAGGGTGTTCCATTTGAAAAAATCATCAACCTGTCAATATTTGACAGTTACCATCATTTTTGGCATTTTAGCCTACAAATTCTCAAAGTTCATAAAAAAACATGAAACTTTTGTGTTTACCTTATTTTAATATCTTTTCGAATAAACTCTACGGGGCTGCAAAAATATAAGGGATGACAATGTACTGAATTTTTAACAAGAGTAGATTGATCTACCGGAAAACTGGCAGGAGGTCGTCTTATGTTTTGTTTAGATGTTATTAAACAATGGAAAAATTTTAAACTTCACTTATTTTTAACATTTGCACTTTTTTTGTTAATTGACATGCCACTAGCCACTGTCGATCGTTGTCCCGTCAACGATATGACAGGTGTTCATTTTTCTGATCAGTAACAGGGTGATCCAAATAGTTGTTAATATTTAATTTAACTGTAGAAAATTGGTGGGAAGGAGAAGAAGGGTGGGTATGGTCTTAAACGCTAGTTCGGTTCATGGAAATTTAAGTCACCATGCAGCACTACTCCGAAGAATAGTTTTCCGTGGACTGAGCAATGGGCTAGTTTGGTTTAATCTGGGTTAATTTGGGAAAGAAGGCTTGCCCATTCCTGAACATCATGCAAATTGAAATTTTGAAATCTATGGCGGGCACTTATAGTTGCAGAATCGGTAATACTCGTGCAAACAAAACTAGCGCTCCTCTCCTGGGTAGCGCTGCATGGTGACTAGATTTCCATAAACCCAACTATCGTTCAAGACCATCCCTACCCTTCTCCCCCTCCCCATAAATTTTCTAAAGTGCAATCAAATATCAACATCTTGGACAATCCTGTATAACAAAATAAATGATGAAAGAAGTTTTATGAAATGTGACAAGGACTATTACAAAGTTCCGCATTTTGGTAGGTAATAAAATGACGTTGCAAATGCAAAAAGTGAATAAGTGAAACCTTCATAGTTTTCAGGAAAAACTTCAATTCTACCCTTACCTGCTTCTTCTTCAACTCAATATCTATAGGAACCATTTTAAATTGAAAAAAAAGATTACGTTTATTATTTGATTCATTTTGTAGTGTCTGCCAAAAATTGGCTACATCTTATCATTACTATAATGATAATAATAATATTAAAAATATTATCTTTTCTGTAATTTAAACACAGAATTGAAAGTTGTTTTCTACCATTTTATACTTCAAATCACTCTTGATTCTGAAACTCGTTTGAGTCCCTGTACTTCATATACACTCGGTCACGTGTAACGTCTCTTGGTTCGGATCGCGTATTGGAAATGCCTAAGCGTTACAGAACCTCCGGTGAATAACGGCTTCTGATTGGTTGTTGGATGATAACTTATTGCCAGTTGGATTGCTCTTGGTTGTGTTCGGGCAACACGCCATCGCGCTATGCAACGCAAATGTTATTTTCGCCATTCAGAGAGGTTTAATAGCGTTATCGCTTTCGATCTCCATGGACGGCGATTTTAGGTTGTTGTTAAATGACTGATGGCAGTCGATGTACGCAATGTTTTGAATGTGGTGGTAGTTACTCAAAACTCTTGAGACCTTAGTAACTACTTCAATCATTTCAGAATGTGGATATCGAGAAACTTTTGATAATTTTCTTTAATTCTATCATTTGGTTACTGAAACGAATACTTCAATGGTTCGCTTCCATCTCAGTATTGAATAATTGTATAAAAAGTGGTCATTTATTTTATACCCACCCTCAAAACTCAACTAATTCGAAATAAACGCATAAACAGGGTGTAACAAATTCGAGTGTATGCATGGGGATCTCGTAGACCGTAAGAGATACAAGGTCGGTTGAATTGAGGAAAAGTTGTGCTATTTCAATCTCAAAAAAATGCCGCTTCGAAACGAAAAATCTGAAGACTTCCGGAGATCCGATAATAACCGTTTTTTTTTAATCCTTTTTTATTTTGGCCTGAGTTTATTTGAAGAGATAATTAAAAACGAATGACACATTTTCAAAGACAAGTTTTCTACTCTTCAAGATAACATGGTCGAAATTGAAATCCGATGTTTCGAATCTCGCGGTCATCATCAACTTTTTTTTTCAAATACAACTTTTTTAATTCATTTTTAGATTTCTTTGCTCCGTGAAAATCAACTTAGGTATAATATAGGATATCACTTCCAAGATCGCATGATTTTTAATTTGTTCACGGCGTTTTTTTGAATATTTCCATGAGAACTCATGTAATTTTTCCAAACATCTCAACACGTTTTCACCTTGAAACTTTTATTCAAAAAAAAAATCACATGAAACCGGTTCTTCCCACAAGATTCATTCATCGGATTTGCAAAAAATTTTTGATGAAATGAGAAACTCCAAAAATCATTCTCAGGACCCTTTTGCATCTTTTCTTTTTTAAAGATTCCAAACACTAAGGTAAAAGTCAGGAAAATTATGCGCACATTTCATGATGTAATTACACACAAAATAATGTACCTGGTACTTTTGCGCGCCATCTCTTTCATTATTAAAGATGGAAAATTGCGGTTCTCGCGACAGTGTGCTACTTTTTCGTAAAACTAAAGATGCCGTTAGTATCAAGATACAGATTTTTTGTTTTGTTTTTAGGATACAGGGCACACCTCGCATCTAAACCATCAGATATTTTATGGAAAATGTTTCTTATAGAAGTTTTCCCTTAGAACTCAATTCTGCCTTCGGAATCAGTATACAGGATCAGGTCAAAAGGTCATCGGACCCTACTTAATTTTTTTTTAATTGAACCTTTTCAGAAATATACAGGGTTTTTCATTTGAAACTCCGCAGGCCAATATTCGAAAACGAATATGAATATTCAATTTCTGTAAAAAGTGTTCACTGTATGGGGTCAAGTAGATATTTTTCGTAGTTTGAAAAATTCGACGCCTATCAAGAGCTAAGCGTCGCGACGCGTCGAAAATATAAATCAACTGCAGGAATTTTGAAATTACGCACATGCGAAAGAACATGTTATTTATAAACTCTTTTGTTATTAAGTCGAACTCATTTATCTTACTCATTTCTGAGTTATACCGGTAATCGCATTTTTTGTCAATCAAGGAATGTTTACTATAAACTTGTATAACTCAGAAATGTGAAGGATAAATGGGTTCGAGTAAATGACAAAAAACTTCATGAATAAGATGTTCTCTCGTATGCGCGTAGTTTCAACGACCCTGCAATCGATTTATATTTTTGAGTGGCGCCGAATTTTTTCAACATTGGAAAAAATCTACTTGATCCGATACATTGACTTCTTTTTACAGAAATTGAGTCTAGCTTTCTTGTCAAAATCAACCGTTATCGCATTTTATGTTCATTATAAACCGTTATAACTCAGAATTGAGTGAAATAAATGAGTTCGACCAAATGACAAAAAAGTTTATAAATAACACATACTTTTGCATGTGCTTAATTTCAGAGTCCCTGCAATCGATTAATATTTTCGATGCGTCGCGACGCTTTTCTCTTGGTAGGAGTCGAATTTTTTTTAACTGTGAAAAATAACTTCTCGACCCCATACATTGACTACTTTTTACAGACCGTGCAAAGTTTCAAGTGAAAAGCCCTGTATGCACTTTTTCTCATGAACACCCAAATAAATGACAATTTTCTGAAATTAAATGCATAATTTGATGGTGGGCCATGAATAACAATAATAAACAACAGAGTTTTTTGATAACAGTAACTTTGTAACAGTTTTATAGAAACAGTTTAGCTTAAGAAACAGCGGTTTTATAAAATTTACCAGCATATCATATTTTTTATAAGTTTCGAACGCTGCCATTATTAAAAGTCGATCCAAAAATGATGAGACCATCGAGATAGAATCATAAGAGTCGCTAAGGAACATTCAAACAGTGATAGAAAAATGGGATCGGTAGGTGGAGCTTAGAGTAGCTGCAATATGGCGACGTAGACAGGGTCGAACTGGCCGACAGATGGAGAAACTTCAGAATTGTTACTCTAGATTTAAACTTTATCCGAATTTATTCACGGTTACATTATATTTTTGATTTAATCATCATAATTGTTTCAATTTACTATTCACTAATCTTCATAATATAATGTATGAAGTCGAGTATGAAGTATTATAAAACAATCCGGAAAAGTATTTTCCAACCGTAAAACTTAATTCATGTATAAAACGAAACAGTACTGGAGTAGCTTTATTTAAAGCTGAATAGGACAGATGACAGTGAACAAGAAAATAAGTGAATTGAATTTTTAATCTTCTACTGCAAGCGAAACGTGGTGATATGAACAGTCGTGTCAGTCGTGTGCATAAATCCGTTGTACAAAATGCAGGTCAAATTTGCGGAAGACACGTCCACACACGCATATATTTTTATCGGGCACAAGAGTTTGGGGTAAATGCGACATACAATGTAAGTTTTTACTAATGTGGACGCGGCTTTACAACGGATTTATGCACACGACTGTACATGGTTTTTCTTTATACTGGGTTATTCACGTTATTCACACGAAACATTATAGCCGAAGTATATGATTTTGAATTTTTTTTTTTCTGGATGGATAGGGACCCTTTAAGGCTACATTTTAAAAATATTTTCATGTTATACAGGGTGTCCCCAAAACACGAAACGCATCAAAATTGTATTTTTTTAAATGGAACCCCCTGTATATTAATTGATATTTCAATTCTTTCTTCAATTTGGAACAAAAATTGTAATACACTAATGTTCCTAAATTCAACCGTTATCGAGATATCGCGTTTTAAAAATGGCATTTTTGCAACTTTGACATGCTATAAAACTCAAACTATTCAAGTTAGAGAAAAATGGATTGCACATTCCTGTCTTAACTTTTCAAGAGCTGTTCAAGGAGATTAAATTCATTCTTGAAATGTCAAAATGTGTCGAAAAAAGTTGACAGTTGACGGTACCTTCTATCCAAATGACAGAAGAGCTCTTGAAAAGTCAAGATAGGAAAGTGCCAACCATTTTCCTCTTACTTGAATAGTTTGAATTTTATAGCATGTCAAAGTTGCAAAAATGCCATTTTTAAAACGCGATATCTCGATAACGGTTGAATTTAGGAACATTACTTGTATCACAATTTAAGTTCAAAATTGAAGGAAGAATTGGAATATCAATTAATATACAGGGGGTTCCATTTAAAAAAATACAACTTTGATGCGTTTCGTGTTTTGGGGACACCCTGTATAACGTGAAAATATTTTTAAAATGTAGCCTTAAAGGGTCCCTATCCATCCAGGAAAAAAAGCTTTTTCAAAATCATATACTTCGGCCATAATGTTTCGTGTCGAATATCGTGAATAACCCTGTATATTGACACCCTCCTTATCTTTTTTATTTGACGTTGCTGAAAAAAGCGTCTCGAATAAAAGTTTGATGGTTTCAAGCGAATTTTTCAAAAAACAATATTTCGCATATACAGGGTGCCTCATAAAGTCTGGGCGTGGTCCAACTTTCTTATTTCGAATGAGAACCCTACTTTTTTAATCGATTATTAAATTATCGTAAGAATTCTAAATATTTTCTATATAGCATACCCTATACCTAAATTCGACGTATAAAAAGATATTGACCTCGAAAAAGTGGCAATTTAATAAAAATTGCTGAAATCATTTAAACATACTGGCATCAACCTGTATGCATTTTTGTTATTTTGATAGTATATTCGAAGAATATCACATTTTGTCTCATCTTCGTGAGGAGTTTTTAACAACGCTGCCAAAAAAATCTATCAGACATTAAAACAATCACGATAACCAGGCACTTTTTCGAGGTCAATATCTTTTAATACGTCAAATTTAGGTATGATATATAGGAAATATTTAGAATTTTTAGAAGAATATAAAAATCAAATAAAAAAGTAGGGTTCTCATTTGAAATAAGAAAGTTGGACAACGCCCAGTCTTTCTGAGGCACCCTGTATATGCAAAATGGAGTTTTTTTAAAAATTTACTTGAAACCATCAAACTTTCATTCGAGACGCTTTTTCCAGAAACCTCAAATAAAAAAAATAAGGGGGGTGTCAATATATTGTTAAACATGCAGAAGAAGTTTTCCATAAAGGTCTGAAAATCGTACTTATTGATTGTAAAAGTAGACCTAATCATAAAACTACACAATTTTCACAAAGACATGTCTTGTAAGGAACTCACCGTAAATAATGTTAGAAAAACCCTATACATAGACAGAAAAACTGAAAAGTGAGGGAGAATATTGTTATATATTTCATATCATACTTTATGATAATTGGAATTACCTGTAACCAGTTACATTTTAAGTCAGTCAGAAAAATAGAAAAGTCATTATATCAAAAGAATCAAAGGCTATTATTATTATTCAAATATCAATCACATACCTGCTCTGCGAATTTTTGAAATAATAATAATAATTATTTATAGATAATAATTATTCGAACATGTTCTATTATATTTTGAAATATTAGAAAAGTTCTGGAATATTTCAATGTATTTAGGAAATTAACAAGTACTTGTAATCTGCAGAAACAAAATATTTAATTTATTGGTTGCTGGATTTTGGGTTTTAGGGTCAATGAAAACTCCAGTGCCTACGTTTTGACCAAAACAATTGTTTTTATGTAGCCCTGATCAATCCAATCCAAAACCCACAATCCAGAAACCTCAACATGATATGATTGGGTCTTAAGATGCGATAAAAAAGATATTTAATTTTGAAAATTATTCTTTGTACCTAAGTATAGTAGGATGCAAGGTGACTATTAAAAAGAAATAATGATAATTGAGATTTTTTTATTGTACTTTGGATAGTATGGTTTTATCACTTTTATGTTTTGTACCTACTATTAGCTTTAAGATTACTAGAAATTAAAAAAAAAACTCACTCGTATATCTAGGTACTTTGCATCAATGCTTTTCATTAGTGAATACCTATGACTCGCCCATCATTGTCCAACACAATTTGATCATAGCCATGACTGAGATTGGAAAAAATATTGGAATCTTCAATATAATGTGAATAAGCATTTACAAATCTCAACCATATAAATATTTCAGTAAACTCGACACAAATTCCATATCCCGGTCCTGTATTATGCTATACTAACCTATGAAATGTGATTCCAGTCGATTTTTTCTTATCAATAGCGTCTCTACTCGCACAACTTCTCAAATCACATGAAACCATAATTGAGAAATGTAACAACACACAAAAATCCATTCAATTAAAAAAATCAGGCCATCTTAGGCAAAAAATTTCCTTCTGTATGGAAATATGCAAATATTATCCCAATACCAAAAAATGCTAATCCTGCTGAGTTGGCGCATTATAGACCAATAAGTATACTCTCTACACTATCTAAAATCATGGAAAGAATTATTAACGATCAACTCTCCGATTATGCTCAATGCAACAGCATCCTCCCAGATACACAGTCAGGGTTCCGCACTCGTCACAGCACATCTACAGCACTCTTACACGTAACTGATGATATATATAGGGCTAAAGCATTTGACACCCTCGATCACTCGATTCTTTGTTCTAAATTGGAATACTGTGGACTTCATATGGATGCTCTCGATCTCGTGAGAAATTATCTGTCAAACAGAAATCAACGAGTAAAGCTAGGATACCTTGCATCGGATTATCATCAAATCAATAGAGGGGTACCTCAGGGCAGTGTCATGGGTCCACTATTATTATCTCTCTACACATTTGACTTCTGTGATTGCCTTGATTCCTGTATCTCACATCAATATGCCGATGATTTGCAAATTTATATTTCATTCAATCAACATGATCAAAGCTGCATCTGCTCTAATTGCAGACATCCAGAGAGTTGTTGATATGTCACGTCATCACAAATTGGTTTTAAATGGACGCAAATCCAAGATGCTCATATTTGGTACGGGACCACTAATTAACTTCAAAATCACCATTGATGGGCTGGTGCTTAACCCAACAAAATGTGAGAGAAACTTGGGAATCTATCTTGACAATCAGCTGAGGTTTGAGGTACACGTTTCTACCATTCTTCAACGAGCGTACTACAGACTCAAACTACTCAATATGCATAAAGAAATATTAACTACTGATATTAAACTTCGACTATGTAATTCTTTAATACTCTCTCTTCTATCATATGGTGATGTAATCTACTGGCCAGCTTTACTTCAAAGAGAAAAAAATAGCCTTCAAAAACTTCAGAACTCATCTCTTAAGTTTTGCTATAATGCAAGAAAATTTGACCATGTAACTCCCTTATTTCATGCTTCAAACTGGATGAACCTTGAAGAAAGATACATTCTCCACCTATCAACTTTACTGTTCAATATCAATGCCAATAATGAACCAAAATACCTTCGGGAGAAGGTTGTCCTGAGTGCTAGTGTCCATGGTCGCCAGATGCGGAATAACACAAATGTAAACATTCCCAGGCACAGGACCTCGAAATTTCAATGCTCATTCAGTTATAGTGCCGCGAAACTATACAACGCCCTACCTGACAATGTGAAATCGAGCCCATGTCTTCAAAAGATCTATGAAATTGTTCATTTAAAGCCGACGAAATAATCAATAGATTGTTAGTATTTAAGTTAGATCTTTGATTTTATGAAAAAGTAGCACA
The DNA here is from genome assembly GCA_958502075.1 of Orchestes rusci. Taxonomy (NCBI): domain Eukaryota; kingdom Metazoa; phylum Arthropoda; class Insecta; order Coleoptera; family Curculionidae; genus Orchestes; species Orchestes rusci. Next base: position 46,005,878 of record OY293303.1, on the reverse strand, counting down.
ACAGCATAAATAAGAACCAGCAGCATAACTCCCTTATTTTTTCGTATCTGAGCATTCCGATGCGCAAGACGTTTCTGGATTTAGAAGCAATCAGCAGTTGTCATGGATCATGTCGTAGCAGACTTGATTGTTTTTTCTTTGTCAACGTCATTTTGGTGACACTCTTTCGTTTATTGGAAGATGTATTACCTCAAAAACGTGGTTTTTATCAACAAAAAACCCAATATAATAATTATAATAATAATGCCAACAGATTTTATATATAATTTGTATCTCTTGAATTAATCTCGATGCCCAACCAAGCCAAAATTCTTAATATTCCTAATTCGTCCCCGACTTCTAAACCGAATTGACACAAGCGAGGTCAAATGTTTATTCTCCTCAAAGGGGCGGGAGTGATACAGCTGGTTCTTATTTATGCTGTGGTAGTGCACTGTCGCGAAGACCGCATCTTTCTATCTATAAAAATAACGGAAATTCCCCGCAATAGTACCCAAAATGGGACACCCTGTACACAATCATAGACAAAATAAAATCAACCTCGAAAAACTCCCCCAACTGTCAAATTAACAATGGCCTCCAATATCTCTACTGATTCGGGCAACCGCTTCCTCATGGCAAGACTAAGGGAACAGACTATCTTGAGGGCCAGTAGGTTGTACCTTGCTGATTTGCATGACCAACCTACATCGGTATGCTATGAAGGATTTACCAGCACCAGTGTTAGATTGTTCTTAGAATCCGAGGGCCTACCTATTCAGAACGACTTTTTGCGTGAGGTATATCATGATATTCACGATGCATTATATGGGTTCAATCGCTCTAAAGTGGAAGCTGACCTTTGAGAACACGAATTGGAATTTCAAATCGGATGATCTGGATTTCAACATTGAAGATTTTCTAAATAGAATATCATGTGCTCTCAATTAAGTATTTCCACTTAGGAGAATGTAACCCAAACATCATAAACCTTGGATCACGACAGGATTACGCATTTCTGCGAAGAACATGCTTGCTCTCTTGTATTTCCGGAAATTCACCGACTCCATTCATGTTGTCTCCAAAGAAACCTGGTCCATTATTAATGATCTGAGAGGCAATGTGAATTCCGTGAATCAAAGTATGCCAGAACCAAACGACTTGAACGAATATTTTATCAACGTGAACAAGAACATTACTTCCGGCATTTTACCAGGTCTTGACCCTCTTTCGTGTCTTCCACGTTCTAAAAAAGTTTCTGATAGCTTTTTCCTGCGTCCAGTAACCAATCTTGTACATGCGATTTGTACACGCGTACAAAAATTCAAGCAAAAAATCATACTTCGAGAGATATTTTCGGCGGATATTGTCTACACACTGACAGTTTCATAAAATTTGATTAGTGAGAGTGGAAGTTGTTCTAGGGCATACAATGAACATTAGAGTATTCATATTTTTTAGCGTCATCAATCGCCTAGTTAAGTAATTCATTCAACACTTGGGTACTTCCTCCAGTGAGTACAGGCCACCGTGTTAGTACAGGGGCCCACCCTTGTCCAGGATCAGGACCCTGCTACACATGTTGGGGCGATACAACTGCGGCTGCCAGACTTCGTCACTGGGACCACATATTCTACCATGAGGCCGTGGGAAGGGCGGGCGGATGAAGCGGGCTCAGTCAAGACATCAAAGACGACACTTGATAACACACACACACACATGCACACTTACACACACATAGCACACAACACAACCCCCCACATTTTTACTATGGATAAGTCGAATGACGAAATTTCAGGTAAAAAATCACCACAGATGAGTCTCGAGGGCAATCCTGACCCTCACAGCCCAAGTGCCCCTTCGATGAATGTTTCCCCATTTAGAAGCTCACGCTCCAGGAGTCCAAGCTTCCAAAGCTGAGCTCGTCGGACCCTCAGAAGTCCGGCGTGAGCTTACGCCGGAGGAACGCGAGAAACTCAGTATGGAGAGGAGGATGAGGAGAAATCGTGAAAGGACCGAGAAGCGCAGGGAGGAGCGGAGGCGAAAGGGGAAACAGCAGGCAGTAGCCGGCCAGCTAGCTCCTCAAGACGCCGACGCTCGCGAATCCTCAGGACCCGGAAGGGTTAAGATGACTCCCGCGCAGAGACCTCTCACAAGAGGCTCAAGACGCAGGGGCGCTAGACGTGCAGCTAAACAGCTGAAACACGTCGAGTGCCCGGCCTCTTGTAGAGATGAACCAGGGCCATCCACGCCCAGAGACATCGAAGGTGGGAGGAAATGGGAGTGTCCAGATAAGGTGACGAACCTCGAGAAACGAGCAAAGAGGCCAAGAGGTGGGAGCCAGAAGGTCGCTGCCCGGGTTGAGGGCTCGGGCAGTTCTCCTCTGTTAACGAACAGACCGAGCTCGACGCGGTCGGCGCCCGCGGATCCAGCCACTGGCTCTAATCGCTCGGCGGTCGGAAGGGGAAATGAGGTGGTTATCCTCCCGGAAGGAGGGGCCACCACAGTAACACCGGAGAAAGCGGCGGCAATCCGAGAACACCGCATCGCTTAGATGAGGCTGACCATGGCGGGCCTCACAGAAGGCCCCCAAGGTCCAGAACTTTGGTCCCGGAATTCGGGTCTTCAGGAGAACGGTCGGTTCCTGGTAACGGCTGAGGACGATGCCTCTCGCGACTGGCTGCTGACGGCATGTCCGCCACTAGTCAGTGGGGACGAGGCTTTCAAGGCTTACCGAGCCACGGAAGCCCCTCGTCCCGTCAAGATCGCGTTTACGATCAGGAGCCAGGACCCACCCGAGGTCAGGACGATCCTGGAGATGTTTGATCTCTAGAACTGGTCCCTCGGTACCACTTGCTGGCATCACCTAAAAACAAAGGGAACCCCAGGGGAATGGCGTCTCGTCTTCCGAGTGAGTCGGGTTGTTGACACCCACGGATGGTCGTTTCAGACTACGAAGCTGCTTTAAGGTGCACGTACCGACGAGGGAAGAGTGGATGACCAAACCGATGGAGGCGCCTGTCAACACTCACGTCTAGTTCACAGATGGCTCCAAGGCTGAACGCACGGGTTCGACTGGAGCCGGAGTGTTCAGGGCTGACAGACTTGCAACAGTCTTCCAGGCGGAAATATCCGCTATCCTAGAGGTTGCTTCCAGAGATGAGGTGAAAAGAGGAATGGAGAATAAGATTGTTATCTACTCCGACAGTCAAGCGGCACTTAAAGCAATCACCAAACCAAGGATAAGCTGCCCGCTGGTCCAAGAGTGTAGGGATGCGCTGCAGGTGCTGGGTGAGAACAACAGGGTCAAGACAGTTGAGTGGTGGGAGGGAGAGGACAGTTGAAAACTGAAACAGTAACCCATTATACAGGCAGGCCAAATAAACGATATCAGGACCTCACAGGCCAATGACGGCCCAATTGCTGAACAAGAGCAGGAAGGCACTGAGCACCATCGTTGGCATTCTGACAGGTCATTGCAGGCTCAACAGACACCTGAATTTGTTAGGAATAAGCAAATCACCCCTATGGCCCTACTGCAGAAGGGCAGAGAAAACCTCCTACCACCTGTTGGGAGTTTGCGACAGGTGGGGTCGCTTGAGAAGGAAGGTCCTAGGAACAGCCACCATCTCCAGGATAGAGTTGGGATACCTGAGCTGGGATGATCTGCTCCTATTTACGACAAAAACGGGCCAGTTTGAGTAGTTGGGTTGCCCAAGCGGGATGACGAACAGGGCCACTAGGCCTACTCGCCGGGCTGTGCCCCCCCCCACCTTCACCATTACCAATACCATTGGTTACTTCCTCTGTGAATAACACCAACTAAACATTGCTTTCTGCAAGCAAACCAGAACCAAGTTGAGTTCAAGTTCATCAATTAAATTTCAAGTGCACCAAGGTCGCGCACGCGTTGTTTATTTCCTGGATAGGAAATGGACATTAACACATTTTGGTTCCAATAACGTGAATAACCCTAAGTTCCTTGTTTGATATTTAAATCAAAAAATAATTACATACTGCAGGCAGGGCGGAAACAACATGATTTGAAGATCATCAATTGAATTTCGAGTTTCGCTCACCCCAGCTGATGTTTATTTTCTGAATGAGAAGTGAATATCAGCGCGATTTGCCTGCAATAACGTGAGCAATCCCTGGTTTCTTGTTTGATATTTAACACCGCAGTATTATTGTTCTCCTCATAATTCTTGATTTTGTTATGGTATTGTTTCACTGACTTGTCATCATAATATAACTAGAAGTGTGCCAATGTATATCGTTGTTGTCCATGAGCAATTTGCATTTAAATTTGACAAAATTTTGGAAAAATATATTTGTACTAGTATTGTTTTCTTGTTTTACGTGATGTGTACTATTATAATGTTTTGTAGTGTTTTTAATTCACCATTTTGTATTCGCTTTGTCCATAAAATTGATTTGAATTTTTCTGTGGCAATAAAGCATATTTGATTTGACGTGAAAAGCATTGGCAAATCAGGAGCCGAAATTCATCAGAGGTTTCGTAACGCTTAGGCATTTGCAATACAAGATCGGGTCGGCTGTCAGATCATTTATTTCATGATCTGCAGCAAGCGCATGTCACCAAGACGGCAGAAGCAGAAGTCGAGTGTTAACTTTAATTTGTATTCTGAATGTATGGAATTCAATATCAAATATCTGAATAAAATGCTATAACACTGAATAATAATCGAATGATGATGCTATAAATCACGTTAATTCATATGCATTCAGGAATAATCTTGACTTTTTCTTATAGAGAGCGTCTATTAGAAAACCGAACCGAACCGAAAAACCCGATGGATTGAAATATCAGATGAACCGGAATATCGGACAGACCAAAATAATAACGTTTGGTTTTGTTAACCAAATAATTTTGGCTACGAGCAGTGGGCGGGCATAACGGTTTCGTATTCATCTAACTGGACTGTACCATCTGAAAACTGTTTTGAATTGTTAGAAAAGGACTGCGATGTGTTCTCGTTTTCGACTCACTAATGTGACTTTTGGGAGCAACGTAACCCCGCTTACGAACCGACTATGCGTATACTCCGTGAAATCGGTTTCCGGTACTGGTGTCGGTTTAGACCGAATTTCCGGCAACAGTTGGAACTGGTTTTCCGGTACCAGTACCGGTTAAAACCTTTTTTTTGATGCCGAAAAGCGAAAGTCCAAACATGCTTAGACAAGTTCGTTCCTGGCTTCCCCTACAATTTAGATTAGAGTATGGTTTCATGAATATTCATTGTCTAACACAGCATATTAAAATTTCATCAAATTATACAAGCTGGTTCCAAAGTTATCAAATCATAACAAACCACGGTTATTTTGTCCTCCCCTGTACACTCCCGAAAGTATGACGTATACTTACCGGACACCCTGTATAACCAAATCTTATAATTTTTAAGCAAAAAACAAAATAGTAGTCCAATTTTAGAAATTCGCCACTTTTTAAATTTACTTTGAGAATTTTCATCCGTTAGTAAGGCAAGGTTCTAAGACATTTTTGGTCTTGAAACATATTTTTTCTTCTCTATATCTCCTCAAGACACCCCCTTTGACAAATATGGGTTGTAATAACAACCTCTCCACAGTAGATATTTTCCATTTTGAAGAATTACATCCTCTCAAGTTTATGATTTTTGAAATCAGATGAGAGTAATTGATTGACGAGTTCGGATCGCAAACAGATCTCTAGACGGACAATAATAGTTGGGTTATTGTGATATTCGAACATAGACACGACAAAACATGTAAGGAACTGTAACTGTGATAGTTTGATGCAATGAAAAACTTATTTTTTCACACAACCTAATAGGAGAAAAATACTTACGCTTCAAATGAACACAACCTTTGGGTAGCATACATGGTTTAAATAAGTCTACATTTCCGAACGCGTTTCTAGGTACAATGCCATTCACAGCAGTTGGCGGATCATAGTCTTGAACTTGCCATAGACCAAATACCTCGAGTGCTTTGTTGGATATCATCTTATTTGATAGCTGAAATAAGATGTTATCGGGGATGATAAATTAAACAATACAATACATTCATACCAACCTTGTCCCATTTAGGACGAGCTTTAACAGTTTTATAAGGTTGTTCACCTACTTTCACAACTTTGGCTTGTTTAAGCCAAATATCTCTTGAACGAAGAATATATACGCAACTTCTTGGATATACGGCTTCTCCTCTTATGTAGCCCAAAATTGCTGGTTCTGGAGGGTAAATTGCTTCAAACTTCAGTAGATGACGTTTCAAAGCGTAAAGTGGATGATTTTTGAATCTGAAATGACCCATCGAGTTTTTTTTTTTTTTTTTTAAGTATTTTTTACTCAGAAATAGTTTTTGGTAAAGGTTGATCCAACTGTTTCCTAGATAGGTCGTCATTTTCCTGTTCATCTCTGTTTGTTGGAAACGCCATAAACGGTTGTAGAGTTTCAGACCACCATTTAGGGTCAACCCGCAATTTTCTGGTGGTTGTGTTGAAATTTGGACAGTATCTTTGAGTCACGTCTTTTATGCTATTGTTGTTATCCCAAGACAACACATAAGAGATTGGTGACGTGGCTCTTTGCTGTAACACAATTATTCATCAATAGTTTTAGATTATTACTTCTTCTTAAAAATCATTTTTTCAATCAAAAAATAATCCATCATATATTATTAAAAGGTAAAACTCAAGTATCTAATATTCCATTTTGGTTCTTATTGTCGAAATGATCCAAGTACTAGAATAAAGGCCGGGTCAAACATTTAATTATCCGCAACGAGTTCGATTCATGGCCGAGTGTCGGACGTCTTCTAAATAAACTTAATGCTAAAAATATACGGACCGAGCTCGTTGCGGATAAGTGTGCTCCGGCCTCATAGGTAAAAAGTGCGATAAGTGAAAATATAAAAAAAGTCTATGAACTGTGATAAAATATACGGTGTTCCATTGAAAAACCTTGACAATCGGTCGAAATGTTCTATTTCCGATGCGTTTTTGTTTTTCCTCGACTAAAGATCCTGAGTCCTAGTGGTTTGTGGTTTACTTCAACTTTTATGATTTAAACATCTGTTTAGGACCAATAGTAAGAGAGATATCCATTGACTGAAATATAACGAAACACCCTGTACTTTCTTATAAAAGGTGCATGGTACAAGCAATCGATCGTGGGAAAATGGTAAGGAATCTGGATATTTTTTTTTTGTATATTATAGTTAGTCAAAAAGGTTGTTTTAAAAGCCATGGTACAAGGTGTCCCAGAAAGTTTTTGGCAAACTGAGCTTGTATTGTTTTTAAAAGGAACACCTTGTATGTAAGAATTCTAATAATTTCTCCTATCTCGTAAGATCATTTTGATGTAAGGTTTGTTGGGTCTAAAACTTACAATAAAAGAATGGGAGGCGATCAAAGGTGAAAAAGGACTCATAGTTGGGCCATTTTTTAAGCGAAATGGAAAAAAGTATCGAAAAAATCAAGCATTAAACATTACTTATCCTTGTACACAATAATCACATAAACTTTGATAAAAAATATTTGTTATTATACAGGGTGGTCAAGTTTTGCAAACACTGGACACTATTTTTTCAAACGGATCACCCTCTATATCATATTTCCATCTTAAAGATAACATCATTAGCTTTCCAAAACACCATACATTATACCTTTCTGATCAATAGTTTTTTCGAAGTTCAGATCTTGTTTTGTCGACATCCGGATATCGTACCGCATAGACTCTACTCGCTAATAAAGAGGTATTCGTCCAATACAAAAATCATATTACCCATCCCTGCAGTACTCAATACCATTTTTATTATTTAAAATGTATCGTAAAAAAAATGTTCAAGGAATTATGCCTGTCATTGACATCGGCTTTTTGATAAGTTTGTCAATCTTTTGTTTTATTCCTGATGTTGTAATGGCTTCATGCATGGCCACCTATAGTTTTAAAAACTGGGTAATAATCTGTAGTAAAATGAGGAAACTTTGTATTTGCGGGTTATTTTCGAAAAAACTATTGATCAGAAAGATTTGATGTATGGTGTTTTTGCAAAGTTAATGATGTTATCTTCAAGATGAAAATATAATATACAGGGTGTTTTTTTAAAAAAATGTGTCCAGGTCGTGTTTGCAAAACTTGACCGCCCTGTATAATAAAAAATAAATTTGAATCAAAGTTTATGTGATTATTGGGTTCAAGGATAAGTGATGTTTTATGGGTCAGTTGGTTTTTCGATAACGATTTTTTCTATTTCTATTTCCAACTTTAAACGCCTCTCATTCCTTTATTATAAGATTTCGACTCAACAAACCTGAAATCAAAATGATCGTACGAGATAGCAGAAATGATTAAGAATTCTTACATTTAGGGTGTTCTATTAAGAAAAATACAAGTTTAGTTTGCCACAAACTTTCAGGGACACCCTGTACTATGGCTACATTTTTAAAACAAAGCCTTTTTGACTAACTATAATATACAAAAAAAAAAAAGTCAAATCCCTCACCATTTTCCCACAATCGTTCACCCCATCTTGGTTGCACCACTCTGTATACTTCTGAGTGGCAGAACAGCATTGCAGTAGTACAACTACACGAATTTAATTTCTAATAATTTTTGAATAGTTCAGATCAGATGTTTTTGTTCTGTTCAGTTCATATCAACACCTTATTATAATAAATTCATCTGACATATACAGAATACATATTAGACATACTACATGACTATGAGACTGATCTATAAGACTTTTAAATAGACGTTGTTATGTATAATATAAAGGAAATGGGAAATCAATCTTTTCACATTGATAATTTGAAGAGTTTCCCGATTCGTACATCGATTATCGCAAAGAAATGTCAAGATAATCTTTCGAAATTTACACGACCTGTACACGATCAACAAATGAAGCGAGCGAGCGACCGATATTGTACAGTGTGGTCGACGCATGAATGGGTGAAAAAAGTCAAGAAATTTTTGAACTGAAATTTCATTTTCTGGATTTCAGCCCTGCTTGGATAAAAACTAATTAATGTCCTGATTTCAGGTTCGAAAAAGCAAGTACTTATGTCTGGTAAATTGACCTGGAAGCTATTTTTTCTTACTAGTGAAGTGCTTCTTCTATAGGAAATACGACGAAATCTTATTGAAAAAGTTCTGAACAATGAAAAACAGTGAGAATGCAAAATTTTAAAACCCTCCGCCCATTTTGATATTTTGTAGTTTTTCATTCCAAGTCTTGAAGACATCAGAAAACTTCAACAACAAAACTGCTTTTAGATGATGAATTACGCAATTCTGCAAAAAAAAGTATTCTAAAATATGAAAAATGAAAACAAAATGCTATTCTGAAAATGTGAAATGAAAAGTGATGGAAAAATACAAAATATCGAAGCAGACGAAGTTTTGAAATTTTGAATTCTCACACAGTTTTTCATTCTGAACAACTTTATTCAATAACTTTTTGTTCTATAGAAAAAAGTACTTTACTGGCGAGACATACTTGATTTTTCGAAACTAAAACAATACAAACTGATTTCTATCAAAGCAGGGCTGAACACCAGAAAATTAATAAAAATCATTTTCAAAAAAATTATTTTGACATGATAACAATACCTGTCTCCTATAAGGGGTGTTACGGAAGTATTGGGAGATATTTGAAGGACGGTTAACAGGGATAGAAATAAGACTAAATGCTCTGAAAAATATTTTCGAACACTCTTCCTCTCGGAACTATTCGTACATTGAAGCTACACTCTGATTGATGTTTTTCCATGATACCTCCGAAACGGTGTAACCAATTTTGATGATACTTGGTCTGATATCAATTAAATTCTAGCAATATTTCAGTCGGGTCTTGGAAGCCTTGGGAAGACCACCCCTAACACAAGATGTCTCTAAGTTTTGGTACGCCTTAATTTCTTGCGTTGGAATTTTGTATTCAGTTCACCACCCAATTTAAAATGGTACAGGAGGCATGACGGAAACTCATTTTGAAGTTGTTACGTTGTTGAAGTTGTTGAAGCAGTTACGCCCCGCTATGGGGCGTAACTGCTACGAAAAAACATAAAATTGACGCTGTCTCGGAAATATGAACCATGAACTATAACTTCGAAAAGTAATTTTATCATTTTGCTTCATAACACATTCTTGTATTTGTTAAAATAAGAGAGATAAAACCGTTCAAACGATTTGAAAATATTTGGTCTCGTTTAAAAGATCATTTTATGGCCTTAATAGAAATCATTGAGGCGTTTATTCTGAAACAAATCAACGAGAGTGAGTTATCTGCAGCGATTATACATTTTTGTGATTTCTGGTTGATGGAACAGTAGTACTGTCTTTTTGACAGTCCCTTAACTACCTACCATGAAAATATCTATATTTTAGTGGAAACTGCATCGCGGTACCTTCATAATAATAATGGCAAAATTATTTTGAAATATTTACGAGAAAGTGCCAATTTTATGTATTTTCACAGCAGTTATGCCTAGCGGTCGAATTACGAACTTCAAAATAATGTCAAGTCATTTCTTTTGCTCACTCTACTTATAAGTACAGCTGGTCTCTACCCTTAACCGGAAACCCACTGTTCTATGTGAGTACCGTTAACACGAACACATTTTTGTAACCCAAGGTAGGTTATGATTTTTTTGAATTCTAAATTAAGTGCTCACATAGAAAATAGGTAGGTACAATCTGAAATTAGTGAGATACGCAGCATACGCTCAACTACCTATTACCGCAGTAGAAAAAACTGAGCTCCATACTACGTACCAAGGTTCCAGATACGTAGTATGGAGCTCAATGGTAGAAACGAAGTAGTAGCTCCCCCAAATATTTTTGGAAAATGAGCGGATTTTTCGCGGGATGCCGTGCGGAGTCGTCAGGGTTGCGCTTAGCAAAGTCGGATTGACAAAAAAGGGTCCGTTATACTGCTGTTTCTTTCGATTTCCATCCATGCAAATCGGTCGTTGATAATAATCATGATAAATATTTAGTTAAACCATCTATTTTGGAATACATCTCTGGCGAGTACCCGTCCCTCCTGCCACCGCGCCATAGTAACAAAGTTTAGTCAACTTAGTGCTGCTGCGGCGATCGGAAACTTCCACAACAATTCATCCGGGAGAAAGTGGCAAAAAAAGATCAAAAGATTTTTGGCGAGTGAACCCACTAGTTCATTTTTACTATGCTTTAACCGCAAATTCACCAATACAGATGCGAAACGTCGAAAATACGGCAACCAACCCGACTATCTGGCACCTCCTACAGACTGATGACCTGCCATCACTCGCTCCAGTACGCGGCTCCGGGTGCCGCTGCGAGATTTCCCGCTAGTACCTAAAACGTAAAACGTGCGCTATTTATTCCATTAATAAAAATAATAAACAAAAACGCACATATTATGTAGCTAACGGCAGCCCTTTGTCAGATGAGCGGTGTGGGTGTGGGTTCGAGTAATGGAATGTATTTAAATGAGCGCCACGCAGTTTTTCTTTTAAGAAATTGAGTTTTTAAAAAGTTTGCGTCAAGTTCAAGAAAATGGGTCAATCTGCGAAACCAAGATGTTTGCTAAACTAGACAGATGTGATTAAATTGGAATCAGTCAAAAAAGAGAAATGCACTAAATACCAACAATGATTGATTTTATTCCAATTCTTCAATCATTTATAGCAAATACTCCAATTTGAAGCTGTTAACATAAATGATGTCTAACAGCGAAGGACTTCAAACTACAAAAAGTATTGGCTAAGTGAATATTATCAAAAAAACACCGTAATGTAAAAATATTACCCCATGGTCGACTATAGTTCACAAGTATCCTTTAAATAAATACATGTGTAGCGTTTTTAGCAAAATCGAATAATAACTGATCAAAAAGTTCACTAGTCAAAAAAAACTTGACTATATGATAAAAAATATTATATACAAAATTACCAAACGACCTCATTCGCCAATTTTACGTGAAAAATAATTACTGATGGAAAGAACTGGCCTTTTTATGATTTTTTTATGATTCAGCGGCGCTCAGTGTCGTTGCAGAGGGATGATGGGGAATGTGGATGTCCTTTCCTCGTGCTCAGGAACCAACAGGGCTGCGTGTTTTGTCAGAATGATGTGATCAATCACACGATGGCAGTTTGGGGTCCAACTTTCGGGTCAAATTCCGATAAAAGAACTGGTCACGTAAAAAGCTCAATTCGTGAAAGTCGACTTCACTTGTCTAATTAAAGGTCTTTCCAAACACAACAGTGACGGCAACGTACCGTGACCCCGATTCACCCACATCAGTGACGGCAACGTACCGTGACCGGCACGTGGTTTGGCCGACAAGATAAGAATTATTCTTTATATTGATTTGAATGGTTCAATTCACACATACCCGATGCGCAACCGTGTAAGTGCTGACCGTAATGCCTGCGAAGATGTTGCGTGATTCTTGGATTTCTTCCCGACGATAGTTTTTCGATTTTCACGTCCTAACAAAACAGGCAACAGGATTAGTTTCCATACCTTAAAGTCCGATCCACACACAACAGTGACGACACCTTAACGTTACCGGCACGTGATGTAAATTACGAGATTAAAATTATTCTTTTTTTGGATTTGAACGGACCAATTCAAACCTACCCGATGCGCGTTCGTGAAAGTGCTGTCCGTGATGCCGCCGACGCCGTAACGTGATTGTTGGTTTCTTGCCGACGATATTTTATCGATTTTCACGTCCGTACAAAACAGGCAACAGGATTTGTTTGTTATCGGAAGTGAGCATTAAACAAAAACCCGAATGACGAAAAACTTATTGAGGTGCAACAGGGCTGCGTGTTTTGTCAGAATGATGTGATCAATCACACGATGGCAGTTTGGGGTGCAACTTTCGGTTCAAATTCCGTTAAAAGAACTGGTCACGTAAAAAGCTCAATTCGTGAAAGTCGACTTCACTTGGCTAATTTAAGGTCTATCCAAACACAACAGTGACGGCAACGTACCGTGACCCCGATTCACCCACATCAGTGACGGCAACGTGCCGTGACCGGCACGTGGTTTGGCCGACAAGATAAGAATTATTCTTTATATTGATTTGAATGGTCCAATTCACACATACCCGATGCGCAACCGTGTAAGTGCTGACCGTGATGCCTGCGAAGATGTTACGTGATTCTTGGATTTCTTTCCGACGATAGTTTTTCGATTTTCACGTCCTAACAAAACAGGCAACAGGATTAGTTTCCATACCTTAAAGTCCGATCCACACACAACAGTGACGGCACCTTAACGTAACCGGCACGTGATGTAAATTACGAGAATAAAATTATTCTTTTTTTGGATTTGAACGGACCAATTCAAACCTACCCGATGCGCGTTCGTGAAAGTGCTGTCCGTGATGCCGCCGACGCCGTAACGTGATTGTTGGATTTCTTGCCGACGATATTTTATCGATTTTCACGTCCGTACAAAACAGGCAACAGGATTTGTTTGTTATCGGAAGTGAGAATTAAACAAAAACCCGAATGACGAAAAACTCATTGAGGTGATGCGGTTACGGTTGCAGAAGTTCGGCATCGGAAAACGTTTCGATTTTGATGACACAATTATTAACACTGCCACAACATTGTCGAAACACGGACCAGTGTGAATAGAAATTACGGACGGTCAAATCACGTGCCGGTCGCGGTACGTTGCTGTCACTGATGTGTGTGGAAAGACCTTTATGGAGTCTAATTGTGAGCTTTTAAGCAGCTTACCTCAGCCTGAACATCCAAGATGCCAAACACAAAAAAATGATCCTGGAGAAACCACAGATATGTGAGATTCCTCATATATAAGCAGAAAATCGCTAATTTGGTCCAAAAGGACTATTGGGTAAGGTTAGGTTAGATTGCGAAGGGTATGCCCTGCCTCGCAGTTTCCTGCTTCGCATTGCTTTCACTCGAAGGTCAAATGGCCCATTGTATTTCCTTGTTTGAAGAGGTGTCCCCTCGGTCTTGAACTACAGCCTTTCTCTTCATCATTCCAAACCATCACATGGTTTTTACGAAGTTCAAAATTAGCACGATATCTACATTTGCCGCTTCCTTCAAGTCTTCAAGGTAGTATTGTCCCATATTCCGGAGGCGTCCTTTTTTCAGAGTAGGGCAGGGGCAAAGTAGATGTTCTATCGTTTCATCCTTCTTGATGCCGTCCTTGCAGAGATCATCAGTCCCTAGGCCCCATTTTCGGAGTATGGTTCCGATTTCACACTGTCCTGTGATTACTCCCACAACGGTGCTGACAGAGGATTTGCTCTGCTTTAGTAATTTCCATGTTTATTCCATATCCAAATTTGGTCACAGAGCTCTCGATGTGTTTCAGTCGTTTCGATTGTTTAAGGGTGGCGGATAACCACATCCCTTTGGTGACTTTTCAATTGTTTTATTGATTTGTTTATTCCATTTCAAGTTTTTGGGGTATATTAGTCCTAAATATTTCTTTTCGTCAGTTACTGTGAGAGGGTTGCCTTCTATTACTAATGGGAGACACATTTTATTTCTGGATATCCAGTCCTAGATCCCAGTTAGGGCTGTATCCATTTTTTGCTGCATATTGATGTAGTTATTTCCCGAAGTTATCAGTACAATATATATAAGTTTTACACCCTCTGGTAATTCGTTATAAATGTCCATCATGTATATATTGAATAAAAGTGTGCCTAAAGGGGAGCCTTGTGGTATTCCTGAGCTTGTCTGTATTTCCTATAAATTTTCCATCTTGATTTCTTGAGCGTAATTTTCGATTCTCTAAAATTTTATAGGTTAGATTACATAGTTCAATGGGAATGTCCAAGCTTACCATTTTTTCATAAAGGATTTGAGTGTCGACGAGGTCGTAGGCTAACCTAAGGTCCAAAAAAACTGCTCAACACTTGAGGCCAAAAGCTGTTGAAATATTGGTTGTTAATAGTCCGTGTGCGTTTTGTGTACCTGATCCTTTTCTAAATCCTGTCATCTCGTGAGGGAATATCTTTTTGTTTTTCATCATCCATTCCATTCGGTTTTTAATCATGATTTCGAGCGTTTTCAGGTAGCAGGAAGCAAGAATTATTATTGCTCTATAGTTCTCTGAGTTTGCGGGATCTTTGTTGGGTTTTAAAAGACATATTATGTTGTAACATTTTGTATGAAACTTCATCTATTCCTGGGGTCGATTTTTTTTTATCTTGAAGGCTGTTTTCGAGTTCTTCTATGTTGAAGTTGTTGGATAGGTCGAAGTTCTAATTTTTCGACATTGGCTATGTATGCCATTCTTTGTAGAATTTCTGTTCTCATTTCGTCATACATGTTTTGTATTGAGGTTGTTCTTCTATTCCCAGAGAAAGTTTTGATCTTGTTCCAAATGTCCGAAATATTGGATTCTCTATTCAAAGTAAAGAAAATTTTTATAAATCCCTCCTTCTTCTCTCTTTTAAAACATTTCTGGAATAAGCTATTGTTTTGCCTTTAAGAAATTTTCCATGTTCGGGTTATTTTGAAAGTTTTTAATTCCTTCTCTTCTTCTTTTCAGGATCAGGGAGCAATCTTTATCCCACCATGGGTTTCCGCACTGTTGACAATTGTTTTTAATTTTTTTTGGTATAGTATTTTCAGCTGTTAAACGGAAAGGTTGGTACAGAACCGTAATAAATGTCTAGAGTTATATCCATGTGAGTAGTGCCCTCCTTATACCGGCACTGATGCAACTCTAGACACTCCCCTTATTAGGGTAGTGTCTAGAGTTGCATCAGTGTGAGTGGTGCCAGCTGCCTTACCGATGAGTCCAATTACGGGACGAAACCGGTATAAGGAGGGCACTACTCACATGGATGTAACTCTAGACATTTATTACGGTTCTGTACCAACCTTTCCGTTTAAAATCGGATAACCGTAAAACAATGTCTCTGTATTTTCAGCTGCTTTTCAAATTAAGTTGTCCAGGATGTTTTAGTTTGTGGCGGCGTTGTCGGCTATGTTTATCGATTCTACCGTTAAGTAGTCCTGGTATGCTTTCCAGTCTGCTCTTTCGAAGTCTCTTGTCAAATACGTTTTGTGGTAGATCAATTTTTTTTCCCGGTGTTTAATTTCGCATAGTGTAGGGAAATGGTCGCTTCCTCCGCCATCTCCCAAAACCTTCCATTCTGTTATTGTGGCTATAGTTGGGTCTATAATTGCGATGTCTAACGCATTAGATTTTGTGTTTGGATTGTTCAGTCTTGTGGGTGTTCCGTTGCTGAGAAGTATTAAGTCGGTTTCGTCCAAAAATTGTAATAAGGTCTTTCCACTCTGGTTTGATGTTGAGGCTCCCCAGATAGTGTGGGTTGCGTTCATATCCCCCGTTAGTAATATTGAATCCTCTAAATGCTCGAATAATTTCATGTAGTCGTCCTTTTCTGACTGGTTATTTGGCATTGAGTATGTATTTAATACGTTCAGTTTTCCAATTTTAATGGTCAGTAGCTGGATATTGTTTATGTTTTTATTGTTGATAGGTGAAAATGTCATGTTATTTTTTATGCATGTTGCAATACCACATATCCTGTCTAATGTTTTTTTAAGATTTTAAGTAGAATTTTTGTTGTGGTTGTGGCCAAGTTTCACTCAGTAGGATAATGTCTGGTTTTATTTAGTCTATGGAGTTTATGAGTTCGCTTCTATTTGCCCTTATACTTCTTATTTTCCACTGTAGTATCCTTAATGTCTTTTCTTTTTGTCTTGTCATTGGTGTTTGTTATGTTATTATAGCTCCAGATCCCTATTTAGGTGATCTAGATTTTTATTTTGGGATATGACTATTGTTTTTCTGAAGGTTTTGCGTAACTCTTCCCCGCTAAAATCTGGGTCTGCTTTTTGGCATATTTTGATTAATTCTTCCATGGATTCAAATATAGTTGTCGTGGCACTTTCAGGCTGTCGTTTGTCTTCGTTTCTTTCTTGTTGAGGTGTTTCGAATTGTCTTTTATATTGTTGGTTTATGTTTCTCGTTGGTCGAGAATTTGGGAAGTTTAACGCTTTATCATGTTCTTCTTTATACCCCTCTTGAGCCATCCTTTTCCTTGGTGGGCTGCTCGTCGCACTTCTATATGATTGTGTTTGTCTGCTTGCCAATTCAGCAGTTCTTTTTTGTTCGATTGTGATGTTCTCTTCTGATATTGATGTTCTGTTTAGATGTCTCATAGCTGGGAAATCGTCTGCTCTGTATTGATATATGTGTTATGTAGGGGCTTCCTCCCGTACCTGGTTGAA
This sequence comes from Orchestes rusci, assembly GCA_958502075.1. NCBI lineage: Eukaryota > Metazoa > Arthropoda > Insecta > Coleoptera > Curculionidae > Orchestes > Orchestes rusci. Next base: position 45,988,642 of record OY293303.1, on the reverse strand, counting down.
TGAGCACCCTCGTGGTAATTGTTTTACCTGGTTTGTTTATATAAATTACAGACGAGATGTAATTTTGAAATATTTGATCGATTGATAATTTTTCTGACTTCTGTCATTTCACCTCCAGACTCGTTCAATCATTAACATATTCGCCCCTTGAAAGGCTATGCTTTGACTTTCAATAAACAATGTGGAAATTCAAAACTGTCTTTGGATAAACATGAATTTCCAAGGAAATTGTCACAAAAGTCTATGAAATTAGTCCAAAGGTAACAACGACACCTTTGTAATGGATCTTCTAAAGACACCATTTTTAGTCTTGACACTAACTATCCTCACAACATTGTCTTTCCCTGGATGAACGTCGATGATTCGTCCCAAGGGCCAGCACATGGTAGGTACATGTTCCTCTTTTAGCAGCACTAGTGAACCAACATGTAATTTCGGATCGTCAGTGAACTGCCACTTGTTCCTCTGCTGAAGATGATGGAGATATTCCTTTTGCCAGCGATTCCAAAAGTGTTGCTTCATAAGTTGCGAATGCCGGTAGCGTTTGACGAAATTGACCTTATTGTCATTTATTAGATCATACTCGGGAATGGCAGTGAGTTCTTCGCCGATCAACATATGTGCCGGCGTCAAAGCACTAAGGTCATTGGGATCCGCACTCATAGGGATTAATGGCCTTGAGTTTTAAATCGCCTCAATCTGCGTTGTTAAGGTATAAAATTCTTCATAATGAAGATGAATGCCATTTAAAACTCGTCTTAAGTGATGCTCACACGATTTCACTGCCGCTTCATGAAGTCCGCCAAAATGCGGTGATTTTGCTGGCATAAATTGCCAAGTTATATTTGAATGTACCACGTAATTTTGAAAGGGACTAGATTTCACAAAATTTCGTAATGAAATCAGTTCATTATTACAGCCTACAAAATTTGTAGCATTGTCGCTGTAGATATAAGAACATGAGCCTCTTCTAGAAACAAATCTTTTCAGAAGGCTTCGATATGTACAGCTTTGGTAACGAGGCAAACAAAAATGCAAATGTATCCTTTTATTATTTTTCTTGACCGAGTTTTACCATCCTTTAATTCGAATGGGCCTGCGTGATCAACAGCCACGGACAAAAACGGGCGTGATGGTGTGACACGGGATCCAGGCAAATCAACCATCTTTGGAAAATGATCATTATTGGGGTTGTTTTGAAACATAATATGATGCATTTCCTGATATATGATCGCACGATTTGCTTACCATCAAGATGCCAATATTTTTGCCTTACATGAGACAAAGTACCCTGAACACCAGCGTGAAACGTACGCTTATGCTCACGATCAACGATTGGTTTTGTAAAAGGATGCTTGGCCGGCAAAACAATCGGATGTTTGACATCATACGAATAATTCGAATTCTTCAATCTACCTCCAAGTCTAATGATGCCACCTTGGTCAATAAAAGGCGATAGAGATTTTTATTTGCTCTTTGAGGAAACGTAACTCTTGTTTTTGAGATCTTGAATTTCTGGATGAAAAGATTCGGATTGAACTAATTTTACCAAAAGCATTTCACTTTGCTGAATTTCAAGATAATTCAATTGACCTGTGTTTCTATTATTTTAAGTTCATTTCAAATTTTGAAAAAATCTTAAGCAGTAAGCCACAATGCGTACTAGTTTGTTTAAGCTTGAAAATTTTTCAAATATCTCATTATTGGTGTTTTGAACGTTTAAAGAGATTTTCGAAACTACTTTTGATTCAGGAATGTTCATCGTCGATTTTGTAAAATATGAGATATGTGAATTTTCGGGCCATTTATTTGGTCCAATGAAAAAATCGGGACCATGTAACCATAATTGGGAGTGGCCGAATTTCATATGCTTGCACCGCGAGATATGTCTGCTGGATTCTCTGCAACTCCGTTAGCCGTGAAGGTCTTCCACGTTTTGGGTTCATTCGAAATCCAACATAGAACACTAGTTGAATCGGTCCACAAAAATATTCTATTAAAATCAAGCTTCAAAGCATCCACAGATTTGTTCATTAGTTTTGCCAATAATATCCCACCTAAAAGTTCTAATCGAGGTAATGAAAGAGATTTTAATGGACTAACTCGGGACTTAGCGCATAATAAACGACTTTCAATTTTATTATTTGTATCTATTGAGCGTAGATATATGCAACATCCATACGCTCTTTCGCTCGCATCTGAGAAACCGTGTATTTCTATAACCTTTGGATATTGTTCGAGAACGTGACGTGGAACATGTATCAGACCAACTTGTGCTATTTCATTTTTCATATCTAACCATTCTGAGTGCAGCTGATTTGGAATACTTTCGTCCCAATCAATGTTTAATTGTCAAAGCCTCTGTATTATCAATTTCATTCGTATAGTTAGAAAACCTAATATTCCCAATGGATCAATCATGCGTGCAACCACAGAAAGAATAGTTAGTATTGTAACTTTACAGCACTTCTGACAGATATCTTGCGAATTATATTCAAAAAACGTCAAGGTTTGGAACCCAAGAAACTCCAAGAGTCTTGACATTTGAGTCATCTGTAATCAAATATTTGTTATTTCCCAGATCTGTTTTGCTGATATCATCCAAAACTTCACGATCATTTGACTGAAACTTTCTTAGTTCGAAACCGTATTCGGATAAAATTTGGCAAATATTTCTTCTCAATCTTTTAAGAGACAAAAGCTATAATGTTACTTTCAGTAGGCCATATTTCAGCAATATTTATAGAGATGTATATTAAACAACGCGTTGCAAGATACGAGGCTGAAGCTGTACCATACGTGATCGTGTTCAGCTGGAAATACTTAACTTCTTCGTTCGGCGTATCCCGCCAAACTATTCGCTGGAGATTCCTTTCTTCTTTGTCTATAAGTATTTGCCAATACATTTTTGCCAAATCACCGATTAGAACAAAGTTGTGTTCTCTAAAGCGCAACAATATCGAAAATAAATCACTTTGTACAGTTGGTCCGACCTTCAAGACATTATTTAACGAAAGATTTTCAGAAGTTTTGCACGCAGCATCGAAAACTACCCTTAATTTGGTCGTTGTGCTCTCCGGCCTTTCAATGCAATGATGTGGGATGTAATAGATCGGAGTTTTGGTGGAAGGTAGATCACATGCTATTTCTGTCATATGTCCCAGGTCTTGATATTCGTGCATAAATGCTTTATGAGATGTTCCGAGTTCGGTGTTTTTTGCAGGTCACCTTTCAACAGAGTACAATCTGCTAAGCGCTGATTGTTCAGATTCACCTGAATTTTTGAAATTATCCTTTAAAGGAAATTTGACTATGAATCTGCCAGTTTGATCTCGAGTTGTGGTTTCTTCAAAATGCCTTTCACATTCCAGTCCTTCTTTGGTCATCTTAGCAAGTGGATTCGGATTGACTTCCTCCACTAACCAAAATCTTTCTAAAGTTTCATTTAGGGAGTCTTGACTGAAAAATCAATTAGATATCATGGCATCGAGCTTACCAATTTTTCCTTGACGGCACGGGAGTGGACCAGCTACTATCCAACACAGTAAAGTTTTTCGTAATATGGGAAGATTTTTGCCCAATTTTATTTGCCCTATGCAAAGATCAAAACATATTTCGCAACCCAAAAGCATGTCAATCTCGGCAGGACCGTTGAACTTTGAGTCCGCTAAGAGTAATTCCTTAGGGATAATAAACCTTGATTCGTCAAAATAATTTTGTGGTGAAAACTCTGTTATTGTCGGCAAAACGAGAAAATTTAACTTTGTTTTGAAGCCCGTGTTTTGAGAAGCTAACGATATTTCAGCTCGTTGTGAAATGTTAGTCTTGATTTGATTTATTCCTACAACTGGAACATCAATTTTTGAAGTTTTCAATTTTAACCTTTCGATCATTGATGAACTAATGAAGTTTGATTGGCTTGCCGAGTCCAATAAAACTCTGCATGGAATAGTTTTTTTATCCTATCAAAAGCGTACACGATAGCCGTAGACAACAAAATGAAAGAATTTGTTCCATTTTGACTCGTCATGATTGAATTAACTGGGGGCTGTTCATTTTCATTTGTTGGAGAAATTGAATTAGTACTCAAAATTTGAGAATCACTGCTGCTTTCGTGATTAGTTCTTGAGTTAAAATTTTGCGAATTTTCGTGCGTCTTGTGTGATAACGTTGCATGCCTTTGATGGCATATTTTACATCCTGACGATCGACATTATAACGACTTATGTCCATATCGTAAGCAGCTTGCACATAAATTCATTTGCTTGACTTTATTGTAGCGATCTGAAATATTTAATTTTTTAAACTTGTCGCAGAAGTACATGTAATGTTCTTCTTCACAGCAAGGACATTTTGGACGATGGGTTTTGCCAGTGACGACAAAAGATTTTGACTCATTAGACTTCTCATAACTTGAAGCAACTTTTGTGTCCAGTGCTTCCAAAATCTGGCATCTCTGAATCAAAAAATCATTCAAATCGTCAATCTTTGGCCAATTCGTGTTGTTGCAATGAATTTCCCATTCACTCTTTGTATTGAAATCCAATTTTGATACGAGAATGTAGATCAAAATAGTGTTCCATTCACTTACTTTTTCACCTAATGACTCCAGTGCTCGATAATTTTTAAAGAAGGTATTTGAGAAATTTCTGAGTAAAAAATGCGATTCTTTATTTAATGTGGGTGGATCCATTATTTTTTTTAGATGCGAGTTTATTATCATTTTTTTATTTTCATAACGTTTTTCCAGAAGTTCCCAAGCTGTGCGATAATTCGCATCAGTAGGATCCAATGAAGCTAATATATTTTTTGGTTCTGCTCTCGGAGAAGCTTCCAAGTAATAAAAACGCTGCACGTCAGATAACGCGCTATTGTTATGGACAATGGCGTTAAACATGTCTCGAAACCTTTGCCAATCGGCATAACTTCCGCTAAACTCCGGTAAAGCTAACAATCGAAGCTTAGCCGAAATATTTGGCAATGCGGCTCCGTTATTTTGACTACACGAGATATTAGAGCCGCTGCTCGCCAATGCTTCCGCCGCGTTTCCGTTTGCCGCGGACTGTTGATTACGATGTTGTTCCAAAATATTATGCGCTGTGACCAAAGCTTGAAAATATCGATATTCAAAGTTACCACGCTCTTCTGAAACCTCGTTTTCATCATAGTCATCGGGAAAATCAGAGAGCAATAACTCCTCGTATTCTGTTTGGATCGATCTGAACCTTTCCAAAATAGTTTTTACACTATCATAACTTATTTGCAAAAGGTCAATTGATTTATTCAAATCCGTTATATCCAAAAACTTTGAAAATCGTGTTAATTCGCCTTTGATTTGAGCTTTACTATTCTTTATCTTTTTCAAATCAAAAGCTGCAACAGTAACCTGTTCACCTGAGTTTCACATCGTGTCAATCAATTTTTTATATTACGATCAAAATTACGTGGTATTTCCGTGAAAATGCGAGATTTTTAGCGAGTTGCCTAAGATATTGCAATTTTTTATTCAATTTACCGATAAATCGTGAATAAACATGTTCAAAAAGACGAGTTTTATGGCTTTATGAAAAAATGAGTTTGTTTTCTTAAAAAAAATCGTGGCGATTACAAACTACAAATCCCAAAAAACGCAATGAGAATACGAAAGGACTGACCTTAATGCGATTCTTCTGTTGCCCAATGCACCTTTCCCATGATTTTCATGCGCAGCCAGAAATATCCGTACTCGATAGGACCAATGTTATGTAGGGGCTTCCTCCCGTATCTGGTTGAATTAGCACCCTCGTGGAAATTGTTTTACGTGGTTTATCTATATAAATTACAGACGCGATCTAATTTTAAAATATTTGATTGATTGATAATTTTTCTGACTTCTGTCATTTTACCTCCAGACTCGTTCAATCATTAACAAAATGTTTTTTTTTTAGGTTCTTGTATGTAGTCTTTTTTTATAGCTTTTTTAGCGTCATAAAATGAAAAATGTTTGTACGCCATTATTCTTTTTATCTTTGCCCGTCTTTTGTACTCTAGGCAATCTTTGGACGTCGATCTGTGGCTATCCTCTTTACAATTATTGTAACATTTTGTAATGCAAGTATATGATTTTGGTTCTTCCGTTGTTCGATGTTCATCCGTCTCTCCGCAGTTGTTGCATTTCTTCTTACCATAATTTTTGTGTTTTTCCATATAGTAGACAGTTATAGCACTGCGTTACAGATGAAATGTATGGTATTACTTGTTGAGCTAAACCGAAAATTTCGATGTTTTTCGGTAGTATGACCCACTCAAATGTACTTAGTATTGTCGTCGTAGGTTCATATGTTGGTTTTTCTTCTTTTGTTAGTAGTTTCTTTCTATTTAGTCTGGTTATGTTCAGTATTTCTTGTATGCGTCACAGGCATAGTCCAATAATTCCTCTATACTTAAGTCTTTGTCAATATTTTTGCGCGTTACGTAGTTGAGTGGAATGTATAATTTATACCCCTTGTCCTTTAATTCTGTTTTATTTAAGAATTCATTAGCGGATTTATAGTTTTTAAATTCAATTCCCAGCCTGTTTTTACCTTTTACGTCATATTTTTTAATGCCTTCGAATTTGAGGTTAGAAATTTCTCTAGCAATTTTTAAATGAGAGAATCTTCCTATATTTTCTATTTCTCTAGATTCTACGTATATCATAAAGGGTCCCTTATCACTTATCTTATAGCATTGATTGGTTGAACGATATTTATTTTTCGTAATTTTATCGTCATGATTGGTTTTTGTAAAGCCTTGAAAATACATGTTCGATTGTCCCTCATCGGGGCTGTCATAATCGTCCATTTTGCAAAATATTGTCAACGAATGTTTATTTCAAGGTTTATTTTAAAGCGTTATTCAAGTATATTGATTGTATGAAAAAGAAAAAAACTCACCAGGAAAGGGATTTACCTACACCTACACACAAGTTAGTATTTCGCGAGAGATTTGGTAAACGCTGCTGCTTCGATTCACTATCTGAACAGCACTGTGCGACATGGGTGTGAGTAGCCGCTTTAAAGGAAAAAGATGGAATGAGCATTGAGATATGCTCAGTAGTTTTGTGGCGCAACCTTAGACTATACATAAAATAGAAAGAGGCAGTCATTCATGAACACTTTGTAAATATGGAGCAGTGATTCCCCTACAAAGGCAATAGTCTATCACCTACGTTATGAATGAGAATAAAAACCGTTTTACTATAAATTCTGACAGTCGTTTACTATAGGCGCTTTCGGTTTAGAGTGTTTCGATAAACCAATGTCATCAGTTACCGAGTTCTTCTCTTTTTGCTTCACGTTAATAAAAAGAGACAAAAGATGATCGAACTGAGCGAATTACCGTTTCCTTGAGCGCCTATTTTAAGGGAAGGGGCATTTGTCAAGCGGGAGCCCGTTTGAGCGACGTTGCCGCATGTGAATAATTGGAAATACTAATTTTGAGTTTATGGTGTAAAAATTGGAACTATATATTTTTAAGAACTTAAAATTATCGAAAGCGAATGACATAAATGTCTTCAATGGTTTTTGCGCTGATCAAAATAGATAATGAACCTTTGCAAACTAAATTTCACGGATTTTCAAAGCATGCACTTGGGGATAGATTCCTTGTGTCTGCCATTACAGGGAAACTTGGCATTTACCGCAAGTTATACCGCAAGCTGCTTAGAATGTGATTTGACGTCTATGCTCCATCAAATAATGTAAACAAATCTGTCTATTTTATTTATAGTCTAAGGGCGCAACCATGATTAAAAAGATATTTGTGAATATTCCGCCACACGATTTGTACCGAATTTTTTTTGTTACCCGAGATTAAACGGCTGGTACAGAACCGTAATAAATACCGAGAGTTACATTCATGTGAGGGCGCTACTCACATGAATGCATGAACAACGGTTCTGCATCAACCTTTCCGTTTAACTTTGTTATAAACGCAACCTCGACCACGATATGCAGGTTCAACTTATGAAGGCTTACTATGGTAATGTTTTTCTGGTAATTTGAAGTTACATGTCACTTTTTATTCGAAAACTAGCTTTCGACTCCATTGAATTCTCTTATCAAAAACGGATATTCCATGCTACTTTAACAGGAAAAAGAACAGCTCTGTTCTATGTAGATCAATATCGAGAATATAGCGTCCTGGGAAAAAACCAGCGATGCCAAAATTGTGTTCAAGTGTTTATACGTTTAGTATGATTCAAGACTTGATGAGTTTTTTATTTTGTGTATCAATTTTTAAAGATGAGTTATTCAGGAAAAGAGTTCAATCTGATGTGAGTTTACATTGAAAAACGTTTCGGAGTAGAAATATTTCTTTTTAAAGACCGAAAATGTATTTTCTCGATTTAAAAATAGAGTGACATGACTGGTTCTTTCCTTGTAGCCTTCATATAGGGAATAATTGAGAAAATATCCTGAAACAAGGTAATTCAACGTACAATAATTTTTTCAATGCAATGAACCAATCCAAAGATCACATCTACAGATATCCATTTTTCCTCGGCTTCTAAAAAGACTTCTACCCAAATATCATTGCCTTTCTTTGGTTTTTTCAATTTCTCATCATCAGATAAAACTGGATGAACAGGAATTCTCCTTTTTGTTTTAGTTTGTGGTATAAATTCATCCACACTATCCTGATGTTTTTTTTGTATGGGCCGTGAGATGTAATCACTGTCTGAGTCACTATCTAAAGCCGCTCTGCTACTTAGGCTAAGCCTACAAAAAAAAAAACTTATTATACTGTTAAACCATTTCAGTAAAATTAACCTTTTATCTGAATGCTTCTCTTGTTTTATTCGTTTCTTTATAATTTTAATAACTTCTCCTTTAACATCATCGTTGTTGACAGAAGCCTCCATAACATTCTTAACTTTGTTCCATTTTTTTATAGAGGGACCTGTATCTTTGAGGCGATTGTAAAAACTTTCCTGTGGCTCATATTCATCATCAGATTTGGGTTCCGTTTTTTTATTTGAGGCTTTTTCATGATAATTCTTAGTTACACATTTTTTCTTCGATTTACCTTTTATCTTACTAGCAGTACCCAACTGTTGCATTTTAAGATTATTATCAAAGTCATTACCATCTATTCCATCCGACTGATCTATGTTACTTTTAGATCTTTTAGCAGGCATGTCAGTGTCATCATTCATTGGAATGCTATTTTTTCGTTTCGACACTTTTACTTTTCTTTGTGTTACTGTCGCTTTCGAGTTTTGAGAATCTTGCGATTCTATAATTTCGGACGACTGATTTCTCTTTTCTCTGCGATCACTGCAATTTTTTTGCTCTGTTTTCATTCTTTCTATGATACGATTGCTTCTTCTACCTTGACTCGAACCATCGATTTTAGTACCTTTAGTCGCTTCGTTTGAAGTTTCACTTCTGTTAAGTCTCGTATTTTCATTTTCTGATATGCTTTTTTTTTTTTGATTTCCAGAAACAGAAGATTGCTCAACTTTTTCAGAACATGGGCCTTGAGTGGTTCTTGCAAATTGACTATGTTCCAGAGAAGGTAATCTTTTCTGGCTCTGTTGTTTGGTGTCGTCACTAGTGGTATTCTTGGGTTTTGTAGAACTAAACGAATGCAATTCGCTCATCGGTGGTCGAAGTGGTTCAACTTGTATAGACATCACAATGCGGGTCTGAATACCCAATGATCTTAAGACTGCAACAAATATTAAAGTAAATAGTTTTCTGCTGTAGAATTGTTTTGATTTCATTTGCTCTTTAAGGCATTCACTGAGTGATCGATCGGTATCAATTGATTTTTCAGTCAATGTAATTGTTTTTTTGTACCAAGAAACTATTTTCTCTAGATAAGACAAATCCGTTCTATGAACAGGGTAGCAGTTTTGAGATGGTAATAAAGACAATGCAGTTGCCAGTATTTCCGTCTCATTGACAACTGCGTTTAGAAAATTTCCGTGAGCTATCCAACATAACAAATGAACTTTGTGAACAAGAACTTGATTATCTCTTCTTATTCGATTCAATCTTCTTTTCAAGGCAGCCATCAAGTCAATTCCTAAAATAAGAGCAAACAATTTTTGTTATCAACAACCACTGAAACTATTCACCTTTTTTCTTTTTCACGTTATCGGGCATATCAACAATGACTTGAATATTTTTTGTAGGTATGATATTCTGTTCCTTCTCTTTAACTTCTTCAAATTCATATGTATCTGAATCACATGACTCAAAATCACTTGACTGTAATTCTACTTTTGTTCTATGATCCACGTCTATCCTTTCTCCTGTTTCCAGAAGATTGATGATATCTGATTTATTTTCCTCGTGATTATCCTACAATAATAGAATTGACAAAAATAGATTTATCATGACCAAATAAATCCCAAACCTTGGATCGAAATTTTGCTACACGATTCTTCGCTTCCTCTATTGTTGTGGTATACTTTTGCAACTGATTAAACGTGGCTTTGGCCAATGACACACAAGCATTGCCTTCTTCAAATGCTTTAAGTCCTGAAAGTTTTTGCAAAGGTTTTACAATTTTCTGGTTTTTATTCTTCTCCATTACGTCGCCGGCATTGACTTTTTGCAGTTCTAAAACAAAATAGACAAATGAGCGCACTGTATTTATAAAAAGACAAGTGCAATCATCAGTCAGCCCCTCAAATAAAATTATCTTGTTGATTTAAATATCACTCTGGATCTTATGCATTGCAAATAGACAGGGTGTCCCGCATAAGAACCGACACAGATCAAGGGCATGTAGGGGAACTCAAAATTTTATGATTTAACGCATCTTACCTATATACCAAGTGGCACCTTCTTAGGGGTGCGTTAGTATACGCCATGCAATTGAGGTTTTTTATTTCGAAGACAATCAATACCTTACCTCAACTCAATAGCACCAAATTTGGTAGACGTTGTTGGTGTCGGCAGTAATTGGAGTTCAATTGAAGCATTCTGAAGGGTTGATGCACTCTCAAAATAAAAAAGAATTTTTTAACCCGTTGGCGAACTTGAAAAATTATTATTCTATTATTCAATTTCATAGCCGACGTTGAAATTCTCGGCGATTTTTGATATGACGGCTACAATTCGTGTCTTCAGTTATTTGGGATTTTGCCAAAAATGACAGTTTCTTGAAAAATAATATGGGTGAGAAAAGTTTTGGAGCTGAATTCGCCCTAACTTAGAATAATATGTTTTCAAGTCCACCAACAGGTTTAAAAATTCTGTCTTATTTCAAGCGTGCCTCATATCCCTAAACAGGCCTTCAGAATGCATCAATCGATCTCCAATTACTGTCGATTAATGCTCTTGGTACACTTACAACGTGCACCAGATTTGATGTTTCTAAGTTGAGGTATAACTGAGATATTTACTATTTTCTAAATGTAAAATCTCAATTGCAAAGCGTATAACTTCGTAGGTATTCAACTTGGTATACAGGGTGTCCCAGAAGTATTGGAAGATATTTCAAGGACGGTTAGTTTGAACCAAAATAATATTTTTTTTTGATAATATATAGTTTGAACCAAAATAAGACTTAATTAAATGTTCCATAAAATATTCTCGTACGACCCTCCCTTTCGGAATTATTCGTACTTTGAAGTTACACCCTGAGAAAGATTTTTCCGCGATAGCTCCGAAACGGCGAAATCAATTTTTCATGAAACTTGGACAGTTTTTACGCATTTCATAGGGACTGATAATTTGAGATTATAGCAGAATTTCAATCTTATCTTGGAAGCCTTGGACTGACCAACCGTTCCATAAAATACCCCTAAACTTTGATTCGTCTTCCTTTTTTAAATTAGCAATTTTTGATTTTGTTTCGTCAATTAATCAAGAACAATGGAGGTACTCCTCATTCACATCGAAAAAATTAATCGTTTTCAAGATAAACTGTACAACTAGTTACTATGACAACCTGGTAAAAATCCTTGGTCGAAAAAAACTGTATGTTCAATGAATAATAACATTATGTTTTGGAGTAACATTTTGATAAATTGGCGTTTTTCCTAAAACGATTCATTTTTTCGATGTGAATAAAGAGTACCTTCTTAATTATAAATTATTTCACAAACCTAAATTAAAATTTGCAACTTCAAAAAAAAGAAAGCGTATCAAAGTTAAGGGGCATTTTATGGTATGGGTGGGCCACCCCAGACTTCCAAGATGAGATTCAAATACTCTTATAGTCTCAAATTATCAGTCCTTAGGTACTGCGTGAACTGTTCATGTTTCAATAAAATTTACTGCGCCGTTTCCGAGCTATCACTTCTTGAGGGTGTTACTTCAAAGTACGAATAATTCCGAAAGAAAGGGTCGGACGAGAATATTTAATGGAAAATTTTAGTCTTATTTTTGTTCTGGGGCACCCTGTATGGGTAAGTTGCGTCAAATCATAATATTTTGGATTCCCCTACATGTTCCTGCTCTTTGTCTGTTCTTATGCGGGACACCCTGTATTCCCAGTCATTTTCACCATCAACCGCGGACAACCTACATACCCAGGTGCGGAATATAGTATATACTGTTAAAGGACATATAAATTATTGTTTAATCACCGATATCAAATCAATATAGATGTCCTACGCAGTTCTTCAACTAAAAAAAAAATGTTTTTTTTTTCAAATGTACGTTCTCTTTATTAAATCTATATAATGGACAACTTGCACATTTTTTGGAAGTATGAAAAAATATGAGGATTAGTAAGTACTGATGCCATTGATGTTTAAAAAATCAACCTTCGACCTCTATTTATGCAGTAATCCCCGATTAAAGAGCGCCAATCAACATCCACGACGTGACAAAATACATTATCTATCTCCGTCTGGCGTATTGACTGTAATAACTCTCTCTCATTTAGCTCTACCCCGTTTTCGATCATACAGTGGAATTTGCGTTTTCTATTTTATTTATTTAGAATATTTTTTTTGTATTTCGGAAATTTTTTATCGCTTATGACTTTCAAATATTGGCTAGAATACTTATATAAAATTTCAAATCATTTGAAAATGTATGTAAATTGTCCATTGTGGGATCGCAAGGATATGCCTCAGTGCTAACTATTCGCACCCGACAAGGTGGGAAGGTAACCTAGGATGACAGACGGGTTTAAAAACGTCAGACTTAAAAGTCATTCAATACGTGCGCTCTTCGCAATATTTTTGCTGATTTTTGAAATTATTCCAAGAGTTTGTTGCACACGAGTTGTCTATTATTTTTATACGGAATAAAAACTGTATTCTTAGTGATACAACGTCAATTTTATTCTACATAATATCTGTACAAATGAATATGGGTATTGTACAGTTTTGAATTTCCTGTATGAACTATAGCCAATGCTGTCATTGCAACATTAATCATTTTTATATGTGATTAGACATCATTTTTGTGAAAGATAAATACAATAATTATCTATTGATTTTTCCTGTTTTCTATCTGACATTCAAGTGTCAAAATGGACAGTGAAGAAGACACTAGAAGAGAAATCAATTCAAATGAAAATTTTAGTAAATTAAAGCTTCAAAAGGACATCTCAAATCACGGTTAACGACATTCACTATGCAGAGTCCTCTGGAAACTATGACGAATTGGGTGTTCGACTGGATAAAATTACATTTGCTTTGGAGGGATTCAACTACATTCAAACAGAAGTTGAGTGTTTAACAGGGGGTGACTTCCAAATTGAGGAAAGGGAAGAGTTTGAAAATATATACTATAATGTTGTTGGACGTGCCAAAAAACTTGTCACAAATTTATCTAATGCAAAACATAGGAATAACCTGGATAAAACCAGATGCCAAACTTCAAGCTCTTCTACTTTCAATAACAATTCCATTGAAAAAGCAAATATGCCAAGTAAAGAATGGACAATTTGCACATTTTTTAGATATATGAAAAATATAAGGATTAGTAAGTACTGATGCCATTGATGTTCAAAAAATCAACCTACGACCCCTATTAATGTAGTGATCGCCGATTAAAGAGCGCCAATCAACCATCCACTACCTCACAGAATACATCATCTTTCTCCGTCTGGCGTATTGACTGAGATGACTCTCTCTCGAGAGAGCGTAATATGGCTCCTCCCCGTTTTCGATAATACAGCGATAATACAGTGGATTTTGCAAAATTTTATCCCTAAGGGGGTGAAAAGGGTGGAGGTAGGAAAAATCATATATTGATGAAAAATTATGTATTTTTGGTCACATCAACTTGAAACTTCATACAAATAATCTTGAATAAAATTGATTGAACACATGTTTCGTTATTTTTTTGAAACTAGACCCCTAAGGGGGTCAAAGTCAGACACAAAGGAGATGAGGTGAGAAAAATCATTGATTGATAAAAGATTATGTATTTTTGGTCAATCGTCTTGAAACTCAGCACCTAATAGGGGTCAAATTCGGACTCAAAAGGAATAGGTGGAAAAAATCGTTACTTGATGAGAGATTATGTATTATTGTTAACATCATGTTGAAACTTCATATTAACAATCTTAATATAAATTGATTCAACACATGTATCGTTGATTTTTAAAATTCAATCCCTAGGAGGGACAAAGTCGAGCTCAAAGGGGATGTGGTGGAAAACAACATTGGACAATTTGCACATTTTTTGGAAAGATGAAAAATGTGAGGATTAGTACTGGTGCCATTGATGTTGAAAAAATCAACCTACGACCTCTATTAATGTAGTAATCACCAATTAAAGAGCGCCAATCAACATCCACGACGTCACAGAATATATTATCTATCCCCGTTTAGCGTATTGACTGTAATAACTCCCCCTCTCGAGAGAGGGTGATTTAGCTCCGCCCGTTTTCGATCATACAGTGAAATTTGCGTTTCATTTTTTATTTATTTAGTATATATTTGGGTATTTCGAAAACAAATTTTCGCTGATGACTTTCAAATATTGTCTAGAATACGTGTATAAAATTTCAAGTCATTTAAAAATGTATGGAAATTGTCCCTTGTTGATCTCGTATTTCAGAACAAATTCGAGGGCAAGGTAAAATAACGTATTTTTGGTCACATCGACTTCAAACTTCATAATAATAATCTTTCATGAAATCAATGAAACAAGTGTTTCGTCGTTTTTCAAAATTCAACCCTTAAAACAAAAAATCATATATCAATGGAAAAAAATGTATTTTTGGTCACATCGACTTGAAATTTCATTATAATGATCTTAGATAAAATTAATAAAACACATGTTTCGTCGTTTTCCGAGTTTATGACTGTAGCTTTCAACGTTATTCGATAGCATTCAAATAATTGCGGGCGAAGCCGTGACGGGTATTGCTAGTTTTAATTATAAAATGTCAAAATCGTTAAATAAACAACAGGCAAAAATAAAATAGCAGACAAAATCTGACAAACAGACTAATGCGCAGGTCAGTCTGAACGGTACAAAGATTCAACGAAGTATGTATCGAAATGACCGTACGAGAACCGCTTCGTGAACGGTCCTTGATTCTATTGGAACGCCAACAATGATCGTGCAGTAAACAGTCACGAGTTGGAAAGATTTTCTCTGTTTGCGCATGAGCCGGACGAAACGATGTACGGTTTCCGGGCGTTGGAACGAACCTAATACAATCACTTCAAATTTCCAATGCAAATTACAGCGTAGCCTGGGGTATGTTGACAGATAGATACCAAACTAAAAAGTTGATTGAACACAGTCACGTGAAAAATTTATTTTAAATTTTTTCGGTAACTGTCAACTTCGAAATATACTCGAATATTCCACTCATGTACAAAAAATCTCATAAGAGCAGTTGAATTTTTAAAGGCTTACAGCGAATACTCCACTCATGTACAAAAAAAATCCCATACGGGCAGTTGAATTTTCTGAGACTTACAGCGAATATTCCACTCATGTACAAAAAATCCCCTTAGAGCAGTGGAATTTTCAGAGGCTTACAGCGAATATTCCACTCATGTAGAAAAAATCCCATAAGGGCAGTGGAATTTTCGGAGGCTTACAGTGATAACACCAAATCGATAATACCAGAGCCGTCTATATTGTAATACAAGCCATGAAGTAATGGTTTTGGCAACACCGCTTGTGATCTCGATTGCGGTTATGTTTACTTTTAGTTCCAACTATAAAACTCTGGACGGCTCTGCAACTATTCAACTAGTTTCAACCTGCTTTCATTCAACTTCAAATTGTATTTTGAAAAACTGAGAAACACGGTGAAAAATGAAGGGATTTTTGCGTCAAGATTGAGGTAAGTGGGTAGATAATGGTAGGTACCAAAGATATCGCGATCTAACAGTCAATATTTTCATAATGGACAGGTAGATAGTTTCATATTATGGTCTGTGTGTGTCTATGCCTTTCGGGAAATACTGGATGAGAAAAATACATATTTATATAGGAAAACTTGATTAATTAATGCCTCATTCTGGCTTTCTCACACATATAAGCACCAGCTTCTATGTCATGCGGGAAAACCAGAATAAACGAGTTTTGTTTCGTTCAATTTGGAAAATCAATATGGCGACGTGGAAAGTGCTTTCTGGTTGATCAGTTTTAAACGTTATCATCAACTCCAGTCCTCCAGAAACTGCTTCAATCACCTCCCAAAATCTGTAACCATCTACCTATCTTCCTGTTTTAATGTTGTATTGTTTAGAATTAATATTTTTTCCCAACAGATCATAACACTCTTGTTAGGTTTGGATATGTTTAATGTGAATTTTTACGTCATGAGGTGATGAACATCATACCTGTTGCGATAATATACAGTGCGGCTCTAAAAGGTCCCCCCCTTTTTTTTTAATGTGTGCACCAAAAATTTTGAAACTTGGCATACTTTAATTGCTGTCGAAATACTACTTTTTGTTACTGACTGACTTTTACGTACATTTAGTATTCAAGATGGCAGCTGGGCGCCATTTTGAAACATTTTTTTAAATAGAAAGGGGGTCGTGTGACACATCATTCGAAAAGCCTTATCGAGTAGATTATTGAGTGAAAATTTCATAGGATTAAACGCATCCGTGCGGATATGACAGCCTGCCAAACTTTTAGTTTTTAAAAATGTCGTTTACATAAGTTTCAATTTTTTAACGAGCTGACACATCATATTCCGGAAAAATGATGGTGAACCTGAGCAAAACAGTACAGGTAACAAATAGGAATTCTGATACAAAGCAAATAAAGAATTTCAAGATGATAAAAAAAAAATTGAAATCATTTATTACCATTATAATACTAAAATCTAAATTAAGATGGAGATACAGTTTCCATACAACCTCGCCACAGCACTAGAGTTTAACCAAATGTGAAAATCTTGAAACGATATGAGCCAGTTGTTTGATTATTGTGTTACAAAAATGTCTAATTCGCGTCCCCTCGCAGAAAAAATTGAAGCAATTTTTATTTATGACGGAAATCGTAATTTCCATGAGACGGAAAGAATCTTCAATGAGCGCTTCCCGGACCGTCCGATATGCAGGAAATATCTTCGCGAATTAGTGCGGAAATTTATCG
Organism: Orchestes rusci; assembly: GCA_958502075.1. NCBI lineage: Eukaryota > Metazoa > Arthropoda > Insecta > Coleoptera > Curculionidae > Orchestes > Orchestes rusci. Next base: position 45,971,126 of record OY293303.1, on the reverse strand, counting down.
AGACTGGTAGTGTTCAGAGCTTGAAGAATCAAGGGCGACCATCTATTTCGGAAGATAAACAATTTGCAATCATTGGTGAAATGGTAGTAAATCCTGAACAGTCGACTTCTCAGGTTGCAGACATCTGTGATACTTCGTCTGCTTCTGTGAAACGATTGCTGAAAAAATAGAAACTTTATCCTTGGAAATTTCAAATGGTGCACCAGTTGACTGAAGATGATCCTGACAGACGTGTGGAATTTTGCGAAATTATGACCGATAGAATAGGCCGAGAACCGATATACGTTCAAAATATTTGTTTTAGTGACGAGTGTACTTTCTTTTTTAATGGCCGTGTACACAGGCAAAATGTTCGTTATTGGAGTGACGTAAATCCGCATGTTTTCAGGGAAACCCACACGCAATATCCCGAAAAGGTTAACGTATGGGCTGGCATATTGGGGAACCATATTGTTGGTCCTGTTTTCATTCATGAAAAATTGACAGGGGACCTGTATTTGATCTTGTTAGAAACTAACGAGTGTTCAATAAAAAATACGATCAAGTCACCTCTGCATTTTTTTTTCTGTCATGAACGTAGTTCGTGGCTAGTTTGTATGGTTTGTCATCATGGCATCTGTGACGGTTAGAAAGTGGATGTCATGTCATAATTACGATGTTAACCAAGACATACGTTTTTTGAAACAATTGCAATCCATAGGTGACTTGATCGTATTTTTTATTGAACACTCTTTACAATAGAGCCTTTGATTGTACAAATACGTCAGAATAATTCCAACGAATTTGGCATGGCACCAATTTCTCAACAGGATGGTGCGCCTCCTCATTTCAGCAGAAATGTAAGGCAGTATTTGGACATAACTCACCCCAATCGTTGGATTGGTCGTCGGGGTCTACCGAATGACCTGCCAGGTCGCCCGATTTAACACCATTGGACTTTTTTTTATGGGGATATTTAAAACAGAAAGTATTTGCAACACTTCCAGACTCTCTTTTAGATTTACAGCAAAGAATTACTGCTTTTTGTCAAAATATTAATGTCGATACGTTCGAAAAAGTCCGTCAGGAGTTCTCAGACCGATTATTTCATTGTTTGGGGGTCAACGGAGGACATTTTCAACATTTTTTACAATAAAAATTTAAGTATGCTTTATTTGTTCTTATTTCACGAATTTCTTTATCTTGTTAGTTTGACAGTCTGTCATATCCGCACGGATGCGTTTAATCCTATGAAATTTTTCACACAATAATCTACTCAATAAGACCTTTCGAATGATGTGTCACACGACCCCCCTTTCAATTAAAAAAAATGTTTCGAAATGGCGCCCAGCCGCCATCTCTGATACTAAAAGTACGTCAGTAACATCATGTCATATCCGCACGGATGCGTTTAATCCTATGAAATTTTCACACAATAATCTACTCGATAAGACCTTTCGAATGATGTGTCACACGACCCCCCTTTCAATTAAAAAAAATGTTTCGAAATGGCGCCCAGTCGCCATCTCTGATACTAAAAGTACGTCAGTAACATCATGTCATATCCGCACGGATGCGTTTAATCCTATGAAATTTTTCACACAATAATCTACTCGATAAGACCTTTCGAATGATGTGTCACACGACCCCCCTTTCAATTAAAAAAAATGTTTCGAAATGGCGCCCAGCCGCCATCTCTGATACTAAAAGTACGTCAGTAACATCATGTCATATCCGCACGGATGCGTTTAATCCTCTGAAATTTTCACACAATAATCTACTCGATAAGACCTTTCGAATGATGTGTCACACGACCCCCTTTCAATTAAAAAATGTTTCAAAATGGCGCCCAGCCGCCATCTCTGATACTAAAAGTACGTCAGTAACATCAAAAAGTAGTATTTCGACATTCGAGAAAATTTATCGGTAACTTTTAAGCACTCGTGGTATTACCCCCCATAACATCAGATCGATAATACTAAGTACACAAATAACCAGGTTGTCAGGGCAATCGATATGGCAACGACAATTTTTTGACACAAATAACCACGTTGTCAGGGCAATCAACATGGCAACGCAAATTTAGTGAAGTTATATTCTAGAATTCGTAAATTATTCTACTAAATACCATTCGTGCTTTAAAATTAACCGGTGAAATTTTCGCTCATGCGTGTTTTCTCTAGAAATTTCACTCGACCTACGGTCTCGTGAAATTTTGAGAAAACACGCATTCGTGAAAATTTATTGGCAATTTTTAAGCACTCGTGGTATTACCCCCGAATATTCCACTCATGTACGAAAATCCCATAAGAGCAGTTGAATTTTTGGAGGCTTACAGCAATAACACGAAATCGATAATACCACTCTGTCATGGCAACACAAATATACACGTTGTCAGAGCAATCGATATGGCAAAGCAAATCAAGGTTTCTATATAACAGGTTGCCTCACTTTCACGGTCATGACGTCATTTGTGTCTACTGTAGCGCCACTGCGGCCATTTCTCGAACCATTCGATCATAAAATCAAGAATGTCATTTATCAATATCATAAACTCACTATTTATTTCCAGGTGGACGCGAAATTTTTTGCTGTCGATGGTTTTTGTTTTGTGAAATTATCCATTGTTTATAAGTGTCTTATCCTTGGATTTGTCTATCAAATATAGTGTTTTAAAGGTAGATGTGTCTAGAAATGATCATAATAGAGTTTGTTTACATGTGTTCAACTGTTTATTCTATTCTACCTAAATTTAGCTTTCATTATAATTCAATAGTAGATTTCTCAGTATATTTAGGCAGGACTAATATAAAATTATAGTTAAAAAGTTGTGGAAATCTGAGGGTTGATGTTTTGAATATACATATAGAAAATACTCACATTTGGAACAGTATTTTCGCTTCCTTGACCAATAATATACAATAATAATGTCCCAAAAGATAATTTTACACCTCTATTAATATTTTAGTTCGATTTAAATGATAAAATTAGCAAGAAATTCAACGTTTTATCAATCATTGATCCAATGACACATGACACGACACGATGCAGTCCGATTCAATTGCATGGCAGGAATAACACTCTAATGACAGAATGCGGACTGTTTCAGACCGCTAGCCTCAAATGACGTCATATTTTACCCCTTCCGTCTTTACCTCAGGCGAAGTGAGGCAACCTCTTATATAAGGCGTTTTTTGTGCTAATACAGTTCAACCCGGTTCAAATACATGACATTTTTTTGCTAAACGGTGACGTCACAAACGTCAGATTTTGAACCGTATTCAAATACAAGCCGGACTGTGGTTCTTAAGTCAATGGGTTCATATAGAGCTGTCAAATAGCTCCATCTCTTTAACGCTTAGGGCTCTCGCTGCTCGCTCTTATCAACAGTTTGTGGTTTGTGTTTGATTTTTTTTTATGTTGAATGTATACAATAATCATCATTGAGTTCTATAGGGCTACAATTATGTATTTTTTTGTGGTGAAGGTGAAAATATTTCGCTATTCAACTCCGAAAACAATACAAGAATTCAAGTGATAAAGGGAGACTGATACTGATAATGCAGTTTTCTTCTTCAATCTTTTTTGGGAAGAAGAAAAATCACGTGAAGGTGAAATTGAATAATTTCATTTTAACTATTGGTTTGGAGACCAAAAGCAAAAGAAGCGATTTCCTGTTCATTCATAGATAAAAACAAAATTGTCTCAAGTTATGGTTGACACTATGAATTTTTGATCTGCTTGATTCTGGTTTGAAACGGTCCTTTTTTCTTGAGTGTCAAATCAATGACGTCAGCACTTGAACACGGTTCAAAAACAAGAACAAATACAGTTAACAAAAAAAAAAACGCCTTGAACGCAAATAACGACGTCGTCGTCATGGCAAATATTCCTGATTTTCATTGACAAGGTTTAATTAATTCTAAAATTATCCTCGAAATGAAACGTTTTGGAGAAATTTCCAATGAAGAAATTGAAAATGGAATTTTACAAAGTGAGCCAAAAAACACCGCAAAAAGTAAGGCATATATTTGGAGGCAGTTTATGTCGTTTTGTGAACATAAAAATTATATTTTGGATCGGCATATGCCCGTAGTTCAGCTAGATTCTATTTTAAAAAGCTGGGCATTCAATATGCGGAAACAAGATGGAGAGGAATACAAGGAATATACGGTAAAAACTATATGGAACAGTACAGTAAAGCTTTTAATGGAAAAATATTTCAATGAATATGGTATTAAAATCGACCCATTTGAAGATATTGAATTCAAGTCAGCATTAAAAAAATGAGACACTCATAATTGCGGTAACGAGAGCCAGTTAGCTGATATTCCGCAACATAAACTCTACTGTGAACCCCAACGACTCCAGCTTCGAATCCAGCCAATCCATCAATTCAGGAAGACTAAATATTATAAATAATTCCCATAATTGCACATTCAACTATCATTCAACAAATAAGTGAGTATTCAAACAGTATATTATGTATTCTTTTAGTTAGTAAAGTTATATTCTAGAATTCTTGAAATATTCTTCTAAATACCATTCGTGCTTTGAAATTAACCAGATAAACTTTCGCTCATGCGTGTTTTCTCTACAAATTTCACTTGACCTTCGGTCTTGTGAAATTTTGAGAAAATACGCATTCGAGAAAATTTATCGGTAATTTTTAGGCACTCGTGGTATTACCTTCGATAACACCAAATCGATTATACCACTCTGTCATGGCAACACAAATTTGTTTATTATGTATTGTCAGTATTGAAATAAATACGACCTGGAAAGACCCTGACACGCTACAAATGTGAAGCAAATTAGATTGATGAATAACAGCGCGGGTTGCATAACTAGGTGGGGTATTCCTTCATCTCGAATAAGCAATCACTGGTTGCATAAGTTTTCACAATAATTACTATGATCATTATGATTTATATTATTTAAGCATTGAAATGCATACTATTGCATACTATCGTACCTGGAAGGACTCGTCAATTGCCAAATTACTGTGAATTTGAGGCAAGTGCGACAGAAAGAGATGTAAGGGGAGTTTCTTTCTCTGTTTTCTGTCTCATCTTCTGTCAAAAGGCACTTTCGGGATCACTGATCCGAAATCCCCTATCATCAGTTGTCATCTTTAGTTTCTTTTTATTAACGTAATTGTATCACCATTTCCTTGTGTCAAATGAATATTATTAAATGGTGGATTCTCTTTTGAACATAATAGGTGTGTTTGCTATGCTCATAGAAATAACACTTCTAGAAGGCTAGTATATAAGAGTACATAAGCGGATTTGCTCACGGAGAAACAGAGATGGAAGATCCATGTGTAAGACAGAAACCAAAGGGTTTGGCAGGTATTGCGCTTGCTCTCCTCGTATAGGAGGGTATGTCTGATAATAACATAGAACTTATGATGATAACCTATAGGGGTCAGTGGAAAAGTTGTGCTTCACTTGAACGATGTTAGCTATTTTTTCAAATAGACGTAAGAAAGTGAATGAATCAGAAGTAATAAGTTTAGAAAACATTTTGTAGAGTCTCCCTATTTAAGTAATCATTTGTCTTGAAAGGTTATGGATAATGATAAAAAGAGGCGACAAAACACTGTCATTTTAGGATGCTGTTAGCATTTTTGGTGAAACAATGAAAATGTGTAAAATTTAATCATACTAAGTAAAATTGGAGTATATACCAAGATCTAAAGTAAGTAACTTTGATGAAATAATAACTTATATTGAATGTATTTTTGAATTCCTCGTGAAATTCCAAGCATAATTCATTCAACATACCATATACTCGTTCTGGTAATCTTTCCTAACATTGTATATTTATTTTTTTTCAAGAATATGTTACAGATAATAAATAAAATGTGAAATATTCATATAGACATACAAAAGTTAACAAGAGTTTAAGTGATAATTTGTAGTCTCTAAACAATTAAACTCATTATTTAGGTTATCACAGGTTTTCAACTTTTTTGCAGTTCATTTGAATTAAATTATTTATTTAAATTAAAGCATTTTTACCAGAATTCTTACACCTTATGTTTTATAAACCCTTATTATTATACGTATAGAGATGTATAGTTTCTTATAACTATAGAACAACTTCAAAGTTTAGTAATAATGCCAAAACGTTCCTCTACTTTCCTGAAGAATTATCTGCTGTGAACAATATCTAGCTGAAAATTGCCCATGTTATCGAATAATAACCCAGTAAACACATCTGTTACATTAACCTAAATATTATATAAATTTGGGGTCACATCATTTATGTGTAAAAATACTATATCGATTCGATGTAAATTCTATATAATTTCAAGATTTGTAAATTATAGAATGTAATTTTTACATAAAAAAGTACCCATAGTATTCGGGTAACGAGGAAAATATATATTTTACAAACATTTTAACACTTTGTTTTTACGTAAAATATGTTACATCAATTTGACATGATTCTCACGTCAGGTTTCTATATGGATTTTCGAAGTACGCCCTTGAATGTTACGTTTATATAAATCTCACAATATAAGATTTATGTGACAGTTTCCATAAAACGTTCACATAATTCTGATAATGAGACTTTTACATAAAAAAGTGAACGTCACAATTACATTTACCAGCGCAGTGAGATAAAAATGAAGTCACACTTTCAACTATTAGCTTAAATTATTCAAATCTCGCGCCTTTTCAGTTTCCGCTTGACATGACATTTTGTGTATTGCGTCAGCTTCCTCCCTTCCTCCCTCTACAGCAGCCAAGCCGTTATATTCGTTTTTCTTGCTTAATGGCGTCGTTCGTCCTAAGTTGAATCGTAAACTACCTATTGCTGATTTCGCATTATATTAAAACGTTGTTTGAGTATATTACTATCAACTGACCTTGGTTTGAGTATAGTTATTTGGTGTCTGTGTATAAGTGTATATATGGTGTGAGTGAATCGGAATATTCGGAATGTATATCATTCGAAGTGATCATTGACAAAGTACAGTTTGGTTTTAGCGTATAAGTGACTTTGACTTTGACTTTCAAGTGTATATAGGTTCACGGTTTACAAGGCTAGAAGAACTATTTAGGAATAGGAATAAAGAATCATTGTAAGTCTATTTATATTTATAGTTATAATATGCCGCGAGATTTTGCCAATCTTTCCAAGAAACAACAAAAGAGCATTCTCGAATCCTCCCTTTTTTCCACCAAAAGAATTAATTTGATCCTAGAAGCAGAAACTCGCTTAGAATCAAATGAAAACGAGGTACAGACCTCAGTTTCTTGTAACCTAGAAAATGAAGCCATTCTAAAAACTTCACGAACATTAGAATCTATTGAGAATATTGACGTAGATTCGACTATTATTATCAGATCTGAAGATACCTATATGTGAAAAAAATATTCCAGTGGTTGATCATCCAGGTCATTAATGTTGTGTTACATTTTATCAGAAATATATGTTTATGTTTATTACTTTGGTCTATTTTATTTGTAATTTAGATGACCAAAAAGACCTGACCTATTAACGTTATTGTTGGTCAAGTAGCATTCATGCAATTACTCAGGTAAGTACGTGGAAATATCATGTGAATACAAAAGTTTTTAAGGAAAAGAAGAAATTGTAAATTTCATTTATCTATTTTTTTGACAGCTATGTACTTGATAATGTTCAACTTTTCCATTCTACTTTTGCATTATGAGGAAAATAAGAATTGAAAATGTTTGATGGTTAAGTCGAACCTATTCAATTTTTGTCATTTTTTATATAATCTTTCTATACAGCGTGTCCAGAAAATACGTGTACAACGTTTGATAGCAGACAAAATAGGTCGATTTAGACCAACTAACCAATATCCAAAATTGGTTCGTTAGTTACACAGAGGACGTCAAAGATTCAAACAAAAATGTTTTTCCTAAATTTTTTAAAAACGTGCAAATCGATTTTGATGACTTTTTGGTACCTAGTCGTAGACCATAAAATTATGCTTTTTGTTGGTATAGCGACAGGCTGTAATTAACTGGAGGTGTTCAGATACTTTTATTCAATTTATACGGGAGTTTTTCTAGTTATTGAAACATTTTGCTGGGATAAGTTGTTGTGTCAATCAATACCAAAAAAGATGAAAAAAACCTCGAAAAAAACTAAATACATATGACGTCACTTTAATAACTCTTTCGGTCAATCACACGCGGTCGCTATAAAAACAAAAAACGTAATTTAATGGTCCAAGACTAGGTACCAAAAATTATCAAAATCGATTCGCACGTTTTTGGAAAATATAGGAAAAATCTTTTTTTTTGACAATCTTTGACGCCGTCTGTAGTCTCAAAGAAGCAATTTTGGATATAGGTTAGTTGGCCTGAATCGACCTATTTCGCGGGCAGAATTCTACCATCAAACGTTGTACACGTATTTTCCGGACACCCTGTAATATTGAAAATATTGTCAGATATCAAAGGTATTATTTAAATGTTACATAAAATTTACGAGTCACTGTCACATTGAGTTTACTTGCGCTTTACTTTCCGGTTACGTAAACCTCACTTTCCAGTTACGTAAACTTTACTTTCCAGTTACGTAAACTTTATATGAGTCCATTATTTGCAAAACTCGCTAATCGACAAAATCATGGAAATCAGTTTTTTTCGCTTAATCGTCTCAAATTTCAAAGAGGAACAGTATGGTGAAATCAGAAACTTGCAAAGCCGCCTCCTTAGCATGCAAAATGTAAATGGAAAATCATGGTTATTATGCAGAACCCGCTATTTGCTTTGACAGCTCACCTGCAAAACTCGCTGTTTGTACTGCGCCAATCAGATTCGCCACCTGTGACACACGTGATATGAATAAATTGACAGCTGATTGCGGCAGAACTAATCTAATTGTTGTTTTAATGTGCCAAAATTTGCATAATTTTGATAAGTAGGTATGGAGCTCCAAGGTGAAAATATGGTGCCTATTAAACCTAGCCCAGCAGGAAAATCACTTGCTGAAAGGTGCTTCTGCAACAGAAGGACCTGATGTTGGTTTGGAAGGCTGCCAACCTCCAGAGAATGACTGCTCTTTCGTTTGAGATTGAAAAAAAAAATTATTTGTCGTTTTTATAGTTGTAACGCATTTGTTTTTTTTTGAATGTATAAGATAATATTTTCCTCAATAAATCATTAGTATTTTGTTTTCGATTTTTTTTTTCGCTGAATTTATTCTCAAAACTAGCTATTTGCATTGAATATTTTTTTTTCTCGAAATGTGTGATTTTTCCTAGTATAAAACCTCTATTGTCCACTTTCATAAACATCAAGCAACAATCCTACAATTTTTTGAATGTGACAAAACAAGCAATCTATCGATGATCGTTTTTTTTCGATTTCCCAAAAAAAAGCTTCCGAGCAAATAGCGAGTTCTGCAAATAATGGACTCATATATCCGATTGATGTAAGGTTTACATTATTGAATAATATCACATTGAGGTAAAAATGTGACATAATAATTACATAATGAAGTGCACTTGAGTTGGACATTATGCGTTAACTGTAGGTTCAATTTTACTTCCTTGTGATGTTATTCAGGCAGTTTTGTTATATAACGAGGTAACCTTGTTATGTAGAATTTCACTTTAATTTACCATAACTGTGTTTGCTGGGAAACAGTGCAAAATATTTGAAAATCCCGCGAAAATCTTCGGAGAAGTACGGCAACATTGTTATGATCTGGGAGCGGGAGCTACATCTAGTCGCAAGTGTCAAAAGACGTCGACACTGTTGACAGTCTCGATTGATACTCCGAGCACTCGCAGTGTTGCCAATCAAAAGATAGAAGAAGTTCTAGAGAAGTATGACTTCTATCACAAAAGATGTGAATAATGAATTTTTCTACAAAATATGTACTTGAAAAATATTTGAGAATGATTTTTAGTATTGATCGCATTGACGAAAAACAATTTTTTTGGTCCATATTTCTCTCTTTTAGTAATTCAAGATTCATAGAGAATGAGATTTTTTGTTATTATTGGCAACAATGTTAACTATTCTCTAGCATATAACAGATTTCCTGACGACACTTATATACATACTGGGGCAAGCGCAGTGTCAACCAAACCCAACACCTTTCTCCCTTTCTCCGTGAGAGACTTCTCTCTCTACTAGCCTTCTAGAAGTATTATTTCTATGGCTATGCTCCACTAGTGCACCTCACTTAGTTATACAATCCGCGCTGTTATTCATCAATCTGATTTGCTAAATTTGCTTCACATTTGTAGCGTAGCGTGTCAGCAATTGACGAGGCCAGAGCCGTCTATATTGTAACACAAGCCACGAAGTAATGACGTGCAACGTCGCAATTTGGACCACCGTTGACGCTAATCGGTGGTCGAAAATTTGCATTGATTGAAGGTGTTTTCTTTAGGTGAGTTCGAGTTTCGCTCCGAGCGCGAAATTGTCCATTTAAGCGCGTACAATTTTGGCGCTCCGAGTATTCAGAGCCAATACTCGAACTCACCTTTCGAAAATCAAGGTATTTTACGATTACGAGTTACGGAAAATGTTCAATGAAACAGTAACTTGAAAGAATAACTTATATATTATCGCAACAGGTATGATGTTTATCAAATTATAACATAAGAATTAACTTAATACATATCCTAACCTAACAACAGTTTTATGATTTTTTGAAAAAAAATATTGATTCTAAACAATAAAACATCAAAACCGCCAGATAGGTAGATGGTTACAGATTTTCAGATGTGATTTCCTCAGTTTCTGGAGGGCAGGAGTTGATAATTACTATTATTAAAACAGAGAAACCAAAAAGCACCATCTCCGTCACGCACCAAAATGTTTCTCCAAAGTCCTAAACGAAACAGCACTCGTTTTCTATGATTTTTCCACATAACATAGAAGCTGGCGCATATGTATTCGTCCATTTTCCCTATTTAAATATTTATTTTTTTTTCTTTAGTACCCACCCACTTACCTTAATCTTAAATTTTTAGAACGCAGAAACCACATTTTTTCACTGAGCCTCTTTGTCATTCTCCCATTCTCAAAATACAATTTCAAGTTGAATGAGGGGAATGTTTTGTGGTCGAATGAAAGCACTGAAAACTGAAAGCAGTTTTGAAACGTTGAATGCCTGGGAGTTACATTCAATTTCATTTCGAAGTGGAACTGTCAAATTTCCGCTTGGCAAACGGGAATCATATGCTACCATCTACATATGATTCCCGTAGCATATGATTCCCGATCATAGCTCACCTAAAGAAAGCACCTTCAATCAATGCAAAATCTCGACCACCGTTTAACGTCAACGGTAATCCAAAATTGCGACGTTGCAATTGTTGACTTCATGGCTTGTATTACAATATAGACGGCTCTGCTTAGGTCCAAGTTAGATCGTGTTCCGTGATTGAGTTCGTGACCAGATGTGTCAGATTGTTGAGTAGATCAATCCCAAAAAGTATGAAATAAAAGTGAATATTTTACTGGGTTTATTTTTTGTATCTAAAACATTCCATTTTAGTTTCCGCGATCGTTTATTGTCATGTGAAGTAGTTATTTGCATCTTATTTTGATCAATTGCTTGAGAACAAAAATATTATTGGCGGTAGTATCCATTCAATTTTACACATTCCGGCAACATCACTGCTTTAAAATAAGCATTACCATAACGATAAGCTCTTCCTTATTTCTCCGTAATTAAACGAATCCGTTATGGTTAATAACGATAAAGGATTGTGATTTTGTCACTGCGCATGCTCAGAATAACGATAACTACAACGGAATGGAAATTCAGGAGGTGCAAAAAGTCTCTAATATTTGTCTAATGGACGTCAAACAAAGCATATACCTATATGAATAATATGTGATTCATGGGACGGTCAACGTGTTAATTGGCGTCGTCCCATTTTATTTAAAAACAGCAGATCAACTGGGTACAGGGTGCGGCAGCCAAACCTGCATTTTTGAATTAAATGTAAAAAAGAAACGGTTGCATTTTTCAGAATTTTATTGGTATCATGTTAATGTACGCTAAAATGCTAGAATGCTCTGAAGTGGGGAACCTAAGGCAATGTTGCCAACTCGCCTCGCACAACCGTTTATTTTCTACAGCTGTTTCAAAAATGCAGGTTAAGCTGCCGCACCCTGTATTAAGAGCAAATAATATTAAAAAACAATACTTTTTTAATTGAAATGAAAGACAAGGGAATGTGTATATTCCGTGTAAATTCTTTATTAATCAAATGCAGAGCGCTTTCGGCCTAAGCCATCTTCAGTGCCTCTTGAGTCAGGAGCACAGGAACATCACAACAATAGAAACACACAACATGAAGTGTATATGGTGACCTAACAACATTGAACGTGACAAAAAGGGGGGTACAAATAGCCCCTTATTTGGAGGTGAAGGTGTTGTGTTTTGTTTGGAAGATGAGACTAGTTTTGTTCAGAAATGATCTTTGTAATAGAGAAAATTTGGTAATTTTTCAGTTCAACAAGTATTGCAATTTTTATTTTTGTTTTGTTTCACCTTTATTTAGACCCTTCTAGAAGGTGTTTGCAACCATTGAGATGTTGCGCAAATGTGTGGTTATGTGACAATCTTACGGGACTGAGAGCGAATAGGGGTGGTGGGTGAAGAAAAGCGCAAACATCGTAAAGAAAACGCCAATTTTGGATTAATTTATTGTGAACCACTATCTCAAATAGGTATCGACCGATATGACTGTTTTAGCCGATACCAATAATCGGCCGATACCGATAGTGCCCTGGCCGATACCGAAACATATCGGCGTATCGGCCTCTTGGTCATTATTATAGCGCTAATTAATATTATTACTATGTATTGTGAGCAAATTAAGCTTTATGCCTTTAATTTAAATATTTCAAACTTGAAAACTCGGATTATTTGTGGCGCAACTCAAGATAATAGAGAACTTTGGCACCGCTATATTTTTAAAACACCGTTTTTTTTTAAAGAGGACAAAAAAAAACAGGTCAAATTGGAAAAAAATCATTTTCAATTTGTCTTTTGATGTTTTGTTAGTTACCCATTTAAACAACCCCTTTACCTACATAGTTTTTAGTGATTCTTTCTTTAAAAATTGTGGAATATATGTTCATAGAGAGTTACATATTGTTTTGGGCAGCTATGATTCGAAATATAGATCCGAATAAATTTAGATTTTTACCTATTAATCAAGTTTTTGAAATGATATTTGGGTTTGATTTTTTTCAAGTTCTGAAGGAAAAATCAGGATTTTTTTTATCAGTGGAAAAAAACTTATTTTGTCGGAAGAAAATAAAACGGATTTTTTTTCCGAGGTGTCAAAGTCAAAACACTAGGCACCGCTGTAATAAACGGTAACTTTCATTATTGTGGGGATTCAATGATATTTATCATTAATTTGAACTGTTCTTATCTTTAATGATTCCTCCAGGGATTCCCCTATTTGAATAAAAATGCAAGCTACTAGTGATTTTTTGTCATCTATTCTCGTTATTTGGCCGATATGGCCGATATAGCCGATACATACGGCCAATAAAACCGATATATCGGTATCGGTCGATCACTAATCTCAAACTAACCCAACCTTACCCAAACTCACATTTCACTGTCTTTTTTGAGTAACAATGGACAATTTGCATGAAGGTTCAAATGGCTTGAAATCTTATATACGTATTCTAGACAATATTAGAAAGTCATCAGCGAGAATTTGGAAAATACCCAAAAATATACTAAATAAACAAAAAGAAAACGAAAATTTCACTGTATGATAGAAAACGAGGAGGGGCCATATTACCCTCCCGAGAGAGAGAAAGTCATCTCAGTCAATACGCCAGACAGAGATAGATAATGTAGGGGAGAGAGGGGATGGTTGATCATAGTTTCAGTTTTTTCAAGAATCCCAATGAATTCTTAATTTATTTCTACATTTCATAGTTACGTAATATGTATTTCGGAATAGTCAACACATTCTCAGCAGTTTCATGAATAAAAATGACGTATTGTTTATAATTTTTACACAATCTTGGAAATTAAAATATGCACAAGTATCCCCATAGAAAGGGATTCTTGATCAGAGGGGTAGGGATACTTGATCACAGGGATATTGATGCTTAATGACTAGGAAACAAACTGATTTTTCTGAAAATTAACTTTATTTTCTTTGGTAAACATCACCCGAGGGGTCAACCACCCATCAAAATTTGTACACCTATTACGATCTATTACGTAATCACTACAGCTATTACGATTTATTACGTAATTATTATGTTCTATTACGTGTTATTACCGATTATTACGTGATATTACCGAATATTACGCGTTATTACGGAATATTACGTGTTATTACGGAATATTACGTGAGTTATGTAACCACCTCCAGGTCATCACCCCAGGTCACGTCATCGCCCGGGGTCACGCCGCTACCATAGTTTATAGACACACTTTGTACATTTTGTTAACTAAGCATTATCATAGCATATAAATATTGAAATGTAACAATTAGATGGGATTTTTGCCTTTTACTTTTAATAGTATAGAACAAGTCCATATTTGTTGTAATTCTTCTTTTCGTATTAATAAAAGTTTTTTTGTGAAGTGCGTGAAAGAAGTTTACTTAACTGGCGCAGTCATCCGGTTCTTGGCAGTTTTTGGATCATCACAGCATCCATGAAAATTGTCAGTTTCAACTGTTAACCAAGAAAAGAACCTGAAATCTTCGCTTCAACCCCCAAGCGGACATCACCATTGCAAAGCAGTAAAGCAAATGTAAGTGAGCTTCCCTTGATTCATCATTCCTTAATTGACGATTTGTGTGTGACTTTCTATTTTCAAATTTTGTTCTCGTGCGATTTTTATCCCGTTTACTCGAACAAATTGATGAGTGAGTCTAACACTGAAATAAATAAATTAATCGAAAGTATTTCGAACTTAAATCTCACCAATTCGACTAATTTAAAAACACAGAATATGTCTATTACCGCAGCAAAAGAGATCTCTCATACTCTCAGATCATTTTCGGGAAAGAGCGAGCACTTAGAGTTTTTTATTGCAAGTGTAGACAAATTTTATAATAGGTATTACGTAGGAACACAAGACGAATCTTTAAAAGAATTCGTTGTTGCTTCAATTTGTTCAAAATTGACTGATGAAGCCGGAGACTTTTTACTTTGTCGTCCAGATCTAACTACATGGCCGGAAATTAAAACCGCTCTTAGACTAAAATTCGGCGACAGAATTAATCGACAAGTTTTATCACAACAACTAAACTTTTTGTATAGAAACCGTAATGAAAGCATTTTAGATTTTATTGAACGTTTAAAAATTCTTAAATCTCGTATTTCTTTGAAAATTACATCAGACTTAACTTTAGCACAACCGACTAAAATTGCATTGATCGAACAAACAGAATTGACCTCCGTGACTGTATTAATGTCGAATTCTCCAAGCGAATTAAGAACTATATTAATGTTTCAAAACCCTCAAACTCTAGAAGACGCTAACACTATCGTTGTCAACCATTCCCTTATCGAACAACAAATCAATTCGCGACCGACCTATCAACCCACCAATCAGAGACCAAATAATTCCAATAACCAACACCAAAACTCTCAAAATCCAAAATTTATGCAGACATCTATGCCTTCGATAAATCAAATGCCTTGTCGAAATATACCTCCAAATAACCCCCCTGATACTTTCCAACATTTCAAAAGCAATAACTCAGTCCAAAGACCATCATTCCCAAGTCAACCAGTTCATATGCAATCTAGGCCAATTAGGCAGCATTTTCCAACAGCCAGACAAGTTTTTGGCAACCAATCAATGAATTCTCAAGAGAAAACTCCAATAAATTCACTCATCCCCTAACACCGATGTCAATATCAACTGGAATTCCGTCCAGATTTTCTCACCGACCAAATTCTAACCGATCTTTCAAACCAACTCCCATGGAAATTCAACATCTCTCCGAAAAGTCCGAATTTCTAGAAAATTGGGAAAACGGCGACTACAACGAAACGGCATCTCAACATTTAGAACATGTCGATATAAATGAACAATTTCCTCATACTTTTGAATATGAGACCGAAGATCCAATACCAAACAATCAACATCAAACAGAAAATTTTCAAAACCCTGCACACAAGCAAAATCCGCGCTAAATCTCAACAGCTTCCAAGTAAATTCCCTGCCCTATATTGACATAGAAAATCCGCCTGCTAAACTTTTAATCGACACTGGTAGCCATACTTCCTTGATAAGACCTATAATTGCCGAAATTTTTTTTCCAAATTCAATTTTCAATTCTAAACATTCTTTGGTCACCTGCAACGGAGAATCAAAAACACAATACAAGGCAAGGGTTCCTCTTCTAAAAGATTTTAACCTTCATACAGACTTAGATTTGATTTTATATAATTTTCATGACTACTTTGACGGCATTATTGGTATCAGAGACTTACGACGACTTGGCTTAAATATTGACCTGACCAATCAAACTCTTTATAACGACACTACCTGTATACCCCTAGTTTATCGAAACGAATTTGAGACTCAAAAAATCGAAATTCCATCCAACACTGTTATTATCAAAAAGATAGTCACTAATCTTCCTGAAGGCTCCGAAATAATCATTCCATATATGTCTAATGGTACTTGTGAAATTCCCCCATCACTCTCGACAGTAAATAACGGTTCAGTAGCGTTAGAAATCCGAAACAGATCCAATCAAAGCGACATAATTATTTTCGACACAGACTTCATTTCTTCAAAGTGTCAAATATTTTATTCCGAAAACTACGAAATTTTCAACATTGAACAAATCTCTTCAGATTATATTTTCGGCGACTCCGAAGGAAAAAGTGACTTTTCTCTCATCAGGTCACAACACCTCAACGACGAAGAGAAAAACCATCTGGAAAAATTAATTCTTCAATTCCCTAATATTCTTCACAAACCCAACCAGAAATTGACTTTCACGAACAACGTGAAACATGAAATCAAAACAAAAAATAATATTCCTGTTCATACCCGATCATATAGATACCCGTACGTACACAAACAGGAAGTACAAAAACAAATAGCTCAAATGCTTGATGATGGAATCATCCGCCCATCTTCCAGTCCCTGGTCGTCCCTCGTCTGGGTAGAACCCAAAAAAGCAGATGCGTCCGGCAAGCAAAAGTGGCGAATCGTAATCGATTATCGTAAAATCAACGAGAAATCAATTGACGATAAATATCCAATCCCTAATATATCCGATATACTGGACAAATTAGGCAGAAGCCAGTACTTCACTACCCTCGACCTAGCATCGGGTTTCCACCAAATCGAGATGCATCCTAATTCCATCGCCAAAACTGCATTTAGTGTCGAAAACGGACACTACGAATACATCAGAATGCCCTTCGGACTGAAAAATGCCCCCGCTACGTTCCAAAGAGTTATGGACAACGTCCTCAAAGATCTTCAAGGAAAAGTATGTCTGGTCTATATGGATGATATAATCATATTCTCAACATCCCTCCAAGAGCATATTGCTAATCTCAGGCAAGTTTTCAAACGACTTCAAGACCACAATCTAAAAATTCAACTTGACAAATGCGAATTTTTAGCAAAAACCGTGGAATTCTTAGGACATGTCATCACACCCGAAGGCGTGAAACCCAATCCCAGAAAAATAGAAGCCATTCAAAAATTCCCCATGCCTTCAACTCCAAAAGAGATAAAATCTTTCTTAGGCCTTATTGGATATTACCGAAAGTTTATAAAAGGTTTCGCTCATCTCACAAAACCTATGACGAAATGTCTCAAGAAAAATCAAAAAGTGGAGCACACTCCTGAATTCGTCACTTGCTTCCAAACCTGCAAAGACATTCTAATCAACGACCCCATTCTTCAACATCCAGATTTTTCAAAACCATTCAATCTCACGACAGATGCGTCAAATTACGCATTGGGAGCTATACTATCGCAGGGCCCTATTGGAAATGACCTACCAATTGCTTATGCCTCTCGCACGTTGAACCCTGCTGAAATGAACTACAGTACCACGGAAAAAGAATTATTAGCCGTAGTCTGGGCTACCAAATACTTCAGACCTTATCTCTATGGGAACACCTTCAATATGATCACCGATCATAAACCTTTGAATTGGGTAATGAACATGAAAGAGCCAAATTCCAAACTTAACAGATGGCGCATGAAAATTGAGGAATATAAATATATTCCTCATCACAAACCAGGAAAAAAAAATACCAATGCTGATGCGCTCTTCCGAATCCAAATTAACCCAATCGAGGACGATATGCTTTCTATTTTTCCGAACTTCGACCCTACTGAAATACCAGAATTACCAAACGATGATCTTGATGACCTTTTGTCATCAATTGTTGAAATACCTGACCGCTCTTCCAGCCCAAACGTAATTATTCATTCAGACATAATGATTCAAACCCCTACAAAGACTAAAAAGACAAGAATTTTGGAAACAAAGAAACAAGATACCGACGACGACAACACTCAACATTCTAGTGTCGAAAATCCAATATTAGGAGCACCATATGTTCAAAAATCTGTTAATTTGTATAAAAATCAAATAATATTCCGTTATTCTAATAACAATCAGAATAGAATCCAAAACACTCAGATTTTTACTAAACAAAGAACATTTATTTTCCTCCAAAACGATCCATCAGAAGAAGATCTCTGTAAAATTATTAAAGAGCATTTTGTTCCAAAAAGCACATATTGTCTCCACTTTATTAACAAATCACTCGAGCCAATCATCTTGAGAACTTTTCAAAAGTATTTTACAAACAATTCATTTACGTTGTACATCTCTAACACCTTGTTAGAAGATATAGAAAATCCTGAAGATCAACAGTTAAAAATTAAATATTACCACGAGACAAAGACATCTCATCGTGGTATACAAGAAAACATTGTTGCTCTCAAAAAACATTATTATTGGCCAAACCTGGAAAACGACGTAAAAACATATATAAATCTTTGCGAAATATGTCAAAAATCAAAATACGAGCGACATCCGAACAAGTTAGTTTTCAAACCAACACCCATCGGCTATGAACCTTTCGACCACATCTACATTGACGTATACAAAACTCACAACACTTCCTTTTTGACTATAGTGGACAGTTTCTCTAAATTAGGACAAGCATACCCTTTACTGACCCCTACTGGTACCGAAATAGCAAACAAACTCATTATATATTTCAATCATTATGGCCTACCTAGAAAAATAACAACGGATAACGGCACTGCGTTCAAAAATGAACTCATTCAACAACTTTGCTCTATCCATAAAATAGAAATTCATTATTGTAAGCCTCATAACCCCAACTCGAATAGTCCAATCGAGCGTTTGCATTCAACCCTCAGTGAAATAATTCTGACCCTTAAAAACGAAAAACCCAAAGACAATATTATATTTCAACTGAATACAGTGAATCAAATAATTGTTAACTTAGAAACAGCGATCTCTTTTGCTCATGCACAATTCAATTTTAAATCCAAGTCAATTATTTGATATGCTTGATAAAATCAAGAATATCTACGGTAAAGACCGCATCCCAAAAATCGATGAACTCATCAATTTCTACAAATACCTCTCTGTTCAAGTTAAAATAAGAAACAACATTGTTTTATTCTCGATTCACACACCAATCGATTCTCCTCTCACACTGACCCTTTATAAAATCTACCCAATTCCAATATCAAACCAAACAATATCCCTACAAAATTCCTATATCCTGCTCACGAAAGAAGACTACTGGACCACGCAAGAGGAATGCCCACAATTAGAAGATGTATTCATCTGCATTCAAAACAGCCTCTCAAAAGACGAATCATGTGTATTCAAACTCCTAACAACGTCCACGAATGAATGTCCATCAACATATGTCTAGTTCACCAGATCCACTATACAACGCTTAAATGGAGACGAAATTCTTGTCATTCCGAGACAAAAAATCACAGTTCTAAGCAGCTGTCAACAAAGTATCTACAAAGTGAAGACTCCCAGCATAATCACCATATCCAAATGCCCAATAACAATTGACAATCAAATCTACGAAGCAGAAGGTCGGACCGATTATGAGTACACTTTGGAACTACCACAATTCTCATTTCTTACATCTCAAGAAATCGAGAAGCCAAAACTTCAAGTCGAAGAGGTGAACCTCTAAGAACTGAAAAGAGCCCAACAAACATTAGCATCAATCCAACTCCACTCCAGGAATAATACCAACAATAACTCCATTCACTGGATCTTCCCACTGTTAATATCTGCAACCCTGCTGATAGGATGGTTAACCCTGAAAATAAGAAAATCCTGGCTGAAAAAGAAGGAAGATCACCCAGCCGATGCCGACGATCGAAAAACAGCTCGACCGCTATTTTCCGAACTTGAGGAGGGAGGAGTTATGTAACCACCTCCAGGTCATCACCCCAGGTTACGTCATCGCCCGGGGTCACGCCGCTACCATAGTTTATAGACACACTTTGTACATTTTGTTAACTAAGCATTATCATAGCATATAAATATTGAAATGTAACAATTAGATGGGATTTTTGCCTTTTCCTTTAAAAAGTATAGAACAAGTCCATATTTGTTGTAATTCTTCTTTTCGTATTAATAAAAGTTTTTTTGTGAAGTGCGTGAAAGAAGTTTACTTAACTCGTGTTATTGCGGAATATTACGTGTTATTACCATCTATTACGAGTTATTACCAATATAGTAGAAACACTCCTGGACACATACAGGGTTAGGAGAAATAACCAGAATGGTCGATTATTTCAAAAGATAAACACGAGTTAAAAAAAAATGTCTCATATACAAATTGTGAGGCTTTATGAAATCTACATATCCGTGATAAATTGAAATATACAGGGTCGGCCATGTCATAAGGTTATGGCAGATCAAAGTTACATTGTTTTGATTTCTAGACCTCTGTATTTTAATGGATATTTCAATTATTATTCTTTCTTCAATTTTGAGCAAAATTTGTTATACACATAATGGCCTTAAATTTAGCTGTTTTCGAGTTATCGCGCTTTATAAATGACATTTTTGCATATTTGACATGCTATAAAACCCAAACGGTTTGAGAAAGAGAAAAACGGTCGGCACTTTCTAGTCTTAACTTTTCAATAGCTATCCAATGACATCTAATTCATTCTTGTCAAAGAATGCGAAAATGTGTGGAAAAAAAATTGTCAGTTGACAGTACCTTATTTTCAAGTACCCAACAGAATCGCTTTTGAAAAGTTACTATGAAGAAGTGTAGGTATACAATTTTTCTTTATCTTGCACCGTTTGAGTTTTACAGCATTTGAATTGTTCAAAAATGGCATTTTCAAATCGCGATATCTTGATAACGGTTTAATCTAGGAACAAAATGTGTATCACAATTTTTGCTCAAAATTGAAGGGAGAATCCGAGGGAGAATCAAAATATTCATCAATACACAGGGGCGAGCACAGGGGGTTGCATTTAAAAAAACCCAACTTTGATCTGCAATGACTTTATGCCAGGCGCTGTAAATTCCAAACCATGACAGATATGTAGATTTTCGAAAGTCCCACAACTTTTAGAGAAGACAGTTTTTTCTAACTCATGTCATGTATCTTGTGAAAATCGACCGTATTGGTAATTTCTCCTAACCCTGTATATATCGAAAAAATACTATCTCTCGAGTTAAACCAAAAACTTTACCTTCATTTTTCATTTTTGATCAGAGATAAAGAATATATGATCTAGATATTTATTACACTTTGTCATTGCCACTTTTTCTCCTCTACAAGATGGTGGTATCAAATTGAAAATCTGACGTTTCGTGGATCATCAACTTGTATTTTTTTAAATACGGTCCTGGCTTTTTTATTTCATTTTCAGTTATCTTCTAGTTAGTTTTTTTAAATGTATTTTTCGAGGTATTTTTCTATCATTTTCCCATTGAGTTTTATATTAAAGTCAATGCATTTTCCATATTATTTGTAGATTAAACCAAAAATTGTCTTGAATTTATCGTTAATTCGTGCAAGTTTTCTCATAAAAATAACGTGTCAAGATGGATTTATGAACAAAACTATGTGTTAGAGAGACTAGGGTTGCCTAACTAATATTCTGGTATTATTATTAGATGAGTATCTTTTTGGAGGGTTGCGATACTTTAATGCCTTAAGGACGTCAAAAAATTACAAAAAATAAAATAAAAAATCCAGGGACGTATTTAAAAAACAAGTTGATGATGGCCGCTCAAAGACGAAACGTCAGATTTTTGATTTGATAAGTACCATCTTGTGGAGGAGAAAAAGTGGCGATGACGAAGTGTAATTTATTTTAAAATATCTTTTCAAACAAACTCAGGAAAAAATGCAAAAACTAGTTTTTTTTTTGATTATCTTTGGAAGTAGCTGGATTTTTTTAAATTTTAAAATGAGATTTGGTTGAGCATAAAAATGCGCAACGTTGCGTACATTTAACCGACCCTGTAACACTTATAATAACGGAGATCCCCATGCATACACTCAGATCTGCGACACCCTGTATAATGCCTGGTTTACATTCAATTTCACTTTAAATTGGAATTGACAGATTTCCGCTCGCCAAATGGAAATCATATGTTACCATCTACATTGAATTTGGCATGAGCGTAACTTTAAACACGAATTTATTGCGGATGAGCATATTGGGTCGGTTCGTAGAACAATCACAAATCAGTCAGCGCTTAATCGATTGGTCAAAATAATCAGAAATAGTTTGCAAACTGCAAATGCTGAATGCTGATTGGCTCTGACTTGTGATTGTTCTACGAACAGACCTATTAAGATTTCCGTCCCGCCTTGGTCCAAATAGCATACCAGGTGTCGCCGATCGAAAATTTCGGCTGAGATTCGTCGTTGGAGTTTCGTAAACCGCTTGGAAATCGATCGCCTTTTTCCAACTTGTCTCCCTCGTAAAACTTGTTCTGGACCGGTTTTTAGTCGGATTTTATTTATGATTCTAGGGATTTTGGCAAATTGTGGTAGAGGCCAATTAACAAATCGGTGATTTCTTTGTAATTCACAAATTAGTTTGACAGTAGTAGGTTTATATTGTTTTTTTGCGAGTTTCTTGTCTCACGTAACCCAATGAGACCAACATATTTTGAAGAATTTTGAGAAATAATACTCAATGATCACTCGTTATTACATATTTATTACAGTTATTACGTGTCTATTACATATTATTACGCATTTATTACGTGATATTACGCGTTATTACGTTTTATTACCGATATTACGGAATTATTACGTCTTGTTACTGTTTATTACGTAATTATTATCAAAGCTTGTACACCTATTACCGAAGGTAGTTCACCCCTCTACATCACCATTACAGTCGAAAAGAAATATTTAATATAAAATAGAACTTGTTTCAAAAGTGACCATGAGGTCTAGTGATAGGAAATAAACTTTAACTACTCTGATAAATGTCAAAATCTATATGTGTTTCAATATTAACCGATCTCAAAAATGACTTGAGGCTTCAAAAATGTATAATGCATCCTTTCACCCTTTAGAAAAATATTTGGGTCAGGTCTCGTGTCAGGTGTTATACCAAGTATTTGCTCGTATGTTACATAATAATATCCAATCCATATCAAAGTTTGGCCACAGAGCTCTCGATGTGTTGCATTCGTTGCTCGACCTGTCACTGTGTAGCTTTACCATGTTTTTATCTACTGTATCTTTCAATCGTTGGTAGCGATGTATTTTCCATTTCGGCTTCGTCCTTTTCTTGAAATTACCTATTGCTTCGAATACCAGCCTAAATTTATGTTCATCAAACCTCTAAAGTTAATGAACAAACCAAGAAGACACTTCATAACCCTAAAGGGAAACTTGATCATCAGATCAAGTATCCCATATCATATATTGATCAAGTACCCCCAAGGGCATACATTTGAAATAAAGAGAAAAAACGGACTTACCTTTTATATGTAAATCAACACAAAAATCACTTTATATGCGCAAAGAACTAAACTTTGAACTGGTATATTGGAAATCCTTTGAAGAATTATTTTGAACACTCAAAGTAAACACGATTTGGAACGTTAACAATTTACTTTTGGCGGGAAATAAACTGAAGCATTCTAACCTCCGAAACGGTGCTCACTAAATTGTCATTTTCAGTTTTCAGTGTGGCCATAAGATAAGAGCAAACTATGTTTGGGGGAAATAGAGATCTTTTGCAGATATTTTATTAGTTAAGCCAATTTGATCAATGGCCGATTGCACCAACCAATTTTGAGGATACTTACGTTAAGGAACCCTAAACTTGACAGTTTTGCATGCAAAATTGTCAAGTTAAGGGTCCCTTAGCGTTAAGTGTCCTCAAAATAGGTTGGTGCAATCGGCCACAAGTATCCCTCCTGATCATGTATCCCCCCTCACCCCTATTCTGTGACGTAGTGGCGAGCGTAGTGGATGTTGATTGGCGCTCTTTAATCGGTGATTAAGTACTACATTAATAGGAGTCGTAGGATGATTTTTCAAACATCAATCGCATCAGTACTCACAAATCCTTATATTTTTCATATTTCCAAAAAATGTGCAAATTGTCCATTGCTTATTAGGTTTTGTGCTATTTTTTGATGTTTTTCAAATTTTCTTATATAGTCACATCCCCGGTCACATCCTAGTGCCTTTAGGGATTGCAAATTTACTGGCGGAGGGAAGAAATTATGTTATTTGATTTTTATTATGAATAACGTATTTAGGATGCCGCAAACGCAAACCGTATTATGCAATAATTATCCTTTTTGCTTGAATAATTATTTATAATCCTTTACAATAGGAATGTTAGCGAAATCCTCGGCGAAATCTATTTTTTACCAAACCCAAACTCACATCTAGGTAACTTTGTCCAATTCGGGAGCAAGTTTGGTGAACCAGCAGAGAATTAATCAGGAATTAGCAAAACTAGGGGAATTAGTCGGAATTACTAGACATTCGTTGAAGTTAATATGGAATAATCTCGGGAATATAGGTAATAATAGGTTCAGAGGAATTATTAAGAACTTTGGGAATAAGTGTACACCGAGGAGTACACATTTTCTTCGGCGGTTTATCCCTCGTATACTCCCAATTTTAACAGCATTGTGAATGGTATAGCCGATTTCTAGTTATTTTAATCTGGCAATCCTAGCCATGACCCTTAGGCCCTTCAGGAGAAGCAGCAACTAGATTGACATAGGTACACTTACCGCTCTTACCAGGATCAACAAAATTGTTCTCGAACTGTTTTCCATCGTTACACTTGGTAGTAAAAAATTCAGAGTCTAGATCCAACTTTTCGGGATTCAATAGATATTTTTCTATGTCACTTTCTTCAGACGAGTCACTATTAATGGAGGGATTTTTTTTGGTGTCAGAAACTTTCTTCAGTTCATTTTCGTCATCAGATTCTGATCCCTCCGAACTTTCAAAATAATTGGGAGGATTGTTTTTTTTTCGGTTCATAGTGAAGAATACTTGTGACCACGAGAGTTATACGATCAAAATAAGCAACTTGAATCTCAACTTTCTCGTCTCAAATGGTGTGTTGTTTTTTTTACCTCAAACCACGGTGTATGATAAATCAAACAAAACAAATTGCCAAATACGAGAAACTCATAGAAGGTAGAGGGTTAGGAATGTTAGGATTGTTACTTGTTAGGGTTAGGATTCGCTTAACTCAATGCAGAGTGCTCCAGACAAGTATGACAGATAAAATTGCGTCAACTGGGCGCATCGTTGCCAAGTTGCCAGCAGGGTCATGACGTCATCATGAGTACTCCTTCCTCTAGCCATGCTTTCAATATGCTGGGCAATAATTAGAACAAATAACAAGTATTATGTTATCCAAGAGACAACAATAACAAAATGTAATTATATTAGATGTTCAAATATTTCTTTTCTTCAACGTATGCTACATTTCTATGGATATGGAGGACTGTAACTAGGAGAGTAATCGCAATGCATAAAAGTGGTCCAGGTTTCAAATCGTGGTTCAGCTTCAATTGTTACTCCCAGATGGCGAAGAGTTGTTAGCGATTTCATGTCAAACAAAAATGTCACCTAGGTAACATAATTGAAACAACGTTACGAATACTCTATCATAATACAACAATTTTTATTAGCTAGGTTGCATCAATACTCTGATGATAGGTATCATGAATATATTTTTTGTTAAACATTATTCTGAAATTTCTAGAATTTTCATATTTTTTTGTTTGAATGCATAAATTGTTAGAGTAGCTGAGTGACGTCATATCCTTCATTGACAAGTCATCATTGAACAAACCATGGGCTTGAAACACGATGCTGTGACGATTCATTCTCAATTTTTTGCCTTATAGAGAATGCATTGCATATTCATGTGGAATGTGAAGTGGAAATTTGGAAAAAATGAATGAAAATGTGATAAAAGTATATTGACAATAATTATTGACAAGCAATAAACGTTACCCTGACAATGAATTGATAAAAGCGCTACTAGCAACAGCGCCCTGAAATGAACTAACGAAAAGGATGGACAGAATTTCAGGGATATTTGTATGTCGATTCGTCTCCTAGTTATTGGCGATTCAAAGAGTCAGCGAAGCAGCCTCTGGCGTTTCGTGCTCGAACTTTCGAGAGCGTGATAGACATCAGCTGTCTCCATGCTGTTTCTATTGGGATCTTGATAACTTGAAGATATATTCCCGATTTTGTTATTATTTATGCAAAGATTTTGATAAACCACGTTGGTAAATGATTATAGTGTGCTAATTGAATGGTATTTTTCGGGTTTTGTTATTATTGTTGGAATCATAAACTTATCGGCAGCAGTCTTAAGGGTGTCGATATCAAAAAGCCTCAAGTGTAGTGGCTTTTAGCCAAGAAAATAGACGATTATAGTGCATAGATCAAAGTAATCTACTCTTATTAAATGTATATATTTCATTGATTGAAAGATCTCACCAATATTCGTGATAAAAATCATCATCAACAATGGAAGATCATACGTATGTTCGCCGATATCCGAAGAAACTTCGTAATAGGCATAGTTGTCGCGTACCTCACTGCAATGAGAAGACAATCATCTGCATAATTTTTCAAAGGACCGACGTCGTAAAAAAACTTGAATCGCGACACACACTAAATTTTCCACAGCTAATCTTCCTTCACGAAGAGGCCGGTCAAATCCATTCAGAGCGTCCAATAAATGTTCCAGTTCATTAGAGGCGCTATTTCTCAATTGACAACACTCTGCCGATACGAAACACTCGACTGATACGAACAACAAACATAAATTCACGCGCGAAAACCTAATACGGGCTATGAATAAAATGCAGTTGTCACGCTCTCGAAAAGTTATCGCGCGTTCCGCTGTGGCGCTGCTTGAGCTGTTTGAATCGCCAATAGTCCTCCATATCTATGGATAAATATATTTTAGGTTTCCATGGCACAACATGAATTTGTGATGTTTACTCAAGGTTTCTATATAAAGCCCGTGTGACACGATCACATTTTTGATAGCATTTCTGCGAGCAGAAATTTAAAATAAAAATGTGATCGTTGCGAACACGTATTTTTTTGAAAATTTCTGCAATCAGAAAATAGAAATGCTAGCAGAAATTTAGAAGATGACCTAATTTCTCTCTCAAAAGTGCGCGTAGATCGACGCAGACTGTTTAATTTGAAACTCCCATTAAAACTCCCATTCAAGTTTCTAGTCTAACGTCTAACCTCACTTTACTGTGTTTATGTTTTGTTTGGATGATATTTTGTTCATATACTTATTATTTTTATAATACGTTTATGATTTTGTTGAATGTTTAGCAGTCTCAGAGTTTGAGAACATGTTTTTATGACTTTGGTTACCTGAATTAGCAGTTGTTTGTTCAACATTTTCTCTCTTTTCCCCGTATCAGGTATAATACTATAATCCCGAGTTCAAAGTTTTCCCCTCTCTATACCCAATTTGCATCAAAATATCAAAATAAAGTAAGGCGCCTAGATGCAAAACCAGATATTTCCGTCATAAGTGAAACCGAGAAAATCGCAAAAAAATGTCATTCTCAAGTTTTTTAATTTTCCCATGGATTTGCTATATGTATAGGGAGTTGAAATATGATTTTGGCTGATGTTTTCTTGAATACTGTAGCTAATAAACGCTACATAGCTACTTGGTGTAGGTCCATTCAAGCGAAGAAGAAATACCTACTTGATTTCAACTCAAAAAAATAAGAGAACCTTATTAACCAAACTATAATCCCCTGCTTCCTGCTCGTGCTGATATTGTAATATTGATATTTTATTTTTCACATTTCTGGATATAGGTACCTATCTGCATTTGCATGTTTTATATGTTTGGATATAGTAACTAGTTTTGAACTTCAGGCACATATTTGATCAAGGTTTAGTAAGTTAAATATCCTCTTTTGGATGTTGGTTTAGTTGGTTATGCTTTTAATCGACGCGTACCTATCAAACTAAAAATATTCCTACATTTACCGCAAAATTGTGAAAAGTGGAAATATCTGCACTTGCATCTAGGTGCCTCAAGTGAGATCGATATAATACCCAGTTGCTGTAGAAGCAAATTTATATGTTTGATGATTTTCTGCCAAAAAAGATTATTCAATAACCATTATATGCGGATGAAGGGAAAAACGCGGCAATCCAATTAATACTTTTAACAAAAATAAAATCAAAACTTCTGGTGAGAAATGTGAATACCCTAAAAAGAAATAGATTGCGCAAGCTCCGATAACAGAAATATTCGTGAATATCTTGTATCGTTGCAGACACTTTTCAACGGCATTGAATATCTACGCGCAGATTTCAGATCACATTTGCAAACAGATATTTGAGCAGAAATGCTGACAGAAATGTGATCGTGTCATACGGGCTTAAGAGGTTGCCTCACTTCGCCTGAGCAGGTAAAGACGGAAGGGGGAAAATACCCAAGTAACACAAAGGGTTCTTTCATATCACTTTCTTCTGTATAAACGTTTTATAGATGATTCTTAAGGTCGTGTGTATCTGAATAGAGGTGTTAGTTGAAGCTAAATGGTTTTTTTAGCGATATGGCTTTTTAATATAGCTTTGAGAACGTTCTTAGAGCTAAGTTACAAAACTTTTATACACCTGCTCTATCATGCCTTTATAAACGTCACACTCAGAGTTCTTAGAGAAATTGTGGCGTTTATCTGTATAATGGCTTCATGAGCTTCTAAATGAAGCACTAATATCGCTATTAAAAACTCACTTTGTTTCATCCATTTAAACATTGTTATAAAGCTATTATGGAGCAATTTGGGTATTCTTAGCAAAATACTTCATAATAAAGTCATTATAAAGATTCTTTATAGATGATTTGTTGATGTGACTTCGTATTCGTAACTTTCGAAGGGAATGCGCTTTATTACTGATATATATAGAAGTTATTTGAATGTCTTCAAAAAAGAGGTGGACTGATGGTTCGCTCAGCGCCATTTTGTCGTGTGTTTTCACATTTAAGTAATTTGAGCAATGACTTTGAAACGCCAATTTCATCGTCATTTCTAAACTTTTATGTGTCGGATGATAAATGTAACAATGCTGTATTTTATTCCTCAAAGTATTCGATGCAAAATGTTCGTTGTGCGAACAAAGAACCATAAATTGTTTTTTTGCCATTATTACCATACTCTGAAATAAAACAGGTATTTCATTCTTTTTAAAGGTTTTATTTTTCCTTTTATATCATAAGTAATAATGAAGAACAAGAACAACATAAACTAAGTCAACTAGTCCTATATAGTACGTACTGGAAATGAAAATGAACACTTTGGTTTTCAATCACATATACAATAAAACAAACCCTATGATTACTACTGGGCATTTCAAGCCAATCGTTTGATGGTACAGAGTTACCGTGGAGGATCAACTTTTCTGCCTTTGATTCAGCCAATACAGATATCCTGCATTCTCTCATTGATCAGGAACGGAGCATAAACGCTTTACCCCTTTTTCTGTCGTTTGAACAATTTTGAACATTCTGAAATTTTTGAAAAACTTGGTTCACATAAGTAACTGCATTTATCTGACCTATTTGTATTTCGTAATAGACAAAGAAAACAAAAGCTCTTGGCCTTTATCGAATATGTACCTGCATACTTTGGACTATTTATTTTATTCTTACCTTTTTGTTAATAATTTCACCAACAAACAACACGAATGAACTCTGGGAGTCGGAAAGCATGCATGCAGGTTGATAAACCATTTGCATTTGCCGGCCGGTTTCCCGCTTTTTCTAAACAGCTGTCTGTTGTTGGGAGTTTGTAAGTGTAGGTCCGACGTATTGGTAATGAGGACGCAGTCCGGTGACTTCGCATCATTATTTTAAATAATGAAACGGTTTAGCCAACGCGGTGAGTCTGTAAATGAAGGGATTGTAATAAAAACCTAACTCCGAAATAGTTGAACTAAATAGATCCAGGTTTTGCCTTGAAGGAATCGTGAAACAGATTAAAGGCACATCAGTCGTCCACTCGCGTCTACAGCCTGCACTTTCTGTTAGCGCTCGGGCCACGTCGGAGAGTATCGGTTCCTCTTCCTCTACTAGCGCATTGGTTTTCTAATTCTTTGTATTATGAGGTGTATATTCTATGTTCTATGAATAGAAAATAAAATTATCTAGATTAGGTGGTATTTCAATATGATATGATGGATTATTTGTTATACCAAAGGGTTCTCCTGATTGGTTTTCTTATTTGTCTATAAGGTGAGTCTGAAAAAGTGCTTATTTCGACATGGTGAATAGAGCCTACCTATATATGGTAGGTACTTTATTTTTTTATGAATAAACATGTTTCCACAAACGTCTCGTTGAAAAAATAGAGTGTTGAAAGCTGAGGAAAATTTCGATTTTTTGACTGTAGATTCGAAACGCCTCAAGCGATTTTGTTCAAACTTTCAAGAAGTGTATCTGCTTGAGAAATTCATTTGAGTTTAACTTTTCCAGGACTGGACCTAGAGCGACTCATATTTCGTTCATTGAAGGAAAAAGTGGTACGACTTTTAATTTTCACAAAGTAAAAACTTTGTTTTGATTTTTCGTTCAATTTTGAGCAAAAATGAAAATTTGAGTTTTTCTTCTTCTATGCGTCGTTTTCGAGATAAAAAATTAAAATCAATGCGAAAAACTCAATTATTCCAATCTCCATGAAAAATGGAAAATCAAATGATTTCATAACAAACTGCTCAGTGTTGCGCTTTGTTGTTTAAAAAAAAAACAAAACAAAGTTTACGCACGACATGTTCATTTACAAAAAGTGATTAGGTATCCCGCCACATTCTATTCACCATGTTGAAATGCGCACTCTTCACAGACTCACCCTGCTAGAAATAATAATTTCATGATCCACAACGAAAAAAGTTCTTTAAATAATAAATATAGTCGTCAATTATTATTATTCGAAATCTCCAATAATTATTTTTACACAAAAAGACTTCCAAATGATTGGAGATTTGAAATAATTGACGACTATGAATTCGGCCATTATTCTTGTTTGTGAGAACATTTTGATAGGGTGTTGCGAAATACCCAAAACAACTTTTGAAAATCTTAACTTTGTAGGTCAAATCGTGGGATCATTATAACAATTGAAAGCTTACCGTTGGTTTCAATGAAATCAAAATTTGCTTTATTGTGATAAAATCTTAGTTCAATTAACAAAGCCAGTAAAGTTCCTATACAGGGTGCCACAGATTCGAGTGCATGCATGGGTATCTCAGTTATTATAAGAGATACGTTTCGTCTTCGAGCTGCCATCATCAACATACGACCTGGATTTTTTATTTTATTTTTAGTTATCTTTTGACGTCCTTGAGGCATTGAGGTGATTAGATGAGGGTGTAGAGTAATGGGTTGCCTTAACATTAACAACCTCAATATTTTCAATTATTATTCACCTATTATTGTTATTTTCAATATTTTGTTAAAATGGCAATATTTTTGAACACTTTTGCAAATATTGATTCGGTTTTTATATGTATTTTTTTTAATTTCCATGTCATTTCTGGATTTAATTTAATTTCATCAAATGTATCGTTATTGGATGTTATTTCGATTTTGGTTCGGTCAATTAGTTTTGTTTAGTTGTGCAGATGTTCTCAGAAGAATAACGTGTCGGATAAAGATAGATTCATGAACCAAACTAATAAGTGTTAGGAAGACAAGGGTTGCCTAACTAATTTTCTCTGGTATTATTTCTTAGATGAGTATTTTTTTTTGACGGTTGCGATACCTCAATTCAAAAGATAACTAAAAATAAAATAAAAATCCAGGCCCGCATTTAAAAAAATGGACTCGATGATGGCCGCTCAAAGACGAAACGTCAGATTTCTAATTTGATACCGCCATATTCTATTTCTAGAAGAGAAAAAGTGGCAACGAGAAAGTGCAATTCATTTTTAAATATCTTCTCTAGCTGGAATATCTTTTCCAAAGATTTATCCACACAATCTTTGCCTATACATAGGTATAAACTAAACTGCATGGTTTAAAATTAAAAGTAAAAGTAGTTTCGATGATTTTTTTTCATATTATTGCTTTGCAAATTAAATTAAAATATTATATTTGAACACAGAACAGAATCTTTAATGACATTTTCCTTAGAATCTTTAATATGTTATGAAAATGGGTGGAACTTTAGATCACCTTACACCTAGATTCGTATAAAAATGTTGAATAAACTCGAATAAAATTTAGCACATTTTCTGCACAACGAATGTGCAAAGTATTATCAAGAAAAGGAAAAAAAACTGAGCTAGAACCTCTAATTGTTCTTCATGGAAATTCTTGACATGTCTTCTCAAATCAGTCTTTCTAGTAAATGTTTTCTTGCATGCTAGACAAATAACTTTCTTTATTTGTTGTTCCATCGCGTCAAAACCACATTCAGATCAATCAAAAAATACACACAAACATAAATACTTTTCATAACCTGACTTTTACTTTATTTACTTTCGTTTTCCCAGTTGTCGAATGACGTATTGCCCAAGCGTTAACAGAAAGTGCAGGCTGTAGACGCGAGTGTCCAGTAGCCACTGCCGTTGATGGTCTGTTCTTGCACCGTTATATTGGCGATTCAAACAGCTCAAGCAGCGCCACAGCGGAACGCGCGAGAACTTTCGAGAGCGTGACAACTGCATTTTACTCATAGCCCGTATAAGGTTTTCGCGCCTCAATTTATATTTGTTGTTCGTATCAGTCGAGTGTTTCGTACCGGCAGAGTGTTGTCAATTGAGAAATGGTGCCTTTAATGAACTGGAACATTTAGTGGACGCTCTGAATGGATTTGACCGGCCTCTTCGTGAAGGAAGATTAGCTGTGGAAAATTAATTGTGTATCGGGATTCGATCAAGTTTTTTTACGACGTGGGTCCTTTGGAAAATTATGCAGATGATTGTCTTCTCATTGCAGTGAGGTACGCGACAATTATGCCTATTACGAACTTTCTTCGGATATCGGCGAGCATTCGTATGATCTTCCATTGTTAATGATGATTTTTATCACCAATATCGGTGGGATCTTTCAATCAATGAAATATATACATTCAATAAAATTAGATACCTTTGATCTATGCACTATAATCGTCTATTTTGTTGGCTAAAAGCCACTACACTTGAGGCTTTTTGATATCGACACCCTTCAGACTGATGCCGATAAGTTTATGATTCCAACAATAACAACAAAACCCGAAAAATATCATTCAATTAGCACACTATAATCATTTAACAACGTGGTTTATCAAAATCTTTTCATAAATAATAACAAAATCGGGAATATATCTTCAAGTTATCACGATCCCAATAGAAACAGCATGGAGACAGCTGATGTCTATCACGCTGAGTCACGCTCTCGAAAGTTCGAGCACAAGACGCCAGAGGCCGCTCCGCTGACTCTTTGAATCGCCAATAGTAAATGATATATAAAATTTCCATAAGCGTCCTCTGTACATGTTCGAAGCTCTAGAGTATCTCGCTCTTTCCTTTATAAAGCTGCTATTGGCGATTCAAAGAGTCAGCGGAGCGGCCTCTGGCGTTTTGCGCTCGAACTTTCGAGAGCGTGATAGACAGCGTTGTGCTTGCAATTACAATTGTACTAGATCTATTACATTTGATAATTACTATGACGCAATTACTACAATAGCAAAAGTCCCAATAATCTATTACGATTTCAAAAAAATCACCAATTACCCTACAGTAGCTTGAATATTCCAATAATCTAATAAAATATAATGAAAATATAAAAGATCTTGAACAAATCTTTTACATTTTTAACGTGAACGGATTCACAATAACCTTCGTTCCGTCTCGCTACGAATTCGGATCAGGGGACGAATGCCACAGAAGGCTGAGCCTGACTCATGATTTGTCGTAGTATCATGAGCCTGACTGGAGTCGGAGTGAGCCATGATACTACGACAATAGTATCATGCGCGAGTACGATCGCTGGGAGCGGACGAGTGACCAGTGACCACGATTCGATTCAAATTGTCGACTCCAGAAAAAGACGACATGTTCCGCGGGCGTGGTGGGGGACATGGTAGAATCAAAGTTTACTAATAATAATTGTATATTAGTAAACTTTGGTAGAATGCATGCTGGCGGGAGCGCAAATGCGTGCTCTGTTGCCAAGCCGTTGTTGTCAAAGATGTTCGGCTGTAAAGAGTAGGGTATGCTAAATAGCTAGCCGTGGATAATAATGATTATAAATTAGATTATGAAGAGAAAGAAAACACAATTAAATTATTTCTGATTGCTCCAGCACATAACAAAATCGTCAAAATACTTTGTTTTTTCACAAGTTTCCTCTTATTGCTTTGAGGATGATCAAAGCATGATCACGACGTATATTTTCAACATGTCTGAAAAAAGTTAGGGTTGTGACCGATGATGGGTGTATCATATCAAAGGAATTCAAGTGATTCAATGAGTTTATTTTGAAATACATAAGATAAAGATATCGGGTGGGGTTGCGAATACAGGTTCAAAAATGGGGTGATTTCAAAATAGATATTTTGATAAAAAGGGTGGTGGAGTCATTAGGTCTGTTCGTAGAACACTCACAAATCGATCAGCGCTTCATCGATTGGTCAAAATAATCAGAAATAGTTTGCAAACTGCAAATGCTGAATGCTGATTGGCTCTGACTGGTTTGTGATTGTTCTACGAACAGACCTATTGAGGTGATCAGATGAGGGTGTAGAGCGATGGGTTGCCTTAGCAACGTCAATATTTTCAATTATTTTTCACCATTGACTATGATTTTTCACCTATTA
The DNA here is from genome assembly GCA_958502075.1 of Orchestes rusci. Classification (NCBI taxonomy): domain Eukaryota; kingdom Metazoa; phylum Arthropoda; class Insecta; order Coleoptera; family Curculionidae; genus Orchestes; species Orchestes rusci. The sequence continues at coordinate 45,935,796 of OY293303.1, read as the reverse complement.
TTGTTATTTTCAATATTTTGTTAAAATGGCAATATTCTTGGACACTTGCAGAAATTGATTCAGTTTTTTATATGAATTTTTTTTATTTTCCATGTCATTTGTGGATTTTATTTAATTTCATTACATGAGTTATGTGACCACCTCCAGGTCACGTCATCGCCCGGGGTCACGCCGCTACCATAGTTTATAGACACACTTCACACTTTGTACATTTTGTTAACTAAGCATTATCATGGCATATAAATATTGAAATGTAACAATTAGATGGGATTTTTGCCATTTACTTTTAATAGTATAGAACAAATCCATATTTGTTGTAATTCTTCTTTTCGTATTAATAAAAGTTTTTTTGTGAAGTGCATGCGTGAAAGAAGTTTACTTAACTGGCGCAGTCATCCGGTTCTTGGCAGTTTTTGGAACATCACAGCATCCATGAAAATTGTCAGTTTCAACTGTTAACCAAGAAAAGAACCTGAAATCTTCGCTTCAACCCCCCAAGCGGACATCACCATTGCAAAGCAGTAAAGCAAATGTAAGTGAGCTTCCCTTGATTCATCATTCCTTAATTTACGATTTGTGTGTGACTTTCTATTTTCAAATTTTGTTCTCGTGCGATTTTTATCCCGTTTACTCGAACAAATTGATGAGTGAGTCTAACACTGAAATAAATAAATTAATCGAAAGTATTTCGAACTTAAATCTCACCAATTCGACTAATTTAAAAACACAGAATATGTCTATTACCGCAGCAAAAGAGATCTCTCATACTCTCAGATCATTTTCGGGAAAGAGCGAGCACTTAGAGTTTTTTATTGCAAGTGTAGACAAATGTTATAATAGGTATTACGTAGGGACACAAGACAAATCTTTAAAAGAATTCGTTGTTGCTTCAATTTGTTCAAAATTGACTGATGAAGCCGGAGACTTTTTACTTTGTCGTCCAGATCTAACTACATGCTGGATCATTCCGAGAATATTAAAATAATGAATAAAAATCTCCTAGAACAACTGACATTTAAACAAAACTCGAACCTCGAAAGAGCAAACAAGAATAGACAGACCGATGTTCCTGCTATAGACCCTGATAAACTTTTATTTACAAAAACTTTTCCACAAAAATCTAAAGCAAAAGAAACCAATAAATACAAAAAAATAAACACCCCTGTAACTGACAATGAAAATACCATCACAATCCAAAACAAACCCATTCACAAGAACTTATCAAAGCCCCAACGTTCTTTTGTTCCAGATGAACCCAACATTCCTATTCCCATTCCTACCCCTCATAGTTACAACCTTAGAAGTAAAAGAGGTAAATAACCCAATTTTACCTACATCCCTTGGACAAGCCTACATAACAACAACGAAACATACATTCCACTATCACATAAACTTGACTCAAATTACAGACTGTTTATCTAATATTGAATTACTCTTGAATAAAGCAAACAAAACAATAATATCTGGGAATATTACAGAAAATTTCGCGATTCTGACAGTTAACAAATACAAACAAGCCCTTGACCTTTTCCAAACAGTTTTATCAAATTCAAAGTTATTTCAAACAGCGAATCGTCCAAAACGAGGACTGATCAATATTGTAGGAAAAGCTAACAAATGGTTGTTCGGAAATCTTGATTCAGATGATGAAACGAGATTTGAAAACTATTTTAGCAATTTAACTCAGAATCAACAAAATCTCCAATCCGACATAAAAATAGAAAATACGATCTTGCAAAACGTCATTGACTCATACACCACAGACCTAGACAAAATTAACCAGAATCAAAAAAACGTTTTCAGCAGAATAAAGCAATTGGAAAACTTGCAATACGATATCTCAAGTGCATTGTACTTTTCCCTCATGCTAGATAATAATATATTTCAACTGAATACAGTGAATCAAATAATTGTTAACTTAGAAACAGCGATCTCTTTTGCTCATGTTAATGTCATGCACAATTCAATTTTAAATCCAAGTCAATTATTTGATATGCTTGATAAAATCAAGAATATCTACGGTAAAGACCGCATCCCAAAAATCGATCAACTCATCAATTTCTACAAATACCTCTCTGTTCAAGTTAAAATAAGAAACAACATTGTTTTCTTCTCGATTCACACACCAATCGTTTCTCCTCTCACACTGACCCTTTATAAAATCTACCCAATTCCAATATCAAACCAAACAATATCCCTAAAATTCCTATATCCTGCTCACGAAAGAAGACTACTGGACCACGCAAGAGGAATGCCCACAATTAGAAGATGTATTCATCTGCATTCAAAACAGCCTCTCAAAAGACGAATCATGTGTATTCAAACTCCTAACAACGTCCACGAATGAATGTCCATCAACATATGTCCAGTTCACCAGATCCACTATACAACGCTTAAATGGAGACGAAATTCTTGTCATTCCGAGACAAGAAATCACAGTTCTAAGCAGCTGTCAACAAAGTATCTACAAAGTGAAGACTCCCAGCATAATCACCATATCCAAATGCCCAATAACAATTGACAATCAAATCTACGAAGCAGAAGGTCGGACCGATTATGAGTACATTTGGAACTACCACAATTCTCATTTCTTACATCTCAAGAAATCGAGAAGCCAAAACTTCAAGTCGAAGAGGTGAACCTCCAAGAACTGAAAAGAGCCCAACAAACATTAGCATCAATCCAACTCCACTCCAGGAATAATACCAACAATAACTCCATTCACTGGATCTTCCCACTGTTAATATCTGCAACCCTGCTGATAGGATGGTTAACCCTGAAGATAAGAAAATCCAGGCTGAAAAAGAAGGAAGATCACCCAGCCGATGCCGACGATCAAAAAACAGCTCGATCGCTATTTTCCGAACTTGAGGAGGGAGGAGTTATGTAACCACCTCCAGGTCATCACCCCAGGTCACGTCATCGCCCGGGGTCACGCCGCTACCATAGTTTATAGACACACTTTGTACATTTTGTTAACTAAGCATTATCATAGCATATAAATATTGAAATGTAACAATTAGATGGGATTTTTGCCTTTTACTTTTAATAGTATAGAACAAATCCATATTTGTTGTAATTCTTCTTTTCGTATTAATAAAAGTTTTTTTGTGAAGTGCGTGAAAGAAGTTTACTTAACTCATGTATCGTTATTGGATGATATTTCGATTTTGGTTTGGTCAATTAGGCTTGTTTAGTTGTTCAGGTTTTCTCATAAGAATAACGTGTCGAATAAAGATAGATTTATGAACCAAACTATGAGCTAGGGAGAAAAGGGTTGCCTAACTAATTTTCTCTGGTATTATTTTTCAAATGAGTATTTTTTTCGACGGTTGCGATACCTCAATACATTAAGGACGTCAAAAGATAATTAAATATAAAATAAAAAATCCAGGTCCGTATTTAAAAAAATGAACTTGATGATGGCCGCTCAAAGACGAAACGTCAGATTTTCAATTTGATACCGCCATCTTGTAGAGGAGAAAAAGTGGCAATGAGAAAATGAAATACATTTTACAATATCTTCTCAAATAAACTCAGGAAATAATAATAACGTTTTTGCGAAATTTTGGTTTTTTGGAATATCTTCGGAAGTAGTAAGAATTGTTTAAATTACAAAACGGCATTTTGTTGAGCATAAAAATGCGCAACTTTGCAGCCATTTAACCGACCCTGTATCTCTTATAATAACTGAGATTCCCATGCATGCACTCGAATCTGTGGCACCCTGTATAGGTATAAATTACATATAAAAGAAAAGGTAGAGGACAGTTCGTGTATAATCGTTGGAGGGCAGTTCTGTGTTAAGTGACCTCATTGTTTTTAGTGACAGATTTCCGTTTGACAAACTGGAATCATAATATGCTCATCTAAATTGATTTTGTTTGCAGTCACACTTACCTACGCCAAACTGAGTACGTGTGGATGGTTCCATATGATTTCCGTTTGGTAAGCTGAACTATGTATAACTTCCACTTTGAAGTGAGATTGAATGTACCCAACTCAGTAGTACAAGGTACAGAAAGACAAAATAATAGTTTTCAGTTTGTTTTTTTTGCAACATGGTTTTCTGCATGTTTGCAGTTATCATATCAACGCGTTTTAATGTCAATGATGTTTTGTATAGGGCTGTTTTTCTCGCCGATAGCGTAAAGCGCATGCGTTCTAATCAGGGCAAGTGACAAGCAGTATCACGTTCACGACCGTGCTTCTATCCTTGTCTTGCTGAAAGTAGAACAAGGATAGAGCTTAAAGTCTGTTCTGCAATGTGAACGCGAAAGTGATGTCAAAACAAATATATGACATTTGCTTGAACAGAAATGGCACTCCTTGGCCTATAGTTAAAATTCACTTACCCACGTTTTAATTATGTATTGTTGAATCAACAAATAGGTATGTTACTCTTCATGAAACTCAATTAAAACTCATTCAAACTTGGCACTGACACTGACAGCAATTTGGAGGTTATAAATATTGTCACATGTGACATCACCCAGCCACCAGTTGCCCTGATCTACAGTGACTATATCTTGTATATAGTCACTGTAACCTGATCCAAGCGCATGCGCGGCCCGAGAAAAATTACTCTATTGTACAAAAATAGTTATTTGTGGTACAAGTGCATTATGTTGAAAATAAGTCAAGATAAATACATTCGCAAGTCACTAGGGAAACATAATACACCAGAGGCATACGATGTTTTATCCAACAAATGAATTTTTTCATGAGATAATAATGATCAAATATAAATGTCAGTGTCAGAATGACTACACTCTATCACAACCAAAAGTCACCAAAAGTGAAACAAACTACACGTGGTAAGACATAGAGAAACGATTGAACCTATAGCACATGTGATGGTTTATCCCACGTGACCTTTCAATCGTTTCCCTTTGTCTGATCACGTGAGGTTTGTCTACATTGGTGACTACTGAGGTATAATTATGGAGAACTATAACTAGGAGACGAATCGACATACGAATACATATATCTATTAATAACTATATGGGAAGCAATTCTACACGCTTATGATGCCAGAATGAGATAGAAGATGCCGCAGTACTGTATATTTTTCGCATAAGTCTATCCTTTTCTATCGCCTGGGGACGGTCCCAAATTTTGGTGTTGGTTGCTTTAAGTGTACATTCTGGAAATCATTATAATTTTCATGTCGTGAATTTTTGTTCCATTTCAACTACCTATGTCAACAGTTTTGTACCTGGAAAGACAAAGTCTAAACAAATTATCAATCAATTTTTGAATTTTCAGCTGCTTCGCCCTGAGATTCGTGGTTTTTGTATTGCATAATAATAACCAATTTTCATGCGATTCTCATCATGTGACGAGAAACCTCTCAACATATTTTTAAAATAGAGATGATGCAACAAACAGAAGTGTATTTTATGTAATTGATTGATATGAGTACATCAAAGCCTAATCCACAGACTGCATTGAAAACACCCTGCTTATTACCATTTTATAAGATATGTCTTATTATAATATCTTATCACCGCGTTTTATGGTGCCTAAATAAATTAAGACGTGAATTTGGAAAGGTCTTCTGAGATTGCGATTGCAGTAATTGCTCAGTCCTGCTCACTTTTCGTGAGTTTTCAATCATGGAAAACACGAACTGAATCAGTTTTTCAAAAAATAATTATTTTATCTCTGCAACACTCGAGACTAGAGGACTCTGAAATAAGTATACCTAGATATTTTGTTTCATTTTTTGCCAGATACGCACATTCGTGTTTAGGGGGACGATATTATACCTACCTAAATTTGTAATTTCCTTTAGATAAAAAGCAAAATCGCCTAGTACGTATACCTACAAAGTTTTCTGTAACTTTTGGGATCATTGGGTATATATTTTTTTCCTAGGTGATGGAACCAATACAAAATTATATACCTAGTATTGCACGTCGCTTTATTTGCACGTCTAAAAAGAATCACATGGAAAATAATCCACAAATCCAATGCCACAAAACTAAATATTCGTATGATCTGCTCCATCCATCCATTTACATATCACCGGCCATTCGACTTGGAGAATGGAGGCTCCATTCGACAAAATCCCCATTCGACAATATACTTCACAGCCCCAGAGCATCTTGTCGAAACTTCCGAACCCGAACGACCGTTCGTCGACAGGATGAACATTCGACATTCGACAGTTTGAAGCGGTCCCATTGGTGATGGCATAGTCAATGAGGGTTGGTGTTGTCGATGTTATTCTAGTGAATTCTTTCACAATTTGATTTAGTCCAGTATTCTGGAGAATTTGGCTTCAATTTTCATGTGTAGTGATTTGATTATTGATCAGTCATTGCGAATTCAAATATTGAATCTTACCCTCATTTGTATTTCCGCCATTCAGATCCTCTAATTGCTTCGTCATATACTTTTTTTTCTGGAAATCCTCGTATCGTTAGGCAGCACATTGATTGTTATTCCATACTGCATGACTTGTTTCGAGCGACATTCCAAACTTTTCATTTGCATAGACACCGTTGATACGCTTTCTGACGCCACTGGTACATTCACTTTTTTCATGACCTGCACAATTTGGAGTGACAATCTTTTCAGTACACTGATTTTTCAAATGACCATATTTACAACACTCAAAACATCTTAAAACACCGTACTCCGGAAAGACGTTGCATCTACTCCATCCAATGTTTATTCTTTGGCTTCTCATGATGACTAGACTCGTATTTTTATCCACCTCCACTATCAAGTTGAACTTCTTCCTGTACATACTGGTTTTGCGCAATATTTTAATTCGTGCTTTGAAGAGTAATTATTGTGCATCGGAATCCAAATATTCTGATTCCGATAATCCAACAATTTTCCACCTACTTTTATTGATCTTTGGCTTGGTGACTTCGTATTCATCTCCCATTTTCTGCTGGATTTTTAATTGAATCGTTATAATATCCTTCTCCTTGCCACAATTGAGGATGACACCATTTTTATTTTTGAGTGAGCGCCCTACAATTCCTAGTTCAGTTGGAACGATATTTTTGTTTCGAGTTGTCCCTTTACTTGCTCACTATTTTCTTCAGGATTCTTATGTTTAATTACAAGTACATTTGAAGTCGAAATAGCTGCTGCGTATGACATAGGAAAAATGGAACTCTTAGTGACATCAGGGTGGTTTCTTCCGCTGAGCTGATTCGACGTGATTCTATTTTTTGACAAAACTTCATTTTGCTCCCGGCTTAGATGATTCAGTTCAACGATTTTTTTTTTGAGCATCTCATCATCACCCAGCAAAATGTCAACCTTGTCAGTTAGGTCCGCCACTTTCTTCACCAATAATTGGATAGCGCCGTTCATTTCATAAATCACTGGTAGGTCGCCGAGATCTTGCGTGCGTAGTCTTTTTCTTGCTCCTTTTGATTTTACTTCACAACCTTTGCATCTCCACGTTGGTTTCTTCATGTGGAGCCCTCTAGGTTCCACATTCACACTTTTCCCATGAAACATTTTTTGCACACCATACATATCAAAATTGATTTAAAATCCTCATCAAAACCAAGACTACAATCATTGCAAAAAACTTGCTCCGTCCCTTGTTCTCCAACCTCATTGATTTCGTTGCCATCCATATCTACGTTATCGGTACCGTCGGTAGACGCCAGAGTTTTTGTGGCACTACCAAAGTCTATATATTCCAATAAGTCTGCTCACTCTCTCGACCAGCCCGAAATTCCGCCCCCTGCCTTCCCACCTCGTCTCGCCCGGCGATCTCCCAGCTGGGCTGGTCATTTTATCAGTTGGCTGTTACACGGTGGCTCAGCCAAGCGTTGTATCGAGTGCGTCAAAGAATAGTGTCCCTAAATTTTATTTTGTGGAACTTATTTGTGGTGTTTTTATTTGTGTGCGATGGCTCCTCATGGAAGTTATTGTTGTGTGGATTCATGTAACAATCATAGTGTGATTAATAGACAATTTTTCGTTTTTTCGTTTTCCCAAGGATCCTGTCAGGTAAGCTATAAACTTAATTAAAGCCTATGAGAATCTGAAACTCAAAATTATTTTTTGTTCAAGTATTAAATGTATGAATTGCTGGATAAATTGTGACATTTATTGAAATCTTCGTTATTTTAAGGTGTCACCAATGGAAAGACGTCCTGGGATTTGTTGAAGAGCATAAGTATGCAAACGTAACACCTAAAGAAGCTTTCAACATCAGAATATGTAGCATTCATTTTGATGAAAATTCATTCACTTTGTCTGGGAAACGTTTATTGAGTACTGCCGTTCCTACAAAGTTACTTCTACGACATGAAGGTATGATGTTTTCATTATATTGTATATAATACATATAGATATACATATTTTTTATAATACTTAATTAATTTCCTTCAAGACTATTTTAGAGTTCGCATTTTTTCTTGCCGGCAGAGATTGCGTGTTTCGCATTGTATACCTAATATGTATATTAAAATTATTATTTTTGATTTATGTTATTTGTCTATATTTTCTTTTTCAAGTCAACATTTAATTATAAAAACGATTATATTATGATATTGTCAATCAAATTATTCCGGAAATCATATTTTAAAAAACAACTTTGGCTCATAGGCGAGATCGTTGCTCGCAATTGTTGCAATATTTAAATAGATTACTTATAGATTGTACTTAATTCAATTTTCGACATCGAGAAAATTCTATCAAGTACATTTTCCTCCATATTGTGAAATTATTCAAAATAAAATGAGATGAAATATTGAATATAGAAAGTGGATTATTTTATGTTTGACAATATAAATGGAAAAAAAGAAACAAATTAAAAAAAATGTTTGTTTTTTCAAAACCAAAATACATACATTTGCTATTGCATTATTCTATTCATTTCGAGTGCACCTTGTAAACTCATTCGAAATAAATTCGTCGCCCGACCCCTCGTATTTGCTCGTGAACCAGCAATGACTATGATTTATGGCCTCACGCAAAAAACGACGGCGTTTTCGAAAAGAACAAAGGAGTGACCGGACTTATTGGAATATACAGGGTGTCCCAGCAAGGGTGGCCACCGGCCATATCTCAGAAACTACTGGACCTAAAAGTTCAGGAAAAAAAAAACTATCACTAAAGTGGCCACGAGAAAACGCTGGGAAATATTTATAACTTCGAAATTTTTCCGCTAGGGGGCGCAATCAAAGCTTAAATATTAAAATTCGAAATTTCTCCGGAAATTCTCAGATTGAGGTATATCTTTATCAACATGGTTAGAAAACCTAGACATTTTCACGTCTTTTTGGTACAGGGCTCATTGGCGTACCGATCATCGTGTGAGTAGGGGAAGGTAGTGAAAGTGTAATTGTTCAAGTAGCTGTAACCTATTAACGACTTGTCCGATTTTGTTGCGTATAGGCTTGTTTAAAAGATAAATGTGAGTACTTTCGAACATCGTATCCAGTAATGCGTGATTGTCTCCAGCAAAATTGCTAGAAGGGGTAACTTGAATTAAAAACAGTGTTTTTCATTTTACCGCAAAAATTTAAATGGTATGGTATAATTCTGATAAGAGCATCAAAAGGTACATTAAATTTACAAGAAAAAACCTTTGAAACGCAGGTGGATATCTTTTTTCGTTTTCGAGTTATTGCCGAGAAAAGAGTTTTTGACACTCGAAAAGTTGTTTGTTGTGTAGTTCTATTGCAACCTGCTTTTTTTTTGGCTTCAATAATAATAACTAGTCCAAATTATGTAAAATTTAATGTTTTCATTTGTTATTTCAATAGAACAACACTCATAATAAATGAAAAATATTTTGATGAGCATAAATCCCAATCTAATTATGTATTAAATATTGCAATGATGGGTTGAAAAAAAATCTAGGTAGCTGTGGAAAAACATCGGCGGGTTTTCATGGAGATAATTGAAACAGATATTGCAATCATAACAATCTCTTAATTATCATTTTAACATTCTCTGTTAAAATGTCTTACACCAATGCCGAGGCTTTTGATATGCTCGCTGTATATTTTCAATGTTTTGGAAATGCTCCGATTGCGGCACGTGAATACGCTGCAAGGTATCCTGAACGAAGGCACTACAGCAGAAAGGTATTTCGGCGAATGGCAATACGTTTAAGAACAACGGGAAGTGTACAGCTCAATCCAGTTCCAGTCAGAAGACGTCCGGTAAGAAACCATGAAGACAATATTATAAACGTTCTCGCTTACGTGGAAGCTTCACCGCATTTGAGCACAAGAGAAATTTCCCACCATCTAGGATTAAGTCGTTCTTCAGTAGTCCGAATTTTAAGAGACTTCAAACTTCGTCCATACCATCTTTCCTTACACCAAGCTCTATCAGAAGATGATTTCAACAGGCGACTAGACCATTGCTATTGGCTTCGAGAAATGTGCAACGAACATCCTCAATTCCTCTCCCAAATTTTATGGACCGATGAAGCCCGTTTCTCTAGTTCTGGAAATGTTAATTTGCATAACATGCACTTTTGGTCGCGGGAAAACCCACACTGGATGCGGGAAGTGGATCATCAAAACAGGTGGAGTGTAAACGTCTGGTGCGGAGTGTTAGGAAACAAAATTATTGGGCCGTATATTATTGATGGCCATTTAAATGGTGAATCATATTTAAACTTTTTAGAAAATGACTTGCAAATACTTTTAGAAGATGTTCCCATTGGTCTTAGGATGTCCATGTGGTACCAACATGACGGTTGCCCAGCTCATTATGCACGGAGAGTTCGTGATTTTTTAAACAACCGTTATCCAGATCGCTGGATTGGAAGGGGCAGTTTGTTCCCATGGCCACCGAGATCCTCCGATTTAACTGTGTTGGACTATTACTTGTGGGGACGAATCAAGGACATCGTTTACAAAGCTCGTCCCACCACAAGAGAAAATATGATTGAGCGGATTGAGAATGCTATACATTCCATTGCACCAATTGAAATAGAAACAGCTGTTTCTATTTGTAGGCACAGAATTGAGAAATGTATTTTACAAGATAGAGGACAATTCGAACATTTATAAAGTTAAATAAAACTACACAACAAACAACTTTTCGAGTGTCAAAAATTATTTTCTCGGCCATAACTCGAAAACGAGAAAAGATATCAACCTGCGGTTTGGAGGTTTTTTCTTGTAAATTTGATCTTCATTTCGATTCTGTTATCAGAATTATACCGTACCATTAAAATTTTTGAGGTGTAACGAAAATAACAGTTTTTAGTTCAAATTACGCCTTCTAGCAACTTTTCTGGAGACAATCACGCATCACTGGATACGATATACGAAAGTACTCACATTTATCTTCCAAACAAGCCTATACGCAACAAAATCGGACAAGTCGTTTATAAGTTACAGCCACTTGAACAATTACACTTTCACTACCTTCCCCTACTCACACGAAGATCGGTACGCCAATGAGCCCTGTACCAAAAAGACGTGAAATTGTCTAGGTTTTCTAACCATGTTGATAAAGATATACCTCAATTTCGAATTTTAATATTTAAGCATTGATTGCGCCCCCTAGCGGAAAAATTTCGAAGTTATAAATATTTCCCAGCATATTCTCGTGGCCACTTTGGTGATAATTTTTTTTTTCCTGAACTTTTAGGTCCAGTAGTTTCTGAGATATGGCCGGTGGCCACCCTTGCTGGGACACCCTGTATAGACTTTGGCACTACCTTATCTCAAAGATTGAGATAAGGTGACAACTTTCCCGTTCTTCGAAGAGACCCTGTCACTTTCTGATCACAATAATTTCACAATCACTACTAAATCGAACATTCAAAAATTTTTTTAAAATCGGTTATCCTAGCCAGCTGAGATAAACACGACTGTTCAGCTCAACTGAACATAGACTGAAACGCACCATCACCGTTTCAACGCGTTATTGATAACATTCTTTTGAGTATACAAAACGAAAGATGTCTAGTCTATATGGACGACATTATCGTATACTCTCATAATATTAGTCTATGACTCTCACACCATTCATCAACATATTCATCGATTGAAAGACGTATTTGAACGTCTTCGCGACACCAACCTCAAAATTCAACCGGACAAGTCACAAGTGCGAGTTCCGAGTAAATTGGGCGTAAATAATGACGCCTATTCTTAAAAGTGATAGCAAAAATTTAATGTTCTCCCGACTTTTGATAGAAGTCTGTTCTTTTAACTTGAGTCAGTAGAATTGAGTGGAACTGTCAAATTTCCGCTTGGCAAACGGTAATCATATGCTACCATCCACATTGAAGTTGACGTGAGCGTGACTTTGAACACAAATACAATGTAGATGGTAACATATGATTTCCGTTTGGCATGCGGAAATTTGACGGTTCCACTTAACAATAGCCTTCCACGTTTCAAGAATAGCGAAAGTCTGGGAAAGGGAGGGATGGAGAAAATAATGCGATGGGAACTAGTCTGCTCTCTCGAAAATATTTTCCCTTCTATCAAGTTCGAGGGAGCCGTTGTTCCCCAACTCGAGGATTGGGTCCCAGGAAAGAAGTCGCATATCTTGGACACCTCGTGACTGAAAATGGCGTTAAAACCAAATCTCGGAAAAATCAAATGCATCAGTAAATTTCCCTAACCAAAATCTCCAAAAAACATCAGGTCATTTTTAGGACTCACTGGATACTATAGAAGATTCATTCCAAACTTCGCCAAAATTTCGAAACCATTAACCAAACTTCTGAAGAAAGACATTCCTTTTTTCTTTGATTCGGAATGCAAATCCGCCTTTGATGAACTTCGAAAATGTCTTACTTCTGCTTCAATTCTTATTTATCCAGATTTTGATGAACCATTTGTTTTAACGACAGACGCCAGTGCATTTTCTTTTGGCGTTGTTCAAATTCAAGTCAACCTTTAGTTATCACGGAAACCTCAAACACTCTTTTTGAGAGAGTCAACATAGACATATTATTATTTGAGTATCCAGTCCGATACTATGCTTTTACTATTGACAAAATTTACCCAAGCTTATCCGTTATAAGACAAAAAAGCAAATTCTATTGTAAATAGCTTGCTTTTTTTTTTCAACATTACGGAACCCCTCTCAGAATCCATTGCGATTATGGTATAGAGAATTTGATAATACCCTCCTTAAAGACCTTTGCGAATTATTCAACATAAAATTATCATTTTCTAGTGTGGCTCGCATCTTCAGTCGAATGGATCTATGATCTATAGAAAGATTCCATGCGACATTAGCTGAAATGATCCGATCTAACCGAAAATCCCAACGAACATCCATTTAACGTATCGCCATATGCAACTATTTGCTATAATAATACAAAAAATAAAACGCACGGATTCACTCTATTTGAGTTAATATCTGAAACTTTGTATAACGAAGAAAAATTAATTTCCAAATACATTCAAAATTTGAATAATTTAATGGAATATTATTATAAAATTACTCGTGCAAAAATGGAACGTCAAAAAGAAAAAGCGAAAGAAACATTCGATCAAAAAGTACCATCAAAATTACCTGAATATCAAGTAGGAAATAAAGTATACGTAAAGGAATCTCAAATCATAGGAAAAGGCGATAATAAATTTAACGGACCGTTCGATATCCTTGAAGTTTTTAAAAATTCTGCTCTTTTGGAAAACCTTGAAACTAATCAAAACCCATAAGTAAATTTTGACCGTCTCAAGCCGTATTTTGAATAGAATTTTCTCATTCTTTTCAGACTACTAGGACCATATAGGTACCTATAATGACTAGGACTCTGTCCGCCAGCACTATGTCAATATTGGCTGACGCCGAAAAATAACTCTCTTGGAATATTCTATTACGAAGCAGGCACGATTAAGATTTCGAATGAAGAATGGACACTTTTAGTATATAAAGATCTCAATCACATGAGACTAACGATTTTGAAAAACTATCCAATAATTCGTTCACAATCTTAAACGAATTATTGGATAGTTTTGACAATAACAGCAATAATGACTCCAAAATGATCGCATTTAGAGGCCATATTCAAATCCACGATGGCCTACTTAGACAAATTTCCCAATCAGTCAATCTAAAATACACTGAAATAATGACGAACACTGATAATTACGCATTTAGATCTAAACGAAGAATACTCAATGGACTAGGTACGGTTAGGAAAACCATAACGGGAAATCGGATGGCGAATATTTTAACGATTGTATCAATAGGGCTCTTCAACATAGAAAGATTCAAGAATAATTTTCGTTCTAAAAGTCCCTCTGGTTCAACCGGAAACTTTCACTCTTTTCCATATTCACTCAATACCAATTTTTGATAGTAAAACCGGATTTCATCATATGATTCCCACAACTCAGAGATTTCGAGCTCGAGATGATGATTCAATATCTTTTGTACCCTTCCTCAATCTGGAGTGCTGCAAGCAACCAGAAGATCTGCTCAGACTCACTCCCGTATCCGATAGACAGCGATTCCATATGCGAAGCGCAACTTCTAAGAAATCCAATGTAGTTACCAAAAACATGTCAAGTGACCATCCTTGTAATCAACATCAACTACTGGCTCATAACGGTCTCAACAACTTCCCGTCACCATAAAATGTGAAGGACAGGAAGCCAAGACTAAATTGATCTATACCAACAGTCTACTCAAACTATACAACCTTATTGCAAGGCATTTGTTGGGAACACATCCAAGTCGAAAGGATCATCGACAAATACGTGAATGTTACCTACCAAAGTCACCCAATCTACATCAAATACGATTGTTGCGAATAGTCACACATTCCCGAATTGAAACTGCTGAAGCTAAATATGATCGACATAAAAAAACTCGGCATAGCTCAACATGAATTGGACCAGTATTCTGAAGATTTGGACAAACTCTTGAATGAGTCATACATTACAAAAAAAATATCATTGGTTCACAATCTTCTGCATAGCAGTTCTCTTTGCCCTATACGTCTTCCTGAAATGCCGAAGAAGAAGATGAAGAAGATTACCAAGTCTCATGGCGACCCCAGCGAATCAACATAATGACGATCGGCATTCTCCCGGAAAACTCCCAAAGAGAACTGTTGAGCATCGATTCAGCAATTTCCTCCCAAGGCGACGACAATTAAATCATCCATCCAGACGACTCTCCAGAACCAGAAGAACTTCAAGACTTCCAAATAAAAGCTAATGCATGGCATTACCTACAAGTGAAAAACGGGAGTGGTTATATCAGAAATGTACCCTTTGATTTACCGTACATTTACCTGGTTTCGCAATCAATCTTTTGTTGTAGAGCTACGTTAGCAGAACATGCACTGAGTCCCAATCGGCTGACTATGCTAATCACTTTCATATAAATAGAAAAATGTAGGAAACAATAGGTTTCAATATTATTTTAGTCAATAGAATGTCATGTCAAATAACTGTTTCATCTTTGATCAATAAAATAAGTTTTTTAAAAGAAAGTTTTGAAAGTGAAAATATAACATATATTCGAAGAGTCGTGGCACGACCACTATTCTTATCTATGTGACAACATATGAGTTTTCGGTTTTTCTCATCAATATGGTCTATGGTCTATGTGCCATTGCCAATGTCCCAGTAAAACATTCAAGTGGAAAACATCAATGGACAATTTGCAATGTGAAAATGTGAAATGTGAAAAATATAAGGATTAGTAAGTACTGATGCCATTGATGTTCAAAAAATCAGCCTACTACCTCTATTAATGTAGTGATTACCGATTAGAGAGCGCCAATCGACATCCACTACGTCACAGAATACATCATGTTTCTCCGCATGACGTATTGATTGAGATGACTCTCACACTCTCGAGAGCGTAATATGGCTCCGCCCCGTTTTCGATAACACAGTGGAATTTGCGTTTTTTTTTTTAATTATTTGGTTAATTTTTGGGTATTTTGGAAATTTTTTTTAGCTGATGACTTTCTGATATTGTCTAGAATACGTATATGTATAAAATTTCAAGTCATTTGAAAATGTATGCAAATTGTCCATTGTGATGTAGTGGTTCAAACCTGAGTTCAAAGATGCGTCCAGACCGTAGTGAATACAATAAATTCTTGTGAGTTGGGGGTTGACAAAAGTCTAACAAACAAAAAGCATAAAAGCAAACTATGTTATAAAAAAACCCAAGCTGCAAAAGCCAGGTGTTTAATCACCATTAAACATGCATTATTTTCTAATATTAATACATTTCCAATTTTTAATAATTTCATGATAGGTTATGAACCCACTCAAGTTCAATGTCAGATAGGTAGGAAAACTAATTAATCATCACGTTCCCGAACCATGGTCGGTCACTCGGTCATGATAATATGATTATTTTGCCGACGAAAGCACGAACGGAAGTGCATAGTAGAATTATGTTTACTACAATATTTGGATAACATCATTGTGTACTCTTAACAATTAATCATATATAAGCAATCCGTGGGAAATAAAGGATCAGTATTCAACAACTACTCAAAAACGTTGTTTTACTCAACAAATGTACTGTGCCCAAGCCCACTTGGCCATAGCAGAGAGTGAGGCTGCTCTCTGGCAGTAAACTCTATATTTTCCGCTGCTCAACCGAACCGAGTTGAGCAAGTGTAATCTACGAGCTAAACCTAGCTTGTACATTGGTCCTTCGAGCCGGATATATTGTACCTAGTACATTGGTCCTTCGAGCAACCCTAAAACTGCAGCAACCCGCCTGCAGTCCAGCCAGTCCACAAGTCCACAGAGGCTCACTACAACAGTCCACAGAGGCTCACTACAAATCCAGTCCACAGAGGCTCACTACAAATCCAGTCCACAGAGGCTCACTACAAATACAAACTACAAATCCAGTCCACAGAGGCTCACGACACATCCAGTCCATCAGAGGCTCTCTACAAATCCAGTCCACAGAGGCTCACTACAAATACAAACCACAAATTCAGTCCACAGAGGCTCACTATCCAAACTACAAATCCAGTCCACAGAGGCTCACTATCCAAACTACAAATCCAGTCCACAGAGGCTCACCACAAATCCTTAATCCAGTCCACAGAGGCTCACTACAAATACAAACTATCCAGTCCACAGAGGCTCACTACAAATACAAACTATCCAGTCCACAGAGGCTCACTATACAAACTACAAATCCAGTCCACAGAGGCTCACTACACATCCAGTCCATCAGAGGCTCACTACAAATCCAGTCCACAGAGACTCACTACAAATACAAACTACAAATCCAGTCCACAGAGGCTCACTATCCAAACTACGAATCCAGTCCATCAGATGCCCGCTATTCAACCATCCTAAAGTGAATCCAACATAAGGCAACCAATAAGCCACAATGGAAAACAAGAACGAACTTGATCGCGTAGCAGAAGAGCAAAAAAAGGTGGGAATGCAGATCGTCCAGATACTAAGCAACAGCAAAAACGACTCACAAAACGAAAAAACGGATTACTACATACACAAACATTTATCCCACCTGGAGAGATTATGGCAGGATGCCCTCAAGAACGACAGAGCAATCAATAGACTGAAGGACTCCTTCGACCATCCCTTCAACACCAGGTCATACTTCCACTACATGGTTGCCGAATATGGCGAATGCTTGGACTACCTACGAACATGCCCAAAAGCCGAACAATTAAGCCCTACCATCAACAGCCAACAAAAGCGACTGAAAATACAAGAGTTCAGAATAGAACAACTAAAAGACCTTTTTACGGACATTCAGTCAGAGTTGGAACTAGACAAAGGAGAGTATCTCTACAATTTCCTTATGGAAAGAGTTCACAAGCAGTGGGAGAGGATCCAGGACATCCACGAAGAAATCTTATTCTACGAAAAAAAACATGAAAATGCATATCTCGCTCATAACATGTACGAAGAAATCCGCAGACAATTTTATCAAGTTGTAAACGACCAAAACCAACCCACACTTCGTGATACTTCCAAAAGTAACGACCAAAACCAACCTACATTTCCTGATACTTCCAAAAGCAACGACCAAAACCAGCCTACATTTTGTGATACTTCCAAAACCAAGACCCATGAAAACTCTGCATTAACCAACGCAAACGAACTAAACTACTTGGAGACACCGACCAAAGAAGAATTAAGCAAGCCAATAGAACAGCTGGAAGCAATCGCAAGCAACCACTACTCAGCATGGGATCGGATTCAAAAAAGTGACAAGAACAAACTACTAGACAAGCTGCCAGACTTACCAGAAATATCCTGTCCAAGGGTAGAACGACAGTCAAGTTCAGTGAGTGAGGAAACAATTGTCTACAATGATTGGATGGTTACGGCAAACCCCTCAGCAACACTCGCTGTAATCTGTCCAGGCGCCCGGGAAGATGTTGTATTAAATACAACAGGAATGACTGCAACCGTTCCTGCTCTAGCCAGACACTCCGAAACATTGCCCATCATCTTCGATACCAGCCTGATCAACCATGATTCTCCGTACAAAGCCACCGAGCCCATACACTCCAAGACATTGCCCATCATCTTCGATACCAGCCTGATTAACCATGATTCTCCGTACAAAGCCACCGAGCCCATACACTCCAAGACATTGCCCATCATCCTCAATACCAGCCCGATCAATCATGAACCTTCATATCAAGCCACCGAGCCGATACTCAGGCAAACAGATTGCTCTACAGAGCTAAGACAAGAAGAGAGGGACCTCAAAGATAGGATCCATGACACGGGATGGCGCAGCATTCATCAGCACGCAGTCATCATGAGCAGCATCACGACAATACTCATTATGGTGATTCTAGGTTGGCGTACAAGGGACACGCATCATCAGGAGAAGACCGAAGAGGCAAAACTAGGAAGTGGACAAACAACAAGGCCAAAACGAAGACATAGAGTTGATGTCTCTACGTTCGTCCATCGTGGAGAGGCGGCAGAATGTTTAATCACCATTAAACATGCATTATTTTCTAATATTAATACATTTCCAATTTTTAATAATTTCATGATAGGTTATGAACCCACTCAAGTTCAATGTCAGATAGGTAGGAAAACTAATTAATCATCACGTTCCCGAACCATGGTCGGTCACTCGGTCATGAAATGATTATTTTGCCGACGAAAGCACGAACGGAAGTGCATAGTAGAATTATGTTTACTACAATATTTGGATAACATCATTGTGTACTCTTAACAATTAATCATATATAAGCAATCCGTGGGAAATAAAGGATCAGTATTCAACAACTACTCAAAAACGTTGTTTTACTCAACAAATGTACTGTGCCCAAGCCCACTTGGCCATAGCAGAGAGTGAGGCTGCTCTCTGGCAGTAAACTCTATATTTTCCGCTGCTCAACCGAACCGAGTTGAGCAAGTGTAATCTACGAGCTAAACCTAGCTTGTACACCAGGAAAGTCTGCTCCAAAAAGTAAGATAGGTACGGATTAGTAACAGATTATTCCTAATAATTTAAGGCCACAATATTGTTTTGTACTGGTTATCAACAGATTCTTCAGTTTCAGATCACCTGTAAATGTAATTGTAGTTTTTTACTTTTATTTTAGATGTTTAATCGTATCATCATTTCAATTTTTTTTTTCATCAAGTTTCCGGTATCAAGATTATTCATTTCTTATTGGTTAAAAGAAGGAAAATCATTTCGAACTATTTCCTCAGTCAGGCCAATCTATGATCGTTTCTGCACACTAGGCGTCATCAGCATAGCTAGGGTCTGACAAAGGGAACAGTTCGAAACGGGGTAGCGTCATTCAGACGTTTCGCAACGATGTTTCTTGTTTTCAACCTGGGAGGGTTATCCACTAGCGTATAGCGATTCTTCACCCTACCGCGAGCCCATACCAAAACGGTCTCTCCTATTGGTTGATTCGAATATGGTGGCACATAATTCAAATTCAAAGCGATTATTGACAGCTGTTGCAGTTGCTCATGGCTGTTTCGCGTTTGAGTTTGAAGTTGTTTTTTCAACAATGTCTGTGCAAGTGATCAGTGAAAACTTTCTTTCGACGGAGTCTATTAATGTATTATGCATTGAAGAAAGCCTTCTGAATAAATAAGTGTCAGTGCGTAGCCTTATTTCAAGATAATATAATCTATCATTCCATTATTTTGAATACAAATGATGATGTAGAGTGAAGAATGTTAGAGATCCATAGACATTTGATGATTTGGTTACTTTTTGACCCATATAAAATAATTGGATACCTATGCTAGTAGTATACGTGATTCTTTTTACTTGACTCACAGTATAATCACATAAGTACACCTTAACAAAATTATTGTAAACATGATTCATTTTTAATACCCGTATTGATTCAATTCATTTGTCATTGTGATTTAAACTCGGATTCAAATAGGTACCTATACTTTTTGCTCATCCAAGACGGCAGACGGGATCGTAGGGTAGGGAGAGGGGACCGGTTTTACATTCCTTGCAATGGGACCTACATTTTAACGTGGACTCCAAATCACGGTCATCGACCCCATCGGAGCACAGACTGATCTACCAGTGTGTTTTGGAGAAACAGCCGCACTCGCGGTGGAATCTACCGACTGACGAGTGTGTATCTTTGTTCTTCGTTCCCTACGAAAATATCCGATTCTCTCCGGCCTGGTTACCGGCGTGAATAGGGAGAACAATTATACCTTTTGCACTCTGCCGTGTGGGTTCCGCTAAAATACCAGGCACTCGAATTTTTACGGTCTATTGCCATTGCTGCAGATCGAACCCAGCATCGGGCCGGTTCCACCTTACTGACCCAACGCTTTACACGTTGCGCCAGCCCGGCCTCATGGACGGCACTTTTTGAGAACGAGTTTATTTAAAGTGGGGTTAAGTTGTTAACACAATGTGACAATGATTATAAAACAAATGAGTTGTTTTATGATGTTTTTGAAGGTTGACATTCTGTCGAAAGTTCTGATTGGCTCTAAAACAGAGTGGAGTAATGAGATTAGATCATTTCATTGGTTAAAAACAATTGAGTATTAAAAAAAAGTCACTGGTATGAGTAACGAGTTACATTAATCAATAGAAAGTGGATTTATAATACATCTTTTATTGAATAGTCATAGAAAAAAATATTTTTCGTAGCTACGAAAAATAAATTTACCTACCCAAATACTCCATTCTTTCTTCCCTTTTTACCTACCACGGGTACACAGCCTTCCCCACCTGAAAATAAATACTCTATTCATTTTCCCAGTTTAGGTGCTCAGTCTTTTTTTTTGTTGAAAAGTCATTGTGCCTTTTTGACCTCTGAAAGAAAAATAGCCACTCTTGACGGTTTTTCAAAGTGGTTTTAGAAAAAAATGGATAACCACATTTGAAAGAGATGTATACAAACTATACGGCATTTTAAAAGATGTGAAAAATTGCTTAAAATTGTCATATTTGGCTAAAAGCTTGAGAAATGTATCGTTTTTAGCAACTTCAAAACCGGATATCTAGGCTATAAAATTGTCAATCGTAGTGTAATTGTCAGGATCCGAATGGATAGTTATCCATTTTTTATCTAGAACCACTATGAAAAACCATCAAGATTGCCTTTTTTTTTCTTTCATAGGTCAAAAAGGCACAATGACTTTTCAACAAAAAAAAAAAGGCTGTGCACCTAAACTGGGAAAAAGAATTAATAGAGGACTTATTTATGTAGCCAGATTTTTATATCTCTAGAAATTGAGATAAAACACCTTTTGGAGGTGTGTGCGTGGTTTCTGATTAATTCAATATAATGGATTCGAGCGATTTTCATAATTTGTCATCTATCCGGGTAGATATCCTGTGAAATAACAGAAATTTAGGAACAAATATAATATAATGCTGAGCACAACAGCTGCCACCTGCACCCAAATCAAGTGGATAAAATTTAGTTGATTGTTAATAACAGCAATGTTTTTTTTTTATTCTCCACCCCCGATTACACATTGCACCCCATGTGAAATGAATTCCAGTTCAACGTTTGATCAGTAGGATTCAGACAGATATAGCGAAACATTCGGTTGATATTGATGGATTTATCGAATCACCACCTTTATCTGTAAAATAGTAGGAAGGTGATCCACCCCGAAATTTAACCACATATTGTGGTATCCACTGACCACTATAGTCACTGAATACTGAATCCACTATAAATACCTACCTCATTTGAGGTGGGTTCAAATGAAATGAGTACAGATCAGTTACATCAAAATACACCTAAGAACCTTGGTAGGTAGTCGCAAAAAAGAAAAACCTCTCCGGAAGACAATAATGCAGAATTAATAATCTTTTTATTTTATTAAAAACAAAATAAGAAGTATGTTTGCTCAAGAATAAATGATGCATTCTTTTGTGATGATTATTGAAGTAGCAATCGACAATCAGCCAGCTGATCAGCACTCAGCAGTGATTTGCCTGGTTTGCTGGTTGCCTATATAGCACGTGAATTTTTGTAGACGATTCAACCAATAGGAAGACCGATTTTGGTATGGGCTCGTGGTAAAGTAAAGAATCGTTATATATGTGCTATACACTAGACGTTGTGAGATCGTTTGGCAATACAATGGTGGAGAATCGACTACTCTGGTTGCGAAAATTGTTACTAGTGGTTGAGTATTTTACCAAAAAGTGGCCCTTTGATCTGCAACACTTTCCTATTGGTTAAAACATGATGAACTGTATATAAGTTACAGGACAGGGTGATTCGCACACTCTCTCTTTCAAGCACATTTATTCAATACATACATTTTACAAGACAGTTACAGTTATGTTTCCTAAAATTAAGCCCAAGTCTAAACACAAAAGGTAAAAACCTAGTACTACTTAATCCTAGTTTCCCTCTAGTGAAGGCGAATGCGCCTCCACCGAAAGTGAAAACCTATCAAGACCACTGAGTGGCAGAGATCGGCGGGCAGGTGTTGGCCCCAACATGTCCCTTAAACGGGGCGAGTCATGTCTCTCCTGCATAAATAATGCTTTCAGACATATGGCTGACGTGGGAGATGATCACATGGGGTGATTTAAAAACAAAGTAGTTGGCAAACGCGGTCGGAAGTTCTTGATTATATGTCGAAGTTGCGTGACGAGGAAAAATAGACCTAAAAACCTCGCTTGAAATATTCATGACTAGAATATACAATCATCTAGAACCGAAACGTTGTCCTAAGAATCAAAAGTAGAATTGCAAAAATAAGAAATAATCATTTCTTCTGCGATGTTTTCACTGAAATGGCGAATCCGCTCTGTCGATGAGAGCGTTCACCATTCCATCAACAACACCGCGTTACAGTTCACAACATGGTAGAAAACTTGTATCCCTACCGCATATTCACCATAAACATCTCCTCGGCCCACTAACTGATTTGAGCGACACCCGGTTGGGAGCGCTCCGGTGTGGAACGCACCACAAGTCCCAGACGAGAACCAAAACGGAAGGTCAGTAGCAGAATCCTCACCAGCAAGTACACCCCTGACATCTTTTCGAAATCACACACCCTTCGACGTTACATCAGTTAAGACATAACGTCGACTGGCCTGTCACTTCTGGAAAATATTCTCCTCACGGCGGATTCGAAGTATCAGGAGCAGACAAGCCGATCGAGACACCGTACAATCCGCGTAGTCGCGTCGGGGTCTGTCCAACCTAGTGGGCGTCACCTTCCACTATATGGGAGGTTGGGCTTCGCAATCAGTGTGGGTCAAGTCGACGAATCAGGCAAGAGTAGGGGATATTCTATACCATGTGCCTGTGGAAGAAAACGAAGGATTTATTAAATGTACAATTCAATGAATGTCATCAACATGTTCCCTATTTTCGCGGTAGATTGCCAGTCTACCGTAAATAGGTTTACGTGTGACATTGTTTGAGTGTCTGGTACTAGTAATTTGCTGAGTGGTTGGTGAATTTCCAATCCTGTAACGGTATATCGATCAGACATTTGTTCAACGTAATCTTGCAATCTTGGAATCTGCGCAATGTCATGTAAATTGGCGATAGGTGTTCTTCTCGGCAAGTTGAGGGCTGCGCGTGAGTGGAATTTTGCGACCGTTGATTGCGTGCAAATTGTGAATCAGACATGCTACACCATACAGGACAGCGATAGGTGATAGTGGGTCGTATGACTGTCCTATATAGAGTGAGCTTTAGATCATTAGACAATTTTGCACGCGGGCAGAGAATTGGATATAAGCGCTGTCCGGCCAAGAATGACTTCTGCAAGATATGCGATGTATTTTGAACAAATGAGAGTCTCGCGTCGATAACAACACCCAAATACGTTTTTTTTAACTATAGCAATGGGTTCGTTATCGATTTTGATCGGCTCAACTATGCGATTGTTCGTGAATTTCCGACTCAATACCAAGCATTCAGACTTTTTACTGTTGATTTTTAGTTTCCATTTATGATACCATGGAACCAATGTATCCGAACAGTATTGATTGATGCGCTATCTGGCGGCTTGTGCGTAGAATGATCGTAAATAGACTATTACGTCATCTGCGTACATTACCATTTGAATGGGCTCGGCAGTAGGAATGTCGGCCGTGAACAAATTAAATAGTACTGGCGATAGTACTGTGCCTTGGGGAACGCCTGCATGGAGATTTCTGGAAGCAGATAACGACCCCTCCACTCGGACTTTGATGGAGCGGTTTTGTTGATAGGAATAAATGAGTTTGACTAGAAAAGGTGGGAATTTGTGGATGTGGTACAATTTCCACAGTTAACCGCCATGTCAGACCGTGTCGAACGCCTGACTAATGTCCAGGTTCAACATGACGGTGTTCTGTTTCTTGTTGAACCCATCCATGGATTCTTGCACAACTTTGACTACTGCAAGAGACGTGTCAAGTCCCTTTTGGTAACCAAATTGAAAGGGTGGGATTTTGTCGAGCAAGTGGAGTTTGTGGAACGACTGGAGTATTACACGTTCAGCAACTTTTGATAAGCTGCTCAACAGTGCAATTGGGCGATAGGGGTCCCGTTTGAAGAAGACCAGAAGGTACTACCTGGTACCTGGTGAATATTTAGAAAAGAGGAGTTAGACTTTGGTCTAACCACCCGTACCCTGAATCCTTCGTTCTTACGAAGAGGAGAAAATTCGTTCTCCCCCTTTTGATAACGTTTCAGGTTTATTTCAGAGCTGGTGAAACCCTATTGCACTATAGTTTGTCTTTAAGGGTTCTTGGAAACCCTACCCCTACTGTTGCCCTGCTTGGTTTTATTTCCTGGGGAGTTACTGATATAACAGTGAAACCTCTGTGAATCGAATCTCTCAGGCTTTGCTCCCTCATCAGGCTCTTTTGATTGTGAAACCTCTACGTGATCGGGTTAAACCGGCGGTAGTAGGTCACCAATTGAGCTTGGTGGGGTTCATCCCTCCCTGACTTAAAACCTTCTGCCCCTCAAAAAGCGCGACACGCACATCCGTCCGGCCTCTTCAAGGCACTAGTCCTTAAGACAATGGATGCAAAAAATCTAGCGAAAACGTTGAAAAAACTCTCAACATCTCATGAACAGCTCCGTCAGAGCTATGAGAAGTTAGACGCCCTCTTCGTACAAAGACGCGACGAGTACCAAGAGGAACGCGAAAGGAAAGATAGCATGCTTAAAGGCTATAGTTCCACGACCGACGAGCTGCGAAATGAGATGGCGCATCTCAGGGTCCAGCTACAGGAAAGGGCTTCCTCTGCTCCGCGTCCTTCTTCAAAGGTGGCGGTGCAGAGGGAGGTTACTGAGCTGAAGGTTGAGATTGCGCGTCTCAGAGACCAGCTACAAAAGAAGGCTCCCCCTGCTCCTCCTCCTTCTTCAAAGGTGGAGGAGCAGAGGGAGGCTGTCCTCCCCTCTTCTTCAAAGGTGGAGAAGAAGCCTACTTCAAAGAAGCGGACGGAACAGACAAAGAGAGACTCACATATCCCTTCACCTTCTTCAAAGGAGGAGGTACAGGGGATCGCGAAGCGCCCGGACCCCCCTAAAGTGGAGGACGTCCAAACGTCGGCCTCGGGAAGAGAGAAGGACGCGTTTCCCCTCTTGCCGGCAATGAAGACGAAAACGAAGGTATCGGGGTCAAAGAACCATGTCTCTGAGACCCATACAAGGGTCTCTGATGACATGGAGGTTGATCCCCATGCTGGAGTTAAAAGAAAAGCTGGGGACAGTGACGGCATGTCTCCGGACGGCTCGCGTAAGGGCAAGCATGTCCGGAAAAATGTCGCCACGCCGCCCCCAACAGAGGAGGCACCGATGCCTTCTCTCGACCAGAGGAGCGTTCGTTGCAGGTAGTCATTCGCGGACTACCTGGCAACGCAGACCTAGAGACAGTCTGGTCAGAGCTCGCCACCCGCTTTGGCATCGATGCCGTGCCGCTCCGCATGACTAGCCGGAAAACCCGGCAAGTCATGCCCCTAGTGTTGGTGAAAACCAACGCTAGGCGGATCTTTGAGATCCAGGAGCTGCTCGGCGTTGATGTCAAAATGGAACCTAAAATCAAGTCATCGGAACCACGACAGTGTTTCTGGTGCCAGCGATGGGGTCACACACAAAGCAGTTGTCACCATGCACATCGCTGCGTCAAGTGTGCCGGTGCACACAGCAGCAGAGGCTGCACGCTCGCGAGACTCGCTAGCGATGAACGCAACGCGAGCTGCGTGGTTTGCGGGGGGAAAGGTCACCCCGCAAGCTGGCGTGGCTGCCCATCGTACAGAAGACAAAAGCATACGCTTTTTGGTCAAAGAGAGCCCGGGCTGCGTTTGAGTCCCGCGTCGACGCAGAAGTCAAGAAAAGAGTGCAAGCCTTCCAGGCTGCACAAAACAACTAGACGGCACCGGCCGAGAGCGGAGATAGGACAAACACGTCGCAACCGTGTATTCACCTCTGGTAGTGGCTCCGGATTTTTACTCCTTCTTATGTTTTTTCTCTTTTCTTTTTCGTAACCACTAGTGCGGAGACACACGGGTAGGACGAGTTTTGCCGCGATCCTAACCTGTGACCAAGATTCCTTCGGAAGGTAACCCGGTACCAAAGAGCTAAACTCAAGTGAGAGATTGGGACACTAAATAAGGGCTCATCCCTGACGTCCTAATGCGGAGGAGAGGTTTAGTGGGTCGAACCCCACACTACTCTATGGTCTCGGACCATAGAGTGTCTGTATCATATTCCTCTCCTTGGGGCCGGAACCCCTGAACAAAAAAATGAATAAAAGGGTGATTCGCGAAGGTCGTCTGCTACAAGTAGTTCGAGAACGGTTTTTACAAATCTTTTAAAATTTGGTATGAGTTAATATGAAAGTGTAATTCATCTTTCAAAAATATTTTGTTGATTGCGGCGTTGCCGGATCTACAAGTTTTTCCTAGTAACTTTCTTATTTCAAATAGGACACCCTGTATATTATTCGATTTTTGAATTCTTTATGAAATTCTGGATATTTTTTATGAAACATGTTATATGTCTGATGATAATAGTTTCGTGATTATTTGTCATTTTATTCAAAAAATGACAAATGCCATTGATTTTTCAAACTAAGATTTTTCAGTAACAGTGAGGAACTGACGCGTGAAAATTTGACTGCATTTTTTTCAAATCTCAAAGTATACATAGACTCTTGCAAATATTTAGAGAAATTCACAGAGTGTGCAAAAAAATCGATCACATTTTCGCTAATGGAAATGACAAACTCGATTATTTATGCAACGCTATTGTTTCAATTAAATACGAATGGTGAATAGGTAGTACTTCTTTTCAGATCGATCGCTAAATCTCGCATTTGATAGGAATCAACTGGTGACTCGTAAAACAAGCTCGAAAAACAACTCAGGGGATATGTTCCATAAGGTCTCCAATAGATGTCACAAAAGGTTGAAATCAACCGATACGAAAAAAATAAGCTTGATATTGATCAAGAATTCAAAATAACTATTTGCGTTAATTATTATAAAATTATTATTAGCAATTGTTGAATTAGTTGATAATAACTACAGTTTTCAACAGATTTATGATCTATTTGTAATTTTTGGCGAGTGCCAGAAAGTTTTTACGAGGACCAGTCGAGTCTTCAATCAGAAATATCCAGACCTTCCACCCATGACTGTAACGAAGTTGAAAAGAATACAGTCGAATTATGTCCTGCACGGAAATCCAAATATTCCAATACATCGTGGAAATGAACATAATGAGATAATGATCCTTGGCTAGTGAACGTCCTAGGAGTAAGTTCTTCGTCAATACAGAGAATTTTTTCGAGACACTCCATGCACAATTACAAAGCAAAAGCCTTACACAAATTGATGCCTGCTGATTTCCATCAGATAATAGCGATAACACTGTGCGAGATGTTGTTGATCCAAATACAGGATAATCCTAATTTTCTGAAAACAATTTTGTGGACAGATGAATCAAAACTCACAAGAGATGGAATATTCAACAGAATAAATAACCATTATTGGCCCACCGAAAATCCACATTTTATAATTGAAAGAAATCATCAACACAAATTTTCTTTCAATGTTTTTTCTTTACTTATGGACAACCGATGTGTTCATTACATTTATGAGGAAAACTTGAATGAACAAAAATACTTGGAAATTTTACGAACAGTAGTGTCAGACTTTATAGATAATTTGCCGTTGGGTTTGGCTGCTCAGGTATGGTATCAATTGGATGGCGCGAGAGAAATTTTTGAAGATCGATGGATTGGACTAAGAGGTCCATGGAAGTGACCACCTAGATTCCCTGGACTTTTTACGGGGCCATATAAAAAATATTGCTTAAAATGGTGCACCTATAAATAATCGTGACGAGCTCATTGATCGAGTCAACGCGACCTTTGATGAACTTCAACCAAGGCAAATCAGAAGAGCTACGACATCTCATGTTCACAAAAACATTCTCAAATGTTCAAGAAGAAATGTTACTCATATTGAATAGTTGTTGATCAATTAAGCTTTAGTCAATCATCACTTGAAGTTTTTTTTAAGTTGTAATACTGTAGGTACACAGTTGTTCATGTGAATCTAACCATCATCTTGATAAATAATATCCTTAATTTCTTTGATTATTTTATTTCACGCTACATCTGATTCAAAACGTTAAGGTATAATCGTAAAGAGCATAATATCCATATTCACGTTCGACTACTAGAATTCTCATTTATGAAAGCAATGTTAAAGCACGTTTGTTATGAAATTGTGAATATTTCAAAAATGGCTGACGATAAGCATAGGATAGTATGAACATATTTTATTTAAAATTAGAGGCTCATTTCATTTCAAATATAAAATACAGTGCGTTCCATTTGAAAAAATAGCGAAAATGTGATCGATTTTTTTTGTACACTCGGTAAAATTCTCTAAATATTTGGAAGAGTCTATGTGTACTTTGATATTTGAAGAAAATGCAGTCAAATTTCCAGACCTCAGTTCCTTACTGTTACTGAGAAATCTCAGTTTGAAAAATCAATGACATTATTCATTTTTTGACTAAAATGACAAATATTCACAAAACTATTATCATTTGACAAATAACATACCGGGTGTCCTATTTGAAATAAGAAAGTTACTAGAAAAAACTTGTAGATCCGGCAACGCCGCCATCATCAAAATAATTTTAAAAGATGCATCACACTTTCATATAGACTCATATCAAAATGCCAAAGATTTGGAAAAGCCGTTTTCAAAATACTTGTAGTACACGACCTACGTTAATCACCCTGCATAAAAGTGAACATTTGTTTTATATTTGGCATAAAACAGTTTTCCGTCATTTCTAGAGATTTTCATTTTTGGCACTTAGATCACTTAGCACGACCACTCTTCATTTCATGCATGGTTAGACGCGCGTCGAGGCAGTGTCCAAAATCGTTTTCCAATAGTACTTATGAGAAGAGCTTTGTCCTTTTGTTTACTTACTTGGACTTATCCTTTATTTATCGAGATACATGTAAGAGAGGCTTAAAACCTTGACCGTTTGAAGATTTATGATTTTCTTTAAATAGACAATCAAATCTTAAGTGCAAACGAATTAATGAACTAGCCTTAACGAATACCTGAAGATCATATTATAAATCTTTAATAAAACTTGTTTGATTTTGAAGCTAGGATACGAATAGAATGATTCAAGGAACTCTTAAACCTTTAAGGTTTCATGACATACTCTTCTGAGATAATAATAAATCTTTTAGAAATGCTTCAACATTTTAAATCTATTAGGATTTAAGAGATACTCTCAAGAGAGATTACAAATCCTATCTTCGAGAGCAATTTGATTTAATTGTGGAAATAGTTTTTTCAAACTTCCATAAAACAATCAGCTCTTTACTACACCGCCTCAACAAATCTTCCATAAATATTGTCCAAGACAACTTCGACTTCAAATTGTTTGGAGGCTTTATGAGTCATCCTGACCAGGATAACTTGAATGAAGATTTGGGAATACCAGTACTATTGTTTTTCTTCACATATACATAATCGTTCACAAAATAGATTTTTGATTTTCTAGTTATGTCCGACGTGACTGTTTGCTTTTTAGCAAAAGTGAATTTTATGAAGTTGAATCATGCTCTAGGTCGAATTTTAAACAAACATTCAGCTGGAGATAAGCCTGTCGATGTAGATGGTGTATTTTTATAAACAGATAAAAGGTTTTCCAAACGATTCAGACTTTTCATGGTTGACTAGTCCTACTGAACAGACTACGGATCCCATGCCTCTGATTTGACCCTCTGCTAGCTCCATTCCTATAGCAGATGTTGAGGCTTTTTCAAATGTGAGACGTGATAAGTAATCGACGCTTTTTGCTTTCAGACTTCATGCCACATACAAATCGATCTCCTAATGAATCATCCAAAAACGTACCAAATTTGCAAAATTGTGCCAAATTTATTTATAATTCTTTAGTCTTGTTGCAAATGTTTTCACATCCTCGAAATATTCCTGGTACGCTGTATGCAAACGATACTTCTTGCAATAACAAGCCGTTTTGGACTGTAGTGCTTTTTCAACTCTTGCACTAATTTTTCATATTTCTTTTCGTTTGGTAAAGCTGGAGTTAATATATCTCTCAGTACTCCATAGGCTGCTCCTCCAGTCAAAGTGAGCAGAAGTGACACTTTATTTTCTTCACTTGCTACTATTGCAGATTAATAGTGGTTCTAATCTCTCTACGCTTATGCATGTATCTCATTTTCTTTGGGATCGAACTGTTCGATGTTATCAATTAACATTTTATTTGCCAATAATCGAACAATTGAAAACAGCCTAATCACTGGAAAGACGACTACTGATTGTCTGGCATTTTTTTGAACTGGATTCCTTTGCACCGTGAGGGTTTAACAACCGGACTTGTCGCCATATTATGTTAAGTATTCCAATAACTGGATTCAGCTACAGACTTGATACCTTTATTTTAATATAATACATAAATGTGAATAATCGTACTACTTAATTTTTGACACTGGTCACGGTCAAATATGTTTTTTTTTTTATCTAGGTGTAAAATCAATTCGTTCACAAACTAAAAAATACTTGACAGTTTTGAGGGTGCACCATACCTTATCAACACTTTAGAACGCGTCAGTTAAACTCCAATCAATGTCGATCAATGCTCTTTTTACACAAACAACGTGTGCCAAATTTGTTTCTAAGTTGACGTATAACCGAGACATTGAATTTTTCCAAAATTTGAAGCCTCACTTGCAAGGCGTATAACTTCTTAGGGGTGCAACCCATTGACTTAAATAAAACTGGATAAACACAGTCGTCACAAGGCATGGCGAATTTACGACTAAAAATTGCAAACACAGAAGCCAGGGAGGTGTTTGCGCAGTAGTTACATTTTCAAATTAGTCCGGCGACAGCACACGAGAACCGACGAAACCAACGTCAGATGTGAACAGAGAGAAGTTTTGAATAAATCGTCGCTTGGGCGAAGCGTCCAGAAATGTTGAGATAATTTTAAAGAAGGTTCGAAAAAGGTATGGCAAAATTATTATAGGAGGTTATTCCATGTCCTGATAGATTGCAATATCGTCCCCTTAATACTACAACTAGGTAACTCAAAATTAGTTATTTTTCAGAAGAGCGGTGCAAAATTCAACAAAAAGAGAACTTTTTGATATGGCACGTATTGAAGCAAGGATTCAAACTAGTTTTGGCTGTATTGTGTGCAAATGGATTGAGTTTTAACTCTGATCATTTTTTTGGTGTTTTCAACTCTCAATCAATTTATTTTCTCAATAAAAAAGAGATATCTAGTTTTAGCATTTGAATCATTTAGAAAAGAAAGATATATCTAGTTTTCGAACTATCAATGAGTACATCTTTTCGTATTTAAAAAACGTTTTATTGCTCAAAAACTAGAGGAAAACAATACAAAAAACTTAATATTAGACTTAATATAAAACTTTAATATTAATGTGACTAATCAATACTAACACGTCACTCACTCTGGCTCATTTTGGACTCAGATGCTGCTCTTCCAGACTGTTTAAAAGGAAGGTTTTCAAAATAAGCTTTATTTTCAATGGGAATGGCGACAGGTTTGGTATTGAATAATGACAAAAGGTCATTGTATTTTTCTTTTTTGATAGGTATTCTATCCTTATAAAGACGCTTTGGCATTTGTGATTCTTCTAGCGTGGATCGATTTCTTCTTTGGCAATTAAGATTCCTATAATCTTCATCAAAATTTTCATTGAATTTCATGATGAATGGTTCAGATTTGGAAAAGTGCATACAACAAATTTTCTGCCAGGCAACTTGTTCGCCACTTTCATCCTTGCTTCTGAAAATTAGAATTCTATCTGCGAGATTTTTCCAATCAAGTATTTGATCGTGAGTGATGCAATTGTCTTCCAGTCTTGGGGCACATGTATTTCACCGACTCTTTTGAACTCTGTTGATATGGCCGAGTGCATGAAGTCGCACTCCAGTTCACTATGTCACGAAACCAGGAACATAAGTTGGATATCTTCCAGATGTGGATTTTTTTGAACAGCTAATAAACACATTCCAGCTACGTATTTATTTAAATTTTGTCCACCACATCTGTCAATGAAACATTGAATCTGGTTCACTGATATCGGTAAGGACTGAAAGTACTGATACAAACAGGTGGAAATCTCACAGCTACCGCGTTTACCATCCACTTCTGTCCACATGAAGCAATCACCCTGTTTGGAGACAGTATTATAAATCGTGAAGTTGAATACTTTAAAACGTTGCTTGTAAAACAGGACGTTGTTTGTTGGATCATTCGGTACGTGAAGCACTTGTAGATCAAAATTGCAACTGATGAGACTTCCCTTGGAATTTTCCGCCAACTGTCTACTTAGTTTCTTTTCGTCACGAGCTCTGTCTTTGACAGCTATGTGAGCTAGATATTCGATTTCCATAGCTTCTTTATCGCTTGAGGGAATGTTATATGCCATACAAACCCAGCACTGATCTTTACGTGGACGGTAGAATCCGAGATTATATTCCTCTGAGAAGATCTTTCTGTAAACGGCAGAAGTGGCCACTGATGTGCAATTTTTCTCACCGCACTCTTTCTTGTAAAGAGAGTACATAAGTGTTATGTTGAGATCTGAGGACATATATTTCCGTTGCGTTTTCGCACGGCAATAATGTGAGCTCACTACAGGAAAACTCTCAATGTGCTTTCTCACACTTGCCAAAATAGCAGGCGACGTGATTTTCTTTGGATGTTTTCCTCGCCGGTCCTCCAAGATTATATTTTCTCCGGTTCTCTTCTTCATGGCAATATCAACAACTCCTTTCCGAATCCCCAGTGTATTGAGGAACATTGTTTTACACACCTCGATTCTTTCTTCGTTTTTTGGCAAAAAAAAGAAAATTGTATTTTTACGTCTGGACTGTTCCCTAGTCTGCCATTTTTTACTTTTTCTTTCTGTATGACTAATGATAAAATCCCGCTTTCTTTCGTAGGATTCCAATTGATAATATCTTCGGAAAACCGACAATCGCTCTTCATGGGAAAACTTTTCTCTGTATTCTCGTGTAGAGGTAGGTGAACACGTATCCTTCATTGTTACTCCTGGAATAGGCTTACCCCTGGCAGAGATGTAGGCTTCGCCACGTTGTCTTCTTGATTTTGCAACGTTTCTTTTCCAATTTCCTTCATTTCTTATCCTCTTTTTTGGCTTATCTGTCTTCACTGGCAACTCCTCCATGCCATTCAAGTCATGTCTTATTGTTATTGTTGGAGAAGTGTGGTCTGCAACGTCAGTGTCGTCGTATGAATCCTCAGTATCTGGATTATATTCCGAGTGATCAGGAGAATATGGATCAGAGTCTGACTCTAAATCATAAAAACGTTGTTTCAAAAAGCTCGGAATGGCTACATCTGGAAAAAAAAAATGAAAAAACGCATTCATTTTTTCAAACCGTTTATACTTACTTTCAAAATTCTCATTTCCCAAAGTAAATTCTTGTAGGACGGGAGAAGCATTGTTGGACGTCATTATTTCGATGGTTGGTGAAGGTATTTTGCTGGTAGTTTCTGAAAACAGGCAAGTTGGTAGTTATAATAAATACATTCAACTATAACATCCAATAGGTATAGTTGTTTATCCAAGAAAAGCTGAAAGTGAATCTTTACTGCAAAATTTTTTTGTATAAGCATATCATCAAAATTAAAACAATGAGAACTAAATACAAATTGGATACACACCTGTAGTTATCTCATCTATTGGCATGTGTTCTTCCTCTCTCGAGTTGGTTACGCTTTCGCCGTTTTTGGCAAGGTCATCATTCGGCGGTTTAATAACTTCATGGGCTTTTGAAACTGAAAATGAGTTATGAATGCATTCATTAAATTGAAGTAGTAGGGGATAGTATCGATTTTGTACCTAAATTTGTAATTATTCCATCCAAATATACATAACCTCTAAGGCACTCGAAGAATTTCTGTCTTTTTTTTCATAAATTAAGCTGTAATAGACTCACCTGCTGCAGGCTCTATTGGTTGGGCACGTACTAACTCCAATATACGATGAGTTCTATTGAACATATCTGGCTTTTTTTTCACCTAATACTACTAAATCCAGAGCACCAATATCACAAAACTCTCGCAATAAATAATTACACAAGTAGGTATCTTGTGAAAATTCTGGAAGGAGCAGTCGACCAGTCGACTAAAACAGGCGCACAACCAGGTATCTCAAATTGACTACTTATTGCACAAGAACTGTTTCGCACTGCGAGGTGCACAATTAGATATTTCAAGCTGACCATTTTTAGCAACATACTTTTTCACGGACTTGAGACATACAAGAATTGTGCCATTGGATTTCCTTATGAACGGGTGGGTATAGAGCTTGGCTAGTAATAGCATTGACAAAAGCGTCCAAAACTCTTCCGGTAAGAGTAGATAACTCAAAATCGCAAAAATTCGAGTTACCTAGTCGTAGCGTTAAGAGGACGATATGTAGTTCTCAATCTGAATCTTCCCATTTGAGTTGATAGTTTTGATTTCAAGTAGGGCTGAATTAGCACTACAAATTACACTGTTAAATTTAAACAAACTTTGTCGATTATTTTCAAGATCTTGATAAAAAACGTATTTTTTTGTTCATGTCTATGGGAACATATTTTTTTTATTATGTTTCATGAAAAAAATCACTGAACTTTTGCCTTTCAAAAAAATTGATAGAGCATCTTTCGTGCGTGAGAAAATCGCAAAAAACTGTCATCTCCTGGAACGAATAACAAATAATTATTCATAGCCTTACCCTATCTATTTGGACTATTTTTTTTAAGTCCACTACATAATACTCGACATAAGCCTAGTTTACACCGACAACTTGCTCCGCGGACCAAGCACTAAATTCGTACTATATCAGAACCAAATGTTTGGTTCGAGTGGTGTAAACAGTTGCGGACTAAGCTGGCCCGCTCTTGGTTCGGTATTTGTCAGCAGGAGTACCGAACTAAATTTGGTCTGGATTTGGTTCGATTACGATCACAATAATGAGGCTATGTTGATTGTGATTATTGTGGATTGTGTTGGTTCTTAGTTTCTTAGGCAATCTGAGCGATCTTACTTATGTTTCTTTTTCGTTACGAAATGTGTTTATGAATAATTTCGACTTGTTTTTGACGAATTGCGCGCGTACTCATTTAGTTCACGCGTTGCAAACGGGCGAGAAACAAGCATTGGTCGTACCGTACTATCCCCACCTACTTGGTCCATCGGACCGAACTAAACGAGTTATCGGTGTAAACTAGGCTATAATATCACTTTTGATGCGATTTTTTTTTGTGAGTTACATACAGTCGCGAACAAAAGTTTGGAAACAGCCTAAAATGTCATCATAACTTTGATCCTGCATGAGTTAACAAAGAACCGATTGTGCATTCAAAAGCTTCAATCCATTTGTCAGTTTACGTGTCCTGGCCAATGACATCACGGGCCCTTTTTTCACGTTGAAAATACTTTTCAATTTTTTTTTCTGCGTAGTTTTTGATAAAAATGACTAGAACTACCATTCAAAAGAGGGGCAAAAATAATTATGTACTTCCTGGAAATTTCACAATAATTGGACAAAGGATAGTCTAGATATAAAAACTTGAACATGGCAAAAATGACCCATTATTTTGAAGAAATCATGAAATGTAGGTCATTTTTGCAAAGTTTAAGATTTTGTATCTGACTATATCCTTTGCTCAATTATTGTGAAATTTTCAGGAAGTACATAATTTTTGACCATCTTCCGAATGGTGCTTGTCATTTTTATCAACAACTACACAGAAAAAAGTTTTTGTAGTGTCCTTTTTTTGAACATGAAAAAAGGGCACTTGACATTTTTTGTTGTGAATCGCCAGGACCCACAAACTGACAAATGGATTGAAGTTTTTGAATGCTCAAATGCTATAAAAATATATTTTCTCAATGCGGTCCGGGTAGGTGAGCAGTGATATTGTTCGTGAAAAATTATACTGCCAAAACTTTTTTTTTAAGAGTAATCAAGTTAGATAATATGTAAGAAAATTCAAAACAGAGCTTTTGAAATTGAAAGCTTCATTCACAAAAACGTATATAATCATTCGGATCTTATTATTTCGACCATGTCCTAGCCTAGAACTCCTTCTTTTTTTAAAACATCCATAACCGCAGCAAAGAGAAATTATTAGTGATTTTTTACCTACCCATCATAAAACTATAAAACTATAAAGCAACCAGTAGGCACCTAAACACTTTTTGATACGCATTTCTCGACTGCGATAAATTATGAAAATAACGAATTCATACTGATATATTACAGATTATTCAATATTTTGCATCCTAATTCACTTCTACCATAAAATATTCTGTAATCGATTTCTAAATACGATTTTGCAACGTCACATTCAGGTGGGGATTGATCATCGTGCCCGCGAAAAAGGAGATGCGCAGGCTTGAGTTTGCCGTTTGGAAGAGTTTTGTTTACGATTTTTGCCTCCATGCGATGCCAACTTTTCAAAGCTGTTCCGATTCATTGTACTTATCCAGTTTTATTTAAGTCAATGGTGCAACCAAGGGCGTACCCTGGCAGGGTCAGTGGGACAGCTTCCTGCCCCCCTAGACCTTTATAGAAACTAAAAATGACATCCAAAGTGTTGACAAAATAAAACTAAAACCTCTAGAATGCTGCAATAAAAAGTAGGATTCTTATGAAAAATGTTTAGACTCATAAAAAGGAAAATATAGAATCCATAGTGCTTTTTTTTGAGCCGGTCCCCGCCTGGTTCAGATCCTGGGTACGCCCTTGGGTGTAACTAAGTATGTAGTTACTTTGCATCAAATTATAATATTTTAAATTCCCCCACAAGCTCCTACTTTGTGTTGGTTCTTATTCGAAACATCCTGTAGTTGAAGTTGACAGGTGAACGCCTGCGTAGACATTTATCGAGCTTAGTCACCTGTGTGTGGGAAGTAATGGTCTGAAATGATTACAGTACTTGGCGTATCCACACATTGATTTGATAAGCACTTCTGAAAACTCCAGGCTAGAATGATCATGTTACAAAAGAATCCTATGCTTTACAGATAATTTATTATACTTCATTTGGTATGTGTGTTTTACAAGAATAATCTAGAGGATACTCTACGAGAGACAATTTTGGAGTTGAAGGCTAGACTGTGAAACCTGATGGTCTAGTACTCTGGGTGTTATCAATACAGCGTTTTAGATCCAGATGACTCTAGACCAGAAAGTGAATCTGCATATCAATGCGTATTACCTGCAGAACTAAGTCCTTTGTGAGTTTTATAGCGCGTTTTGGGTGGAAAGTTGAAAGGTGCTGCACCAAATGGGTCTTCTCTATTTGCACTATCCTTTGAATGAGCACCTGTAATAACTAAGTAAAAAGCATGCAATATCCATTAATCATAGGAAGTACCATTTTCCTGTCTAATTTTGTCGAATTCTTCTCCGAAAATATGATCTTCAGTCATCTGATCAAATGATGTGCCTTCTTCGAAGGGATTCCAATTGACAACGTCTGCTGATAATGACCTCTCATCAACATCTACGAAAATAAAGTATTTATGAAACTTTCGACACAAGTATTGATTTGTCACGCACCTGATGGATTAACAACGTCAGATGTTGACGCACAACATCCAATATCTATAGTTACTACATGTTTACAAGTTAACATGGGGGAATCACGAGACCTCGTAGAAGACTCTAAAGGTGCACGGAATTGTGTAGTTTCTGTTGCAAAGGCTCTTGAAAATAAGAAAAGATTGTCAACTTCTTTCCGCGACGACTGCTCTATCCAGATATATCACTTCTATGATCACTTGAACAATTATTTTTTTGCAGGAAGTAAACACTTCCGAAAGCTAGATAAACAAAGAAGGGTTTTGTTTTTCACTAACCTAAACCTAAGGCCAATTTAACTGCATCCCCAATATTTCTCCGATTGTGGAGCTTGGTCTTTAACTAGTCAGTCAAACCTACCCCACTGAACTACTAAATCACTAATTCTTCATAATTTGATAAAAATCAGAAGCTATCAATAAAATTATCGCAATTCTGAGAAAGAAAAATATTATTGAATTCAACCGACATACTTGTTGAAAGCTGTTGTATCGCTTATATTACGCCTATGTCCTTCAGAAAGACCAAGTGATGGTGATGGAGGGTTATTAGCTTCTATTATATTTGTAGACTCTGTATGAGTGATCTGCAAGATAAGAAAGTTGGTGAGATATTGTCAAATAGAGAATATCCAGTTCCTTACCTTAGAACCCAATAGTTGTGACTCAAAGAGAGGATTCTCAACCGATATGGCCGAAACCACAATTGCTGAAGTGTTTGTCAGTTGGGGAGCTACACCTTTGTTGTCATTCATATCAGTGGTAGAATCTGCATTTTCCTGATCATCTTCAAAAGGATCCGGATACAGTGTGGAACCAAACAGCGAATCTAACTGTGGGCGAGGTAGGTCTTCATCTTGAGACTGACTAACAAAATAATCATTGGGGCCAAAATCATTGAACGGTAGATTATTCGGTACATTATCCTGCGTAGAAAGACCGACGGGTAGATTGCTGGAAGAGCTGATTAAAGTACCGGGTGAAGGGCTCATTGTCTGATGATTAGATTGGCCAATTGCACAGGGACTTTGGGAACATGATTTTTTGGGAGCGCTTGGACTAGAACTCATATTTAATGGAATGCTGTTGATATTGAGCGGGGTTGTGGTTTGACCTTTGGGCCGCTGTCTGGGCATGACGCTGGTCCCTTCCACCATTGGACTCAAAGCAAGTGGTTTGTTTGGCTGGATTTTCATTTGCGATGCTCTTTTATGTTCCGATTCAAACAATGGAATTGCTAGATCCTCAATATTTGGCACCGCTGTTTTCTAAAATTGAAGTAAGTATGCTACAATTTCATAAAAACGTTTAGAACGGCACAAATAGATTTGTTCAAAGAAAGACCAATATTCACATCAAAAGAAGTTGATAAGGCTTGCTAGTTTACCCATTACAATTTCAACAAATCAGGCAAAAATTTAAATAATGAAAAGGTATTGCCAAGCTTTCTGGACCTACGGACAGACAAATATGTTGGGACTTGAAAGTCGGCCTTTTGCCTATGAAAGCAGGATACGAATTTTTCATACAATTTAGCTCCCTAATTGCCTATTTTTGATCTACATAATGTTGAAAATTGAAACAAAAACGATTTTTATTAATTTCATCGATAATGTTTTTGATATTTTTTTCAAATTTGCTGGGAACACATAGAAACTCTTATGTTTTGGCCATCGATTTTAATTCTATTTTCAACAATTTCAATTAACTTTTTTCCTGAAATTTATTCGTCCGATGAATAGTTTCCGAAGAAACTTGATAAAAATAGCATTTTGCTATGATTAAATGGGTCATGAACTTAGTTAATCAATTTTCCTTTTGACATTTGGTTAATATCCACAAATTTGAAAAAAAAACCTTTTTTTTTGGTAAAAATGATTTTTATACGTTTACCAGTAGCGTCTGCGTAAACATGATAATAAGAGAAAATGATTAGGTATCAGGGTGTCTAGAGAATACGTTGGTAACAGAGCCCCGACGTCAAAACAGGTAGATTTAAGCCACCTTACCTATATCCAAAATTACTCCGTTTAGCCTATCGGGTTTTCCTAATGTTATTATAGTATATAAGAACCTTGAAATAGATTTTAATAATGTTTGTAAAGGTGTAAAAATTATTTCTCATATCACTGGGAGATTTGAATGTCAAAACGAAATTCAAAGTATTTAACGCTTACAGAAAAATTAAATCAATTGCTGCGGAAGAAAGGAGAATGAAAGCAAAAAGCTATTCAAGCAAATAAAAATACCGATTTTTCTCAAATAAGAATCTACATGATATGTTATGCCTGTTATGTAAACATATATTTTGTATTTTATTTGATGTCTATGTGTTTATGCATAATAAACTGCTGAACACCCGAACTTATACATGCCCGTTTTTGGGTAAAATTCAAAGTCCAGTATTTTTAACAAAAATGATATTTGAATGCGGTTTGCGGATGTTTAAAGCTAGTTTTGTTCGAATTAAACTGCAGGAATGGTTTTTTTGTACAAACAAAGAATTATGATATACAGGGTGATCCATGCGAAGTCATGCGAAAAATTTAAATTTTAGTGTGTATGCCATTTCAGCAAAAAATAAATTTAGGCCAATATTCCACTCATGTACAAAAAATCCCATAAGAGCAGTGGAATTTTTGGAGGCTTACAGCGATAACACCAAATCGATAATACCACTCTGTCATGGCAACACAAATCTGTTTATTATGTATTGTATATGACAATTTTTTGACCCAAATAACCAGGTTGTCAGGGCAATCAATATGACAACGCAATTTTATTGAAGTTATACTCTAGAATTCGTGAAATATTCATCTGAATACCATTCGTGCTTTAAAATTAACCGGATAAATTATCGGTCATTTTTAAGCACGCGTGGTATTACCCCCGATAACACCAAATCGATAATACCACATCGATAATACCACTCTGTCATGGCAACACAAATAAACTCTTTGGCACAAATAACCACGTTGTCAGGGCAATCAATACGGCAACGCAAATTAAGTAAAGTTATGTTCTAGAATTCGTGAAATATTCTTCTTAATACCATTCGTGCTTTAAAATTAACTGGATAAATTTTTGCTCATGCGTGTTTTCTCTACAAATTTCACGAGATGAGAAAACACGCATTCGTGAAAACTTATCGGTAATTTTTAAGCACTCGTGGTTACCAGAGAACTAGATAACGACGAAAAGCGACAAACAAATTTCCGCCAAAAAATTTAGGTGGGAATCCGATACTTTCTGTCAAAAGATTTGTCAGCTGTTTATTAGTCCAAGTGTTTAATTAGTTTCGACTGTCGAATTCAACGGTTAACATGGTTACCATATGTAGTTTATCGTTCGTTAGCTCCGGTCGGTCAGTGGATCAATCGTTATTTGTGGTTTGAGAAATCAAAAGCTCTGTTAAAAGCTTGATCGAATCTATTTCGAAAAGTTTTATTAGAGCGCGGTGGGGTAAAAACGAGACAGTCGAGACACTGAAAATTTGAGGTAAAAATGAGACACTATTTTTTTTTCTATCAATAACCGTGTTTTTTTACACTGTCAATTGTCAAAAACGTTAAACACATTTGTTCAATGAACATGAATATTCAATTTAATTTATTTTAACAAAAAAAAATCGGAAAATGTTATTTATTTAAAAAAAAGTACAATAAACACTTCCAAAACTTTTTAACGTGGGCCGCCAACTTTTGTTGCTATGACAGCTTAAACGGTCGGAGCGACTCTTGGAAAGTCGGAATAGTATTATGTGCTTTTCATAACTCGTTGAAACTATTTGCGTCAGTCGATCTCTGTAAATGCAACCAAGAAGTTGTGTAGTTGTATTGGGGTAAATGTGAAGCGCCTGTGGGGCTAAATGTGAGACACCTATTGAGGTAAAACTGATACACATGTGAGGTAAATATGAGATAGATATATTACGTTTTTATGAAAAAAAAATCTTTTAGAGTACCTTTATATACTTTTGAAAATGTCTAGAAAGTACGTCCCAAAACCCAAAACCTACACAGAAAGAGACTTAGAAAATGCCGTAAATCTTATTAAAAAATGAAGGCTTGGTGTTATAGAAGCAGCAAGACAATTTAGAATTGACAAGTCCAAGCTTAGTAGATCACAATAAAACCAGAAATGTGATGAAGCTATCCTCCCCCAAATGGCTTGGAGGAACTGCTAGAATGTCTCAGAAACTAGCCTTTCCTATAGACTTTGAGAAGTTTTATGTTAAATAGGTAATTCCTTTTGTTACACTATTTTATAAGATTGATTTTTTGGTCTATTTCGTAAGCATATTTCTTTTATATTTAGCCTTTGTTAAAAAAAAAATGCTCAAGGACTTTTGGATTTTCTTAATTTTTATGCTTAAATTAGCTATTTTTTTAATTTTGTGAGGTATAGGTTTAATTAAATGTGTTTCAGTTTTTGCCTGACCTGTTTCAGTATTACCCCAGAGGGAATAATATGACACCTAAGTCGTACACGCTAATTGAGACTTATTTTTGCCCAAGCATGTCTTATTTTTGCCCCAGGTACAGGGAAAAAATGAGACAGAGATATACCTTTTACAAGGAAAATACCTGTTTTTATCGGTTTTAATACATTTAGTAACATTTATCACAAAATGATACACACCATTTTGATTTCTTAATTTACTTTAGGCTTGGTTTAGTGGCATTAAAATGAAAAGTTTTGTAAATTGTCTCATTTCCACCCAACCGCGCCCTAATGCCTGGAAGAAGTTGTGCTTTTCGCGGGTGTCGTACGAAAGGAGGGGAAGGAATCACCATCTTTGGTTTTCCAAAGATCCCGAACGGTGAGTTATACATATACATATACATTTCTGTTTACGAAAACAGTAATGAATAATTTTGATCTATGAGAAATCTGCTGTTTTTTTTATTAGTGGAATGGTCCATATATGAGGTGAAAATGTGTATATTCTGTTAGTCTGAATACCTGCTAGGATATAATTATTCATATCGGAGTTATTTCAGGAGTGTATTATACCACCATGAACCATATGTTTGTTTACATTGTTTTTGCGTGTATAATACACTTCTGAAATTTGGTCCGTCCGTCCCGTCTCACCCTGTATACAGGATGTCAATTTAGTACTTGTAAAAACTTTAAAGAGTTAATCTTTGACTAATTACTTTAAGACAAATATATTTTAAGACAATATGGGT
Source organism: Orchestes rusci (assembly GCA_958502075.1). Classification (NCBI taxonomy): domain Eukaryota; kingdom Metazoa; phylum Arthropoda; class Insecta; order Coleoptera; family Curculionidae; genus Orchestes; species Orchestes rusci. The sequence goes on along the minus strand of OY293303.1, from coordinate 45,892,053 downwards.
TCACAACAGCTTGGTTTCTGGGATACAAGGAGTCCAAAAAAAGTATTTTATTTGGTTTTTACCCTATATTTTTGTTAAGTGATATGGCATTTGGACAAAATTCGGGATACTGGGAATTTTGATGACGGAAAACTTAAATATTAACTTGGTTTAAAAAAAAAAAAAAAACAAGTTGTTGTGGACCCATGTTCATATGAACTTTTTGTCTTGAAATTAGTCAAAGATTCACCACTTGATGTTTTTACAAGTACTTAATTTACACTCTGTATCTAGTACAGGATTAAATCTTAACAGGTTGTCCAAAACACATTTTGATATAACCATAAATCACATTAGAATGACAATAATATGTAGGCAAACTGAATAAGTCTGATAGTTTCGGAATTTTTTAGCTAGTGGTGATGACCAACATTATTGACCAAGGCTCTCAAATGAAACCTGTAGCAGCGCCTACCGACTATAATTACAGAACAGAAAGCATTCCAACACAGAATGCGTTTACCTATGTGTGTGGCTATATTTTAAAGCGAGCACTGGATATCCACAATAATTGTTATAATTGTCAACTCTTTGGCAGACAATGCCAAGAGTTAGACATTAACAATTTATTGTCCAGCTGTAAAGGATTTGACAACGAGAAGGAAACTCTCGGTGGACTACAATCTCCGCCAGAAGATTTAATAAATTATATATATCAATTGGAGAACATTTTTATCAGCGATTTTGAACAAATTTGTAGTGATAATTTTCAGATTTCACATAATTTATTTAATCTGATGAGCCCTGTGCGATTCAATTATCCATGTCTCCGGTTTCCCAAATATTTTGTGTTAAAACTATTTATCAGAATGCGAATTTTTTATACTATCAAGTATTCCCATAGAGAGCTCAAAGAAGATAAAAAAAATATTAGAAAATCAAATATCCTATCGCATATTTGATATTATGTATATGTAGATTTATTATAGAATATCTTTATGTTTATTTGGTGTACCGGGTTTTTCCTTATAATTTGTCACTCCTTTAGAAACTCTACATAGATACAAAAAAATTGTTTGAATGAAAGTTTCATGATTATTCCCAAGGGCGGCTCCTCCATAGGGTCATTTGGTCAATGACCTCCCAAACATATTACAGAAAATAAATAGTTTACCTACTTCAGATATGTTACGATTATTATCAGTTTAATTTTAAAATACACCTTACATTATTTTGACTGTTCCTTGTAATAGTCGTCATCAAATGCGCATCAGGCACAGTCAGAATTCAGAAATTCGGCTTGGGTCTTCGGCTCGTCCAGTATATAATATTTATCTATGGTTTGGGCTGGTTGTCGGAAGTGACCGTGTGGCGATAAAGCTTGGCAAAAAAACACAGGTGGTGGGAGTAGCCGAACGTCAGAGCGAATTGGAAAATGAAACCGTGTCTGGGGTCAACAGCCAGCCTATAATTTGAAACATATCGCCGCCGTCGAAAAGACGACAAAATGGATTCGCTTATTGCGAAGCGCATCCCTATATCGACGATATCTTTTTTTGTGAGGTTAGTTTGTAATAGTTTGCCAATAGTAGAACAACAATTTTATCATCGGTGGATTGTTTTTTTTTAAGTGATTTTAAGTTATGAACTGTCGAGTTCACTTTTATAGATAATAAAATGTCGGAGGAGCAGAAAATTAAACTACTTAAAAGTGCCAACGAACTTGAGTTTGCAAAAATAAGTGAATTCAAGATCAAGAAAAGTGCCCGAACTTATTAAACGACAAACCAGTGAGGGCAAAAATAACCAAGTTCATCAAAACTTTCGCAAAGGTATGTACGATTTAGCATTTAGCCGAGTGGATATCTGGTTGTGAGCTTGTCTTACTGTTTCGTTTGTTTATTATTTTCTAATGACTCGTATGACACGTTATAGTGCAAAATCGGAGTTAAAGACTTGAAAGAGAAAATAAAAAAAAACATGATTCTTCAGTAGATCACATAAAATACTCGGTAAAATATGCAACAGTTGGAAGTGTTGTTATTCGCACTCACCTAGTCATTGCTTGCTTACTGAAAGTTCCTTCCAGATTTCAATGAAAATGTTAAAAAAAATCGTTATAATTTTGAACAAAATTATATTTTGTGTTACATTTTGAGTGGCATTTGAGTTGGCACTACGTGGCCGTGATGAAACGCATTTGTCAGAAAATCCAGGGGTTTTTCTAGGACATAGATTTCCATACCATTCCGTATTTTCAAAAAATGTACCGTGTACCCGACGCATAACCATATTGTCCCGTATTTTGTAATATGAATCTCCGACCAATCGCTGGCGATACGAACTTAACACATGAGCGGCGAAAAGAACGGAACTTCCTCTACAGGAAATGGAGGAAAATTATTTTTAAAGGAGGGTAAATCTCACCAAAAAATTGCCCGCGGCGCAAAACTCCCACCCTGATTTTTGACCTCCCAAATAAAATGACCACGAGCCGCCACTGATTATTCCTGAATATTTCATAATAACTAAGCGAAAGAACAAATCACCATTGAAAATTTGGAAGGTCTCATTTTTTAAATGGAATGCCCCATATTTTATCACATATTCAAGATCTCCTCATTTTCCTTTTCTCAAAAATATATAGTCTGCCTATGTTTGGACTTGCCGTTTTTGAGTTATTCCACTTTCAATAACTTGCAAAGTGCGGAATAATAAGATATTTTATCGCAACTGCCATGGATCACCAAGGGAAATAACAATTGTTACTCATATCAAGTACTTTTCTGCCATCAAATATCTTGTTTTTCTTGGCTTTTCATGGTGTCATGGCATTATTCGCCGGCATTGCAACTTAACACTATGTTAATCAAAGTGAAATCACTCAAGCACGGAGAGTCCAAACATAGGCAAACTATGTATTTTTGAAAAGAGGAAAATGAGGAGATCTTGGATCTGTATTGAAATATAGGCCATTTCATTTGAAAAAGTTGAACTTTTCCACATTTTCCCGATTTCCAATAGTGATATAATGTTCATTCTCTTAGTTATTATAACATTTTCAGGAAAAATCATGCAACTTTCATTTGAACACTTTTTTTGTATCCCTGTTAATATAGGGTTTCTGAAGTGGTGACAAATTATAAGGAAAAACCCTGTACACATGAGTTTATATTTTTAATTGTCAAATGAACGTTTGATTTTTCAATCATGCTTTATGTTTGTTTTTGTTAAATGTTTTTGAGTACCTAGTATAAAAAAACATATCAGCTTTAGAAATTTCACAATTTTTATTCTGGGCCCGAACGCCCGGACTATAAGTATTCGTTGCCCCGCGTTTGACAGCTCCCAATGCTTCCATCGTATCATAACTTGAGTTAAGTTCGAATAGTCCACATCCGAAATCACAGTGACATCTGACATCTGAGGATGTTCGATCAGGTGACAGACGATTTTATTTTTTACATCTTCAGAAATCGAACGGCCGAATCGAGAAATGACGAATGACCTGAAATGACATCAGAAGTAACCTAACCACACATTTTTTTGGGTTTGTTTTGTTCGCTGCTTTTTGATGCTAGCTTAAATTAGCGACTCCATTTTTATTTTTAATTACAATCCATTCCATTTTGGATATCAAATAACGTCAATAACGGTAAAAGTCCAAATCAAAATTCAAAACAACAGAACGTAACCTACAAAACGTATTCCCTCACTCCCAACATCTATAAAATCTCTTTTTCAGCATTTAGATGTGAAAAATGTTATTTTTCGGATCGCATTTGGACTAAAAATACGCAAGTCAAGATGTTATCGATAAGTACAGATGGGACTAAAAAAACGACAAGTCGGTCGAAGATGTAAAATATGTCGAAGATGTGGACTATTCGAACTTAGCTTTGGATGCTATACAAGTTGTCAAAAATTTTAATGTCAAGGACAAATAATTGTGCTCTCATTGAGGCAATGGGAAAAACAAGTTTTTGTCGCTTCTCGTCGGTTATCTAGTTCTCTGATATTACCCCCGATACCTTATATTGTTACTATGGTGATGTCCCAAAACTACTTATTTAAATAGACAAAGCCTATCATTCATAACTTCCCAGAAAATTGCATCCTAAACCATAGAATAGAATGTGACCTGCGACCTCACGTGGTAGGCACGAGAAATTGATGTGAACAGAACATATGGTCGTAGTAGATTTTCATTTATTACCTATTGTTTTTTTCTCGGCGATATTGCAATACAAATCGAATATACTAACATAAAAAATAAATAGAACTGGGAGGTTTTCAGGTTGCAAATTATAAATTTGTAGGGTATAGAAGTGTTTTTTTGACATGACGACTTTTCATCTTCAATAAAAATGCGAATTTAAGCGATTATAAAATTTTGCACAAGATAAACCACCCCGGTTGAACAGTTTGCTAAACCCTAAAGATTTAAAAAAAGATAGGTAGGTTTTTATAATGAAGTCTTTCTTCGTGCCAAAATTCGAGGTTAAAGGTTGAAAATGTTGCTGTAAGTGTAAGTGTCACAAATATTTATCCTTGCGATCAAGAAGACATTATTGCATAATATTGAACTAGTTTCCAAGGATCTGACCAGAACTATAAAGAACGTTTGCTTGCGTTAGTGGCCCTGAGGGAACGCCAATGATCTGACATATTGGAAACTCTTGGAAACTGTACGCAGTACGCACGCTGATGCACCATGATAGTTTGCTATTTTAAAATTGTTTGCCTTTTGACAAAGTTTTCTCAAAAGAGAATAGCGATTTCATACCGAGAAAGAATTGAAAACTGAGACCATCAAAACAAAACAATGAAAATAGCGTCTCACTACAGATAGGGAGTTTTTGAAGCTCTTATTTGACCCGTTATTAACGTTGCCGGTTATTCTGAGCATGCGCAGAAGTCTGGGAATAACCGAATCCGTAAACACGTCCGCAACCTCCGGCATCTTGACTACTACTCAAAATTGCATGGTTGGCATGGTACAATATCTTGAGACTCTTGCCGTTCATATAATCTCTCAGTACTCTGATGCCATAACACACTGAGCTTAGCCTCTGTGACAAATGCACTATGTGACTGGACCATTTCAAAAATTCATCCAAGTACACACCCAAGTGTTGTGTGAGATTTGCATGTCTGTACCATGAAGCTTAGTTTTCTCTTGGATTTGTACTTTTAGAGTTCCTGATTCTGAATAGCACAACATCTGTTTTTGCTTTGTTTAACACCAGTTTGTTTCCACTGAACCATGTTGCTGCTCTTTCAAGCAAACTAGAGCCATTCTCAGTTAGCTAAGAAAATACCATCTATTGACAGTGAAAAAAAAAGGAACTGCAAGAGTTCTTAGCCAACATGACCTTTATTTTGATAGAACGTATACAAAAAAAACAACTAGTTGAAGTATTTGAAAACCAAATCATATGATAAAACCTATTTTGTAAACGAGGTTATAAAAGCATCCGGTTACATACCTTAGATTGCCACCCTATCATTGTCATTTGAATCCGGTGAAAATGATATGGTCCCGATTAAAAAACAAAGTGAGACGAAATGATGAATCCAAAAATGTCCACCCATGTAAAAGAATCAATTAAAACTCAATGTGATTTAATACCAGAGAGCAGTTGGAGAGCATGTACTTATCATGTCATTGAAGTTAAAAATGATTATATTAAATGTGGGAAAATATAAAACCGTTAGTTATGTAAGTATGTATATCGGTAAATGATGGTGATAGCTCAAATTTCAACTTTTCTGATGACGACTAATGTTATTATTTGATATTTTCTACTATAAAACTATGTATTTGATACGGCCTAACACGTATACACATATTATGTAATAATTATTTACTACAAAGTGAGCAATACCCTAAAATATATTAAGTCTGTGGCGAAACCTAATAAATTTTTGTGTATACATATGAATGTTGTTTTATTTTTCCTGGACCCTGGACCGGATTGATTTAATGGCCAGAAAAGGAGCACAAGCGGATAAAAAAGTTAATAACTTGATTGCATCTGTATGCAGTCATGACCATTTACCTGTTATATGCTATGATAGCATAAGTCATGAAGTCGATTATTTGCGCATTTGGATCTTCATCTCCCAATAACCGAAGATGTTCGATTTATGTCGAATGTTATCGTTCTACCGGTGGATTGGATTCATGGTGGAAGGGAGTTGGGAAATGAACTTGTAATTGTGACTGAAGAAGTTTATCGTTCACTGGAGCACTCTATTTATAGAGATGTCTTCTAATATTATATTTCATGATACAATCAATACAGGAATCAGGGTAAACGCTAACATCAATAAAATACTAACTACCATTCTACTGTTTTCTAGCTGACTTCGACCACCATCTCTTGTCAAAACACTCAGGCCTATAAAACTCCAAACATACTGCAAATAACCTTATTTATGTCAGAAGCCTCATTACTACAGTGCTATTCTTCCTTATCTTTGTTGGGCGTGTTATCTCTTTTGAATCCCCCAGTGGTGTCTCCGCCTTGCCGTAGTCAGGGTCATCGTCCCTCGCGGGCGGGGGTGCTTGCGAGTCTCGGTGATCGTGAGGGCTATGCCGGCGGTAGCTCAGTTACTGGGCTAATGGTAGGGTCACCCATGCCGGACAGGTTGATGGGGAGAGACTAGACCAAGAGAGATACCCTTTGGAGAGCCTGTTACCCCTATAGATAGCGTGGGAAGGGGGAGAAATGGAAAACTCAACAGGACAGGGACTCCCACTTCTCCTCTTTTTGCGAGACAACAGGCTAGGGGTGGTACTCCGAGGCAACAACAACCACGATGGAGAGGACAACCTCGGAGGAAGGAGCCGGGCTACTCGGAAGCTCGGCAACGGCGGCAGAGAGTGAGCGGACAGACTCTCTGAAGTCGTCAGCCAACGACTGTTCAGACAACCCAGTGGAGAACCAGGCTGGGGCGTCAGTGGATGCGACTGGTCAGAGCAAAGCGGAGGACGACTGTAAACCGGAGGATACGGATGAAGTCAACCAACTTGGCATTCAAACCCAGTTGAAAAATCTCCGTATCAAAAGGCAGCACCGTCGATCTGAAGGATTCGGAGACTAAGGCTAGATTGCTGGGAGAGGAAGACACAACTCTAACCCCTAGGAAAAAGTCAACCGCCAAAAAACCATAACCTACGCCTAAAACCCTGGCGCAAAAAGCTAGAAATACCTATAAGAGCGCCAAGAACTACCTGAGGAAGGAATGAAGGATGAAGAACTCCCCAAGAAAGAGAAAGATTTCATCAAGAAGAACAGGAACATTGTTGCAAAATTCGAGAGTTAGCAAGGGTTAAAGCAACATGAACCGGAAACGGCACCAAGGGCAAGAGCAACAGCGAAAGCTGAAGCGAGAGCCAAAGCGGAGGCCGCTGGCAAGGTCTAATGCGGTGTCATCCTCAGCTGCGAATTTACCGGAAGAGCAAAATCCCCCAACTACTGGGAGGAGAATGCAAAGACGGATGCGTTCCACCGAGAAAGAACAAAACACCGCGAAGAACAAGATACGCCAGAAGAACTGCAAGTGGCCATCGTGGATCAATCCGATCAGCCGACAGGTGGCTCGAAGTGGAAGCGAGAATATTGGACGCCATACTCCAGCTAGACGAGCAGAGCGGCAACGAGGAGGTCAACTTCGACGAGGCTGGCTGGCAGAAAGGAGTCAAAGTTGTCGGCTGCAACAACGGAAAGTCAATTGACTTTCTAAAGCGTGTAGTCGGCGGCTGCGGCAGGGAGCCAAATTCGAGGTAATACCAGTCTCGAAGCTACCTCTGCGTCCATTGATATCAGGGTGTATTCCGCGTCCGGTTCCGTTTAGCGATGAATCCATACATAAGATCATCGACAAGCAGAACAAGGGCTTGAACACACAAAGCTGGAGAGTTAACTCTTCGACAAAGTGCAAGTTTGGGCCAGGCAAGGAGATCGTCTGCACGGTGGAGGACGATACCTTCGGGATACTAAGGAGCAACAACGGGAACATCAAGTTCGGGTTAGGCACCCTGAAAGCGAGGCTCCCCGAGGACAAAAAAGATGGCACCAAGGAACCTGAAGCTGCAAGCAGTGCAAATTGATTTGCATATTTGCATCACTGCGAAGCGGCATCGGAGGACTTGGTGCTGTTTATGACCGAGAATAAAGTGGATTTCGTGCTGATCCAAGAACCATGGGTCAATAGAGGCAAAATTCAAAGATAAAAAGCTGAACCATCTATATCATTCTCCGTCAGTAAGTAGAATGAGAACCTGTATACTTGCAAAGAAGACACTAAATCTTAGCCTATCCTCACAGCACAGTACAGGTGACTTGACAGTGGTAACATGCGAGCAAAAGAATAAGCAACCGCATACATGCCATATAAAGAACCTGAACCACCACCGACAGCAATTCGAACTCTAGTCAATTTTGGACTTTATACTAACCACCGACCTTGTAATATGCAATGGGGGGGATGTACCAACATTTGTTAACAGGGTTAGGGAAGAGGTGTCGGATTTAACTTTGGCTACTGATTCCGACGAGCTAACGATTGAGAATTGGAAAGTCTCTCTTATACAATCTTTTTCGGATCATAGGACAATCATCTTCAAAATCAACGGCGAGCTACAAAAGGTAGAACCATTCCGGAATCCTCGTAGAGCAGACTGACCAAAATTCTCTGACCTCATGGAAAGGGATAGAAAACAACTAGCTTCGGACAAGGTATCACGATCACCTACCAAAGAGAAAATAGAGGATAATGCGGCGAAGCTAGAGGAACAACTGAAGAAAGCCTTTCACAGATCATGTCCCTTAAGCAGCATGTCTCCCTGGTCAACGGCGGAACTAAGACAGATTAGGGACAAGACAAGGAGGCTTTTGAACCAGGCAAAGAGAAATGAAACAGAGAAGGACTGGAATGAATACCAGACCAGCTTTAACAGATACAAAAGTGAAATCAGGAAGGCCAAAAGTGATTCATGGCAGGACTTCAGCGAGTCTATATTGGATACTAATAAGTCTGCAAGGCTAAAAAAGATGCTTTCAAGGGAGATGGTGACCCCAAGAAGCATAAAAAGGCCATATTACTCATGGACAGAATACTGCAATGAGACACTGGAACTTTTAATGGAGACGCACTATCCAGGATGTACCGTAGCAGAAATCAGCAGTTCTGACGAACAACAGCTGATGCCAAATGCAGGGAAGTGAAAGTTGTTTCTATACCCAAATCGGGAAAATCAAATAACTCAACCTCAAAAGACTACAGACCAATCAGCCTACCATCCTTCTTGCTGAAGACACTGGAAAAAGAATCAACTAAGATAGAAATGCAATGTCCGGATCAACTTACTTACCTTGAGGGTAAGTCAACTGACAGCATATGCAGACGAAGGTAGTGGTTAAAATACCTTCCAGAGAAGACTAGAATCAAGACTCAATTATAAGGGAGGAAGAGATATCCATCTTTACAGACGCAGCAAAGACAAATACAGGCACATACTCAAAGGAACATCCAATTGTCTATCAAGCTTGAGAAAGGATGTGGCATTCTGCATGCAGAAATCATTGCCATTAAAGAAGCAGTCAACCTGCCGCAAGGACTGGAAAACACAACAAAAGGCGTCACAATCTATGCAGACAGCAGAGCAGCGTTAAGAATACTAGAATCAGATACAGTAAGGTCAAAGGAAGTGATGAGTTGCCGTGAGGCATTGTCCTGGATCAGGAACAAGAGGCTCGATCTATGCTGGGTTCCTTCACATAGCAATATTGAAAGGAACACGATGGCAGATGGACTGGCGAAATTGAGACTAATAAAGGACGAAGCCGAAATGGAAAACACATCGCTACCAACGATCAAACTATTGAGATATACAGTAGATTAAAACATGGTAAAGCTACACAGCGACAGGTGGAGCAATCGAAACGACTGCAAGACATCGAGAGCTCTAAGGAAATTACTTAAGCAGAGCAGATCCTCTGTGAACACCCTTGTGGCACAACCTTGTGGCACAGGACACTGTGAAATCGGAACCATGCTCCGAAAATGGGGCCTATGGACTGATTATCTCTGCAAGGACTGCATCGAGGAGGATGAAACGATAGAACATCTACTGTGCCACTGCCCAACTCTCAGAAATATGGGACAATACTACCTTGAAGACTTGGAGGAATCGGCGAATGTAGACATCGTGCTAATTTTGAACTTCGTAAAAAACATGGGATGGTTTAGAACGATGAAGAGAAAGGCTGCAGGTTAAGACCGATGGGACACCTCTTCAAACAAGGGAACACAATGGGCCATTTGGCCTCCGAGTGAAAGCAATGCGAAGCAGAAAACTGCGGAGTAGGGCATACCCTTCGCAACCTAGCCTAACCTAACAATCTCCTTTGTAATCCTTGCTATAATCTGTCGCTTTGAATTTTTTAGACTTTTTTCCACTGTCTTTTTTTCTTGTTTCGTCTTCAACTTATCCTTATCCCAAATTGTATTCCTTTTCTCTTTATCACCACTCTCAATAGCTCATGGCTTAACTTCTTTATCATGTCTTCCAGTTTCGTTTTGGTCCAATGGTTCTTCATTTTTGTTGTACAAACACATATCACATTCATCAATTTGTCTTCTTCTCTTCAATCCATACCGGTTGTCTAACTTGTCGTTTTCCTTGTCCTCTCACTTTTGTCTATAATTCCTTTTGCCTTCTGAGCCCCTACTCATTACATCTTCATTTTTTTAATTCATTTACATCTTCGAAAAAATCATTTTCATTGTTCTGGTCCTCTTTCAATAAAAAATGTTTTCTTCTCCAAACCCTTCACAGGAATTGTTTTCTGGTGAATTCTGATTATCTGTCGGGTTATCTGGAAAGTTTAAATAGATTATCTCTACTCCCTTCCTAGTTTTCGAGACCTTCATTTGAATCTTCTCACTTTCTGCTGGAAAGATTACATCTCTTTGTTTTTTCACACTTTTTTTATCCTGCAGATAAACTCTATACCCTTTTACTTTTTCACTGTAGCCCACGAAAATGTCAAACATGTTTTAAGCATCCAGTAATGTCTTTTCTGCTTTGGAATATGAACTCTCACTCATTTTCCGAACTCAAAAAAGACTTGTATATCTGACTGTCTATTATACCACAACTCAAATGGTTTTTTATTCTTTTGTGGGTTCACTGCCAGTCTCTAGAACGAATACATTGAGTTAATATCTATTCTTACCCTATCATTTTTATTGAAGCATAATGATTACTTTTCCCACTCCTTTTACTCAACTAGTGTTCCATCACCTACTTTCACTTGTCTTTTCATCATCAATTTCTCCATTTCTATAAACTGGTGTTCATCACTCTCAATGTCATGACAACACAGTAACAAGTCCTACAGAGACTGTCAACGTAGACGTTAAGTCAAATTTGATTTTAGTTTTTTTTTGTGCGTGACTGCGGAATAGAAACTTTGTGTCTGGTCTTTGCTTCACAAACCACAGAACATACCGATATGGTACACATAATAATATGTTCAGTTGCTCCGCTGTCCATCCACCAACTTCGCTTATAAACATTTTCGGACCCAATTGTAGCCATTATATCTACAACACTTTTTGATTTAAATGCTTGACTTGATACTTGAATAGCTGGTATTCTGTTCTCTTTCTTGAGTTCAATTTGCCGTCATAATGACTATCAGCATATTTTGAATTTAGAACCCTAAACGAAACTATTTGTGCAGAAACGAACATTCTCTGACCTTCTTCTACGTAATTATAACAAGAAGAATTTTGTCGTTTCATGCCTGAACGGACCTAAGTCCGGGATTTGAGTCCCTTAACTGCTTATCAAAGCGCCGCATCATTTATAAAAAAAAAAACAAAATGCAGTTTGGAAAAGCTTCATTTAACCAATTCACCATCGATTCCACATTACAAAAGATTTTGAAGATTATTTTCAAAATTTAATAACCTGGCCGACTACGACAGAACATAAAAAGAAACAGTCCGTCTTTACTGAATAAAAAGTCTTGTTTATATTCTGTTTAATGTAATCAGAATACATTTGGTTGCTTCCCGATTCATGCAGCTACCATCCCCAAGTTGGTGTTTTTGTCTCCTGAGGTCACCACCAACCGATCATTTTCCCACTGCAATTTGGTTTTAGAACCCATACAGATGATAATTCAAGGCTTTCCTCTTCTAGAAACGAATCGCCTCAAGGCTAGTAGAAAGGAGTTTGTACTTAAACTTGATACCAGTTCTAGGTGCAGAGCCTTTGTAAAGAAGCACAAGAATACTGCTATGTAACATTTCTCCATCTTAGAAGAACGTGATTTCCCCAGTCCCTTTCTATTTTGTTCCTTTGTTCCAATTCCTCCTACTGGACCAGCTACGACCCATCTAAGTTCAGTTTCTTGCAGCGTAGGATTGTACTTGCCACCTGATATTCTACCTCCTTTCAACAAACTCCAGAAGAGATCGCAACCAATCAAAATTTCGACTGCACCTGGTTTGTTCAACTCTTCGTCAGCAAGATGTAAAGTTGGTGGAATTTCAAACAAACTTAGATCAATCTCAAAACCTGGCGTCACATTTGTAATTTCAGGAAGAATATAGCACGTGAGTTTTGTATTGAAATTAGTATATAAAGACATGAGACTGACTTGGCATTTACTGCGTACTGAATTTGATATGCCAAACACATTAAGATTGACATCGAATTCATCTAAGCCTATTCTAGCGCACAAGTTTGTTGTGATAAAGGATGACATAGAACCGGAATCTAGTGGAGCACGTGCGATGTGAGGCATGCCAAATTTATCTAGAACTTTTACCTGAGCTCTTGGTAAAAGCATAAAGCGATTTCTTGATTTGGAAATGTTGCTACTTGAAACAGGCTCGTCTGGCGGTACCTACTCGGTACTGTTTTCAGACTTTTGCACGGTCGTTGAAGGGTCGATATTTTCTTGGTGCAATAAAGTATTATGCAATGAATGACATTTTCTACAAGGACCCATCTTGCATTTCTTGGGCGGATGTTGACGCAAACAGTTTTTACATAGTTTAGATTTGTTGATAAAGTCAATTCGTCTTTTGACTGAAATATTGAGAAAATCTTCGCACACGTAAATCGAATGATCTTTTTTGCAATAATAACATGACTGAGTAGATGAAACTAGCGACCTAGAGGCGAAACGATGCTTGTTATCTCGCTTGCCAAGATGTCTTGTACTCTAGAGTTTCTAAGAAATCAGCCCGATTTGTAAGAAACGTTTTTAGATCTTCTAATGTAGGCGTGTTAAATGATATCGAATATTTTTCCCATTCGCTTGCCGTATTTTGATCAAGTTTGGAAATGATCATAAAGATTAGCAAAGGATCCCAATCCTTGATTACTTGATTCAATTGTTCTAGTGACCTGAGATGCTTTGCTACGTCATCTTTGATTTTGCGAATTTTGAAAGATGACTCTTTATGCATATTTTCTAGCGTAAACAATGCTTTGATATGGTTATGGATTAATAATTTTCGAATTATTAAACCAATTATTGAAGGTTTTCCATGCAACGGTATATCCACTTGACGTGAATTCAATGGATTTCAGAACCTGCGCTGCACTGCCCTCCAAAGAAGCCCGCAAATAATGATACTTTTGAATCGCGGATAAACACTTGTTTTCGTGAACCAGAGACTGGAATGTTTCCTTGTATTCTCGCCATTCTTGGAAAAAACCATGAAACCTTGAGTGTGGAATTACTGGCAATCTAACTCCACCCAAATCAAAATTTGAATTGACAGATGAATAAAACTTGATTCAAAGTATTTTTTGCAACAGATACGATTGCAAAATACGCGTCGTCAAATGTTGCACGCTCAGTATATTGGTCATTCAATTGATATAATGCTACATCGGCCTCGATTTCAGTCCCAGAACTTCGCAAAAATTTAGAAGACCTGCCCGTAGCTTTGAACTTTCCAATAAATAAACATTGTTTCATTTATTGTTTCTCAGCCCCATAACCAGGCCAACATCCGAAATCTGCATCCTCGCCAATAAAATCAAAAATGAAAATAGTAGTGACATAGATGAGATTCCAACCAGTTTGGTTAAACTCGTGATTCCCTTCATATAACTGATGTACTTGCTATGTAATGAACAATAGTTTCAAATATTGAAATATTTCTTCTTATAAACCCAGAAAAACACAAAAACCGTTTTACAAAATTTGGATTTTTCCCGGAAATCTCGGGGTCTATTCGGAATTTTTTGGATTTTCCAACGGCAATCTTTTGAGTACCTAGATACTCAACTTTCCCCAAATTTTAACTCTGCCGTATATCCTTCCGTTTTCAAAATACTGATAGTGATTATGTTAATTTGAAACACCCTGTATAGTAGGTATAACCCCGGGTTTTACTAGGCAACCCATTCGCAATCTATTTTTGAGCAAATTATTTAACATTTGAACTTTATTAGCATCAAATAAAAGATGAGGGTAGATATTTCTAATACCCTATGAGTTTTGAAAGAATAAGAAGTTGTCAAAAGGATAGCAGCAAAAAAGTTGTTATGGATAAAAAGTTGGTTTGATGAAATGTCCTCTACAATAAGTTCTGAAAAAACAAAGTACATAGCATTCAGTTGTGACAAGAGGAGCTGACAAAATTACAATACATTAGCCTTACCCCATTCTCAAAATGACATCATTTGTATACATGAAGTGAATACAATAAGGTATTTGGGAGTTGAAATAGATAGACATTTGAAATGGCATTGCCATATAAACATGATAGTAAAAAGGCTGCAACATGGAATTACAAGTTGGGGTGGCACTTATCACACGCACATTAAACCGTTGGAGACCATACAGAAACTTTTTCTCAAATCCATCTACAATGAAGAACTTACCCCAGTGACGAAACATATAACCGTCTCACAAATACTGGACATACAACAACTATTCACCTATAAATTACTTATAGCCCAATATAAACAAAAACGAGAACTATATGAAATTTCTCATGAATATCATTCGAGACACAAAGAGATGAATACAAAAACACAAAGAGTATACTCTTGTTCAGAGATCTGACTGGTTTTTATTGCCGTACCGAATGCTTCCATAAACATTGAAAAAAAAGCACTTCAATATGTATCAGAAGAAGTTTAAGGCAGTGGATATTGACACAGCCGCGAAAAAAAATACATGATCCATTGAATTTAGAAAGTTTGACAAATGTCTGAACGTGCTGATACCCCTTATTATCTAAAGATCCATGAGTTTAAAGAAATAATGGAAAGAAACATCGGAAATTGAAATTGTATTTTTGTTTGTATTTATGTTCAGTTTTTAAATTTGCATCGTACGAACTCGGCTTGTAGATTTTATAATCAGCATTATCAATTTATTACTAATTAGTATTATTATTTTTTTAAATAATGTCCCAAACTGGTCTTCGGACTTCGGTGGATTATTTTGTTTATTCCTATTATAGGCAAATTTATTTTGAAGCCTTTTTGTAATTTGTGGAGATAAACGTATATTGTATTGTATTGTATAATTATCAAACATAGAATGATCCTAAAAGACTATATTGAATACTTAATCCCATTTCATTTTGAATAATTTCACAAAATTCCGGAAATCATATTTTAAAACCACTTTGGTTCATAGGCGAGGTCGATGCACGCAAACGTTGCAATAATTAAATAAGTACATTTCCTCGATATTGTGAAATTACCTAGTTAGCAATATTATTTAGTTCCAACGAACGGAATAATAGTGCTAACAAGGAGGAATTGGAGTCAAGGTAGAAAATTGTGGTTTCGGGCTCCCGGTGTCGGAAGCTTGTCCCAAAAACGAGTCATAAGTAAAGGGCATTAGTGCGTTGTGTAGAAAATCTGCCAGTTGAAGATAGTTATTTAAGTACAATTATTTATATTTCCCAGGAGACCGCAAATTATTGTTCAGACGCAAATTTATTGATTTGATAATTTCTTATTTTGTTTCATCTTTTATTGTTCTTTGATTTTCACTTTATATTATCAATAGATCCAAGTCAACGTTAATAAGTATTTTTTTCAACACCTCCATCCTAAGTCGCACTACCCCCGGTGTGACAGAGTATTTTATTAAATGAGTGGGTCAAAGAATTTGTCTAAAACCAAGAAACTTTTGTATCAACATCTTGTTTCTAAAGTTGGTAGTTTCCGAAAAAAGGTATAGGCAATAAAATGCCCACCTTGTACATTAGGTACGTTGATTATGCCAAGAACCACTACTTACCATCAAATTTTTCACTGGATTCCATTTTCCAAGTAACTGGAATGCTATGGAACTTACTTGAAAAATATCAGGTCTTTTATCTGGGTCAGGTTCTAACATATATCCTGGAATCAGAAGAAAATGTTCAATCAAATAGATTAAGCAGTTCACTCACTTATAAGTTGATGAAACTCTTTTGAATATGGTGAATTATCTGGAATACAAAACTGACCGCTCTGTATTGCCAATGTGCTTTCACCAAAAGGCAGGGAAAAAAAACATAACCGATAAAGAAGACAGCCCAAAGCCTGAAAACAATATTTTAATACAGTTCAAGATTCATTTTTAAGAATAATATACCCATATGTCAGCCTTGGTTGAAATTGCTTTACCGCAATACAGATCTACCATTTCGGGAGATCTATAACTCAATGTTGTATACTTTTTGATTTCTTCATCTACTACAGCTACTCCCTTTTCGGCTGGGTTCAATACTCTAGCGGTAGCTGAGCCAAAATCACACAAAATATAGTTACCATCTTCTCCCACCAAAATATTTTCTACCTGAAAATCAAATCTTAAAAAAAAAAATGTTTTTGAATGAGATTTGATACCTTCAAATCTCTATGGATAATAGGAGTTTTGCAGTGATGAAGTCTTGAGACCGCCTCACACATATCACAGAAAATCGTCAACACTTCGGTTTCACTGAAATCGGGTTTGCCACGTGCTTTCATTTGTGCGAACACATTTTCAGAACAGAATGGCATCAGTAACAGAACTTCGTAGACTCCACCCCCAGTTGCCATAAGGCTAGAATCTACGTAACCAATGATGTTCTTATGACCGTGGAGGCTACTCTAAAACAATTTAAACAATATCTTTTAGAGATGCAAATATCGCATTCATGTTTACAGATCAAATAAAATAAAATGCATACAATATACGCAACACAGCAGAACTATTCGGGTGACGTCACAGTATGCTCTTGAGCTACGCTGTCGTTGCTCAAGCTGAATTGCTAAAGAGACATTATTTTATGGTTATCCAATGGAACCGCTGGATAGCCTCAGTGCTGTGGTGCTCAATTATCGCCCTTCACCAACCCAACCCACCGAAAAAAGTGGGAAAAACATAGAATTTGATAAAACTTTGATCCTGCATCAGTTATCAAAGAAGTAATGGTACACTTAAAAATTTGAATCCATTTGTTTACGTGACCTGGCGATTTTTTTAAAGAAACTGTTTAGTGACCTTTTTTCACGTTCAGAAAAGGACACTTTTCAAAACATTTTTCGCTGTAATTTTTGATGGTCAGCACTATTTGAAAGAGGGCAAAAATTATGTACTTCCTGAAATTTCACAATAATTGAACAATGGATAGAATTTTGAAGAAATCATGAAAAATGGATAATTTTTGATATGTTCAATTATTGTGAAATTTTCTGGAAGTACATAGTTTTTGCCCCCTTTCGAATGGTGCAAGCCATTTTTATCAAAAACTACACTATATTGTTTTGAAATGAGCAACAAATTTTTAGAAAAAAAGCATCAAATGAACAATTTCTCTGAGTAACCTCCTTGCCATGGGTTGTAGTAAAACAAAAAATTATAATTAACATTTTTGTTTTGTTTACAGGGTGCCCATCAGTGTGTGGAATTCCATTTTCACCATTGTCAAAAGAGATAGGAGTAAATGTTCACGACAAAACTGATAGGGTTTCAGCAGGCTCACAATGTAAAAATATTACTCTGTATACAGAGTGTTCTAGGCAAGGTTCTAGGAAACCGTGACGGAAAAAAATTGTTTTTTTTTGAATGACAACTCCAATTTTTAATTAGAGTATTGGATTCTGCGTATAGTACTGTGATTTTATTTCCACAAAGTGCGGTGTTGCCATAACATTTAGGAAAAAAACATGTTAGTAAATAAGCAAACAAATGATTCAAAAATGAAGCTTGCAAATATGCTTATTTCCTAATGTTAGAGGCAAGGTGATGAATTTTTGAAAACAGATGTGCGACAATTTATGCAGGGTTTTTTCCACAGCGAGACCAACTTAGCAAATTTAGCGACGTCAAATGAAACATCCTGTATGGTGATGTCCAGTTTTGTTAAGCACTCATAACCCTGCAACTTTGTCATGTCGTAAAATTCGTCGTTATTTCGCAATCTCGAATTGTGTCAAAATAGTACCCGATTATTTTTGTGAGGCTATATCGAAGATCAAGCTTACCGTGTTCTCCCTACTATTCGAGAGAATATGAAAAATCAGATAAGGGAAGCATTCAGAAATACAAACAACGATAACAATATGCCAGTTAACGTTAGTTCCGTAATTCGTTCTGTTCATTCTGTTGAGCGGCTTTCACACCCAAGTAGCATGCGTTGGAAACATGTTACCAACATTTATAACCTATGCAACCATGGCAACTTGGTTCCAATACTTGTATAAGTTTTAATGTGCGTAGCATGTTTACTCGTCGCTCGCTACTATTTTGTGAAAGCCTGAAATGGTTCCATTTCAATTATTGCTATTGTGCCAAGACATCATTTTCTCACCGATATTTGCCCTGCAACGCCACTGTGCTGCTGCGCGAACGCGGTGGAAGCTTATAGACAATTCTAGAAAAATCTGAAGTATTCTTGCATTTTCGGCGAAGGGGCCTGGGATATATAAGACTTCGGAGGCGCAGCCGCCACGTGAGTTCAGTTCAGTTATTGATGGCCTCAAAATATAAATCGTAAAACATAAATGGGCTGCGATTGTGTACATGAATATTTGTGGTTGTGCTGTAGTGACTGAATAAATAAAATAAAACTGACACTATTCAGTTTTTCTATAGCGAAAAATATTACATTGGTGTCAAAAGTGGGATTTATTGTGTGCTATAGAAACGGACATAGATATTCGCTGTAATGGCTACGAAACTAGTGTTTTTAACCGGATTGAAGTTCACCAAGTTGAAGAGGGAGTTGGACGAGCGTGACCTAGATGCAAGCGGGAAGAAGACTGATATACAACAAAGGCGTCGTGAGGCTTTAATGGATGACGGCATCGATCCTGGAAAGATCCAATTCGAGATTCCTGATCCCAACGCAGTTGCGAAATTGTCCAAGAACTTGAAGGATCAACTGCAAGAGAACTAGAGGAAATTGGAACATAAGTTTGAAGAATCTTCCAGAGCTTTGGAAGAGAGCTGGAAGAATCTTCACGAACTATGGAAAAGAAGCTGGAAGAATCTTCAGAGCTATGGAAGAGAACTCTTGGAAGTTGGAGAAATTGGAAGAATCCTCTAGAGCTATGGAAATTAAGTTCCAAGAATCTTCTAGAGCAATAGAAGGGAACTCGAGAAAGATGGAGGAAATGTTCGAAGAATCCTCTAGAGCTATGGAACAGAAATTGGGAGGAAGCTCGAAAAACCTTCTAGAGCTATGGAAGAGAAAATCGGAAAACAGCTTGGGGATACAGTGAAGACTCTGGAAGAAGAAATCGAGAGAGTGCGAAGGCAAGTTGCAGCGATAATCAACCAGCCAGAAGTTACTATGGAACAAAAAAAGCCCTGTCATTAACCCTGGCACTTCGTGGGGAGGCAACGAATATCCTGCAGACGTTGAACACACAAGAGCAGGACAACGATGTACTGGGGAAGCACCTGGAGCTTCGATATGGACAGACTCACTTGGAGCACGCTTACCACTCTCAGCTGAAAAACTGTTCTCAGAAGACCAACGAGAGCCTGCAGAAGTTTCAAGCTGATGTAGCTCGCCTTGCACGACTGGCTTACTCAACTACGCCAGAGAATGTGATGGAGAGGCAAGATCAAACTACAGGGTGTTTTCTAGGAAATGGTGAGAGAATCGTGCGGTGATTCCTGAGGTATTTTCACGAAACAAGGTCCCATAAACATTTGTCAAAAAATGCTTTCCAATTGACCTACGCCCCGTTAAATAGAGCCCCCTGAAGGCAGTTTTTTTCACAATATCTCCGAAACCGTAGCTCCCTTAGAGGGCATTTTTTGACAAATGTTTTTGGAAACTTTTTTTCATAAAAATACCTCAAGGATCACCCCACGAGTTTTGTACCAATTTTTGGGAAACACCCTGTATCATGATGTTTTGAATACTATGCAGCGTAATTTTTAATTTAATTTTTCTCGAATATGGGACATTCTAGCGATAGACACCAAAACAACCTGAAATTTTCGAAATTTGTAGAAAAAAAAAAGATTATTTATAAAAAGTTTTGGTTAATTTTTTATACTCAGCCCCCAAATACGCCTCTGACTAGGTGATCAAATTTCTGGATTCATATTTGAATTCAGCATATTCAAGTTGGTAGGATTCCAAAGTTTCAAAACTTTATTTCAAACGGTTTTAGAAATGAATTGAGTAATACATCCTCACATGTTCCCCTTTGGGAGCGTTTGCCGATATTCAGGGTGATGCAACAAAGATGACCCATAAAACATTACTTATCCTTGAACACAATAATCATATACAATTTGAATAAAATTATTTGTTATTAAACGGGGTGCTCAAGTTTTGCAAAAACGACCTGTACACAATTTTTTCAAATGGAACACCCTGTATATTATATTTGCATGCATGAAGTCATGACCACATCAGGAATTAGTTGATTGATCAATTAGCAAGTAGGTATCCAAAAGTTTCTTTTTAATTCAAAGTATTGTGGCACTGACACTTAACTTGAAAATGATGGATTATGCTTGATTATATCACCGAACAAATAACAATGAGAAGGCTCACTCTATTGTGTAGCAGCATCAAGAGACAGCCCGCCGAACCATTCGGGAGGACATCGTTTTCGTAGCACAGAGCATACGTGCCCGATATTCGAAAATCACGAGTTAACAGCGCTTCTCATAATAAACTGATAACGAGATCGTTGAAAAGACTGGCATTCTCGGACCGGATGGACGAGGTATATTGTTGGGAAATTTGGCACTACTTGGGTGGATTTCGTGCGCTTGGCAGAGTGTCCTTCTTATCGTTATTTGTTCGGTGATTATACGTAGGGGAGAGATATTTTATTGACATAATGCCTGTTAGATGGCGCAAGACATACTGAAGGTGAAAAATTGAAAGTATATCGTTTGCAGTCAACAGAAAGCGGTTGTGAGTTTCTTGAAGTGAAACCGACGACTTTAAAAACCACTAATTTTCATCATTGACCTGTTTTTCAAAGTGTATTCTTGACGAAAGTGTTTGCCAAGGCGAAGCATCTTATTCTTTCTATTTTTCATGAACAAAAGCATCAACAAACATAAAAGTTGTATTTTTTGTGTCCATGTTTACGCCGTCATGTTACCAAGCAATGAATGGGACACAAATATTGGTCATGAATAGGACATGTCCCATTCATAACCTGAAAAATATTTCGTTACATTTTCACATCTTAGATGAGAAAAGAAGGTCCCGTGAAAAACAAAACAAGGAGGAAGAAAACGTGAACAAAAATACTCCAGACACTGCAGAACTTGATAATGTAATGGAAGATGAAGCAGAAAAAATGGAAACAATCCGACAAAAGGCAACGAAAAAGAAAAAAGTTGTTCAAAGGATTGCACAAGAAAGTGAATAGATGATTTGGTTGTTGGTCGATTTTTTCACAAAAAAAAACAAAATTTCTTACAACATTCAAGTTGTTGAAGAAAATCTTGATAATTTTGAATTCCGAATTAAGACCGTGGAAATTCTGAAAAGTTTTCGTATCCTGAAGAGGAAGACATTTGTGAAGTGTCTTAATGTTTTTAGGCCGAATCAAAACAGACCTCTCCCAAAACCAGAACCAATGAGCATCACAGCTCGAAATACCTCTAATTTACAAAGATTTAATAATAATAACAACCATAATACCCAAAATTTCTTCAAAAGAAGTCAACCCTCAAATTTTATTTCTGAAGAATTATATCATACTGAAACAAATGCTGACTACGCAAATGAACCAAGTAATTCAGGGTATTCAGAACCATGTGAAAATGTTTACACTGACGATTCCCAAGGAATAAATTACGGTCAAGTTTCACAAAATTCTAATAACTTTGAAAGCGAAGATTTAGCTGACGTCGAAAATGAAAATTTTCAGGAAGCTTCTTTACCCACAAACGCAACCAACACCAAAATTAATTTCTTACAACCATGTAAATACAAGTGAGCTCTCGTATACAAAAATTTCCCGAAAATGGATTGAAATTCTTGATTGATAGTGGCTCCACAAAATCATTTATTGATCCTGAATTAGCTAACAAATTCTACCCAAATACTATTTCTTACGACCCATTTATCGTTTCCACCATTTTTCAACAATCTGCTCACAAATACAGTGCAAAATACCCACATCAAAATTATTCAATTTAAACAAAAATAAAAGCCTAAAATTCCATCTTTTTAAATTTCATAACGTATTCGACGGCCTAATAGGATTAGATAATTCAAAATCACTTCAAGCAAACATAGACTACGACAAAGGCTACTTAGTCACGCCCAGTACAAAAATTAAATTACAATTTCACAAAACCAATAATGAATTGGATAATATCATTATTTCTCCCCGTACCAAACAAGTTGTGAAAATAAAAACGGACATTCAAAATGGCGAAATAATCTTACCCTACCTAAAAATTCACAATTGTGAAATTCCAAATAGTTTAACCATTGCAAAAAACGGATATGCCATAACAACAATAACGAATAATACTTTCCTGCCTGTAACTTTGGATATTTCGGAACCCTTTAAAGTTGAGAAATTCCAACGAAAAGAAATTTAAAATTTCGAATTAAACAATTTTGATGATTCTTCCTTTCCAAATCGATTTGACCCCAAATTAATCAGAACAGACCATTTAAATCCAGAAGAAAGAGCTAAAATCTTAAACTTATGTCAAGAGTACAGCGATATCTTTTATAATGAGAACTCCCCTCTTACATTCACAAACGAGATTAAACATTCTATTAACCTCGGACGGACAACCAATTTACACCAAAAGCTATCGATATCCTTTTATTCATAGAAAAGAAGTAGAAACCCAAATACAGAATATGTTAGATCAAAACATAATACGACCTAGTAACTTCCAGATTTGAAATCGGTCAATTGGTTTTGGATATCGGCGAAAAAGCGAAAATGGCGGATTTGGTTTTTTGCCAGTAAATCCGAAACGGCTAATTGGACAGCAATGAAAATGTGACATTATCTGTACACCTTTTTAAAACGAATAAAATGGCGTGTATGACATGTCTCAATCGTCTTTTGTTTTTCCACAACCCGCCTCAACTTTCATTTTTCTTATGGCCGCCATATTGGATTTTTCGATTTTTGGAAAGAGAGTAAAATTTCCAGTCTAGTGTTGTCCCACAAGTGCATAAAAGATCTAGGTATGATCGAAATATCACTCTTCGTAGTTAGGCCTCAATCTTTTCTAAGGAGGCCATGATTTATTTGTCGCTATTTTCAATAGAACATGGACGTAAATAATGACTTCTCAACGAGTCCATTCCTATCTTAACTTTTCAAGAGCTATTCAAGGAGATTAAATCCATTATTGTGAAAAAATGTCAAAATGTGCCGAAAAAAGTTGACAGTTGACGTTACCTTCTATCCAAATGACACAAGAGCTCTTGAAAAGTTAAGATAGGAAAGTGCAAACCATTTTCCTCTAACTTGAATAGTTTGAGTTTTATAGCATGTCAAAGTTGCCAAAATGCCATTTTTAAAACGCGATATCTCGATAACGGTTGAATTTAGGAACATTAGTTGTATCACAATTTTTGTTCCAAATTGAAGAAAGAATGGAAATATCAATTAATATACAGGGGATTCCATTAAAAAAAATCATACTTTTTCGTGCCATACTTTTGTGACGCACCCTGTATGTTTCCAAATATTTTCAGAATGTGCGCTATTTACACCCCTAACCTGTGACGCATATTGATATTGATATTTTTCATATCCTATATGATAAAACCTACTTTACTCTATCGTTGGGACATCCTGTATATGCTCTCTCAATCTCTCACATTTTTTGGAAATTTCTTGTGTATATTTTTCTGCCACCTCTTTTTCTGTCAGTTTGTTACCAAGAAGCGGTCGCTTCCGATTTCTGGTCCTCTCTTCACTCTTGTGTCCATTATATTTGGTTTGTTGTTCTGCTCTACAACCACATAGTCAATTATTGATCTCTCTTTTCTAGATATAACTTCTCTTGTGTATTTGTGTATATCTTTGTGCTGGAAGAGTCTATTTGTAATGAATACGTCATGCATCACACGAAAGTCAAGCGACCGTTAGCCATTGTTGTTTCTTGCGTCTTCTCCATATTGGCCAATCACTGTTAGGTAATTTTCATCTTTTTTCCCTACTCTGCTGTTGAAGTCACCCGTTAGATAGATCTCTCCCTTCAGTGTTTCCATTGTTTTTGTCAAATCCTCCCAGAATAGGTCTTTTTTCTTGTTGCTTCATCTTCGTTTGGTCCATATACTGCCACTTTGGTTCTTGTTTTCCCATTTTCATTCTTAAGTTCAACTACCAAAATTCTTTTTAGAAACAGCCGCATAATTTCTGTAGATTTTTCTTCATATTTTTATGAATTATACCTCCGACTCCTGCTCTTGCACGCTCCTTTTTAGGTACACCACTTTATATGAGTGCATGTTAATTTTGCATTATGACATCTCCATTGCCTATCTTTTTTGTTTATGTTAATGTCAGTATGTCCAGATTTGCTCTTTCGAATTATGTCTCTAGTTCTTCCTGTTTCCCTTGAATTGTTTTTATGTTCCATGTTCCTATCCTCCAATTTTCAACTTCCTCCTTATTTTTGTTCAACTTTTCTTTTCGGTTTCCTTATCAATGTCCATTTCAGAATCCCTTGTCGTTCAACCAATTTTTCTCGTGCTTGTTTAATTGTTTTTTACGTTTTTGATTGTATTTTCTCCATCCTTATAAAATTTTGTTGTTCGTTGTTCCATTCCCATTCTTCACTGTTTATGATAATTTTTTGAAAGCCAAATTTCACATTTTGTCCTCTTTCTTTTTCTAATTTTGCCTTGGTCCTGATTTTGGATTGTATAATTCTGTCATCTTTCGTCATGTCATCATTTATATGTATAGGGTACTCAAGTTTTCTCAGCTTCTGTTTGTTTTTCATGATTGTTAACTTATCATTTTTATCGTTGAGTTCAACCAGCCACTTTTTTCCCCAATTTTGTATACGTTTTTAATGTCCATTCTAACTTCTGATTTCTCCGTAATGAATTTTGATACCTCGGTTTTTTGTTCTTCTCCTGGTTTTCCTGCTATTTTTATCCCCTTGATAACAATATTATTTTTTCTTTTTACCTTTCCCAATACATCCAATATTTGATTTATGTTTCGGATTTCCGTCTGAATTGCTTGATTTTCTTTTATCATGTGTTCATTCTCTGTTCCCAGAGTCAGTATTTCTTCTTTGAAGTCTCTTTGTTCTTTTATTAGTTCTTGCATCTCCGTTGTTAAGTTTTGTAGCATTTGGATAACCGTCTCCATTCTCTCTTCTCTTCTAGCAACTTGGTCAGGGGTCCTCATACTTTCTTGCTTTTATTAGCGTTCTCAGTTATATCATCACCTTCTCTTCTTCGTTTTCTATTATCTGTTGAATAATCGTCGGAGTCCATTTTTTCCTTAATACGTCTCTGTTGTCCGTGAAGTGCTCCAGCTCCAAACCGTCAATACTGTCACACCGCGTGACAGTAACCCGTCAACCTCACATCGCACTGAGAGTGAGATTTACAAGATTTACGTTTTGTCTCAATAATTATTGCTTTGTACCTTTCTATTGATTTCCTAACGGCTTACGCTTGACACTGTCTAATTTGCGTATATACTTGTGTTACCGTTTGTCGCAATACCGATTGATCACTGAAGTATACGAGCAATTTTGGAATCGCTGGAAACATGAATATGTTGGTTAGTTGAAGCAGCGGCAGAAAAGATAACAACCTGCCACCAATGAAATGGCGCATGGGACGAGTTTTAGAGCTGATTTATGGCAAAGATGGAGTTTCCAGAGTTCCAAAGGCGAAGACAGCGGATGGAATTGTATCCAGAGCTTTGGTTAGGCTTTGTCCACTTCCTCTTGAAAGTTCGCACGAAGATCTTCCAAGGAGGGGTAAAGTCCGCCCATTTTTTGGCGAACGTTAGTTCCTGTTAATTGAGAACATGGCGCAGTCAAGGGAACGTAACGTCTATACATGTAATTTGTGACCTATATATTTTTCAACAAGTTTTTCGTCCTACGTTAAATTTAAATGTTCTTTACCAGTGCAGTGTTTCATGTGTAATAAGTGACGAGTGTACAATGCAAATTTGTCCACTTTCCGATGAATTTACTCATAATATCCGTCGGAATATCGCATGTAAACAAATTGTTTTTTCTGTTGTTGAGTCCCATTTTGAAGTTTCCGGGTGTCAGTACCAGTACCAGTATCAGCAGTGCGGGGAGCGCATCGATATAAGTCTGTCCGTTTCGCGGCGCGGCGTTGCCAAGCCGTTTCGTCGAGAACCATAAGTTGTAGTGCTGTGGCCAGTTAACGATCGTTATACTTTTATATATAGACATGGATACTATTTTTCATTGCTGCAGAAAAAGTAAAGTCACGAATAATTATTTTTGCGTTGCTTGTCACAATATTTTTCACAAGAGTTGTCATGAGCGTCTTAAGAATTGTCAGATCATTCATCGTCACATGATACTATTGATACTATGCTCTAAAGAATGTACTGCAAAGACCACGGCGGACCCGATTCAGAGTAAGTTATTAGAAGAATTATACGAACTCAGACGGGAGTTAGAAATGAAGGACAAACATATCATCAGCATAAAGAAACGTATCAGCACTTTCGAAATCGACGCCCTGGATTTGGAGGAAAGCATGAACAGGACAATTGATGAACAATCCACTACGATCAAGCTTCTAAGGGAAAAATGTGAAAAGATTCGCGCATTTGGAAGCAACCTCCTGCACTCTCAAATGCACAGATACCTCATCATTCAGGAAAATAATTCACAGCTAAAGGAATCCAACATTTTACTCAAACATCTCAGCTCCAATCAAACACTGAACTACTGTCTTCAGAATTAAAAGTGGCAGAGGCGCAGCAAATATCGCGCGACGTCTGTATTAAGCAAACAGTTGAGGACAAGGCAGTTCAAATCGAGGTTGAGGTGACCATCGATCGTTCTATGTGCGACGTATATCCTGGCAGCTCAAAGGCCAGATTAAGCTATGCGAAGAAGTCTTCATGGAAGCGTCAGTTGCTTCTGCTTTCCGACCATGGTTTTGGCAAGTTTTCAAGGGCACTACCTGATCTGTTGGGTGGAGATTGGGACTTGTTGAAGTTTTCTAAACCCAATGCAACTTTTGGCCAGCTCATCGAAGATATAAATAGACTTGGTGTGGACTTCGGCGTTGATGATGCAATTGTGATTCAGGGAGGATTAGCTAACGCTTTTCGAGACCTCTCGCTGGAACGGAATGATATCAAACTCCTGCAGACGATTGGATCGAAAACAAATATCTTGTTGATCACTGTCCCTGTTCGACCTGATAGACCGATATTGTCCAAGTTGACGAATGTCAATATTCGTGTTTTAGATATCAATACCAAGTTTGACTCGAACGATTTTGTGCGGGGAAAAACTTTACGGTCAGTGTGCGAAACAGAGAGAATTGCTAGTGTTCTCGCGAATCGCATTCTTACGATGATTTCAACGGTCAGCTCGATGTGCCGTTCTACTCGTTCTTCGTATCATCCACGTCACAACCTAAGTCCAGGACTTGTGCCTGCATCAACTGAGAACATTGTCATCGTATCTTCTACAATACAGCGTGATGCAGATCCTGTGGCTGTCAATAATAAACCGACCTCCGACGAGGCTATTGTTGAATTCTCAGCAAGTTGTGGTGGTGGTGGTGCATTTCGAACCGGCAACAAGTTTTTTCGTTCGCGGAGACTGCGGTCAACAGTTGTCTAGTGACGCGAAATCCCGTGTGATTTCCTTCTCATTACTGAATATTCAATCCATTCGCAACAAAGTGAACGACTTCTCTATTTTCTTGAATAGTGTGAATCATCCCTACATCGTGTTGGTCACAGAACATTGGATGCTTGAAAAGAAGACGATTTTTTTGCCGGGTTATAGCTTGATTTCTAGATATTCTCGATAGCAGCTCGTGCATGGAGGAACCGCCGTTTTTATTCTGGACAGCTCTTTATGTAGTGAGCTTTTATAGACTATTGCGATTTGAATTTTTTGCGAGTTGAAAAACAATTGAATTTATACGTGATCTTTATATATCGCTCACCAAACAGCCCGACCTCCGAGTTTGTTCAGCATCTGGATGTTCTTTAATCAAGCCTGCTTCACCGGGCTTCCGTGGTTTTGTCTGGTGCCTTCAATATAGATTTCAGTGAGGATAATGTTACTACCGAGTTGAAGAACTTGCTGCAGTCCTTTAACTTTAACATGCATGTCAAGAGTCCTTACCGCATAACAAGAACATCAGCGACGTTGTTGGACTATTTTTGTTCAAGCTTTGGTGACGACAGTGTGACATGAACAGTTGTCAGTGCCGGACTCTCCGATCACGATGCTGTCATTGGTGCTATCAATGTTAATGGCCCATCTAAAAAGCATGTAAGAAAAAGGAGAATTTACAGTCCTAAACATGTTAAACTGTTCCACGACAAGTGTTCTGAGCAGGACTGGAATCATGTGTTGAGTAGTGACAACCCTTTTGAGTCCTTCCACAAGACTCTGTATTCCATATTCCTGATGGCTTTTCCACCAAGACACCTTGAACGCAGTCCACACAAAGCCTGGTTCTCTAAGGGATTGAAGACCTCTGCCAAAAACATGCAATTCCTACACCACGCCAGAATATTCTTTCTGCACGATCAGATTTTCATGGATCACTATAAAAAAATATAGACACTTATATAGGACAACGGTAGCTTCCGCTAAACAGAAATATTATGCTGATCGTAAAAGGTCATCCTCATCAAACAAAGGGAGTCCTGGGCAATTGTGAGGCAGTTGTCGGGTGGAGGTAGGCAGTATCCTCTTCCGGATCTATCCCCAGATGATCTCAACAAATTTTACTGCACGGTCGCAGCGGAGATCACTGACAGGTTGTCCGAGGGGGAAAATCCTTTAACGTATCTCTCTGATGGCGTCAACCAGAGATCTTTTTTCCTGTATCGTACTGACATCCATGAGTTGAGAGGAGTTCGCGCGGAGCGTTCTTCAAGCAGATCTTCGGGATGGGATGAAAGGCCTATGTCCACCTTTCAAAACTTGCCAGACTGCGTACTCTCAGCAATGGTTCATATCATCAACCATTCATTCGTCACTGGATCCGTTCCGGATTGCCTCAAGCGATCGAAAGTAGTGCCTCTTGCTAAGGGCGGGAGAATGTATGAAGCCTCGAACTTTAAACCAATTGCATGGATCACAAGCCTCGCAAAGATACTCGAGATACTGGTCAAGACCCGCCTAGTTAGTTTCATGTCGGAGATGAAGATTCTTAACAATGCCCAGTTTGCCTACCAGGAAAAAAGGGGACGAACGATGCTATTTTTGCGTTCTTGGAGGATCTGTATTTTGGTCTTAATGAGGGGGATCTTGTAGCGGCAGTGTTTTGTGACCTGTCAAAGGCGTTCGATTGCGTGAACCATCAGGTTTTGCTGAGCAAATTGGAAAGATACGGATGTAGAGGCGTCGCATCAGACTGGTTCGTGTCATACCTTTCGGGGCGAGTTCAGTCGGTTGTGTGTGATGGTTTCCAGTCGGGATTGAGGGGGGTTGATAACGGAGTGCCCCAGGGGTCCGTGCGTGGCCCTCTGCCCCAAGAGTAAAGTACTGTTGTATAAGGAGATGTCGAAAAATTTTATAAAAGAAAGTTATGAGGACTCTTGTTTGTCATTTTTATAAAAATTGTGAGTAGCTTTGTTTCAAGAGTTATCAAAAAAGTTATTGAAGAAAGTGGTTAAGGATACAGAGCTGAGGCCGAATCTCAATTGTTGCACAAATTGGCCTATTTTGTTTTTTTAAATTCTAAACAACTTTTTTCCATAACTTTTTTCGATATCTCTTAAACAAAGGTAGTTTCTTCTTAGTCATTTTTTATAAAATCGCAGCAAAACCACCGTGTATATTATTGATTGGAATAATTCTTTTCACATCTTAGTTTCGGACCATGCAGGAGCGATTCCCAGAAAATCGTGAACGAACTCAGAAATGTTTTGTCATTTACACCTTACGAAAACTCAATCTACTTTAGGCAATAGAGACTTGATAAAGGGTTCACCTGGAAAAAGTGGTAGGATTTTGTTTTATAAGCTTATCCTAAGTTTTTTGGGTCGCTGATTTCGAATTTATCACTTCCCACCAAAAAATCTCACCGGAGTTTTTTTTTGAAAAAATCAGATTTTTAAATTTATCTTTTTAAATGACATAAAACTTGGAGAATATACAATAGCCTAGTTTACACCGACAACTTGGTCCGCGGACCAAGTACTAAATTCGAACTATATCAGAACCAAATATTTGGTTCGAATGGTGTAAACAGTTGCGGACCAAGCTGGTCCACTGTTGGTTCGGTATTCGCCAGCAGGTGTACCGAACTAAATTTGGTTCGATATGGATCAAAATTATGAGGTTATGTTGATTGTTATTATTGTGAATTGTGTTGGTTCTGAGTGTCTAAGGCAATCTGAGCGTACTCACTTATGTTTTTTTTTGGTTACGAATTGTGTTGATTAATAATTTGACTTGTTTTTGACATTTGACGAATAATTGCACGGGTACTCATTTAGATCACGCGTTGCAAGACGGTGTAAACGAGCGAGAAGCAAGCATTGGTCCTACCGTACAATCCCCACCCACTTGGTCCTATCGAACCGAACTACACGAGTAATCGGTGTAAACTAGGCTAATGAAAACATTATTTTGAATTTTTTCAAAATGATTAAACGAATGAAGGTGCTAGGTCATCATCAAAGTTGCGCGCTGAGAAGCAGGCGCCCGACGAACATTGACAACTGGGGTGCTGTTGAACACACGAGAAAAATTATTGTTCTTCCTCTACCTGCAATTAGAGAATAAAAGATCCACAAGAAAGACCTGGGTAGGTGCTATGGATGTTCAGAGGCCTATTGCAGGTGCTAATATCAAAATCTAAGAGAGAATAATAGGACCTTGAATAGGACATTTTTCAATCACTTTCGGATGATATATTGCATTCTTTTTCATGTTTCTCGAGGATTGTTTCCGATACTATACGTTTCTATCCGGGCAATCTACTTCACGAAATCCAAAGAATATTATGTACTTTCTGTGAATTCACAACAATGTTCTTATGGACACTTATAATCATATCATATGAATTGTGTTGCCTAGTCCGATACAAGCGTTTGTTAATAGAACCCCATAATATGGAGACTGTTGGAGACATTCATTGATGTAACATTCAGGGAATCGCGATGACCAGTTTATCGGGCCATTTTACCGTTGATGGTGGCCCGAATAACAAACTTGAGTCTTCCGATTGATTTTTATCCATGTTTGAAACATGAAATAGATTACAATGAAATGCTTCAAGGGCGTAACTGCCCCTCCCCCTTTATAGAACATGAAAAATGCCATCCAAACGCGGGCAAGCAATTTTTACTTCGCCCATATTGCTGCAGTGCTGCAAATTCAACTTCAAATGCCTTGAAATATAAAACTTTTTTAAGAATCGCGTATAACAGCACGCATAACATGACAAATTTGCCTCCCACCCAAGCCGCAGCAGAACAGCATTCGTATCGCACACACCATCAAGTACAACTTTGGCAAGGGAACGAATTGAGACCTAAAAAATGGGGCGGGAAAAGAATACACGAAGGCTCAACTCCAGTCACTACTTCTATACCTCGCTTTCCACCACAGCTCAAAGATCATCTTTTGCAAATGTAAGAAAGGTTGCCGAGGAGCATGCAGCTGCCAGAAAAGCGGGCTGTGATATTCAGTTACGTACCTCCAATGCAACAACACCAGTGAAAACGCTCTGGACGAAGATAGCGGGGACCTGGAGCATGACGAAAATGACTCTGAGGAAGTAGATTTAGAAAGATTCGATACAAAAAACTCTGAAGCTTTGATAGATGAGCTATTGATTCTCCTGCCATTTTCTCTTCATGCATCACACTATATTTCTGTCTCCCTCCAACACTTAGTACTCTAAGGCTGCGTCCATAACGGGGACCCTCGACCCACGCTCCGACCCGCGTATTACGACCAGACTCTAGAACCACGCTCCGACCCTCGCTCATGACTGGCCATAACGAGGAGCTGATGGGAGCCGGATTCATTGGTTGTAACAGGGGGATTTTTTTTCTTGAAAATAGTAATAACGTATTCATTTTTGGCACAAGTGAGCAGTCTTTCGGATGTAGAGAAGTTCACATGCGAATACAACTGTCCGGATCAAAGTGAAAATGTGGGCTTATCTGATATTTTAAATAATTCTACCGCTAATTACTTCCATTATTTGTTCAGAACTACTCAATTAATGTGAAAAGTATTTCTTTTGTTCCAAAGTGGCTCTTTGATCAACACAGCCGTAATCAACTTTTCCTTGTCCATAATTATTCGCTACGATGATCTCGCGTCAAGCATCCGAAAAATACTGACTTGAATATCGGGTTTCAGGGTCAGGTACGATACCTAGCTTCCAGCGGAGGTCGGCGCATCGTTGTGGCCGCACACATCGAAATACATGGATTTATTTAGTTAGGTACGGTAAACATCAGTCCTAGACTCGGGTCGGAGCGGGGCGCTGAGCTCCGTCATGGACGCCCACTTGGGCTGACTGCATTGTCTCTTCACGAAGAAAAATTGTTTGTTGGATATTATTTCATTAAACAACTGAAAGTTTTTATTCTCGTTTCAGAAGCTAATAAGAGTGATTTTAGCTCATTAAGTGAGGCCTTTGTTGAGCCTGGTCCTTCAAGAGCTGTGAAACGACGCCGAATAAACTTGGGTGTGAAAAATTAGGTTCATTGAAAGACTCTGAATTCTGAATATTTTTATTATTTTCTGAGTTTTATGCGGTTTGGGTTAGTTTCGGTTAGTAAATTTTCAAGTGTTTTGGGATTTTCTGGCTTCATTGAATTTGTGGTGACTAAGGCTTTCCATTAAACAAATTTATTTTGTTTTCTCAAAATATTACCTTTTGGCACCATTTTTTTCAACATTTCAGGTATTTCCGGTGAGATTTTTTGTTGGGAAGTGAAAAATTCGGAATCAGGGACCTAAAAAACCCAAGATAAGCCTATAAAACAAAATCCTACTATTTTTTCCAGGTGTTTTTTTCTATTGGCTGGAGTAATCCGTGGACACACTGTATGTTGTTGGTTTTTTTTTTCAGGTTGATTTCATAAACATTTCATTCCAATATTCAGGGTCATCTTTTTTGAATAGCAGTCCATGTATTCTTTAAATATTTGAATTTGTCCCTTCTCGGGCATCTCAAATTCGTTTAGTTTTTGCGATCCGCTTAAACCGGTCAAAAGTTATCATTCAGATCCTGTTGTGTGTCTTCTAATGTGCGTTTATTTTCATATGAGTTGAGGTCTGACAATGACGTAGTTTTAGTATTTATTATCTGAAATAAACGGTCTCTTAGAGATGACGGACCATAATTACAACCGACGATCCAGTAATAGAGCCAATGAAACCAAACTTTGGTCCTTCAGTTCATATCTACTCGTGTTTAAAAACAAAATTGAACACAATGAAACGCACTTTGAATTTCGAAATATGAAGAAATCAGAGTCGTACTTGCTAAACATTAAGGATTAATAATTGACACAGAGCTTAGATTTAAAGAGCATATCAACCTATTTATTGGAAGGGCATTTGCTAACCTTGAATTAATTAATGGCCAAAGCGGTAGTTTAAACGAAAATCTAAAAAGGATGCTCTGTTACTCACTTGTGTTGTCGCACTTTAATTTTGCAGACGTTATCCATGGGCCTTGTCTTCTGGCCAGAGATGCATGCAGACAGGATTCAGTTTATTCGAAATCGTTGTGTGCATTTGATTGGGGGTATACGGAGCAGAGTACGGGGAGTTTCAGCTAAACCGATGAGCATCGGTTGGTTATGGATGAACAAAAGAGAATGGTACATTCCCTTGTCATGTACAATCAGATAATAACAAAATATTTGTATGACAAAATAAGGTTTAGAACAGATGCTCATTACCTGGGTATTCGCCATAAATTTATGATAACAACCCCAGTGCATGTTTCTACTGCCTTCGAAGGATCATTTAGTTTTGGTGTTGCAAGACTCTATAATAGGATTCCTGTGCATGTCAAGTTTACACTGGTTTTCGATTTAAAGTGGCTGTAAAAAATTTTATACGGGAACTCTCATAGTCCGTACACCTTCACAGCAACTAATAACATAAGCTTGAATGTTATATGTACTCAAAAATATTGTAAATAATAAAATTCCTCAACTGTAATAATTAGGTTAAGAGAGAAAATTGGAGCTTCAGTTGTATATTGCATACGTATGTGAAGTTATTAGAATAAAGACATTACTATTGTTATTGTTATTTAATAAGTTATATTATAGACTATAGGTTAAGTGAGAAAGCTTTTGGCTTCAAATTCACGCTTTGTAATAATATATCTATACTCATTATGACAATAAAGTCATTATTATTATCATTATTAATCCTGACAAGGACATTTTTCAAGATACAGCCTTCGAAAGGGTAGGTATGCATAAAGATTTTGAGGATAATGAAAAAAACAGGTCCGGATTTAAAAAAAACGATTGATGGTCCTTGCCTGAAAACGAAACGTCACGCGTCGAATGCACAATTTGAAAGCATCATGTTGTAAAACGGAAGAAAAAATTAAAAAACTTTCAAATCTGTGTCTCACAAATATTCCGAAATATTTAACGAAATTGATTTGGACCATTTCTATAATTTACCCTGTATCTGGCCAGCTAATGAAAATTTGGCAACACGGTCAATGGATCTTGAATGAGCATCAAAAATGGCAAGTTTTCTCTGATTCAACCCACTTCGTTGCACTTACGTTTTCGGAGATAGCAACGGTGGTATCACCCTAAAGTAAAACGGACATCCTGTTCTCACATAATTTTTTTGGCAACCCACTTGTGATATATTTCTTTACATCTTATAAAATAAAATGAACAGCCAGATATCGTTTCCTCCTCGAATTTTAGACTATTTCATGTAAGAAATTTTTAATGAAAACCAAATAACCGAAGCCAAGATTGATAGCGACTACTTAAATAGCCGGAAATTTAGATTTGCAATCGTGCTGAAACCGTCATGAGTGATCATGGACCGAAATGTATGAATAGTCCTAATGCAGTGATGAAAATATGATAAAATACTAATATACGTTTATATAATAATAATAAAGTGGCTGTGATGATCTAATCACAACGGTCTTTTATTTGTAATTCCATTTATTTTTTAGTACAAAGTAACATTTACTGATCCTCCAAAATGATTAATTCATAAAATCATTTTTGAAACTCAGAAGAAATTTCAAACCGCAAATATAACAAATAAATTCAACACAGTTCAGCAACATGAGTTATACTAACAAATAATTTGAACTTACGGTTATTTGAATTTCACGTTTAACCACATTCAGATCTGATTCATTATTGACGTACATACGCTTGAGAGCATATTTGTTACCGCAAGTGCCTTTCACAAGATAAACGATAGCAAATCCACCTGAAAAAAAGATTATTTATTCGGTTATTTTTTTCAAAAAATGTAGCGATACAACATTTTTAATGAGGATTTTTTGATACTATGTTTTGTACTCATGATCTACCTTCTATTTTCAAAGACCTGAATACAGGCGTCCCTCATTTTACGCGGAATTTTTATACGCGGTTTCGCTTATACGCTTTGACACACAAAACTTATTTTGCGCGGTTCACTTTCGCAAACTGTTGATAGACTAGTAGAAACTCAACAACGAGAATTTTGTTGACCCAGCTTTCTTCGGGAATTGAATTTTTCATGGAATTGAAATTTTGGTATCAATATCTAGCTTTGTCAATAAGTTAATGACTTGGACAATAAAGCATATTTTGATCAGATTTGATTTTATTTGAATACACGCGGTGTTTTCGCGGAACGTAGGCCCGGCGTAAAACGAGGAACGCCTGTTCAGTACTTTAATGTAAGCCGGCCGCCCCCTTTCCACCTTATCAGGGTTAAGTTAAAATATCTGTTAAGAAATTCGCCTAATTCTTTACATTTGCTCCAGTATGGTTTATCCTTTTAGAGGAGTTTATACTATGTTGTTGTTGGACACGTGGCTTGATGTGATGACTCTTTCTTGCCAGTCTCGCCCAGTCCCAGTCCCTTTTATTAACTACCGGCAAGTTATTTATTGGAGAGTCGTCCCTCGCCGTGCGTTACACCGAAGATGTCGTATGCGCCAAGTTTCACAGTCAAACATTATGTCTGAGACAGTTCATCTTCACCACATGGTCTGCAGATTGTGGAAAAACCTCCACCCGGCCTCTGTATAAGTTTCCTCAAGGTGGAATTTTGATTCAACGTAAAGCAACGGAAATGTTCGGCCGGCACGATCGCGTGATTTATTTGGAAAGTCTGTGACTGTGTTTCGGCAGCGTTTATGTTATAGTTCTGCGATGAAAGGTGCTTTTAAATAATAGATAGGAAGAAGCCAGCGGCGATAGTTATGCTAGAAGATGATGATATCAGGTATTTGTTATCGATTCGTGAAACCACTAGCGTGTTATACAAATCTCGAAAACAAGAAGAATGTTCTGACTTACTCATGAGAAATCATCTAAATTCAGATGATGAAAATGTTTGCAGTTTCTTCAAGCTAAATAAAGACCATTTGGTATAACAGGTGAATAATGTTTGATAACAATTGATCAAGTTAATGGTGACGTTAATACTGTTGATATTCTTAGACCGTCGAATGAAAAATCGCTATTCATCCTTTCGCAAACGGTCTACAAACCAATGAATTGCGTATAATTGAATCTCGAAATTTTCAATGAATAAGCGAAGCTCTCAGAGTGGCTGAATATGAATAATTAATTATCGTTAAATACACCTAAATCTTGCTTCCAAATGCGAGGTAATGAGAAAACATGAGAAAGGTACGGTTTCAAGGTATCAACAGTTGACGCAGCAAACAGTTGTCGCCAAACAGTAAACCAACCCAAATCATAACTAGGTTGAGTTCATCGTAACCCCTGTTTTGTTTTGCATTGTACATTTCACAAGTACGACTATTACGTAACCTGCGTCGCTCCAAACTGTTTGTCGCTAATGGAAGCATTCATTAAATCATATTCTTATCGTCATGTTAAACGCATAATCAAAATTAACTCATTCCTTTTCAACTTACAAAATTCAGTTCAAGTACATATCAATAAATAGTTTGTTGAGTGTACCAAAGAGGTTTTGATTTGCTTTCCGTCACCGATACAATTTTCAACACTACGAGCCTCAACTTCGAAAATCACAAATCTTTTAGTTGTGAGTCACCCACAACATGAAAAATTACATATATTTTTGATTGCAAACTGAAGAAAATTGCAAAAAATCGATAGTTACGTAGATTTTCTCGTATATTCTATTTCGTTCAAATCTGATTTTTCCAATAGTTATTAAAGTTTGAAGTTCTGTTTATTTAATACTGTGGGCCAAATCAAGTTGGAACCTTGGATCATATATACTAACGTGGATACTTCAATCCCATAAGAACTGAGCTACGACTATGGCCCCGACATCTCACCATACCTTTTTTCTCTGTTTTCTTCTATCACATTTTAACGCCATAGCACTATCTTCGTGCTGTGCCCGTGTCTGTTACCTACGTTCAGATCTTTCGTGAGCTGTGCGACGTTGCCAAAGATATAAATTTGTATTTAATCCTTATCATTTTGAATAATTTAATGCAATTTCAAATCTAAAATTCAAATTTTCCACTGATCACAAAAATATAAATATTTTAGGTAGGTTTGGTTTTAACAATAGAACTACAAGTCCAAGAGTTTATGCTAGTGAAAATGTGCCTATTCTGTCTTCCAAGAAAAAGTTTCTGTTAGACGTGGCAACCTTGCTGACGTCAAAACGAATGTCTGGTTCACATTCAATTCCATTTCGAAGTGGAACTGTCAAATTTCCGCTTGGCAAACAGGAATCATATGGTACCAGCTACATTGAATTTGATGTAATCGTGACTTTGAACAAAACACGATGTAGATGGTAGCATATGATTCTCGTTTGCCAAGCGGAAACTTGACAGTTCCAATTCGAGAACAAATTGAATGTTAACCTCACATAAAGCGAAAGCCAAGCCGAGCAGCCATTGTTGATTTCGTTTTTCGTTTTGGAGTTTGTGGTTTGTGTAGAGGTGTTTTTTGAGTTGTTTTGATTTTTGTGAAGCTTTTTTCTGATTTATCCAAAGGACTGTTATCAATAGACAATAGACATTTACTTGTGTGTGTGTTGCAAGTTGCAATTCTGCCAAACAAGTGTGTCGTGGGTGGAAGTCGCCGAGACAAGAAAAGCTCATTCAGCTTTCATAGGTAAAAGCAATAAGTGATAAAGATCTCTAGGACTTGACATTAAATTAGTATTTCAATTTTTTCTAGGTTTCCCAAGTTACCGGGTCTCCGTGAAAAATGGAGAAATATTTGTAAGGTACGAGAACAAGATCTCAAGGCTGATGCTCTGGTTTGTTGGTTTGTTCTCAACATTTCAAATTGGATGATTTTGATGGGAGTATCTGGTCTAGAAAAACACTTCTACCTGAGGCTGTTCCCAGTCCTTCAGACTACAAAAATTTAGAAGAGAAGGAGCAATCTGCATTAGAAACTCAAGGTAAATAATAAGTAAAGTAATTAGTTATAATTAAAGCTTGGTCTCAAGCTCGGTAAATAGTCAAATTACCTACAATGGAATCATTGATCACAAATTAAATACTTATTTTTATCATTTTAGCTTCATTATCTACTTCGCTTGACATACCAAGTGCCAGTGGCGTTGCAGTTTCCTCATCCGCAGAAAAGAATTTGAATACACCTCTTGTGAAAAAAGAAACTCATTTACAATAGACACTTGACAGCAGTTCTACGAGTCTACCTTCTACAACTACCAGTGAGTTCACTTTCTCTTAATTCATAATTTGTTGGCAAATAATGTACAAATTATATTTCAACAATGGAATATTAGTCACAAATTTGATACTTATGTTTATCATTTCAGCTACATTATCTACTTCACTTGACATACCAAATGCCGGTACTGTTGCAGTGTCCACCTCCGCAGAAGAGGATTTGGATATACCTCTTGTGACAACAGAAACTCATTTACAATCGACACTTAACAGCAGTTCTGCGAGTCTACCTTCTACAATTACCTGTGAGTTCACTTTTTCTTATTTAACTATTTTTTGACAAATGATCTCCCTAGAAATTATTTATGAACAGAAATCTATTTTTAGATACTTTGATGGAGCCTCGCTATGTTGGTGATATTAGAGTAGAACATTTTTCGACTCCAAGAAAAGCAAAACGTAACCTGGATATGGTATTAGAGGTGATCAGTTCCCAAAGGAAAAAACTGAAAACATTACAAAAGGTGAATCGTAGACTCTACAAAAAAAAATGATGATTTCAAGGATTTGCTACAACATTTATCTGAAAGTAGATTGATCAGAAGATAGTTACATGCAGATGATGGTGAGTGTTTTTCATAAACGTATTTCATACAATTATCTAGGGTTAGTGTGACGTTAAAAATATCTTATAAATTTTCCTTTAAAATAAAAGTACAGTAGGTACCGGCCTGAACGATAAAACTTTGATTTTTCATTAGTTAATTATTATCGAGATTATTATTAAAGAAGTAATGGTAAATTGAAAAAATTCAAACCATTTGTTAGTTCCAGTGTCCTGACGATTTTTCCCAAAACATTTTTGGGGAACTTTTATAAAGTTTAAAAAAAGTTGATGTTTTCCAATTTTTTAAAATCGTCCCGTTTCATTCACCGACCTAGTACAGGGTTTTTCTTTATACAAGGTGTTTATTTTAACACCCTGTATCTTAAAATCTAGGCTCTTTCGGACCTTTGTCCATATGAGCTTTTGGTCTTGAAATCACCCAAGTATCACCCTTAAGTATCGGCATTGAATCAATAACACCCTGTATATTGACACCTCCCTTATCTTTTAAAAAGTGGCTAGTAGTAACCTTTTTCAAGATATTTGAACTTGAAGTAGCCCATGCAATGTGGTTTCAAATGGAAAATTTTAAAAATAAACATAGGGGGCTCTGAAAACGACGTTATCATACTAATTTTGACATTAGCTTGAATGCTTAATGTTTCTTGATTTAAAAAAATTGATATAATTTTATATTTTTTCACAAAAAAAAATATATTTTTTTTGATTTTTTTTATAAGAAACATTGAACATCGAGGCACTTGTCAAAATTACCGTGACAACGGCGTTTTCGATGCACCCTATGTTAATTTTCAAAATTTTCCATTCGAAACAACATTGCATAATATAATGATATATAATATTCACTTTCGGGATGGAGAAGTTCTGGGCGATTGCAATATTTTTGTGTGAGGAATCTGCTGCTACAGTATGTCATTCTTGCCTTTCTTTCTGGGACACCCTGTATTATGATACGCAAATGCACGAAATGAAATAGTTTTAAAGTTGTATTGTCACACTAACCTTTGGTAACCCAGGGTAACCTATATTTTCTTATCAAATCATTTCTTCCACTTGAATCCCATAATGTCATTAATATTTATCTCACATGCTCTCCCGATTATAAATCGGATCATCCCGTACTATAAGATAGGCCAAAAAATGTTGATCTTGTTGTTTTCAGAATTTTTGGACGTTTTATAATACTATATAACTAATTGTGGGCAACTATTAAAAATTGGACCTGTTATGCCTAAAGTCGAAATTATACCTTTTTGAAATGACATCAATCATTCTATTTATTGCTTCTTATGTTTGTACATTGTATGTATTGATTTTTTTCCTAAGCAAATTTGTTTTCAATTATTTACTTTTTCAATTTTACTATTTACTAATAATTACTGATATCCATTTTGGTAACACTTTGTAGCCAAGTGCTAAATAAAGATATATTATTATATTTTTATTATTATTAACAATATATTAATATATAACTTGACCACATTTTAAACATGTGTAAGTTCGTCATTTTTCATCTTATCGCAGTGAACCAAAGAATATGTTGTAGGGCTACCTGCCAAGTTTTCATTCTGATATAAGTGAATATGAAAGTTTTTGAAATTCATCTGAAATTTTCAAAAATCTTATCAAAAAAAACAAAGATCGTGTCCTTATGTCCTTAACTGTACCCATGACTTTTTTTCCATAGTACAGGGTGTTCACAGGTAAATGGAGGCCCCCATTAACTTTTTAATTTGATGTTTGGGAGGTAAATGTCCCAAATGAAAGTTCAATGGTTCAGAATGAATTTTGTGAAAACAATGTTTTCACATATACAGGGTACTTCAGAACTTCTGGGCGTGGTCCAACTTTCTTATTTCAAATTGAAACCCTATTTTTTTTATTTGACTAACGCATTCTCCTGAAAATTCTAAACATATCTTGAATGGCACACCATATGTAGCAACCCATTTTTCTGGTGACAATTTTATGTGTTTACTGATCATTCTTCTCTTCCTTGATAATCATTTTTGACAGTGGTCAAAGTGATATTTGAAAATTAAATTCCTTTTGATGGTATTTTGAGTGCAGAATGCAGAAGATGGGCTCTTATGCTGCCAATGTGCGTTGTAATGATGAGCCAGATACCTATTTTACTGATTATGGTGAGTGGTCTCACAGAGTTACCTTACTTAATTTAATATTATGCGTTATCAACTAATTAAGAGAAATCCTATTGTGTTTCTATTCTGCAGCCACTTCTGGCGAACTATGGTGAGAACATCTTACCAGCGGTCTAAAGAGATTCTTGAGCTATCATGAATTAGATTGAAATGATCTGCCGCCGCCCCTTTTTCCGAGTGATGGAGATAGAGGAATGACTCACCATCAGTAGTCTAAAGAGTTTGACACTTGTTAAATGATCTGCTACAGCTCACTGTTCCTATAGCGTAGTTTAACTACATTGGTATGAAATATAATCATACTCGTGGTATGGGAGTTTGGTTCTTGTGAATGAAGTGATCTCGAGTTATGAGTATCTAGTTAAATAATCATTCAAAGGGCTATATCGACTTGCCACGGCTCTATTTGAGGCGATTGCGTTAGAGACTAAACATATAACGCGTAGGTTTCACATATTGGCTTGACGTAATTAGCTGTGAGTTGATATTAAAATTGATTAAAGAAGAAAGCTATTTGTGCCAAGTTATATGGTTGTCCTGCAGCCTAGGGACGCCTTGGGGGACGCCCCATATTGTTGTTTATTTTTGGATTATGTGTAGAATGCTACACCAATTCTTGTGTGATGGTCTAACTATGATCAAATATAATATAATGGAATGTCTGTATTTCACTTGCATTGTATTCGGAGGTTGATAATCACATTAGAGGAAGTAATATCCCTGGCATTGTACAGTAGTATAGATTTTAGAATTGGTGTATTTCTCTTATTTTGATTTTAGTTTAACCCATATTAAAATATCTTAAACGTGACAAATACCTCAAAGTATGTTAACATCAATAAGAAAGGTGACTCAACCTACTTTTTAGTTTCAGGTGCGTTTGTTCTGGCCAAGAGTGAAGCTGAGTTCGGTGAACCGGTCAAATATTTATTTGTTATTGTTACAAATAAATCGTGACAATTGTTTGAAGTGAATTTTATTCCACACATATACCCAAATTCAACTAATAAGAAGATATTGACGTCAGAAATTTGCCATTATTTCGAGCATGTTTTAAAATGTATGGTATCACTTTGAGAAACGATGTTATTATTGTCAATAGATGTCAACTTGTCAAGAAAGATTTGAATATGGTATAATGCGAAGAGAGAACATTTTAAATAGGTATTGTCTTTATACATACAGGGTGATCCAGTTTTATCCGAAAATATTTAAAATTTAGATTCTACTCATTGAAATGAACAATTTTTATTCTATGATTTTTTTTTTAAAATATAGTTTTTTTTTAGAAGCTCTTTCAAAAGTGGACATAACCTCAATTGTTTCAGTGGTTTTTGTCATGTTTCGAGAGGGCATTTCGTCAAAATTCATAAAATAAAAATTTATCATTTTAATGAGAAGAATCTAAATTAAAATCCATTCTGAACCATTGAACCCTCATTTGGGATTTTTTTTTCCAAACATCAAATTAAAAAGCTTATGGGTGTCCGTTTAGCTGTGAACACCCTGTACAGGGTGTCCCATTTTCGTTGTCTTGGCGGGGTATCTTTCTTATGACTGAAGATAGAGAGATGCGGTTTTCGCGATGCTGTGCTACTTTTTCGAGAAACGAACGATGCCGCAAACCAAATTTTCATAGCTCACTTCGTTTCTGATAGACAGGGCAAATTTGAAAACTTCCCATTTTATTTTTAGATACGAGAGGTGCCTGCTCTCGTATCTCAGCTTTCATTTGACTTAAATAAAAAGTGAAAATGTATAATTATAGAGTTTTTTGCGTAGAATCCAGTGGTGAAATCAGATTTTTTTCTAGGAGTGACCGATTCGGAGATATAACGCAAACATATGTTTTCTTAAATGGGATACCCTGTATATTTTTGGTTATATTGAATAGGCTTACTCTGAGCTTTCCAAAAATTAATACACTTGATACTTTTTTCCAATAGTGAGGTGGAAATCTACAATTTTGAAAAATCAATTAATTTCTGGATATTAGTAGGCCATGAAAGCTAATGGAAACACTGAATTAAATCGAACGAAATAAAGAGTGTTCAATAAAAAATACGATCAAGTCACCTTTGGATTGCAATTGTTTCAAAAAACGTATGTCGTAGTCGTGGCTAACATCGCAATAATTATGACATGACATCCACTTTCTAACCGTCACAGATGCCATGATGCCAAACCATACAAACTAGCCACGACCTACGTTCATGACAGAAAAAGAAATCCAGAGGTGACTTGATCGTATTTTTTATTG
This sequence comes from Orchestes rusci, assembly GCA_958502075.1. Lineage (NCBI taxonomy): Eukaryota > Metazoa > Arthropoda > Insecta > Coleoptera > Curculionidae > Orchestes > Orchestes rusci. The sequence continues at coordinate 45,847,511 of OY293303.1, read as the reverse complement.
AACACTCGTTATAAATAGGTACATATGTACAGCAAATGCCAAACAACTTTCGATTCACGTCATAATTACCACCAAGCGAGTTATTATGTGATTTGCGGGTGACCAAATTTGGCCTCCAGTAAACTTCATAACAACGAGCTTGGTGGCAACGATGACGAAGATCCAAAGTTGTTTGGCGTTTACTATAGATATGTACTCATTTTGATGTATTTCTGAAAATTGAGTCCTATATTTTACACAACAATTACAACTATAAAGTGGACGTATCGACTAGAATAACTACAGATATTGTTCAAATTGTTCTCCGTTGTGTTTCACATATATTTCGCACATTGTTCTGATTCTCTAATTGCAGCAATCTGTTGACACTCATAATGATTGGATTAGCTGAAGTTAACAATTTTTAGAAATTACCCTACCGTTGGAAATAAATTTTCAGGAAGTATATATCTTTTCCCCTCCTTCGAATGGTGCTGGCTATTTGTATCAAATATATATTTTTTTTTAACGCGACAAAGGGGCTCTAAAAAGTTTTTTTCAATCGCCGGTACAAATAAAAACGTAAATTGAGTGTTTTTAAATGCATCATTATTTCCTTGATAAGTGATGCTGGAAGTAACAAAAATTTATCATTTTTTTTTTGGCTGTTGCTATAATGATTATTATCGTGCTCAATACTGTATGTCTATGGAAATTACTTGTGGTTGTCATCACGTTATTACAAATTGCTATAATTTTGACTATTGTAAGTGGGGATTTTGAAATGGGTAAGTCCTTAAATCAGGTGATTTTTGTTCAAATAATTATTGTTATCAGATAAAATTGCATGTTATTTTTTACTCAAATTTGTAATCAACAACAAAATTTAAAAATCTGGTGTAAAGTGGACCTGGGTCCTCGGTGTAGAGATATGCTGGCAAAAATATGAAAAGGTATTTTAAAACTTCCAGTAGTTATTTGCATTTTATTGTATTGAAAAAAAATGTTTTTATTTATTAACAGGAAAATACACCTCATCAAATACAAAACATTGTATCAAGACAACTGAAGTCGAAGAATGCCAAGTACGATGCTGATATAAGGACATTCGCTTTAACTTTGCATTTCTACTCTCCAAAAGCATATGCATATGTTAGAAAACCTTCAACAACTTACTACCACATCCACAACAATCAAGAGATGGTATTCAGTTTTGGACGGTGAACCGGGATTTACACAAGAAGCATTTAAGGCTATCAAAAACAAGGCTGCAACCCAAAGTGTTTTTGTGGGTGTTATGCTTGACGAGATTCACATCAGGAAACTTGTTGAATGGAATGGCAAAGCATATGAAGGCTATACACACCATGGAACGAGTATGGAGTCATCTGTACTTGCCACATGTGCTTTAGTTTTTATGGCAGTTGCACTCAACTCAAACTGGAAAATTCCATTGGGTTATTTTTTAGTCAAGAGTTTGGGTGCTGAGGAAAGGGCTAACCTGACAAGAACTTGTCTGGAGCTGCTCTACGAAAGGTGCAGAGTGTCATAGCATCACCTTTGATGGTGCTGCCACCAATATTTCAATGTGCCAGAAATTAGGGGCTATTTACAATGTAGAAAATATGAAACCTTGGTTTTTGCATACTGTAACAAATGACAAAGTTTTTACTTTTTGGGATGCTTGCCATATGTTGAAACTTTGTCGTAACACATTGGGAGACAAGGAACTTCTCACAAAACCTAGAGGCAAGGATATTGAGTGGGGGGTCATAAAAGAGTTGAATGAAATTTAAAAACGAGAGGGATTGCATGCAGGTAACAAGCGCACTGATCGACATATAAACTTTCAAAATAAAAAAATGAATGTCCGGTTGGCAGCTCAGACATTCAGTTTAAGCGTGTGTGATGGAATTTTATTCACAAACATCAAGGATGAATATGCTATTGCAGAATTCTGTACAAATTTGAACGATGCATTTGATATTTTGAATTCTAGAAATGTAATCGCAAAATATGTTTTTAAAGCACCCATTTCCTTGAAGAGCTATGAACAATTCAAATATAAAATTGAGAATTTGATAAATTATATGTCTCAAATCAACGATCAATCAGGTTCCCGAATAACTGATACTAACCGTAAGACAGGCTATCTAGGTTTCATAGTGTGTCTAACGAATTTGCTTAATTTATATGATGTACTCATCACCACTGGAAAAATGAATTATATATTAACGTATAAGTTAAGCCAGGACCACTTGGAAACTTTTTTCAGTGCGGTAAGGAGTAGAGGCGGGTTCAACAACAATCCGTCCGCAAGACGATTTAAAGCTGCGTATAAACGGCTGTTGGTACATCACCAGATCTCAACCTCAGCAGATGCCAATTGCTCAATTTTGGATGCACCACAATTCTTTTTGTGGGCAGCAATGCGTATTCACGAACATCAGATGTTGCATTCGAGCTAGACAACGAGACCACCGATGAGGATTGAAAAGAATTTTCCACAAATATTTCTCCATTTGTGGAAAATGTGGTTGCGTACATCGCTGGATTCGTTATGAGGAAAATTGTAAAAACAATTACTTGTGTAGTTTGCAAAACTTATCTGCAAGAAAATAAATCAACCAGATATGTTAACTTGATGGATCAAAAAAATAGAGGTAAATTGGTGTTTCCCCATCCCGATGTTTTGTCTGTTTGTCTTAGTTCAGAAGGAATCATAAGAATGTACAAAGAAGAACTTCACAAACAAATTGTTGTCGATTATTTGAAAGTTAAAGTTTTAGCGAACGCTTCAGATACATTTTCATCTGCAGAAATTGAAAAACATTTTCATAACCCAGAAATATAGGATAACCACAAAATACAAATTTTGGAAATGATTATAGATATTTATTTTAGGGTAAGAATATCTTATGAATGTAAATTGAAGGTGAAGACAAGTTCTAGGGTGAAAGAAAAATTTAGAAAATACATTTTGTTTAAAAATGAATAAAAATACACGTGTAATTTATGTTTCATGTCCATAATAATATGGGTATGGTTCTGATATTAGTATTAGGTATAATTATGTGTACCAAACTATCGATAAAATCTTATGTTCAATAATATTTGTATATATTGTCAAATAATAAATAAAATTTTGATAGGTATAGTATTATTTCTTTACGGTCTCCTTTTGTTCTTTCCCATAATTTTTATATACCATGTCTGCACAATAAAACAAAATATAATACAAAATTCAGAATCAGAAACATTTTTTTTAATCAGTGATAATAATTCTTCCTTAAGTGCACCACAATGTGCTACAGTTCACAATGAACCCAATTATTTTGATCTAGAGCCAATTATTATGTCACACAAGCTTGAGTTTTTTGAGTCAACTAACCAAAATCTGTTATTTTGTGCCCAAAGCCTGACGCACGTATCGATAGAAGGACTCGTAACTATATTGTCCAGCATTACACGTTATGTTCAAGCCACTGGTCTATATACTTTTTTTTAATTTCCAGTATATTCGAACGTAGCTTTGATCTCGGGCACAAGAGAGAGATGCCGTATAGAAGAAACCGTATCTTAAACAAAGACGGGTCAAAATAGAATGTCGTGGATATGCTGGGGCCATAGCCTGGTAGGTGTTGAGGCATCCACGTTAGTATATATGATCTAAGGTTGGAACATTATCTCATCCTTTATAACTTTTTTGTTTGTTTATGGATTTTGATGATTTTTGGATGAGATATTGGTAAATATGTTCTGGATTTTCCTCCGAAACTGAGCATTCGAATTTTGGCCAGGACCGGACTTACGACGTTTGTATGAAATCGGTGCTTTTAAGCCCGTTGCAAAAACGAACTGCGCCACTTATGGTCTATATGTGGCGCAGTTCTTATAGAACTGCGATATTTTTTTTGACATTTAACTGATATATTATTTGAAAAGGGTATCCTGAAAATATCATTATTCTGGAACCATTACCTAAGAAACGATGTTTTTTTTTCTGTATCATGGTGCTTGTCGGCATTAAAACTAATCAACTTCATTTTGATCAAAGTATCTTGAAATTCCATAGCAACGTGGATCGTTTGTTGAACATTTTTGAGAGTCTAGAGTTTGCCTGGGTGATTTTGGTTCACCTTTGAAAGATAAAATCTCGATTAAAGAATAATGGAAAAGAATAAGGGTGCACGAATATGTCGCGCCCCTTTAAATTTTGGAGTAAAATTTAGCCAAGTTCATTCAACAAAAAAAAATGTTTTTTTTTTGAAAATTTCAAAATGTTAAAAATTCGACATACCTTCAACAAACAAACAACGTTGCTGTGAAATTTCACGAAACCTTGATATAACTAAAGTGAAATAGTTTGAATGCTGACAAGCACCATCATACAAGAATAACATCGTTTCTTAGGATATGGTTCTAAAATATTCATATTTTAAGGATAACTTTACCCACAAATGCCCGCCCCAAAAAATATACCAGTTGTTCTGTAAGTAGCGCAGTTCGTTTTTGCAACGAACGTTAATGCACAAACTTCATAAAAACGTTGCAAGTCCGGTCCTAGCTAAAATTCAAAAGCTCAATTTAGAACATGTTGACTAATATGATATCCAAGAATCATCAAAATCCATACACAAACAAAAAAGTTATCAAGTGTCAAATTATGTTCTAACTTAATTTGGCTCACAGTATAGATGTACGGATTACGGAGTGACCCAAAAATATACCGACAAACTTTAAGGAAAGGTAGGGGACATCAAAACAAACATTTTTTGACCAGTAAAACATATCGTCGTCAATTTCACGAAGTGACATATCTAAAAAAATCGTATTTTGTGAAAGGACCACAAACGCTTTACCCTAAATGAAGCTCTTTCATCTCACAAAGAGTCGTATCTCACGGAGTTCTACTTAAAGTATAACAGACTAGAATACGACACTTTTCTTAGGTGAAAAGTTTGTGGTCCTATCACAAAATACGATTTTCTGAATACGTCACTTCGTGAAATTGACGACGATACGTCCGCAAATGAGCCGTTTGGGCTCTAGAGCAAAAAAACAGTTTGTGGTACTTCTATTTTGCCAGAGCCGTCTATATTGTAATACAAGCCATGAAATAATGGTTTTGGCAACACCGCGTGTGGTCTCGATTGAGGTTAAGTTCTCTTCTAGTTCCAACTTAACACTCTAGACGGCTCTGCAACTATTCAACTAGTTTTAACCTGCTATCAGTGCTTTCATTCAATTTCAAATTGTATTTTGAAAAACTGAGAAACACGGTGAAAAATTAAGTGGTTTTTGCGTTAAGATTGAGGTAAGTGGGTAGGTTATGGTAGGTACCAAAGATATCGCGATCTATAACAGTCAATATTTTCATAATAGACTGGTAGATGGTTTCATATTATGGTATGTGTGTGTCTATGCCTTTCGGGGAATACTGGATGAGAAAAATACATATTCAAATTGGAAAACTTGATTAATAATTAATGCCTCATCCTGGATTTCTCACACATATAAGCACCAGCTTCTAGGTCATGCGGAAAAACCAGAATGAACGAGTTTCGTTTCGTTCACTTTGGAAAAACAATATGGCGATGTAGATAGTGCTTTTTGGTTAATCAGTTTTAAACATCATTATCAACTCCAGTCCTCCAGAAACTGCCTCAATCACATCCCAAAATCTGTAACCATCTACCTATCTGTCGGTTTTAATGTTTTATTGTTTAGAATTAATATTTTTTCCCAACAAATCATAAAACTCTTGTTAGGTTCGGATATGTTTTTTGTAAATTTTTACGTCATGAGGTGGTGAACATCATACCTGTTGCGATGATATATAAGTTATTCTTTCAAATTACAGTTTCATTGAACAATTTTCGTAACTCATAATCGTAATAATATACATTGATTTTCAAAGAAAGCCCCTTCAATCAAAGCAACATTTTGACCACTGTTGACGTTCGATGCGACGTTGCAATTGTTACTTCATGGCTTGTATAACAATTTAGACGGCTCTGATTTTGCGCATTAAATGAATCGCTGGTCAGGGTGCAGTTTTTTTTGGTCACCAGTTGTTTGTTTGTTGTTTCTAAACATTTTTGGTCACAGTTTTGTTAATTTTATTTCATTTTTTATTTTATTCAAAACATTTTGGAACTCATTCGCGGACATAACTACTTATATAAGTATTGCGCATTCATGGATCCATTAATGTAGCGTCGCGTTATCGCAATCTGGTAGTTTTTTTTCAAGGTCGAGTTTGTTGTGGGAAGCGATAGTGACCATTCAACGCTTATTAGCGTATATGCCCATCCACTGCAAGCTTTGATAATTTATTTTGAACTGTTATTGCTGTCAATTTTTAGTGTAGTCGCACAGCGATTACAGCGAATATTTATTGTTACTTCGAAAACTACAAATCTTAAAGTTGTGAGTTACCCACAACATGGAAAATCACATATATTTTTAATTGCAAACTGCAGAAAATCGCAAAAAAATCGATATATTTTCTCTTATATTTAATTTCGTTCAAATCTGATTTTTCCAATAGTTAATCAAGTTTGAAGTTCTGTTTATTATTACTTGTTATATTAATTCCGTCTAGTTGCGTGTTCAATTGTACAATCATTGTTTGTGTTGATTTATAGATCATCTAATTCAGTGTATCAGAGTAGATTGTATTTGCGTAAGTTCATACTTACTTAATTGTTTACCTTTTACTTGCTCACAGTGTCCATTTTTGAGCAATTTTTCATATTTAACTTGTTCACGGCCGACATCCCTACTGCCGAGCACGGAGTTGGTAAATAAAAATGGACTGCTAATGCAATGAGACGAAAATCACTGGAGCATGGGCGCTGCCATGATGGGACAAGTTAAGTTGGTGCTTCTCATTTTCAGTGGTGCCATCGTTGAAAATGCAGAAATCTGTAACGCCTGATTTACATTGAATTGCATTTCGAAGTGGAACTGTCAAATTTCCGCTTGGCAAACGAGAATCATACGTCACCATTCACATTGAATTTGGCGTAAGCGTGACACAAATTCAATGTAGATGTTAACATATGATTCCCGATTGCCAAGCGGAAATTAGACAGTTCCAATTCGAAAACAAATTAAATGTAAACCTTACATACAGCTACTGTCTGATTTCGAGGTTATAATAATTAATATAATTAGATAAAGGACGAAGGATATTGGTAAATATTTCTTTTTTTATCTTCAAGTGTCCGTGACTTCTCGTTCCCGTGGTTTTTGTGCATATTGAAGAGAATATTATAATATTAATTCTAAAACCGCAGAATGCATAAATAATCTTGAAACATCGACCATCTCAAGTACCTACTACCTATACCAATTTCCAGGGTCGTAGTTAGACTCGTTACGATTAAGTAGGTAGGTCAGGTACAATGTACAATCGATCAAGTGCTATTCGCTACTTATAATGCTGTTGATAGGATATTATAGGTAATGATATTTAAAAAAAATAGAGTCGAATGAAGGCCCTTTTTCCAAATCCAAAAATCCAAAATCCAAATCGAAATCGAAATGATAGGAATCATTGAACTCGATACTACCGTACCTGGAAGGGACCCGTCCGTGCTGTTAAGTGTTAACATCGAGTTGACTGAAGACAAAATTTCGAGTAGAAAGAGATAGAGACAGAAAAGGCATTGAACTCGATACTACCGTACCTGGAAGGGACCCATCCGTGCTGTTTACATCGAGTTGACTGAAGACAAATTTTCGACTAGAAAGAGATAGAGACAGAAAGGGGTGTCTATCTTTGTCATATCTGTTGACATAATATATTAGCTGTGTTTGTTATGCACCACTAGTGCACACTTTTTCACACCGCAACACTCAGTGTGGCTTTGTTTGTGAAATGTTTGTCTGTTTTTTAGGATAGAATCTTGGTACGTTTAGTGAAGATATTCTATCCTAAAAACCAGACAAATATTTCACAAAGAAAGCCACACTGAGTGTTGCAGCTAATATTATGTTCAATCAATATGTAGCTTTCTATAGTTTGGGTGCCAAACAAAATGGTTAATTTCTGCAGTGCATTTGGGTGTGGTAATAAATACACTCCAGAAAAGCAGATTTCATTTTTTGGCTAAGTGATATAACTCCAATTATTAAGGACAAGGGCATGCACCTTAAGTATACCTACACGAAATTGTCCTAGTTAAAAGGGCCCTACTCACACAGCACACTCCTGCAGCAGGGGCAATCTAGGCCTGCCGCAGGAGAAACTTCCTTGTAAAGTACGTTTTGTTTTGAAAATGTGACAATTTCACATCCTGTTCGAGTTCGTTGGTACTACTAACATCATTTCCAAAGTTTGTTTTCTCATATCTTTCTTGAAATAATGCTAGGAAGGTATGAAGGGGCCCTTACCGCCCTGCTTAGAAGGCGATCTAGAAAATTGCCCCAATCGCCCTGCCTCCTAGATTGCCCCTGCTGCAGGCGTGTGAGTAGGTCCCTTTAGGAATTGACGATGGTAAACACTCCAAGAAATGCAAAAGTTCTATTCGGACATTCCTCAAGCCCCCTATCAAAAAACACCATATTTATTAGTTTTAATGTGACCTCAAAAATAAAAGTATTTTCATTTTTATTTTAAGCTATTATAGTTTTCCAAGTTTATACCTTAATACCTTTACTTTACTCAATACACAGGTTAAACATATAAATCACCCTGCACCGTAGGTACCCTGTATTTTCTCAACTATTTAATCGAATTACGGATCATCTAAGTATACTTCATTATTTACTAATTTGTTTCTTATTTTGCATTTTTTCCAGATAGTTATTTGAAATATATAGATCCATCATATCATGATAATTAAGACTACTAAGTATGCACATAATTGTAGTCATTTTTTCCAAGCAAATCAACCGCTTTTTCAATTTATCTTCAAACTATTTGAAAACCTCCAAGTTCGCATAAGGGCAATGAGTGTGACAAAGATAGCACACCTTTTGAGTCCAACCAAAATATACCTATGCGCCAAAAAAATACGACTAAAATTGCCTCAGTTGTCGACACGACAGGGGCCCTTCCAGTTACGTAGTAACGTAGTATCGAGTTCAATGAGAAAAGGATGTCTATCTTTGTCATATCTGTTGACATAGAGAGGGTGTTCCGGTGATCATGTTACAAACTTCTAAGGTAGATAAAACACACGAAAATAAGAAAAAAAGTTCATATGAACATGGGTCCGGAAATGCTTTCTCAGGGAGCTAAGGCAAAATGACCTTCAAAAACTACTCTTCGTTTTATAGCTTCGGTACTACTGTAGCTATCGTCACCAATTTTGAGACATGAAATCTAGTTGGTAGGTTCATCAATTTGAGCCTTCCGGATTTTGTTACCTTTAACCAGAGCCGCTTTCCAGCTGCCCGTTTTGTGCACGCAATCGAGCTTTTGAGCGCGCAAAAACACTAAACGCGTGTTCCAGCTGTATTGCGTTTGGAGCTCCGCGTTACCTTCCCCTTTCCCCTGAAGCACCACCCGGAAAATGTGGGCTTGAAGCGCAAAACTAGCTAAACGTCAAATCAGTCAAATTCTGTCATATTTAAAATCAAAACATTGGCAAGTTTGATCTTTTTTGACTGGATCCATGCTTAAACATACCAAATTCAGCTCAGAGTCGCTTATAAACAATATTTTAACTAATTTTCACAATAATCACAATGTCGAGATGCCTTGGCTCAAACGTAAACAAATACTCCATCGATAGTTTTGACGTTTGTGTATGTGAGTACCTCAAAACGTGTTCCAGGATCACTTTTGCGTTCCAAACACGGTGTTAATCGGCGCTTGAGCTTGAAGTACTAGCTGGAAAGCGGCTCAGGGGCGTACAAACCAGGGGGGTTTTTGGGTAAAGAAGGAAGCGTTTCCGGACCCATGTTCATATGAACTTTTTTTCTTATTTTCGTGTGTTTTATCTACCCTAGAAGTTTGTAACATGATCACCGGAACACCCTGTATTTATGTCAACATAACCTTTCAATAAATATGTAGCTTGTTCAAAATGATTTAATTGTTTCGAATGTGTTTTCTCCATGGAGATTTTCTCGTTTTCGAGGAAAAAGCGTGAGCGTTATTGGATTTTGTGATTTTGATAAGTTAAGATTTTATTCCTTGGTGTTTTGATTAAATCGTGAGTGTTTTATCGCAGTGCATTTGTGTGTAGTAATGAATACACTCCAAAAAAGCAGATTTCATTTTTTGCGTAAGTGATATAACTTCAATTATTAGGGACAAGGGCACCTAAAGTATACCTACAATTGTCCTAGTTAAGGGCCCTACTCACACGCCTGCAGCAGGGGCAATCTAGGCTAGTAGGCATGGCGATTGTGGCAATCTAGGCCTGCCGCAGGAGAAACTTCCTTGTAAAGGACGTTTTGTTTTGAAAATGTGACAATTTCACATCCTGTTCGAGTTCGTTGGTACTACTAACATCATTTCCAAAGTTTGTTTTCTCATATCTTGCTTGAAATAATGCTAGAACGGTATGAAGGGGTATAAAAAAAAATCATATTTATTAGTTTCAATGTGACCTCAAAAATAAAAGTATTTTCATTTTTATTTTAAGCTATTATAGTTTTCCAAGTTTACACCTTTACTTTACTCTTACTCAATACACAGGTTGAACAAATAAATCACCCTGCACCTACCACCTACCCTGTATTTTCTCAACTATTGAATCGAATTACGGATCATCTAAATCTACTTCATTATTTATCAATTTGTTTCTTATTTTGCATCTTTCCAGATAGTTATTTGAAATATAGATCCATCATATCATGATAATTAAGACTACAGAGTAGTATGCACAGAGTTGTAGTAATTTTTTCCAAGCAAATCAACCGTTTTTTCAATTTGTTATCTTCAAACTATTTGAAAACCTCCGACTTCGTATAAGGGCAATGAGTGTGACAAAGATAGCATCACCTTTTTTGTCCAACCAAAATATACCTATGCGCCAAAAAAATACGACTAATATTGCCTCAGCTGTCGACACGACAGGGGCCCTTCCAGTTACGTAGTATCGAGTTCAATGATAGGAATAAGTGACATAACCTCAAAAACAAAACAATTAGCTGTCTTTCTGCATTTTCCAATGGCCACTTAAGAGGAATTGCAGCGCTGAATCGCTTTTTTCGAGCGATCTCACTGAAATGACATAAATGATAATTTCCACCACTGCATCACAGTTCCTGCGATAAATCGAAAGAAATATAATCTTTTTCGCTAGACTACTGTGCTGCAGCACAGCCAATCATGTCGTTTCAGTAGGACCGCTCAAATATAGCGCTAGTTCTCGGAACGCAGCCATAAATGGCACGTCAAAAAAATCAGAGATACCAACTCGAATTGTTCCATCATGGCGGCGCCCATGCCTCAGTGATTTTTGGCCAAGGTCGGCCATATGTATTAGCAGTCCAGTTTTTATATAGGTCCGTGCTGCCGAGCCTATTCAAACTGTGATGTACGCATGGTAGAAAGAAACAAGGTATGTCAGACACTCAGAGAAAAATGGGCTTCAATTGCGCAATGACGTCATACGCTAAATTTTTTGTTTGCAGTTACCATGGTAACAAAGGAACGTGGCTTTTCCAATGACGTAGATATAGTTAGTAAGTCCATGGGCATATAGCATAACAGATAAGTTGTTTCATTTATTGTGGTCATTACGAGTGTCATTATCTTATTAATAAATACTTATATAGACATAATGAAAAAACATACCTTGAAAAATAATTCTTGTTCCCATTCTTTGTATGGCGTTTACTATTTCCTCATCTTCGTTGAAGTCTGATATCGAACAATCAAAACAGAACCTAGACGAGCTTGATTTAACTGACTATGTAACAAAATTACGAACGTAGCAATAAAAGATAAGACAAACTATTACTATTTCTTTAAATGATCTGACTGATTTTATGAAGACTCGTTCCAGTCGTTCGACACTCTAGTCAACGTTGCCAACTTGCAAATAATTCTGTACACCTTCCAATTAAACGTTTATGAAATATAGGTTGATTGCAAAATTATGTTTGATTCAAGGCAAAATAGATACAGCAAAAGATAGCCTCAAATCAAAGTAAGTAATTTGGAGACCGCTTAGCGATTTTTCTTGAAGTTTTGTCGAAAATTATTGTTTCTAAAAGTAGCTCATTCGCGATAAATCGCCAATACGGCAGCACTGTATCTTTGTAGCATTCGACGTCACAGTGAGATGCGCGTTGGCATAACTTGTTTCTTTCTACCATGGATGTACGTAGATCACGTCATAAGATAGATTTTGGCGTGAACCAGGTTACGCTTTGTGATTTCAGGTTTGGTAAGTGCCTGGTTACGATCTCGATACCAGCTCAGGACCAGACGCCAAAACGTTCTGGTTACCAATATTTTCACCTTCTACCATAGAAAAGTGAATAATATCAGTATTATTTTGATCACTTTTCTATGCCTTCGACCATATTATTAGTGTATAACATAACTACCTATTTCAAAAGAGTAGCTTCTATCGTCATAAAAAACAAATTCATCCACAAAGCATAAATATGTTGAGTACTAAGACTAAGCCTGTCATTCATAAATTCCCAGAAAACTGCATCCTAAACCATAGAATGTGAAGTGCGTATTTACCGATGAAATTGAGGGAAATCACGTGGTTGGCACGAAAAATGGATGTAAACAGAACATGGGCGTGGTAGATTTTCATTCATCACCTATTGTTTTTTCTCGGCGATATTGCAATACGAATCGAGTATATTAACATAAAAAATAACTGATACTGGGAGGTTTTTAGGTCGCAAATTATAAATTTGTAGAGTATAGAAGTGTTATTTGACATGAAGACTTTTGATCTTCAATAAAAATGCGAATTTTAGCGATTATAAAATTTTGCACAAGATAAACCACCCCGGTTAAACAGAATTTGCTAAAATAAATTCTGATAATAAAGATTTAAAAAAACCTTTTTAGGTTGTTATAATGAAGACTTTCTTAGTGCCAAAATTCGAGATTAAAAGTTAAAAATTTTGTTGCAGGTATCAGAAATTTTTATCGTTTCGATCAAGAAGACATTTCTGCATGATTTTGAACTATTTTCCAAGGATCTGACCAGAATTATGAAGAACGTTTGCTTGGGTTAGTGGCCCTTAGGGAACGCCAATGATCTGACATTTTCCAATATTGTTTCTCTTGGAAACTGTACGCGGTACGCACGCTGATACACCATGATAATTTGATATTCTAAAATTGTTTGCCCTTTCAGACAGTTTTCTCAAAAGGAAATAGCGATTTCATATCAAAAAAGAATTGAAAACTAAGAGCAACAAAACAAAACAATGAAAATGGCGTCTCACTACGGATATTTACGTTCGGGACTGGCGTTCGCGCTTGTCAAATTCAACTACGGAAATTGCCGAGAACGGCCAAATTTTGTGACGGCGTTGCCACTATTACCTATAATGAGAAATTCTTGACTGATGAAACTGCTTGTTTGAATAATATTTTTATTTGAGTATTATTATGAATACTATGTTTTCTTTTTGTTAATTTTGAGTGTGTTCAAGTAAAATATCTATAGAAATAAATAAAAATTATTTGAATAGTCAAGGCTATTCAAAAACAAACCTGATAATAAATTAAGCCCACGGAGTAATAACGAAAAATGGCAATCCTGCACTCGTCCCGCAAAGACGCTTAGAATGTGATCGTCATTTTGGGGTGCATGCAAAATGTAAGTAAATGTATCTTTTTGAATATATAATCTAAAGTTGAGTACATACCTATAAATACTGAAGACTAAAGACCAAAGAGAACACGGAAAATATCACATCAGACTTGGAGGCCGACCAACTAGTCGACGCACAAAAAAGAAGAAAAAATCAACAAAACATAAAGATGATAATGGGACATCAACATTTCACGTATAAGTCAAGAGTTATACCTACCCCTTCCTTAGTGATTGTAAATTGTCAATTCTTTAGTATTTATTTACTCACAAAGATATTTTTCTCCACTGCGTGAGAATTTAAATTTCTGGAAATGACTGATAGTGATTGCGTTGATGATTTATTTTGTGATTGTTGTAAAAAATGCCAGAATAAAGAAATATACGAAATTTTGAGGTTATGAACACAAAACCGCCTTCGTGACCAAACTCTGGAGCTGGTTGGAAATTCGTAACCAGGTAAGTGAATGCAGTGTTGCCAAATCTTATTACCTGCATGAAAAATATACGCCAAAACACGGTTGGTTACAAATCCCGTTACCACATCGTAACCTGGTTAACGCCAAAGTCCGCCTATAGTCTAAATGAGGTCATTCTACGCACAAGAAGCCAAACAACGCATCAAGGCATACTGTCTGAAAACATTGGTTCCATGGTAACATAATTGGAAACTAAAAATCACTCGACCCCCTTTCCATTTGATTTTTTCATTCAAAATGGCGCCCAGCTGTCATTTTGACATTTTCAGCTGTCACTTCGATGTAAAAAAATGCAGAACGTCCTCACATATGGTGTGTCCAAATTTCGTTATATCAAACGATTCAAAAGTTGGAAGAAGAGGATCTTTTCGAGCCGCACTGTATAAGTCAGTTATAAGACCCACTATAACCTATGGCTGTCCTATATGTTGTTGCATGTTTGATACACATTTTGCGCGCGTCCAGAGGGCGGAAAAATTGTACTTACGCAGTGCTCTCAACTTGCCGAAAAGGACGCCAATCGCCGAATTACACGACATCGCGCTGATTGCAAGAGTGTAAAAATGTCTGATCGAGTTTATCGTTTCAAAGCAGGGAATTCACCCATTACTCAACATGATAATGTTACATTTTTCAGCTATAGAAAACACTGTCAAGTTTTAATAAATTTATTTAAAGTCACTATGTACAGCGCTGTTGGTGTTGTGACAATATCGGGCCTGATGGTCGTCTTCGTCGCACCTGTATCCAGCAGCATGGTGTGATTTTCTCCATTGATCAAGCCAACAACCGACAAACACGCTGTTCTTTTTGGATCCTTAAGAAGCAACTATGGCGGTTTTCTTCGGGGCATACTGTTTACAGGTTGACGATGGTCCCTCCACATCGACCCTCTCTAATGAACAAATTGCATACATTTTCAAATTACTTGAAATTTTATACAGTGCGGCTCTAAAAGGTCCCCCCCCTTTTTTTTTAATGTGTGCGCCAAAAATTTTTAAACTTGGCATACTTTAATTGCAATCGAAATACTACTTTTTGATGTTACTGACGTACTTTTAGTATTCAAGATGGCGGCTGGGCGCCATTTTGAAACATTTTTTTAAATGGAATGGGGGGTCGTGTGACACATCATTCGAAAGGTCTGTCAAACTAACAAGATAAAGAGATTCGTGAAATAAGAAGAAAGAAAGCATACTTCAGTTTTTATTGTAAAAAATGTTGAAAATGTCCTCCGTTGACCCCCAAACAATGAATAATCTGTCTGAGAACTCCTGACGGACGTTTTCGAAGTATCGACATTAATAAGACCTTATCTTCCTAAACCAGACGTGTTTCACATCGCTGCGTTTATAAACAATTGTTCTTGTGTCGCTTACGAACAGTATAGTTGTGTCTTATATCAAAAGCCTTGAAATTGTGAGATCTGTGTGATAATCTAAAACACAATTTAAAATTCCGTGGTGTTCGCCCACTATCCTGATTTTTAGTGAAGACAATTGCAGGTATGCGTAAACAATAATAGATAACAAAATAGAAATTCCAAACATACCGAACATCGAGTCATATCTGCTTGTGTGGAGTTTTCGCACCGATAGCGTTATTTTTTACGTTGCTTTGGGAATTGGCGATTTGAAGATATCTCTTACCCTGAACTGAGTAGGGGTGTGGGTGTCTTCAATATCGCTGGTTTCTGCCTGTTTAAATTTCTTGTACGCTGATTGGTTACAATGACTGAAAATAGTGATGGTAGTGCTAGTAACATTCCGATTGAAGTGGATGTACAATCAGAGCAGGCTATACAAGAAATAATCACTGTAGGTGACAATGAAAACCCAGACGATATCTTTAAACCTAGGACGAGTGTATCAAGAACCCCTCCAAAACCATCAGAACAAAACAAAAGGACAAGATCTGAATCAACCCCAGAACAAAATGAAAATAAGAAGAGAATATATGATACTAATGATAAAAATTCTTTTCTGGGATTTCTTTCTACAGATATGAAGAATAAAGACCCAGGAGAAATAGACAATGAGTTATTAGAAAAGATTATTGGAAATCTGGAAAATATTGAAGAAGTAATGAAACGCAAAAGTGTATCTGGTATCCCAATTTTCCCCATAAAGGAACAATATGAAGTAGCTAACTCCACGTCACAACTACTGAGATTAGTCTCAAGAATGGTTTACAAAATTGGAGTCTTGGAGAAAGAGAATATAATTCTCAGAGGAGCCCCAAGATTGTCATCAGATAAGAATCACATGCCACAGACATTTGCATCAGTCGCAGCTACATCTTCTAATGGAAACTCTACTCCTCGACCTCCACCAGTGGAGAAAATTGCATGGTCCACTCCTCCAGCAGCAGTGAATAAAATAGAAACCTTGATAAGGCTAAAGGATGAAGATGATTCCAAAATAGTTTGGAAGAAGATTAAAGAGAACTTAGTGGGTGTGGATATAGACGGCAGCTTCAAAAACATCAGGCAGCTCAATCAGGGTTCAATTTTAGTTGAAAGCTACACAAAAGGCCAACAAGAGAAACTCAAGAAAGCACTTCAGGGAAAAAACAATTTTCAAATGAAGGAACAGGGCAAGACTAAACCTATGTTTATGTTGACGGGCGTAGACAAAGGATACTCCCAAGGAGAATTTGTTAATGAACAAGATCCTGAAGTAAAAAGTCTCAGTAGCGAGGAAGAACTAAAAGGAGTGGAAGTTGTGACAAAAAGGACCTGCAGAAACCCGGATAAAGAGAATTGGATTCTACGAGCTCCACCAAAAATTGCTAAATGGTTTCTGAAAAGAGAGAAAGTTAACTTTGACTTAGTATCCACTTATGTTCAAGAATAAAGAATATCTGCCCTTGACAATGTGTTTCCGGTGTTCAGGGTTTGGGCATATAGCTAAATACTGCAAAAATAAGGAGTGTTGTTACAAGTGTACTGCTGAGCATAAGGCTGAAAGCTGCAACGAGACATCTTTCAGATGTTGTAACTGCGATCTACTGGGTTATCAAGACAAGTCTCACTCAGCCAGAAATCCAGATTGTCCAGCATATCAAAGAAAATTACAAAGAGTGAGGTTATCAACAAACTATAATGAAACCAACGATTTTTTACAGCCAATCTAAAATCAGGGAAAACATCAAACACTGCAACACATCTCTCACGTGGAAGAAAGATTAGTTTTGGACTTATTCATCAAAATCTACGTTCAATCCGTAATTCTGTTGAACTCTTGGAAGAACTGGTTTCAGAAAACACCAACACCAATATACTATGTTTCACTGAACACTGGCAAACTGACGCTCAGCTGAAAAACTACAACATGAAGGGTTTCAGATTAGCTGCTAGCTTCTGCAGGAGTGAAAAAGACAAACATGGAGGCAGTGTTGTTTATATCAACAATAACATAAAATCGTCCACAAGAAAGGATATACATGGCTTGGGATTGGAAAATCATTTCGAATGCTGCGGTTGTGATTTGAAGATTCATCAAAACAAAATCCTGGTTGTTTCAATATATAGGCCCCCTAAAGGTGATATAACTATCTTCATGGATAAGATGGAACAGCTTCTCACTCTTTGTGGGAGATTCAGAGGTATACTTATGGTAGCTGGTGACTTCAACTTGGACATGTTGTCTCAGGAGAAGAAAACACAAGAGTTCCTGTCTCTCATTGGATCTTTCAACCTGAAGCAGACCATTTTTGAACCCACGAGAATAACATCTGACAGTAAAAAGTGCATTGATAACATCTTCACGAACCATATGGACATATCCGCATCACTTCTACATACCCACATATCAGATCACACTGCCCAGAAACTACTTATTCACATTGAAGAAGTATCCTCAAGGAAATACAAGGTGCAAAGGAATTTTCTGGAATCCAATAAAGACAAGTTCAGGACAAATTTGATGAATATTAACTGGCAACATCTCTATCAACTTGAAACTTCGCAAGCGAATCCCCAGTGGGACTTCTTCTCCTCCATTATAGCAAGGGAATTCAATAACTGCTTTCCTTTAATAAAGAAGCAAATAAAAAACATGGGTAACAGTAAATACTTTCAGAATATTCCGGAAATAAGTGAATGAAAAAAACAGTTAGACATACTTTACTTGCTGAAAAGGAGAAACAATGCATTTAAAGATCGGTACAATGAGAAGAGGAGAGAATACAACAAAACACTATTGAAACATAAACAGAACAATTATTCCTGGAGATTGAAGAACTCTGATAACAAGACTAAATGTACATGGAAAATTGTTAAAGAAATAGTGGGAGAACATGGAAACAAGGACAGCACCATAGAATGTGATACCGATTCTTTGGTAAATAGGTTCAATGACCACTTTGCTAGTGCAGCTCTAGAACTTCTATCAAAAGTGGATGAAATCCCATTTACAGCTAAAGTACCTGAATGCCATACTACGATTTCCCTGAACCTGACAGATGAAGAAGAAGTGACCACTATAGTCAAAAGGATGAAGAATAAGAACAGTTCTGGAGATGATGAGATGTCAATGGACATGATGAAATCAATCCTTCCAGCTATTATTAAGCCTCTAGTACATATATTAAATAATTCCATAACATCTGGGACTTTTCCGGATAAGCTGAAACTTGCCCTGGTTATTCCTGTGTTCAAGAATGGAGATGTGAATCAAATTGATAACTATCGTCCAATTAGCTTGCTCTCAAGTTTCTCCAAGATATTTGAACAGGTGATAAGTCAACGACTATTGGAATACATGTTTTCAAATCGACTCCTTAACAACATTCAACATGCTTATTTGAAGAGTAAGTCTACACAAACTGCTATACTTGACTTCACAGACTGCATCATCAAGTGCTTGGAAAATGGCTACTTGACTATGGGACTATTCTTAGATCTTTCTAAGGCCTATGATACAATAGACCATAGCACCTTATTGAAAAAACTGAGCTTATATGGTATTCAAGGAACGGGACTGGAGTGCATAAGATCATACTTGTCTGATAGGGTTGTAATGAGGAGAGATGGCCACAAAACAATATCTGACATGACAAGAATCAACATGGGGATACCTCAAGGAAGTGTTTTAGGACCACTTTTATTTATCATCTACATAAATGACATAACCGAACTATGCTCCTTTAACGAAAATTGCAAAATTGTGAATTATGCTGACGATACAAGTATCCTCCTATGGGATCATGATGCCGAAGCACTGCAGGAGAAAGCAGAAGAATTCATCTGTCAATCAAAGAAGTGGTTCACAAAAAACAAACTGGTGCTGAACTGCAACAAAACCAATGTCGTCACGTTCAAGACCAAATCAACGAATGTCCTTCCTAAGAAAATCAAAAACGGCAATGACCAATTATGGTCACAAATCACACAAAATTCTTAGGAATTGTTATCGATGAGAAATTGAGCTGGGAGCAACACATCGACTATGTTGTTGGGAGGCTGAACAGAGTGTGCTATTCCATGCGTGTGATAACTACTTACATTGACTTTCCAACAAGAAAAATTGTGTACCACTCCAACTTCGAGAGTATCATAAGATATGGAATTAAGTTCTTCGGCTGTTCAATGGACATTGACAGGGTCTTTCTCTGTCAAAAACGAATATTGAGGATCATGTTGTCTGTTAACAGAAAGATGTCTTGCAGAGGTCTCTTTAAACAAAACAACCTATTAACTACCACAGGCATATATATCCAAGAGTGTATTCTGTTCCTTTTCAAACATAGGCAGCTATTCAGTGAATATGAGTCCCAGACCAATTATCCAACTCGAACCTTTAATCTGAAATATCCTAAGCACAGACTAAAACTAACTGAAAAAGGAGTATATTACAACTGTGTTAAACTGTACAACCATCTACCAGATAAGATCCAGAATATTCGAAGTGAAGGGGAATTTAGGAAAAAATTGTATGGTTTCTTACTGGATACTGAGCCCTATACAATTGCCGAGTATTTATCATAAACAGTATTATTTATGGTAAAACTGTGAGATGTCTGACGTACATATTACTGAGTTTTCTTTTCGACACTATTTCATCTTTTGTTTATGTATGTAAACATTCTATTGAAGTAAAGAATATTTATTATTATTATTATTAATAATAATATTTTGACAAAAATCAGTAATTCTTTGCTGTGATTCTAAAAGAGAGTCTGGCTGTGTTGCATATACTTTCTGTTTTAAATATCCCCATAAAAAAAAGTCCAATGGTGTTAAATCGGGCGACCTGGCAGGCCATTCGGTAGGACCCCGACGACCAATCCAACGATTGGGGTAAGTTATGTCCAAATACTGCCTTACATTTCTGCTGAAATGAGGAGGCGCACCATCTGTTGAAAAATTGATGCCATGCCAAATTCGTTGGGATTATTCTGACGTATTTGTACAATCAAAGGCTCTATTGTAGTTTCTAACAAGTTCAAATAGAGGTCCCCTGTCAAATTTTCATGAATGAAAACAGGACCAACAATATGGTTCCCCAATATGCCACCCCATACGTTAACCTTTTCGGGATAATTCGTGTGGGTTTCCCTAATAACATGCGGATTTACGTCACTACAATAACGAACATTTTGCCTGTGTACACGGCCATTTAAAAAGAAAGTACACTCGTCACTAAAACAAATATTTTGAACGTATATCGGTTCTCGGCCTATTCTATCGGTCATAATTTCGCAAAACTCCACACGTCTGTCAGGATCATCTTCAGTCAACTGGTGCACCATTTGAAATTTATAAGGATAACATTTCTGTTTTTGCAGCAATCGTTTTACAGAAGCAGACGAAGTATCCAGATGTCTGCAACCTGAGAAGTCGACTGTTCAGGATTTACCACCATCTCACCAATGATTGCAATTTGTTTATCTTCCGAAATAGATGGTCGCCCTTGATTCTTCAAGCTCTGAACACTACCAGTCTCGATAAATTTCCGCACTAATTCGCAAAGATATTTCCTGCATATCGGACGGTCCGGAAAGCGCTCATTGAAGATTCTTTCCGTCTCATGGAAATTACGATTTCCGCCATAAATAAAAATTACTTGATTTTTTTCTGCGATGAGACGCGAATTATGCATTTTTGTAACACTTCCTAATTAACACAATAATCAAACAACTGGCTCATATCGTTTCAAGATTTTCACATTTGGTTAAACTTTACTGCTGTGGCGAGGTAGTGTGGAAACAGTATCTCCATCTTGATTTAGATTTTAGTATTATAATGTTTAATGGCCAAATACCCCTATGAAACATGAAACATGTCAATAAATAAAACTACAGTACCCCAGGCGAGTAGAGTAACACGCTCAAAATCTCGCACTGATAACAAATCAGTCTGTCCCACGGATTCTGGGCGGACATAAAATTGGCAACATCGAAAAAGACTTCAGATTATCAGACGCTGTACATTGGAACATACAATGCGCGATCCTTGCTTTCGGAGGAACGTTTGATCGAACTGGAGGAAGAGCTGAGGTGTGTTAAATCGGACATCGTCGGTCTCTGTGAAGTCAGGCGGAACGGAGAACATCTATTGAAGTTAAAGTCAGGACATACCTTTTACTACGCAGGAGAGAAAGACGGTTCCATCAACGGTACTGGATTTCTTATCCACAAACGTTACGACCCCTACATCGAGTCATTTAAGAAAATATCAACAAGAGTCATTCATGTGATTATTAGATTAAATAGAAGATATAGTCTAAAAGTCATCCAAGCATATGCACCAACTAGTACCCACACCGACGAGGAAATAGATCTTTTTTATGAGGATGTGAGCCTAGCCTGGGGGGACCGGAAAACTCATTCCACAATTCTGTGTGGTGACGTTAATGCTAAAGTGGGTCTAAAGGCTGATGTTTCCGAGACCTCGCTCGGGTGGTTTGGTTCGGAGGGCAGAAACGATCGCGGCGAGACACTTCTGGGGTTTCTGCTACAAGACAACCTATTCCTTATGAACAGTTTCTTCCGCAAAAAACCCAAACGAAGATGGACTTGGAAAAGCCCCAACGATCTGACAAAAAATGAGATCGACTTTATAATAACTGATAATGAACATATCATGACAGATGTATCAGTACTAAATAAATTCACCACTGGCAGTGACCACCGTATGGTAAGAGCAGAAGTCCGCCTCAATTTAAAAAAGGAGCGACACAAAATGGTCAAGACGTCAAATAAAAAACCTTCTCATCCGCCGCTTGATACCCATAAATTCCAACAATGCATCGACGACCTATTAAAAGAACCTGAAATACATATAAACGTGAATGAAGAGGAAAAGATAAACCCCTTAAACGACACTATAGTGAAGGCCCTGACAACAAGCCAAGAAAAATTTTCCTCAGTAACCAAAAAGGACGAAAGGATAAGCGAAGAAACTAAAGAACTAATGCAAGAAAGACGAAACAAAAGAAGTGAAGAAGCAACCACAGAGGAAGAGCTAAGGGAAATGAACAGACAAATCTCCAAAGCAATAAGAAGAGATACAGGGAGATACAAGGTGAGAGAAATTGAACGAACCATAGAGAATAACAAAAGCATGAAAGTACTCCAAAGAAAACTTGCGAATGGAAAGAAAGAATTATGCAAAATGAGAAACAAAGATGGAGAACTTACGACCAATAGAAAGGAAATATTAAATATAGTGGAGGAATTCTATGAACTCCTTTACAAAAGCCAATATGATAGTGACGAAGAAAATCCTGAACCCGAAATCCTGACTTCAAAAGGGGGTCAACCAAGGTTCCGAAGAGCTTCCTGATATTACCATAGAGGAAATAGAGTTAGCATTAAAAAACACAAAAAATAATAAAGCGCCAGGGGAAGACAACATAGTTACAGACGCAATAAAAATAGTAGGCCAACATCTACTGCTAAAAATAAAAGAGCTTTTTAATCTCTGGACTTTACCATGTCCCAAAAAATTGGCCTAATTCTTTTGTAGTCCTGCTTCACAAAAAGGGAGATATAGCAGAACTAGAGAACTACCGACCAATAAGCCTTTTAAGTCACCTTTACAAACTGTTCACTCGAATTATAACCACCCGCCGGAAAATAAATTTGATTTATATCAACCTGTGGAACAGGCAGGCTTTCGTCGTGGATTTGGAACGAATGACCACGTTCAAAGCGTCAAAACACTTATAGAAAAGACAATCGAATACAACAGAGCTTTAGTGATGACATTCGTGGACTTCCACAAAGCCTTCGATACAATAGAGCTAAATGCATTGTGGAATGCACTTCAGGGATGTAGAGTCGACTACTCGATATACCAAACTCATCCACAATATCTACAAAAATGCAACAATGACGGTAAAACTACATGAAAATACCAACCTCATAACTATTGAACGTGGTGTTCGGCAAGGCGACACGATGTCACCAAAGCTGTTTATTACAGCCATGGAGAGTGCATTCAAACAGTTGGACTGGAGTCAGAGAGGTATTAACATAGATGGCAAGAACCTAAACAACTTACGTTTTGCAGATGACATAGTAGCCTAGTTTACACCGATAACTCGTTTAGTTCGGTCCGATAGGACCAAGTGGGTGGAGATAGTACGGTAGGACCAATGCTTGCTTCTCGCCCGTTTACACCGTCTTGCAACGCGTGAGCTAAATGAGTACGCACCCAATTCGTCAAATGTCAAAAAGAAGTCGAAATTATTCATCAACACAATTCGTAACCAAAAAAAACATAAGTGAGTACACTCAGATTGCCTTAGAAACTCAGAACAAACACAATTCACAATAATCACAATCAACATAACCTCATAATTTTGATCGAGATCGAACCAAATTTAGTTCGGTACACCAGCTGGCGAATACCGAACCAAGAGCGGACCAGCTTAGTCCGCAACTGTTTACACCGTTCGAACCAAATATTTGGTTCTGATATAGTTCGAATTTAGTACTTGGTCCGCGGACCAAGTTGTTGGTGTAAACTAGGCTAGTGCTATTCTCGGACAATCTAGAAGAAATGCGACTGATGTTGCAGGACCTGCAAGAGGTGTGTGGAAAAGTCGGTCTTAATATCAATATGGCAAAAACAAAATTCTTGACAAACCTTGTTCCCAGCTGTGGCTTGAAGATTGGTGGAGCTGAAATTCAATTGGTAGATAGATATGTGTACCTTGGCCATGAGGTCAGCATCTCAAGGGATAACCAGACATGTGAACTAAAGAGAAGGCTCACTCTCTCATGGGCAGCTTTCGGAAGACTTAAAGATGTTTTCAAGAGTGATATTCCCGTCAATCTAAAAAGAAGGGTTTTCGATCAGTGCGTCCTGCCAGTGATGACATATGGCTCAGAAACCCTAACACTAACAACAGCAACAGCTAAGAAACTTAGAGTTACACAGAGGAAGATGGAGAGATCCATGCTTGGTGTGAATTTGAAGGACCACATAAGAAACGAGGATTTGCTCGGAAGAACCGGTGTCATCGATGTCATTGGAGCTATTGCGAAGCTTAAGTGGAACTGGGCTGGCCACGTTGCACGGATGCGGGATGATCGATGGAAAAAGAGGATTCTTGAGTGGAGACCTAGAACGGACAAGTGAAATAGAGGAAGACCGCCTACGCGTGGGTCGGACGATATAAAGAGGACCCGCAGCAACTGGATACAAACAGCACAAAACAGATTTGAATGGAAAATGATTGGGGAGGCCTATGTTCAGCAGTGGACACAGAGGGCTGAATGATGAGGATGATGATTATAATGCTAATAAATGCTTTCCAAATTTTTTTATCATCTTGAAATTCTTTATCCGCTTTGTATCAGCATTCCTATTTGTTAACCTGTACTGTTTTGCTCAGTTTCACCATCATTTTTCCGGAATCTGATGTGTCAGCTCGTTAAAAAATTGAAACTTTATGTAAACGACATTTTTAAAAACTAAAAGTTTGGCAGGCTGTCATATCCGCACGGATGCGTTTAATTCTATGAAATTTTCACACAATAATCTACTCGATAAGACCTTTCGAATGATGTGTCACACGACCCCCCTTTCCATTTAAAAAAATGTTTCAAAATGGCGCCCAGCCGCCATCTTGTATACTAAAAGTACGTCAGAAACATAAAAAAGTAGTATTTCGACAGCAATTAAAGTATGCCAAGTTTCAAAATTTTTGGTGCACAGATTAAAAAAAAGGAGGGGGGGACCTTTTAGAGCCGCACTGTATACGTATTCTACATAGTATTTGAAAATCATCAGCAAAAAATGTTTTCCGAAATACCCAAAAACATACTCAATTAATGAAAAAGAAAACGCAAATTTCACTGTATGATTGAAAACGGGGCGGCGCTATATTATCCCCTCGAGAGAGAGAGAGTTATTATAGACAATGAGCCAGACGGAGAAAGATAATGTATTCTGTGACGTAGTAGTTGTTGATTGGCGCACTTTAATCGGTGATTACTACATTAATAGAGGTCGTCGGTTGATTTTTGAACATCAATGGCATCAGTACTTACTAATCCTTATATTTTTCAAATTTCCAAAAAATGTGCAAATTGTCCATTGGCCGACGTCGAAGAAGGTCCCCCCCGTCTCTCCATCTTGCACCGGCTACGAGTATGACCAAGCTCTCCACAGTTCCAGCACCGCAGCTTCCTTCGCTTGAATGCCTCCATTTCCTCGACGACTCTCCTTACATTTGTGTCGAACGTGTCCTCCTCCGGAACATCCTGCTCCTCCAACCTTCGCACGCGTGCAGGACCTTGACTGCTTTGTCGCTCTAAACTACAGGGCTTTCGCTAGTGCTTCGACCAGTCTATCGGGACGATGGAGTATCAGGGAGTGCCTTATCTCTATCTAAGCACTCGTATCTTGGCTCACGAATGTCACTTCTGGTTGTTTCATGACCACTGATACTTGCCCTCTCACTTCCTCGATTTCTTCTTCCAGAGACTTTTTCGTGTCTCCAAGGTGTTTCTGAAGACTCGATTTCGTCTGCTACATGATCCTTCAAACAGTTGTAGTTGTCCTCCAGGAACCAAGAAGGAACCTTGATTTTCTCCTCCATGATTCTAGCATTTTCTTGAAGTTGATCCTTCAGCTCATATTTCAAGTTTCTCGACAGCTTTCCAACTAAATGAAGAATCGGGATCGGTGCCAATAAAGCCTCGCGAGGCCTTTGTTGTAGATCAGCCTTCTTTCCGCTCGTATCCAAATCACGTTCCTCCAACTCCCTCTTCAACTCGGCAACCTTCAATCCGGTAAAAAGCACTTGTTTCGTACTCTTGTTATCGACTTTTTATCATTTGTATCCAATTCTTTAGCATAAAATAAATCTCACTTCCGACACGAATTCTAACGTTTTTCAGCTATATAAAACACTGTCCAGTTTTAATTTGGTGATTTATCTGAAGTCACTATGTACAGCACACCCAGTATTCAAATCGTAACCACAACTTATTGATATGTTTTCACGATCATCATAAAAACTGAACTGTTGTACGAATGGCGGAGGCACTAGGCCCACCAGTCACCTCGATAGGTGGCGAAAAAGGCAGATTCTTTGAGAATCGGCAACCGAATATACTTTTAGAATCCAGAATCTTAACAGTGGCCCGAACTTGTGACAAACGAGACAAGAGCCGATATGTTTGAGCCAGACACATGTGAACGTCGTCTCCGCTGTCGGCTGCCTTGGAAGTTCGTACCACTGGGAATGTTTCGTCACGATAATATATCTAATACCAGACTTTCAAACAATCTCACAGATATACCCATTTATGGTAGACTTGCAATCTGACATGAAAATAGGGAAAATGTTGATGACATTCATTGAATTGTAAATTTAACAAATCCTCCATGTTAGATTCACAGCAGACACAGTAGGAAATATCCCTACTCTCGGCTGGGTGGTTTCCAGGGTGGCATGATTGAGTGTAGATTTCTATTGCCGATGCCCCAATCTAGTTCATGTTCGAGACCAGTGCGACGGTGCGCTCTACACAAAAGCGCCCTCTACCGGGCGTCTGCTCAATCAGTTAATGAGCCGAGGAGACCATTTGCATTGCAGGGTGAATCACCATTTCATTAATAGCAGAGCGGAAAAAATGATTATTTATTATTTTTGCAATTCAACTTTGATTCTTAGGATATTTTTTCGGTCCTAGATAGGTATTTATTCTTGTCATACATATTTCAAGCGAGGTTTTTGGATCTGTTTTTCCTCGCCACGCAACAAAAACATGCAGCTATGAACTTCTGACCGCTTCTGACAACCACTTGATTGTTTTAAGTCGCTTCGCGTGACCATTCTCCCATGATAAGCACGACTCGCTTTGTTCAAGAGAAATGTTTGGGTTGTTGGGGCCAACATCTGCTAGCTGGCCTCTGCTGTGATGTTGGTGACCAGTCTCCACTATTGCTGGAGGCGCTTGGGCCTTCACTAGAAGGTACTTGTGTTGTATTATTACAACATAAGGAACCAAGCTGTAAACATTTCCTGTAACTTATGTGTATTGAATAAAGTATTTTCAAAGAGAAAGAGAGATAAGCTAACAAACCTCAATAAGAGGGAGCAAAATTTATGCAATGCTATAACTTGGCAATGGATTGACGGATTCCTATGGTTTGTGCAGAGAGAACCCTTATTCACTAATGAAAAATGAATAATTTTTTTTTATCGATAAGGTTCCTAGCAAGGTTCCTACACTCATAGTCAGATGAATGGCACTTGCTTGAGATTTGGTAAAACTTTAATCATACATCAGTTATCAGAGAGGAATTGATACATTCAAACACACTTTAATCCATTCGTCAATTTCCAAAAAATTGTGGAAATTCCTTTCGTTTTATCGCGTTCACGAAAAAATGTTAAAGATAAAACTCTTTTCTGTGCAACTTGATAAGAATGGCTAGCCATTCGAAAAAGAGGAATAGTCTATACGAAGTCACTTGGACCGGCATAAAAACTGCTTGTCGGCAAAAATATAACTGTCCAATCGATCTGCCAATTCTTCTGGATGATTGTAGGCTACCAAAGAACAACTGGTGAAAAATTCAGCCTTGACTGAATCATATCATGAAAAGTTCAATATTTCCGTGACATGTTGGGGTTCATCCGCCACCCTTTAGGAACTGGCCAGTCGATCCGCAAATTTTTCTGAATGATTGTAGGTTACCAAAGAACAACTGGTGAAAAATTCAGCCTAAACTGAATCATGTTATGAAAAGTTCAATAATACCGTGACATGCTGGAGGTGATCCGCCACCCTTAAGGAACTGGCCAATCGGACCGCCAATTTTTCTGGATGATTGTAGGATACCAAAGAACAACTGATGAAAAATTCAGCGTTAACTGAATCATATTATGAAAAGTTCAATAATTCCGTGACATGTTGGGGGTGATCCGCCCCCCTTAAGGAACTGGCCAATCGGTCCGACAATTTTTTTGGATTATTGCAGGTTATCAAAGATCTAGTGAAAAATTCAGCCTTAACTGAATCATATTATGAAAATTTCAATAATTCCGTGACATGTTGGGGGTGATCCGCCACCCTTAAGGAACCGGCCAATCGATCCGCCAATTTTTCTGGAGGATTGTGGACTACCAAAGAACAACTGGTAATAAATTCAGCCTTAACAAAATTATTAAAAGATGCAAATTTTTTTACATGTTGGGGGCGTTCCGCCCTAGGTTCCGCCACCCCCTTGGAACCGCGATCAAGGCGAACCCTCTCGGATGACACTCGATTAAGGTCCATACAACATTCTCCCAAAAAATAGGCCTTAACTAAATCATCACCGAAAAATGTCACTGGTTCTTAGGCTATATAGAGTGATAACTGACTGGGTGGAGTGGACAGTGGACTGAAGTGAAACGAGAAAAGAGCACATCCAGACAATATGATACTATATTTCGATAGCTTTTTTCAAATTTACGCAAAATGCACATTGAATTTCTTGTCACTATTCGGTTCTGCCGAATATTCGCTAATCGGCAGGTTGGATGAACAGAATATTCGGTATTAGCCGATTCGGCAAAATCAATATTCGGTGCAACACTAGTCTCAACATGAAAAAAAAATCAAAAAAGGAGCTCAATACGGATAATACCTAGTAGAAGAAGCCAAATTCGCGATTATAAAAAAATGTAAATCGAAAGAAACATTATATTTTGTATATATTAACTACTATATTTTCATCCAAAGGAGTGTTGCGGTAAAAAAAGTTATTAGTAAAACGGCCAAGAGAAAAACTTGGAAAATATTTTCAAGTTCCTGAAAAGGTTGGTAGGGGGCCTAACTGCAATCTTGAATCTAAAACATTGATTTTTCTGTGAATTCCGCTATATTAACCTAATAAAAAACACCTGATCTTTAAAGTCGAGAATAATCTGAACCTTTTTTATTCAAATGATTAATGGTCAACCACTAAGTCATGTCCTCATGTATTCATTTAAGTCTAGTAACACGTGTTTCGCCACCTAAGGCATCATCAGACCTGAGAACCACAATAATTGTTATTATTATAGGCACAATATACAGCGGTGGAAGAAAGTATGGAAACTTTTTATGATCATGGGTTTATTCGTGACTGCAAATTATTTAAATGAAGACATAATTATGATGTGAAATAGAGAAGTATGCGGTCGTTTATCGAAGGCGGTATTATTCATTGATTGTTTCCATTTCAAATTATGGATAATTTCAAATAAAAGTTGGAAATAAGTATAATTTTTTTTTTTTTTAAATATGACCAACCGTTTTCAGTATTTTGTGGCATAACCTGTGGCATCCAAGACTGCTTGACATCTAGTTTCCAAAGGAATTTTCCACCACTCTGATTCATTGATATTGAACAGTTGCTGGTGATTTTTGATAATAGAATGCATCTGAATACGGCGATCTAAGGCTGCGTCCATAACGGGGACCCTCGACCCACGCTCCGACCAGTGTATCACGACTATACTCTAGACTCGCGCTCCGACCCTCGCTCAGGACTGGCCATATTCGCTACGATGATCTCGGGTCAAGCATCCAAAAAATACCGACTTGAATATCGGGTTTCAGGGTCAGGTACGATATCTGGCTTCGAGCGGAGGTCGGCGCTTCGTTGTGGCCGCATACATTGAAATACATGTGTTTATTTAGTTGAGTACGGTAGACGTTACGTTATTTGTGCGTTAGTCCTTGACTCGGGTCGAAGCGAGGCGCGGAGCTCCGTTATGGACGCCCACTAAGACATCCCAGAGATGTTCAATGAGGTTTAGATCTGGAGATTGTGATTGTTATAGCCATTCAAGTACAGTTATGTTTTTCTCTCTGAGCCATTCTTTTACTAACTTGGATGAGTGCTTCGGATCATTGTCCTGTTGAAATCTCCGTCGTAGTGGCATCTCTTTTGCAAAGGGTAGCATTGCATTTTCCGATATGTCTTTGTACTGAAATTGATCCATTTGCACTTGAATGACTGGCCCGGTTCGATATCGAGAAAAACATCCCTGGACCATTCCGTTCTCTCCTCCATGCTGGACAACAGGAATTTGGTACTTTGCTTTGAACCTTGCGCCAACCGGCCTTCATACATATTTTCTTCCATCAGATCCAAACAGACAAAACTCACTTTCATCACTCCAAAGAACCATATTCCATTTTTCTCGAAACCAACAAAGGTGTTCTCAAGCAAACTTTATTCGGGCCATTTGATTCTTCTGTGAGATCAGCGACTTTTTAACAGCGACTCTCTCATAAAGACTTCCATCAAGTAAACGGGTTCTTACCGTCCTACTTGTAAGTTGTGTGCCCAAACTGCTCGGAGATTTCGTTTTTAATTTGTCTGGATGTTTTTCGGGGATCAGTTTCGAAATCCCTAAAATAGCTTTATCGATCCTAGAAGTTGTCTCACGAGGTTTTCCCAACATGGGCACATTTCCCACATCACCACGAAAGTTATATTTTTGTAATATTTTCGTCACAGCACTTTTCTAAATATTAAAAGACGTTGCAATCACCGACTTTTTTCCCCACTTTGAATAGATCAACAATCACAAATTCATTGTCGCAAAAAAAACATGAACCACATTTCTATTAACATTGTTCGACAGGACGAAATGTTTATCTGTTGCATTCATACATTTCAGCGGAATTCCAAAAGCGTTTGGTCACCTTCATCATAACTACTGTATGTATAAATGCACAAATTACTTACAATGAAACAAGCTAAAAATGATAAGATACGGCCAGAGCGAACCAGGCGCATCAAATACATTAGAATTGACACCGACCTTCCATCGATGGTATTTTTCAATATAAAAAGCAAATAATGACAAAAGAAAAAAACATGTGACATTACAATTAAGAATAACATCGACTACTCCGGGGTTCTCCCTTCAAATTCATTTATTACGTTATAATATACAATTGGAAAAATATACTCAAGTGAACAAAAATCGGCCCACTCTCACTTTGAACTTTTGTTCTCAACTATGTCTAAGTTTCTGCTGCGAATCGACCACGCTGCACTCAAGTGGCTTCTACAGTTCAACAACCCGGAAGGTCAAGTAGCTCGTTGGAACGAGAGACTCCAGGAGTTCGATTTCGACAAGGAACATCGAGCTGGATCAAGCCACAAGAATGCTGATGCCTTGTCCAGAAGACCTTGCCCAGATGTCTGTAAGCACTGCCATAGAGCTGAGGAGAAGGAGGCAAGCATTTGTAGAACAACTGTGGTAGACGACTTCTGGCAGTCTGACGCACTTCGAGGGGACCAGGAGGAAGATCCAGATCTAAAGCCGACCATCGACCACCGTGAAGTCCTACTGGGCTCAATGGGACTCGATGGTTCTTGACGACGGCATCCTGAAGAGGCTGTTGAAGGATCTGGATGACACAGAAGACCGGATGCAAATAGTCGCTCCTGGAAACAGACAGGCAGAAGTAATGAGGGAGGTCCATGATGGTATCACGGGTGGTGATCTGGGAGAAACCAAGACGCTGGGAAAGCTGCGAAGACGGTTTTACTGGATAGATCACCAGGCCGACGTCCGGGAGTGATGCCGGAGATGTGCCGTTTGCGCTGCAAGTAATGAACCACAGAAACGCCCAAAACTTCCTATGCGCCAGTATAATGTTGGAAGCCCGTTTGAAAGGATCGCCAAAGATGTTGCTGGCCGTTACCTGAGTCGAATGGAGGAAATAAATACATCCTGGTCTTGATGGAATACTTCACAGCAAGTGGGCCAAAGCGTATGCCTTGCCAAACCAAGATGCGGCAACAGTAGCTGATGTACTGGTTAAGGAATGATCCATTCCAATTTGGTGTCCCATTGGACAAGAACGACAGCGCTGCACCCACAATCGGATGGCATGGTGGAGCGAATGAGCAGGACCATCAACCGACATTGCCCAAAGTTGTCTCTGACCATCAAAGAAACTGGGAAGAACACCTCCATCTATTCCTCTTGGCATACCGTGCACGAATCGACAGGCGTAACTCCTGCTAGGATAATCATGAGTCGCGAACTCCAGCTGCCCTGCGATCTGAATTTTGGCTGTCCGCCTGGTGAAGATGTCGCTGGAGAACACGACGCAAGCGATGTTTACAGAAAAATGGACGATATTCACCACTGTGTCCGTCTGAACATCCAAAGGGCCAGCGACAGGATGAAGGAGGCCTACGACGTGAATGCCGTGAACCGCGGGTTCCACGTTGAGGATCTGGTTTGACTACACAAGCGACGTGGCTTTTCCCTAAAACTGCAACGTTTTTGGGAAGGCCCGTATGAGATCCAGGAGCGAATCAATGACGTCGTCTACAGGACCAGGAAGCCTCCACAAGGAAAACCTAGGGTTGTTTATTTCAACCGTTTGGCAGGGTATGCTGGAAATCATGACAATCAGGAGGCTGAAGTGAGGCAGGTCAGGTCACCCAAGGAGGACATGTCACTGGACACCTTCATGTCCATATACTCCGATGGACCAAAAGTCAAGAATGGCATCGTTCAGGAAAGGCAGCTGAATTTGTTCCAAGCACCGACTGAATACTCGTTTACTCCTTGGTATGAGGAGTGGTTTTGCTGCTGCTTTCAAAAGGAAATTTGGACAACTGGACCATCTACGACGACAAAGACCAGAGGTGGGGCACTCGATATCATGGAAGGTTCACGACACCTGTTCTACCTTGTGACGAAGAAGCTTCCACAACATCTAACCACCTACAGTGTTGTCTGGAAAGCCCTCAGCCATCTTCGAGACTTGATGGAATCACAGGACCTGACTTATTTGGCAAGTTCCAAGATGACCAATGACCGAGTGGACTGGCGAATGGTGAGAAGCATGCTGGAAGTGATCTCCAAGGCGAGTGGCATTGACATCCTGGTGAGCTGCTATCATTTCCGAAGGACGAACCAGAGAACAGTGGCCTGCTATTTCCACCGTACATCACACTGCGGGTTTGGGGACAGTTGCTGATACCGGCATGAAGACATTTCGGGACCAAATGCTCTAAGGAAGAAGCAATGTGACGAAACATGCCCAGTGGTTCGAAATTCCAAGGCAGTTAACAGCAGAGACAACGTTCCAACCATTATCTCTCGTCATAAAGTGTCGACTCTTGTCCCTTTTGGTACAAAGTCTACTCACCGTGGCCAGCCATCGATCTTTCCAGCTGTTTTGCTGTCAATCTAGTACGTTTTAGCAAAACCAGAAGGCGGAGCAGATTTCTACAATATTCTACAGTGTTCTATACCATACTATGGTATTCGGGCAGTTTCAGCGTGGGGGGTATATAATAAGGTCCACCATTTGAAGAAGGCAGTCAGTTTTGTTTTTGATCGCGAAACATAAATAACCTGTGATTGTGAACATAAATATTTGTGGTGTTGTGATTGTGCTGTAGTGACTCCAAATAAATACATTAAAACTAAACAGTGTTTTCTATAGCGAAATTCGTAACAGTACATCGTCGACCAAATAGCACAAATGAGCATATTTACGCTCAGAGAATACTACAGCCTAACTTAATAAAGCCTATTCGATCTTCAAAAAAAAGCGTGTGAATCATGACAAACTTTTAAACAATAAACTTCATATAACTCGAAACTAACTTTTTGTCACTAACAACATTTGTTTAATAGACCATCGATATTTCCGTTTAGTAGATGGAATTGAAAATTGGTCCACATGAAATTGGTCAGGTACCGTAATAATTGAAGTGGAGGTAATAGGGATATACCGTCAGATATTCTCATTATAATATACAAATGTTTTTCTTGTGATTTTTCTACATGCAACATAGATTCATTGATTACACTTATTTACGTATTAGCTTTCGCCCGTCATATTTGGAAATACCTCCTTCTACACAAAAGGCGCCTCAATCTGACTCCGCCTCTTCATCCAAAACAAATCAGGAGGTGAATTCTGAAGGCGAATTCTGTAGCGCCATAGACATAGAGATTTCTCTCTATGAAAGAAATTTCTCTCTATTATGGCAAGAGTATTCTGTAACACCGATCAAGGTCTTGCATTGATTGAAAAGTCTGACAGAAATGGAAGATTTGATGATGCATTAGAAAAGGATAGAAACAATGTTTCTACATTGTCTAATCTTTTTCTAATGCACCATCAAATCTTCCATTTCTGTCAGACTTTTGAAATACATTTTTAGTTTTCATAGGTTAGGTTGTGTGTACTACTTTACCGTTAAAGTTTACTATTTATCAATAGTGTAATAATAGTGTAGATAAAGTTTACTAGCATTTTATTCGCAGTTCGCAGTTTTTCTGCGATCTGGATCAACCTAATCTGGCTAAGTTTAGGAATCGGTGCAAGTGGACAAATGAGGTAAGCCGGCATTTGCCTGTAAAACTTGAAACGGTCAAAAACACACAAACGACA
The DNA here is from genome assembly GCA_958502075.1 of Orchestes rusci. Lineage (NCBI taxonomy): Eukaryota > Metazoa > Arthropoda > Insecta > Coleoptera > Curculionidae > Orchestes > Orchestes rusci. The sequence continues at coordinate 45,812,410 of OY293303.1, read as the reverse complement.
ATTATAAAACCAACAGAAGTAAAGTCGAAAAACACAAAAATCTACAGGGTGTCCGGTAAGTATATGGCATAATTTCGGGAGCGTATAGGGGAGGTCAAAACAACTCCAGTTTGTCATAAAACTTTTTTCTCTAAAGCGCCTCATAACGGAGATACAGAGCCCTAAAGGGGTACCAAGCGATTTGATGTATCTGCTGTAACTTTCGAACCGTCTTATATAATTTGATGAGATTTTTGTATAAAGACTCATAAAACCATAGTAAAGTCAATATTCGAAATTGTAGAGGAAACCAGAAACGGACTGGCCACCAAACCTTTTGGGCCCAATTTTTGACAGGTGTCATTCTACAGAGCTGAAAACTACTTTTTCAAATACTCTGACCTTTTCTCATCAAAAAAAGTGCTCTTCTTTTGTTTCGATAAAACTTACCGTTTTCGTGAAAAATGGGTTTTTGTTTTACGATAGTACACTGTAATACCACGGCGAGACACAGGTTGTTGTTATTGTTGGTATGGATTTTTTTTTAAGGCCCTCAGAGGGATTGACAGTACTAGAATTTGTCAAATTCAAAAAAAGAATTAAAAAAAATGATAAATTTTCTTGAATTTTTGTGAAAATTATAATTTTTTTTTGTTTTTTTTTCCAATTTTTAAATAATTCTAGTATGGGCAATCAATCTGAGAGTGTCGAAAAATGTTTCAATACCAAAAATACTTACAACTGGTGTCTCGCCATAGTATTTTAGAGTATTATTGCAGTAACCTTTAAAACAAAAATCTATTTTTCTCGAAAACTGTTAGTTTAATCGGAACAAAATAAGAGCACCTTTTTTGATGAAAAAAGATCAGAGTATCTGAAGAAGTAGTTTTCAGCTCTGTGAAATGACACCTGTCTAAAATTGGGCCCAAAAGGTCTGGTGGCCAGTTCGTTCCTGGTTCCTGGTTCCCCCTACAATTTCAAATATTGACTTCACTATGGTTTTATGAGTCTTCATGGCCTACACAACATACTAAAATTTTCTCAAATTATACAAGCCGGTTCAAAAGTTAGAGCCAGTTCAAAAGTTAGAGCTAAGAAATTAAATCGATGGGTACCCCTTTGTGGCTCTGTATCTCCGTTAAGAGAACTTTAGAAAAAAAAAGTTTCATGACAAACTGGGGTTAAAATGATAGGTAAAAAAAGTCAAATCTCACAATTCCATGAATTTGTTTAATATTGACTTTACTATGAACTCACATACGTCATCACCTCGCTTATTAAACTGGGGTTATTTTGATCTCCCCTATACGTTCCCCAAATTATGCCATATACTTACCGGACACCCTGTATAACTACAATGAAAAACAACAAATATATAAAAGTCCAATCACGAAAATTACAAAATTTTAAGCGCGTTATTCTAGCCACTCATAATAAGAATAATAGACATAAACATGAACAATCATACGAATACGAAATCTATTTATTTACTGCATTATTTCTCTCCTTTGACGTCACTCGGAGTGACACAGAGCTACTCCAGCATGTAAAAGGAATGCAGTAATTATTACATTAACAGCTGTTCGCCAGGGCTTACAACAGAAAAACACCAAAAAGCGCGATGTTTCAAGATCGGTTAGTTGATGATATATCTTTACCAAGTCGACCCGAATGCACTTGAAAAAATATGCTTACAGAATTCGTTTTAGAAATGTCATTTCCTTGTCTAGCTCCTCTCTATGTCTATTTCTCTATCGTTACAGAATACGCGCTCAGACAACAGCTGATCAAACAGTCAATCTAGCTCCGCCTTCTCGGGAAGGATGAACTATTGCGTTTGGCAAGTACTGATGGTGACGTCAGAAATGAAGCTGGGAACTGGGACATACGTTACGGTGGCTGAAAATTTGCCCGAACTTGGCTATCCTGTTTGGTTTATAGTCTTTGGAAAGAAACAGCAATTTGATAGAGGATTTGGGGATCTTTGGCATCACTCATTTGTTGATTTTAACCTTACTCAGTGGCGAAGTTAGGGGGGGGGCTTAGCCCCCCCATATTGTGTATTAGCCCCCTCAAAAAAGTTTGGGGGTTTCAATATTTTTACATGAGTATTAATTATGAATGATAGCTGAAACCATATACAAACATCAATAATGGACCATAGATTCATTGGAGTAAAAACGTCACCAAAATGTGTTTGAACGATTGTGGCCACAAATACAAGAGTTGGAGTTGGCCAATAAAAATGACATAGGGTTCCTCAAAACGCGAAAAAGCTGAAAGCGTTCGTTCAAGTTCTCAAGGAATATATGGTTACTATTTTTATTTCTTTATGTCAAGCTAAATAGATGTAGATGTTTTTTGACTTGTGGGTATTCATTTAGTCTTTAGTTATTTATATATACCAACACCCACTAACACATGAACACAAAAAAATATACACATCTTTCTTTCTACCCAGAACCCAGAGTAGATATGATCTTGGGGCTTTCACGTTTTAGTTGTTTATCCTGATTCATGGCTGCCAAATAATGAATGAAATTATTCTTCATTTGACATTATTTGGTGAATAGTTTGGGCCAATTGTGATAAAATGACGAAGGCGCAACCCAAAAATCTTTCGTCTCCTACTTTAGTAACTTCTGAGATTCGTTTTTTCGTTCAAACCATGATAAAAAAAAACTAGGGTTTGCTGATTTGTCATCTCAAATTTTATCCGTTCTGCGCATGCAGTCCCCCAGAAGAAATGCAGCACTGGGATTATGTAAAGGTTATAGCGAGCGTTATAGACATAGACACTATAGACAGATCATGTCTTTGTCTATGTCTAATCCAGTCGCGATCACGTAAGGAACTTCGTATGACTTCGGCTGGTTCTCGTGTTGTCACGAATTTCATAGAATAGAAAGAGGAATCTTGGTCTGTCTCATTATATATGAATCCTTATCGCTTCCGCGTTGAAGGATGTACCTTTTTCAGTCCAACGAACGATAGACATGAAAAATCGACAGTGAGTGAGTGAGGTTATGTTAATGTTTTGTTTATGTAAATATCCGGCAGTTTTTTCCTAGTATAGCCTTATCAAAAAAGCAATAATTTTAATCATCGAGATAGAATCATCTACCTCCATGATTTTAATCAATTCTGAGCGTTCACTGTATTTCATTAGTTCAAGATAGGTACCTATGTCAAATTTCTACTTACGATTATTTAAACTTTATTTAAACCCATCGAATTCGATATAGGAATTAAATAATGGAAACATAAATTAAGACAAGGCCCGAGCAATGGGAGGTCATGATAAACTATAGGTGTGGAGGAAAACCCCGAACTATAGTTGCAAACCATTTTATGGGGCACGCTTCAGATGGTGTGTGCCAAAACAAAAAATGGGACATTTTGAGAAATCAACTAAACGGCATGGGTTTTGGACAAAAAAGTATTGTTAAATGAAGGGACGTTGAGTGTTTTGATAACATTTCAATATAGTTGATATAATATGCACTGATTTTTGATAGTGATGGACCTAAATTCAGTGGGTACCGAGGTGGGTACCTACTATAGGAAGTTATTTTCGGTTTTCCAAAATTAGCTGGACCTATTCACATTGAAAATAACTGCCTTTTGAAACTGACCGATAGATATAATTGTTTTGAAGATACGCGTACACTCTATTTATGTGAAACAAGAAACTCCATTTTCATTTTCATTTATTTATCAATATAGGTATCTTTTGATTGAATTGATAAATTTCAAAAATGACAGCGTACAACTAGGAACATTTCTAGGGGAATTTCATTTGTAACCAAAAAGAACCTACGTTCTCAGGTTTGATAGTAGACCGAGTAGTAGACACTTTAAGCAAACCCAACATTTTTTTACGTATCCGTATCCAGATCCGTAAACGAATCGACATACGTTAATCATACGAAATCGAAATACGAAAAGGATTGGTGAAACGTCAAAGTTGTCAAGCTTCGCGTTTTGTAACCCAGATATTGATTTTTGTTGATATTTTTGGTCTGGTTTGGATGTTTGTGTATTTTTCGTTTATCCGTTTTGAAGAGCTTTTGTTATAAATCTTCGATTAGTTGAGATGCGTTCTCAGATACGGATACAATGAAAGGCCCGCAACGATACGTGCAACGGAACGAATCGGAACCCCCGCATCTATTCTGAGCATGCGCAGATTGATGCGGATACGGATCCGTTTGAAATTCAGGACGTGCTTAGTAGTTCCATAACTTATACGGAGCATTTACGGATACCTCAACGAATATAAACGATCGACATATACAATACCATACGTAATGACTGATGGAATAGACTGGGTCTGTCTATGTCCATGTCTATATCAATGTCTATGTCTATTATTTACATAATCTCACTGCAGAATTCTTTCTCTTCCGTTAAGGCTTATCCTCGGGCTTATCGTACGTATTTGACATTTGATATTTATCGTAATTTTGCTGTGATTTTTGTGTGTAAGATATTTCAGAGGAGATTTTGGTAGATTTGGAGTAATTTTGCTTCTCCACCGTGACGTCACATATGCGCATCGACATACCATCATTTTCTCGATTATTTTTTTAATAATGAAAAAATCATTTTGTCCCTGTGCGTGTAGATTCATTTTTTTATAGCAACAGAACGTATCCATGCTAAAATACCTATCAGAAAACCGTTTTGTAAATAAGAATTACCAAAATTATTTATGTTATGAAAGTTGGGAATGATCATCAAATGGTATATCAAGTGAAAAAAATATTAATCTAATTCTATTCTTTCATTTTTACCTTCAGCTAAAACTTCCTCCACAATCACTGTTTGCCTTCCAACCGAGAATGATTTTCCAATAACTGAATTTGTTTCCCTCGAAGTTGTCTCGATGTTCTTTTCGATTTTGGAGAATAGTTTCTTCATATCGAAGGATATAGTCGAGGATATAGTAGAATCTACATTAAAACATACGATGTTTAGAGAATATCATTGAATTTTGCGAAATTCACTGCACTATACATCTGTATTCTCACAATGAGCTGAAATTGCTAAACACTAACATCAATATATGGCTATTACTATTAAACATATGAGGAAAACAATGAAAACATAATAAACAATGCAGAGTGAGGAGTGAGGTCAGAAGTCAGAATTCACTTTAGGCAGAGTGCTCCGGACAAGTATGACAGATATAATTGCGTCAACTGGGCGCATCGTTGCCAAGTTGCGAGCAGGGTCATGACGTCATCATGAGTACGCTTTCCCCTAGCCATGCTTTCAATATGCAGGGCAATAATTATAAGAAATAACAAGTATTATGTTATCCAAGAGACAACAATAACAAAATGTAACTATATTAGATGTTCAAATATTTCTTTTTTTCAACGTATGCTAGTTTTGAGGGATAATTATATTTTAGGTTTCCATGACACAACATGAATTTGTGATATTTACCTATACCTTTATATCCCATTATTGAATAACTGTGCATTTATTGCATTCATATACAGTGTGTCCCCGGATCGACGCATGAATAGGTGAAAAAGATAAAATTTTTTGAACTGATATGAGATTTCATCTTCTGGGGTTCAGCCCTGCTTAGACAGAACCTAATTTTTGTCATAATTTTATTAGTTTCGAAAAATCAAGTATGTCATGGAAATTCACCTGGTTGCTATTTTTCTCACCAGTGAAGTGCTTCTTCTGCAGATCAGTGTTCTTCTGTCGAAGATTCGACAAAATGTTATTGAAGAAAGTTGTTTAGAAATGAAAACTTAATGAGAATGCAAAATTTCAAAACCCTCCGCCTACTTTGATAATTTGTATTTTTTCATTCCAAGTTCTCAAAATAGAATGAAAATAGATTTGATCTCAATATTTTAAGTTTGTTTGTGTTTTTTTATTTCAAAATTTGTTTTTAATTTGCAAAATTGCGTTCTTTGTTCAATAACATTTTGTCGTATGTCATATAGAAGAAGCACTTCACTAGTGAGAAAAATACCTTCTAGGTATAATATCCAGGACATGCTTGATTTTTCGAAACTGGAATTAAAACACAAATTAGTTTCTACCCTAGCAGGGCGGAACCCGAGAAGATGGAATTTCAATTCAATTTTTTTTTGCCTTTTTTACCTATTCATGCGTCGATCCGGGGCACACTGTCACTGTATTGTTTGAGCTTAGTAAAGCAATTTGTGAACATTAATTATTATATTTTGTATCGATTCCCTTGTGGATTGAATTCAAAAATTCTCACAAAAATAACTATAATCTTTATGCGATTTGAAAAAATAAAATAGCTATTTACCTAACAAGTGCGGAAAATTAGTTTTTCCGCACGAGTCTGCCGTTCACCGACCGACGCGTAGCGGAGTTCGGTGAAGCAGCCGAGGGCGGAAAAACATTTTCCGCAAGTGTTAGGTACAATAGTTTTTCTACAGACGTGCGGAAATAAGGATATAATTCGTAATAAGTTTCTGATGCAACTAATGACAAATAAATAATAATGAATGTCGAAATGTGTAACTAAGCGACCATAGTTACCTGGAAACCTGGTTGCTGTTTGCTTATGATATTGTTAATTTTGACATATCCGTGCGGAAAAAAATTTCCGCACTGGTGCGGGAAATCTGATTTTCCACACGGATATCGGTGCGGAAAATTGAATTTTCCGCACGGCTGTAGGAAAAATCATTTATCTACAAATTTGAGCAAAGAAGGTCCAATTTGCGTAATAAAATGACATGATTGAGCATTTTGCTGATACTCACTCATTCATGAGAAACGTCACATTAGGAAATCTGTACTTCTTTGATTTTGCAATAATCAATTCTTTTTCTAGGTTCCACTGAAGAAGGCAGCTTTCTAAAGGTTTAAGGTTCAAAGGTTTGTCATTTCAATACTCATAGAGGATCTTTTTTGGATAACAAAAAAAAATTAGGATAGGTGTATGTATATAGAGTGAGGACGCGTTGGTTGAAATAAACTCATTCAAAATTCAGGGGTTTGTTTTGTGGAAAAACCCACGGACATGTTGACTTTTATTTTCAACTGCGGCTTTTTTGATGATAATTTTATGTATACAGGGTGGACCAAAATTAAAGTTATACGACCATCAACCTCGTTTTTTCAAAAAGAAACTCCCCATTTTTTATTTCATTTTTGAATTCTAAATCAAATTCTAAGTAATATTTTGATGATAATTGTACAGAGTGGACCAAAAATAAGTAACCATTACGAACTTATCATTTCTTCAAATGGAAACCCCCTTTTTCCCACATAACAATGAAAGCATATTCATATCTTCAGCATGTACTTAGAACGTGCGTCAACTCATATGCCTACGCGCATATCATTAGCATGTTCTACGAATATATACTCATGTACTAAATATATTCTTTAACGTATATGCGCTTACATATTCTCAGCATGTGCCAAGAACATTTTACCATATGTTTATAAATGCTTGGCAGGATATAATTTTCACCATGTGTTAGAACGTGCGTAGAATATGCTTCTAATATATAATATGAAAAAAAAACATCCCTTTCAATCCACCCGATCAAGTTTTTTCAAAGAAGACAGGCCTAGGTAGTTAGGTACCTATCTATAGGTACCTCTTGTTTGAACAAAAATATAATACAATCTTATTTGTATACGGTGTATACGTAACTCGATACGTAATTATCATAAGTGAGTTACTTGGAGTTCTCCATAGAATGAACTCCCTTCTACAATATTTTTTACTTCGTCTGTCGTCTGTCGTCCGACTGCGGGTCTGCGTACTCGTCATTGTCATGAACAGCGTTGCCAAGTGTAGCTTGGCATAACCATTATCACGATCATGGTTCTGGATTTTTGCAATAAAATAGGTACTATGGTCAAAGCAAAGAATAATCCCTACACTCAAGTAGAAGTCAATACCAATTTCTTGAATAAATATTGAATAAATGTAACGCCAAATAGGATTTACACAATTAAAAACGAATTAAGAGTTATTTTTTGAGTGGAAAATAGGTACGACAACAGTGCCGCTTATTTCCTTAGTTGCTCTCGGGGTCACGAGGCAGTGGGGCACGCCATTTTGATGTTTGTGATGTGAGTCGAGTGATGTGGTATATTTTGTCATAAAACTTTTAATCGGTTGATTGTATGTACCTATCTGGCGTCTTAGATTTTGTGTGATTGATGTTGATAAATTTGTGTGTGTTATGTGATTAAAATGTGGAATCAGAAGTTTGATGAAGTGTCCTGTGCCAAAGATTTGCTAAAGTCTATAGTAGTCGGTATTAGGGTCAAGTTTATAAGCCTTATAACTTTGTATCTTCTTCGGATTGGATTGATAGATAGACGATAGACCATATTACCTGATGGTGAGTGATTGGTTGTGATCAGGCTTATTGGAAAATAATGAATTATGGTTCCTCCGGGCTCTCTCAATAGATAGGTACCTACCTACATGATGGCTGGAAAAATTCGGGAGGCAGGACTGCTTACGTTGGATGACAATTTTGAAGAGTCAATTTTCTACCTGATTTCCCAATTTCTCATACCTAGCTGTGTCTAGTGATAATATTGATTGTGAGTATCAGTTATTCTAGCGATCTTGTACTTATCGTGCTTATTGATGTTAACGATAAAACTATGTAATAATTCACACGATTACATTTTCGGCAAGCCTTGACATGTTTCTCTATACCTATTTCTGCATTTTTGATCTTTGAAATTGTGCATGATCATATTTTTTCTAACTAGGAATAATTAGAGCTTATATTCAATCATGGTAATAATTATGAGTATCATTATGTCCCTACAATAGATCTGGATCTGTTTGCAGATTTAGAATATCTTGATTTATTCTCAGTTGACAAATTCGTGACTTGAATTTCATTTGTTTATAGGTTACTTCGCAAAAATAAAATACTCCAAATAATATATGAGCTGATTTTATTTCTAGGAATGTTCACAGAATATGCTGAGGTATATAAAAGAGGATATTCTTGGTATAATTTGGAATATTCCTGGAACATTCCTGATCAAAGTTCCATAGCACATGCTACTCGCGGCCAAAAGATAATGCTCAGCACCTCCCCAGTATATATAAGTATTATTCCCAGCCACATGCTCAGAACATATTTTCAATATCCTTATACCAAGAAGAAATATGCGGAGCACATGCTAGGTGTATCATTTTGTTATGTGGGTTTATTTCATTTCCGGATTCTATATCAAATTCTAAGTAGGTTTCATATACCATGTCCTTAACCTTACTCCAACATTTATCAAAAATGTACGTACGTTAGTTCAGAAACATACGAAAGCGTAGAGGGGCCACCATAAAATAAAATAGGAAATTCCGAGTTTTTTTACAAAACTTTGTAAAAATAGTCAGAATTTCAAGTTTTTTCACAAAATTTTGCAAAAGAACTCGGAATTGTGACTTTTTGCACAAAGTTTTGCAAAAGAACTCGGAATTCTGACTTTTTTTACAAAATGTTGCAAAAAAACTCGGAATTCTGACTTTTTTTACAAAATTTAGTAAAAAAACTCGGAATTCTGACTTCTTTACAAAATTTTGTAAAAAAACTCGGAATCCTGTCTTTTTTTACAATTTTTCGGAAAAAAACTCGGAATTCTAATTTTTTTTACAAAATTAATAATAATAATAAATAATAAATAATCGTTTATTAAGCAGAGCTTTACAATTTACAATAATTTTATAAATAAGATATAGTACAATATAGTTATAAATTTGAATATACAAAAGATTTTTACAAAAAATAATCATTTCATAATGTAACGATCTATAATAAAGGTTCTTAGTCTAGATTTAAAGCTATTGAGATCAGTTGCATCTTTTATGTGTGTTGGCAGGGAATTAAATTTTATTAAACCAATACGAAATAAAGTGCCATGTGTTTTGGTGAGTCGACTTCTCGATATATAAAAATCACTTCCACTTCTTGTCGGATAATTGTGTACTTGGTTTACATATTTTAGTTCCCTACACAGGTATTCAGGTACAAGATGATTTTTCATTTTATATATAAAAATGAAACATTTATAATTCATCGTATCTATAACATTCAAAAGATCTAAGGTATTTAACATAAAATCAATGGACGTATAACGATTACATGACAATATGAAACGTAGGGCTCTTTTTTGAATTTTTTGTATCTGATTAATTTTTTCCTTTGATAAGTTGACTAAAATTGTAGGGCAGTATTCGAGATGTGGTGATATGAGCGATTTATAAAGAAGCAATTTAACAAAAGGTGACAGATTTTTTCCTACTCTTTTTATGAAATATACCTTCCTAGACATTTTTGAACAAATATAGTCTGCATGCAAATTAAATCTTAATTGTTCATCCAGCATCACACCCAGGTATTTGATTGATTTTTCCCTTTGTATATCTTGCCCACTGATGGTAATCTTGATATCAACATCGTCCAGCTTCTTGATTGTTTGTGCCATTTCAAAAACAACGAGTTTGCATTTCTGCACATTCAAAGCCATGTTATTGTCCCCCAACCACAATTCAATTTCATGTAGGTCCTTTTTAATATTCTCAAGCATGGTATCTATATTGGAGCCATAAATGTATATCATTGTGTCGTCTGCGAAGAGTTTGATGGTGGAGTGTTTCACATGCTTGAAAATATCATTGATATAGAGTGTGAACAGCAATGGTCCAAGTACTGTCCCCTGTGGAACCCCCGAAGTAGTGTGTAGTATATCAGAGTAGATACCTTCATATTTGACCCTCTGTGTCCTATTTCCAAGATATGAATGAAACCACTGTAGTACTGTGTTCCTGATCCCTATTTTCCATAGTTTACTCAATAACAACTCTCTATCTACAGTTTCAAATAGGGCTCGGAATTTTCCAAATCTCAACTATTCGAATAGTCGTTTAAAATTTATTCGAATATTCGAATCTATTCGAATAGTCGAATAGTCATCGACTATTCGAATCTATTTGAATAGTCGAATAGTCGAATAGTCATCGACTATTCGGATCTATTTATAAATAGTCGAATATTCGACTAGTCGAATAGTCGAAATCGGATTTTTCAGCTAGTTACGTGACTATTCGACTCTCGATTCGACTAGTCAAATACCTAGTTTTTTACACGACTAGTCGAATTTTACTGCTCGATTATTGTATAATTCGGTCACCTAAATAAATGAATAGAGAAGTTTTAATTGGGTATATTATAAGATAAGTCGTTGAAAACAACATTTTTTGTTTTCTTGTACTTCATTTAACTCCAATAGATTAAAACCTGAATAGGGGGGGGGGGATTATTGATACTTCGAACTCAAACAATCATACAACAGTGAACAATTTTATAAACAATGACATAAATGATGACACTATTGATTTGCTCAACAAACATTTTTTTTTATGTTGACCCATTTTGAAATTGATCACATATACTTTCAAAATCTATAATATGTACATATATGAATTAGAATACCTCGTCAATCATAGAAATTATTCTGAAATTGTTGACGGTTATTTGGAATAGTCGACATCAACTAGTCGGATAGTCGAATAGTCGACTAAATAGTCGAATAGTCGAATAGTCGACTATTCGGCTAATGAATTATGAAAAATATTCGACTATTGAATATTCGAATATTCGACTATTCGAATTATTCGAATACGATTCCGAGCCCTAGTTTCAAAGGCACGCTTGAAGTCCAAAAAAATAGATATCACGAACATTCCTTTGTCTATGGAGTCCATCCACTCCTTACATACTTGGAGTAGCACTGTTTCACAAGAGTGACTTGTTCTAAATCCAGATTGGTTCTCGTTCAACACATGATTTCTATCACAGAAGCTTAGCAATTGGTCCTTCACAGCAACCTCTAAGACTTTTTCATAAGGTGACACTTTATTTATTGGACGAAAGTCTTCCACTCTACAACTATTTGACACTTTTTGGACAGGAGTTATTACAGACGTTGCCCATTCTTCTGGAAAGCTACCATTTCTCAATGATATATTCATAACATCCAGAAATCGGTTTCCTATAATATCAAAGGCATCTTTTAATATCAGAGACGAAATTTGATTGTCACACCCCGATGTATTTTTCAGATCTCTGATGATTTTCCTCACTTGACTCATGCTCAATGTCTCAAAATTAGTGAATAAGTCCTTGGTGTGAATAAAACTTAAAATATAATTAAAATCGTGGGTTGGTGAAATGGACGACACTATTTGGACGATACTATTGATAAAATATTCATTGAAACAGTTCGAAATATCACAATTATTGTCTATCACAGATCAATTCCATATCACTTTTTGATTATCACTGATTTTATTTGGCATTAGTTGTTTCAGATTCTTCCACAGTTGTTGCGAATTTGTTCTGTTATTATCCAGAATATCACTGAAAAATGCGTTTTTGGCTTCATGAATCATGGAGTTCACCTCATTTCGTAGTATTTTATACTCAATCCAGATGTCATCAACCCTCAATAACACGGCTGCTTTATATTTCGCATCCCTTATTTTCATTTTTTTCAAAATTTCAGGTGTTATCCATTTGTTGACTTCATGTTTTGGACAATTATTCTTCATCTTTGTGACAGTCATCTCCCTAAGCGACTGGGTTATCGATGAAATCAAAGATTCCGCCAATACATTCACATTTGTTATGGAATTGTTCCAATCAGCAGCTCTCAAGTCATTTTCAAATTTATTCCTCTGATAATCCAAACGTTCATAAGTGACTGCTTTCGATTCCATAGGTCTTGATTTGATAATGATTTCTATTATGTTATGGTCACTAATTTTCGGACTCAACAGGACATTACAGGACAGGGATTTGTTATTTGTGATTGCATAATCTATGAGGGATTCGGAATTCGCTGTAATTCTAGTAGGATCCTTGACAATTTGGTATAGTCCATTTATTTGCAGTATTTGTTTGAGTTTTTTGGTGTAGTGTGTGTCTTTTAGGTAATTATAGTTGAAGTCCCCCAGTATAATTTGAACCGTATCTAATTCACTCAAGTCTTCCAACAAATCTTCAAATTGTTCAAAAAATATTTTATCTGATTTTTATTTTATTTAACTCAGCAACAATTGATAAAACCCACACATCTCTCCCTATATTTTTGTTAATTTTAGTAGAGTATTTAATATTTTTTTTCACATAAAGTGTAACGCCTCCAGTCCTATTGCTATCACTTATGCAGTGAATGGCCCTATAACCACGTATAATAGTTTCACTGTCAGTAATATTTGTAGTAACATGAGTTTCTGATAGGCATAAGACTATAGGATTGTATTTCGGAATTAGTAACTTAATTTCGTCCAAATTATTGATTAACCCTTGACAGTTCAGATACATTATATTTTGCTTATTCCTCATGACATCACTCCCTTCTAATAATTGCTATGATACAAACTTACGTTGCTGTAATTTCTCGTATTTTTGATAAACGACACACTTACTGTCCCATGCTGCATGATCTGTATTGAAAGTCATTCCAAATTTTTGATTTGTTGAAACACAGTTGATACCTTTCTTAACAGTACTATCACAATCACTTTTTCCATGAGGACCAGCACAATTTGGACAAACAACTTTTTCACCACAATTATTTTGTATGTGTCCATAATTACAACATCGTACAACACCATAGTCTGGATAACTATTACAGCGGCTCCAACCAATATTAATTTTTCCATTTTTCATAATTGTTTCACTTGTGTTAGCGTCTACTTCAATGACCAAATTAAATTTATTATTCATTATATTTGTTCTACGCAAGATTTTTACTGAACTATCTTTCCCAAAATTATTTTGCTTGATGATTTTTGATTTTAATGTATCATAGAGATCAGTATGCTCAGTTTCTGATACTCCAATAATTTTGAACCGCCTTTCTAATATTTTTGGCTTTGTGACTTCATAATCCACACCCATTTTTTGTTGAATTTGCGATTGGATTGTTATTATATCATTCCCTTTACCACAATTCAAAATTATTCCGTTCTTATTCTTAAGGGTACGACCTATTTCCAATCCTATACCAAGCTCAGCTGGGTCTACCTTTGATTTTAATTGATCTTTTATTTGTTCGGAGTCCCCATCCTTGTTTGTTGAATGTTTCTGCTTAATAAAAAGAACGTTATTTACACTTGCAACAGCTGATGCATATGAGCTACGCGCATCCATATTGACAATAGCATTAGAATTCCGAGAATGTGCCGATACTGATAGCAATCCACTTAATCTGGCGACTTCTTCCTTTAAATCTTTATTCTCCGATGATAATACAGACATTTTTTTACTCAAATCTTCAGTGGTTTCAATCAATTTTTTTATAGATGTTTGTATAAAATCGATTACGTTTTCATCCACTAAAAGATCCTCTTGTCTGCTTCTTTTACGGTTTCTCTCTTTGGTGGTATTAGCTTCAAATTCGGATTCACACTGTTTGCATTTCCATTTTGCGCTTCTTAGATGAAATCCTCGTAAATCCACTGCTTCACACTTTGCATGATAATAATTATTACACTTAATACATTGAACTATAATTTTGGGATCATCAAATGGCTTTCGACACGTATAGCACCGAGCATCGTCCGTAAACACGTCCGCAACCTCCGGCATCTCGACTACGAATTTTGCAAAAAAACTTGGAATTCTGACTTTTTTTACAAAATTTTGCGAAAAAACTTGGAATTCTGACTTTTTTTACAAAATTTTGTAAAGTAAGTCTTTGGTCAATTCTTAGCAAAGTACAAACACGCTAGACAACTTTGCTGACGAATTGGACTCAACTGTCGCTTGTCACAGCGCGTGGAACTCCATAACGGAAAAATGCTTCGTCAATGAGAACTTTCGCAGTAGCGACAGCAGTTGTTTTTTGAAGAGCGAATAACTCTATCCCCCGTGAAGCAGTATCTTCTATGTATAATCAATATCCATCGGTTTTTGTTGTTTCTGACTCTCCGGTAATGGTCCAAGAAAGTTCACTGCAATCACTTCAAATCGGGAGGATTGAGCTGGTGTTTGAACAGGTCCTGCTGGTTTCAAATTTGTGGGCTTGAACTTCCGGCATTCAAGAAAACCTTTAATATACTCTACAACACTCTTCCGCATTCCTGGTCAGAAATATCGCAAAAGTAAGCGAGCTAGGATAAGGTCTACACCGTCATGACAGGCAGTTTGAGAATCTCATGATACTCCCACATAACTTGTTCTCTCTGATGATCAGGTACAATCAAATGTGCTTCCTTCGTGTCACTTTCTGGGGCAAATCTGTATAATACTCCTCTTTTCATAAGGTATCCTCCTTCTGACCAACGGCTAAAGTCTGTAAAATATTCGAAAGCTTTAATCATTTTAGCAAGTTCTGGATCATTCTTCTGGTCATTACGAAGATCCTTGAGCGAATATTTTAGTAATTCAACAGTTACGTTGTCTATGGCAACCTCCGAACCATCCTGTTGAACCTAAATAATCCAAATGTAGTGATAAAAGTTTTTTTGGTCATCATTTGCTACAGATATCTTGAATATCGACTTGAGGCCAATAGTTGATATGAATTTGGTCTGTTTTGTGCACTGTAGAAGGTCATCTATCCTGGGCATTTGGTACTTGTCACTTCCGTGACATGATTCAGCTTCATGTAGTCAATGCAAATTATCATGATATCATCGGGTTTCTCCACCATCACCACAGAAGCTGCCCATTCTTTGATTATGTCTTCATCTAGCATTTGGTCTATCTCTCGTTTGAGAACATCACGTGTTTGTTTGCTTAACTGGTAGTGCGGCACAGAAATTGGCGACACACCTGTTGTTTTATATTAATATGTAACTCAGCAAACTTCGTGGCCTCTCCTTGTGAATTGAAAATATCGGGATGCTGGATGATTATCTCATTAATCGTATTTTTTCTTCATCAGGTAATAAAGATGTGCCTTCATTATCACGCAACAGGATATGTTAGGTGTTTGTAGGTACTTAAGTTGCAGTTGGTCTTATCATATCTGTTAGGCCAAATTTTATCTCTGAATTGAAATGCCTGTCATTTCCTGAGAGGTCCAGTACTACTTAAGATTTGCCCAAAAAATCAGCTCCTGTTAATGTATATACCCACAGCATTTGGCAATGCTAGGAAGGTTGTACATATGCTCCTACCTTCAATAAAAACATCTGAAGTGCATGAAGGCACTTCCAACTGCCAAAGTTATTTTAACATTTTCGTATGTATAGTGCTTTTGGATTCATAAAGCTCAAAAAGTCGTTTTTCCCCGACTGATCGCGTGGCCCCTGTATCTGCGTAAGCTAAATCTTCTTTTTCAAGAATTGTCACAGAAAGAAGTGGTCTTCAACAATATTCGCTGTTATCTGGAATATCAATCAATATCAAGAATATCGGTGGAATTTCATGATAAGCGTTTCCATTCTGTCTATGGTTATTGTTTTCTTTGCACTGGGACATCGGGATCAAAATGGGATCGAATACCGTTCCACATCCATAACAATGATTTGTTGCTGCTACTTCAACTTCAATCTTCAACATATTGACAGACACCCGTACGCTTGAACTTTCAGACCAGGATAACCATCTTGCTATAAGTAAACCAATTTTGAGAAACAATCAAAACAAAATTAAAACAGCAAGTGTGGCACTGTGGCATCTCTTTATCACCATCAATAATTGAGAAGTTAATTCCGTACATATTTGAAAAAGAAAATTGATGATAGTTACGATACCTAATTCGAAACGTCAGATATCAATTTCGACAACACTATTTTGAAAAGGAGAAATAGAGACCAAAATGTATCATTTGTCTTTTAAATATCTCTTCAAATCAATTCAGGAAAAATTATAACGGTATTTGGAAAAAATTGACGATTTTGCTATTACATGGAACTTGTTTCACCCTGTTTGGAGCAGGAGAAGTATAGTATTCATAAGAAAAAAACTCGATCTTTAGAAAAACCAAACTAATATTTGCAAGTTGCAGGAAAATCTATTAACGTATGATATGCCGTATGAAAAACGGCAACCAAATGGTAGGCGTTCTGGAATGACATATTGCACGCTGAGCAAAGTTTATAAGTATGAGCGTATTCCTACTGTAACGAGTTTCGCTATAGAAAACACTGTTCAGCTTTAACTAATTTATTTTACAAGTCACTATGTACATACAGAACTCACTATTTACAAACAAAATCACAGCTTATTTATGTTTTACGATTTATATTTCACGACGTATTCAGAACTGAACTAACTAACTGGAAATGACGGATCTCATTATATACCCTGGCCAGGATTGAAAGAACATTCCAGATATTTTTAGAAAAGCGAAGAACATTCGACGCCATCTAGCCTCGATAGAATGTACCAGAATGTACCGGCGCATTCACCATTTACTGAACAATGTTTCGGCACATTGCCCCCACCTCAAGGCAATTCGTTCCGAATTACCCTCATGTCAGTATCGGCAACTGTCCCCAAACCTGCAGTGTGATGTTCGGTGGAAATAGCAGTCCACTGTCTTCTGCTTTGTCCTCCTGAAAGGATAGCAGCACATCAGGAGGTCAACGCCACTCCCCTTGAAGATCACTTCCAGCATGCTTCTCACCACTCGCCAGTCCACTCGGTCATTAGTCATCTTCGGAATTGCCAAATGAGTCAGGTCCTGTGACTGCATCAAGTCACGAAGATGACTGAGGGCTTTCCAGACTTCACTGTAGGTGGTCAGATGTTGTGGGAGCTTCTTCGTCACAAGGTAGAACAGGTGTCGTGTCCCATTCGTGATTTGGAGCGCCTTCCCTACCTCTGGCTTTTGTCGTCGCAGATGGTCCAATCGTCCAAATTTTCGTTTAAAAGCTGCAGCAAGTCCACTCCTCATACTGAGGTCTTCAGTGACCCAGTGAGCCAACGAGTATTCGGCCGGTGCTTCAAACAAATCCAGCTGCCTCTCTTGGACAACGCCATTCTGGACTTTCTGGCCATTGGAGTGTAAAGACATGAACGTTTCCAATGACATGTCTTCCTTGGCTGACCTGATCTGCCTCACTTCAGCGTCCTGATCGTCGTGGTTCCCAGCATACCGAGCTAAACGATTGAAGTGAACAACCCTCGGTTTTCCTCGTGGTGGCTTTCGAATCCTGTAGACGACGTCATTGATTCGCTCCAGAATCTCATGCGGGCCCTCCCAAGAGCTTTGCAGTTTTGGGGAGAATCCACGTCGCCTCTGTAACCAAATCCCCAACCTGGAACCCTCCTTCTTCGGCCTTCACGTCGTACGCCTGCTTCATCCTGTCGCTGGCACTCTGGATGTTTAGTCGGACTCGTTGATGGATATCGTCCATTTTTCTACGAAGATCACTTGCGTAGTCTTCCCCAGCGACATCCTCACCAGGTGGACAGCCAAACTTCAAATCGCAGGGCAGCCGGAGTTCACGACCCATGATGATCTTGGCAGGTGTTTCGCCCGTCGACTCATGAACTGCTGACCTGTACGCCATGAGGAATAGGGGGAGATGTTGATCCCAGTCTCTTTGATGGTCAGAGACAACTTTGGCCAAGTGTCGATTGATGGTTCGGTTCATTGGCTCCACCATGCCATCCGATTGTGGGTGTAATGCCGATGTCCTTGTCTTCTTGATCTTCAAGACATCGCAGACGTTCTGGAATAGCGTCGATTCAAAGTTCCTGCCCTGGTCCGAATGCAGCTCCAACGGGCCACCGAAACGGCAAAACCAATCCTTAATCAAGACATCGGCAACCGTAGCCGCCTCCTGGTTTGGCAACGCATACGCTTCAGCCCACTTGCTGAAGTAATCCATGGCGACCAAGATGTATTTATTTCCTTTGTCCGATTCAGGGAACGGTCCAGCCACGTCGATTGCGATCCTTTCAAAGGGGCTTCCCACGTATTGGCGCATAGGAGCTTTTGGCCGTTTCTGGGGTCCGTTACTTGCCGCACATACAGCACATTTTTGCACCATTCCTTCACATCGGCTTGACAGTTGACCCAGTAAAACCGTTCTCGCAGCTTTCCCAGCGTCTTGGTTACACCCAGATGTCCACCCGTGACGCCATCATGGACCTCTCTCATCACCTCTGCCTGTCTGTTTCCAGGAACGACTAACTGCCTCCGATCTTCCGTGCCATCCAGATTCTTCACCAGCCTCTTCAGGATGCCGTCATCAAGAACCATCGAGTCCCATTGAGCCCAGTAGGACTTCACGGTGGTCGAGAACCGCGCGACTTCTTGCCAGGTTGGTCGTTGGCCAGCCTGTTTCCATCCGATGACAAGCTTCAGATCTGGATCTTTCTCCTGGTCCTCGCGAAGCGCCTTAGACTGCCAGGTATCATCCACCACAGTCGTCCTGCAAGTGCTCGCCTCGTTTTCCTCGGCTCTTTGACAGTGCTGACATTGTTCTGGACAAGGTCTCCTGGATAGGGCATCAGCGTTGTTGTGGCTGGATCCAGCTCGATGTTCTGTGTCAAAGTGGAACTCTTGAAGTCTCTCAATCCAACGAGCAACTTGACCCTCCGGATTCTTGAACTGTAGGAGCCATTTGAGCGCGGCGTGGTCGGTTCTCAGCAGAAACTTTCTCCCGTAGAGGTACTTGTAGAAGTGCTCTACCCCTTTGACTACTGCCAGTAGTTCCCTTCTCGTGACGCAGTAGTTCCGTTCCGGCTTCGACAAGGTTTTGCTGAAATAGCCGATGACCCTTTCATGTTCCTGCTGGATCTGGGACAGCACTGCACCAAGTCCTTCATTGCTGGCATCTGTATCCAGGATGAAGTTTTCCTCAGGGTAGCCTAGGATGGGCGCGCTGGCAAGTGCCCTTTTAAGCGTGTCAAAGGCCTCCTGACAATCCTCGTCCCAGTGCCTCTGTGAGCCTGTGAAGAGGCCGGGCGATGTCCGCAAATCCTTGGACATAACGCCGGTAGTACGTGCACAGACCCAGGAAACTTCTTAGCTCGTGGAGGTTCTTTGGTACTGGCCACTCCTTAACTGCCTCCGCCTTTTGCTGGTCAACGGCTACACCCTCAGCCGACACGATATGACCCAGGTATTGTACTTCCATCCGGAACAGTTGGCATATCTTTGGACTCAGCTTCAAACCGGAACTTCTGAGTCTCTGGAATACCTCCTCCAAGTTCTTCAGATGGTCTTCAAATGATTTGCCAACCACAATTATGTCATCCAGGTATACAAGACATGTTGACCAGGATAGTCCTTTGAGCACAGTCTCCATCAGCCGCTCGAACGTAGCAGGTGCGTTGCATAACCCAAATGGCATAACAGTGAACTGCCACAGCCCAGCTCCAACGCTAAAAGCAGTCTTCTCTCGATCTTCAGGGGCCATTTCCACCTGCCAATATCCGCTTTTGAGGTCCAGGGTTGAGAAGATCTTCGATCCAGCCAAGGTATCCTAATTGTCGTCGATCCGTGGTAGCGGGTAGCTGTCCTTCTTCGTCACGTTGTTCAGCTGACGATAGTCCACACAGAATCGAGTTCAACCGTCCTTCTTTTTAACCAGAACAACTGGCGATGACCACGGACTACTAGAAGGCTCGATGACACCGCCTTTCTCCATGTCCTTGATTATCTTGTCCGCCTCCTTCTTTTTGGCCAAAGGTAGTCTTCTAGCTGTTTGGCGGATCGGTCGTGCTCCTTCAATGTTGATGGTGTGCCGCACCACTTCGTTCGGCCCTTTTCCCCAGTCCCGTTGTCGAAGATGTCGCCGTAATTCCTTATCAGGTTTCTCAATCGTTGTTTTTGTGTCTTATTCAAGTCTTTTGAAGAGGTGACAACTAACTTCTCCATCTCTCCGGTGAACTCAGAGATGGTTTGCTCAGTCTCACGTACTTGTCGCACCACAGAGGAAATTGACGAGCAGAGCCCCAAAACTGTGTCCCTTGCCAAACTTACAGAGTGATAGTTGACGTTCATCACTCTCACGGGCACAGTCTTTCCCACATGTACCAGGCTCTTTCCACACACAATGCCCCGTCCTACTTCAGAATCCTGTATTTTAGGCTCAAACATCACGATGCTTCCTTGTTTCATCTTCCCTTCCAGGCGAGCCCACAAAATCATCTCGCTCCTCTCAGGAATTGAAGAATCCCCAGCCAGCAAAACACGAACTGTCTCTTCCTCTCTCCCATCTAGTACCACCTCTCCGTTGTTGGTTCTCAGTGTTCCATTTTTGAAATCTAATTGGAAGCCTCGAGTGTTCATGATGTCCATTCCAATTATGATTTCTTCCTCAATATCAGCAAGGATTGGATGTTCGAAGCTAGTGCTTCCCAGAGTCACTGCTGCCTCCACTTCACCATGGATCCTAGCCAAGTCTCCTGTTGCCGTCCGTAGTCGCCACTTTGTTGGTTTAATCATTGTCGGTGTTGTGACAATGTCGGGCCGGATGATAGTCTTCGTCGCACCTGTATCCAGCAGCATGGTGCGTTTCTCTCCATTGACCAAGCCATCCACTAACACGCTGTTCAGTTGGGGTCCTAAAGAGGCAACTATGGCGGTTTTCCTTGGGGCATACTGGCTACAGGTCGACGATTGCCCCTCCGCATCGACCCTCTCTAGTTTTCCGACGTCGAAGAAGGTGTCCGTCTCTCCTTCTTGCATCGGCTCACCACAGTTCCAGCATCGCACCTCCCTGCGTTTGGAGGACTCCACTTTCCTGATAACTCGCCTCACAGTAGCTTCGACGGTCTCCTCCTGTGCGGGATCCTGTTCTTCCATCCTGCGCATGTGCGCAGGTTTCTTCACGGACTGCTTTGCCGCTTCAAATTCCAAGGCTTTGGCCAGAGCGTCGACTAGTCTGTCGGGTCGATGAAGTATCAGGGACTGCCTTATCTCCTGATCCCGAAGTTATCCAAACAGGCCTGGACTGCCAGCCTTTCCATAACATTTTCTGGCGTGGTTGGATAAGCCAGTCTTGACAGGCAAGCAACATCCGCTTCAAACTCCTGCATGGTTTCGTTGGACTTTTGGATGCGGTTCTTCAACTGGGAATGGTAGACATGCTCCAAATGAGTTTGACCATACCGCAGCTCCAGATGCTTGATGAGCACATCGTAGTCCTCCTGTTCCTGGGTGTTTAGTGTCTGCAGGATCTCCCTTGCCTCCCCACGAAGCGCCAGAGTTAGTGCCAGAGCTTTCTCTGTTGCGGTCCATCCATTTGCCCTTGCTGCTGCCTCGAACTGGCGATGGTAATTGTTCCAGGACAGCTTGCCATCAAACTGAGGGGCTTCCATGTGGACTCGCACGGTATCAGACTCCATCTTGGCACTCGCACCGTGGTTCCCGATAGTAACTTCCGGTTATTGCATGATTACTGCCACTTGCCTTCTCACTTCGTCGATTTCGTCTTCCAGAGTCTTTGCAGTCTCTCCAAATTGTTTCTCCAGATTTCCGATTTCCTCTGCTACATGAGCCTTCAAACAGTTGAGGTTATCCGCCAGTTGCTCCTTGATTTCCTCCATAGCTCTAGAAGATTCATTAAACTTCTCTTCCAATTGATCCTTCAAGTTCTTGGACAATTTCTCAACTACTGCGTTGGGATCGGGAATCTCAAATTGGAACGTATCAGGATCCATGCCTTCTTCCATTAAAGCCTAACGAAGCCTTGTTTGGATCAGTTTTCTTACCACTACTATCCAGGTCTAAAGAGGGAAGCGGTGGCAGCATACATAATCTATGTCAGCTCAGGAAGTATGGAAGGATAGAGGCGCAGAGGTTGGCCACACTGGATTAGCTTCTATTGTGAGGCGTGAGATACCGCTACTGGCGGCGGGACTGACAGCCACGGATGGAAGACTCAGACTTCACAGAAGTTTTGAGGTACACCTTCCTTCCAGGGACGAGTGGCGGACCACGCTGGCAGAACCACCAGGTAGCACGCAGATCTGGTTCACCGACGGCTCAAAGGCCAACTCTAAGGCTACAGGAGCCGGAGTATACAGACAAGACAGGAATGCCGGGGAGGCTTTCCCTCTCGGAAAGCTCACAACGGTCTTCCAAGCAGAGGTTTTTGCTATCCTGGAGGTAGCAGCTAGGGAAGAGGTTCAAAGGGGAACAGAAGATAACATAATTATCCATTCTGACAGTCAAGCGGCACTGAGAGCATTATGCAAGCCAAGGATCAGCTGCCCGCTGGTTCAAGAATGCAGTGATGCTCTGCACGCCCTAGGCGAGAGCAAGAAGGTCAAACTGGTTTGGGTACCGGGACATATGGGCATTTTCGGAAACGAACGCGCGGACGAGCTAGCCAGACTAGGCTCTTCATCACCCCAGCCCGGTCCAGAACCATACCTGGGCCTGAGTAAACGACTGATCTCCGAGGCCCCGAATGAGTGGGCTTGGGAGAACACAGTCAAAAAATGGAGGAATAACACGACTTGTAGGCAAGCCAGAGAGATAATCACACATCCCAACAAACCAAGGACGACCCAATTGCTGAACAAGAGTAGGAAGGCACTGAGCATCATCGTAGGCATTTTGACAGGACACTGCAAGCTCAACCGACACTTGCATTTACTAGGAATAGGCGAATCACCCCTATGTCCCTACTGTAGAAGGGCGGAGGAAACCTCCTACCATCCACTGGGAGGGTGGGGTCGCCTGAGGAGGAGGGTCCTAGGAGCGGCAACCATTCCTCGGGTGGAGTTGGGGGACCTGAGCTGGGATGACCTGCTCCGCTTCACAACGAAGACAGGACGACTGGAGTGAAGAGGGTTGGAAGCACGGGGTTGGCGAAAAGGGCCACTAGGCCTACTCGCCGGGCTTTTGTCCCCCCACCCTTACCATAACCATTACCACTACTACTATCCAGGTCACGCTCCTCCAGCTCTCTTTTCAACTCGGCGACCTTCAATCCAGTTAAAAATAGTTTCGCAGCCATCACAGTGAATATTTATGTCCGTTTCTATAGCACACAATAAATCCCACTTTTGACACCAATGTAACGAAATTCGCTATAGAAAACACTGTTCAGCTTTAACTAATTTATTTTACAAGTCACTATGTACAGAACTCACTATTTACAAACAAAATCACAGCTTATTTATGTTTTACGATTTATATTTCACGACGTATTCAGAACTGAACTAACTAACTCTTTTTTTTTTTTTTTTTTATTCATGGGATCCGGCCCAAGGGTGGAGAATCTGAAACCAGACACCCTATGATCCGAGACCATAGGGTAGTGTGAGGTTCGACTCACTAAACTCCACCCACGCATTAGGACGTCAGGGATAAGCCCTTTAGTGTCCCAATCTCTCACTTAATTTTTAGCTCTTTGGTACCGGGTTACCTTCCGAAGGCCTCTTGGTCACAGGGTAGGATCGCGGCAAAACTCGTCCTACCCGTGTGTCTCCGCACTAGTGGTTACGAAAAAGAAAAGAAAATAAAATAAAAAGGGGTAAAAATCTGGAGCCACTACCAGAGGTGAATACACGGTTGCGACGCGTTTGTCCTAACTCCGCTCTCGCTGCGGTGAATTCTAGACCGTTGTCTAGTTGTCTTGTGCAGCCTTAAAGGCGTGCAGTCTTTTCTTGACTTCTGCGTTGACGCGAGACTCAAACGCAGCTTGGGCTCTCTTTGACCAAAAAGCGTATGCTTTCGTCTTCTCTTCCCCATTTTTGGGGTTCGTTCTGCCCATATACGATGGGCAGCCACGCCAGCTTGCGGGGTGGCCTTTTACCCCGCAACAACTAACTAACTCGAAATGACGGATCTCATTATATACCCTGGCCAGGATTGAAAGAACATTCCAGATATTTTTAGAAAAGCGAAGAACATTCGACGCCATCTAGCCTCGCTAGAATGTACCAGAATGTACCGGCGCATTCACCATTTACTGAACCATGTCTCGTCACACTACTATACCGCGTCTACTTTGCTCGGCGGTCAAAAGACGTAAATTCCATTTTTGTAAATTTAGACAGGGAGTCTGCGAATTTGACGTCATCAGATGCTGAGCGTATATTGAGTAACGAGAATACCCGTCCGAACACTTCGCCGAACGACACTAGTTTGGACGAAATCTCCAGGCTTTGGACTGCTTTGGAGCTTGACGCACTCGGGTTCCTCCACTTCCCACTAAAAGGCAGAAGATTGACCAGTTGTCGGCAATCAGCTGTCGAACTAGGACTTCAAGAAACAGCGGGTGGTTCATTGAGATACTTCTGCCAAAGGAATGAACACTACCAACGTCGCCATGCGTCACTCCCAATAACAAAAATGTCCGAATTCCGAGTTTTTCACAAAATGTTGTAAAAAAAGTCAGAATTCCGAGTTTTTTTGCAAAATTTTGTAAAAAAAGTCAAAATTCCGAGTTCTTTTGCAAAATTCTGACGTTTTCTACAAAATTTTGCAAAAGAACTCGGGACGCTGACTTTTTTTACAAAAGAATTCCGAGTTCTTTTGCAAAATTTTGTAGAAAACGTCAGAATTTTGCAGTAAAACTCGGAATTCTGACTTTTTTTACAACATTTTGTGAAAAACTCGGAATTTCATATTTTATTTTAAGGTGGCCCCTCTACGCTTTCGTAGAAACACAGTCCATTTGATCAATCGTAATTTTCTCTTGGGGTAAGGTCAAGGACATGTCACATGAATCTTAATTGGAATTTAGAATGTGATTTGGAATTCCAAAATGAAATAAAAAAAGAGAATTTTAATTTGAAGAAATGCAGTTGGTGGTCGTTACTCATTCTTCGTCCACCCGCTATACACATAAAATTATCATCAACAGATTACTTAGAATTTGATGTAGAATTCGAGAATAAAATACAGAATGGGGGTTTTCATTTGAAAAAATGAAGTTGATGGTGGTAAGTTATTTTTGGTCCCCCCTGGATACATAAAATTATCATCAAAAAAATCGCAGTCGAAAATAAAAATCGACGTGTCCGAGCGTTTTCTCAAAAAAGTAAACCCCGAGTTTGGAATGAATTTATTCCATCCTACGCGTCCGCACTGGCTTGATTAATTTTTTAAAAGAAACAGTGAATCTTAGATTTCTAGATAAGTGACTTTTTATTTAAATTTGCGTCAAGCTAATGTTCCTTTTGTGAGAATGTTTTGAAAGGGTACGGCGGAATACCCAGAAAGATCAGGTAAATCATGGATGCCTCACAAAAGTACAAAGCATATCCTTTTTAATATGGAAGTTTGATTTTTAATTGAGTGGTAACATTCTAGGAACATTGATTGTTTCTTTTCTGAAGGAGTCCTGATATCACATTCATTTGGTAGACAAATTTATTGACAAAAAAGACATTATATATGTTATGAGAAATGCGCATATTTTGAATATAATAATAATTATTATTAGACCGATTTTTTGTCAATCTGCCACATTCCCCCCAGTTCAGACCCTGGGTAGGCCCTTGTCGACAGCGATTATTTTTTTTAGGTGGTTACCACTTATTTATGATGCTAAACAAACATTTGTTTCGAATTTTTCAACCAATACAAACATTGACCAGTTTCTAAATAATAACATATGGAGTTTTAAATAATAACATATGGATATCAGTTGGTGCGCGCGGCAACGTTGTAGCATGTTGGCACGTTTACGAAAAATTAGAATTTAGTGATTTCTCGACGTAGTGTGTACTAATATTGATGGTACATTGAAAGTAACATTTGAGCCCACCTGTAAATGAAATAGAAATTCCTGAAATTCAAATCGCAATCATAACAAACGGACTGTGGAGGGAGCGCTGTTGTCAAGCTGAACAGGATGCTTTTCCTGAGAATTGTAGTTGAATAATATCAATTACATAGTGGCATAAAAATGCAATGTCATTATTGTAATGAAGTGAAAAACAAGGACATTTTCAACTGTGATGAGTGCAAAAATATATGCTGTAAAACATATGGAAAATTATCATCAGCAGAAGTCAAAGTGCTGGAGCTGAGAAACAAAAGGGTGATGAAGTTTTACTGTCCTAATTGTCTGAAATTGGAAACGTACAACCTACTACAAAATATCATTCCGGAAAAGGATGAAAATATTCAAAGTAAGAATGAAATAATAAATCTCTTTAAACAACAAATCGAAGATTTGAAGGTAAATTTTTCTGCAAATGAGTGTCCCAGAAAACCGTATGCCCAAAACACGGAGCAATCCCCGCTAGAAAACAAAGTAAGTGTGCCAAACAGCCAAACTTAATTATCCGTCCAAAGCAATCACAAGACAAGCAAAGAACTGTAGGAACTAAATATTTTTTGAATAAATCAAAAAGCAAATGGATAAGTGTCGGTTTTTCTGCGGAAAAAGGATATGAGCCAGTTATCAAGATTGGTGAATCGACGAACAAAAATTGTGTGACATTTAATGAAGTGCAATGGTTATCCTTTTTGAACGGACAAGCAGTTGTGTTGAGTTATTTTGTGAAATATTGTTTTTTGTATGATGATGAATAAAAAAATGAAAAGAGAGATAGAGGTAAAGATAGACAGAGACAGAGACGGAGGCAGAGAGGGAAACAGAGACAGACAAACAGACAGACAGAGACAGAGAGAGCATCTCTCATTTATTATCTTTTTCTTTCTCTTGAAATTATCAAGCTGATTTCAAATAATTCCCCCTCTATCAAATAATTGATATTTAAACTCATCGAATCATATTAGCTCCAACATTTCAAATCAAGATGTCATCTTCCAAACATGATTTGATTTCCGCAGTAGAAAAGCTCTCTCATGAGTTTAGAGAAAGATGCAGACCATGAATCAGTGTATGGAATGGAAAAATTTTATACTGAAGAAGAGTGCAAAAAGAAGTCTGAACTATACCGAAAAGCTGCCGACGCTTGCGATTTATATGTTTATACATCAGATCTTGAATTCTTTCTGGAGACCATAAAAGAAATGGAGCTTGTGCGTTTTATCACGGATCTCGAGAAATGTATTCCTGTTAATATTTATAAAAAGGTGTTTGAAATGAAATAAAAAGATAGAATAAAAATGTGTTTTATTCAACCATTAGACAATTTTTATATAAATAATAAACATTTGTAAGTGCACATTTTGAGGGTGAATGAGAGTGATAAAAACAATGCGGTTTTCATAATGGTAAAGCTGGTTTATCATAAAGTTCTATAACAAGCTTCGTTGAATATTTCCTGATGTACTTTGCTTTCTCTGCTCCTTTCACGTATACAATGACATAATCAACATCGTTCGTTACATTTTTCACAATTTCACTAAACCTATGTAATTGAGTGAATCCTTCATTCCACGAAATACAGTGATGATTTTTCATTAACCAATTTGCTTGTTTATATAGCTCTGGAGACAAATATTCTATAGCAAAAAGAGATCTAAATACATAGTGACATATTTTATCTCCATCATATGCAGCCAATTCTTTAGGAATAAATTTGTTATTTTGAATCATAAATCCTTGGACATCTAAAGTGAGCAACTTCATATTTTCATTTGTGAAAATTTTTTCATCTGTTTTTTATTACTATAATATTGAATTTGGTTTTTTAATTTTTTCAACTTTGCTAAATAATTAGACAAGCGAAGCTTCAACTCTGAATTCATTATGAATATAGTTTCAAGAAGTAATCACTTTTTATATTACTTTGAAGACCGGCGCATAACATCTGCTTGACTATTTTGGTTAAAGGATTATTACTGAATATTTTATCATGTGAAATGAGACAATAGACCGAGATGTGTTTCTTTGTGTTGATGTTGGTTTCAAATTCCACTCTCATAACAACAGTTCCCATTTGAAGTGTTTCTTTTTGATGAGAACAATCAATGTGTGCGATAGGACATCTTTTCTAGTGGGTTGAAAACTGATCCATTTCGCATATTATAATATGAATTTTTGAAGTTTGCGAACATTTCATACAGAGCAGAAAATTTGTTATCTTTGAAATTCAAGTATAGATCGTGATATGGATATCTTTCTGAATTTAAAAATACTCTAATATTTGTTAAATCAACATTATCAAATTGACTCATATCTTTTGTAACCAATCCTTTTCTATTCTCTTGGAAACCAATTATTATATGTCGAGGTGCTTCAAGTTTGCTACTCGTTTTCACAGGCCATGTATGACGAGATGTTTCAGGTAGTGAGGAATATTCTACAACTTCCCAACTACGAAATCCAATTAACAAATCTTTATCAGATTCAAGAATTCTAGTCAAATCTAGTTGTTGTGATATATCTACTTGAATATGTGGTATTTTCCAATAAATCTTTTCAAACGTAACTTTTGGATTTTCCACTTCGAAAACAGGGGCAGCAACATCATCAATAAACTGAACAGCATCTATATCATTACTTGCCCTGATCAGAACTAATTCTTGCTTCATATTCAAAATGATTTTTTTATAGTCTTCAAAAAATCCCATTAACATTTTTAGGGGTATGAATACATTAGATCTTCCATTATCATCCACCAAAATTCTATCCTTGGAAACCAACCAGCATTTTCAAGTTTTAAACTTTCATTTGTATTATATGAAAGGTATCCTTTTAATGTTGAAGATATTCCTACATTTCTGACGGAGTCTATAGTAACTCCATTAAGTTCATAACGAATTTCTCGAAACAAAAAAGCTAATCCATTGTTGACAAATCGTAATCTCTTTGAATATGTTCCCTTTTCAGTAGTTAATTGTCCTTCAATATAAAGTTGACTCTCTGAAGGTAGAGTGTACACATCAAGTTCTTGTATGGGAATACGAATTTCAACATAGTATTCAAATTTTGAAGAAACGAATGGTTGATAGGAATGAAGCTCAGAGCTCTTCCAGAGCAAACACCTGTCCCGGCTCAAAATCTTTGTCGAGTTCATCAGGGTTGAGACATTCCGTCTCTTCATCTCTCATCTTCTTGGAGAGGGTTGGGCTGGGGGTTGTAACATTCGGATTTGTCTTGGAGAGGTTCAGGAAAGTGGTTGACAAGAAAACAATAAAACGTCTGCTTATTAACATTTGATATTATTCGGATTCTATTCTTCAATTGATGAAGTTATACAGTGCGAGTCTCTAACTTGGAATAAATTCAGTAAACAAAAGACCGTTTTTTTTTTCGGAAATATGCTCGGACACGTCGATTAGTATTTTAAATTGCGCTCTTTTTCATGTAAAAAATTTTATACAGTGTGTCCCAAATTTGAGATATGAGGTCATCGACTATTTTTTTAAATGGTAGCCCTAATTTTTTTATGACTATTCTTAAAGAGTATATCGAGTTACACATGCGTACCAAATATCAAGTTTTTATTCCTTGTCATTTAAAAGATATTTAACAAAAACATTAACTAATTCGAAAAATGAAGAAATCTGATTCAAGTCAATAAAATTTTTATGCAGTTTAAAAATGGCACGTCAAAAGGTATTCGTTTTTTGTCAAATCGGTTTGACGTCTTATCACAATGTTATAAAAACAAGAAAACAAGTTAATAAAAACAAGTAAGAAGAGCTGCATCGTATTCGAGTTGTTGAGCGAGAACCCTATTAGTTTGTGGTTTTGTGAGAAACACCGTTTTTTGAAAAATCCACGAACATGCCGTACTTAACTGAAACCCACAAAATTGAAATTTTAATGATGATTGGCTACGGGGATAGGACAAGAACACAAAATGAAGCTATTCAGAGAGAAGTATCCTGATTTACCACCCATATCACAAAGTACCGTAGGCAAGATTGAAAAACAGTTTCAGGAAAACGGACATTTAAGAAAAACAAATAATCATCGTCAAAGTGCGCTCAATGAAGAGGTCAAAATTAGTGTACTTCTCTCTGTTCAAGAAACTCCTCATGTCCCCACTAGGCAGATAGCTAGGGAACTCGAAATTAGCCAGTCTTCAGTTATAAGAACTCTTAAAGCGCAAAAATGTCATCCCTATAAATTGACAATTCTCCAGGAACTCACCGAAGATGATCCGGATAGAAGACTCCAGTTTTGCGAACAAATGATGGACCTACTAGACAGAAATGTTCTAAACATAGAAAACGTCCTGTTTTCTGACGAATCAACGTTCATGTTAAATGGGGAGGTAAATCGACAAAATTATCGTTATTGGGCAGACAACAACCCACACTGGATGAGGGAAGGCCATACTCAACGTCCACAAAAAGTCAATGTTTGGGCAGGGATTATTGGTGATCGAGTAATAGGACCAATTTTCTTCCAAGAAAATCTCAATGGAGCAAGATATTTAGAATTCTTGCAGGAAGAACTACTTCCGAATTTGGCTACTCGATTCCCTGATCCGGTTGAAGCTGATGTCCCGAATAAAAACGTCTGGTTTCAACAAGACTGGGCGCCTCCTCATTTTGCTAGACCTGTCCGTGAGTATCTGGATGATGCATTTCCAGGCAGATGGATTGGTAGAAGAGGACCCTTTGAATGGCCACCCAGGTCTCCGGATTTAACACCTCTGGACTATTTCTTAACAAAGTTTTTAGGACCAAACCGGAAAATATTGAGGAGTTGAAAGAACGAATAAGACAGGAGTGTAGGCTAATTTCCGCTGAAGTAATTAGAAATGTTCAAAACGAGTTTCAATTCCGTTTAGGGTATTGTCAGTTAGTACATGGACAACATTTTGAGCATTTATTGAAGAAAAATTATTGAGTTAAAGAGATTTCTTCATTTTTCGAATTAGTTAATGTTTTTGTTAAATTTCTTTTAAATGACAAGGAATAAAAACATGAAATTTGGTACGCATGTGTAACTCGATATACTCTTTAAGAATAGTCAAAAAAATTAGGGCTACCATTTAAAAAGATAGTCGATGACGTCATATCTCAAATTTGGGACACACTGTATAACATTTTTCTACATGAAAAAGAGCGCAATTTAAAATACTAATCGACGTGTCCAAACATATTTCCGAAAAAAAAACGGTCTTTTGTGTACTGAATTTATTCCAAGTTAGAGACTCGCACTGTAGAGACTTAACCATGTTCAAATGTAATAGTTGTGATAAAAGTTTTCAACATAAAACAAATCTGAATAGACATCAAAAAGAGTCTATCAGTTGTCAACCATAATGTGAAAATTATCCAGTCGGCATATTAAAACCGAATCATAACATACATACATACATACAATCATAAACAAAATCATTCAACACACAAAACAAAAATATACATTTATCAAACAATTTAAATAAAGTTTTTGAAGAGTTTTGTGAGCATTTGAAAGAAAAAATTTCAACATTTGCTGAAAATGGGTCAGGTTGGGCGTTGATAAAAATTATGTACTTGGAAGTAAATGTGAATAACTTGAATGTTACTCGAGCATCTTCATATATTCCATTACCCAAGTCAATATTAAACAAAAAAGCAGTTGTCAACGTGCAAAACAGTGATGAATTTTGTTTTGGATGGAGTATTATTAGTGCGATAGTGCCAGTAGATAAAAATGTTGATAGACTCTCTTCATATCCAAACTTTTTTGAATATTTAGATTTTGGTGATATAAAATTTCCTGTGAAGTTGAAGGACATACAAAAATTTGAAAATTTAAATCAAATTTCAATAAGTGTGTATGGACTTGAAAGTGTTTGTGAAAACTATAGAGTTAAATAAATAAATGATAAGAAACAACCAATTCATGTTAATTTGTTTGGTGACAACAAAAATAATCACTATTGTTGGATAAAGAATATGTCTCGATTACTCAAATCAACAAATCGAAATCTGCAAAGTACTTCTGTGATGGTTGTTTGATAATTTTCAATTCAACCATACAAAATATGGTTGCAATCATATAGTTACAAAAATTCCTGATACAAGTTTAAAAACAAATAAATTTGGTCAAATTATTCCTAAAAATATTGTTCAATTTGAAAATTTTCAAAAACAGATGAAAATACCTTTTGTGATATATGCAGATTTCTAATGTTTTCTGAAACCTTCAGAATATAACCAACCGGAAATTAATTCTAAACCTTACACTATAGATACTTTTAAGCATGAACCTCACGCTTTCGCATATTTCATTAAATGTTCATATGATGATTCTTTGTCTGTGAAAGATTATTATTTTGGTATTGATGCAGGTGTAGAATTTTGTAAACGTATTGAAGAACATACTCATAGAATCTATAAT
This sequence comes from Orchestes rusci, assembly GCA_958502075.1. NCBI lineage: Eukaryota > Metazoa > Arthropoda > Insecta > Coleoptera > Curculionidae > Orchestes > Orchestes rusci. The sequence continues at coordinate 45,779,298 of OY293303.1, read as the reverse complement.
GTCATATTTGTCAAGAATTATTCAAACCTGGGGAAGTGGAATTCAGAGATCATGATCATCTAACCAGCGCCGTGCGAAGGGGGCGCCCGCCCCGGTCGCCACAAGTGGGGGGGCGCCAAATGTAAGACCTATATATGAAATAAACGTACATATTAACATTAAATGAACTTCCCCTACTAGAAATGAGGAAAAAAAATAATTATAAAGGAGGGGAAATACATCCAGAAAATTTTTCGCCTGCGGCGCTTTCTGACCTATTGAAAAGGTGGCAACCCTAGCGCCGATCCTAGAGTTAGCCCCGGGCGCAGTTTTACCTTCGCACGGCCCTGCATCTAACTGGAAAGTTTAGAGGATCTGCACATAGTGTATGTAATCTAAATTATCAAATTTCCTACTTTATTCCAATATTTTTTCATAACCTAAATTATGATCTTCATATGTACATCAAGTTGCTTTGTAATCAAGATAGTCGAATTGAATGCATTGCTCAAACAAAAGAAAAATATATTTCTTTTTCCAAATCAATCTTTGTTGATAAAATAATTAAAAATAACAAGGAAAAAAATATTTATGTATAACTGAGATTCTTAGATTCTTTCCGTTTTGTTAACTCTTCTTTGGAAAAATTGGGTGAGAGTGTGAGAGTTTAGAGACGAGTCAATGTATTGAAATTAAAAGATATTTTGATGATTCAACACAGTTCAATGAAGTTCGAAAAAAAGGTGTTTATCCTTATTCTTATGTAAACTCAATGGAGAAATTGTATGAAACTGAACTTCCCAGTATTGATGCATTTTATGATAATCTTAAAAAACAACCTATTGATCCATTAGATTATGAAAGAGCAAGAAATATTTGGAAATTATTCAATTGTCAAAATTTAATGGATTATACCAAAGTCTACTTATTATCAGATATTCTCATACTGACAGACTTCTTTGAAGCATTCAGAAATGTTTCCCTTGAAATTTACAATTTGGATCCAGCTCAATATTTCACAGCTCCAGGTTTGAGTTGGGATGCAATGTTACGTACAACAAAAGTCAAATTGGAATTATTAACTGATATTGACATGGTTAATTTTTTTTTAAATAATATTAGAGGTGGAATTTGTCATTGCAGTGTTAGAAAAGCTGAAGCTTATAACCCCTTTCTTCCAAATTTCAACTCATCAATACCAAAATCATATATTATGTATTTAGATGCAACAAACTTGTATGGACATAGTATGTGTCAATACCTTCCTGTGAGTGATTTTTCTTGGTTTTTTCTCAAACCATATATTGATTTAAATACCAAAATGAGAAATCAATCAAAAAACAAGCTCGAAAAAGATTGCTACAAATTATATAATAATGCAATATATGGAAAAAGTATGGAAAATGTTGAAAAGCGAGTCGATGTAAGATTGATAACACATTGGAAAAATGTTGGGAAAAGGCAAGGGGCGGAAACGTTATTTGCAAAACCTAATTTTAAAAATGCCTTAGTATTTACGAATAACTTTGTCGCTATTCAAATGGAGCGAGTGAAAGTCTGTTATAATAAAGCGATATATGTTGGATTTTCAGTTCGGGAATTATCAAAAACAGTAATGTATAACTTTTATTATGATTATGTAAAAACTAAGTATGGAGACAATGCAATTTTATTGTATACGGATACGGACAGTCTAATTTTGTTTGTGAAAATAGATAACTTTTATCAAGATATTCAATCAAATTTAGAGAGATTTGATACTTCAAATTATGATGCATAATATTACTAAAAATATTTCTGAGGTAGGAAAGATGAAGGATGAATTTGCTGGAAAACCAATAATGAGTTTTTATGGGACGGGTGCAAAAGCTTATTGTGTTAATTTTGAAGATAAATCTGAGAAAAAAGCAAAGGGTGTGAAAAAATACGAATTCAAAATTCTTTTACCAAAGAAGATTATTGTGATGTGATAGAGTATTCCATAATTAAATATAGAAATATGAATCTCTTCAAATCAAAAAAACATGATATGTACACACAAATGAAAAATAAAGTTGCATTGTCTTATGAGGATGATAAACGTTACATAATTCCAGAACAGTTTCGAACTTTGGCATGGGGGAATAAAGATATAAACTTATTGCAGGAAGAGATTGATGATGAAGATGAATGTGTTAATGCAGTGTGTTCAATGCTGCGAGAATTAGTTGTTGCTTCATATAAATTGTAAATTTGTTGAAAAAATAATTCTTTGTCCATACAAGATTAACTTATACAGTTGAAAAAAAAAGTCAAAATAGAATTCAATTTTTAACATGAAATTAGAAAATATGTCTAAACCAAAAGGTTCAATATAATGTAATAACTAAATTATAGGTCTAGTTATATATTGTGATTTCAGGAAAACTGTTTACTATTATAGATAAGGCAATGTTAGCAGCAGGTCTACAGCAAGAGTATTATTGTTCATGAGTGCTTTTTTGAATAATACTTTGTGAATAGAAATTTCGTAACAAGCAACTGGAATGTACTTATTATTGCTACATCAATTTTGTAGAATCAAATATCAATCATTGAAAAATAAAAAAAAATAGCTACAGTTTATACCTATCTTCAACCGTTTTAAAGTTATTTGAATTTTTCATCTTTTTTTTTTTAATTTTTTATTATTTATTATTTTCCTTATTCCTGGAAACTTGACGGGGAAGACGTACTTGGACATGTTGGAAAATACAATAAAGCCACGAATAACCCAAATAATAGAAAATGAGGTTAATTATAATGAAAATTTTCTTCATTTTCAACAAGATGGTGCACCACCGTACTTTGTAGCTCCAGTACGACAGTTTTTGGACACCCATTTCCCAAATCAGTGGATCGGACGGCCCCATTGAGTGGCCACCAAGGTCTCCGAGCTTGAGTCCTTTAGATGACTTTCTTTGGGGACATTCAAGAAGTAAGGTTTTTAGTACGAAGCCAGACTCCATCCAAGATCTTCGAGAGCGGATCACGGCGGAATGCAGACAAATAACTCCAGAAATGTGTGAAAATGTTGGGAATAGATTTGAGCAAAATCTTTATTATTGCATGGAGGTAAACGGACACCACTTTCAACATTTATTAGCACATTGACTTTTTGACACATTAATTGTTTGTTTAAATTTTTTAAATAAACGGTTGCAGATAGGTATAAACTGTATTATACAAAAGTTACAAAAAACTTCATGGAGAATCCAAAAATAGAAAAAAAATTGGGGGTTTCCATTTAAAAAAGTCAAGTGTAATGCGATATCTTATTTTTGGAACACCCTGTGTTATACAGTCATACACGAAAAGACGTCTCGCTAAAAATAAAAATTGATATGTCCGAGCGTTTTTCCCAAAATATACCAGGAAAGTCATAAATAAGGGTGGGACCTTTTCGTTGGGCCACCCTGTATACCGGGTTATAACTTTTGTGGACCCAGCACTAAACTAAAGAATTAAATCGTATGTTGTAGAATAAATTCCCCTTCTGAATAATAAAAAAATTATTTTGATTTTGAATAAACGTTATGACGAAGGTTCCAGAAGTTAGTTCAACTACCTAAATGAAGACGGCGCTCGCCGCGTCGCTTTCTCGTCAATTGAAGATTCCCATCTATCGCTCCCTCGAACTTGATAGAAGGGAGAATATTTTCGAGAGAGCAGACCATAGGAAAAAAACTCAATATTCTTTTTTCTATGGAGCAGACGAGCTCTCATCGCATGATTTTCCCGCGTCCCTCGCTTCCCATGTCTTTGGCTATTCTTGAAACGTGGGAGGCTATACGGTGTTGCCGACTCTTTTATTCGCATTGGATAGGTATGCCACGCCACAAGTAGTGTCGCCATGCCTGAATTAAGACCTTCCACTAGAAGCATCATACAAATCCATTAGAATCCATCAAATTAAATAAAAAGAGTGCCGCAGGCGAAAAATGTTTGTCTAGTAGAAAGTCTACTAGATTTTCCAAACTATTTTGGAAAGAATTTTTTTGTTCTCGTTTTTCTTAGTAAAAAATATGGAAACTATTCACTCACCTAACCGTTTGTTATCTATGTAGTGAACCAATGGCCGATTGCACCAACCAATTTTGAGGATACTTAACGCTAAGGAACCCTCAACTGGAAAGTTTTGCATGCAAAATCGTCAAGTTAGGGGTCCCTTAGCGTTAAGTATCCTCAAAATAGGTTGGTGCAATAGGCCATAAGAATGGTTGGTGAGGTTCATGACTACAATACGCGGAGTGCCAGTGCGAGTGACTTTTATATCAATACACCAACACTTGGTAGAGCCAGCAATGGCCTGTTTTTTAAAGGTTCAACCGAGTACAATAAACTGCCTTATCAATTGAAATACTGTGATAATTTTTGTAGCTTTGAGAAACATCTTTTTAACTTTGTGGCCAACATGTAGCTTGACATATTTTATTGTTTTATCTTGTCCTATTAATTATATATATTTTAAAACTTGTGACTGGTACAAACTTGTGATTTTAATTGTGATGTTCAATAGTGTAACATGCTGTATGTGTTATAGTATTAAAGGCAATGATTGTGTGTAATCATCATCGTCATATTTTTTTATTGCTGTATTTCTGAGTGTTAAAACTTTTGCTCTACTTTAGCGAATTTTTGAAATTTATTATTAAATTGTATAGGTATTGTTATTTTCTATAGCTAAATAAAAACCATTAATATTATTATTATCTATAATATCTAGTTACTATAGTTAACTATCGACCTTTCTATTTTCTGAGCAATTTTTAAGGCCTATATATATATGTCACTTAAGTTGATGTGAATTTCAAAATTGGCTACCAAAAGTGCCTTATTTCAGTTGCGCCAGGCCTCTCATTTAGTTAAGGATATAATGTCAGTGTCGCAAATGAAACGCGGCACTCAATGCAGACAATAGATTCAAGGTCCAAAATAACCCTTGAGTGTACCTTAGTCTTAAATGGACATTGAAATATCGGCCCTTAGTGGCCAACAAAGAAACTTGGAAAGTTTTTTTGTTAGCCCGACCTACCCAACTTGACAATCCAAGCATGTCTGATTGTTCACGAAAAATTCAATTTTTTTACACGGATTCTTCTTATTGCAGTTTGTATAGCTGGCCAAGTAAGTGTTTCATTGCATTGAATTATTAGGAATTTCAATACAATCATTTTGTTTGCACTCCTATAAATTCAACAAAAAGTTGGCACAAAAATTGTGCTGGCGCATTCACGATGAGTTGATTGAAAATATTTTAAATATAATAGTATCAATGATCAAATATTATTTCGAGTATTAAATAAAATGAGTCGATCTGACGGATCAAGTTTGTATATTGTTTTTATCCCAATATTCCGAATCCCCTAATCTTAAAACGGGCATTCTGCCGCATTAAATGTTGCCAATTCCGCGCAAGCCCCAATACTTAATACTTCATTTTAATACCTCCATTCCGTGCTACCATAGACTGATACTATATACCCTGCGTGCTACATAAACGTTCTACTAACTCAAGCCAATAAGACAGGCTTTTACCAAAGGTAGAACATTTTTGATCTTGATCCCACTTTCAAAAAAAGGCAGAATTATTTTCGAGATAACCACGCCCAATTTACTTCCAGGGAGTGATTGCTCCCTTACTCGAGGATCGAGCCCCAGAAGCCATATTCTCTCCCTCAAAATAGTCTCCCTTCTATCAACTTCGAGGGAGCGATTGGTCCCTAACTCGAGGATCGGGCCCTAGACGAGTTCCCATAACATGATTTTCTCCGAGATTTTCTCCATCCCTCCCTTTCCCAGACTTCCGCTATTCTTGAAAACGTGAGAGGCTATAGTTATAGTTAAGTGAAACTGTCAAATTTCCGCTCGCCAAACGAGAATCATATGCTACCATGTACATTGTATTTGTATGCAACTGTATGAACTGGATGCTCCCGTTGTTGCTCCTCAGTATCCCGAAGGTATCGTCCTTACAGTACTAAGTTTTCGTTCATTAGATAAAGTGTAAAAAGTCTAGTAACTGTACGAGATTGTATTCAATTATCTTGACAGGTTTCGAAAATATCTACAAAAAACCGTCATCAGGTCTTCACCTTCAACACCCTGTATCTTGAAAACGAATAGTTTTTGGATACTCTGGTTTCTATGAAGTTCTATTTCTATTTCTATTTCTATTTCTATGCGTAAAAATGTCTGTCTTACACTAAAGTGGCTTTCTAACCTCTTGTTCAGTCTTTTTTGACATTTACATTGTAAATAAATTGTTAACACAGTCACATTTATCAAAAAAGGAGGTTTGTTTGCGTAAACGACAGGTTTATTCGTTTCGCTACCTCAGGGCACTTGGTTACTGTCCACCCATATCTTATCACAGAGAACCTACAACCTGTATACTATTCTTTTGCAAGCGTTCTCATGATTTCCCTTACAAAGAGATATAGTAAAAGGGAAGACAATATTGAGCGCACAGCTCGCAGGAAACAAGTCCATTTATTAGTAGACTTCTTTCCTGCGAGCTATGCGCTCAATATTGTCCATTATCACAGAGAACCTACAACCTGTATACTATTCTTTTGCAAGCGTTCTCATGATTTTCCTTACAAAGAAATATAGTATAAGGGAAGACAATATTGAGCGCATAGCTCGCAGGAAACAAGTCCATTTATTAGTAGACTTGTTTCCTGCGAGGTATAAGCTCGATATTCAGTTCCTTTTTTTTATTAATTATATATTTTGCCATCAAGATGGACTGGTACAATACTTTGGCTCCGTCAGCATCAGACAGATATGCGATGTTAAAACTAGGTAAAACAAAATTCACAACAGATTGATCAAATTTTACTTGACGCGACACGACGCGACTCGATCTCACTCGATCGTGACCGCCGCCTTATTATTTCAAACATTCAAACCTGTCAAACTAAAAGTTTTAAAACAACGCTTGTATCGACCGGCCTGCAACCGGCGATACTGTCCAGTGTTCACTAAAACCCGGTTAGATACGACGGAAGTATAGTGACGTCAGTGGAGGAGCACGAAGCGTTTGAAATTATTAAGGTTCTAATAATATATTTACATACGAAAACGGGCTCGGATATGTATGAAATTTTGCACAAGTACTAAATTCAATACGCTTTTTAAGAATACGTAATAAAAAAAATATGCTGAACGAGAGTTACATTCCAGTAACTGCTGACATCAATCCTTACGTTGCACATTATATTCCCACGGAATACAAGTTAATAAATAGGCATTGTAGCTAGTTTTAGATTCAGATTTAACGTAGCCGTGTTACTTGACTTATCTTGAATAAAATAATTTTGGTGAAAAATTATTTTTAAAAAGGCTTCTCTCGAGTTGCCCAACGTAATTGGCGCAGTCGGTAGGATCGGTGTGACACATGAAATAAAAAGTGGTTCCTATCAAGGATTTGCACGCCCAAGAATCCTGATACTGGTGTATCCGAGAGAGTGAGTGCAGAAACTTCACGCAATATCCAAACTTCGGCACAATTGTGTGAAAGAAGCCAGACGCAGCATCCAAACTTTGGCACCGTTGTGTCCCAGCCTGCCGTGAGTCAAGAAGTTTCGCCGTTGAATCTCCAGAGTGTTTGTTCAATCGCTGATTCAACATTCTGTGGCCAACCGATCGATTGATCATCGTTGGACAACTGGGTAGGACAAAATCGCCAGAAACCAGTTTAGTTACCAGCTTGGGACTCAGGACAAGAATCGCCTGACCTATAAACAGCCGCTTTTGTAATCCACAACTTTCCTGTAGTGGAGAAATGAAGGTCATCATCATACTTTTACTGTAAGTCAATATCTTTATATCATAGCCTTATTTAGTGGTATATAAGTTTTAAGTCTGATACTGGAGGAATTAATTGATCAACTTGAAAATCTTTCTGTTCCTACCAGAACAAGAAAAATGGCAGTTAATTATACCTTACTAAGATATCAAGCCGATAACATTCCAAATTTTGACGGCAATCCAAAATTACTTCAAAGATTTATTAGCTCATGTGAAAACCTACTTCGAGCATTTCAAAACCGTCAAAATGTAAACGATCCAATTAATATCTGTTTATTTGATACTATTTTGAGTAAATTAAATGGTAGAGCAGCAGAATTAGTTGCATCTCGAACAGAATTGAACAATTGGCAATTAGTTAAAGATACTTTATTAGTGACCTTTTCTGATCAAAGATCTATAGACTGTTTAATCCAAGATTTGATAACTTCAAAACCATTTAAGAATGAATCACCATTAGACTTTGGCATGCGCATACAAGATGCACGAAGTCTTCTTTTTGCAAAATTGAGTGCATCAGACGAACTTGAAAATGTTAAGTTAATAAAAATTCAACACTACGATAATTTTGCGTTAAAAACTTTCATAAATGGTTTGCCCTACAATATGCAATTGGTAGTTAATAATAATATTCTTTATTTAGCATATAAAGCTACATACAAAAAACTAAATTAACAATGTTAAATACATGATATTATAATGAAAATTTCAATGTGTAAAATAAAATATAAAAAATTCGAACAAAAATGTGGAACAAACAATTAAAATTTGGACAACACATATTTCCTCAAAAGTCTTTTAGAACTTGTTAAATTATCACAGTGTTTGAGATTGCTCGGCATTTTATTAAAATCGGAAAGGCCTCTGTTTAATACTGAGTTATGTACCATTTGACTAGAATTACTACTATTAACTAAAATAAAATCATCACAGTTCCTAGTTTCATAAGTGTGTACATTCTTAAAACATTTAACTCTATCACAGATGTAGTTTGGTACAAGGCTATTTCTAATTTTATATATAAATAGGTTTATGTTAAAAATAATTTTTTGTTTGATGGACAACAAACCACTAACATTCAACATCAGATTAATTGGGGTGTACTTATTACATTTTAAAATTGTTCTCATCGCCCTGTTCTGTATTATTTGAAATTCGCCCACTTTAAAACTCGGCAGACTATATAATAAGGTAGTGCAAAATTCTAGGTGGGGAGCTGCGATGCTTTTATACAATAACAATTTTGAGTACATTGATAAATCTTTGCCCACTCTAGAAATAAATCCGACTTTTTGTGAATATTTTCTCATAATATAGTCAGCATGTGGTCGGAAACTCAATTCAGAATCTAGTATAACTCCCAAATACTTGATCTTATGTTCATAAATTAATCTCTCATTATTGATTACAACCTGCAAACTAGTAGGATCAATTGATCTCAATTTATGCTTTTTCGCAAAAATACAAAATTTCGATTTAGCCGTATTTATGCTTAATTTGTTATTACAAAGCCAATTGAATAATTTGTTCAAGTCACTATTCATAGCGAACTGCATCTGACTCAAGTCATCCCCCACCACATACAACATGGTATCGTCCGCAAAAAGTTCAATTTTACAGTTCTCCGTAACACCAACAATGTCATTAATGTACAGCAAGAACAACAACGGACCCAAAACTGTTCCCTGTGGCACCCCGTGATGGGTTATCACTGAGTCAGAAACGCTTCCTCCAAATTTAACGACCTGTTTTCTATTTGTCAGATATGACTCGAACCAATTTAGAACAATGCCTACCATGCCAAGTTTCTTCAATTTGTTTAACAATATAAGCCTATCAATAGTTTCAAAGGCCCTCCTAAGGTCTAAAAATACAGCAAGCACATATTTATTACAGTCCACGTGGTTGAGGAAATCACTACATATACTAACAATCACAGATTCACATGAATGGCTCTGGCGGAAACCCGACCGGTTCGGTTAAAAGAGCCAGATTCTCTGGAACGCGCTATGTCTCACGTAAGAGAAGAAGAAAACTTTGTCTATTTTGAAAACAAGAATCAAAATTTTTCTAACAACGCATCTTTCCATAAAACTTTTAAACCAACTAATCCAACTAAACCACATACATCAGCGTTCAAACCCGCACAAACTCATTTTACACCTACTCCAAACTTTACACCATTTTATAGACCTTTCCAAAACCAAAACTATCAACAACCATTCACTTTCGGACAATTTCACAATTCTTTTAGACCCCCGAGTACTTTCCAAAGACCACATCAACCACAATTTTCAAGTAATTTCCAACCCAGACCTTTTGTACCATCTTTTCACCAAAGATATAAAAGTCCAAATCAAAATCAACCTTTTGGAAAGCCATTCTCTCAAATGACTAGACTTTCAAGGAATTTTAAACCAGAACCGATGGACACTAGTTCCGGTAACACAAACATAAATAATTCAAAACAACCCAAGTTTACTTTCCAAGAGCTGTATACAATCAAGAAACTTCCGATATCGAAAACCCACCAACAGAATTTGACCATCAATCAAATACTGAACCATATTATTTTGAAAACTCCTACCAATATTATAACGAAGATGAACCTCATTATAAACAACCCTCTGATTACGAATTTTCAAATCAACCTTACTCTGTTGAACAACAACAAAATGCAAGCTAATCAATTGAACAAGAGGATGAAGTAAATTTTCATTTGACTCACCCTCCGAACAAACTGAAATAGTATATTTTAACAATTATTCCCCTGAATTACCACATACTTATTTTTATTCCTGAACTACAAAGAAGCACACGAAGTTTTATCAACCCCAAAATAGCATATCATTATTTTCCAGAAAAAATATCAAATGAATTGTTTCAAGTCCAAACAGCCCATGCTGTATCTTTTCATAACGAAACTGCAATGTTACCCATTTTTCCCACTTTTCTAACAAACGGAATTCATAAATTTTATCTCTTCAACTTTTCGGATAAATTTGATGGATTAATAGGATTAGATCTATTAACTCAATTGAAGGCAAATTTGAAATTTGACAAATCCATCTTAGAACTTCCGAATATCATTATACCCGTTTATCACGGTTATTCAACTCTCAACAATAACGCTATTTATAAGGAACCTTTCCAAGGTGATGAGCGTAATACAATCCCTTTTAATAACACTTACGTCATACCAGCACGTACAATGATGCAAGTTCGCATTCCGGTTATTGTAAAAGAAGGTCAAGGAATATTGAATTATGCAAAAGAAAGAAATCTTGAGATTCCAGAATCTTTAGTAACAATTGATAATTATCATGCATTTACAACAATATTGAATTCTGGAGAGCTTCCTACTAAAATAAATTTCTATCAACCGTTCGAAATAGAAATTGTCAATACCAACGAGCTTAATTTTATCAATCATCCTGATCGTGACACTTATCAAAAATTACCTCAAGAATTGGACAATAAGTTAAAGGCTAATTTGAAAAATTTACGTTTACATCATTGCAAATCTGAAGAAAAAGAAGCTATCCGAAAGCTTTGTTATATCCACTGCGAAGACATTCCACTCAGCTTCACAAACACAATCAAACATCAAATAAAATTAACAGACGATTCTCCGATATTTGCAAAAAATTATCGTTACCCCGAAATTTATAAAAATGAAGTTAAATCTCAAATTTCCAAAATGTTAAGTCAAAAAATCATTCAAGATTCTAATTCTTCCTTCTCAGCACCTATTTGGATTGTGCCTAAGAAAATTGATGCGTCAGGAAAACAAAAATACAGATTGGTCATTGATTACAGAAAACTAAACGAGAAAACAGTGAACGTCAAATTTCCACTTCCGTTAATAAATGAAATTCTTGATAAGCTAGGAAAAGCGCAATACTTTACCACTCTAGACCTAGCTAACGGTTTCCACCAGATCGAGATGGATCCGGAGGATGTACATAAAACAGCTTTTAGTACCGATACAGGGCACTATGAATTTCTTAGAATGCCCTTCGGGCTAAAAAACGCCCCCGCGACTTTCCAACGCGCAATGAATAACGTACTTCGCGGATTACAAAACGAGACATGTTTAGTATACTTAGACGACATCATAATTTTCAGTAGTAGTTTACAAGAACATATCCAAAAATTAAAAACTGTTTTCGATCGTCTACGACAATCAAAATTCAAAGTACAATTAGACAAGTCAGAATTTTTAAGACCAGAAGTCCAATATTTAGGCCATATCGTAACTAAAAATGGAATAAAACCGAATCCGGATAAAGTAGCTGCAATCAAAAATTTCCCATTACCCAAATCACCGAAAGAAATCGAATCATTTTTAGGCCTTCTCGGTTATTACCGAAGGTTTATAAAAGACTTTGCCAAGATCACTAAACCCATGACTAGTTGTTTAAAGAAAGACGCGAAAGTTCAGCATACTCCTGAATGTTTAAAAGCCTTTGAGCATTGCAAGCATTTACTCATTAATGCACCAATACTTCAGTACCCCGATTTTAGCAAACCGTTTATAGTCACTACAGATGCTAGTAATTTTGCTATCGGTGCCGTACTTAGTCAAGGAACTATTCCCAATGACAAACCTATTGCTTATATAAGTCGCACCCTCAATCAATCTGAAACCCGTTATTCAACTATCGAAAAGGAATTACTGTCAATAGTTCATGCTTGTAAAATATTTAGACCTTACATTTTTTTTACGCAAATTCACAATCTACACAGATCACAGACCCTTGGTTTGGTTATTTAACCTAAAAGAGCCAAATTCCAAATTACTTCGTTGGAGACTACGTTTAGAAGAATACGATTACGAAATTAAACACCGAAGTGGTTCTCAAAATAGAGTAGCCGATGCTCTATCCCGCATTCAACTAAACGTCTATGAAAATGAATCTGTAGCAAATAACGCTGGAGAAATAAATAACGATATCGTAGATTTCTTAAGAAACTTAGCTGAAAATCCCATAAACGATGAAAACCTTGATAAAAATCAACCTTCCACCTCAAAAACCAATCACCCTCATTCTAAAACAACTCCAAAATCAAAATCATATCTGATATTGTAGTGAAACCTGCGGACACCGTAAATAGTAGTCAAAGAGACACGGAATCTGCAATGACAATTTTAGACGAAATTATCAACAATAAATCAATACAGTATCTGATAAAAAGAAATGCACATCCAAAAATCAAAATAAATTTTGAACAATTCGAAAATCATGCCATCAACCATTGCGAAATACCAAATAATCCAAATTTAATTTTCGAATTTATAAGAGCGATTATCTACCAAATGACAAAAATGTGTACGTTTATTTTTACAATGACGATATCATGAAAGCCTTTTCAGATACCTATTCCACTCATTTCAAAAACCCTAAAATCATAAGGTGTACAAGACTTGTAAATAACATTTCAGATAAAGACGAAAAAATACTTTTAATCAAACATCAACACGAGTCCAAGACAAATCATCGAGGAATAAACGAAACTCTTACTCGACTAAAAACTAATTACTTTTGGCCCAAAATGAGTTATGATGTGACTAAATACATCAACGACTGTGTTGATTGTCAAACACAAAAATACTCTCGCCAAAAATCTTACATTCCCTTAGTGAGAACGGAAACTCCTTCGAAACCATTTGAAATTCTCCACATTGACACCTTTCTTTTCGAAAATCAAACTTTTCTCACTATACTGGATAAATTTTCGAAATATGGACAAGCTTTTCCTCTGGATAGAAACGCTAAATCAATTTGTGATAAGCTAGTCACCTTTTTCTCATTTTTCGGATGCCCTGAAACAATCGTTTCCGATAACGGCAGCGAATTCAACAATGAGTTACTAAAAGAACTTTTGAAAGCTCAAAAAATTAATATTCACTTTATAACACCTCGACATCATGAATCAAATTCCCCTGTAGAGCGTTTTCATTCAACTTTAATCGAACATCTTCGATTATTAAGAAATCAAGAAGCGAAAAAACCAGTTTCCGAATTAATGCCTTACGCAATAATCGCCTATAATAATTCAATAAATTCTGTTACGAAATCTTCCCCACAAGAATTGATCTTAGGGCACACAAACTCCCGCGACCCTTTGGACTTAGTATCTACCACATTCTACTCTGATTACATGAATTCCCACAAAAATAAGGTAACCCTCCTTTATGAGAACGTAATAGGAAGTACAATGAAGGAAAAAGAACAAGTATTGACCAAAATCAATACCAAAGGAAATGAACAAACTCATTTTAAATTAAATCTCAGACTGTCTACAAGAAAACCCCTGAAAGATCACCGAAAAGTAAACCCAAATTTAAGGAACCTTTTAAAATAGTTGAACTTTTAGAACATAACAGAGTAAAAATTCAAAACGTCAAAAATCCAAGAGTAAACGAAATCATCCATATAAAAGAGCTCAAACGACCCCTTGTTACAGATATGCCTGTACAACAAGAACCACCCAACTAACCGTAAAATATCATGACCTTAACAAGAACCCAGGAATACTACCTTACAAATTAGGTAATGTACAAAAAGTTATCAATCATTGGACCTTTGTACAAATTTTTGACATCAAAAACATAATAAATGAATTCGAAATTCTCAGTAAGGAATACCAGAATCTTAAATCCACCCTCGACAAGAAACCAGGGTTTAAAACAGAAACAATTCTCAAATTTTAATAAACAATCTTCATGATAACATAATCACCCAGCTCAATCAGATTTAACCAATATCTCAATTGAAAAAGTCAAAACGTGGATTAATTGATGGCCTAGGGAACATAATTAAAAGTCTTACTGGAAATCTCAACCAGGAAGATGCAAGACGCTACGATAGTGAAATTGATGCCTTGAATAATAATCAACACAACATAAAAACATCAATGGACAGTCAATTAACACTATTGGATAAGTCAATAAATGACTTTAAAGAATTAAGTCAAAACATCTCACACAACCAGTTGGTCTTAAAAGATCGTATCAATTATATCATCGAAACCGTCAATTGCATAACTGTAGAAATGGCAACTGCTAAAGAGTATTTTAGAACACAAATGGTTTTAACCCAAATTGCTATGATGTTCCAAAATATTTATGACATAATTAATCAGATACAGATTGCAATAACATTCTCCAAACTGAAAAGTTTTCATAGTACTATAATCAAACCTCAAGACTTACTGGATGAACTGAGATTAATGAATGATAAGTTAATGTACGAAAAATTGCCATTTGAGCCAATTTTAGATAATATTTTGATATTCGAAAATATCTTGGATGTCAAAAGTTATTCGAAAAACAATGAAATAATATTCATAATCGAAGTACCCCTCGTAGAAAAGGAAAGCTATAATTTATATCAGCTTTTTCCTCTGCCTACTCGAAGTAATAGTGAGTTCCAAATAATCATTCCAAACTTTCAATTTGTAATTCTCAACGAAGACCAATTTGGTTATTCAGACACTCCGTGTGACAAAATCTTCGATAATGAATATCTGTGTAAACATATTCATACGGAAAAATTGTATGAAGAAGTTCCATGTGAAATAGAGTTGTTAACTTATCAAAGTAATATAACAAAATGTAACCCAGTATTTACGAAAGTAGATAATGTACAAGTTCAAAATATTGATGAAGGTAAATGGATTGTAATAAGCGATAAGGACACTAAGGCAGTGCAACAGTGCGCGAGTGAAAAAGAAAGTGTTTTACTGAAGGGAACATACTTAATCGAACTTGATTTTCCCTGTCAATTGAAAATAAAAGACACTATTTTAAAAACCTATCATAATGTAGAAAATAGTTTTCATGTAATTGCTTTACCGCAGATTAAGTTTAATAACACGTATAATGTATTGCATAGCAGCTTGAAATATGTTAAGTTAGATAAGGTAAACTTCAATAGATTGGATGTACTAAGCAAAGAAATTGAACAACAAAAAATTGTGAATTCAAAAATGCTGAAAGATCCAATTTATTATGTTAAACCCAGTTTATGGACAATAATCATTCATATTTTAATCACATTAATAATAGTCTACTGTCTGCATAAGTATCTACGTCCCATTCTTTGCATTAAAGAAAATAAAAATGAAACTTTTAACGAAATTGTAATTTGAAAAATCAAATTTTGGAAACTTTGGGTCATAGAAACTTTGTTAGTTTAAATGACTATCTAAGAGGGGAGGAGTTACATTCCAGTAACTGCTGACATCAATCCCTACGTTGCACATTATATTCCCACGGAATACAAGTTAATAAATAGGCATTGTAGCTAGTTTTAGATTCAGATTCAACGTAACCGTGTTACTTGACTTATCTTGAATAAAATAATTCTGGTGAAAAAATATTTTTAAAAAGGCTTCTCTCGAGTTACCCAACGTAATTCGAGCCTATTGGGATAGATACCAGGTAGATGAAGGGAAGTCAAGGTTGTTTTTATACCCAAATCGGGAAAAACAAATAACTCAACTCCAAAAGACTACAGACCAATCAGCCTATCATCCTTCTTGCTGAATACACTGGAAAAGCTGCTTGATCTGCACATAAGAGAATCAACTAAGATAGAAATGCAATGTACGGATCAACATGCTTACCTTAAGGGTAAGTCAACTGACACTACGGACAGCGCTTTGCATGAAGTTGTTCACTCGATGACAAAGAATACACGCTGGGCGCGTTTCTAGACATAGGGGTAGCATTCAATAACGTCACGACCGAGGTCATTGGAGGAGAAATGGAAAGGATGACAATAGGACCAATCATCATCAACTGGACAATAAAAATGCTAATATGTAGAACTCGTCCATGTCTCAAAGAGGTCCTTATATTCAACGTAGACATATAAACTTCGACATGTAACCTGTATTAGTTTGTTCCAATATATGTGTTGAGGCCTAGAGACTTCGAAGTTTATATGTCTACGTTCAATAAAAATGCTGAAAAGCAGGATTATAAATTCAGAAAATGGGATTTGTTCTATAAGGACAAGAACAACAAGAGGGACACCACAAGGAGGAGTTATCTCTCCACTCTTGTGGTTGATCGTAGTAAACTTGATCTTAAAAACCTTCAGAGAACAAACAAAAAATAAAGATGATAGCATATGCAGACGATGTGGCAATCCTGGTAGTGTGCAAAAGCTTGTCAACTATCAGTGAAATCATGGGTTCCGCATTGAAGGAATTATAACTTTCCAAATGGGCAGGACAGAGCGGCCTTGGAGTAGACCCCGATAAGACAAATCTAGTACTGTTCACGAGGAAATACAAAGTACTCAACAGTAAAATACCCACATTCGGGGGACAAACTCTTAGGCTTTCCAACGAGGCAAAGTACCTAGGGATCATCCTAGACACAAAGCTCTCCTGGGAAAGAAACACAGAGGAAAGAATAAAGAGAGGCCTCAATGCATTATATATACAGGGTTAGGAGAAATTACCAGAACGGTCGATTATTTCGAGAGATACAATAGTTAGAAAAAACTGTCTTTTGTAAAAGTTCTTAGGCTTTTGAAAATCTAGGTATCTGTGATGAATTGGGGTATACAGGGTCAGGCATAAGAATATGGCAGATCAAAGTTACATTCTTTTAAATGGAACCCCCTGTATATTAATGGATATTTCAATTTTTTCCTCATTTTCGAGCAAAAATGTTAATAAACATGATGTTCCTAAATTCATCCATGTTCTACTCATCGCGTCTTATAAATGACATTTTCACATCTTTGACATGATACAAAACCCAAACGGTTCAAGATAAAGAAAAACGGTGTGCACTTTCTGGAACAGTTAACTGTTCAAGAGCTATCCAAGGACATCAAATTAATTCTTGTAAAAAAATCTGAAAATGTGTCGAAAAAAATTGACAGTTGACAGTACCTTCAATTCAAATGACAGAATAGCTCTTGAAAAGTTGAGGTTAGAAAGTGCAGACCATTTTTCTTTATCTTGTACCGTTTGAGCGTAATAGCATGTCAGAAGTGCAAAAATTTCATTTTTAAATCGAGATATCTCGACAACGGTTGAATCTAGGAACGAGATGTGTATTACAATTTTTGCTCAAAATTGAAAGAACAATTTGAATATCCATTAATATACAGGGGGTTCCATTGGAAAAAATGCAACTTTGGTCTGCCACAACTTCATGCCCGACCCTGTATACTCCAATGTATAACAGATATGTAAATTTTTAAAAGCACAACAACTTTTATAAAAGACAGTTTTTTCTAACTCGTTTATCTTTTGAATAATTCGACCGTTCTGGTAATTTTTCCTAACCCTGTATGATTCTGGTATTGATGAGTTGAAATTTGTTAGAAATTCATTATTTGCTTCAACTTTTCGCACACTACAATGACATAATATTCCACCTCGAATGCTATTTTAAAAAAAATAAATCATATCAATGTCAGTTAATAATTCTTATGTTACTTTTGTTGTACATAACATTGCATCCCAACTCAAACCTGGAGCTGTGAAATATTGAGCTGGATCCAAATTGTAAATTTTGAAAGAAACATTTCTGGATGCTTCAAAAAAGTCTGTTAATATTAGGACATCTGATGATAAAATAAACTTTGGTATAATCCACTAAATTTTGACATTTCAATAATTTCCAAATATTTTTTGCTCTAGCATAATCTAATGGATCAATAGCTCCCGTATATATATTTTTTATCTATGCTAATTCCCTACTGACTAGGAAACTAGCGCTCGGAGCATGTGCCAAAAAAAAAATATTGGAAGCTGGCGCGTGCGTCTGTATTTCACCTCAACGTTGAATACGTCTTTTCAGAAAAATCTCATGACATAATATAGTGTAACAAGTTTCGCTATAGAAAATACTGTTCAGCTTTAACTATTTTATTTTACAAGTCACTATGTTCAGAACTCACTATTCACATACAGAATCACAGCTTATTTATGTTTTACGATTTATATTTCACGACGTAACTGACTGAACTAACTACTTGAAATGACGGATCTCATTATATACCCTCGCCAGGATTGAGAGAACAATCCAGATATTTTTAGAAAAGCGAAGAATGTTCGACGCCATCTAGCCTTGCTAGAAAGTACCAGAAGCCAATCGATTCCAAACAATTCTACACAATGTGGTGGATTGAGCGGCGCATTCACCATGTTTCGTCACATTGCCCCCTTCTTAAGGCAATTCGTCCCGAGTTGCCTTCATGTCGGTATCGGCAACTGTCCCCAAACCGGCAGCCCGATGTCCTATGGAAGTAGCAGTCCACTGTCCTCTGGTTCGTCCTCCGGGAAGGATAGCAGCACACCAGGATGTCAATACCGCTTTCTTTGAAGATCACCTCCAGCATGCTTCTCACCACTCGCCAGTCCACTCGGTCATTAGTCATTTTTGGAATTGCCAAATGAGTCAGGTCCTGTGACTGCATCAAGTCACGAAGATGACTGAGGGCTTTCCAGACTTCACTGTAGGTGGTCAGATGTTGTGGGAGCTTCTTCGACACAAGGTAGAACAGGTGTCGTGTCCCATTCGTGATTTGCAGCGCCTTCCCTACCTCTGGCTTTTGTCGTCGCAGATGGTCCAATCGTCCAAATTTTCGTTTAAAAGCTGCAGCAAGTCCACTCCTCATACTGAGGTCTTCAGTAACCCAGTGAGCCAAAGAGTATTCGGCCGGCGCTTCAAACAAATCCAGCTGCCTCTCTTGGACAACGCCATTCTGGACTTTCTGGCCATTGGAGTGTAGAGACATGAAAGTTCCCAATGACATGTCTTCCTTGCCTGACCTGATCTGCCTCACTTCAGCGTCCTGATCTTCGTGGTTCCCAGCATACCGAGCTAAACGATTGAAGTAAACAACCCTCGGTTTTCATCGTGGTGGCTTTCGAATCCTGTAGACGACGTCATTGATTCGCTCCAGAATCTCATACGGGCCCTCCCAAGAACTTTGCAGTTTTGGGGAAAATCCACGTCGCCTCTGTGGGTTGTGAAGCCAAACCAAATCCCCAACCTGGAACCCTCCTTCTTCGGCCTTCACGTCGTACGCCTCCTTCATCCTGTCGCTGGCACTTTGGATGTTTAGTCGGACTCGTTGATGGATATCGTCCATTTTTCTACGAAGATCACTTGCGTAGTCTTCCCCAGCGACATCCTCACCAGGTGGACAGCCAAACTTCAAATCGCAGGGCAGCCAGAGTTCACGACCCATGATGATCTTGGCAGGTCTTTCGCCCGTCGATTCATGAACTGCTGACCTGTACGCCATGAGAAATAGGGGGAGATGTTGATCCCAGTCTCTTTGATGGTCAGAGACAACTTTGGCCAAGTGTCGATTGATGGTTCGGTTCATTCGCTCCACCATGCCATCCGATTGTGGGTGTAACGCCGTTGTCCTTGTCTTCTTGATCTTCATGACATCGCAGACGTTCTGAAATGGCGTCGATTCGAAGTTCCTGCCCTGGTCCGAATGCAGCTCCAACGGGACACCGAAACGGCAAAACCATTCCTTAGTCAAGACATCGGCAACGGTAGCCGCCTCCTGGTTTGACAAGGCATACGCTTCAGCCCACTTGCTGAAGTAATCCATGGCGACCAAGATGTATTTATTTCCTTTGTCCGATTCAGGGAACGGTCCAGCCACGTCGATTGCGATTCTTTCAAAGGGGCTTCCCACGTTGTATTGGCGCATAGGAGCTTTTGGCCGTTTCTGGGGTCCATTACTTGCCGCACATACGGCACATTTTCTGCACCATTCCTTCACATCGGCTTGACAGTTGACCCAGTAAAACCGTTCTCGCAGCTTTCCCAACGTCTTGGTTACACTCAGATGTCCACCCGTGACGCCATCATGGACCTCTCTCATCACCTCTGCCTGTCTGTTTACAGGAACGACTAACTGCCTCCGATCTTCCGTGCCATCCAGATTCTTCACCAGCCTCTTCAGGATGCCGTCATCAAGAACCATCGAGTCCCATTGAGCCCAGTAGGACTTCACGGTGGTCGAGAACCGCGCGACTTCTTGCCAGGTTGGTCGTTGGCCTGCCTGTTTCCATCCGATGATGAGCTTTACATCTAGATCTTTCTCCTGGTCGACGCGAAGTGCCTAAGACTGCCAGGAATCACCCACTACAGTTGTCCTGCGAACGCTCGCTTTCTTGTCCTTGGCTTTGTGGGAAAGCTCTGGTCTCCTGGACAAGCCATCCAAGCTCTTGAGGCATGATCTCGCTCGATGATCCTTGTTTTCCAATGCCATCGCAGGTGCCCGTATCTCTTTCCTACAGCGGCTACGCATATGCCCAAGCTCTCCACAATTCCAGCATCGCAGCTCCTTTCGCTTGGATACCTCCATTTCCTTGAGGACTCTCCTCACATTTGCGCCGAAGCTATCCTCCTCCGGAACATCCTGTTCCTCCATCTTTCGCACAGGAAGCTTGCAGCACTGCTTCGCCGCTTCGAGTTCCAACGCTTTTACCAGCGCATCCACCAGATTGACAGGACGATGAAGAATCAAGGACATCCTTATCTCCTGGTCCCGCAGTCCATCCAAGAAGGCCTGAACTGCAAGCCTTTTCATAACGTTTTCTGGCATGGTTGGATAAGCCAGTCGTGCAAGGCGAGCAACATCCGCTTCAAACTCCTGCATGGTTTCGTTGGACTTTTGGATGCGGTTCTTCAACTGGGAATGGTAGACATGCTCCAAATGAGTTTGACCATACCGCAGCTCCAAATGCTTCACCAGAACATCGTAGTCCTCCTGTTACTGGGTGTTCAGCGTCTGCAGGATTTCCGTCGCCTCCCCACGAAGTGCCAGTGTCAGTGCTAGAGCTTTCTTGGTTGCGGTCCATCCATTTGCCCTTGCCGCTGCCTCGAACTGACGATGGTGATTGTTCCAGGACAGCTTGTCATCAAACTGAGGGGCTTTCATGTGGACTCGCACGGTATCAGACTCCATTTTAGCACCTTTGCTCTCGAATGTCACTTCTGGTTGTTTCTTAATCACTGCTACTTGTCTTCGCACTTCCTTGATTTCTTCTTCCAAAGTCTTCATTGTATCTCCAAGTTTGGCTTCAAATCGTTGCTCAAGGTTCTCAATTTCTTCCGTTACCTGATCCTTCCAGAAGTTGTAGTTGACCGCCAGGTGTTCCTTGATTTTCTCCTCCATTATTCTAGAAGATTCTACAAACTTCTCTTCCATTTTTCTGGAGTTCTCTTCCAATAATCTTTTTACTGCGTTGGGATCGGGAACTTCAAATTGGAACGTATCAGGATTCATGCCTTCTTCCATTAAAGCCTCACGAAGCCTTGTTTGTAGATCAGTTTTCTTACCGCTACTATCCAGGTCACGCTCTTCCAGCTCCCTCTTCAACTCAGCGACCTTCAATCCGGTTAAAAACACTAGTTTCGCAGCCATTAAAGCGAATATTTATGTCCGTTTCTATAGCACACAATAAATCCCACTTTTGACACCAATGTAACAAGTTTCGCTATAGAAAGCACTGTTCAGCTTTAACTAATTTATTTTACAAGTCACTAGGTACAGAACTCACTATTCACATACAAAATCACAGCTTATTTATGTTTTACGATTTATATTTCACGACGTATCTGACTGAACTAACTACTTGAAATGACGGATCTCATTATATACCCTCGCCAGGATTGAGAGAACAATCCAGATATTTTTAGAAAAGCGAAGAATGTTCGACGCCATCTAGTCTTGCTAGAATGTACCAGAAGCCAATCGATTCCAAACAATTCTACACAATGTGGTGGCTTGAGCGGCGCATTCACCATGTTTCGTCACAATAGTGTCTATTCTCATTTAAAAAAAAAGCTTTATTTGAAAAACAGTTATACATACCTACTGTGTGCTGTATTGTTCAAGACTAGGAGAGAGACCAATGATAAAATAATATTTGGCATAAAATCAAAGCAAATTTGACTTAAAAGCAAAGATCAGAAAATCAAATGGTTTTGGATGATGTTGAAGGAAAAAATTGATATTTCCAAAACAAAGATCGATGAGGGAGGGTGTGCAAAATTTGAGAGTGTGAGTGCAAAATTGCGCATAATTCAGAGAAGAGATCTACATGAAAAAAACTTGTTTTGGGAAACGTCGGGGGAAAAACCTGACATTTTCATAAGGGCATATATCGATGAGCGAGGGTGTGCAAAATTTGAAAATGTGTGTGCAAAATTGTGCAAAATTCAGAGAAGAGATCTACATAGAAAAAATGGTTTTCGTTAACGTCGGGGGGGGGGGGGAAACTTGTTATTCATTTTCATAAGGGCATAGATCGGTAAGGGAGGGTGTGCAAAATTCGAAAACACGTGTGCAAAATTGTGCAAAATTCAGAGAAGAGATGTACATAAAAAAAAGATTTTCGGTTGGTGTCGGGGTAAAACATGACATTTTCATAAGGGCATAGATCGGTAAGGGAGGGTGTGCAAAGTTCGAAAACATGTGTGCAAAATTGAGAGGAGAGATCTACATAAAAAAAAATGGTTTTGGGCGATGTCGGGGTGGAACCGTCAAGTTTCCCCCCATCAAAAAATGTGCTCCAGTCTCTCGGGAAAAAGTGTGCAAAATTGTGCAAATGCGTGCATAATGCCTGTATACTTGAAACCCGCATTTATCGATATCGGGGGGGGAGGGGAACTTGACGGAGCCGTTAAGGAGTTTAATTCTTTAACTATCAAGAATTAGGTTGAAATCTTGCCACGGCTCCTTTCCAGCGAGTTCGGTTTGAAATGTCTTACCAATGGTCTAAAGGATTTGACGCTTGTCAAATATGGTCTGCCAGCGCTCCTTGTTTCCCAGCAAATGAAGTTATAGAAAGACTTTAACGGTGGTTAAGGAGTTTGGTTCTTGTGAATAAAGTGATATCGAGTTATGAGTAGTTGAATATGGCAACAAATTAAATGGTCAGTATTTCAAATTTATGGACAGTA
Organism: Orchestes rusci; assembly: GCA_958502075.1. Classification (NCBI taxonomy): domain Eukaryota; kingdom Metazoa; phylum Arthropoda; class Insecta; order Coleoptera; family Curculionidae; genus Orchestes; species Orchestes rusci. The sequence goes on along the minus strand of OY293303.1, from coordinate 45,755,513 downwards.
CTCTTTGCCATTATTCTATTTCCCTTTGTCAGTATGATAATAAATGGTCGGTTGAAATAATGAAGGGTCAGTAACATAAAGAAGTGGTCAGTAAAAGTAATACATGGTCAGTATAATAATAAATGGTCGGTTGAAATAATTAACGGTTAGTAATATAAAGAAATGGTCAGTAAAAATAATGAAGGGTCAGTAACATAAAGAAGTGGTCAGTAAAAATAATAAATGGTAGGTATAAATAATCAAGAGTCAGTATCATGAAAAAACGATCAGATAAATTAGTAAATAACTGGTGAAAATAATGGACAGTCCATAAAATTAATAAAGCGACAGTAAAATAATGAATGGTTGGTCATATATTTTATTTCGTATAAATACAACAAAATTTACAACGGAACGAAACACAACTTAGTAAAGAGAAAACACTCTGCCTCTATGTCATGATGAAGTATAGTCAGATAGGTACTTTTGAGAGGCGGATTTAGTTTGGGTTAGTTTGTGTTGGTAACAGAAATTGATGAAAAATATGCAGCGGCTCGTTGGTTAGCACTAGGTTAACATTACAATTATTATTGTATATTATAATTGACGTGTTGTGTATTAGTTTTATGTGGATCAAGTTTGGGTTAGTTTGGGTTGGTGATCGAAATTGATAAAAAATATGCAGCGGCTCGTTGGTTAGCACTAGGTTAACATTACAATTATTATTATTATATATCATAATTGACGTGTTCTGTGTTGGTATTATGTGTATCAAGATTGGGTTAGTTTGAGTTAGTTAAAATTATTACTGACTATTGCATACTGGCCATTTATTATTTCTTACTGTACATTTGTGGAATTATTACCAGCTAAGTCATACTGACATTTAATAATTTTCTACTGACCATTAGAATCACAATAGTGAACATAAAAATACAGGCCAGATAGTACTTTTACTGCCCAAAAATTCCATTTTTACTTATCATTTTTAACAGAAATACTGAGTCTTTTACAATATTATACTGACTGCTCGTGATATTATACTGTACATAATGAATTAAATACTGTTCAGTTTATTACAACCCGCTGAATATCATTCATGATGCTTCAATAACTTGCCACGGCTCGGCTGATTGAGGAAGTAATGGAATGACTATATAACGGTGGGTTTTAAGCATGTGGCTTGTTACATCTAGCGGTGAGTTGATTAAAAACTGAATAAAGAAAAAAGCTATTTCTGTCGGGTTATATGACTAGCCTACGTGAGGGGCTGTTATTTGGTTTGAAGTGTAGAATGCTGCACTGGTCTCACACAACACAAAATCGTGCAGAAATATTTATGACTGTCGAGTCCAAATCAACTACCCGTTGAAGAAAACGTCGACGGTTCGAAATCAGCAATTTATTCCGATATTTAACAATTTTTTTTACAAAAAGTCGGTTTGAAGTCTCGCTAATTTTTGACAATTTTTGTAACTAATGGTAACTAAAAACTTCTCCATAACAACAATAATCCTTAGCAACCAACCAGTGTTTCCGTTCGCCATCCGGGGTTGTAGTCCTGATCCTGATCTCACAAGTTGAACCCATCTTACTGAATTCCCAACATTCTCCCACCTGAGAAACGAAAATAAATGAGTTTCTCAAAACAAAACTTGATAGGTCCAAAGAAAGGATAAGTCATAGGAACCGGGATGGCAATCTGGTAACTCTTCCACTTCGAGTCATTTTGGTGAAGACTGGCATGGTATCTTCCGGTTGCTCTGCAGCATCTTTTAGATCAGCTTCTTCACAGTAAGGAGCTTCCTTGGCTTGGGAAAAAGTCTTTGCACTGGTCTCAGCATCTCACCACGGTTTGTCCGCACTTTGACCAAGCGTATGTCACCATCTTTTTCCGGAATGATTTCTGTAACTTCTAGTGGCCAGTCAATTCTTTTCTGGTTATCGTTTCCAATGAGCACCACTTCTTCAAGAGCTACACTTCTAGAGGTTCTCCTTTTCTGCAACCAAGTGAGCTGACCAAGATATTCATTCCTGAACCGTTTCCTAAGATCATCTCTCAACTTCTGATGATGAGTCATCTTCCTGCAAAGGGATTGACGACTGACTTCATCACAGTCGGGAACGCCACTTTCTTGAAGGTCTCGGAGAAATGCCATAGGTGTTAAGGGTACCAGATCCTCTGAGTCGCCAGAAAGGTAAGTCAATGGTCGTGTATTGATTACTGCATCACAATCACATATAATAGTCGCCAGTTCTTCATAATTCGATGAAGCGCGTCCTAATACCTTTCGCAAAATTTGTTTAAGTACACCAACAAGCCTCTCCCAAAATCCACCTCACCACGAAGCTGTGGGCGGATTGAACTTCCGGGTAATACGTTCAGCACTACTGTCCTTCAATACCTGCTGCCAGTCAAGCTTCTCCAATGCATTGTTCGTTCCAACAAAGTTTGTCCCATTGTCAGTATTAATCACCTTTGGTCGACCTCACCTGGCAATGAATCGACGTAACGCCTGCATAAAGTTCGAAACTGACAACGACGAACAAAGTTCCAGATGGATGGCCCGATAAATCGCACATGTGAAGAGACAAATCCAGGTCTTTTCTCCCGAGTTCAAAACCAAAGGTCCTGCAAAATCCATACCAGCGACTTCAAAAGCGAAAGCCTCACGAACACGGTCCATAGGAAGCGGCGGTGCATCAACTTCAAATGATTTACCATTTTGTCTCCTACAAACGACACACTTGGAGATAGCAGCCTTGATCACTCGGCGACCTCCCAAGATCCAATATCGTTCTCTTAGAATGTTCATTAGTCCCTGTGCTCGAACATGACAAGACTTGATATGAGTGTCAAATATCAAACTGGAAATCACTGGATGTTTGCCGGGCAGTACTATGGGAAAGCAAAACTCATAACTATCTTTCCTCCTACTCACCCTCGACTTCAATCTAATGACGCCCACTTCGTCTTTGAACGAATGGAGATTTGCCAAACGCTGGTCTGATTCATCCACAAAGATTTCCATCTGAATGATTCCGGTAAGGAATTTCTCTGCTGAGTCAATTTTATCTTCAGTCAGCTCACCTCCACGCCTATCGCTGGGGTATTTTAGATTATGTTTTAGTCTCATTATCCCTGCCATCATACGCAGTGTTTTCAGATATTTGGAGAAATAGGTCAGATGCCAGTCAGTACTTAGCATTTTCTCGGTCTGCGTACTGAGCAATGTGGTAACTGATTTCTTCTTCTCTTGTCCAATTTCATCTTCATTGATGCTGAAAAACTGTCCGAGGCCACATATCCTGCTGCTGCTGAAGCCAACTAGGGCCCTCCCACCATCTTGACTCATACAAATACTTTGGTGAACACCCACGGGATAATAGATCGGCAGGATTTTCACAGCCAGGTATGTGATTCCAGAAATCACCACCAGTGAGATCGCGAATCTCAGAAACACGATTGAAAACAAAGGTTCCCCATTCTTCACTTCACCGGATCCAACTAATTACAGTTGTAGAGTCACTCCACATATAGCTAGGGATCTCAAAATGTAGTTCTGCCTTCAAAGTCTGTGAGATTTGACTGTATAAACGTGCTCCTACAGTAGCTGCCATCAACTCCAGTCGAGGAATAGTGAGTTTTCGTAAAGGTGCAACTCTGGATTTGGCTGCTATCAAGTTCACATAAACACGGCCTTCTCGGATAACTCTGGCATAAACCACAGCGGCATAAGCATCCTTACTGGCTTCACAAAACGTGTGTAGACTGACACTGTCACAATTTGCAAAGTCCATCATAATCCATCGGGGAATCTTGATCTTCATCAGGTATGGTATTTCTACAAGCCAATTTTTTAATAAAAGTGCAATATCATCCTGTACTGGAGAATCCCAAGAAATTTTTGCTTCCCAAAGCTTTTGCAATAAAAGTTTTGGCACTAAGGTAGATGGTGCTGCAAATCCAATAGGATCGAATACCTTTTGGGCTGTAGATAATAACCTCCTTTTTGTCACAAGGTCAGACCCGTCCATCTTCAAAACAGCATCACTAATTGCCTACACGTCATCACCGAGAAGCCACTGCATGCCAAGTACAGATTCTGCATGATGGTTTTCAGCACTGCGCCCAGTAAACTCCCGCCCTCTCAAGTCAAATTTTCCTTGTGCCATAATCTGAGTAGATTCTGTAACAAAGTGATTCACACTGTCACAATTAGGAAAACTTGCAATGCAATTGTCAACATAGAAGCTTCGACCCAGTTTTTCAATTGACTGGTTTGAGTATAATGAGCTTGGCTTCTCTAGGCATCTTGATAAGTGAAATTCGATGGTTGCTCCCAAAAGAAACGGACTAGAATTCACACCAAAGACGACACGCCTGTGTCTGCATACCATCTCTTCATCTACTTCGTTGACCCATAGGAATTTGAGGAAGTTGCGGTCATTCTCATGTAAACTGATCTGCAAAAAAGCTTTTTTGATATCTGATATCACTCCAAACTTGTATAATCGAAATCTGAGCAGCATAGTGGAAATAAGTTCTATTAGGTTCAGTCCTTTTTCAAGACACATATTCAAAGATGGATCAATTCTGTCTCGTGCTGAAGCATCAAATACAGGTCGAACAGCAGTTGTGGAATTTTCCTTTAAAATTTGGCGATGAGGTGGGTAGTGTCCGTCATTAGCTTGTTCAGGCACTCGTTCAATGATTCCCAATGACTCCCATTCCTTAAAAACACCATCATATGTCACAAAAAGATTGTCCCTCCTCAGCTTGCACACTGTAGATGTGAGTCGTTTCTTTGCAATTGAGTAGTTGGTAGGTAGAGGTGGATGCCCATCTATCCATGGTAACCGAACTTCATACCTGCCGTCCTCATCAACCGTTGTGGTCTCAAGAAAAAACTCCCTCGCCTCCATTGCTAACTGTTCCTGTATCATTTTGTTTCAGATGGATCTGTGATTCCCAAAGTATCAAGTTGCCATAACTGGGTCAAGGATGCATCATTGACATATAATGAAATAGCAGTTATAGTACTACTGAAAGGTTGTCCAAGGGAATTCTACCCATTAAACTCCAGCCAAGTAGTGTTTCTACAGCAACAAGACTACATTTCAAAATATATCTCTTACCCGTATACAGCTTTCCAATCACATCAGATCCAATCAATATTTCAATTGGGGCAGGGTCATCAATGTCTGAAAGCTTCACTTTAAGCTTCCTCAGTTCGTCCATCCAAGGTCCATTGAACACAGAAGAGACATCACCACATATGACAGGTTGAGAAAGGGCCTCCATCTTACACTTGAAATCACCATTGAAGAGCTCTATGTCATAGCATTCATGAGTTTGCTCAGAAAAGGCTCCACCAAACAGACAATGGGAGATCTCACTTTGACGTTTTGACACATATCCCAGAAGCTCAGCCGTATTCTTTAAGATGTAGGCAGTGGCGGCTCGTGCCGCCTATATTTGGGTAGGCGGAATCCTGTGGCGTAGCGTGACTAAATGTTGTTGGTTCAGAAGGCGCCGCAGGCAAAGCGCCGCAGGCGAAAAATTTCGTGGTTGTATTTCCCCTCCTTTATAATTAATTTTCCCTCATTTCTGGTAGGGGAAGTTCCGTTCTATAGTAAGGGATATTTGGGCTGAGTTTGATTCCACTTGCTCTTCGATTTGATTCTTTGTTTTCAGTTTTTTAAAATAACTGAGAATAGTATTTCCTGCTGGAGCAGCTCTTTTCTCCGATCCCTGAGACATTTCACATTCCAATTCTCTATATATTGGAGAACTAAACAACTCTACAACACAACACAACAGAGGGAAAAAAACAACTTTAACTTTAATCTTAAATAAAGAGTCTGTAGACCCCCAACCTCACGGGTCCCCGGGCTTCGCCTCGAATTGTTCTATTATAGTTCCGCTACTACGCCGCAGGCGAATTTTTCGTGAGATTTCTCCTCATTTATAAATAATTTCCCCTCATATCCAGTAAGTGGAGAATGCGCAGCAGACAAATCATTGTTCGAGACCCTGCCCAAACTTTGACTAATAATTTATATTGCGGTCATTTTATTTTAATTTTGAAATATTACAAAGAATGTATCTTGATTGCAAAAAATAAGGCCTCCTCCTCCCCATACAGCCTTCCTGAACCTCACCATACACTAATATTATCATAGAAAAAAAAAGAATTTATTTTTTATAAATTAGATTTATTCTCCTATCCTTTAGAAGCGAAAATTTCTGGATTATATCAGCTTCAAAACTTTCACTGGCCTGGATTTTAAGAAACAATTCTTTTTCTATAGCTAACAATGCCAGTGAAGACAAACGTTCATTTCTCATAGAGTTACGACTGTATGTTTTGATACGTTTAAGGCACGAGAAATGACGCTCAACAGCGACGCTTGTTACGGGAATCGTGGCAATCAAAACAAACATTTTATAGGCCTCAGAAAATATTTGTCGAAGTTCGTTATTGACCAGGTTTTGTAAAATTGATTCTAAATTTAACTTTTCGAATTGTTCATCCTGATAGATAACAGACAACTCATTTATTAATCTTTGTTTATCAAAAACATCTTTATAAAAATCGACCAAACCAGTAACCAAATCATGGGGAAAGTTATTATTAAAATGTTTAAATTTTGACGAGTCAGCTAACGCAAAAAATGTCATTTTTGACAAATCCGCAAATCGCACCTCTATTTGCGTTACGACGTTAACTAAGATTTCATAAAATAGAATACGCAATGAGGCTTTTTTGTTATCTGGAATAGCATCAGATATTCTAGCTCGTTTTTGTGCAGGTGGTAAGCACGCAGATTTATTTATTCTACCCTCCGCTTTTTCAAAAATCTTGTTAAACTTCTCTTCAGTTCTCAGCAGTTTTATGCGATCCCTGGCAGAAAAAACTTGATTTTTGCAGTAAGTTATATCCAAAGACTTTTTTTGTAAAATGTCAAATAATAAATCGGTAATATCAAATATATTTTTGAAAGCAGCCGTTAAAAATGAAAATTCAATATCTTCTAAAAAATTTAAGTAGCCCCTTGCGCCAAAAATGGACTCTTTTCCTGATGACGTATCGTTAATAATTTCAGTAAAAACTGTACGCAAATTTTCCCACTCTGAATCTATGATATTGATGGTTTTAGAGCGGGAGGACCACCTTGTTTCCACAGAGGAAGGAATTCTCCTAGCCATTACCGAATCTAAAACAAATGTTCGTTTCGCTGATTGATTAAAAAATCCCGGTAATGAAGTAGCGCTGGCAAAATAGATACGACAGCTTTTAATGCTTTTTGTTCCGTCTTGCAAAACTAAATTTAATCTATGAGCGCTGCAGTGTGTAAATAAAGCGTTTGGTGCATCAGATTTGATTTTCATCTGTAAGCCATTTAATGAACCAGCCATGACACTCGCACCATCGTAACACTGACCAACTAACTTGGCTTTATAGTCAAACGGACGCAAAACCGCCGATACCAGTTCGTACATTGCAAGAGCAGTTCTATCTTGGCTCACGTCATAAAATTCTAAAAATCTTTCTTGAATTTTTCCCGATTCATTGACAAAACGAACCGAAATTGCACACTGCGATTTTTCAACTATATCGGTTGTATCATCCGCCTGTACCGCAAAAAAAATAGAATCTTTGATTTCCCGGTTAATGTGTTCCATAAGATGCTCGGAAATGCATACAATTAAATCATTCTGAATAGTTTTAGATAATCCCGAAAATATGTTACCAATTTTTTTCAAATGTTCTTGCATCTCCACATCGCGTTTAATCAGAACCTTGAAAAATTCTTTGAAATTTCCAACGTTTGAAGATTCATTTTTCTCGTTATGTCCCCTAAATGCCAATTCTTGCTTTGCAAGTAAACATGTTACGTCTATTAGATACATCATCAAATTTCTATTTTTTCGAACGTCTTCGTTATAAAGTTTTAAAGAAAGAGCGGTTTGAATTTGAAGAGCGTCTTTTATCGTTGAAGAATTTGTCTGTAATCGTTTTAAAGTCAAGTAACTGCTCAGATGTTCTTTAGAGCTGTCATGTTTTCTAATACTTGCAGACAAATTTTTCAAATCTGTATATCCTTGCAGTACCCAAACGTTATTTCTTCCTTTCGCGAGCAATAAACAGGGCCAACAAAAAAGGCTCTGTTTATAGAAACTACCGCATAACCATCCGTGGCTTTTATACCATTGGGTGTTAAAAGTGCGAGAAAAATGTTGCCCTTGTTTTTTATCCGGTTTCAAAATGTCAAGTGAGGGTGTAGGGCGACCTACAGCGATTATTTGATTTCGATCTTCAACCTTAAGCCTAGAAAACGGTTCCTCCAATAAGGAACAAATAACGTCATGAGCTGGCAAAGTCATTTTGAAAATAAAAAGAACTTACGTAAAAATTCCAAAAATAAATAATGAATATCCTGAAAAAACGACAACTACTAAACAAACTAAACTCTACCTCTATGTGTGGACAAATCCTGTCCCAAAAAATGAAAATATCAAAACAGAAATTCTAATTTACTAATTTCTAAAACTTATCTGATAATCTGTGATTATATCAATAATTGTAGTGTAGTTATCCAAATCTTGGCAAAATCACAAAACACCGCCACCTGATAAAAACAATACAGTCTAATTTAGTTTGGTTTTTCTCGGGCTCAAGGCCTAGGATGGATAATCGCAACCGATATCCCCAATAACGACTATTTATTCATTGCAGTCATCACTGCAATTGCATAAAAAAGAGTATAGATAGAATAATGCTCGGGCTAGCTTTTTTATGCCAAAAGTGTTTTTAAAAAAGTTTGATAATCTGTATTGATGAATCAATTCATATTCGCTAGATGGGTAAAGAGTATCGACTGTCGTTTTTATACGTTTCAATCGTCTCATCCCTATGCTTCATGCTTCATGTCATTGTGGGATGACCGTTTCGCGCGTCGACACCGAAAACACGCGACGAAGGCGGAAATCGATTCGCCTATATTTTCCTTATATTCGCCGTTGCCCCACTCTCAAGATTACCCCTTCTCATGTGCATAAAATACCACGCGGGAACAGAGAGAAAAGGCAACCGGGACGGCCGCTTATTTTGAATGCACCAGCGGTCAACGGCTAGGACCTGGTCCTCTTGTGGGTGTTTAGGAATGAGTTTCGCACCACTGGTAGGTAGAAGTAATGAAGAATATAATAAGCATTGTTTTTAAATGGAAATCTTCTTGATTAATTGTGATTCAATTATTCAGTTCACAATAATAATTTATTTTGGTAGGCGCCGCCTCACCGCAGTAAATATTTACTATTTACTGCGGTGAGGCGGCGCCTACCTTGCCTACCCCGACCAGCCGCCACTGGATGTAGGTATTTTGCGATCCAGTGTCAATGAGAGCACGAACACGTCTAGATCCATTTTTCCCTACAATATGAATTCTCAACGTCTGCAAAAATACAAAAGAATTAGTTCCATTTGTACAAGATAGCAAATCAGAACATCGCTGATCCTGCTTTTCTTCTGGCTTTTCACACGTCTTCTTGACCTCTCTAGCAACAATCACGTTTGGGCACATCAGAGTCACATGACATTTGCTACATACAATACATTTCATGTGCCCTCTACATTTTCTTGACATATGACCAACCTTCAGACATCTGTAACATGCATTTCTTCCAGTTACAATGGATTTTCTCCTTTCCAAAGTTAACTTGAGCTTTGAAACAAGCGGAGCTGTCATGAGCACCATCACAAAATATACATCTGGTTGCTGCTTGTTGATTCAACAGCCCAACAGCAGTTGGAACTCTTTTACCAAATTTGTTTTCTACACTTCTTGAAGACTGGCTCTTGGTAGAGCTAATGTTCAAATTGGTAGATAAACCAAAACCCTCCACTGCTAACAGGACACGTTGCTCATTTTCCACCTCACTTTTCATAAATGACATCAAGTTTTGCAGCCTGATCTCCAGTGAACAACCAGCGTTTTCTTCTGTGTTCTTGAAAGTATAGGAACGTTGCCACGCCCTTAGCATGTCATGTGGTATACAAGATTCTATTAGAGGATATATCATAGCGTAGCATTTATCTGTGGTGATCCCTAATGTTTCAAGAGCTCTTAGTTGGGTTTCTATCTTATCATATAAGTAAGAGATATCAACATTACCAGATGTGATGTTGGAGATAATCAATTTGAGAAGTTCCCTGACGTACACCTCTATTTGTAAATCTTCTTTCCCAAATCTGCTTTTCAGGCAGTCAATAATTTTATCATAATTTTCCCCCATAGACGGAAAGCTCTCTATAACCTGCCTTGCCCTACTACCTTCATATGTAACCTGAAAAAAATACTCAATCTTATCATGTTTATCAATGGTGTCATCAGTGTGTATTTTTTGAAATTGCGCCCAAAATCCCAACCAAACTTTGATATTTCCATCAAACTTTTTGAATTCAATAGTTAGTAATCGAAATTTGCGCCCACCTTCATTTATCAAAGCCACGGAGCCTGCTACATTGCAGAAATTTTATTCTTAACCAACTACACGAGTCCCACCGCTCAACGAGTCCTCGGCATTTACGTTTTCGCATTTCATTTCATCTATACTCTATCTAATCAATCTTTTCCAGCCATGATGCTTAATGGAATCATACATTGTCATGTGTTTGAAAAATAAATGTTGTAGGTAATCAATATCAATAATTCTAATTCTTGATGGTTTTTTAAATATATTTACATGCCAGTATATGCCAACTCTCACAATATATGCATAATAAAATATTGCATAGAACGTAATAATTTGTTTTGGTAATATTTTGAAACTCTTTCAACCAGTTTTCAAAGTTAGTCGGTTGATTATCTACAGAACGGTTATATTATTTATTATTATTATTATTATTATATAGTATTGATTATCGCTCCATATTCAATATTTTATGTAGTTTTTCACGTTCTCATGCTTAAGAAACATGACTAACCTTCCCAAAGACAAAAATCCCTTTCTCATTATTTTTTAAAACATAAAAGATCGATTTCACGGGATATGGACTATGGAGTGAATGGAAGTATTTTTCCAGGTTGATTTTGAGTTTGGGTCAATTTTGGTTATTTTTTGTTTGGCAAAAATGGGTTGCCTGGCAAATTTTCAAAAATAATCGTTCCGTTTTCCGACAAAGCATTGGTAATTTTGTTACGAGAATAAGTTTTTGTCTAGTTTAAAAATGTTGGTTCTTTATATTGATTTTGTTATATTATATATTATATTAATGAAACACCCTGTTTTCGCATGATAAGAAACCCCCAAACACAAATTTCCATCAAAAGATCGAGATTGGTAAGATTGGTTCGAATATTATTTAGAAAAAACCAAAATGAAAATAAAATTTCAACACCTACAGGTGGTAGCTCTGTTACGAAGCATTTCCGCATTTCCATATACATGTTTATAGGAAGTTGTGTTCTTATTTTAATGCGAAAAGAACACATCCCGATTTTTTTCTCAATATTAATGAAACAGCCTGTATATGGGCTAGGCTGGGCAACTAAGAATGCGGTGTACTGTATCTTGGAAACTATACATCGTAGAAACTTGAGGCAAAAACATTTATAACTAGAACGCCCAAGAGAAGAACCTGGAAATTATTTTCAAGTCAAGTCGCTAGGGGGCGTAACAACCAACACCAAGTAGAAAAATAGTTTATAGAATTTTGCCCAATGAAAATATATCGATGACTTAACTGACTATTTACCTACACTTCTTGTTTTAAACTTTTTTTTTCTATCAAAATAAAGCGGTGTAGGAGATTCAATAATTTTTTTAAACAAACGGAGATTTCTCCCGTTTCGCTTGACCGATTTCAAAGAACTTGGACTTGGGTTCACCACTTTATTATGAAAAAAGACAAAAAGTGTAGGAATATAGTCGCAGTTAATATGAAAATATCATCGATATATTTTTATCGGGAAAAATTCTATAAAAATCCTATTTTTCTACTTGGTGTTGGTTACTACGCCCCCTAGCGGCCATTTCAGAAACTTGAAAATATTTTCCAGGTTTTTCTGTTGGCTGTTCTAGTGATACATTTTTTTGACGCAAGCCTCTGTCTCCAGGATAAATAGTTGAGTCAAATACAGTGTACCTCGCATTCTTGGTTGCCCACCCTGTTCATGATATTATTATGTATTGAAGTTTCACAGGGAAACACACCGTTTTATCAGATGTTATCATTTTCCGTTTCACACTTCAACTTCATTCAAAAATCATATCAGGTAGGTAAGCACCAGGGTAAGCAAAGCACTGTTCTTACAGTTGTGAGTTGTGGTAAAGGGTATGAAACGTCCCGCTAAAGGTATAGGGGCAACATATCTGAACCTAGACTGTAGACTACAAGAGTGCGGTATCTTTTATTTACTCAACAATGATCGATAAGCACTGAAATAACACTACATTTAATTAATAATACATTATTTGAGAGGCTATAAATACACCAACCTCAAATTAACACACTCATGGTCTTGTATAAATAGATTAAAAAGCAGGTTAAGGTATAAAACTAGACAGCAGACAAAAAGCTCAGAACCACATCAGAACTTCAAACAGTCTCAAGTTAAGGAATAAAAATGAATCACAAATTCACAGTGCGCAAACGTAATTCCCGAGGACTCGTTGAGCGGTGGGACTCGTGTAGTTGGTTAAGAATAAAATTTCTGCTGCTACATTGGAAATCTCCCCTCTCACTGCCTCATCCTTCACCATCTTGTCGAGAGAGTGGTATTTCTGGCGAAGAGCAGCAAACCTTCTCTGGTAACCATCACAAGTATCAATGTCATTTTCAAGCTCTACCTCACTACTGTCAGCCACCAATATGTCAAAAATGTCCTTATCCAAGTCTTGCAAATGAGTACATTTTGAAGTTAACAGCACCCTGTTCACTTGAATAGCCGCAATGTCCGGAGTTCCATCACTTAACATGGCATCAAGATCATTAGCTATTCTTGTGAATGTACTACGTAATACTTTGCGGTGTTTCTTCTTGTTCTCCACTTGGTCAGCCATGACAAACTCGGTTCAAAACCACCTGAACGTTTCTAAAACTGCAAAACGCGGTAAAAGTCTGTCTCTGAGAAAAAATCCACAGCGGTATTTCACAAATCGCGAAACTGTCAAAGTCAAAGCACTCACGGAATAAACGACTGAGGTCCTGTCACGGTCGCCACTAATTTATGTCGAGTCCAAATCAACTACCCGTTGAAGAAAACGTCGACGGTTCGAAATCAGCAATTTTTTCCGATATTTAACAATTTTTTTTACAAAAAGTCGGTTTGAAGTCTCGCTAATTTTTGACAATTTTTGTAACTAATGGTAACTAAAAACTTCTCCATAACAACAATAATCCTTAGCAACCAACCAGTGTTTCCGTTTGCCATCCGGGGTTGTAGTCCTGATTCTGATCTCACAAGTTGAACCCATCTTACTGAATTCCCAACAATGACATATCTCAAACCTTACACTACAAAAGGTAGATGTCTGAAACATTTCCCTTACATATCATCTGCAATATTTCAAAAACGATATTTCAGTAACATTACTAAAGTTATATTTCAAAAAGGTTGATGCGTAATATTTGAGAACTCTTTCTGAAATGTTGGATTTTTTTATGTATTCTGAGAAATTATGATAAAAGTCAAATATAAATAAAATGGAAATATGTACATTGAATATTATTATACAAAAGGCAAGCAAATCAATAAGTGCTTCAATTTTTTTGATCTACAAGAGTACACATGACTCAAGAACTCCATGGTGTCGGGTATCGGGCAGATCGGGGTTGCATGCTATTTCCTATTCCTATTCCGTTTCCAAATAAAGCATTCATTTATGGCTGCTCATCGATCAAGTCGCAAGTGTCAAAAGAGTCTTTCCAAGCAACTATAACAGATATCACGTGATACATACAGTGTTTCCCAGATTCGCTTCTCTATACAGGGATCGTGACTCCTATTATACCAACAACAGCAAAGGTTAAATCTTAGTGCATTCGATATCTGGCTTCAGATCTACTATCGGTCAATTGGTTTTGGAAGTATCAGCGAAAAACCGAAAAAGGCGGATTTCATTTTTTGCCAGTAAATCCAAAACGGCTTATTTGACAGCTGTCAAAATGTGACATTATCTGGACACTTTTCTGAAGACGAATAAAATGGCGTGTATGATATGTCTCAATCGTCTTAAGTTTTTCCGCAACTCGCCTCAACTTTCAATTTTCATTTGGCCGCCATATTGGATTTTTTCATTTTTGGAAAGAGTGTGAAATTTCCAGTGTGTGATGTCTCACAAGTCACAAGTGTATAAAAGATTTGAGTATCATCGAAATATCACATTTCGTAGTTATGTCATGGCCTTCTTTTCTATGAATACGAATTATTTTATATTATATACATTATTTTATTGTTCAGTTGAAATGTTTTTTTTTTTTACGTTTTCCATAAGAGATTATTTATTTTGTAGGTACAGCAAATGCCAAACAACTTTCGATTTACGTCATAATTGCCACCAAGCGAGTTATTATGTGATTTTCTGCAAGCAAGCTTCATAACAACGAGCTTGGTGGCAACGATGACGTAGATCTAAAGTTGTTTGGCGTTTACTATATTTTATTCAGAATACTGAGTTTTTTTAATGCCTGAAATGTTTATCTATATTATATTGGGTGTTTGGCGGAGGGTTAGCCAAACTTGATGGGCGTATAAATAGATCTTGGTATAGATAGACCCATTCCGAAGATATTTTATCAATGAACCTGTGCCCTAAACGTCCTCGATGAGTAATGGGCCTTTCTATACGCCCACCAAGTTTGTCTGGCCCTCCACCAAACACCCAGCATATTTTTATTCAATGCAATTTTTATTTCGTATTGTGACGAAACATGTGTCCAGCGCATAGTACGGCGCATTCACCACTAAGTGTAGAATTGTTTGGAATCGATTGGCTTCTGGTACATTCTAGCGAAACTAGATGGCGTCGAAGATTCTACGCTGTTCTACGAATTCCTGAATGTTCTTTCAATCCTGAATCCTGGCGAGGGTATATAATGAAGATTTTAATCGCGAAACATAAATAACCTCTGATTGTGAACATAAATATTTTGTGGTGTTGTGGTTGTGCTTCAGTGACTTTAAATAAATACATTAAAACTGGGCAGATGTTTTCTATAGCGAAAAATATTGCAGCGGTGTCAGAAGTGGGATTTATTGTGCTATAGAATCAGACATGAATAGTCATCATAATGACTCCGAAACTTGTTCTGCTAACGAGATTGAAGGTCGCCGAGTTGAAGAGGGAGTTGGAGGAGCGTGACCTGGATACGAGCGGTAAGAAAACTGATCTACAACAAAGGCTTCGTGAGGCTTTGATGGAAGAAGGCATGGATCCAGATACGTTCCAATTTGAGATCCCTGATCTCAATGCTGTAGTTGAGAAATTGTCCAAGAGCTTGAAAGATCAACTGGAACAGAAATTCGAAGAATCTTCTAGAGCTATGGAAGATAACTCTGGAAAATTGGAAGAGAAGTTCAAGGAATCTTCAAGGACTATGGAAGAGAAGCTTGAAGAATCTTCTACAGCCATGGAAGAAATCAAGAACTAACTGGCGGATAACTACAACTGTTTGAAGGCTCATGTAGCAGAGGAAATCGGAAATCTGGAGAAACAACTCGGAGAGACTGCAAAGGCTCTGGAAGACGAAATAGACGAAGTTAGAAGGCAAGTGGCAGTAATCATGAAACAACCAGACGTCACAATCGAGCCGAGCAAAGGTGCTAGTGCTAAAATGGAGTCTGATACCGTCCGAGTTCACATGAAAGCCCCTCAGTTTGATGGCAAGCTGTCATGGAACAACTACCATCGTGAGTTCGAGGCAGCAGCAAGGGCAAATGGATGGACCGGAACTGAAAAAGCCATGGCATTGACTTTGCCACTTCGTGGGGTGGCAACGGAAATCCTGCAGACGCTAAACACCCAAGAGCAGGAAAACTACGATGTTCTGGTCAAGCATTTGGAGCTGCGATATGGAAAGACTCACTTGGAGCACTTCTACCACTCTCGGCTGAAGAACCGCTCTCAGAAGACCAACGAGAGCCTGCAGGAGTTTCAAGCTGATGTAGCTCGCCTTGCTCGACTGGCTGACCCAACCACGCCAGAAAGTGTCATGGAAAGGCTTGCAGTTCAGGCCTTCCTGGATGAACTTCGAGTGGGTGGATGCGCTAGCAAAAGCGCGAATTTGAAGCGGCGGAAGAGTCTGACAAGGTTCCTGCACGCGTACGAAGTATGGAGGAACAGGATCTTGAACTGTGAGGAGGGTCGTCAAGGAGATAGAGGCGTCCAAACGAAGGGAGCTGCGATGCTGGAATTGTGGAGAGCCTGGCCATTTTCGTGGCCGATGTAGGAAAGAGGTGCGCGCGCCTGCTTTGGAGTCGAAGGTCGATGTGAAGGGGCACTAATTGTCGACCTATAACCGGTATGACCCGAAGAAAACCGCCATAGTTGCCTCTTTAAGACCCAAACAGAACAGCGTGTTTGTGGATGACTGGACAATAGAAAACATCGCACCATGCTACTGGAAACAGGTGCGACAAAAACGATAATCAGGCCCAATATTGTCACAACACCGACAATGATCAAACCAACTAAGTGGCGACTACGAACTGCAACAGGAGACCTGGCAAGAATGCATGGTGAAGTGGAAGCGACAGTGGAGTCTGGGAAGCACCAGCTTCAAACATCCAATGCTGGTTGCTGACATTGAAGAAGAAATCATCATCGGGATGAAAATCATGAACTCCCAAGGCTTCCAATTGGATCTTAGGCATGGCACTTTGGGAGTCAACAATGAAGAGGTGATTCTACATGGGAAGGAGAAGGAGATGGTTCGTGTACTGCAAGCTGGGAATGCTTCGATTCCAGAGAGGAGCGAGATAATTCTGTGGGGTCGTCTGGATGGAAGAGTCAAAAAAGGAAGCATCGTTATGTTTCAGCCAAGACTACACGACTCCGGAACATGACGATGAATTGCTTGTGGAAAAAGCCTGGTACAAGCGAAGGGGACTGTGCCTGTCAGAGTGATGAACGTCAACTATCACTCAGTGAGCTTGGCGAAGGGAACGCCGTTGGGACTCTGCTCGTCAATTTCCTCCGTGGTGCGACAGATGTGCAAGACAGAGGCGACTTCTCCTGAGTTCACTGGAAAAATGGAGAAGTTAGTTGCCACCTCTTCGAAGGACTTGGAAACATTGGAAAGTATAATAGGAAAAATCCTACCTTGGAAAACTGCACGTGTTCACAAAAAAAACGGATGTACGTATTGGTCTGTTAGAGTCGACAAATGGCACGTCCACACGGTTCAGATCTCGAGCGCTAACTAACTGTCGAATCGTGATTTATCACGCCGGAACCTCCGTTCCCCTTGACAGTAGTACCGAAATTTTGTCAAATCGCGCAGCTCATATTCCTGACTGATGAACTAATTAATCCTCTATTCGGATAGAAAAGTAACTAGCGCGGGCTTTGAATATTTTGAGTTTGAGAGACGGTGTGCGCGGTACTCAAAATATTTTAGAAAAGAACAGATCTGAACATTCGATGGTTAATTAATTTCAGAAAAGTGAAACACGGACAAAAAATAAAGTAACTTCGTTACACACCCCCCCTTCTTACAAGAAAAATGTTTAAGAATTAAACATTTTCCATGCTATGCATGACACCGTGAACATAAGTAAAAGAAAACAGAATTACAAAGGAAAACGGGTACTCTCCTCGAGTCCCGGATGGTGGTCAAATCCCACAAATGGGCATCCACCATACTCACAAGAAGTGTAGGTCCTCCGGTGTGGTCGGCTTGTTCTGGAACGGGGACGGCTGCACTCGCCTCTTCCACGGCTCCTCGTCACGTCGTCCCATGGGTCCTGCACCATAGTCTCCAGCACGTCTGCTGGATGGACTGGCTTGTGGTGCTCGGACATCTTTGATGGGATCCCCGCGTGACATTGTCCAATTCTGGGAGAGAGGGCAACGACAGACTCGTCCATATCTACAACAGAACTCTACGGTACAACTATCTCGGCGATGTCCCGATTAAACCACATCTCCAGTACAAATAATGAACCATAGGCAGGGAGATGGCACCTGGCTCAGGTGTGGTGGGTCGGGGTGGTACTGATACAGCAACGGGTATCCTCTTTGCCAGCGACGGCTTTGTGAGTAGTGGGTTTGTGGGTTCGAAAAATGTTGACACCTTGGACGGAGTTTACTGGATCGTGAAGATGGTGTGCAGGTTTCTCAAGTTGAAAAAGGCATTGGATGGGTTTGAATGGCCACCTCTCTTCCTACAGGCAAGTTTACATTCGGTGCCCTTCTGAAAAATATGTTATTACGCAAATTTGCCCCCTGGAACTGGGCTGACAAATTTGGTAGACGGTTGTTATCCAGGTATACTACCTTTGTGCTCAAAAGTCAATGACAATCCAGCACAATTTCTGCTGACCGTAGTGGAAAGTGACATAATACCTCAAAGGGTGGTCTCACCCAACTGTAGAGGCATCTGGTAGGCTTCCATAGCCAATGGCCACTCTAGCACCACGGACTGAAGCTTGTATGGTTGGACACTTCTGACGACAATGTTCGGCAGCTTGTTTGCCCAAAAAAAGAAACTGAGCAGATTCAGGATTAAGGCCAGAAAAGGTTCTCCATCTGTGTGTCGACGCAGGCACGTGGACGGTCATCGGCTGCGAGGAAGGTACTAATAGATGGAACGGAAGCATGTTTCTGGGCTTCATCGCTGGACTGAGCTCCTATTGTGTCTCTGGCGTGGGATTCATCTTCTTCCAGTTGTCGGACAAAAGGTATAAGCACAAAATGTTCATAGAAAGTCTGTCGAATAAATTTGGATAAAACGACGTAATAAAAACAAAATGTTTATGAGGCAGCCAATCTTGTAAATTTTGCACACACTTTTTGAGGCAGCCCATTTTGAAATGCTTTTTGAGGCAGCCAATTTTGTAATCCAGAACGGGTTGAGAGGAAAAAAAATTATTCGGTAAAATAAAATTTTGTTAAAAGTTTGAAAATAAATTGAAGTCTGTAAGCACTTTGAAAAAAAAAGACAGCGATAAATAAAAATTGTAGGTTTTGTCCCACACGTGTTCGTTGACGGAGAGTTAAAGTCGGTAATCAGTTTAAAAAAAACAGCACGAAAACTTGTAGGTTATGGCCTACACGTGTCAGAAGGTATCAGAACAAAAAAAAAATTGCAAGTCACAGCGGTTAGGTTGAAAGTTTTAAGATTTTAAAAGAATTCTGTTTAAAGCGAGAGCATTATTTTGAAAGGCACGTCTTGACTGCGCGGTAGCTGGTACAGAATCTTCCTGCCCATGTCTGCTCCTTTAAAGTCAACGTAGCCCCTCACCCTGGTACCCCTCTCTTCGTCCTCACCTACCACCCCCTCTCGGATCCCTTAAAAAAATATATAAACACACCCCACAACCGGGGTAATGCAGTTCGGATAAGGGAAGAAAAGAAAAGAAACAATCCTTGGATGGTCCATTTCGCTAGGGGTTGGTAGTGGTTAGCCTTCTCTTCGTCCACACCTACTTTCCCCACGTCGGATCCCTTAAAAAAAAAAAATACGCGCACCCCACAACCCGTGGCAATGCAGTTCGGATAAGGGAAGAAGAAATAATCATTAACTGATTCATTTCGCTAGGGGTTGGTAGTGGTTAGCCTTCTCTTCGTCCACACCTACTTTCCCCACGTCGGATCCCTTAAAAAAAAAAATACGCGCACCCCACAACCCGTGGCAATGCAGATCGGATAAGGGAAGAAGAAATAATCATTAAATGATTCATTTCGCTAAGGGTCAGTAGGAATAAGCGAAATAGAAAAAAAACTGGGTCAACTCAGGTTGACAATAAAAGCAGCAAATCGGAAATACAATCAAAGAAAACATGGGTATCCAGGGTAAAATAATTACGGAGAAAAAAAATGAAAGTAATAAGAAGCAAGAACAAAAAAAAATAAACTTCAATTTATACGGTAAACGGTTGAGTTAGCGCTCAGAAAGTAAGAAAGTTCGAACCCGTACAGCATCATTTCCCGATCTCAATCAATTAAAAAAAAAAGTCAAACGTCACACGAAAAAAAACTTGGCAAAAATACGTCGAAATCGAAACTAAGTTTCATGAGTAAACGTAGTCAATTAAAACCGGATTAAAAAGCAACAGCTTGATTCAATTATTGAAAATTAATTCGAATTAATTCGGAACTGAATTAATCACGGTACCTCAAAATTAAATTTGAGTTCCAACAGCATACGGCCAATCAATTAAATCAAGAAAAAAAAAGAATCAGCAAACGACAGTACGGCTTGATTCAGAAAAATTCAAAATCAAATTCGATCAACTTGACTACAAAATGAATTACGGCACGTCAAAACCAAAGTTGAATTGACCACAAAAAAAAAACTCTTTAAAGAAATTAAATTCAAACAGCAAAACAAGACGCAATCACGGGAATTCAAAAATAATCAATATTTCTACGCATCCACTTTGAAATCAAAACTGCTATCAGAACTCGCTTAATTATTCCAAATTCAGTACAAGTCGCTACGCCCGGCATTTGAACAAAATTCACAAAAAAAATCAGCTTCCAAGAAATCGAAGATAAATGCAAAAATATGTTTCAAATAATATTGAGTTTTGTGAGTTGCTACGGGCGAAAAGTGTGAAGGTCATACGAAATGTACCAGTCCGACGGAATGGAATGCGAGTTTTTATAAACTCGGTCTTGTAGAAAAACTTTGTCAAGTAAATACGGAGTAAACCGCATGGTTCTTGAATACTTTAAAATGTGAACAGAAATATGATTTTAAATGATGAAAAATATGTTTTAAAACTGAAAAAGATTTTGGCACCCTAAACAGTTATTTCAGCGGATTTTCGATGTTTTGGAAATGTTTCTGACTAGACTGAATTTTTGCTAATTTTTTTGAGTCAAACAAGAAAAACAAAATTTGGCACCTAGCTAAAAAACGGAGTAATTTTCCAGCGATCCCTTCGCCTTTGGGAAAATTATCCAAACGGTAGTAGGCCCGGTCGGATGAATGACTCAAAATCAGTGAAAACAGAAAACTCGTAAGAAAAATGCGAAAAACGGCATTTTTATCTTTGGAGACGAAACTTTGGAAAATCGCCGCAATTTCTGGAAGATAGTTCCAGAGGTGGTGGAAAAAAAAAAAAAAAAATTCGAAACTCCTACGGGCGTACGGAAAATTATGTATTAAAATTTTTGAAAATTTTAATTTAAAAAAAAACCGTAGTCCCTGCTCGGGCGCCAATTTTGTAACGCTTTTTGATTGGGTGATAGAATTTTAATAAGGGTTGGAAGGTGAAGCCTTCAAAGTCTCGAGCGCCACCCCCTGGATTTATGTGGTAGAGGGCCCACAGTGCCTTTCGGGTAGCCTTTAGACAGTGGAGAAAGTAATTCCAGGATTCATCTGCGATGAGGGTGTTAAATATCCTCGCTATTAAAAAGGCAGTTTGGAATAGATGGTATTTTCCGCAAAGTTTGTTGGGTGATTTTCCTTACCAGGAAAATAAGCAAAGGCAGATTGGATCAAAATAAACAGATCTATTTTCCATAAACATGTTGGGACAAACTCCCCTGAATGCAGAAAAAAATAAATCAACTAAAATTAATATTACAATCAAAATAATGAAAATGAAAGAAAGGGTGTGTAACGGTTTTAAACGGGAAAGCGAATTAACCCCAAAAGAAATGTTCAGAATATTACGATCGAGCAGTTTATGTCTGACGGAAAAGAAAATGGAAAGTTAAGTAGGATGCGTAGAAAATTATCACTAAAAGAGGTTACATAGAAAATGAATGAAAATCACTACGGGCGCGAAAATGGAAAGAAAAGCGTGACGTTGAATGAAATACAAGAAAATAGCTACGGCCGCGAAAATGGAAAGAAAATGTGTGAGGTTTAAAATAAAGGCAATTAGAACGTGCATTGAAAATGAAGGAAATAGACGACGTGTGACGAAATAGCGAAAATAGGTAGATGCGTACGAGATTTGAGATTATAGGAAGATGAGTAAAACGTGCAATAAATTGAAAACCCCGACAAGGCGTACATAACGATGTTAACTCCAAAAGCACCAAAAGCAAGCATTTCCAGATTTTCCCAAGTATTTAGACATTTGATTCCACTGTCTGTGGACCGGTTAAAAAAACCCTCCCTTAATTACCCCTGACGATAAAATGAAGAAAAGAGAAGAAAAGCAAAACCCCATTTGAATTGACGTTAAAACCCACCCCTGTTAATTTTAGATTGAATAGCTACGGTTAAGAAATACTTGGGAACATTGGAAAGTATAATAGGAAAAATCCTACCTTGGAAAACTGCACGTGTTCACAAAAAAAATTGATGTACGTATTGGTCTGTTAGAGTCGACAAATGGCACGTCCACTCGGTTCAGATCTCGAGCGCTAACTAACTGTCGAATCGTGATTTATCACGCCGGAACCTCCGTTCCCCTTGACAGTAGTACCGAAATTTTGTCAAATCGCGCAGCTCATATTCCTGACTGATGAACTAATTAATCCTCTATTCGGATAGAAAATTAACTAGCGCGGGCTTTGAATATTTTGAGTTTGAGAGACGGTGTGCGCGGTACTCAAAATATTTTAGAAAAGAACAGATCTGAACATTCGATGGTTAATTAATTTCAGAAAAGTGAAACACGGACAAAAAATAAAGTAACTTCGTTACAAGGGTCGGACACGCTTGGTACAGCACAAAATTAACACCGAAAGGGCACGACCCAGCCGTCAAACTGCTAGGAAACTACCTCTGGCGAAGAAGGAGAAAGCGGACAAGATAATTCAGGACATGGAAAAAGGCGGTATCATCGAGCCTTCAAGTAGTCGTTGGTCATCGCCAGTGGTGCTGGTCAAGAAGAAGGATGGCTAAACTCGGTTATGGGTGGACTGTCGTCAGCTGAACAACGTGACGAAAAAGGACAAATACCCGCTACCACGAATTGACGACAGCTTGGCCGAATCAAGGATCTTCTCAACCCTTGACCTGAAGAGTGGATATTGGCAGGTGTCCAGTAGATTGGGAGAAAACTGCTTTTAGCGTTGGAACTGGGCTGTGGCAGTTTACTGTAATGCCATTAGGATTATACAACGCCCCTGTTTCGTTTGAAAAGCTAATGGAGACGGTGCTCAAGGGGTTTATCGTGGTCAACATGCCTGGTTTACCTCGACGAAATAATCGTGGTTGGCAAATCATTCGAAGACCACTTGAAGAACTTGGAGGAGGTATTCCAGAGGCTCAGAAAAATTGGTTTGAAGCTGAGCCCAAAGAAATGCCAACTGTTCCGGAGTGAAGTTCAATACCTGGGTCATATCGTGTCGGCGAAGGTAGCTGTCCACCTGCAAAAGGTGAAGGCAGTTGAGGAATGGCCAGTACCAAGAACCTTCATGAATTACGAAGTTTCCTGGGTTTGTGCACGTAGTACCGGCGTTATGTCGAAGGGTTTGCCAACATCGCCCGACCTCTTCATAGGCTTACGGAGGCAAAGAGGCGTTTCCACTGGGATGAAGAATGCCAGAAAGCTTTCATCACGTTAAAAAGGGCACCTGCCAGCGCGCCCATTCTTGGCTATTCACTACCCGAAGAGAGCTTTATCTTGGACACGGCTGCCAGCAATGTAAGACCTCGTGCAGTGCTGTCCCAGATCCAGCAGGGACATGAAAGGGTCATTGGATACTTCAGCAAGACTTTATCGAAGCCTGGCCTGAAAGGAACTACTGCGTCACGAGAAGAGAGCTGCTGGCAGTATTTAAAGGGGTAGAGCACTTCTAGAAGTACCTCTACGGAAGGAAGTTTCTGTTAAGAACCGACCATGCTGCACCCAAGTGGCTTCTACAATTCAAGAATCCGGAGGGTCAAGTAGCTCGCTGGATCGAGAGGCTCCAGGAATTCGATTTCGATACAGAACACCGAGCTGGATCAAGTCACAAAAACGCTGATGCCCTGTCCAGGAGGCGTATTGGCATTCCTTACTACGCTACAGAGCATAGATGAGCTGTATCGCAGTAAAGTATGGCTGGACCGCGCGCACAATTTGTTCAGCCATTGTCTACTACGGTACAGACCAAATGCACTGTATGGAAGAAAAGAATGGTAGGAATGGATTTGTTAACTCAATGCATCAATCATTATCGTCCACCACGGAAATTAATACATACATGTTTAATTATTTTCTATTATAAGGGTGAATCTAGAAATATTCTACTGTCATTTTTATTTGTCAATGTGTACAATGGCTTCACGGAGCCATTTTAATTTCACAAATTAGAAGTGAACCAAGTTTCAACTTCAATAAGTTTTAAATAAAAAAAACAAAACGAAACAAACACACGTACGGAGTAGTAGACTGACCGCGAAAATTCACAACAAACAAAACCCACCCGAACGGAGCACGACAAACTCAACCGAACGGTACGACGTCGACGCGACGATCGAACATGAGTTGTGTCTACGCAGGGTGCCACTCAATGATCGGCCGTAATTCCAAAGACGCATTCCTGAACCAACAGTACACGATGAATTTTTAAAAGTTTGTCAACGACGCGACGGTCTCCCGATTGTAAAATGAGCAGAATCGGAAATTTTTCTCCTGCGGTTTTTGTGCAATAGAGGTGGTTCTTTTGAATTGTACTAGGTACAACAGAATTAATTATTTCCGACCCATTTGGGGTAATTTCAAAAAGATAATTTGCTCTCAATTGATCCATAATGAAAGTGGTTCATAATAAATGGACAAGCAATTTTTCCTTATGGACTTTGTCACTTGATTATTTTTTGAGATAGCCCAGTTCATGGAATTGGGGTAGTTTTGTTATTTTTGTCTAGTTCTGTAAATTTGTCAAATTAAAGGTGTTCGTGATAAAATTACACAGTGATCGGCTAAAATATGGAACCCATTTATTTTAAATGCGGGGTTTAAATTTTTTGGAAAACGCTCGGGCATATTGTTTTTTATTTGTGGATGAGGTCTCTTTAATGACAATTTCATGTATACAGAGTGAACCAAAAATAAGTTATTACGATCATCACTTTCTTTGTTTCAAATGAAAACATGTAATTTTTGTTTCATATTTGAATTCTGCGTGAAATTCTGTGTATATATTTATGCAATATACCTACATATTATATCCAACTTTTTTTGAGAAAATTGCAGTTTGAATCCATGATATTATTCATCCTGAACTGGATTATGTTTGTATTGGTTGAAAATTTGAATTAAATGCTCATTCAGCAACGTACTAAAAAAAACATTCTCGCCTAGTTACCTATACTAAGTTTATATCGCTGCTTCTTGGCTGTGAATATGAAAATAAACAACTACGCGATTCTTTCTTTTTGAGTTGCTCAGATACTACATATTTACTTACGTTGCTGATTGGATTTTTAATTCAATTATTGAATCGCTAGAACATTAACCTCTTCTTGAAATAGAAATATTATGGATTTAAAAGGCCATTTTCTCGAAAACACAGTAGAGAAACAGCCTAAAATTTGAGGAAACTTTGATTCTGGATCAGTCATCAACAGTGATTTTGCATTTAAAAACTTGAATCAAGTTGTCAGTTTACGTGTCGTGGCGATTTTGAAAAAGAGAAAAAAAATTGTTTAGTGCCCTTTTTTCACGTGTGAAAAGTGGACACTTTTCAAAACGTTTTCCTGTGTAATTTTTGAAAAAAAAAATGGTTAACACCATTCGGAAGAGGAGCACAAATTATGTACTTCATGAAAATTTCACAATAATTGAGCTTGAATTGAAGGATAGTCTAGTTATAAAATTTTGAACTTGGCAAAAATGTCCAATTTTCATAATTTCTTCAAAAACATTTTTTTTTAACGATCGCCAGGACACGTAAACTGACAACTGGATCCAAGTTTTCAAATGCACAATCACTTTTTTGATAATTCACGCAGGATGAAAGTTTCCTCAAATTTTAGGCGCTTTCTCTTCTTTTGTCGGTTAGTGTAGGTATGGGGTGTATAACATGACATATAAACTCGAATCGCACGCAGAATTCAATAATGAAATAAAAAATTGGTTTTTCCATTTTGAAAAAGAAGTTGATAGTCGTAATTAAATTTTGGTGCACCCTGTATACCTGAATTTGCTATAAAAAAAGCCGCATACCAAAATAAAAATCGACGTGTCCAAGCGATTCCCAAAAACTCATAACCCTGAATTCTCATCACGAACAAGTTCCATAAGGGTGAATATGATGAAAAAAGAATAACATAGAAAACTACCCCAATTAGTTCATGAACAGGGCGGTATCTCCAAAAATATTCAAGCGGCAAAAAAAGTAAATGAGGGAATGTTGCTTGAATAACTTTCATATTTTGCATATTTTTGTAGAACAAACTTTTTGAAAATCATCCCAAAGAGCTTATTTATCGGCATTTCAGGACAAAATGAACCTAGAAAAAAATCTTCAGGGCAATTTGTACAGCATGTTCCTATTTACAATCTTCCTCTAATTATTATTATTTTGTTGTAGCACATTTCAAAAAACTACCCTTATTGCCCAAAAACCGCAGGGGAAAAAATTTTCATTTTGCTAATTTTGCACTCAGTACAGTTGCTGTCAAATTCTGGAAAAATCAGCTTTCCCGTTTTCTTTTTCACGTTAAAATTTTATTGGATCATTATTGTTTACTGGAATTCACAGCTGTGGCAGTAGCACTACTATTTACTTACTACGTTACTTTTCCGCACATGAGGATAGAGTCAACTCAAAGGTATTTCAATTCGAAACATTGAATTTAACGCTATTAAATTGAATATAAGTGTGCTTCTAATTAGCCTATACAGGGTTTTATTTAATGATAAGCCATAGTTACAAAAATGCATTCTTGAACCAATTTCAATATAAACATGTGTCCTAGATAGTCTGGTTTTCAAGATAGGTACATTGTGTTGGAGGTCTACTTTTTGACCACATGAAAAATCATAAGGTGAAAGTGAAGGAAAGTCAAAAACATTATGTCCATAACAATAACGGAGAGGAAAATCTTGAAACTGTCTCCACAACATTTCACATAACAATAACAACAAATAAAGCAACCAGATCTACTTATAATAAATCCGATTTTTTTTTCTAAACCTATATCTCGAAAACCAGAATATTTATATTCAAGACACAATGACAATATGTTACCTATAAGACCTTTTCTACTTGAATTTGGTTCAGGAATGCGTCTTTGGAATTACGGCCTATCATTGAATAACACCCTGTGTAGTAACACCCTGTGCGTCCCAAATTCGTTTCTCTATACAGGGATCTTGGCTCCTATTATACCTACATCAAAGGTTAAATGGGGAAAGTTTTCGAGGAAACTTAGTGCATTCGATATCCGGCTTCAGATTTGCGATTGAAAAATTGGTTTTGGAAATAACGACGAAAAACCAAAAATGACGAATTTTGTTTTTTGCCAGTAAATCCGAAACGGCTAATTGGACAGCTATGAAAATGTGACATTATCGGGACACTTTTTTAAGACGAATAAAATGGTGTGTATGAAATGTCTCAATCGTCTTTTGTTTTCCCGCAACCCGCCTCAACTTTCATTTTTCTCATGGCCGCCATATTGGATTTTTCGTTTTTTAGAAAGAGTGTAAAATTTCCAGTCTGGTGATGTCTCACAAGTGCATAAAAGATTCAAGTATCTTCGGAATATCACATTTCGTAGTTAGGACTCAATCTTTTCTAAGGAGGCCATGATTTATTTGACAGAAAACTGGTTCGTAAGCAAAATCCTAGGAGGCTCTGATATGTCGTTCGATAATTCTGCCGAAAGATGGCGTTTCGGTCTATAACACCCCGCAAATAATAATTCAGTATGAAAGTTGTGTTAACGTAAATGGTAGTACGCTTCTCTGTCATTAAAATAATAATCTGATAAACGAATTGTCGAAACCTATTAAAAATGCCCGGTGTTCCCTATTCCAATGATGAAAAGTTGGATATGTTAGCGCTGTACTTGCAGTCACAGAGGAATGCCGACATTACCTCAGCAAGGTATTTGGAGATGTACCCCGAACGACGGCAGCCTCATGAAACCCAATTCAAAAAAATGGTTAGTAATTTGATCAACTTTGGGGCCTTCGAACAACTTAGAAGCGGATACAACATTGAAAATGAAAATCGCAACAGAAACATTTTACAAGCTGTCAACGAAGACCCTAGTAAATCGGTAAAAACTGTAGAACGGGAAATTGGTGTGTCAAAATCAACAGTTCAGAGAGTGCTAAAAAAGAATAAGTACCATTCATACAGACCCACAGTAGTTCAAGGACTTAAAGAAACTGATTTTCCAAGACGAATGCGCTTCTGTGAGTGGTATACAAATTGTGGAGTTTTAAATAAGCACAACACTTATCATTGGGCTGTGGAAAACCTTCACGAAGTGGCAGCGAGACGTCTACAGACCAGATTTGGGTTTAACGTTTGGTGTGGGGTCATTGGTGATTTAATCCAACTTACCTTTCTCAATTGGGCAACTATCAATCAATCATTTCAGGAAATCGGCTTATAGGACCATTTTCATTTGACTACAGCCTAAATGGACAGCCTGGTTTCAACAGGATGGATGTCCGGGTCACAACACCATTCAAGTCAGGAACTTCTTGATAGAGCAGTTTGAGGAGGGGATAATTTCATTAAATGGTACAATACCCTGGCCTCCTAGATCCCCCGACCTTTCGCCCTTGGATTTTTATCTCTGGGGTCATACAAAGAATGGGGTCTATGAATTTGATCCTCCTGCGACTATAGAAATCCTGAGACAAAGAGTTTTTGATACATTTACAAATATCAACAGAAACATACTTGCGAGGGTTGTACGAAAAACAGTTACTAATTGTCAAAAATGCCTCGATGCAAATGGACGTCATTTTGCAAACTTGTAAATCAATACCGAGACAGTTGTGAACACATTACAGTATTTTCATTTTCAATATATTTGTATCTACCTGTACGTTATTTAAAAGCTTAAGTGTTGATTGAATAAACAACGATTTTTCTGACTTTTTTTTCAATACACTCATAGATTCGTTGAGAAGTCATTATTTACGTCCATATTGAAAATTCAATGAATTTAACACGTTCGCTGCACACCAAATAACCCACTAAACATGTTACGTACCATAAACAATTTGTGACGTTTCATAAAAGTTTATGCATTAACGTTTATTTTTTAATGTGCAATAGATCGAAAGAAAATGTTTTTTTCCGATATCGTTATAGTTGCGTTATTTATCCGTCAACGATGAAACGTTTCTGGCAAGAAACAGAAATACGTAATTTTAAAGTAGGTATATCTTGGTAGTCAAGTTTGTAACGTTATACATTCAACATTAAAAGTACGTAACAATCGTAACAGATTTTTCATGTTGTCGATTCAACATTGCAATAATGCTACTGTGAAGTGAAATCTTGACGTTATTTCAGAATCACCTCATCTTAATTTAAACCATCCACATTGAGTCTGTGTTCAAAGTCACGCTTACACAAGGCATTCTACTGCGAGAAATAAGTAGTGATGAAAAATGTTTTCGAATTTTCAAATTTACCGCCGAACGCCAAAAACCGGAACAATACCGTGCGCAAGGCGCCTACATGAACTGCATCGGATATCGAATATCGATCCACAACACGACAACGGGCAAGCCGCAAGCCGGCAAGCAAACAAAACTCAGCAACACTGACGCCATTGAGCCAGAGCCATTGTTCTGTTCAGTTGTTGTGTTGTGTTGTGGTTTTCTCTCATTGATGCTTATTCCAAATTTGTTTTGAATGTTTTGTGCTTTGTTTTTGTGAGTTGATCCTCACGGCCAGGGGCTCACTACTAAGTTCTCATCTACCACTACAACAGTGAATAAAATGCGGACAAAGAAAATGCATTGAGTGAGTGAATTTGTGAGTATTATAATTATTATATTCAACTTTTCAATGGGTATAATCTTAAAAATTAATAATTGTCAATATATCATGTTGCTATCTCGGTAATTTAATCTCGATAATTCTTGACTAGTATGATATTTGAATAAATTGAATTACTGGATATTTAATGTATGTATATTTCTGTTTATTTTTCAGTTTAATAAGCTTTGCCTAGTTGGTGGCATGAATTGGAAGAACGTGTGAAGAAGTTGTTTGACACTTGACAGCAGTGATGGATGTACCTATAGCATTTATAGCAATGATTTGGCTGCACTCACTCACTCAGTGAGCATTGGTCCATCTTCATTGGTTTGGGATATAAGAATTTTTGAACACCTTGCAGTTTTCCATTTATAATAATTGTGTAGGGTGTACATGAAATTTTGTTTCAGGTTTTTACTCAAACATTTATTTTTCGCAATTCTGGGATAAATAGTTTCTGAGATCTGACACCTTGCCATTCTTACTAACCACCCTGTACTAAAAAAGGTTTGCCAACCTTAAATCTACAATTTTGATCTGTCACTAATCACTATAATCCTTATTAAAAAAAATTAACTGTGTATTCAAAATGCACAGTGCTTTCAATTTAATTTGTCACACACTTTCAAAAGAAAATATTAATTTTTTGAGCTAAAAGGTCGAACAAAAAAAAAGGAATTATAGGGTTTTTCGTAAAGTTTTGTGCTATTGAGTCAAATATTTTCTAAACTGTCAAATGTCAAGATTATGGTCATAGGTAACTTACTTTTTTTATGGGACGGACACCCTAATATCATTACATATTTGGAAAGGCATTTTCTGTTCACGAAAATATAGCACAATTGGTATAAATATGATTAAAATTGTAATTTTCCAGAATGAAGATACACGAGTTTATTCATTTGTTTCCAATAATTATAATTGTCAGGGTTGCACTCGATTTGTCAAATGTTTTACGTGAATACTGTCCCTTGACAGTAAAAGTAGATAAAAGTAAATGGGTACTTGATTTGAGTATTTCATTAAAATGCTGTATTTACAAACCAGAAAATCTTCTATATCTTGGTAAATATTTACAAGAACTATAACAATTATTGAAAACAAAATACAACACGCCAGGAAATTATAATTTCAATCAGATCTCTATACCAATAATTGACTCTAAACTATTGAATAGAAAGGGCATGTGTGCTATATTTTCGTGATCAGAAAAAAAATGCCCTTCTAAATATGTAATGATATTACGATGTGCTATTTAAAATAAGTTTTGTCAATAATTTGACAGTTTAGAAAGTATTTGACTCTGTAGCACAAAACTTAACGAAAAATACTACAAATCGTTTTTTTGTTCGACCTTTTAGCTCAATAAATAAATGTTTCACAGCCTTTTGAAATTGTGACAAATTAAATTGAAAGCACTGTACACGGTGATTTGTAACTTGATGCACGATACAGAATTCGAGAAAATAAAATATCCAAAATTGATTCGTTTCCAAAATGGACCTTTCTGTACACTCTGATGTATGATTCCCTTATTCAATATTAAACTTATACATAAGCTTAACGCAAACAAATGTGCCAGTTTATGGTAATGTTATTGTTCAGATTTTAAATCTGATATTTGATAGATATTTCCATTGTTTACAGATGTCATCAAAAAAATTCATCTGTCTATCAATGACCGGGACTTTAGTTTTGCAGTTGTCGACTGGTTCGGATTTGCGAATCAGCGCAAAAAAAAAGAGTGATTATTTTGTGATTGGAAAGATATTTTTTTAAGGACTGTCTTTGTTTTTAAGAATGCTATGTTTATTTTGTTTATGTTGTTAAAAAAATGTACCTTGACTTTATTTTTATACGGAGTTTCTGTTTTTTTCATGTTACTTAATTTGGTGTCGTTTTGAAAAAATGTATTTTTCTAAGAATTTTACAGTTTTAGTTTTTAAGAATGTCTTGTTTATTTTGTTTGTGCTATTTAAAAATATGTAGGTATCAAGTCTATTTTTATATAAAGTTTCAATAATGTTACTTATATGAAGTCAATACATATTTTTCACCTCTGAATGCGTTTTCATGTTTTTCATTTTTAATAGGGCATACAACGATTAAAAACTTAATACATCAAATTTTTCCAGTTTGTGCATATCTGCAATCTATGCGTTATGACATTTTTTTTAGGATTCCACAACATGCAGTGACTAGGAAATGTATTGAACTTATTGACCACCGAAATGTTCACACATTTGGATGGCAGATTCGTCGAATTATCGATTGACGTTATGGTACCGGATCCCTCATTTGAATAAAGAAGTGACTAACCACTCTTCTGTAAACTTAGTGAGAACATTCATTTTGGCCAGCCTGACAATATTTTTTTATCTGCGAAAAATCTGGTTATCGCTGCGTTCTCTAGATATCAATTTCGACCAAACGTTTTTTCTAAATTATAAGTTGAAGTTTATCAAATGATTGACCCATTACTTGGTAAACTTGTAGCAATATTTTAGAAAAAATTCCTAGTCAGAAATGTCATAAATTCTAAATTTTCCTGATTTTGGAAAACGCCGCGATTACCAGTCTTTTCGCCAATTGAAAAATTGACAGACCAAAATCCCAAAATAAATATTTTCAAAAAGATATACAGTGGAGTAGTAATCACTTTTTTATGAGAGATCCCGGACAATATGTATTTTTGAAAGTTGTCCCTTCTAACAACATTTCTGCAATGTCCAACAACAACATTTTCGTGTCATTACATTCCTGCTATACTGCCCTGTTAATTCAAAGGGGCGTATCTGCACATTTTCTCAAAAATGAGTTAAAAGCATATACAGGTTTTTTAATGTGATATCTTCGCATATGTTAGCCTAAAAAGACGTAAATCGCTATGCTACGTCTAGGAAACACCTAAAAAAGAAAGGCGTATCTGCTTTTTCATCAACTTTGTTAATTTAAAAAGGCGTAAGTGATAGTGTTACGAAAATAGGTCGTATATGCAAAGTGTGTTAATAATAAAAGGCGTATCTACAAGACCCATTCACAGATACGCCCTTTCTCATTAACATCTGTAATATGCGCGAAGATTTTGATTCTTTCACGTTTATGTACGTATTATTATTGTATCGTGAGAATCAATAAAATGGAGCGAGGAAAACGACTTGTTTCACTTGCTTTGACATTACAATAAGTGCTTTTTATAAATATTTCTTGCAAATTCGTGACACAGAACTGGTAACTTTATGGGCTGACGACTGTTCAGCTCAGAATAAGAATTGGTGTATATTTAGTTTCTTTGTGTACTTGGTTAATTTCAACGAAGTCGCTCTGAGGAACTTGCATCTGAAATTCTTTGAATCGGGTCATACATTCATGGCAGCAGACTCCTTCCACCATGCAGTTGAGAAGTCGTTGAAAAAAAAAGGAAAAGTGTATGATTTTGATGATTATGTGAATGCTGTGAAAACGTCATTCAAAGGAATCAACGTAGCAGTGATGAACGAGCAGTCATTTTATTCCTGGGAAGACCACACATCCCAGTATAAACTGAATAAAATAACACCAAGACCTTATCTCAAGTCCATGATTGAAGTAGTTTTTACCAGGGGAGAAAGAACCATTCAGTACCGAGAGTCTTTTGAGGGTCCATTCATTACACTGAATTTTTTAAACCATAAGAGCTTCAAAACTGGACCCAAAATGCCAAATTCAGTAGGGGTTCCTAGAGGAATCTCTTGTGAGAGAAAGCAAACTATAATTTCAAGACTAGGGTCTATTTTTCCTCCCAATAGACTAAACTTTTGGGAATCTCTACCAGCAATAATAAGCAAAGAGGAGGAATCAATTGGAGATAGTGATTGAGACTCTCCCTTCTTTTGAATTTATGTTTTTCGTTTAAATTTAGTTTAGGATTTTTCTATGTCATAGTATTATGAAATATATATTAAGCTCAGTAATAAAGTTTTCGTTTTTTTTCTACTCATTTTTATATATAACTCATTCCTATAATAGGATTCAAAGGCGTATCTGTTATTCGCATTGCTCATGTTAGTCGAAAAAGGCGTATCTATCAAAACTCTTCTTTGAAATCAAATTTTGGAGTTCAAAGGATACAATAGAATAACTATCACTATTCATATTTATTCTGTACAATCAAAGTTCATATTTTTGTAAAACATCATGGCGGCATAAGTTGAAACACAAATATTCAATTTTCTCCGTTCTTTCTTTCGGACAGATACGCCCCTTTGAATTAACAGGGCAGTATAGGGATGCTGCGAAAATGTAGCAGCCACGTTATAAAATTGTTGCTGTAACGTTAAATTATAAACATTCCAATCCAGTTGAAAAAATGTCATATTGAAACATATCATAAATGTTGATGCAACGTAACGCAACGTTAAAATAACTAAATACATTTTTTTTATATTGGAGAAACGTTGGTTTTACGTTGCAATAATGTTTTTGATTTGCAACGTTACTATGATGAACGTTTATGTAGTGGACATAAGCGGTAACAGAAACGTTATATCAATGTTATTGTTATCTTTTGAGTAACGTTACATTGTAAGTGTGTTACGTAACTTTAACGTTTAAGTTATGTTTTCATGTTTAGTGGGAAGGTGACCTTAGGTTGATACAGTACCTATTATAGATGTTTTGCGACAAATAAATCATGGCCTCCTTAGAAAAGATTGAGTCCCAGCTACGAAGTGTGACATTTCGATGATACTTGAATCTTTTATGCACTTCTGGGACATCACTAGAGGGGAAATTTTACACTTTCCAAAAATCGAAAAATCCAATATGGCGGCCATAAGAAAAATGAAAGTTGAGGCGGGTTGCAGAAAAACAAAAGGCGATTGAGACATGTAATACACATCATTTTATTCGTCTTAAAAAAGTGTCCCGATAATGTCACATTTTCATAGCTGTCCAATTAGCCGTTCCGGATTTACTGGCAAAATCCGCCATTTTCGGTTTTTCGCCGATATTTCCAAAACCAATTGACCGATCGCAAATCTTGAACCGAATATCGAATGCACTAAGTTTCCTCCAAAACTTTCCTCATTTAACCTGATGTAGGTATAATAGGAGCCAAGATCACTGTATAGAGAAACGAATTTGGGACACACAGTATAGTAGGATTTTTCTAGATTCACCATTATAATAGATCATTTTTATAAACAGTCTGTTCACGGCTCTCTTGCGGTTACGTCACAGTAAGCTCTAGTTAGTAGCTCAAGAATTTGAAAATCGAATGATTGGAGTTTGTTCCGTTCAAGTTTACAAAGTTAACTGAATTACTTATACAGGGCGTCCCCTCTCAACTGATCAAAACTTCTAGAGTACAGAGAAGTGGTTTGAGATGTGACACCAATGGCCGCAAATTCGTAATTTTCAAGATACAGGGTACCTACAGAGTTTTTTACCTTAAACTCCGCACGACAATATCTCGAAAAGGAATAGACATATTCCATTTCTGTAAAAAGTGGTCAATGTATGGGGTCAAGTAGATATTTTGGTATGTCGAATTTTTCAACCCTTGGAAAATATCTACTTGACTCCGTACATATTGAATACTTTTTACAGAAATTTCTATTCGTTTTCGAGATAATCGCGTGAGAAGTTTCAAGTGAAAAACCTTGTGTGTGTTGTTTTTTGAGAAAACATAGCAAGCCACTGTTTTTTGGCAAACATTTTTTTTTTCCAAATTGTACCACCCCAAAAATACCTACCCATTCAGTTTCCAATGAAAAAGATCTCTTGAGTTTATTCTTTGCGACAAACAGGACCGACTCTGTGTTTTTTCACTACTCGAAAGTTGGAGAGAAAGAACTCAATGGGCATGTTTTGTAAAATGGAACGAATAATTCGGTTTCTTTATTATGGCTAAAATCGACCTAGTTAACCCTTTTTAGTACGATAAAAGAAATACAGTGGCGTACCCTTTTTTCTCAAGAATACAACACACGTGATCTCCAAGTCTGGACTTAAAGAAACTAAATCTGCCCTAATAGCTGAAAGAGTTTCAAGAATACCTAATTTATTTTGAAATTTTGTCAAAATAGGTGAAAGTGTTTTCAGGATAGAGAAAAAAACTCGATTTCTTTATTAAACTTCAACACCCTGTATTTTCCGATGGCCGATCGGTGTCTCTCAGATTACTTCTCTATGGTTCCTCAATATACTTTAAAGGTTTTGACCGGTTCAGAGGGAACACCATGTATAAAATGTACTATTCAATAATAAATATAGGGTGACCCATCGAAAAACTACCGCATGACAATACAGGGTGGGAAAGAACTTAACGACAAAATCTAAAAACACATCAAGCTCGTTTCTGAGAGGGACAACTTTTAACGCTACAAAGTTTAAAAATAAAATTTTGTTCTAGGTAACTACAGAGAAATGGAATCACTATGTCAGACAAAAAACCTGATAAATGAAGCATGGGAAAAAGCAAAATGCATTGATGCATCCCATATTCTCCCTGTAATTATACAATCAAACGGATCGGACTCTGATGATACAGACGACTTATTCGATCTCTCAAGTGATGAAGAATGATATTTTTGAGTTTTTGCCGATGGAGTTGCAAAAAAAACTTGTGTGCAGTATGTGCGCATATGAGGGGCTTCGAGTTTCGAGACGGAGCTGGAGATACGGAGCTTTGATGGTCGTAGGTTCTCAATGCTTAATAAAATTGAGTAGGCTGTAGTATTATTGATTACTTACAGTCAAACAGTTGATAATTAGCCTAAACTATTGGATCCTGCAAGTCCAATACTAAAACTAGGTGATGTTCTTAATCATTAGCTAAACCTGTGGCATACGGGGAGGTCAGATGAACCGCCCTTGGGCCACGTTGTCGCTTAGTGTTAAGGCTTGACGACGATGGACCAGGAGAGCAACCGACCTTTCTCCTCTTGGTGGCTCGTCATGGAGATGAACAATGTGCCTCATATCTACACCTTCCTTATCTACATCTACATCTATGTGCGCATATCTGAAGTGAAAACTCCTAACCTTTAACAGTGAGAGAAGAACCAACGCTCTAAAAGAACCAAAGAATCAAAGAACCAGAAAACCAAACAGCAATAAAAGTACGAAGGAATCAAAGAAGCAGAGAACCAAAAAATCAAAAAACAAGAGAACCATAGAACTGAAGAGCGAAAGCACCAAATAACAAAAGAACGAAAGAATCAAAGTCTTCGTTGTGAGAGTTTTCATTAATAAAGTTATTGTTTGCATTATTTTTTTCTCATTTCTATTTTAACATTCCACGTTTTCAGAATAGCATGAAAATATATTTGATCTTCATAATTTGATCGTCTTTTTTTTAAATTTTGTCTTATCTCCTATAGAAAAAGCATTTCACTATTTTTACTAGTGGTAAGAATAGATTCTAGGTTGATTTGCAAGACATACTGGATTTTTCAAGACTATGACACAAATTCGTTTCTCCAAGCAGGGCAGAACCTCAAAAGATGAAATCTAAATCCAAAGTTGTGTTGTCTTTTTCACCTATTCATGCGTGGCGTCAATCCAGGGACACACTTAATCGACAAGTCGTGACAAGAAACGGCTTTACCAATAAGAATCTGCATTTCACAAAAACAACGATAATTCTGTTCAAAAAGTCAATAATATCTATTTTCTATAATCATTATATTATAATAGTGTACTTTCAATCAACACCAACTTTTTATGGAATATCTATTCCACATCACCCAACATCAAATATATCATAAACTTGGTTGAATCGTCAACTATGTTGAAAGACCAAATATATTTTAATCAATAAGTAAATCAACTTTCCAAGACAAGAACATCAGGTGTTTTTAAAAATAAAATACAAATTTCTCCAATAGAACCTAGCAATATTCGACAAAAGGAATTAATCTTTCTTTTCACCACCCACGCGATCCTCATCCCTAGACTTGGGTTTTTGCATTTACAAATATATACGGTTTTTTGGAAGGAGCAATAACTAGAAAAAAATTGCATTACAAAAAGTCGATCTTTTCACAACAACTCAGCTTCTGAACGCAGTGTATTTCACCACAAGCTCCACTGCTGAAAGCAGTATATAAAACCGTCTGTGTAAAAGCGCTTTTAGAGCGATCAATATCAATCAACG